>JAEIFM010000181.1:14952500-17352500 GCA_018901885.1 Zaprionus kolodkinae
TTATCTATATTATACAAAAATTGAAAATGTTTCAAAATGTTATTATTTTTATTTGTGATATGTAGAATTGTTAAGGGTGTTAAGATATAAACAAAATGTAGTCCCGCAGGAAAATCGCTTAATTTAAAACCAAATTATGATAGGTAGAGACTGTGACTTGAAGTCTCCAAGAGGAGATTCCCCTAGACTGGATGGTAACACCGAATCTTCTGTTAAAATGTACGTTTATTAATATGTTAGTAGGGTATCTGCTAGTTGTGCTTCTGAACGCAACGTTCGCGATATTCATCGAGTGAGATTTTCTTTTTGCCAGCACAGGGTAGCTTGGACTTCAGCTGGTAGAGGGCTGCAAAGAGGGAGAGTGAGAGATAGTCAAGATGGATAGGAAGATGTCGTGGGGGCAACTCACCATCACTTGGAGGATGCTGCTGCTTCTGCTGGGGCAGATGCGATCGATAACAGTTTTTGGGTTCGGCCAGATATCTGCCGCCAGATGGCGCTGCCATCGCATGCACCTGACACAGCTGAATACCCTGTGTAGTGGACGTGGCCAACTTGTGTATGATGCAGGTGGCCAGTGGCTTTTCCTGCACTTGCAACTGCAGCTTGGCATTTGTGATCAGTTTGTACTTCTGCTCGACGAGTCGCTTCGAGGGTAGCAGGAAGTTGCAGCTCTGCCACACGTATTCCCACTCGAGCAGCTCACATGGTTCGTAGTAACTGTTGGCCAACTGTTGGAGGGGAAAGACACGTGGCGTGTGATCGATGCGCAGGATCAGTGTGAGCTCTGACGCGGCGGAGGAGGGTCGCCACTTGGCAAATCCCTGTATCTGTGCCACGCAATGACCTGGACCGAACTTCACCCGCACAAAGCAACCCTTAACCAATCGCTGGAAATCGCTGCGCTGCTTGAGCAACTGCAGCGTGCGTCGACTGAGGAAGAGTTTGTGCAGATTCATGGGATCCTCGACGAAGGTGCGTAGACTTTTGCAGCTCACTGTGCCGGCAACTGCAGCTGCAGGCGGAGCGAGCGACGTGACGTGGGGTAACAGGCGTACCAGTGGATGTGGCAAGGCAAGCTGCTGCTGACGCAACTCCTCCTCCTGCCACTTGTGGCACATACGTTTGCGCCACTTGTAGTCCAAGCTGCTCGACATGATCGCACACAAACACAAAGCGACCTGCTCGTTGCGCGAATACGTTGCAATTGAAGCTCCCTGGCAATGCGCCCTCGTTGAGCAATCTCTTTCGCACTAAGCCTGGTCTCTCTCTCTCTGTCCCTCTCTCTCTCTCTCCTATTGTTCCACGCTCTCACTCTTTTATTCTATTCTCTGTTAGCTTTGAGCTTACACAACTCAACATGAGGCAAAAACTGGACAAACTTATCTCAAATTTAAATTGAGTAGAAATGCGGTATAACAATAACGATGCGGTGTTTTTAATACCCATTCCTTTTAATGGGTGTGTGTGAACGCAGGAAAGCAAAAAGTAAAGAAAGTTGAAGGTAATAATAATAAGGTGGTATGCGATACTGTAAAAAGTAATGCGGTGTTTTTGATACCCGTTCTTTTTATGATGAGTGTATGCATGCAGAAAGGGTATTTATAGCTGTAGAGTTCGAATATAGTTGTCATTTCTCATTTTTATTAAGATCAAACTTGTTGGTTAGTGTAGACTTTTCCTTATCGCATTCGAAACCCTGCTCTCTGGGGTTCTTCTTGCTCTGTCTCCAATCTCTTTGTTTAGCCTAATTCTGTTTGTTTTTCTGGACTATCAGATGAAGCGCCACATACTTACGCTGATGTTTATATGCAAATGAAGTTTATTATTTTAAGGAGCAAAGAACTCAAGAGATCATTATATATAGATATTTGTATATATCATTATATCATTATAGTTGATAATGAAGAGAGTTGAGTGCGTTCGAAAACGAGTCGATTCTTTGTTTATGGATCTCTCTTGGGTTTCTTTCCTTTCTGTTTAGTTTTTATCATTTCTAGGTCTCTCATTTATAGGTATATTTCTAAACTCCTTTATTAATTTCTCTTTAACCGTCTCAATTTTAAAGTTATATTTACTTTTATGAATTATGTCTGTTTGGGCACTTGTTTATAATGATCTTTCATTCCCTCTCCCTTCCTCTCTCTCTCTCTCTCTCTGTGCGTATAAAACTGTCATATACTCTCTGGTCTCTCGTCTCCTTGCACTTTCTCTCGCCTGTGTGGGGCATGCAGTAACATGCAACAACATGCAGCAACATGCAGTGTCAGCAATAGTACAAAATGTCAGCGACATTGCCTCGACGCACATTACTTCTAGGCTGCGGCATTGCAACAACCCGAGAACTAGAAACAGAAACAGAAATAGAAAACAGGAAGCGGAACAGCGAAGCCATAGCAGGAGATGAGGCAATGAGAGAGAGGGTCCTGGAGAGAGGGTCCTGGAGAGGTGGTAGGACTAGCAGGGCGTCTGCGGCCGAGGAATTATGTGCGTCATGCTCAGAGAGAGGGAGAGAGAAAGAGAGCGAGTGAGAGAGGGAGAGAGAGAGAGAGAGCGAGAAAGAGAGCGCTCTGTCAACAGCAACATATTTTAAGCAAGTGGGTAGAGCCGGGCTGGGTATATGTGGCCGCCAGATACCCTGTAGAAAATTCTGTGCGAGCAAGCGAGAAATGCGCATAAAGAAGGGTAAAAGAGACTATGTTGTGGATAATATAGCTTATATAGGCCAAAAAATACCCTGTAAAGTTACTAATAATAGAAGAGGGTATGTTCAAAATCAAATAAAACGCACTGTTAAGCCAAGTTAACTTATCTAACGCTGTGCAACATGCATTTGTTACCTTTTAATAATTATAAGTTCAAATATACCCTGTAAAAACTAGAACAAAGCGTTTAAGGGCAACATAAACATACACACCCACAAATGTGCTACCTCACTGCAAGTGCTCTCTAATTACAGGGTATGTGTTACAACGTTGTCACCGAATGACTGACTTACTGACTGACTAACTGATGTACCACCCCCTGCCTCCTGCCACGGGGAGAAGGGGTCTATAGAGGGGGAGTGGCAGTTCAGAGGCATCGAATACGTGGTGCACAGGGAGGCGTGGCAAGGGGAGGGGGGGAGTGCAGGGGGACGCACACATGTTGTCGGCAGTAGCAGTAGTTTTGGGGTTTTAGTGTTGCCACTAGGCTGCCAGGCAGCCAGGCAGGGTCAGAGGGCAGGGGTCATGAGGCAGAGGTCAGAGACAGAGTAAGAGAGAATGAGGGCGTGTGTGTGTGTGTGTGTGTGCGTGTAGGGGGCAGGGGGCGTGATGGCGCTGCCGCAAAACAGTAAAACGCGCGCATATTTATAACGAAATGCTCAATTTAAATTCCCATCAATCTTGGTCGAATGCCACGCACACACACAGACAGACACGCACACAGAGACACGCACGCACACACACACACAGAAAGAGAGAGAGAGAGAGACGCAGTTAGAGAGAGAGAGAGAGTATGGCACGAGGTGCTGGCATTGTCTGTGTACGCTGCCTTTTTCGGTCGCCTGCCTCTGCCTAACCGCCTTCTTTGAGGTTCTCTGGGGCGTGGCAGCCAAGAGGCAGCTATGCCTTCCCTCCTCCCTGCTATCTTCCACTCTCTTCGACACCTTCTTCTGCTACTGCTGCTACATCTCCTACTTCTTCTACTCTTGCTGCGTTTTAGTCGCAGCAAAACCAAAAAAAAGCTAAAAAAAAAGCCAAAAAAAAACACCAAAAAAATTACGCGCCGGCAACCGGAAACGAAACGCGCCAGCAGCTTATTGAGCGTTAAATTAAAAAATTCTTATGGAAAAAAGCAAACCAGACAGACACGCCGCACAGAAAAAAGAAAAAAAAACAGAGAAGAAAACGAAACAAGCTAAAAAAAAGAAATGTAAAAAAAAACAAAAGAAAAACTTTGCAATGCATCGCAAGATGCGATTTCCATAGTCACGCATAGATTCTACATTAGCCTGAGATGGTGTCTGATCTGCCAACATATGGAAGAGCAAGGATTATGGCTAAGACAGTAAGTCTGCTGCAGAGTCTCATGAGAAGAAAGCTTACTGAGATGCATAAGGAGAGAGAGAAAGCTTTAAGCAGATTTGTATATAATTTAATGAAGCTTATAAATAGCTTGGGAGAGTATGGGTCGCCTAGAAAACTCTTAAGATAGAGTATATAATATTAAAGAGCTTTCAGAAACTTTGTAGAGATTAAGCAGTTTTGTATTTAATTTCATGAAGTTTATAAAGAGCTGGGAAAAGTATGGATCGTCTAGGAAACTCTTAAGAGAGAGTGAATAATATTGAAGAGCTTTCAGATACTTTGTAGGGAATAAAAGCTTTAGGCACCTGAAAAGTAACTATTAAAAACTGGAAATACTGAGCTTTTGGCTTTAAGCCTTAAGGAAAACTATCCTGAAGATCTCAAAAAGCTTTACAGTTGATAAAAAGAGAGTTTTCTCGCCTCTTCCCCAGCTTTATCTACAGTTAGTTGGCAGTTAGTTGTAGTTTAAATATCTAAGTATCTCCAAATCCCTATATCATCAATTCTCTATATAAACTTCTCTTTGCACTGCCATAGAGCTTCTCTCTATATCTCACTCTCCCATCATCATCATCGGCATCAGCTTTCTAAATGCGATAACCCAGCAGATATCAATAAATATTATTGCACAATTCGATTTGAAAGCGTCGCGACTTTGCGACGCCAAAGTGCAATATAAACACACAACGAAATGCTGGATAAACACTGAGCAAGAGAGGGCGAAAGAAGGGAGAAGGGAGAAACTAAAACAAAAAGCCAAAAGAGGAAAAAATAGAGAGAAAAAAAAAATGGAATTTATATAAAAGCGAAAAGCGACCGTTTGTGTTGCACATGGATACGGTGAGCACAGGTAGTTGGACACACACGCCAGGCACAGTGGGGCAAATTGGTAAAATAAGTAGTTAAAAGTTTTGAGCAGCTTAAAGCATCAATTTTGAAACTCTTTATCTATGTTTAACTTCAGATAAGTTAATTTTATACTCATCTTTTATCAGCCTGCTCCATAGTACTCTGGCAGCTGCATCACAGATCAAAGTGTGTCTCTTTCCCTCTCTCTCTCTTTCTCTCTCTCTCTCTACCTCTCTCGCTTGCACCGTGCAGCCTCGTCAAGTGCGGCACTTGTGTGCGTGGCCCGTAATGAAAAACGCGACGTGTGTGTTGACTGGAAGAAGGCACCACCGTGCTCCGGCCCCACTAAGCACTGAGAGTGGTAGCCAGGGATGGGTAGTACCGAGTACTACCCGCTACCCTCTACCCTGATGGTACTCGCTGAAGCGGCACAGTTGAAGCGTATTTGCCCGCGCCTTCCTCTTTCATTCTTTTGCTTTTTGTTTTTGCAACAATTTCATTTTCAATTTCAATTACTAAGCCAACCTCTGGTCAACGCGTTGTATAATCACGAGTGCAGCCAGAGTAGGGTTTTCAAGTGCCAGTGAAGAGTAGGGTAGGGTAGAGGGTAGAGAGAGGGTAGAGGGTAGTGTGGCATCATCGCCATTTGCACCTTTGTTGCGAGCATATTTATTTAACTTGATTGTCAGTGAGAGCACGAAGCAACGTGACCAACAACTGATAGATCCAATTTAATTGAGGCGATTAAGTAGCTGCAACGAGTACGGAGAAGGAGACCTTTGACCTCACAGAGCCCTCTTTGCGACCCAGTGCAACCCGTGTGCAGTCATCAGAAAGTAATTTACAATTTTAGCTGGAAAATAAATACGAGATACAGCTAAAGATACAAGGATGCGGTATTGTGCTAAAGAAATAGTGGTTGTAAAATAAAGTTAATCATAGAAGAAGATGAAGAGATATCTAGAGATATTAATAGTAATGCAAATAGTTAGATATAGTAATAGATATGGGATCTATAGATATTTTAGTTGCTGAGATAAATGTGTTCAAACAGTCGAACAGACAGACAGACAGGCAGGCAGACAGACAGGGAGACAGAGTGACAAAGAGATTGGCAGAGAGGCAGACAGAGAGACAGGCAAAGAGACGGACAGATAGGCAGAAAGACAGAAAGGCAGAAAGACGGAAAAGCAGACAGACAGGAAGAGAGAAATAGACAAAGAGACATACAGACTAGGAGACAGAGAGGCTAAAAGACAGATTAGCAGAGAGATAGACAGACGGCGAGCTAGGTAGACCGAGAGACATACAAATAGGTCTCTCTCTGGCAGACACTAACCGACAGACAGGCAGATCGACAAAGAGACAAACAGACTGGGAGACAGAGAGACAGAAACACAGATAAGTAGAGAGATAGACAGACGCTAAGATAGGCAGACCAAGAGACATACAGACAGAGCGACAGCCAGACAGAGAGACAGACAGACAGAGAAACATACAGACTGACAGACAGAAAGACAGATAGACAGACATACATACAGAGAGAGAGAAAGAGAGAGAGACAGACAAAAAGAAAGATAGACAGGCAGACAGACAAACAGAGAAAGAACGACATAGTGATATATTGATAGAGAGACAGACAGACAGAGAGACAGACAGAGAGACAGACAGACAGAGAGACAGACCGACAGAGCGACAGACAGGGTGCTGGACGGAGAGCTAAGCCAGATCTAAGCCGCCATTGATCCTGCTCCTTTAGGGCTACGCCTTCTTTAGCCTACAAAAAGTTTACATACCATTTTCAATTGCCCAAAGGAATTAAAATTAATACTGAGATACGAAGAAGTTGAGACAAACAGAGATATAGATACAGATACTGAGACAAAGATGCAGATGGAAAGTAAAGCTAAGCTGTAATGGATAACCCTTGCGACTTTCTAATGAGATACTTTATAATTTTCCACTTCATGTTCTCTCTGTCTCTCTGCTTCTGCACTGCTGCAGTGAACAAAGGAACAGCAGAAGACAGAGAGCGATAGAGGGAGGGGGAGGAAGACAGAACGAGAGAAAAATGAAGTGAAACTAAAATAAAAATTGAAAGGCAAACAATGAAGCGACATGTAATAAACTGGCTACAGGCGGTTGGTTACCCCCTGCTGCTCCTGCTGCTGTCAGTAGGTGGGGGGGGGGGGGAAGTTGGGGGAGGCGGTAGGCGGGGCAACTTGAAGGCGACTGGGAATGCCTGCGCGCGAGATGATAACTCGGCGTGGCCGCCGTCGTCATCGTCGTCGTCTTGGCAGCTGCCTCAAGTGGTTCTCGCACACACACAGAGCTCGCTCTGGCAACGCTCGTTTTATGCATAAGCAAACATGTCAAGCGCAGCCACGCCCCCACCGTCTCAGCTTCCATCTTAGCCTTCGTCTCGGTCTACCTCTTGGTCCTCCTTTTTTTTGGGTCTTCAGGAAAATGTTTATCCAGCCGGGAAAGCCGGCGAAAGATGTTTCGCGTGATTTGCGCTGACTTTTGCGGATGGAGGAGAAGGAGGAAGAGGGGAAGGAGGAGCGGTAAGCAGGGTGCAACCAGCAGGGCGCTCACCAGCCCCTTCCCATGCCGGCAAGGCCAAAGGGTACTTCATTTTGGGGTTAATGCCGCTGGATGAGCCGCAGGATGCGTGATGCCTGCACGCAGATTTCATGTGAGTTATGGCCTGCTGACTGCCTGTCGTCTGGCCCCCCCTGTCAGCTGTACACCTTTCTCTCTCTCTCTCTCTCTATCTCTCTCTCCTTCTCACACCTTTTGTCTGTCTGCCTTGCCACGCCCTGCGCCCACCCTATGCAGACTATGCCAAACCAAATTGACAGAAAATTGAATTTGCACATTTTACTGCACTTTGTCAAAGCGTTCTCAATGGGAGGCGTCGTAGACAGGGGGAGGGAGAGGGGCGTGGCATCCACATATTATACTATATGTCGCTTGCATTGACTTTAAGCTGACAGACAACATGGCGTATGTGCAATATCGCTTTCTATACATCTCATTCGACAGATATGTAAAATAATTTCAATCTACTTTTCTTCATTCAATATTTGAACTCTACTTTACTCTCCTTTTATCAATGCAGTTCGTCTTTTGATAAGCGTATATTTAAGTATTTATATATAGTATATAACTTCTTGAAGTATACTATATATATTTTTTTTTTTTTTGATTTTCTGCTACTAATCTCTACTCGACTTCATTGCCTACTTCTCTCTTTCTCTGCCTTTCTCTGATTTCCTCTCTCTTTGATGTTAGCTTCTGCATATATCATATACCTTCTTGAACCGTATGACTTTCTACTTATCTACTCCACTGTCTCTTCTGGCTTTACCCTCTCTACGCCTACTCTGCCTTCTCTCTCTCTCTCTTTCGCTGCTCTCCTTTATTTTGCCAAAGTTTTTCAATCGCATTCTTTGTGCTACTTATTTGCTGACCTGAAGATCGAAAGGGAACAAGGAGGAACAGGAACTGGAAAGCAGGCGAAAATTGAAGGGAAAATGCCGCCACAGATGCGCGTTACGCATACGCCGCGTGGGGTAACCCAAGCAGGACCAGGAGCAGAAGCAGCCCTATAAGCGGCATTTATTTTTAATTTTCACTTCTCAAAGAGTGTGGGATGGACGAGGCCAAATACAAAGGTATTGCCAGAGGTATAGCAGGGGTGGAGGGGGGGTAGGGTACCGAGGCGAGGGGTGCCGTAAAAGTTGGCAGAAGTCAGTGTTGTTTATTTTAAAATTCAGCGCGAATCATTTTGTTGGAAAATGTTGCACATAATTCTTGTTTAAGTATCTTGTAAATTGCTTAATAACGCCAAAGGGACTCGCACACACTCACACTCACACACACACACACCCACACTCACGCAGCAGCAGCAATTACCCCTTTTCCGGCGGAAGGAGAGGGGGAGGGGGCGTGGTTATTTTGGCAGGTTGGCAACTTTGTTGCCAGAAACGAGACGAGACGAGTCGAGAGTTTGGGAAAAATTTAAGACAAAAACTTGAGAGAGTCAAAAGGAGCAACGCCAAATTAATGTGTGGGTGTGTGTGGAGGAGGAGGAGGAGGAGTGTAAAAGGGGGGAGGTATGTGGTGGAAAAGGGGGGGGGGTTGGCAGTTGGCACTTGTTTAATTTAATAACAAAATAAATGTTCACGAGCACGTAAATTTATGAGTTGAGAATGCTCGCGCAATGCACACATTAACACGTACAGCAGCCAGCCCCGCCCCCCGTTTTCCTACCCGCCCCTGCTGCTGCGTCTATGTGTGTGTGTGTGTGTGTGTGCAGACTTGAGGCATAACTCTTTTGCGTATTTGAGGGGGAGAGAGAGAGAGCGAGATCTAGAGAGTGAGGGTGGGAATGAGACTGAGTGAAATCAACGCCTGCTGTGTAGGGATTGGTTTTTATTATTTTTTTTTTCGGTGTTTGCCATTGCAATTGTGAATGGCTTGTGGCATGTGGCACGAGGCATGCTGCATGCGCGGAAAACAGGGGTAAGTTGCCAGCGCATTTGTGGCAGCTGTCCCAAGCCAAAGGATTACCATATGCCCCAAACAGTGGACTCTAATGCAAGCCACCAGGCGGATTTATGGGAGTAGGCAATGCAAGGAAGTAATTGCGAGGGTCCTACATGTCCCATTTTTGGGAGATTTTTGACATGATTTTTGGCCAAAAATTAAGCATTCCCTAAAATAGTTTTAAACACTTGTTTATTACTGATGTTGACCCCCTCTGTAAATTTAAATTGAAAACTAGCGAAATAAAATTTTGAATTTTGTCAAAATTTGCCAAAAATCGAAAAATTACAAAGAGTCTATTCTAAAGTTATTGAAATGTAGGATCACTCAGGGGCTCAAAACATAAACAAAATGTCATTCCAAATAAAAATCGTTTGATTTTTAAAAAAGTTATGATGGGTGGGATGTGAGGTATGCGAGGTCTACAAAGGGTCTTACATGTCAAATTTTCGGTCGACTTTCGCGTGATTTTTGGTCAAAAATTAAGTATCGTCTAAAACCGATTTAAACACTTGTTTAGTACTAATTTAGACCTCCGCTATCGATTAAAAGTATAAGTTGGCGATTTAAAATTTTTGAAAAAAAAATTTCTGAATAATGATAAGGGGGGACCCTTACCGAAATTTGCCAAAAATCGAAGATTTTCAAAGAGCCTGTATTAAAATTATTAAAATGAAGGATTACTAGGGGGTTCGAAACATAAACAAAATGTCATTCCGAATGAAAATCGGTTGGTTTTTAAAAAAGTTATGATGGGTGGGATGTAAGGTGTACGAGCTCTATAGAGGGTCTTACATGTCAAATTTTCGGTCGACTTTGACATGATTTTTGGCCAAAAATTAGACATCGCCAAAAACAGTTTTAAACACTTGTTTAGTACTAATTTTGACATTCTCTTTCGATTAAAAGTGGAAACTGGCAAATTAGAATTTTGAAAAAAAAATATTTTTGAAAAATGTACAGGGGGGACCCTTACCTAAAATTCACAAAAAAATTCAAAATTTTTCAAAGTTAAATTTTCTATTAATTTGATATGTAGGATAACAAAGGTTGTCAAAATATAAACAAAATGTCATTCCCCGTAAAAATCGCTTGATTTTAAACAAATTTATGATGAGTGAAGTGTGTGGTTAGAAGTGCTCGAGCATATCCCTTGACAAGGGCTGACTGAGGGGCGTATACAGGGTATAATTAATAATAAGTGAACAAGCCACAGTCGTTTTGGAAACCCGAAGCCGAATACAATAACGAAGAGAAGCTTGCAGGGGGGAGAGAAGAAGACGAAGGGCAACGAGGCTGACGACAAAGACGAGGTATCCCTCGTCCGCATTGCCATTATCATTAACACAGGCACGCGCTCACCAACGAAGAGGGGAGGGAGGGGGGATGGAACAGACGCCCCTGCTATGCGCCTGAAATTATGCAAAGTGTTTGACAAATTAGCAAAAGAAACTTGTTAAAAGCGGGAAAGCGGAAAAGCGCATGCATAGCAACGAGTTGCCGAGCATAAAGTGAAAAGTGTGAAAATTGTGAAAATTGTTTCCATAATTAGCTGACTTCAATACGCTGTGAGGGGGAGGAAGAGAGAGGGAGAGGTAGAGGGGAGGCGAATAAACAGGATTATTGCGTGCAGGCGCCAAGCAGCTGCTGCCTGCCACACGCTGCATGCAACAAGCTCACAGATTGGGCTCAGCTGCAACTTAAACTGTTCATAATTAGTGGGAGAGTGAGAGGAGTAGAGAGAGAGGGTGAAAGAGAGAGAGGGAGAGTCTGTGTCAAAAGGGCAAACGCTGGCGACGAGCCCATCAAACGTTTATCGTCATTTCACAGCACACACACCTCAATGGCACACACACACACACATACACACAGGGAGAGAGAGACACACACATACAGAGACCACAGAGTAAACAGTGACACACACACACACACACACTCGCACACACACTCGCACACAAAGCAACTCCCCAAGCGCTTATTTGAAAAACGTTTTATTTTTATTGCCCAAGCTCATCGTCATCCCCAGAGCGGTGCAGAGTGCTCAGTGTCAGTGAATGTCATCTCGGCATCAGCCTTAGCTACAGCTACAGGATCTTCCTCAGATCCTGCCCTCCTCCTTCCCCCTGCATCGTGCCAGCCCTGGCCAAACCCCATCGACCTCAGGCCATGAACCCGTCGTGTCGCTCAGCTTGAAATTGTCTTGATGGGAAAGACATTTATTTGGCCACGACTTGCGTATACACTACAAGCATACTATAAGCACTTTTAATATAGATACTCTATAGGATCTCTGATTTTTTTTTTTAATTTTTTCACAGCTTTATTTTGGAAGTAATCAATGTGTTTAGGTATAGACTACAAAAAACTGAGCTGGAATTGATTTACTGCAATATTTATATGTTTAATTGTTTTAAAAAGCTTTAAAAAATTTTGAAAACTTAAATATATATCTAAAATTAAAGTAAAACTACTTAGCTTCAGTTTGGAAAGTTATTTAACTCAACTATCGACATATATCCTTGCGATAAGCTCATTGAAAGCCAACGATATTTGCTTAATGTGCCAAAGTTGCCAATTGAATTGTGATGGCTTTGCTCAGGGTATGCCAGAGAATCAATGCCAACACACACTCTCTCTCTCTCTTTCACTCATTCTCCCTCTCTCTCTCTCTCCCACTCTCTCTGTGCTCTGTGTCTGCGGCAAGTGTCATTGCTTGTGAGGCCAAAACGATTGAGAGTGGGAGAGAGAGAGAGAGAGGGGACTGCTTTTCGGCTTGTTTGCATGCTGCTGTCAGCAGAGGCGTAGTAAGGGAAGAAAAAGCGAAGGGGGGCATAGAAGCATAGCAAAGGGGGTAGGGTAGGTGCAGGCAAGCAGTTCTGCTCTGGAGAGGGGCCACACCGGGTGAGTTTGACAAATCAAATGCGGATCAAGCGGAACAGGAGACTGTGGCAAGAGCGACGAGAAGGGGGGTGGGGGTGCAAGGGGCGTAGAGAGGGGGCGAGTCAGAAGGTTGCACCCATTGAATTCCTGTCAGTGCAAAAATATTCAAAATGAAAATGAAAATGTTGAAGGTTAATACGATGCGATTTGTGCCTCAGCCTCAGCCCGAGCGGATTGTGCGCCCCCGCAATCGCAGTCAAGCAAAGCTCCAAGAAAGAGACAGAGAGAGAAAGAGAGGTATAGAGAGAGACAGGGAGAGAGTTCATGACATGACACGACAACTGACACACGATATACGGTTAGTACTAGCACACTTGAGCAGGGGCTGGCAGGAGGAGGAGGGATCGACTTGAGTTGACTTTTTGCCCGGCAAGTTTTATGGGTCCCAAACTGGATTAGGCGAACGGCGACGTAGACGACTTAAAGCTGGCTTTATCTGTGTAGACAGTGTTGGACAGTGTGGATGAAAGAGAGAGAGAGAGAGAGAGGAAGAGGGAGATAAAGAGAGAGAAAAGAACGATAGACTATGGGCAGTACCAGGCTGCAATTGCAGTAAATTAATATGAGGTAGTTCTAGAGAAGAATGTGCCTTAAAGTCAACTGTCTCTCCTTGTCTCACACTCTCTCTCCCACTCTGTCACACACTCTCCTTGTCTCCCTTCCACTCTCTGGCCAGTCATTCGCCTGTGAAATCCACTTAATTCCATTTACTTAAGCTAATTTCACGCCATATTCAATTTACCACATCATGGCCATTCATTATTTATTCACAACATGTAAAATCAATGGGCTCAGGGCTCGACACAGTCCATGGCGGGAGGGGGGTAGGTAGAGGGCAGTAGAAGAAGGAAAAGAGGAATGAAAGAGAGGGAGAGAGCGGCAACAAAAAATGAATTGTTGAATGTCCATGTTGGGCAGCGAATCAAAAATAAAAAAAATATACGAAATAAAAAAGAAAAGCATAAGTGAGCTGAAGAGAACGTATGGCTGACTGCGAAAATACCCTGTAAGGTATAGGTTTTTATTAACTTTTTGCATATAACACTATAAATAAACTGTATTTGGTTTAGCTCAAGGCAAAACCTGTTGAAAGTTATAGATCTACATGTCTATAAAAAATTCAGAAATGAAGCTCAAGCGTTTGCTAAGTTCACTGGGTTTAGTGGAGTGTATTAGCTAGAGTTGGATTAGATGAGGAGCGAAAAGATTTTTAAGTACTTCCATATGATTTTATATTGCAGTACAGCAAATTTCATAGCAGTAGCATCTATAGTTTCAGAGATCGAACAACTTATATGATAAGCTTCACATATTTCAAACAGAAAAAAAGGAGAAAGTCGGAGAGCTCAGTTAATGCTTCCATCTAGCCTACCCCCCTTGCTCCACTAGCACATTTACAGGGTATGTGTATACAAGGAAAAGAAATGCAGCTCTATGGAGGGTTTGTCAAACCAGGGGGGAGCCGGGGGGAGCGGGGGCAACCCTCGGCCATCAAAAGGCGATGACGTATGCTTAATTTGGAGCGTTGGAATAATTTATGTACGGCATGGTGTGTACAGAAGGGAGAGAGAGAATGAGAGAGAGTGGAAAAAAGAATGCCAACTGGTATTTCTACACACACACACACACACTGAATGAAGCAATTGGCGGGTGTGTGAGAGTTGGGGGGGCGTGGCTGTTGGAACGTGCTGAAAAACCGCGCTGTGGCAAAATAAGTGCGAGAAACATTTTCGGCGTGCGCTGCTTCCTCTCTCTCTCTCTCTGTCTGCCTGTCTCCCTCTCTCTATAAATCCGGCAAACAGCGCCGCCAAATGTTGATGAGACGCACCTGTAAACGGTCAAACTGGGGAATCGCCCACGCAATGAGGCACAAGAGAAGGCAGGGTAAATTGAGGCTGGGCACGGGGGGGCGAAGGGAAGCTGGTTTTGGGCGAATAACTCTGTAATTTGCCTACATTCAATGCCACAAAAAGTGAGGGGCAGAGCAGGGGCGTGGCAAGCGGATCGTGGACTGGGCGGGGAAGTTGTTTAAAACAGCTGATTGGATTTGCGGTCAGTTGTTGCGCTTTAACTTTTTGCCCCAGCCCGAAAGCCGAGATATAGTACAGACTCTGCCCCGCAATTCAAATTTCCATCATAGCAGACAAATACTACTAACTTTTTTTCGAGGGGGGATTTAACCATCACAAATACCGTTAATTACTGCATAACTGTAAAGTTGAATTTTACACAAAATTTGCATGCCAAAATGGGAGTAACAGGTGAGTAGGAGAGAGAGAGATAGCAACATTGGGGCATAGTGTATGGCATAACGAGTTACCCAACTATGTTGAGTATTTTCTATTGCATATTTTTGAGTGCTGCCACTAAACCCAGGAATATCATTTATTAAATAATTGCTGTGTTTATTGTGCGATCGTAAACAAATTTGCAGTAATCATTTATTAATTATTAGTTCTGGTGTACAGCAAAATTTAATACTTTAGACTTAAAATTGCAGCCACAATACAATTTTATTCAATTTACTAAGGCGTTTGAGGGCGTGGCTGATTTTTAAAACCTACTTAAGCTGCGTGGGATAATAAGACATCATGTCAGCAAATTTGATAACTTTAGCTCTGTTAATAGCTGAGATCTAGGTGTTCATACAGACATCCCGCTTTTTTTATATATATATCTACTAACTGAATCGACCTAGCTACTTGCTAACTCTACACAAACAACTCTAGCTTACTAATTATGCTGTATCTGAAATTTCCTTACTCCCGAACATCAGTTGACCGAGAAACAGAGAAACCAAGTGTCTTCGGCATAAGAGTCCTCCTCCTTTTCTTCAGTCTTGTTTATTGACTTGATTGAAAATGTCTTTCATTTTGACGCCTATACAGAACATTCCCTTTCGATCAATTGTGTGTGTGTGTTGCTTGTTTCCATTATTGATCGAAGTGTGTGGACAAATCAAAGTAATGTAAATAGGAGAACAGAGAGAGAGGGAGAGGGAGGGAGGAGGAGGAGAGTAGGGCAGTAGGACATGTGGGGAATCTTTGTATCTTCCGACAGACTGTCAAAACGGGCAATCGACATGAGGCAAGGAAAGTGGGACAAACTTATGTAACAGGTGCAACTGGACAGTCGAGGACATATACGCTTATATAGCTGATGTTATCTGCCTTTCGTACCTCCTCCTCCCCTCCTCTCTGCCTCTCTCGCTCTGGCTGTATGCTCAGCCTTATCTAAACATGTGACAGGCATGCCACGCCTACGCGTTTGCTGGGCGAGCACAGGAAGCAAACAGACACGATGTGGAATGAAACGAACGGGAATGGAATGGAATGGCAAGGAATGAACTGGACTCTACTGGACTAACCTGGACTGTAGACGGGACAGTGGGCGGGGGCAGTGGGCGGTACAGAGAGTGAGACAGAGACAGAGACAGCGACAGCGTCGCATGTGGACATGACGTTGACGCTGTCGTTGACGCTGACGTCGTGGCTGATGGCGTTACATTTGCGGCCGGCAATGGTAACGGTAACGCGCTGCTGCTGCTGCTGCTGCTGCAGCTAGCGGTATAACGGTATAACGGTAATGGTAATGGTAACGGTAACAGCAGCGCCAAATGTTTGCATGGCCGTCGCTGTGGGAGCTCTGCCAATATTTGCGTAACGTGTTTGACAAAGAAATGAAAACTGAAAGCGCCAGCTTGGAAAATCAAATGAAAGAGCCGGCCCTGTTGTGTGCTGCCAGCCAGGTAGGGACAGGGAGGGGATCCCCCCTCCCTGCTGGGTATACAAATCAAATAGGACAGCGCATAAATAAATAGATAATAAATAAACAGAAACATACACACAGAGAGAGAGATAGAGAGAGGGAGGAATTGCTGCAATTGTTTCAATTTTTCCAGCTAATAAATTTCCCCAATTTCCCTTTACACTCTGCGCTTTTCTTTTTTGATAAGTTCGCACTCATAATATAACATTTTTAATTTATCATTTTCCATATCCTTTCTTCTCCCTCTCTCCCCCTTCCCTTGTACCCCTGGCGTATACGCAATGTGGCATCTAATTAATGTTTACTCAACTGCATAAGTTAATTAAATCCACGACACATATGAAACATGTTTGCCTTCATCCAACTGTGTATGAAAAGAATTCTATAGATTCAGAACGCAATTAACAAGCGAGTCGAGGCGAGAGACAAGCTGACATTATTATTATTATTATTATTAGTATTACACTTTGTGAAAAGCTGTGGAAAATGAAAAATGCTTACAATTCGCTGATAATGCCAGAGGAAAAAAGCAGCATTTTCATTTCCGTTTTCTCACTCACATGACCAAATGAAAAGGCTGAGACAACTGAGTGGGGGCTACAACGAATCCGTTGATACCCTAAGGGAACTGAGAGTAGAACTATACCAAGGAAAAGTAGGAGAAACTAGAGATAGGGCTAGCATACGTGTACATAGGGGCAGTAAAGTAAAATCTGAGATCTAAAAGGATCTAAGGATCCACTGAACTAGAAACCCTAGAGCTAGGCTAATAAACTGAGGTAATATAGAAAGGTAGAGACAGACTAGACTTACTTTAAAGAAAGATGATCTTTAATGTAGCTATATGAAAATATATTACACAGCCCAATCAAAGATTTCTATATACAAGCTGCTGTCTCAGCGCCATCGAGACGATCTCTATAGTTTTAGGTAAGCTACGCTACCTTATTTCATATGTAGAGACTAGACCGAATTTCAGCTTAATATACGCCGAACTTAGCCATTTTTTTACAAGGTTCTTTCCCGCCTTTGGGTTAGGGTATTCCCACACTGCGGTCACATGTGCTCGCCGCGTGATGCCGCCACGAATCGAATCGAATCGTTTTACAGTGTCGTCAGATTTTTTTTCAATTATTGCAAAGGGAAGGGAGAAAACTGGAGATGGAAAAGGAGAAGCAGATGAAGGAGTGTGTGTGATAACAAAGCAACAACAAATAGATTTCAATTTGATTGATAAACACGAGAGACACAGAGAGAGAGAGAGAGGGAGAGAGAGCGAGAAGGCTGCGTGTAAATGTGTAAATGATGTTTGAATCGGCAGAAAGGGACACCAGGAATTACACAGGACACGGGACACGGGACACAGGACACACCCGACAAAAGCCATCAACAACATCGTCAAAAAGAAATACGTATATAAAAAATAAAAAAAAAAAAAAAACAGAAACAGAAAAGCAGAGAGAAAGAAAGGAAACTGACTGGGAGGGGTAGCTGGGCGTAGCGTAGCTGTCTGTTATCTGATACGCCTGGCATTGCCTTAGTCCTCTGATAGTCCTTATAGTCCCTGCACACAATCACAATAAGTGGCTGTTACATTTCACACCAAACATTGATGGAGCGACCGAGCGGACCAATGGACCAAGCAGAATGGTAGAAAGGAAGGGCGAGGGGAGCGCGAGGGGCGCCCGGAAGGGAAGTGGGAACCAACCGAACAAGCCGCAGAAATAGTCGAACAGTTGTGGCCGGCAAGGGGGGAGGGGGGGGGGGGAAGAGGAGGGTGAGCATCTACCCAGTTGGACCTGTAATGCAACATGCAACAAAGTGTCTCAGTCAAGCGCAGATTCAAGCAGGAAGTATTGCTACAATACAACCCGATCTTAGCTTGAATTTAGAGTGATTTTTGGCTTGAAATACTTCAAGATATTCTGTTAGTAAGTAAGTAAGATTCCCATTTGTTTCCAGCTATATTGATGCTGCCAGAACTTCTGATAAAACACAGTTAAAATAGGTTATCAAAGATCTTATATAGACTGATCTAGATTTCCAGCTTGTTCCTCCTTAGATAGTATTGCCTTAACCCCTGGAAAACCACTGTTAAAACAGGCTAAAATAGATATATTATCCGCTGATCAAACTCCCCAGAAGGTTCCCCATAAGATGTACTGCCTTAACCCCCATTAAATCATGTGATTTTCATGCCTGTAAAAGAGAAGTTTTCAATTGAGAAGGAGATGCTACTTTTTAGCATCAGTTTTCGGCACATGCTGATCCCACTGGGTTAGGCATATGTATGGTGGGCATGGTCAGTAGTTTAACGCCCTCCCCCTCCCCCTCCTGGTCTGTTGCCTGTTGGGTAACTGTGTCAGCTGCTTGAGTTGAAACATAAAAGAAAATCACAGAAATTTCACAAAGATGTTTATCATTTTCACTTCGCCAAAGTTTTTCAACGTCCGCTCTCGCCCTGTCTATGTCGCTGTCTCTCTCTCGCTCTCTCTCTCTCCCTCTCTCTCTTTCGCTCTCTCTCTCTCTGTGTGTGTGGTGCGAATATTTTCTGCATACAGATTTCGCAAGTAGATAAAGTGGTTAAAAAAGCAAGAAACGAAACGAAACGAAACGAAATAAGCAACTGGCAAAAGGGAAAAGTAGGAAGAAAGTGGGAGAAGGCAGCAAAACTTGAGGCAAAAGCACCCAAAGGACATAATCGCCAATGGCCCAAAAAGCAGGAAGAAGCAGCAGAAGCAGCAGAAGAAGCAGCAGCAGAAGTAGAAGTAGAAGAAGAAAGGAAACTCAGGCGGACGTTGTAAACTCACAAGGATATAACGGGTGGAGGGAAGGGGGACGGGTGCAGGGTTAAGGGGAAAAAGGGGCTGGCACTCTTCGTCGTCCAATCGGAAATAACAGCAAAAGTGGCAGTTAAAATTGTGCTGGGAATAAATCTATCATATAATGCAATATTACAGCGTAATGCTGTCGATAAACCACACAGCAAGAAGCAGTTCTATCTCTCTCTCACTCTCTCTTTCTCTCTGTCTCTCTCTCTCTCTGGAAATTCCCCAATCGACCAGCCGAAAGATTCATCCAAACCGAGTAGAGCATCACGTGGTTTCAGTTTCAGTTAAATGAAGTCGATTATTTGCTTGCCCCAGGGAATACATCAAATATGATTGACCAAGCCAGTGATGCATATGGCAAAAAGAGTGCCTGAGCCCCCTTCCATTCTCCTCCTCCTCCTCCTCCTCCACCTCCTGCAGTAGTAGAAGCGACAAACTAATTAAAGAGTATGTGTGGCTTACTGGGGCTTCCGGTAGCTTTACTTTTATTTCTAGCTAGCTAATCGATTTTTTGATAGCAGCTTAATGTGTTAAAGATATTCAAGACTCGCTAAACCAAATTTACCAGAGCTACAGAGATGCCATACTTTCTGTAAAAGTAAAAGTTAGTTCTCAAAATATTTCAAAAATTAGGTAACTGATCGAAATTGTTACTTGCGCAGTTTATGCCAAATATATAACTGCTTTCGTATACCAACTTTCATAACTCTAGCCCCAACAGATCCTGAGATACTAGGGGAAAACCCCCCCGGAAATGCCTTGAATAAAGTTTTGTATAATAAGGAAATGTTATTTTTAGCTACACATACGAAAAGCTACTCATATATGTAACTATGTATACTCTATAACACAAGCGAAACCTGAGGAGGTTCTGTGCTGTTTTATGGCTGACCTTATGGCAAGGACGCGGACTGGCAGCTCGCCAGGACATTCAGGGTTAATGTGACACAGCTTTGGTGGACAGTTGCGGGCATTGCCAGGAGCAGGAACCACAATGGGTTTAGCCATTATTTAAACGACGACGCCGTTCGCACAGCTAGACTGTGTGCGAGAGAGATAGAGAGAGAGAGAGGGGGAGCGAGGTAGAGGGAGGGAGGTAGAACGACAGAGACAGGACACAGGACGTTGGCGCATATCCTGCAGCACAATTGAATTAGGTTAGTCATGCTTTAATGCACATCAACATACGTGCAACCAACCAGAGCAGAGCTACATGTGTGTGTGTGTGCGTGTGTGTGTGTGTGTGTGTGTGTGTGTGTGCGGGCTCTCATAAATCTCATTGTCAGTGTTTAACTTTCTTGTTGGTTTAAGTTAACTTGAGGCAACAACAACAACAACAACAACGGCAACATGAGCAGCGCAGCAAAAGCAAAAGTCATTTGTCATTTCAGTTGGCAACACACACAGACAGGCACACACACACACACGCTTACACCCACACACTACACACACACACACACACACACCCAGCCAAACTGTGCATATGCATTTCGCATATTGTATCGAAGAATTTCCCTGCCAGGGGCAAAAAACTAAACGTAACAACATGAAATCGTTCTAGCAAAAGCGTACAGTTGCAACAAAAGGCGCTAATATGGCATATATATATTCGTGTTCAAGAGCTAAATCGGGAGAATCTCTACATATACCACAAATAAATTGATTAGCTTTTGTCCTTAATAAAACCTCTAAAAATAACCTCTTCCTCTCTTTTCTCTTGCTTACAGCATGTGCAGCTTGACAAAAGCTGCATAGTATACAACTAATTTGCCTGCCTACATGTCATAGCAGTCAGCTTTTGTATTTCCAGGTGAGTGATAAAGTAATTAGAAAGTAAGACGCGAAAAACAATTGAAATGAATTCTACTTCAGTTGTCCAATGCTCTCTCTAGCTACGCTTAGGGTATTCTCAATTCGTTGGGCTGCAACAGTTGTGATAATTAACTGCTTTTGCCGCACAACATGCACTCGAGTGCAATAAATATTAACGCAAAGCGCCTCAGTTTGCCTCAGCTTAACAGTTATTTCTAGGCAGTGAAAAAGAGACCGAGTGGGACCCTTCAGTACGGGGGGGAGGGGTTTTCACCCACTCATCTCTCATCGCTACATGAGCTAATTAGCTGCGAATTATTTAGAGTGCAAATCTTGTAGCATTATCAACGAGTTGTCTCTCTCTCTCTCTGTTTCTCAAAGTTGCCATATTGTGGTTACCCTGTGGTTTCTTACTCCTCTCACTCTGCCTGCTGCACAACCCTAATGATTTCTCTACTATCTGGCAACTCTCTCTCTCTCGCTCTCTCTCTCTCTCTCTCTTGCCTAGGCATTCAATTGTTGCAAGTTCCTTAACAGGCCGCAACATCTGTCGAGTTGCAACCGAAATTGGTTTTGCACGAGTGAGACAGAGCGAGGGAGTGGGAGAGTGAGACAGCAAAATTAACGTACTTGCATTTCACATTTTCTGTCAAAATTCGATAACATTCGATTGTTCAACCTTAAAATAGAGACAGCATCTTCCTGACAGGCATCGTAATCGAATTTGTGTACAGAAATCTCAATCAAAGGATAGCCTGACAGGGAGTAGAGTCTTGATAGATAAGCTAGCCGGGCATCCTTGATGGAACCACCCTTCTAAAGTACCTCTGCAGCCTGGTAGACTCCTCCTCCCTCCTGGTAGATGCCACTGCATGCTTCAATCATGTAATCGAACCTCAAATCATATGCGAAACAATGGAACAGGCAATGCAACGGAAAGGAATCGAATGTAGAATCGTATTGTCATGCACTCAGTGAGGATTCTTCTGCTGCTTGTGTGTTAATTACCCACCTGGAAGGCATATGTAATCGGGCAGAGAGAGAGAGAGGGGTGATCCAACAAGGTTGTATCGCCCACTTGGAGCTTGTCAACAAAACCGATTGTTGTCCCTGCTCCCAAAAAAAAAAATGAAAGAAAAGTGTAGCCAGGGAAGGGATGAGGTATGCTGGATAGGGAGGGTGTTGTAGTAAGGCGTGCCAAGGGGGGGCGGGGAGGGTTGAAACTTTTTCGATTATATGCTCGTAAAAGTTTTCGGTGTTTGTGCAAACCCGCCCGCCGCAAAGGGGCCACCGCAACCGCAGAACAAGAACGCCGCCTGCAGCAGCAGCAGCAGCAGCCAGCTACACCTCCGGCTTCAGTTGCTCCTCCTCCCTGCTCCCCGTTCCTACTCCCTGCTCCCTGCTCTTGCTGTTGTTATTGTTGTGGATAAGAAGGACCCTAACCAGGAAGCGTATACGCTGCGAAGTAAACTCGGCAAAAGCAGCTCGTAAACAAGCAATAAAATTGTAAAAAGGACAAGCGGCAAGCGTTGCCACCAATTGGCATTGTCAAAGAGGGCAAACACTAACACACACACACATACACACACACATGGCAGCACACATGTGTGTATTGGGGAGGGGAAGGACACCATTTGGCTTGGGCAACCTCGTTGGCCTTTCGATAGTTTTCGCTTTTTCGCATAGTTTGGAGGGGGCCAAGCAAACAAAAAAACAACAACAGAAGCCAAAAATTCCATGCATGACGACAAGACAAGGCCAAGTGGGCCAAGTCAAGCGCACAGTGGTACCAAATGCATTGAGGGAGAGTGTTTAGCAATTAAATAAGTGATGCTGTAGAGCGAGCTAGACCAACTAGCTTGGGGTATCTACTGTGATCTCTCCCTGTCTCTTTCTCTCTCTTTTCCTATTCTTCTAGTTCTACCTCTACGTCTGTAAACTATTCAAAGTATTGATTTCACTAGCCTTATTTCTTGTCTTTCATAATTACCAAACACATTTTCGTTAGCTTTGCCCCACTGCCTCATGTCAAACTTTTATTAAAAGTGTTTTCTTTGCTTATCTTCACACATGCACACGCACACTGGCACACTCTCTCCTTCTGTCTCTCCCCCCGCTTCTGCTCCCTCTCTCCCTCTCTCCCTTCCTCTCTTTCTCTCTCTCTTCCTCCCTCTCTCTCGCACACACTGGCAATCTCCTTTCTTTACGGTCAATGTATGAGACCCTTGGGCTTTCCACGGGTTTGCCTTGTTCTTTTCAGCATTATCCCTTTCTCACTCTCTCTCTCTCTCGCTCTCTGCTGGCCACTGTCCACACTGGCCACGCCCCCTTTTGCCTTCAACCCAACTGCCTGAGCTGTTTTGGGATGCCAGAGTCGTGCGCTTAAATATTTTAATCAAGGACATGGCCAATATCGAAGTTAATAACGAAGGTATCCTGCGTGCGTTTTAAATCGTAGATGCAGCTGCCGGGGGGCACAGGGTGGCACAGGGTGGCACAGGGTGTGCCGTGCAACTAATTGATTAACACCTGAAAGTCATCGCTCCATTATGGAATCCTCCAGAGGCAAAGGGGACGGGGAGGCAGGCAGGGAGCCATGGGGGGAACAATGTAGCAGCAGCTTGACGCGTCCAGCTTTGTCAGCGTCGCTTCGTCTTGGCCACTTATAGAAATTAGACGAGTGTACCCCCCCTCCCCCCTCTGCTGCTCTCCCTTACCTAGCTACCTTCTTGCCTGCTCCTTCAAGTGCCCCACTCCCCGCCCTCTGCCTTTTGTACGCTCAACTTTCTTGACTACAAATCAAGACGGGACTTGCGCCAGGAGATGCTGCCGAAGGAGATTGTTGTTCATGGGTTCGCTTCGCTGACTACCCTCTCCTCTACCCTCTCTCCTTCCTTATCCTGCCTCTCTCGACTACCCCTAACCGTGTCATTAAAAAATTAAAAGCGAATTCCTGCACGACGCAGAACGGACAACATTGTCGAAGGACGACGACGACGACGCGTAGTGCCGGATTTAAAGGTCGCAGAGCGTTGGGAAGTTGGGTAGCAGCTGCAGGTGCGTCGTAGCTTGTGGCCTTCACCAGCCCATAAAGTGGCCACAAAACTGTGCCGCCGAAGATAAGAGAGAGAGAGAGAGAGAGTGAGGGAGAGGGAGGGAGAGACATGAAGAGGGATGCCAGACAATGTGCCACATTGCAATGCGGCAATTTGGCCACAGGTCTTAGTGCAGGAATTGCATTGGTTAGCCCAATCCCTGTACCCACTCCACCTCCCCCTCCCCATGCAGGGATCATGCTGGAATCCGGGCATACGGAAATAGAACAATACAACGTCAAGACGAGCTGGTGAGCTTAATCCAAACCCAATTCGAAGGACTCACTGATGAATTTGAGAACGTAGTTAAGTGAATCTGTGATTCATAAAGGCATCGCTTGTGGAGGGGGAGAAGTTGATGTCCAATTAAGGATCCTGCAGCTTACCTACTTATCGCATAACGTGCAGCAAGAAGAGTATAAAATCTTACATCTTACTTCTTTATCGTGCGGGTATATGCGAACACCTTGCATTTATTTGCTTAAATTATTTATCGATTATCGTATACCGTACGTGCGTGCTGTGCATCGTATCGTATCGTATCGTACCGTATCGTATGTCGCCACTCCCACCATAGACCGTAATCGAAGTGATCCATTTGCCGCCTTTGTGCGAACAGCTGACCGCAAAATGCATAATTAATTCAATTAATGAAATATTTTAAAATCATAAAAGCTGACAGCGTCAGGGCGACCCGAACCGCACCGCACCGAACCGACCGCCAAGCCACGCCACGCCACGCCACGCCCCCTCACTTTCCTGCCTCCCAAAAACCGACCATGCACAGCCTGCTCCCCCTTCGCATCGACCTCAGATGCCAGACCCTGCCTGGACCACAGTTTGACTAAAAGCAATCAACGTCAATTTCAAGGGAAATGCAGAGCGAGAGAGAGAAAGAAAGAGTGTGTGAGAGAGGGAGAGAGAGAGAGAGTGGGACAGACAGTCGGGGAGGCAGTTGGGTTGGGCAGAGTCGTCGGTTCGCTTGTAATTCGATTTCGGGCGAGACTCATTTATGGCAGACAGACTTTAAATGGCCTCAACACGAGAACGGTTTACCCTCCCCTTTCCCTCCACCATCCAGCTCTCTCTCCCCCTCTCGACCCGCTCACCTGTATTCCGAATTGGGAAAATTTTGTGGGTAAAATGAGCAGATAATTTCGCACAGAACTGCAGGCGTCGCTGTGTGTGTGTGTGTGTGTGTGTGTGTGATACGAGTTTCGAGCTCTAAAAGTCAAATGTGAAGAGTGTGAGAGCGATAATGAACAGATATGAATACCAAAAGTGCTTGACTTGTTATTGTACTATGGCATTAGGTCGGAGGGGAGTTAAGCGACATTACAACAACTGGTAACTCCAATAAGCTCCAAGGGTTTACACCTGGACGTCTTAGACCTACTCGCATAACTTTTTTCATATCTTCAATCTAGTGAAACCAAATAGAGTTAACACTTATCTATCATTTTGACTCGCAATATCTCATTTAGTCCTAGAGCTAGCTAACCCTATATACCATTTATTAAGTGTTCCAAGCTCAACCCATGTTTCTTTCTCTCTTTCTCGGTAGTTTCAAGCTGCATTTGCTTGCTTTCACTTTCTCCTTCTTACTCCTTCTTAAAGTCTCCCTAACTTTTTTCCCTTTTTTATTCGATTCACACTTCCCTATCGACTTGGCCCGATATCATCCACAACATATCGAGGCAACTGGGAACAATTTAAATATTTATCAAATTGCGCCAATTTAATTTGCACGCTCTCTCACGCTCTCTCTCTCTCTCTCCTTGAAAATCGCTGAAAGTGTCAAAAAGTGCGAGTCGAAGACAGGCGACAGCCATGGGCGTAGTACGGCGAATGGGGGGAGGGGGGCCGAAAAGGGGGTTTGCCTGCAAGTTTTTGCAGTTGACAAAGTGTCGCCGGAAGTTTCGATTTATAATTAGCATGACACACACTGCTCGAGTGAGTGAAAAACTGCTAAGAAGTCTGGCGCAAAAATGCAGAACTTTGCCAAGACGAAACTTGCTAGATAGCAACTTCAGGGGAGGTGAGGAGCGGGGGAGTAGGGTAGCAGGGTGCTAGACAAGAATCAATATTTCCGCAGGGCTCTCTCTCTCACTCTCTCTCTCTCTGGTGTAGAGGGCAGTGTGGGAGGGAGCGCTTGTGCCATAGACAAAGTTTGCAATTTTCGTACCTCAATTGGTTTTGCGACTCGAAGATGCCAAGTTCAAGCTGAACTTTCAGATTAGGTGTATGCGCAGTGTGTATACCCTGGAGAGTAACCTAAAGAGATTGGGAAAATCTAACATACTGCATGGGAATGATATTATAAGTGAGATAAACCGATTGCAGCTTAGGAATTGTAATATTTAAATGGGTTTTACGAGGCTAATCAATGCTTCTTACTTTGAGTCTTTTATACCCTTTATATGGGTAATATTGGGGAACCTATTCGGAGGTAGGGTAGTTTGGTGGGGGGTTTCGCGACTTTGTCTAGAAGGTTTTAATTACAAGTTTCGACGCGCTGTTCGCGCCTCAGGACAATTTTGAGCTACAGCTGCAGCGGGCAAAATCAATGGGAATCAAAAGTGTAAGCCCCCCCCCGTTCCCTCTCAGCCTCTGCCCTGCCCACGCCTCTGCCTGGGCTGACCTAGCCAGCTGACCCGCAGGTTGGGGCCTTTAGCTCTGGCAAAATCGAGCGTAAACTTTATCTCTCTTCAGGAGTGTGAAAGAGGGTGGGGGAGGGGGAGGGGGAGGAGGAGGGGGTGCGGTGTTGGCATCTTCAAGTGCGGCAAAGATTTTGGCTTTTTATGTTAGTTTTAAGTTGCTTTCTGTCTCGCTCTTGCTTTCTTTTCTCTCCCGGTTAGTTGCTTCAACTGCCCCTCGCCCCGCCCCCCCCCCCCCTCTACGCCACTGTAGCGGCATTTAAAACTTTATCTAGTGCGGAACTGCGCTTGGGACTGCTCTGCTGCCTCTGCCGCTGCTGCTGCACGGCTTTATAGCTCGTCGCGTTGCGGCGGATGTTTCTCCCTCGGCTTTGCTTTTGCCAGAAATAATTTTATTACTTCTTTCACTTCGCTTCGCTTCGCATTTACAGTTATTCCACAGCCGCTGCCGCTGCCCGTTTTAACGGCGCGCTGCAACTTTGCAAGCCAAAGAGAGCGCAGCGCATAGTGTAAGCTTTTATAATTTCGCTTAATTCGCTTCTAATTCGATTACGCTGATTGATCGATTATGCAATGAAAATCGATTGTGAGCAGCTGCTGCTCTTCAATGTAAACAAATGCAGCGCTGATCTGGCAACTTCATTTCGCTACAACACTAACAATAGCTGCTTGCATTGAAATCTTGTGGTACATAATGGCAAGCTCACTGCTACGCAGCTACAAACGAAAGCTGCATGCAATGAAATTCTAGCAAGAGAGCGCATTAGTTGTATTAGGCGCAAGTGAGCCTCTGCGTATGTGTGAGTGAGTAGGCGAAGCCTAGCAGCACCAAGCCGCTCTCTTTATTTTGATCTACTACGCAAAGCACGCTCAGTCTACGTATACAGCTGCAGGCAGCAGCATGTCGCAGTACACAGTGAAAAAGTGCGTGAGTGAAAAATGTAAAGAAGCCGTGAAAGAGAGAGCGCAAGGGAGATTCTCTCTTTGATATGTACATATATTGCTGCTTGCTGTAATTATTCAATGCATACAATAATATTTCGGTAATTAGCTGACTGTAGCTTTTTTTCTGGCAACGCAAAGTAAACAAAGACACACACACACACACACACACACTGCGCACACACTCACAACATTGATTTGTGCTGGCCACAAAGTTCCTGAAAGCGTTGCCCTATCAGCAAACAAAATCAACGAGCTTCGCATTTTCATGAAGAACTTTGTATAAAGAGAGTGGGAGAGAGCGAGAGAGATGTGTCCAACCAAAAAAAGGGCATTAGCAGGGACTTTGTTGTCAAAGAGTCAGGGGTACGAAGCGAGGGGTCAGCATGGGAAGCGGGAATTGGGTAAACAGAAACGAAACGCGTGAAGAAATCTATTATGACATTTGCGCGACGACAAGTTGACGAAAGTCATTAGGGATTAGCAGGCAAAGCGACAAGTGAGAAATTATTGTCGCCCACACACACACACACACACACACACGCACACACACACCCAGGCATTAGCTGCCGATATAGAAAATTATGGAGAGAATCACAAGGCAATCAACTATGATGGGAAGCGACCAAGGAAAGAAAGAAAAAAAAAACAACAAACGACCTAAATGAGGCGAATGCCCATCGTACTATAAATAGCTACAAAAAGTTTATTTCTGACGACTTCCAGCACTGTGAAAATATCGCGGATTAAAGTTAAACTGGCAGATTATCATCTTCATTAATTTTGAGAACCCTTTAGAGCCTTTCATGCTTAAAACTTTGTCAAAAATCATCAGATTTTCACGTGGAAGGGCATTTTATCCATTATATTGCCTCTAGATTGATTCTGCATGGAAAAATAATTAATTTAACATTTTCAAAAATGTTGACCTTTCCTATATCTTCCATTGCTCGATTTCAGGACTCCTAGAGAGCCTTTAGTATGGAAAACTTCGTCAAAATTCATGAGACTTTCATGGAAGAGGGCATTTTATCCTCCAGTTAGGTTCTGCGTTAAAAAATAATTAATTTAAAATTTTTAAAAACTTGGACCTTCTCCATGCAACTCCCTTGCCTGATTTGAAGAACCTTATAGGCCCTGCCAAACGCATATCTTGTCTCATAAACCTTCCTGGATTCCTCTCTGAAAAACCTTTGCTCTTACTTTACTAAACACTCAACAGACGTTAAGCATAGTTACCATTTTTTATAAGATTATCTCTGTAGAACTTGCAAAGATTTAAGTCTCGATAAAGTTTGCTTAAATTTATGTTTAAGTTTTTCCCTATCGATGGCAAATCGTTTGCTGAAATAATCGATTGGGAAACAGATTTGTATAGGCACAACTCTCTCCCCCTATCTATCTCTCTCTCTCTATCTCTTTCTCTCTCTTTAAGCTATTTAGTCACCTGTGCGAGTTACTTTCCCCCTGCCTAACCAACTCCCCCTTTAGCCTGTAAAAGAACTTCAAAAGGCTTTGATTTGTTGTTGATGGCATGCGTGAAGTTCACTTTGTGGCACTCAGGAAAATTGAATCCTTTCACTTTCAAACCAAACCGAAGCGAACCAAATCGAGAAGTCGCACGCGACGTTGTCTTAAGATTGGAAAACACAAGGCGCAAGTTTTTGATCTTTTGTAAAATCCCCATTCCATCCCTCCCTCTTTTACACACACATGAGGGTAGCAACATGGTTGTTTTTATTTTTTTTCGTCTCTTTACTTAAAAAAAAAATACGCTGAAAACTTAATCGGATTTAGCCTGTGCTGCCTTTACTCCCTTGCGTAGAGGATGCATTGATTTTGTGCCTGATTTGGGAAACTATTGTTGCGATTAGGAAATTTTATATTATTACAACTTTTTGCATAGGCTTGCTTTGTTGGCCCTACTTAATAACTGTTTATGGCCAAAAGCAAAATGCGTATTTAATACGCTTCATGCGAACGAACAATAAATCATACATATTTCTATAATATCAGCGAATTTGCATTTCTGAGTTCGATTTTCAATTCAATGGATTTACGGCAAATAATTACAAACATATCAAAAATAATGCTATAAATGAAGGGGTGTAGCTGGCAGCTCCATAACAAGTTGCCGCTTCTCAATTTTCCTATTGTCTGTGTTTTGATTTTAATTTGCTGAAATGCCAAAATTTTGACTTTTGCTATAATCCGAAATAAATGATAATTATGTGGATAAATTCAAGTTGAGAGAAAAGGTAATTCAATTATGGTTTTGAAAGTGCCGTAGGGTTTTATGGACTATGTTGATGGTATTTTGACTTGTTATCTAGAATATTAGATCTATATTGAATTTATAAACTAGAAGATATTAATTTTAAATTAAATAAACTGCTTAGAAAAGGTTTCTGTTACTTTTGACACCGCATTTTTTACGGTGTGTGTTCGTAAAACACCGCAAACATCGCATACATCGCTTTTTTTGCGGTGCTCGTTTAATTCTTTCCGAATTACTTGTTGTTAGTGTATTGAGAAGTCTGTAAACTTTCCTGCTCTTTCCCGCACATTTCTATTGTTGTTGTTGGTTGAGGAAACAAGGGAAGAAGGAGTAGAAAGAGGAGAGAGAGAGAGGGAGGGAAGAGCAAGAAGAAGCAGCTGAAATTTTAAAATTCAACCGGCATAAATCAAACACGAAGAACGCGCCAGGCCTCGTGCCTCGTGCCTGAAAGTGTGCCGCGCATAAAGGATAAACAGGCGACTTTGTGCTGCCTTTTGGGTTCGGGGTTCTGCCTGCGTCATGGACAGCCCAGGGATGCCTGGCAAGGATGCAAGGATATGCTGGAGGATTCCAGGCAGGCTGCCGCAAAATATTTACGCCTCAGAAAACTTTTTTCCAAACTCATATTTAAACTTTGCGTGTGGGTTACGAAGGGGCCAGGGGCGGGGTTGGGAGCAGGGGTTGTATAGGTCGTGACTCTCACTTATGTTGTTGTAGTCAGCCATGTGTGTGCCTACATGTGTGTGTGTGCCTGTGTGTGCGTGTGTGTGCGCCTTGTATTGTTGATTTTGAAAATCTAATTTTGACTTAAATTGATTTTTACTTGCACATTTTTCTACCAGAGGCGCAGAGAGACAGGCGGGCAGGGGGGGGAGCCTTACAAACTGTTGTTTAGACTCAAAGAGATTCAAATTTCTATATCACACAATATGCACATACGTATCTCAGATCTATGGACATCATATATGAATTCATTACGACAATGCGTAAAGCCTTTCGAAGCGTTTTCCCCATGTTGCGTTTTGCTGCTTTCATCTTTAGGCAGCTGCGCTTCAATGCGTTTCCACAGTGGAATGAGTTGGTGTGTGTGTGAGAGTGTGTATATATGTGTGTGTGTGTGCGTGTGTGTGGAAGTGTGTCGGCGTGTGTGCGGTCACTTAAGCAAATTAAATTCAACTGCGGTCAAACAGGAGGGAAGCGCTGGCATTGTGAGAAAATGCTTCAGCCCCGCCCCTTGTCCACTGCCACGCCCCCATTGGCCCTCCCCCAACGATATCTCTCTCATCTGAAAAGTTAAGAACTTAAAACAGTATTTGTATTTGCTTCGATTATATGAATATTTGTGCTGTAAACTCGACACACACGTCGTTTACGCAATAATTGTGAGACGCTGCGTATACGTGATATTTATTAAATATAGACTAGTTCTTTAAGTTTTAGAGTAAACTTGCTGAAATTTGGTATGCAGGTTGCTTATGACTGTAGGTTAAACATATGTGGGAATGAACTATATACAAACTATATATCGCATAGCTGTCATACAAACTAAAGGTTGAATTTTGTTATTTTACAAGATATCGCAGTCAAACTGGGTATAGTGGTTTATATTCTTATATATATTAATCTCAAGAAATTTCAGCACAATCAACTGATTTTCCCATGAGCCATAAGGAATATTCTATATAATACTTAAGGAATATTATATCTAAAGCATATACTTACCTAGGGTATATTCAAGTCGTAACTCTCTAAAACTTTATACACTACAAAATTGCGCCCTAAAAAATGTTGTAAAAAAAAGCAACGTAATTAATTTCGAGTAACCCAAAGATTTGTTTATGATTCACACACGCATCCCAGCGTGAATACATTCATGTCTGCGTGGAGCTAGCCGCCGCGACGCCTAAGGGCCTAGGGTACTCACAAAATGACTCACAAAACGTTGAATGAATAATTGAGGAGCAGTTGTTGTGTGAATGTGAATGTGAATTTGCTTTAAAATTGCACAAAAGGTGCAAATAATAATGAAATTCTTGGCATGTGGTAAGCGGGGAGTGGGAGGGGCACAGGGGGATAGGCGGGTAGGGGGGTTGGGGGTGTGGCATGCGGCATGCGGCATGCGGCGGCAAGTGGCCCTGCGCTTTGAATACAAAATAAATAAATGAAATGAATACAACAAACAAGACAACATTTTCGCTTGCCAATTTTTAAAGCACGCTCGCAGGTCACAGGTCACAGGTCAGGCAGCTGTTGTTGTTGTTCTTGTTGTCTCGCTCGCTCGCTCGCACGGTACGTTCAATTTTTAGCAGCCACAATTTGAAATATTTCTCTAGCATATTTGACAGACAGCTAAAGTTGCGGTCTATGGAGGACGAGGGTGCACAGCGAGGGAGGGGGGCGGCAGCATGACAGGACACACACACACACACACACACACACATTGCAATGCGAAAGGTAGCGTTGCCTCAGTTACAGCCTCCCTCCCCGCTACCCTGCCCCTCCCTGCAGCTTCTTGCTTTGCGCGCTTCTTTCCCAGTTGGGGGGCAGCATCCACATTCGCTTTGTTGCCCTCTGCCGGGAAAGTGTGAAAGGAGAATGTGAAGCAGGACAACAAAATGAAACGTTGCTCATGCCATGGCTGCACATACATATGTGCGAGAAGGGGGGGGGGGGGGAGGGTAAAGGAAGCAAGGGACAGCAGGGTCTAGAGATGGCAACAATTGAAGCTGGAATTGTACAATAAGAAGAGTATTTTTAAAAAGCAAGCTACAGGTGAGTGTAATGCAATGCGATTTCTTATAATAATCATGGGCGTATGAGGGCGTGGCTAAATTATAATAATTAGTAAAAAATAATAATACATACTGTGCCCAAATTTAATAGCTTTAGCTCTGATAATAACAAAGATTGAGCTTGTTGTATTCCTACAAATTCCAATAAGGCAGCTAAGCTTGCACTGTCACGATATCGTGTCACGCTCGTTGCACAGCACTGGCCACAGTGTTGAGCAACAAAACAAGACTAGAGAGAACTTCAACAACAACAAAAACAAGAAGAAGAACAACAAGAAGCAGAGAAAGAGAAACAAACGCGTACACAATCGAGCGAAATAATGAAGAAGGTTTTGGCAGCCACCACAGCGAGTTGAGGGAGCGAGCGAGAGAGAGAGAAAGAGAGAGGGAGAGAGGGACAGCAGACAGAGCAGGGGGCGGGAAGAGGATAGCCAGGAGACTACTACTGGTCAAGGTATCATATGTGGGCGGCTGCTGGGCGTGTCACTCAAGCTGAACTACAATAGCTCTAACGAGTTGGTCCTGGGGACACTCAGTTTATGTGATTTTCGAGTTAAAATCCTTACAGACATCGCACCTAGCCCCCTCTTTTTCCCTCCCCCCGCCTCTCCGCTCCCTCCCTCTCCCTGCACCCTGCTCTAGTTCCCTCTGTGCTGCTGAAATTTTTTGGTTTATTTGGGTTGTGCTTCCCTGGCTGTTGCGCTCTTTCCTCTTCCCTCTCTTCTCTCTTCTCTCTCCTTCTCTCTTCACGTTTCTCGTTCGGTTTCGCCTCGCATTGTTTGTTTGCCTGTTTATTTGTTGGCTTATTTGCTCATCCTCCATCATTCACAATCACATGTGTCTGTAGCAGCAGCAACTGGAGGGAAGAGCAGGGAGGGGAGCGAGGGGGAGCAGGAAGGGAAGCGGGCAGGGAAGCGGGCAGGGTCTCCTGCTGGTCAATTCACATTGTGTGAAATTCCTTGCTTCCACTTCATTTGGCATTTTGTGCCAGGGACACTCAACAAATTCACTCGACTTGACCAACATAGAAAATATTTGCGTTTTTGCCAGCCCTCCCACTCACTCTCTCTCTCTCTCTCTGCCTCTCTAGCCATCCCTTTCCCTCTCCCGCTCTCTCTTCTTTAGGTGTAACAAATAAGGCAACATCAGATTTATACTCATCCTCCCACGCTCTGCCATAGATTATCTACTCTACACACATATTGGCTTATAGACTTGCTCTCATTCCCAACTCAATCTGTTCTTAAGCATTTAATCCGACATGTTGCCCTCTCTCTCTCGAAGAAGTGTATCAATTTTCATGCTTGTTCTTTGACTTAATCGTAGTTTAAACACTTTTTGACAAAATATGACAATTTTCAGGGGTTTAAACTTGAAATAATCTGCAGAGTAAAGACTTTAAATTAATCTGCAGGCTATTTGTCTGTCTCTTGTTGCATTTGACCTCAAGGAACTGGGGAACTGTGTGGCCTAGAGCTCTTAAATTTGCTAGACTGCAAGGTTTAAAAAGTATAAATGGTATGAGATATATGCATATATAAATGTATAATACTAATACATTTATAATATTAATCTGTTTGCTGTACTTTTTTTATTACTTTAGTAATATATTTATATTATTAATCTGTTTGCTGTACTTTTTGCCTCCTTAATTGTTTGTTTAGCCTGCACTTAGCTCTTTAAGCTCACAGCAGCTGGAAGGATTAGGAGGGGGGAGGGAGCCAATCCATCAGAAGGAAGAGACTTGTGCGAATGCGGGTCAAAATACTTTTGAAAAGGCCTAAAAAAAAAGAAGAAAATTAAATGCAGAGACAGAGAGAAAAAGAGAGAGAGAAATGAAGTGAGACTGCTCGCCGGGGGGAGTTGGGTGGGGGCGGGAGCCTGCCGCAGCCAGATAAATGCTCAAAGAATGTGCATGAAAATGTGGCAGCTGCTGAAGGTCAAAAGCGGCACAGGGGAGTAGGAGCAGGAGCAGCAGCGGGAGCAGGAAGTGGGCGTGGTTTGGTGGTAAAAAAAAAAACAAACCCGGAAAGCCGGCTACGGGTTGAACCCCAAGATGAGCCGCATTTCAGCAGACATCGCCGTTGTTGCCCGTATGCAACGTTATGTCTGCCAGCCAGCCAGGGTGTGTGTGTGTGTGTCTCTATGTGTGTGTGTGTGTGTGTATCTGTATGTGTGTGTGTGTAACATGGGCAAATGAATTTTTAATAAAAGCGCCACATGTTGCCAATAGAAGTGCAAATACAAATGGAAATGGGCAGACCATGTCATAGCACTCCATTCCCAGAGCCTGCTCCATGCCTGCTGCCCCTGCTCCCCCTGCTGGCATTCAGCCTCATCGCTGCAGTGACGAGAACCATTAGTGAATGACTTTTTATGGGTGCCCTAGCCCAAGCCCAGGCCCAGGCCCAACTCTCGGGGCAGGTGGCGCCACTGTCAGTGCCAGCGCCAGCTCCAGCTCCAGCGTTGTGTTGCCTTTTAATGTTGCCTCAAAGCGTTTTCAGCTCCATTTATCTTATGCACATTCCGCACTCCCGATCCCGAAAACGAAGCCGAAGCCAAATCCCCTCAAAACCCCCTGGAACTGGCACTCCTTAAACGGGCATCCTGTGCCAGCATCAGCATAGGAGTTCTAGTTCCAGTTCCAGTTCGAGTACTGATTCTTTTTGTGGATTCCCTTTCTTTTGGGTATAGTGAAAGTTGCCTAATTCGGAGGGTAAGGCGGGAAGCTTTAAGAATACAACTATAGATGCTTGGTAATCCAAGCTAGCAGATCATAGTTGGAAGATTCCTCCCTTAAAATCAGTCGACTTTATTGATATTCGCTAGCTTGAAGAAGCTCGATACCCTACAATATCTTAGCATATTCTTAAAAAAAGGCCTTTCTTTGTCTAGGAAACCCTTAGTCCCTTACCTTACTCCCGCTTCTATGCTTACTTTTTCCACCTGCTTACATTCCCTGCCCTCAGCTACCCTGCTCTACTTGAGATTACTACGCTAGAATCTTTAACTATGCCTGTTTGTCTAGCCTGCTTAGCTACTCCACAAAGCAATCTCCAAAGTGTAGGAGCAGCTCTAGGAGCTTCAAGAGAGAGAGAGAGAGAGAGAGAGAGAGAGAGGGAGGGCGGGAGAACCTACTGGACTCGCTGCTGCGTTAAGAATCCGCTTGAGCGTGATGAAGTTTTGTCCAGTTGGGTTTCCTTCGCCTCCACTCTTTGTATTTGCGCAAATTTCCGCCAAGTGGTTTTTCCATTCGGCATGCTTCGATTCCAGCATTTTTCCAAGCGATTTGCATTGTATGAGGACCCTCTCTCTCCCTCCCTCTGCCTCTTTCCCGAACTACACCTTCCCCCCCTGCCAGCATAAAGAAAACACTGTGTGAACCATGTTGGGTAACTTAAATTTTCAAATAGTTGTTGGCAATTAACAGTTGCTGGAAGTCAGAAAAGGAAAAATAAATGAGTTAGCTTGAGCTGCAACTGGTTGGGTGAGTTAGTTCTGTGGGCGTGGCGGCGTGGTGGGGGCGGAGGGCGTTAGGTAAGGCGTGGCATGCTCTGGCGCAACCAGTTGCCAAAACGCATCCAGAAGGACATGCGACGATGTAGCTTCATGTCCACGGGCTCCTCACACTCGCTCAGATAGTCACTGGGATCCTCCACATCCGTCAGGGTGGTACTGTCCTCGAAGAAGGGCAGAAAATCATCGGATGGATTCGCTCCAGCGTTGCCTCCAGCGTTACTACCACCGCCGCCGCCGCCGCTGCCGACGCCAGCACACGCCGGATCGGTGATCATCTGTTGGCGTTCCCCATCAAGATCGATTGTTGTTGTTGTTGTTGTTGTCGTTGTTTTTGTTGTAGTTGTTGTTGTTGGCGTTGTCGCCTTTTCCAGCTCGTCCAGGCACATCATTTCGTCAGCTTCAACATTTGTCTCGGCATCGACGGTAGCCACCACCTCAGGATCAGTCTTGGTCACCGCCTTCAATTCGACCACATCGCCGCCCTGCTCCAGCTCTGCGGCCTCCTGGCCAGCTGCCGCCCTCGGCTCCACCGCATAGATATGTATATGCAGACTGGGCAGCTCCTTGACCACAATCTTGCCATCGTCCTGCACCTGTACATTGTAACTGGGTCGCCCCATCACCACGTCCACCTCCACACCCGTCTCGGGCAAGATTTGTATGCGCTGCAGTGAGGTTGTCAGACTATTCAGCAGCTCCAGATCGTTGATACGTTGCTGTAGCATCATCTCTCCCATTGACTGCTCCGCCGGCATCAGTTGCCCGATTAGCGCCCAGTCGAAAATCGATGGCAACAGGCCGCTCTGCACCAGGGAGACGGCAACCTCGATCGGATACTTGCGCGGCTTCCACATGGATCGCAGTTGATCCAATTCCACCATGCCGTATAGCTTACAGTCTTGCTGCATATCGCTCAGCAAAGAAAATTCATTGTTCATGACTGTAGGGGGGAGGGAGGCGAGGACGAGGAAGATGGGAAGAAAAGAGAGAGATGGTTAATGAGATATGAAAGCATAAGTAGGTGGGAAATGGAGTGTAGTGTAGTGTAGAGTGTCTATTTTTTAGTCGACTTTGACATGATTTTTGCGTTTTCGAAAAAAATTTAAAAAAAAATTTTCAAAACAGTCGAAAATTTTAAAATGTCTTAATAAGAGTTATTTAAATGTAGAATAACTAAGGATGTCGAAACATAAACAAAATGTCATTCAGAATGGAAATCGATTCATTTTTAGAAAAGTTATGGTTGATGGAAAGCGAGACTCCTGCCCTGTCCGAGGGTCTCACATGTAAAATTTTTGATCGACTTTGGCATGATTTTTGGGCCAAAATTAAGTATCGTCTAATATTGATTTAAACACTTGTTTTGCACTAATGTTGAGCTTCTCTATCGATTAAAAGTAAAAGCTGGCGATTTAAAAATTTTGAAAAAATATTTTTTTCTAAAAATTTACAGGGGGGGACCCTTGTCTAAAAAAAATTTCGAAAATTTTCAAATGCTTCTTATTGTAATTATTGAAATGTAGAGCCACTTAAGGGTTCAAAACATAAACAAAATCTCATTCTAAATGAAAATCGCTCTAATTTTAACAAAGTTATGATGTGTGAGTTGAAAGTGAGGCTACCCTGCCCTGTCCATAACTGACTATGTTGTTGTCCCAATTGGAATTCATAAAGTTCAAATTATGAAGAGCAGCATAGAAATGGAAAATGAGTAAATGAGGACGAATAGGCTGGCGAGAGAGAGAGGGAGAGATAGACACAAGATAATTGCGCAATTGTGCGCAATCCAAATAAGAAGGTTCCCAGTGCACAGACACAATACAGTGACAGGGCAGGGGGGCGAGGGGAACATCAAAGAATCGAAAGGTAGCTGCTGCTAGGTATGGTAGAAAACCGCTGCATCTCAGGAACTCTTAAAGCTAGAAAACTTAAAGTTTGTCTCTCGTTAGATAAGATAACAAAAATTATATAAATGATAGCTTATAAGCAATATCTATTAAAATAAAGCTAATAAACACTCAACAAGCAACCAGATCAGCTCAAGAAATTCGAGTCCTCCTCCAGCTGCCGCTTTCAGTAGTTGCTTAATGTGCCGACTGCAGTTGCTGGCGACAGCTTCAATTGTGTTTATTGTATTTAAATTAACTTATTTATTGTTATTGCTCGCGGCAAATGTCCTCCCCCCAAAAAAAGGAAGAGAGAGAGAGAGAGAAAGTGCTGAAAGAATGAAAAGGAAAAAACGGCCGCGGGGCACCAAACAAAAGTTGACAACGAAAGTAATAAAAACTGAAATTTGTCGCCGCTTGTAAATGGAATTGTTTAAAGGTGAAGGCAGCAACAGAGCAACGGGGCAAACAAATAAACAAATTAAGAGGCTGCAGTGCGAAAGAGAGAGGAAGAGAGAGGAAGAGAGAGAGAGGGCGAGCTGTTTGGCCGGCAGAGAATCCGCAACGGATACGCATTATTTTTGCCAGACCAACGAACAGAAGCCTGCAGGAAGAAGCCGACGCCGCAACAATAAGCCAGCCCAGGCCAGCCAAAAGGGGTAAGAGTGGGAAAGAGAGAGAGAGAGAGAGAGGGCATACGTCTGGGAATTGCAGACGACGACGACGACGGCGACGACGGCTCATGGCGATTTAATCTTTGCAGACATTTTTATTCAAATTTATTTTAATATTTTCTTTCTGCTGCGGATGCGGACGTACAATGCCAGCGAATTATGGCAGCGCAAAGGAGTGAGAGAGAGAGAGTGAAAGAAAGAGAGAGAGGGAGAGAGTACTGTGCTAGCCAATTTACCTTTAAACTGCTTTACACAGTTGTCTGTGCTCTGTGTCGCTCTCACAGATACACCAGTTCCTTCCATGGATACTCGATCGAGCACGACACTCACGACACTCACGACTCACGACTCACGACTTGCACGGCACTCACGTTGGTTTCACAATTGTTGCAGCTTTCTCACTCTCGCTTTTCTTCTTTTTCGTTTTTAAAAATCTTCTCCTCTTCGTAAAATCCTCTCGGTCAAAAAGCAACAAAAAAAAAAGAAAAACAACCAACTAAAAATTTTGTCAATTTCGAAAACTTGCTCGTGTTAAAAAGGGTCGCGCTATCGGAAGGAACTATCCATCAATTTAAAGATTGTATCGGCTAACACACACACCGTTTCGCACACGTATCATGCGTTTTCAAAACTACAGATCCTAACGCTCGACAATGGTTCAATGTGAAAATATAGAATATATGAACTGTGAATATCAGACTGGCACGGCCAATGTGATTCTCGATATTTTCAACATTGAAATTTTTCAAAAGGAATTCGGATACGATACGATGAGCAGGCAAAGTTTTTGGGGCTGCCTTTAAGAAGATCTCACTGGGGATTTTGATGGAACAAAACTTGGGTTCCCAACAGGCTCCCAGGCTCTATTTGTACACCCAACGCTTTGGTTCCCTCATTAAAGTTGTTTAATTTGTCCGGCGCACCGCAAACTGAATTTGCCGGACAGTCTCAACTGTCCGCCGTAATGCGCTTAAGTGTGTGACAGTTGGGGGGCGGGGGGCGGGGCAGGAAGAGAACTCTGCCAGGACGAGCAGGAGGCAGCTGCAGCTGCGACACCGAAGATTGTTGTAAAGCCCATCCCAAAAAAAAAAAAAAAAAAAAAAGTGGAACTTTCAAACCAAAAAACTGCACTTACTTGTTATACTCTTTCCCGGGGAATAGCTCTACGGCATACGTACGACTAAAGATTTGAAAAACTTCTAGGTTTGCCACGAAACTTTAATCATATTTTGAAAATATACAAGAAAAGTGTAGGGAAGAGACGAAAAACAGGAGGAGGACATGGAATGGGGATGATATATGTTTAAACAATGGAAATTCTACAAGATCTATGCAAAAGTTTGAGAAGAGAGAAGAGAAGAGTGCAAACGTAGAGCTGCAAGAAGTGAGTGCAGTCAAAGCATTCGATATGAATGCATAAAGTTGAGGATATAACACTTATAATATAGACTCTATAAATATATAGTACCATACTCACCTTATATTCAATATATCGTTAGAATTTATAGCAAGAAATTTACAGTTTTTGATATTAAGAATTTGCTAATTTCTGGGAAAAGATGTTTGACTTCTGACTTACAGTAATATCAATGAGAAAAAAAAATTGAAAAAAGTATATTACAACAAAAAAAAAATGATATATAGGATACTTGCTCAGTCGATCAGCTGAGAGAGGAGTGAGTATACGCTGTAGAAGAAACTGGTTCATGGTCAGAAAATTGGTAGAGCGTAGTGGCTCGCATAGAAGGCGTGGCCAGGCAAGGCCGGATTGGAGGATGGGACAGGGGGAGGGGGAGAGAGGGAGGGGCAGAGGCGGAGGCAGAGGCAGACATGTTGTCAACTCGGCAAAAAGCGGAAGTTAGAAATTTCACAGTGCGCTGCGACTTCTGCTGCTGCTCCTCCTGCTGCTGCTCCTCCTGCTGCTGCTGCTCCTTCCCATCCCTTCCAGCCGTGGCTGCAGTCCGTGATGCCTTCCGTGATGCCACATAGTATTCATTACGGCGGAAAATGTAAAAGGCATAAACAGCATCGCACAACATCCGCATGTCCACTCGCCAGTCCACACACATATCCGGAGATGGGTCCGAGTGCAGGACAGCGAGACGACGAGACCTGTGAGAGAGAGAGAGAGAGAGTACAGGGTATACGAAGCGAATAGAAAAGGAGAGGGAGAGAAACAAGAGTTCAAAAGAAGCGAGAGAGAGCAGAGTCGGAACTCCGGATTTGTCCTTTCTGCCGGTTCGACTTGGTTGCCCCGCTTAATATGCTAAATGTTGAAATGTGGAAACTTACGTACGAATTTAATGCGAGTTACGGCTCCATTCACAGTTCTAGAGATGTGTGGGTGGCTAGAGAAGAGAAAGAGAGAGGGGAAAGTGGGGAGAGAGAGGGAGATTGTCTACCTGTGCACGTCACAGTTCAGAGGGTGCACAGTTAAAGCAGCTCCAGGTCAAAGTGCAATGCTTTAAGTGATTCCAAACAGAGCGTAGAGACGATATATGGGACTGTACTATCGGTAAGTGCTATCGGTAAAAACTATCGTTGGATTATTTAGGCACTTTTTTAACCATCTATTGTAGCACAAATGACTTGCCATAGATATTACTCTTTTAGCAAGCTTTAACTATGCCTAAAGTGTGCAAAAAGTAGGAACAATCGGAAGTTCTTTAATCGATAACAATTATCACGCTGTCTTAATACTATCGGCGCCTTACAGCCCCATTATCTTCTTTTAATCTCATTTTCTTCTAATCACTCACACCTTTCGTCTTACTTTCGTTTTAACTCCACTTTACTATCGATATTTGCACAATCGATTAATTATCAAATTAACACATATATCGTTGATGTTACTCCACCTTTTATAGGGTATTTACTGGCCGGTTAACAACGTTGCTTTGCAGCGTGCGATTATCTGAGGCAAATGTTGAAATTTATTTATCGATTGCCAACTCTCGAGTACATGTCGCGCACAGGCATCGAGTACGCGTACAGACGATAAACCGCCCAGGCACAGGCATCGATAGTCCATGTGTGTGTGTGTGTGTGTGTGTGTGCGGGTGTATGTGTGTGTATGGGTGTAGCCTATGCAAATGGCGGCGATTTGTGGGCGGGCGAAATCGAAATCGAAATGAAAATCTACAACTTGTTGGTGGGAAAGGCATAAAAAATTGTTAAAGCCAATATTCTTGCCAAGGGGGCAGAGGCGGGGAGTCCGAGAGGGGGGATAACTGGTTGCTGTTTGGATTTGCTGCTGCTGCTGCTGCTGCCGCTGCTGCTGCTGTTATCGACGCCGGCATTGTCAAGCTAATTCATGTGTCGCCTGCAGCAGGCGTTGCTGCTAAATCGATTAAAGAGTCAACAGATTCGACAGATTCGTAGTCGGATTTGGGATTCTCTGGATGCCGCAGGACATGAAATATGCATAGAGATTGGAATACCAGTACCTCCCCCCCCCCCTTTCGACTCTCTTCTCCGCCCTGTTAAATCTTGTATAGCTTAGGCGTCATTTAATTGCCACGCCCCACGCCCACACTCAATTAAGTGTAAAATAAATGCAGACAAGTTTTTAAATGCATTTCAATTACAGTAAACAAACCGCAACAATTGAATCCGAATGTCACAAACAATGGCACACATATACCATATATATATATATAAATATATGTCTGTATATATCTGCATATATCTGTATATATCTGTGTGTGTGTCTGCCTGCCTCCTGCATCGGTTTATCTCGCACAATTATTCCGTGTGAATGATTATTGTAAATGTCACAATTAAATTAATAGACACATCTCATATGGCACTTAATTTGCCTCGTAATTTCATAATTACCATTATAATATGACCCATCAGACCATTCAGACCTCGACCCACTTTTCACGCCTGATTTTTGATTTCATTTCCGATTTTTTAAATTGCCTGCTTACTGTTTTCAATCATGGAATGGAAGGAAGGATGTGTGTTTGAGAGTTCTTTACTCGATAGGTATATTTTACATATATATTTCCCTGTTATGCCTTTTCTATTGCTAGAGGGCAACCTGTAGTATAATATCGGGAGTGTTTGACCTCAAGGAACTCGGTTGTCCAAGCAGGTAGAGTTGAAAAGGTGAAATTTGGTATATAGGTTGCTGTATGTTATATAAGATATTATAGGTAAATATGCTTTGTTGAGATGGAGAGAACTGTTCGATACTTTAAGTTGTATATGATTTAAAGGCCTACGAATAGTTTTATGCAAGCTAAAGTTCATTTTCTAAAGGGTTTACAGGGTATTCTACATATATATTTCCCTGCTAGGCCTTTTCTCTTGCCAGAGTGTGCTGTCAGTTCTGTGCCTTGTTAGGGCAACCCGTAGTATGGTGTTGGAACTGTTTGACCTCAAGGAACTCAGTTGTCCAAGCAACTAGAGTTCTGAAATTTCGAATATGGATTGATGTACGTCTAAAGGGTATTATACGTGAAAATGCTCAGTTAAGATGGAGAAAACGGTTTAATACTTAAAGTTGTAGGTCATCTTAAGACCTAAGAATAGTTTAATGCAAGTTAAAGTTCATTTTTTAAAGGGTTTACAGGGTATTCAAGCTGCCCAAGTGCATCTGATGCCTTCTTCCACGTGTTTTTGTGCTCTTCTCGTGCCAAAAAGGATGTGGCATACTTTCAGGTCAACATACTGCTCCAACCAGTGTTGGGTAACAGCATTAAAATCGCTTGCAACACATTAAATAACATCAAGTTGAGCTCGCCGGCGTCGTCGTCGAAAGGGGCCTCTCATCGTCGTTGGCTTTGGCTTTATGTGCCTGTGGCCCATTCAAAAAGGGACACATAAGAGTGGAGCTCTTGAAAACGACACACACACACCGTACACACACACACATCGTACACACACACACACAGCAACACACAGGTGCGACAGGTATAAATCCGCCGCTTTTGTGCGCGCCAACAACATTTTTAACATACTAATTAGTCTTTTGTAAGATTCATTATCATAATTGTAATTAACAACAAAAACGCGCACAGTGCACACACCTGGAGGTGGAGGAGGAGGAGGAGGAGTAGGAGTAGGTAGGGGGCGTGGCTTACCCATGCTCGCAGCTATGTCAACAAAAACGTTTGGCAAAGCGCGCAAAAAAAAACATACAAAAAAGTCAGGGCGCAAAGCAGAGCAGCCGCGCATCGACTGCTCTGCCCCTCTCGCTCTCTCTTTATCTCCCTCTCTCTCGCTCTCGCTGTGCTCCTCTCCTGCCTTGCCTTGTGGCCACCTAATCCTTGCCAGCCTCACAGCAGGCGGCGGCAAAGGCCGCCAACGTTAACTAACAAATCACATTAATCCGTTGATTACACTGACTTTCGGCTCGTAATTAACTCGAGACCGGAGTGGTTCAGCGGCGGGTTCAAAGCGGGTTCAAAGCGGGTTCGATGTGAGCTTTAAACACATTTCATTTTCAGAGCTGATGATATAAACATATATGTGATCATATGAGTAAAGTAACAGATTGCTTGGGTAGCTCAATGGGACACTTGCTTGCTCGAACCGGTTCGTAAGTGTGGTTCAAGTGAGGTTCAAGTCGGGTTCCAAGCTATAGGGGGGAACAATTCATAGGGTTGGGTATGTCTAACAGCGATGAAATGCTCAACTGACTCAACTTGGACTGTGAACCGGTTCGCAAGTGGTTCAAGGGAGGTTCAATGCTGAAAAACTTTAATAATTATACTGAGCTAGTATTTCTGATTACTTGACTGTTAAAACTAGTTCAGAACCGGTTCAAGAGTGGTTTAGGAGTGGTTCAGGAGTGGTTTAATAGTGGTTCAGAAGTGTTTCAGCATGGGTTAAGCTGTGGTTCGAAGCTGGCATCAAACTGTCATGTAATAACTTACTGAACGTTTCTTCCAGAGATTGATTTCTTAAGGTTCAACTGCAAAGTGGTTTGAGAACCGGTTCAAAGCAGGTCATTAAGTGATTCTATAGACTAAAGCCTGGCTTAAACCCGTTCCAAGGAATTAGTTTACAGAACTGTTTCAATCTGAGCTCCAAAAAGACTTAAACCCTTTCTGAAAACTGGTTCAAAAACCGGTTCGAGGCATGAGTCCTTCAATAGATGTTCTTTGAGTTTATTTCACTTTGAATTTGAACTTAATAAGCAATAAGTCAACTGCTTTAGGTTCGAGTTGGGTGCGAGCTAACCTGCAATTTGATGCTATTCTCATCGAGCTTAATTTGTGGCTTCGGGGCTGGGGCTGGAGCTGGGGCTGGGGGTGGAACTGGAACTGGGCGTGGGCTGGACAATCCGCTTAGTAGTTCTATAAATGATATTTAATGTGGTTGATTCATAATAACACACACAAAAACGGATTAAGCACAAACACACATATGTGTTAGAGAGGGATGACAGGTGAGTGAGTGAGTGAGAGAGATAGAGAGGGAGGGAGAGGGAAGTGTGGACATTAGCTGGGAAAAACAATCAACGCAGCCATTGACAATCCTATTCAAATAGGCAGCAGGGAGAAACACACACACACACACACGCAGGGATGACATTCACATTCACACTCACATTGAGATTCAAACATTCATGGACGCATCCATTCACGATAATTTATTATGTAATCGTTTTAATGAACTCTAATTGAATTACAGTCTCAACCTGGATTTGTGGATGCGATTATAACATATTTCATTTGCCGTTTATTGTGTGAATTGCAAATGGAGAGAGAGAGAGTGGGAGAGAGAGGGCAAGAGTGTAATGTAGTCTGTTAGGGTTGTCTCGCTCTCTCAATGCTTTCTATCTCTCTCTCTCTCTTTAGCCTGGCCATAAAATTTCAATTAGGCAAAAAACCATTGAAGAAATTAATTGACAAGGCGCGCACACACACACTCACACACACACACACACACACTTATACACCCGTAGAGCCAAGAAAACACACTCCATTTCAATGTTAGTCATCTCTCGCTCGCACTCACTCTCCCACCCATCTGCTATAGCCATCTCTTTCGCTCAACGCAATTTGCAGCTTTTCAACATGAAAATTAATTTTCGACAATTTACTGCGCAATCTTACGCAAAAGTTCAACAAAAGCGACGACGTTGCTCTTAACTCTCTCTCTGCTCTGGTAACCCCCCTCTGACGGGGGGTGGGGGGGGAGGGCGGCACCCCTGGCACAGTTAAACCAAACAATCTGCAGCTGCGTGAGCCAAGTGAGAGCGGCATTTAACGGCAAAGCGTTAAAATTCCTTTACACTTGGACTGATGCCGCGAGTGCCAGACAGCAGGGGCGTAGGGAAAGAGCAGGCAGGGGGGTAGCGGATGTCAGTGGCATAGGAAGGGGGGCAGAGGGGGAGAGGGGAGAGGGGTTCAACACACACGCAGACGAAAAATTGCATAAAACTTGTTGAAAAATTGTTGAGCTTGAAGCAGCGCGGGGGGGGTAGCATATGAGTAGGTTACAACCCGCCCCCCTCTCTGTTCCCTCTCTCTGTCTATCTCTGCTCCACTCCAGCTCATCCTTGGCTTTTCAACTACATTGTCATTTAATTTTGGCAATAAATGTGCACCCCCACTCCGGATGCGCCCCTGCACTCCTCCCCTCCCCCTTCTCTGCTTGCCGGAGATGAGGACAACATTGTGTGCAAACTGTCTGATAATCGTCTTCCGCCTATTTTAACGTGGCTTGTACCCCCACCCCTCGCCCCCTCCTGCCTGCTTACGCCACTGGTTACTCTCTCTCTCTCTCTCTCTTGCTTTCTCCCCCCTCTTGGGGGTACGTTGCCTTTTTCGTGCACATGTGCGCGCTTAAATTATTCAACGGAAGCGAATTCAGCTCCAACTTCGCCATACGCCTCTGTGTGTGTGTGTGCCCCTCTCCCTTCGCCCCCTGCTGACTTGTGCCTCCCCGCCCCCTTTGTCGGCGACTCTGGCTTGTGTAAAATATGATATTATGGCGCTCAAATAAATTACGCGGAAAATTATTATGGCCGATTCGTAGCTCCGCTCGAGCAGCTTCCTTTTGCACCTTGCTCTCTGCCTCTCTCTCTCTCTCACTCTCTCGCTCTCTTTCTTTTTTTTCTCCCTCTCTTTGTGCCATTTCTGTTGGCACTTCATGTGATAATACATTTCTCCTGCAATGAATGCAGCCCGCACTCTGCAATTGACTGGGAATCAGTTGGCCATTGTTTGTCAGGCCCAACTCGTTTCGGTTCCCGGTTCTTGGTAAGGTAAATAACATATGGTAATAACGTAAAGGGAATGCCATTTTAATATTATATGAATGTAAATCAATGTAAGTTGTGCAGACGAGGAACCTAGAGGGAATCTGCTGCCATAGTCGAATCCTTCTCTACCATCTGCAACTTTTTGCCAGCTACGATCTTGAATTCTGATGCAATTCACTTGGTTTAAGATCATTAAAGATCATTAAAATCATTAAAGATTTGAAATATTAGACATATATGCTTGATAAAGTAAACATATTCCTCCCAAGCACCCAGAAATCCCTTAAAAAAACCCAATATTAATCCATTTCAAGGAGATCTCAGCTTGTCTAGAAGCTAGTGCTATAAAATTTGCTATCAGTATATCTTATAACTGTACGCAGTTTAGGTTTGTTTCAAAACTTCGCCACGCCTCAAACGCACATGAAAAATAAAAGAAAAAACCGTATTTCAAGCGTAATTCTAAAGCTAAAGTATTCATTTCTAGGGTGTATAACAATTATACCCACACAAATAATTCCTACAAATTTGATTACAATCGTTTAATAAACACAGCAGTTATTAAATATATAATGATCTTGAGTTTATTGACAGCACAAATTAGATGAGGATACTCAAATCTCTCTCTCTCTCTTCCTCTCTCTCTTCTCCTATATGGTTTTTACATTAATTAAACTTTTACACACCTTCTAAAATCCTCGATAACTTAAGAAGCTTAAGCTGTAGGCAAATGTTGTAGGTTTAAAGCCGAATCCAAGTTGTTTTCTTTCCTGTTTACAGCGAGATAAGTGTAACACTCGCTTTGCGCTTCATTTCTTCTATTATGGCAATACTTGTTGCCCTGAGAACCCCCCCAAGAACTCCCCCTTCTACGCCACTGCCCTTAGGGGGGAGGAGGGACGAAAGCATCCTCAGACAGTTTAAAATTTTGTGCTGTGCCCATTAAACTGGCAGCACAATCAAATATTAGCACAAGGGTTAGGCCAAGGGTCACACACAAGAGGCGGGGGGAGGGAGGTAGGGGGCCTGGGGCTACGCCTATGGCAGGCACAAGTGCGTTTGGCATGAAATGAGCTGCAAATCCTTTTGGCAACATTTCCTGGAGAAGAAGGAGAAGCAGCAGCAGAGGCCGAGTCGAGCCCAGCCCAGCCCAGACGCCGTTTGACTGCCAAAGGTCAGCCAGGGTTGGAGCGTGGCGTGGCGTGGCGAGGGGGTGCAGAGGCGTAGGGGTAAAGGGGGGCGGCGCTTGCCTGCTGTAATCTCAACGCTTACGTCAGTTTTTGGAAAGCACTTGAGTCGTCCGTCCCGTCGAGTCGAGTCGAGTTGAGTTGGCATCCTTTCGAGGGAAGGGGAGGAGGGGGAGGCCTCGAATCCTGCTGCCGGCAGCAGTAAATATTTATGCTTGTGTTTTATTTATTTACATTGTCAAAACCAATTTTGCCCAAGGGTTCAATTGTTTTTCACTTTTATGCCAAAACCCCTCTCTGGGATCCCTCCCCCTTCGCTCCCTGCAGCTACGCCTCTGCTGCTTGTCAGCGACACGCATGCAAAACGGGAGAAAGTGCGGGAAAGTGCGAGAAAGTGTTGTTTGTTTTCAATTAAAAACCTTTCGAGCAGCATCGCGTGGTCCAACTAATTCCGTGTCCGTTCATTGGGTCACGCCAAGTGCTTAACCCACTCCCAATAGATACAAATAGATACATTCCTGCCCAGCTCCAAGCAGAGATACAAAGATATACACGCTTTACGAGACGAGATGCTCAAGCTCTGCGATTGCTCCCCAGTTGCTCCTCTGGCAGCGCAATTGCAGCTCGTTCTGAATTATGACTCAATTAGCCCCTGCCCCCTTATATGCTCCCCCCTCTTCGTCCTTCTCCCTGCCCTCCTTCCCCATCCAAGTATCTGCAACATCTTTTGCCGCATGGCTCTGCCGCACTTTTCCGCATTATTTTCGTATATCGCATTGTCTTTTATCGCTTTTCATTTTATTTATTAATTTTTATTGCCTCTCATTGCGAGGCGATAAAAGTGCCGCGAGGATTTCGAATCCATTTCCAAAATTGATTGAGTCGACAACGGATAATTGTTTCACATTGCGCGTCGTATTCGTTGTGGGTTTACTTATTCTTCTTCTGCTTCTTCTTCTCCTTCTGCCATTCCAGGGGTCGTTTCACCTCGAGATCTTCAGTGTTTATGACTTTCTTTAAACTGAATGGACAATCACTGAATGACTTATTCAATTTCTTCCTCAATCACTCATTCAATAACTCAATCACTCAACTAACTAACCTACTCAATAACTTTATAAATAACTTACTCACTCGATAGTGACCTCACCCAATCACTCACTCAATGTCTTACTCAATAACCCTCTTAGAATTTTACTCAATGTCTAACTCATTAGCTCACGCCAAACTCACTCAAAAATACTCAAAATCACCTACGGCTTACCTCAACTCTCTCAAACTTCTTCAGATTTATTTAGATTTATTCTGAGCCATTTAAAATCACTCAAATTAACTCAGTCTTTCTAGAAGTCAATTAAAACCTACCTTAAGTCCCATAGATTCACTCAAACTAAGTCAGTCTTAGTCAAAGTCAATTATATTTAGAATAACTCTTAACTCCCACACACTCACACAGCTACTAAAACTTACTCGCAATTGCACTCAAAGTGAGGCTCCTGCAAATTCAGTCAAGCGTCACTCAGACTCTCTCAATGTCAGTCAAGATTCACTCCGACTCATTCAAAAGTACTCAAGGTCAGTCAGATTCACTCAGACTCATCTAAAGCCACTGAAGCTCATTTAAACTAACTCAAATTCAGTCTCACTTACTTTAAATTACTCAAAACCACTTGTACCTACCCATAACTCAAATATAGCCACTCAGTTATTTAAAGCCACTCAAGTCTCAAGACCTTCAGACAAACCCAAATCATTAGGATTCACTGAAATTCTCTTAGACTCACCAAAGACTCACTCAGCCTCAAATCAATTGTCAATCCATTCGAATTGCGAGTGTTATTTATCATAACAGTCTTGTACGCTAACTAAACATGGAAGTCTTACAATATGATATATGTATGTATCCCTCTCTCTCTCTCTCTCTCTCTTACCCACTTGCCTTGCCCTTTTAAGCTCTTTCTTCCTGCGATTGTATTTGAGTATTCTCCGTCTTCTTCTTTTTGTAGTGCATTATCTGCTATTTTCCAATCCAATTTACTCGCATAACGAGTGCTCTATAGAGCTAAGAAAAGAGTCAGAGAAAGCGTAGAGTGTGTGTGCGAGTGGGAGGGGGGGGGGGGATTGTTGTGTGTGTGTGTGTGTGTGTGTACATTAGGCTGTTTATCACGTTAAGAGATTGAATGGACTCTCCAGAATCGCCACAAAAGACAACTCAAGGCACTTGGCCCCTGCGCTTTGTGTTGTTGTACAAGGCTTGCCCTCTGCCCCTGCCCTCTGCCCCTGCCCCCTGGTCCTGCATCCCTCACACTATTCCTTGCTGCCTTGTTGTGTCGTGGCAGAGAGGGAAGGGGAAGGAGGGGAAGACCAGGCTCTCGCTTGCCCATCATGGCCCATTCGCATGTCAACAGAAATGCCTTTCAATTTATTTAATAATGACCCCAATCAGTGGCTGATGGTCCCAGCTTAAGTTGGGTTCCCTCCTCGACGCCCCTGCCTCCCTCCTCTTTGCAGTGCTATGCTACAGCTGGGTGAAGTGAGGGGCAGCTGGGAGGGACGCGGGGCAGCCCTGGCTTGTCTGTGTGTTTGAATGAAAAGTTTTATTAATGCCAGAGCCAGAGCCAGAGCTGGAGCTGGAGCTGGAGCCGAAGCTGGAGCCGTAGCCAGAGCTGCAGCCTGATGCTGACTGCCACGCCTTCTGCCTGCCGTCCCAGCTCCTGCTCCTGCCCCTGCCTCTGCCTTTGCTGCAACGTTTCGATGCAGCGTTGGAACGCTTTATTATGCGCCTGAAATTATGCAAGCAACTTTAATCCCTGGCAACAGGCAACAAGCAAATGCCCGACACGAGATATTAGCACTTGGCTTTCTCTCTCTCCCTCCCACTCTCTTCCTCTCTCTCTCTCTCTCTTTTACTTTCCCTCACGCTGTCACGCACTTATCTGCAACTTGCTTTATGCATAAATGACGCGACTTTGTCCCTGCAACATTCGCATGCAGTCTGCAAGTTGGGGCGCAGAAGGGGCGTACTCGTAGGCGTGGCACTCATTTAACGCCGCGTGGGCGTGGCACGTTAAACTTTTCCATGGGGGAGAAGATGAGGAGGAGCTGGAGCAGGCAGGAGCGAAAGTTGTGCAGCTGAATGCGCTCAATCAATCAATTACTCGTCATTTCCATGGCGACTCGTCGCACTCGCACTCATACTCACACTCACACTCGAACTCGTCACTTTACCCTGTGAATGCGGATTAACATTCACAGTGGCATATGTGAATAGTGTGTGGGTGTGAGTCAGTTCTTCAAAAGAACTTACTTGTAGCTTGGCAACTCGTCGCCGCTGGCACTTTCAATCGAAATCACTTTATACCACATTGAAATTCCGCATATTAAGCTACAGTTATCGCATAGCAAGTCACATGAGGTAACTAATCGTTGTCTGGAGCTTGTCGAGTTGGAAGAAGAAAAAAAGAGACCCAACTGTTTGGGGTCTCTCTTTTTTGTTACTCTTTACTCTCCACTCGCTACTTGCTACTCGCTACTCGCTACTCGTCACTTGTTACTCGCTACTTAATACTCGCCTCTTGCTACTCTTTACTCGCGTCTCGCTACTTATTCCCCCTCCTCATTCTGTCTAATCGCTACTCGTTGCTTGCTCCTCACTCTTTACTCTCGACTTTTCACTCGCTACTCTTTACTTTTCACTTGCTACTCGACTCTTACTACTTGTTTCTCCCCACTTTAATCTATAGTCTTTACTCGTTCCTCGCTTCTCGCCACTCGCGTGTTGCTACTCGCTACTCGCCACTCGCGTGTTGCTACTCGCTACTCGCCACTCGCCACTCACCACTCGCGTCTTGCTAGTCGCTTCTCGCTACTCGGAACTCGCTTCTCGTTACTCGCTTCTCGCTACTCGCAACTCGCCACTCGCCACTCGTGTCTCGCTCCTCATTCCAGCTACTCTTTACTCTTTTCTTTTTACTCGCTACTCGTTTCTCATCACTTCAATGTATACTCTTTACTCGCTGCTCTTCTCTCGCTTCTCGTTCCTCTCTCTCTCACACTTTCTTCTAAGCCTAACTATACCTTTAAGCTGGGACCCCAAGTATGCTTAGCCTAAGAGCATTATCTCCACCTACATACATATATGCTACATCAAGCACTCTTGATATATCACTCCCTCTCCCTCTCTCTCTCTCTCTCTCTCTCTCTCTCTCTCTCTCTCTCTCTCTCGCTCACTCAACCAAAATGCAATTAGTGGCCACAAAATGGCGTCGTGCGGGGAACGGAGAACGATCGAATCGGTCGTCGCTCGTCGGTTTTATTGACGTCAAAATGTAAATGGAAAAACGAAAGCGAAAATGAAAGATGGCGACCACAAGTTTCAAAAATCACTAATGGATTTTTAATACAATAAATAGTGCTCTCTCTCTCTCTCTTTCTCTCGGCGGGAGAAGTCGTTGCCTCGCCTCGCCTAGCCACAACACACTTCGACCCTTTCTAACGTATAAAAAAAGAAAAGAGGCAACTATTATATGCATGCATATTCTTGTCATCCATTAGAAGCAAAGAAGGGGGAGAGAGAGAGAAAGGAAGAGAGGGAGGGAGAGGCAGGGGAGAACTGTGATGAGCCTGCACCTCTTTGGGCAAAGACTGAAAGCATATCGAAGGGGGGCATCGATATAATTGAATAGATGCGGCTTTATTGCCATTAATGCCCCTTGCAAAGTACCCTGTACCCACAGCACACTCTCACACACACACACACACACACACACACACAAAGTGCTATTTCTGGCCACAAAAACCACACAATACGTTCAACTCTCGAACCCGAACCCAAAGCCGAACCTGAAGCTGAACCTGAACCAGAACAAAAAGCATTGAAAGCGAAGACGAAGCGTTATCAATGACCTAAGATACTCGCACTACCCGTTACTACTCGTGACTCGTGAATCGTGACTCGTTACAATGGCAGGCCCGAAATCTATTCAATGTGAATTAGGCATTATAAATTATACTAAAATGTGAATGCCCACACAGTGCTGGACAGTTAAGTAGGGAAGAGAGAGTGGGGAGAGAGAGAGTGTGTTAGTGGGGGATAATGGGTTAATGGTCTGCTTAGGGTTAAAGCTGTTACATTAGTTATAATAACTTGATCAGCATACGATGAAAACATTGAAAACACTGCAAGAAGTTGTTTGTACTATGAGGCACTATAATCGATAGAAATATCGATGTATTGAATGTGTAAAATGTGCGATAATTGTATTAAAATATCACACCTAGTTATAAAATAGAAATTACCTATTAATTTCGGGGCTTATCTCTATGAAAAAAGCTCTACAGATACTCCTTGACATGTCTATTAATTTGAGTAAGTAAAATTTACGTGGAAGGGTAGCGAAGCAGAGTATATACTAAAGGGAAACCTTGTGTTATCAAGCTGAAATTTCAGCTGCAGGAAGAGGAAGTGGAATAAGAAACCAACAAGTAATTAAAAATCAACTAAAAGATGAAACCTATACATGGTTAAATTTGAGCTACCTTGAGCTAACTCTAAGAGAAATACAACTTACAGGGTATCTACCTGTTGACTACTGCTTCTGTTGTTTGGGGAATGCCATTAAATTGAACGAAATCAATAATTCATTAAAATAATGTATGCAGAAAGGATGAATATTTATGGTTATTCGATGGGGCGATAACAACAACAGCAACACGGCATAAACTATGCAAATCGACTCTATAAATGTGTGTGTGAGTGTGTGTGTGAGTGAGTGTGTGAGTGAGTGTATTGGGCAATTGGCTACCCTGCCTGCACTTTCCGATTCACCCACGTAATCCCCGACAATGTTGTTAACAACTGGCGGATTGAAGCTGCCAACGGATGACTCTGCTTAGCCAGAGATAATAACTGAGTCGAGCTAAGGAAATGAAGATGGTTAGCCCCCCCTTCTCTCCCTCTCTCCCTCACTACGCCTCTGCCCTTGTTGCAGTTGCCCAAAAGAGAAAGATGAAGTTGAAAGGATGCGCCAAGGCGCGGGCAAAACAATCAAGGAAGCACTTAACCGAATGAAACACAAGTAAACAAATGAAAGTAAGCAAACACAAGACAAGCCATACAGCAAATAGCCAGAGACAGAGAGAGAGAGGGAGAGGGAGAAAGAGAGAGAGAGAGACAGTAGACTAAACAAAGCACAAGTTGGCAGTTGGGACTGGTCAAAACTAAAGCAATGAAATAAAATGAAAATGAAAATGAAAATGCATTAAGTATGCAGCATGCAGATGCGGATGCAAATGGAACTGAGACAGAGCAAGAGAGAAAGAGAGAGAGGTAGAGAGAGAGGGAGTCACTGTTGGAGCCTGGGTAAATAAAGACGCTAACGGCCATAACGAAGTTGCCAGCAGAGCCACCAGACGACCATCAACTTGATACATGGCCAACAGGCAGAGGCAGACAGAGCGAGAGGCAAGACAAAGTGTCCAAGCGGGAGAGAGAGAGAGGGAGTCTAACGTAGTTGTCACTCAGTGAGTCTCTCAGTCAGTCAGTCAGTCAGTTGGCACATAATGCAGCAATCCGACTGCATTTAAATCATTTTTATGGCCATGCTACATGCCGCCTTCCGCCTTCCTTCATCCTGCCACATGCAACAGGAAGTGCAACAACTTTAAGTAGTGCGCGAAATTCAATAAACTCGCGAGCTTAATAAAGAAGAGAGAGGGAGAGAGGGAAGACAGAGAGATAAAACAATACAGAAAGAATATGAAGAAAGATTTGAAGTTTATCTTCAATTTAAGTTACTTAGAAGTGCTTGCGGTGTTCTTGCGATGTACGTGAACACCGCAAACACCGCATTGATGAACCAGTGCATTGGTTGCTCTCATTATAACCCTATAAAGCGGGTATTTCATCAAGCAAATCTTCCAGCTGCTTTCCCTTTTTCTTTAACAACTTTTTCTATTAGCCACAAATTTGCGAATTCGTTGTTGAATTTTATGCGATTTTTTTGACAAATTTCTGATGCGTCTTTGATAAGAGTTTGTGCCTCTCTCCTCCTCCTCCCGATAAACTGATTATCATCAGCAGCAGGCAGCAGGCAGCAACAACAACAACAATCGACAGATGTTCCCCAGCACTAATACGAGATGTGGGACACATTTTCCTGATGAGTTTTTCTCGGCGTGTAAACAACAACAATAAAATATGAGGGAACATTTTTCAAAGAACACTTTGTAATGCGACTGTAATGCGAGTGGGAAAGAGAGAGAGAGAGAAATAAAGAGGGAGAGTAAGAGTGAGGGAAAGAAAGTAGGATAGTGAAAGGAGAAGCTCGTTACAAGTGCGGTTACTACTTATGGGGGATTAGCTAAGCGATTACCAATTACTCTCGATTGAAATACTCTTCGCGCTCTTAAGTCGATTAGTGGACAAGTTTCGGGGAGCAGATCTTGAGCAGGAATAGAATACAGGAAACTTGTACACACCTTTCTTGAATAGGGGAAAGAAATGCGGGTTTTATGAATTGAAGATGGGGAGTTTAAGGAGAGAAAAGAGAAGAAGACAGAAAAACTAAAAGTAGAAGACAGAAAATAATACAATCAATAGGGAATAGCAAAGCGAAAGAGTTGTAGAAAAGAGAAAAGCTAGAAGGTGGTAATGTACTCTCTTAGAAAATGAAGAAATTGTATAAAAAAGATGGAAATGTAATTTGAGTAAAATAGGCATAGGCGCAGAAGAAGAAGGACTATAAGAAATCAAAGAAAGGGACAGCAAAATAGAAGAGAAAAATCAAATAGAGAGAGAAAAAGAAAGAAAGAGGAGGAAGCAAGGTCTCTCTTTGAATTGCCTACTCGAGTTCTCCCAGATTTTCCACAGGAGTTTTCGCCTTCGCCTTGAAGTTGGGGGGCATAACCTAATTGATTTGAACTTTATTAAATGTTGTTTATTAAATTGTAACCCCAGCAGAGGGGAGCTTCAAAATGGGGTGAAAATGGTGAAAGTTTCAGAAGGGGAAGGGGAAAGGGAGAGGGAGAGGGAAAACGGGAACAGGGTTGCCACACGAAGCGAATCGACCTGGGCGAATAAATCAAATGCGGCCGGCGTTGATTGCGAATCAATGAACTCGACGCCAGGCGAGGATGTGGAGGCGGCAGGAACTGAACCAGGAACCAGCAGCAGCCAGGAGTCAGGAGTCAGCAGCCAGGAGCCATAGCTATAGTCGTAGCTGTTGTGGCAAGTGGCAAGTGGCAAGTGCAGCTGCGCCGCTAATTTACTAACGTTAATTAATGGCGAAAATCGAAAATGTTCGCTTTGAACTTTGAACTTTTGCCGCGCGACCTTACTGTTGCCCCTCCTCCCCTACCGATCCCTGACCCCTGCCCCCTGTCCCCTGCCCCCTTCGTTTGCGGCGGCATCTCTCAAGATGCTTGCAGCAGCAGCGGAAGCAGCGTGCCACCCGCGTTGAGGCATTGCGCCACACAAAGGAAATGAACACTTTGCCTCGACTCGACGCAGGCGGAGGCAGAGGCAGCTGCGGTCGCTGGCGAAAGTTGCAAATTGACTCGAGCGAAATGGAAAATGGAAAAGCAAAGGCAAACGCAAACGCAAAGGAAAGCAAAGGCTTTTCCATGAGGCAGCAGCAACACGCAAGTGGAAAACGCCGAGAACCGCAGCGAAGCAAACCAAAACGAAACGAAATCGAAGCGAATCGAAACAGATCGCTGGAGAAGGCGCAGAGTGTGAGGAGGAGGGCGTGGCAAACTGGAGGAAGGGTAGGGGAGGCAGGTAATTTATGCCAAGAAATAGAAATTCTTAATTTGCCGTTGCATCTCTCAAGGATATCGATATGGCCCGAGTGCCGGAAACGGATATGATACAGGTCACTGAATGGGGTAACGGATGGGGAGGAAGTGGAAGGAGAAGGATAGGCAGGAGGAGGAGATGACACGCAGCACTCGCACACACAGGGTGAGCGCGGCACTCAAGGTCCTGCCAAACATTTGATTTGACGCTGACTGCGTGTCTGCCCCTTCGCACAGTGGAAAGAGCAGCAAGTTTTTCAAGCAAAAAATCTTTGGAATGAAAGCGACAGTCGAGCCCATAACTCTACAGGAAAATACCCTGCAAATTCAAATACATGTGAAGTGTTGTATGTAAAACTTGTGAAAAAATACCCTGGAAATAGATTGCCTGGCATTATTTCGCTGCGAGGCGGTGTATTTCAACACGTCTCACACGAAATAACATCAGGCATCCAGCACAGATCAACAGGTAAAGCCGAAAGCCCCGAAAGTGCATGCTTGTGCGATATAAGAGCATCGATAAATGTCTATGCTATCGATAGTTTCGCTTTAGATGGTTTTTATTATCGATGGTTATCGATAGCTAATGTTACGGTATCGATAATTCACGTTATCGATAGTTATCGATAGTTCCTGTTATCGATATTTATCGATAATTCATATCATCGATAGTTGTCGATAGTTCATGTTATCGATAGTTATCGATAGTTCCTGTTATCGATAATTCAGGTTATCGATAGTTATCGATAATTCATGTTATCGCTAGTTATCGGTAGTTTATGTTATCGATAGTTTATGTTATCGACTGTTATCGATAGAAGTCGGTAGTTTTGGTGAGTACTCGATAGTTATCGATAGTTTCTGTTATCGGTAGTTTCGATAGTTTCACGTGGCACGTGGAATAGGTGGATCACATGGGCATGAATCACATAGGACCTGCTGAGGATCTCCCTCCAAGTGGCGCAATTTGATGACCTGACAACCAAAAGTACCAGGCGAACAGAAACCAGCAGCAGGTCGCTGCTGGAAGCACGCTGTGACGTCATAAGCCACGTGGGTGGTGCGATTTAACACCCACCCACGCCCAATCCTGATCAAAACAATAACAAACCCACGTGCAGGTCCAAAAAAGAAAAAGCTGCTATGTCATGCCACGTGGTCGCTGAAAACTGCAGTCACCTACTCCGGATTTCTGGGTGCCTGGTGGATTTTCGAGTTTTGTGAAAATAATAAAGCAACAAGAAAAACCCTTCATTAGTAGTTTTATTTAATGTAGCATACTTTCGGGCTGTCGATTTAAAAACACAAATTTTATTTAGGAACAAAAACACTTCTGAAATTTTTGCAAGGGTCCCCCCTATAAAAATCCTTTAAAAATTACAAATACCCCTGTAGCTCAGCCAGTTGAAGGACCACAGTGATGTCCTTTTGCAGGACGATAGCTCCTACTGTTCCCGATCATATGACATAACTCGAAGGACGAAAATCCTGCAGGATCTCGAGTTATAAGGTATTTTCTGTATATCGTTTTTCCGGTTTTACTCAGCCGTGTCCTTAAGGATTCGATCGCATCATGTGTCAAACGAAGCGTCTTGGCAAGGACTATAAGCTGACCAAAGGACATTCGGATAGTCCTGTTAGTTTTTGAGTTATCCCGGATTTTAAGTTTTTGGCCTGTTTTCTGTGGCCTGGGGATCGAAAATTTTCAAGTCCAGGATTCTTAGATGACCCCCGAATTTTTTGATGCCATCCTGTAGATCCTGCTGAAATAAGAAGAATGACATGTGTGCCGTCAAAATACGTAAGGATTTACGGCCGTAGTGTCCTTTTTAATGATTTGTTTTATGAGGGAAGCGCGGGCTCTTTTCTGTTGCATACTTTCAGGATGAATTTGAAAATAACGTACTTTCTGCTGGTTTCCATACCTGGTGCATTTTATTGCATACTTCTAGGCTGGCACTGAAAGTAAATGAATATTAGAACGTTGATTAAAGTTTTTTTGCATACTTTTAAAAATGACTGGAAAATTCTGTTAATTTTGCAGATAACCAAATCGTATAGATCGTGTTGCATACTTTCAGGATGCTGTGTTTCTTATGCATTTCTGCGGCTGCCTGGGAAGCTCCATCATATCTGCTGCTCTCTCTGGATGCCTGATTATATTTCGTGTCAGACGTGTTTAATACACACCGCCTGACAACGAAATAGAACCAGGCAACAACATATTTCCATTTGTGAACACAATGGCACACTCCACAGGGTATCCCATTGTCGAGCTGGCTCCTTTTGTCTGTTACTACGACTTACCACACAAAAAACACACTTTCACCCCACTGTGCAGCGTGGGGCGCTGCTGGAACAACGTCGCACAGGCTAATTTTGCATGCAGCGCACAAAGACGACGGCGACGCTGAAATAAACTGGCAAACAGGCGAGAGAGAGAGAGAGAGAGAGAAAGGGATGAGGAGAGAGGGAGATGCTGTGTAGTTGGTGAGTGGGGTTGGGTAGGGGGCGACAAGTCGGCACAGTCACGCAGACGATTGATTTGGAAACGGGCCATTGTCACGCCGTATACAATCGAGAGAGGAGTAGGAAGAGAGAGATGGTAAGAAGGGGAAAGAGAGGGGGAGCAATATAGGGAAGAGGGTTAGAGAGAGGCAGAGGAAGATGGGTAGAAGCCATAGCAGACCAAGACGCACATGGAAAAAGGATTTGCTTAAAGTCAAGTAAACACGGCATGAGGCAGGAGAGAGCAGGGAGAGAGCAGGTTGGAGCAGGTTGGAGCAGGGAGGAACAGGGAGGAGTAGGAGAGAGCAGGAGGTAGCAGGAGGAGCACGCAGGAGGCGTCACAACTTAAAGCCTCATTCAGGCAGGCCCCGACCCCACTCTCAAACCCCTTCCAGACGCCACTGCACAGCTGGGAGTGGACTTAATGTCTGTGGACTATCACCAACACGTACGCATTGGCTATTGAAAACACACACACACACACACAGATGCACACACACACATGTCGAGACACACTCAAGCCACTCAACACACACTCCCTCCCTCTCTCTCTCTCTCTCTCTCTGCCTCCCACTCTCTGCGCACTCGGACATCGCTTTTGGTAGTTTGAACACGAAATATTTTATTATTATATATAATTTGCCATTATGATGATTATACGTGGACTGTGTGTGTGGATGGAGTGTAGAGTTTGGATTCATTCGGATTGAGGGAACTGCTTCTGGACTCGGATTTGGTTTTGCTTTGGCCACTTTCTCTCTCTCTCTCCTCCATTCTTCCCGATTCGGTGCCTCTTCACGGATTCAGGCGGCGTCTCCAGCAGCAGCAGCAACGCGTCGCGACGCTTCGTTGTGTTGCATACTTTATGGCGCAACCACGGCGCAATCACAGTCCAGACATCCTTGCTCCTCCTCCTCCTCTCTTCTCGGCAATTGAATTCGCCTTCCCCTCCTTCTGTCTTCTGCTCATTGCAGCGTTACTTACAGCATTCGTTTGTCCAGGTGAATCGTCTGTTTCAGTTTTCTAAGCACAGCGCACACTTTAAGCTCGCTTTATTGTGTTTTTTCCATACATCAGGCATCAATCAGGCGGTATTTTGGCATCTTTAGTAGTGTTTTTGTGTAGTTATTTAAAGCACAGTCTCGTACTTGGCTAATAACATCAATCAAACCCTGTTTAGTTTATAATCTGCCTTCATACAGCCTTCAATCAGCTATACAGCACACATTGAGCCTTAATTCTGCGTGTGAGGTTTGTCTTTTTGGCCCATGTATGCATTAATCCTAAAAATATGACACATATATGCCTAACGACTCACACAGATCACATAAAACTAGTTTCAACTACTCATCAATCATTTGTCAATCATGCAATACCACAAAATTCATACAGAGTCTCCTAGAGAGTATCAAAGAGCGCTATACTTCAGTTTGCTTATTGAAAAACAGCATTAAGTTGTCGTTAATTAAGCATACATCAGACATACATCACGCATACATCACCCCAAACAACAGGCATGCCTGCAGCCACTGAAACCCTTCGAAACTTTTTTTTCACCCCCTTTAACCAGCTGCATGCTTTAAGGGGGTTTAAAGAGGGGTTGTGTATCGTTAAGCTATGCATACATCATGCATCAATCAAGCAGCATTTTGTGCATTTAGTCCGTACACAAGTTATGCATCTTTAAACCATTCTTGCTCGCCAGGCCTACGTGCAGTGCACAGCGCAGCCATCATCAGTCTGACATCAATCAATTAGCGTAGACAATTAAGTCAGACAGGCTGAGAGAGAGGGAGGGATAGATAGTGTGGAAATGGTATAGTGAGAAGTTTGTTATCTGTCTCTTTTTCTCTCTGTCTCTCTCTCTCTCTCTCTCTCTCTCTCTCTTCCCGTCTCTGTCTGCTGCATTCTCTGCTCGTTGCATTTGATTGACGGGTTAAATTTGCGGCAATTAGCCGGATTATCATGGCCGGAATTGTCATCTGATTGTCAGCGCTTTGACATGCACATCATCAGCAGAAGCAGCAGAGGCGGAGTAGGAGAAGGGGGAGAAGCAGCAGGCTGAAGAGGAGGAGGAGGAGGAAGAGGAAGAGAAGGAGATGCAGACAGAGCAGGAGACAGAGAAGCAGGCAGCGCCGCTGGAGGAGGCAGAGAAAAGCGACTTCGCTTCGCGCATAAATTAAGCAGCTTGCAACAGCCTTGTGGCAGGCAGGCAGAGGCAGGCAGAGAGGGGGCGTGTGGGGGCGTGTGGGGGCGTGGGCGTTGGGTGAACTCAAGTTGCACTTAATTAACTGCAATAAGAAACTGAAATGAACCCCATGCAGGGGCGTAAGAGAGAGAGAGAGAGAGAGAGAGAGAGAGCGACAGAGGCGGAGGCAAAGTTTCATTGCCGCAGAGCGTGGCAGGATAATTATCATAATGGAGAGAGAGCGAGAGCGAGAGCTAGAGATGACGATAATGACAATAATGATGATTATAACGATGTGGATGATGCTGCATGCTGCAAGGGGCATGCAACAAAGGCAATGGCAAACTTTGCATCTCCTTGGAGTCTCATAATTCCGTTAGCTAATTTACGCAGATTGAGGCAGCAAAGGGGGGGGAGATTGAGCGAGAGAAGGGGTGAGAAGAGAGGGACAGAAAGAGGGAGAGAGAGAGGCCCGGCAACAATAATTATATTAATAAATGCACTAATGGCGCAACAATCATGGTCAACATGTTGGCAACACTTGTGAGCATGTTGCTTTGCAGCTTGGCAGCTTAGCAACATGTTGCAGCGCAACACACCAACACACACACACAGACAGCAGCAGCCTGTGACACGCTGCGATTGGCTGCAACGAAGCCGTCGCAGTCGTGTGTGCTCGTGTTGCCTCGTGCTGCCGCCTCGTGTTGCCCGCTCGTCGTGTTGCCCGCTCGTCGTGTTGCCTCGTCCTGTGGCCTCCTCGTGCCTCATCATGTTGCCTCGTGTCGCCTCGGTGCTGCAGTTGCTTTCTGGCCTTATGTTGCCAGTGCGTTGGCAGGCAGACAGCACGTGGGCAGCAACTGATCCCCAGTGGGCGTAGAGGGGGGTCTCTCCCCCCTCCCCCCTCCCCCTGCCACCCTCTAAGCTCTGCCATACATATTCATATCCCGTTTCAGTGTCAATTGCAGTTTACCATTTCGTGTTACCACGGCGAGGCGCCACAAGCAGCAGCGGCAGCAGCAGCAGCGGCAGCGCAGCGAGCGAGTTGCGAAAATATTTCAAGTATTTCCGGCAGCATCTGAAGCAGGGTGGTGCAGGGGGAGGGGGGAAGGGAGATACAAACGGCCTTTTGGCATTCCGCGCATTGCTCCGCACGCAAAGCCAAAGCGAAACAACGATACGAAAACAATACGAGGCGAATCGCAAACGAAAACGAAAACGAAAACAAAGCGAGAAAGCGAAGAAGTAGAAAAAAAGAGTGGAAGCACAACACTGCAAACTGAAAACCAGAACAAAAGCCAAAAAAAAAAAAAAAAAAAAAAAACAAAACACGAAAGAAAGCGAAAGAGACGAGAGTGAATGACTGTAAAATACCCTGTAGTATGTTAATTTAATATCTTTAATAACTTCTTTGTTTATAAACCAATCGCAAGCAAATTTGCTGATATGATTTGCCTGGCGATATTGATTAAACATAATAAAAATAAAAACTTTAATTTTTAAATTGCACTTGTTATAGATTTTTTTCATTTTACGTGGGCGCATGGGGGCGTGGCTAAATTCTAAATTACACTTGCGCTGCGCATGACTATGAGATATATTGTCAGCAAATTTGATAGCTCTAGCTCTTTTAATATCCGAGATCTAGGCGTTCATACAAACGGATTTTACTATATAGTCAACTTTTTAATACTAAGCAAGCATATATATGTTTTGAGAAGTCGTAGTTGCCTTCCTTTGCCTGTCACCGACCTAACATACCCTGCTATTCTCTGGCTAAAGGGTATAAGCACACATAACACTCACAGACAGTGAGAAAGAGACAGAGAGAAACTGAGAGAGACAGCAGCAAAGCGGACTGAGCAGCTGAGGCTTCAGTTGAGGCGGCAGCAAACTGAAGAATCCTCAGCACAAAATACCCAAAAGCGATACTCAAACGCAGCTCGACTTAACCTTTAACCCACGCCAAACCGATGGGGAGGGGGAGGGGCAGGCGAACATCTTGTTCTACCTGTGGCTCTACCTGTGGTTATCCTGCGTGTCTCTCTCTCTCTGTTTCTCTGTGTGTGTGTGCGTCTCTCGCTTCCTCAATGGCTTAAAGCGTATGCAAGCAAAGTGGGGCTTTGCCTAGCTGCCCCCCTCTTCCAGCACTACTCCCCTCTTTCTCTCTCTCTCTCTCTCTTTACCCATCTTAGCATCCCCCTACGATTGTTTGCCCACTTTCACAGGAGAAGGAGAAGGAGACAAGGCAACTGCAGCTGGCAAAAAAAGGGTTTCTCCTTGGCAAAGATTTTCCACTTAGCATTTTCACATTTTCTATTTGATTTTCTATTTCTATATGATTTCTAGGGTATATATAGCACTTATACCGCCATTATTCATTCTAAATATAGCGCAGTTTTCAGGGCAGTAGAACAATTGCAGCGTAATATTGCAGTACGCTCTCACAAATATCTGATACTAAGCAGTTTTGTCTGTTATATAGTAAATAAGCTGAAAATTCCTATATCGACTATATATATCAGGCTGTTCATGAATATATAATCCCTTTTGCCGCTTCATTTGCTTGCACATTTATGCAAAAGAAAAACAAAAAACTCTTAGTCTGATTTGCAGTCATTCCCTTGCCTTGAGGTATTTGTTGCTATATATGAAGGATTGAAAAGCTACTATACAATGTTATATTATAATATATATATATATATATATATCTAAGTGTCTTATCAGATCAAAGAAACTTGCTGCCTTTGGATAAACTGATTAAATGCGCATCTTTAACTCGAACTGAGTGAAATCAAATCAAAAGACGATGTGCGAAAGGGCAAAGGAGCAAAAGAGAGACACAGAGAGAAAGAGAGAGAGACAGGGACAGAGGTAAAAGAGCGAGTGAGAGAAAGAGAGGGACAACAATGGGGGCCACTTTGGCAATTTAAACTGAAAGTAATTTCACTAAAATGTTTTAACAAATTCAAATACAAATGGCAGACAGGGGGAAGGCAGACAGAGGCAGAGGCAGAGGCTGCTACAGACAGCAGCGAATGGGTATGGCAATAGGAATAAGCATAAAGCAGGAGAGAAGAGAGAGAGAGAGGGAGAAGGGGTTAGATAGCTAACGGTACTCACTCGGCAAATGGCGGCTCGACTGCAGGTGAAAACAGACAAAGCGATGCCAAAACTGAAGCTCAGCGCATTGTTTACCCCCCTTAAAACAGAGAGAGAGAGAGAGAGAGAGAGAGCATACTATCAAATGTAAAAGAGAGAGAGGGAGACACACGTATAGAGACGGCATGAAAAGTCGCCTGTGTAAGCAGACGAAAATTTGAAAGTGAAATCAAACAATGCGAAAATAACTTGAAAACAATGTCAAGTGTTCGTTTATTTTTTACCGTTCGTGGGGGAGGGGGGAGGCGTGGGAAAGGCAAGGGGCATGGCTTTCTTAGAAGCTATAAGTTTGAACTTCTCTCTATACTTCTCTAGCCTCCATGCCTATCTATACACTCCTACTTTTATTTATCTTGTACAGAGCTTAGAAACTTTTGCTCGAATTTGCTCGATTTTTTTTTTTTTTTTTTTTTTTTTTTTAACGGGATTATTCGTTAATCTTTGATCTGCGTAGAAACTTTGATCAAAGCGATTTATTTATTAATTATTTTGTCGTTTATTAATGCATTTATTAATTTTATATACGTTTATTCATTTATTTATTTGCCTTTTCAGTTTATTTATTATTTTCAGTTTATTAATTCACTTACTGATTGTCTTTGCAGTTTCTGTTTCTGTATTATTATCTCTCATCTTCTGCTTTATTTGCTGTTGCTTTTGCAATTATTTATAGATCTCTTCAAGCACTTTCACTTTGCCATATTGGCTTTTGGTCTTTGATCTCCTGAGTTAACAATAGTTTCAAGTAGCTTCCCGTGCTGTATTTGCTCTACACTGACAGAAAAAGTTTACAAAACTTTTTATATGTTTGTAAATTTTATGCAGCAAGAGGTGGAAACTTTTTGGAGCTTTTAAGAATCTATTAAAATTGCATAAATATAATGTTTACACTGCAAAAGTAAATAATACGTCTGTATGAAAGTCAAGATCTCAGCTATTAAAAGAGCTGGGACTACCAAATTTGCAGATATTATGTAGTATGTGTATACGTAGCGCAAGTTCGTTTGAAAACTCAGCCACGCCCCCAAATACCCCCGTAAAACGAAAATAATTATACAGCAAGCTTCATGTTTGGGCTATAGTATAATATTAATGTTTGGTATGTAGGCTAAGTATAACCACAGAAATAATTACTGCAAATTTGATTGGGATCGTTGACTAAATACATAAGATATTTGATATATAACCCCCAAACATTACCAAAAATATTAAATCTCATATTGAATTTACTTTCCATACCTGCTGCTTGATAGCATTTTGTGCAGTGTAGCGCAGCATTCTGGATTTGTTTTGACGTGGCCCAAAGACTTTGTTTGCGTCTTCGCCGTGTGCTGGTTGTGTGTGCGGGTGTGTGTGCGGGTGTGTGTGCGGGTGTGTGTGTGTGTATTGTAGCTGCAACCGCAACATTTGCGGCGACACTTTTGTCGCTTTTGAAGCCGTAGCAGGACACTTGACTCGAGTGCAACCCAGGCAAGGCAAGCGTGGCAACCCTGGCAAGCAAAAGGGGATCAAGAGTCGCCGTGGCGGAACACGGTAAACGTTGATGCTATTCTGCGTTTCATCGCACTGTCAACACGGCCAGAGGGGCGGGGAAGTGTCCCCCCCCCCTCTCTGGCTACGCCCCTGCCCGCATGTGGTTGTCGCCAAGTAAAAGTTAACTTAAGCAGCTGCCAAGTGACTCGAAAGTACTTGAGCGCATCCTTAAGCAGGATATCAACTGGCAAAAGCGTCGAAAGGAGCAACAGACGCGCATAGAAGGAGAGACCTGTCTGCCTCAAGGTGCGAGTGTATGTGTGTGTGTCGGTGTGTGTGTCGGTGTGTGTGTGTGCCAGTGTTGTACAACACGACACAAAGACGGACGAGAGACGAGGCAAAATCTCAGCCAATGTCAAAGAAGCAACAAACAAACACACGCACGCACACACACACACACACACGCACAGGATGTGTCCGTATCCTGGACACACAAAGCAACACTCTGCTCCCTCCCTTTAGCAGCCCCTTTAGCAACCCCTCTGCACCGCCCATGTCCATCAGTTGGTCGCGATGCCGCGCTCGCTCGCTGCCAGCAGCACGTTGTGGCCTTTTATTAGATACGTGCTGTATCTCTGTTTGCCAACTTTGATGGTGTTAATGCCTTTTGTTCTGGGCCACCCCCACGCCCCTCCCCTCCCCTCTCCTGCTCGCGATATACATCTATGTCAACCAGGCACACACACACACACACACACACACACTGTGGCAGACTGTAAAGGCAGAAAGGGATAGCGGGGGAGCATAAAAAGTGCAGCGTATGTGTTTCTCTCAATAGCAGGGCAGGGCAAAGCAGGGAAGAGGGCTGGGGCTGGGACAGAGGCGGGGGCGGGGGCGTGGCAACCTTGAATGGTTATGCCAAAGTGCAGAAAATCAACTTGAAGTTCACTATTTGGCTTTAATTTTTTTGTATAACCCACACCAGGAGCTCCCTCTAGACGGTATATACGACCCTATCACCTATTTCCAACCAATTTTCAAAATGCCTTTTTTTATATTTTTGATATACATAACTACTATGGGCATCAAAACATAAACAAAATGTCATTCCGAATGAAAATCGGTTGATTTTTGAAAAAGTTATGATGGGTGGAATGTGAGGTATGCGAGGTCTATAGAGATAGAGTGTCTTACATGTTAAATTTTCGGTCGACTTTGGCGTGATTTTTGGTCAAAAATTAAGTATCGTTTAAAACCGATTTAAACGCTTGTTTAGTACTAATTTTAACCTCCGCTATCGATTAAAAGTAAAAGTTGGCGATTTAAAATTTTTGAAAAAAAATTTGTCTGAAAAATAATAAGGGGGGACCCTTACCGAAATTTGTCAAAAATGAACAATTTTTAAAAACTCTATATTAAAATTATTAAAATGTAGGATCACTCAGGGTCCCAAAACACAAACAAAATGTCATTCCGATTGAAAATCGGTTGATTTTTTAAAAAGTTATGATAGGTGGGATGTGAGGCATGCGAACCCTATAGAGGGTCTTACATGTCAAATTTTCAGTCGACTTTGACATGATTTTTGCCAAAAAATTAAGTATTGTCAAAAACACTTTTTAACACTTGTTTAGTACTAATTTTGACCTCCGCTATCGATTAAAAGTAAAAGTTAGCGATTTAAAATTTTTGAAAAAAAAATTTTCTGAAAAATGATAAGGGGGGACCCTTACCTAAAATTTCCGAAAAATTCAAATTTTAAAATTTTAAAGTTTTTCGACAAATTTATGGCCGAAGCCGAGGTCGAGGCTCCGATCCTCTCGACCTTTGACACCTTCTGTCTTTTTATCTGTCCAAGAAGATCCATGGCCCTCAGACTGTCGAAGCTTGACTGCAGCCATATGTGATAAAGGTCGCTCTCACTCTCATGCTCTCCTCCTGCAACCCCCTTCGACTACTACGCCCATTTTCCATCGCATGTGCTCGCTACCGTTGCGTTTGTTGCCTCTGCTGCCTGCACGCTGCCTGCGTGGCGGCCATCGCTGCAAACCGGAAATGCACAAAACTAACGGGATAATGGAAAATGGCGTTTGGCAGCGACAATTGCAGGGAAGCGATGCGAGGAGGGTGACAAGGGCGACATATCGAGCAAGTTCGTCGTCTGTCAGGAAGTGTTGGGCAAGGGAGAGCGGGGGGCAGACAGAGAGGGGGAGGAGGAGGTACAGGCTGCCGCTGCTAGCCACATAAACTGCGAAAATAACTGTAAATGTCATGGTTATGTTTACATGCGGTGCAAATTGCAACGGAAGTTGAAGCTGAGCAACGCATGGGGCAACTTTTTCGACTACATGGAGGGGGAATTCCAAACCCCCCGACGTTGCAATTAAAGCAAATTAATGCAAAATTCATGAAACAGGGAGAGGGTGGGGCAGGGTAGAGGCAGAGGGTTGCCTTAAGCTGATGCTGGGAGCAATCAGCAAAGCTGTAAATTAACCAAACACACATCATTCATGTGGCATGTGGGGCCGGGGCGGGGGCATGTGCGGCATGTGGCAGCAGGCACAGCGATGCAAATGATGCAGCCAAATGCATATGCAGCCAGGCACGCAGAAAGGGGTAGGAGTAGAGTGGGGGTGGGGGGAGCTGTCCCGATCGCTGCCACACATTGCTGCAGGCGGCATTTAGCATGTTGCAGGATCGAGAGTTGCGCGCCTGTCTGCCACAAGCAGTTGCAGGCAGCTCAAATCGAAGCACGTCAATAAGCCAGGCAGGAGAGGGAGGAGGACGGGAGGTGTAAGAGCTGCCTCACACACATATGCAACATGCTGTGGCACGTGGCACACACACACACACTCACACGCACACATGTGCCACACTCACAGCACCTACGCCTTCGCCTTCGCCTACGTCTTTGTCGGCATCTTAGTCTCAGCTTCAGCTACGACTTCGCCTTCAACCTCGTCGCCAGCTTGCTCTTAATTGCTATTCTAAACATGTTGCACTTCATTGTTGCCACACACACACACAAGAACATTCTCACACACTCCCACACACACACACACACCCTCACTCTGAGATCGAAATCAAGCCCAAACGCCTTGGCACGTTGCGGTAATTAAATTATGTGCAACAGCAGCAGCAACAGCGGGAGGCAAGAAGTGCCTCCGCAACAGGGTGCCGCCACAGGGTGTGCCGCCTGCCCCTGTAGCCACGTCCAGCTCAGCTCAGCACAGCTCAGCACAGCTCGACAGAGCTTGGCACAGGCGGCGTCTGTCCACAGACATTGTGGCAAATTAAGTTTGTCTCCGGAACGACCAAAGACGAAGATGGAGAAGGAGATGGAGAAGGAGAAGAATAAGGAGAGCGAGGCAGAAGCTACCTTCTTGGAGGTGGAGATGGTAGGAACCTGTAGACCCTCAAAGCTAACCTGTAAAGTGACCTGTGGAGAAACCTGTAAGGAAACCTGTAGGGAAACCTGTAGAGGAAGCTTAAGAAACCCCTGTAGAGAGACCTAAGGAGAGGCCTGAAGAGCGACCTGAGGAGAGACCTGCAGACATATAAATAAACCTGTGGAGTGACCTGTTAAGAGAGCTGTAGAGATACCTGTAGAATGACCTGAGAAACCTATAGAAACCTCTGTAATGAGACTTGTTGAGAGAGGCCCGTAAAGAGAGAGTGCTGTAGTGAGAGAGCTGTAGAGAGACCTGTGGAGACCAGAAAGATCTTTGGAGACTTGTGGAGACCTCCTTTTTCCATTCCTTTTAGGGTAGTCGCTTTACCCCTCACGGCATACTCAATATAGAGAGATCAGTAGAGAGAGAGAGAGTGCTGTAGGGAGAGAGCTGTAGAGAGACTTGTGGATACCAGTTAAGATCTTTGGAGACTTATAGAGACCATTGACTTCCTACTCTTGCCATTCCTTTTAGGGTAGTCGCTTTACCCCTCACGGCCTACTCAATATCCTGTGTGTCCTACCTAGGTCTTAGCCTACCTCCTGGAAGTACTTAGTCGAGGTAAAAGCCAAGGTGCATTACAGATCCCTTTCTCTTCCGTCTTTCTCTGTAGTTGTAACATTTCCCAAATAGTTTTAGCTTTTTGGAATAGTAAACCTTCTAACACCCTCTCATCCCCCCAACCCCCCTGGAATTAACTCGACATATTCCATTCATATCAATTACGTGATCCATGGTCAGTTTGGGTTTCCTTTCTGCTGACGCATTGCTGCGTTTCCTGCGTTTCTCTCTCTCTCTCTCTCTCTGTCTTTCTGTGTGGGAGAGAGCAGGAACAGCAGTGCATAAGCCCCTGCATGTCCTAGCATGTCCTAGCATGTCCTGACTTGTTCCTTTATTAGCCTGACTCATTGTTTGACTCTTTGGTCTTTGCCTTTGCCATTTCACTTTGGCAAGCTTCACAGCAACTGCAAATACTGCTGCACTTAATATTTATTTATTTGCCCCCCTTTTGCTACGCCCCTGCAGTTGCACATGTGCGTAGCGTGTGTGGGTGTGTGTGTGATGCAACCGGGCTGCAAAAGGACACGCCTGGCCAATTTGCAGTCCTTTTAATTAGTTTGTGCAAAGGCCACAAAACTCACAACAAGCAAACAAACAAACAGACAGACCAAGAGACAGATGCATGGACAGACAGAGACAGAGCAACAGGAAGAGGGGAGACGCACAGAGAGAGAGAGAGAGAAAGAGAGGAAGCGAGAGCTGAAGAGAATGGCAAATAAATAAATAAATATGTAAATAAATGCGAAAATATCAACAAAAGAATTCAATTATGCATGCCTAATTGCATTTGGGACACCTTACTGTTGGTCTGCACTGCCCCCTGGCTACCCCTTACCCCTTACTCCACAGACAGTCGGGTTTTGGGTGCATGGCTCAGGCTTTTGTTAGACCAAAACTTCAGCAGGTCCAGAGAGAGCGGAAGAGAGAGAAAGAGTGAGTTCAGAGTAATCTGCATTTGTATTTCCCAACCAGAAGGAAACTGAAAGTTTTCGCAGTCTCAGCAAGTTGAATAAGCTCGAATACTCTAACGATAGTAATGGAAGGACTATCGATGTGCCTATCGATAGTATGCAATATTAAACCGATGAGTTCCAGTCTCCTTCTAGTTGCCCCCTACAGTGTAGTCCATCCTCATTTCTACCCCAACTCCATCAACTTTTTATCAATTTCCACTTATCGAGCTCGCCTTATTTCCAACTTCGATAGACCGATAAATGGTATATTTTAAAATCAAAAAAAAAAAAAAAATCCACTTCTTCAAATTTGTTCACTGTTTATTCTCAACCAATTTCGGGGTACCCATTCTCAATATTGCATCACTCCTTATAGCTTCTTGATGGTGCCCGCGGCGCTTTCGATAATGCGTCCAGTTTTATTACATATTGTGAGCTTATTGTCATCCAGACACACACACCCCGTATACCCCCCTCCCTATATCATCCCCCCTATCCACACACAACCGAGAAACGCTGCCACACATATTTGTTAAAAATATATAGAAAAAGAAAATAGTTTTATCGAGCTGACTAGACGAATGCGCTATACACTTACGCAGGGGTAGAGAAGACCTTTAGATCTGAAAGCTCTTATATAAGTTCATAATGAGTGGGAAGTTTGAATTAACAGATCAGCAGGGTATTATAGTACTTAGAGGGTTCTAGAGTACTTCGATTTCTCAAAAATGTAAAATACTTTTAACTGCTTTCTTCTGCTTTTCTTCGCAGTCCGCCCAAATTGCTCTATCACACCAGCATACCCTTTGTTTTAGAGTATTGAAAAAATAGTAGAAAACGGCATTGACTATGGGCAGGATTGAGGGCGGGGAGGGGAGAGTGGAGTGGGAGGGGACGGCAGCAGCAGCCAAATGCCCCAGAGCCCAATAAGGGATGATGGGAATTTTGCTAAGAATTTTTCATTTCCTTTAACGCAACGTTGAGTGTGTGTCAAACGGGGGCTGGGCAGGGGGAGGGGCATAGCATGTTATTGCTGCCCCAAAATGCCTCAGCTTAGCTCCTATACCATCCACAACTACCCTACCCCAACCTACTCTACCCTACCATACCCTACCCTACTCCACTCTACCCTACCCTGCTCCTACTTCTATACAATTTCAAATGCGACTGCTGTCCTCCTCAGTCTGGCAACTACTTACACACACACACACACTCACACATACACACTCACACACACACACACACTCGCACACACACACAGTCAGACAGACAATGGGACAGACAACAAGAGAATCTATTGAGAGCATTCAATCCATACATATATCGTATGTGCATATATGTCTCTATATATCTCTCTTTCATATTGTCCTAAGCGGCAGCCAATGAAGTGTCCACCAATAGACTGGAACTAACACACACACACACACACCCGAACACACACACACACATACGCACACACATACAGAGCGACACATATGCACATTCAATGGGGAATTGCAGATAACCCTGCAAGTTCTGGTACTCTTTCTAATCGTCTTAAGGCAACTTAAAATACTATTCAGATTCTCATTTGATTAGGTTTGCAGCATGTCCGAAATTGCAAAGAAATCTATTCAGAATTCATTAAATGGGGAACTTGAGAACTTAGGGAAAACTGTTTTCAATAGGGCAATATAAACTTGGACTTGTTTTCCCAGCAGCCTGTGATGTTGCCCCAAGAATTTGCTTACTTCAAAGATCTAGCTTAATTTCTGACTAGTTGGAAGCGATTCAGGTGACCTATTTGAGGAACTACACAAGCTAGGGATAGTAAATTTGCTGAGTAGCTGCAGAATTATCAAGTAACTTTGATATAGCCCATAGTAAAGCTAAAAGTCTTGGGCGTAACTTGAAAAACCTGAAACAAATTACTGTATCTGTTTCTGTAATAATCTCTTTCTCTCTTTGTAATTCCCCATTTATATTTACAGTCAATGCAAATGGCAACTCTAAAAACTTACTCTGTACGCACCCCCCCCCTCCCACCCGTTCCTCGCCCACAATTTTGGTACGGCTTATGAAACCATTTACTTTTTTTTTTTTTGTCGTACCTTTCCGTTTCGGAAATGATTTTTGTTCAGAAATGTTATCAACTTGATTTTATGACGTTTCCGCCATAAACTCTGATTTCCAAAAATATACAAAAAAAAAAAAACAAAAAATATCCCAACTTTAAAATGCTTTTTCGCAATTCTCCCCTCTCCTCCCCCTCCCTCTGCAGCCTCATCCTCCGCCAGTTGGGGCTGTCATGTACAATAAATGAAATCAAAAAGGCAAAACCGATTACAAAACTTGTCAAAGTTGTTTGCCTGGCCGACAATCTACTGATAATTACTATCTGGGGAGCACTAACTTATAGCTGAGAGTCCTCACCCCAACCCATCCCCCCTCCCTCCTCCCCTCCCCTCGCTAGTCTTCGTTGCCAAGTTGTGGATACTTTGCGGCGACTTGAACTTTGCTCAATTTCGTTTTTTATATATATTTATTTTTATTTCCCCACCGAGGGTATTTCGATTATGTGAGCGAGTGTGCAGCACGACGAGGCACGGCACGGCACGGCACGATTCATCGCACAACTATCGAGTTCGTAGGGAAAAGAGAGCAGAAGAGAGAGGAAGAGGTGCTTGGAGAGTTACAGCTCAGTTTTGTAGCAGTTTTTACTATCGTATACGATGAAGAAGAAGTTAAGAGTTAGTTAATTTAGAAATACCTATCGATTATACACTAAGAATTAGCACATTACTATCGTAAAACTATCGTATATATACATTTGGCTGTAAATAAAAGAGGACCTACAAAGCAAAACCAAATAAAAGCTATCTATACAAGAAAGTTTAGATTTAGGATAGAAAATGTCTTCCCAAAAAAGCAAAACCAGAGCCTTAGGATAACTATCGCATAACTATCGTTAGGCAAATTGCATATAGTATATGGAATCCTTTATCGACTTACTAAGCGAAATCAGACTAGAGTTCACCCTCGAACAAAGTATACAGGTCCCAAGACTTTACTATCGCCTAGCTATCGCATAACTATCGTAAAGAAAATGATCTCAGACAGCTGTTAAAGTGCTGCGAAAACTATCGAATAGCTATCGCTCAACTATCGCATGGAAATAAACAAGACAAGATGATTCGATATTTTTGTTTAGAGTATTTGAGCTGCGGCAAAGCATGTAAATCGATGCAATGTTTTTAAGCAGGCAAGTGTGGGGGGGGGGATGAGGAGCAAGGGGGATGGCAATCAGCGAATCGAAATCGGAATGGCAAAACGTGTGTCAGCAGAAAGCAGAAAGCGAAAAGCGGAAAGCAGAAACTGAGCTCAAAGCGAAATACGACGACAAACACGACGCCTGTCAAAAGTTGCAAGTTGCCAGTTGTGCGTTGAGCCACGCCCCCCGCCCCCTCTCCCCCTCTCCATCTACGCCACTGCCTGCTGACAGTTTTCAGTTGTATTTGTCAGTGTGTTAGGTGTGTGTGTGTGTGTGCGAGTGTGTGTGCGTGTGTGCTGAGTGTGTTTGTTGTTGGTGCAATTATTTAACTTTTCATAACTCGTCTAACTAATAATGCAATATAACGGCAAATATTTGTTGACAACACACGCACACACACACACGCACACCCGCATGCACACTGCGCTGTAATCAACTGGGAGTGGGGCGCAGTGGGGGCGGGGGGGGCGTGTCGTGTGTGACATTGTTGACTCGGCTCAGAAGTCGCTGCAAACTCAGCAAGTTGCAACTTGCTGGGGGATTTTCGCCGAAAATTACTTCATAACTGTTGCAGGGGCGTAGAGGAGGGCAGCGGAGGCGTGGCAGGTTTGGTTTACGCCCCTCCGCTAGCTGCGTGTTTTGTTGCAACTTGCAACGCGCGCAATGCGGACTAATTAAATATGATAAGTATCAGACAAGAGAGAGAGAGCGCGCGCGTGTCAACAGCTCAGAGGATGCCACGCCCCCGAGAGTGCCTCCCCCTCCCTACGACTACGCCACTGGAAGCTTATCAAGTTGCAGCAGCGGCAGCAGCAGCAGCGCATCAATTTCTAAGGCAGCGCAACATGAGCTCAACTCGAATCCCTCAACTCGCGAAACCACAGCGGATTTTCCTATCCAGCTAATGAGTCGGAAAAGAGAAAGAGAGGGAGAGAGGGAGAGAGAGAGAGAGAGAGAAAGAGTGGAAAATGAAGAGATTATTTCGAGAGGACTTAACGCTTATGGAACTCATATCAAATTCTCACTTCAAAAAGCGCGTTTCTTCAGAAGAAAACAACGTAAGCAGACACTGTAGAGAGAGAGGCAAGAGACAGAGAGAGAGGGAGAGCGAGAGAGAGAGCGAGAGGAAAGAGAGTAAAGGCTTAAACTAGAAAAAGAATTAGTAGACCTTTTGCTTAGTACAAGTTTTGCATAGGCAACTTAAGAGGTAAGTTGTGCAATTAGTTGAGGATTATTAACGAATGAGTGGAATGGAAATAGAATTGGCAGGCAGCTTGCATGAGAGGGAGAGAGAGAGAGAAAGAGAAAGAGAGGAAGAGAGAGAGCCAGCATATGCAACTAATGAGACCAGCGAGAACTGAAAAAGTTTTCGCTAAAAACTCAAGGATTAGCTATGAAAAGAGTTCCCCAAAAGCAACTCTGGCAAAAAAAAAAATAAAGATAGAAATACCTCGCGAGTGCGTGAAGAGCAGCAGGCAGAGATAAAGCTCTCAAGAGCATGAAAACTTCTGGAAAAACTATGGAAAATTTCAAGTGGAAACTAAAAACACTTAGAGAACGAAAGGAGAATTTACTTGCATAATGCCAAGCTTAGTTTCTGAGACATATAACAGCAAGAGAGAGAGAGAGAGAGAGAGAGAGAGGTAAAGGCGAGAAAGCAACGAGTGGGTAAAAGCTGAATAATTTAAGTTTATAATAAAGCTAAAACTATGAAATTTCCTGAACTTACGTGTAGTAATATTTTGCAGCAAATCACCAAATTTCAGCGAAACTGAAAGAAGATTGAAACTTATAATAAAGTTAGATTTATGAAATTTTCAACACATACGTATACTTATATATTTCAACAAACCACCAAATTTGAGAGAAATCAAAAGAAGATCCAATGAATAAAACAAAAAAAATAATTCTCGCAATTTCTAATAAAGCTAGAACAATGAAATTTTCTAGACTTCAGTATAGCTGTTTTATGTAGGAAATAACCAAATTTGAACGAACCCGGAACAACACAAGCTGCTAGAACTGACAAAAACTGATGTTGCTCAGTTGAAGCTGCCGCAATCGATTTGATGCATTGTCAGAGACCTCACATCAAGCCGGACACAACTGTCGCTCTCTCTGTCTCTCTCTCTCCCTCTGTCTCTTTCTTCCCCCTTCGTGGCAGACAGACAAATGCGAAATCAAAAAGTCGCGCAGACAATTAGCAAAGTCAGAGGCAGACTGAAAGGGGAAGAGGGAGGGAGGGGCTGGTTGGGAAAGGACAAGGACAAGGACGAGTCGAGGATGCGAGTGCAGGCCGCAGGACATGGGTCACAGGTCGCAGCCAGTTGTTGCAAATGTTGTTGTTGTTGCTGCTGTTGTTGCTGTTGTTGCTGCCACTGCTGCTGCTGTCGTAAAGCAAGCGACAGTTTTAGGCTCGTACAACCAGCCCCGCCCCCCTTGCTCTCTCCCCATACGCCCCTACGCCTCTGCACCATGACCCACGCTCTGGGAAGTTTTTCGATTATGCACTCGTAAAAGTTGCCTCGTTTGTTGCTTTTGTTGCTTCCGTATCCTTTGTCCATGCGAAAAACAAAAGCCACATGTTTCCAGCAGGGGGAGGCAGGCAGGTGCGGGGTGGGGAGCGAGGGGCGTAGCTCTTAAGGGGGCTTATGCCAATGTCATAAACAAGCAATAAAAAAATATAAAAAGGCTGAAAACGCGTCGCACTGTGATTACCATGTGATCATCATCATCATCAGCGCCCTCCTCCCCTCTCGACCATAAACCATCATCCCCTCTCCTTGTTCTTCCCACTCTCTTTTAGCCATCTCCTTTTCCCGGCCAGCTGCTACTCGACTTGCTTTGTGGACTCTTTCCCAAACTGTGAAAGAACCTTGGCGATTACGAAGAAAGGCCGCGGAGACGTTCCAGGAAACTATTTCGCCGAATTAATAGCCAGGTCGTTCTTGGAAGTTACATGTCAAATCTTGAGGAGCTTTTGGCATGATTTTCGGCTAAAAATTAAGTATCCTCTAAAACAGTTTTAAATACTAATTTTATACTAATTTTGACCTCCGCTATCGATTAAAAGTAAAAGTAGGCGATTTAAAATTTATGAAAAAAAAATTTCTAGAAAATTTCTAGAAAGCACCAAAAATTGTCAAAAATCGAAAATTCTCAAAAAGTCTATTTTAAAATTATTGAAATGTAGGATCAATAAGGGGCCCAAAACATAAACAAAATGTCATTCCGAATGAAAATCGGTTGATTTTTAAAAAAGTTATGATGGATGAGATGTGAGGTATGCAAGGTCTATAGAGTGTCTTACATGCCAAATTTTCAATCGACTTTGGCTTGATTTTTGGTCAAAAATTAAGTATCGTCTAAAACCGATTTAAACACTTGTTTAGTGCTAATTTTGACCTCCGCTATCGATTAAAAGTAAAAGTTGGCGATTTAAAATTTTTGAAAAAAAAAATTTCTAGAAAATGACAAGGGGGGACCCTTATCAAACTTTGTCAAAAATCGAAAAATAACAAAAAGTCAATATTAAAATTATTAAAATGTAGGATCACTATGAAGCTCAAAACATATACAAAATGTCATTCCGAATACAAATCGGTTGATTGTAGACGCTGCTAGAAGTGTATTATAAGGGTATTATGCAAGAAGGAGGCATCTCTGGCCACACAAAGTAAATATTTTCTTATTCAGTTAGGAGAGCTGAGACGATTTAGCCTTGCCTGTCTGGTAGGGTATATTACAGTCGTGCATACTCGATTGTTGCTTTCTTATGTTATCATTGAATTCACTCGTCTGCTTTTGGCACGTTTTGTTTGCTCCAGCGCCATTTGCCTTGCCAACCTCGCTCTCTTTCATTCTCCCCTCTCTCTCTCCCTCCCTCACTCTCTTCCACTTCATCCCTCTCTTCCCCTTCCCCTTCTTCTTCTCTCTCTTCTGTGCCTTAGGCTTCTCTCTCAGCCTGTGAATTTATTGTTCGCTTGAGGTTTCATTGCGCTTTTCATGTGTGTCGCATGTTTTCGCCCTCTCTTCCCCTCTCTCTCTCTCTCCTCACTTACTCTCTCTTCCTTCTCTCTCTCTTTGTTTACTTATGCATGCACACTTTAAAGTTGCCTGCCACGCCCCCACCTAGTCTTTGCCGCCTACACAAACAATTCATTTTTAATGCAAATATTTTTCTTGATTTTTTTAACGTTTCGCTCTCTCTCTATCTCTATCTCTCTCTCTCTCTTTCTTGCTGACAAAAATCATCTTAACACACACACAGCAACAACAGCAACAGCAGGTGCCGGCAGCGACGCCAGCAGCGACGCTGGCCCGATCAAAGGTTAAAATAAACTGGGGCACGTCATGTAAATGTTTACACATCATCACCAACATAGTCAGCTAAGCAAACATATCGACCTCATCGACAGTGGAGGCAGGCAGATCCCACTCCCGGCTCCCCTCCCTGTGTGTGTGAGGGAGGGGCAGGAGCAGGGACTGAGGGGGGGCAGCTTGTCTGGGGTACATTATTGGCGCATATGTTCGACACAAATTCCACAGATTGATGTTGGAATTTTTTTATTAGCATTTCTATTTGCCCAAGCGTCAAGGCAAGGGAGGAGGAGGGGGAGGGGGTGAGGGCGGAGGAGGGAGGAGGTGGGAGAGGGCCAGTGCCTGGCTTTGTACTGTGTGTGCCACTTTAGCCACGCCTACTCCACGCGACATGTTGTATGGGCGGACATGTTGTTGTTGTTGCTGCTGTTGTTGCTGCTGCTGCTGTTGTTGTTATTGCTGCTGTTGTTGCTGTTGTTGCTGTTGCTGCCGTGTCCTTTGTCTGCAATTTTCGACACAAAGGCATTTTTCCATTGTTTTTGTTGCTGTCGTTGTTTTATTTTTACTTTGATTTTGCGCGCTCTCTCTCTCTCCCTCTATCTCTTTCTCTCTCTCTCTCTCTTCCTCTCTCTCTCTCTCTCTCTTTCTCTCTCTCTCTCTCTCTCTCTCTCTCTCTCTCTCTCTATGTGTGTGCGTGTGCGTGTTGTCAGTTGAATCGCATCGAGTGCACCTAAAAAGCGTAAATCGATTGATTTCATGTTGATTACATTGATTTCTTCTTCCTCTGTCACTTCCTCTTCTACTCCCTCTCTCCTTATTTTATTCATCTCTTGTTGTTTTGTACTTTAAGTCGTACCTTAAGCACGCAGCTTTACTCACATTTCACCATGTGCTTGTGCCACTGCCTCAAGGCACCCTGTAAATTCGCTCCATGAGCTCAACAAGCTGTACAAATTAAGCGGCAGCTTTCTTTCTTTTCTTCTTGCCCCTCATATTCCTTTTCTTCTTCCTATATTTTCCACTCTTCTTCCTCTTCTTTTTCCCATATCTTCCCTCTCTTTTTGTTCTTCTCTTTCTTCTTCTATTTCCTATACTTCATCCCCTTTTCTTCCTCATATATTGCCATAGAAACGTGTCATATGACAGATTTCATGCATATATAGCCAGTTTGCCATACATACGTATGACACAGGCTGTCATATAATGTCATATACCTACAAAATCACTCTTCCCTAATAGATATTGCCATATATATGACACTTTAGCCCACAGTGAAAGTAGAAGTAGCTGCAGACTTGACAGACACAAGACAGAAAAGAAAAGCTCAATCTAACTGTCTATCTGCCATACATATGACGAACTCTAAAAAAGTCATATCGACATAGATATGCCACAATCATATGTCAACTAGTGTCAGTTATATGGCAACTGATGGCCACGAAATCCGTGCAATATGACAAGCTCCATCGAAATGCTCAACTTTGAAGAGCTTCTATGACGCGTCACTCTCTTGTATCCTTCAACCTTGAGAACAGTTAGTACCAGGGAAGGAAGAGAGGAAGAAAGAGGCAGAGAGAGAGAGAAGGCGAAACAATGCGTGAGACACACTATTCAATGATTTATACAAGTACCCAAGGGTTACGGCTTTAACTTTGACAATGATGATGTTTGCACAGGGTGTTGCCAAAAGGGAGAAGAAGAAGGAAAAGAAGGCAGGCCAGAGGGGTAGACAAGTATGAAAAAGAGTAAAATAGAAATTTGAAAATCTGCAAATAGAAAAGGCACAGCCCGCGATGTGCTAAAAGGGGAAGTCACGCTGAAATTTCAATGTATTTCGTATGCCAAACACGACACGAAACTTAAAAACTTTGCACGATAAGCCAAGGCAAACGACAGAGGCGGGGGGGTAGGACAGAGGGGGGAGGAACACTGGGGATGGATTAGGAGCTGCTACACTCATTCAGTTCTCAGTGTCAACTCTGAATACGCTGATGGGCTGGGAGGGGGGCTGAGAGATGGGACAGAGAAGGGAGTCAAGACGAAAAAAAAAATACTGTACAAGAAGAAAAAGTTTCCACAGCGATAAAGTCGAAGATTATATGATCTATGCAGCTGGGAAATACCTACAGGGTTGCCATATACGTTATATATATATATATTTTTTTTTTATATGTCACAGGGTTGCCATATCAACAACTGTTTCCCCAGGCATATGGCAAGTTAGCACATTATCTGAGCTCAAGCTAAGCGACAACCCTAGCGGACTAACGTTATAACCAACAACCCTACATTTTCCCCCCTTTTCCACAACTAGGCATACCCCAATCTAGACCCCTTGTGGGAGGCAGGGTATACACACAGCCAGGAAAATACAAAGTGAAATAAGCGCCAAAATAGAAGAACGAAGCCGAAGGTTGGCTATGTGATTTCAAGGGGTGCCAAATTGTCAGAGAAGGTTGTCAACTAAAAAGAAAGAGAGAGAGAGAGAGAGAGACCAGAAACGAACTGGAATGGAACGAGACGAAAGCCAAAGAGAAAACGAAACAGAACCAGACTGGCAGAAAAGTAGAAGAAAAAGAAAAAAGTAGAGCAAAAAAAAAAAAAAACAGAAAACGCGTTGACATTAAGGCTGGAAATCACGTACGCCGGATTTCTGTTCCTGTATTTCTATGTCAACCGATGCTGACAATGACAATGACGAACCCGATGATGAGCCGATCATCCCCCGAGGGTATGGAGGGTAGTGGGGTCGGCAGAGGAGGAGGCGCTGCGCTGCGCTGCGATGTCTATGTAGGCCTTGACAAAGCGTTGGCGAATTGAAATGAAATTGAAAATTATCGTAGTGTATGTGCGGGTGTGTGTGAGGGTATGTGTGTGAGGGTATGTGTGTGTGTCGATGATGAAGCTGCCTGCTTGCCGGGTATGGTTAATCAAGTTGTTAAGTGAATTGGCTGAGTGCGGGCTATAAAGAGCGACAGAGAGAGAGAGAGAGAGGAGCAGCAGGTTGAAGCTGGTACCAGCTGAGAAAGGTAGCTAGGAGCTCATCCTACTCAAGCATGCTGACAGGGTGCTTCCAGTAACTAAGAAAGCCTTGTTTAGTCACCTATTCCCTAGTCTTGGCTGTATATGCCGCATGGAGTGGTGGAAGACCTTCTCTCCATGAAGTAGTGCATCTATAAGTAGGGTAGCTTCTCCTATTTATGCCTCATTTCGATAGTTAGAGATGTGTGACTGCATATCGATAACTTAACCCTTGAGTTTCCTTCTCTTAGCCACAGTATCGCAGACTTATGTAGTTCGTATTATTTGCATAGCAAGAGATGTGCTAGATTATCGATAGTTTTAGTTTTATACTCATAACGATAGCTAGAGATGTGCAATTGCGTTTAGCTTGCCTATCGATATCTTTACCCTTGAGATCGCGACTCCTAAGCATCGCTGCAGTACTCCTTCAGCTCGTATCGTTGCCATCGCTAGAGATGTGCACTTAGCTGACCTATCGATAGTTACAGCTTGTGATTTCGACTCCCAACTCTAAGCTTACGACCTAATGCAAAAACTATCGATCTAGCCCGCAACTATTGTCCCGCTCAACTATCGCACTGCACAACTATCGCAGCTCTAGAAATATAATATAATATGATGATGCTGAAGGAAAATTTGGACGCATAGCTGCGTCTTATCTTAAAATGCCTGTTACGCTGTCCCACAGCTAACCACATTCCTTTTATCGGGCAGCAGCACCCGCCTGCTTCTTCCCCTCTCTCTCTCTCTCTCTCCCCCCTTCCCCCTCTGCAGTTGTTCACAGTTGAGAGCTTTTCTTTCCACTTCGCCTTTAAAATAAACACAATTTTCGCTGCCCTTGCCCCCCTCCCTACTTTCCTCTCTTTCCTCTGCCCCTTCTGCTGCACCACTGACTTTCACCCTTTAGCTTGTTTCATAGTTTCCAATTGCGCTGTCCTCTTTCTCGCTCCTCCCTCTCTTCCCTCTCTCTTTCTACTCTCTTTCTCCATCTTGTCGACCGCAAACCGAATGTTTGTTGTAGTTTCATTTTTCCACTTTGCGCAGCGAATTTTCCTGCTTCTTTCCTCGCTTACTGCAGCTGCTGCAGCCCCTCCCCCCCTTCCACACTCTATACCCCCCTCCCTAGCCACGCCCCTGCTTAACCATTTTGGCCGCGTTCCATTTGGTTTTTTGGCTAACGAAAATTTTATTACAAGTTTTCTATAATCGACTTTTCGGGGCTGCAGTTTTCGGCTTATCGCTTATCGCGAGAATATCGTAAAAATGGTTAGTTAGCTGACCCCCCCCTCCACCCCCTCCCTCTTTCTCTCTCCCTCTTCCCATCTGTGTGCATTGCATTTGTGTGTGTTTGCTTTTCTTGTTCTTCTTTCTTTTGCTGCACAAAACGTGCTTATCGAAATCAGCTCAGCGACAGTTATCGAATATTCATGACGCAAATCAATTGCCAATCGAATGGGAGAGAGGAAGGGAGAGATGGAGGGAGAGAGAGAGTGGGTGTGCTCGTGTACAGAAAGAAGGAGGACAGTGCAGCGCAGCTTATCGAGACTCATCTCCATCAGCTGCAACGCATTAATCGATAATCGAACCTACAAAGAGTTCCATCCCTAAGCCTAAGCCTGCCCAACTTTAATTTAAATTTGAATAAAATCCAAATGTATTCACCCCGTTTCCCTAACCACAAACTCCCAATCGATTAGTGTGTTATCGATAAAAGGGTAACGGGCAGGCAGGCAATCGCTCCCTCTCTTTTCCTCTCTCTCGTCTTACATCGATTCACCTTGTCGGCATTTGACCTTCAAATTGCGAGGGGGTAGAAGGTTGACGGGGGATTGGCAATTTATTTGGCAACTAATAGCAGACCTGCCACGCCCCCGCCCCGCTCCCCCTTCCCTCTGCCGTGGGGCAAACACTTGAGTCATGCAACTTAAATTTATAGAGGCACATTAAACTTTTAAATGATAAATTGCTGAATATAATTTACGAAACGCCCCTCGCAGCGACGAAATGAGCGAGAGCAGCAGAGGACGGCGGGAGGGAGGGGGCGTGGCACGCAGGGGGGAGGGGGAGAGGCAGACAGAGAGGTTTGACAGGAGTTAGCACTCTGCTGTGGCAGGCAAGTTAATAACTCTTTCGCAGCTGCGTGTGCGAGAGGGAGAAAGAGGGAGTAGGAAGAGGGAGGAAGAGGGGTGTAGAAGGGGGTGTGCATGCAGAAGCTGTGCGTGCGAATGTATGTGTGTGCGAGTGTTGTTCCCTCTCTGTGTGTGTGTGTGTGTGTTCCGACTGTTTAATATGCACGCAATGTCGGCGTAAATGTTTGTTGATTAGTCTGTTCTTAGTGTTTAGTGGCATTTGGCAACGCGACGCAGAGCAGGAGGGGAAGGGGGAGGGGGAGTAGGAGAAGAAGGAGAAAGGGAAGAAAGAGTAGAAGGAGGCAGCACAACGATAACCGATGCCCGATTGACGAATGCGTCTTTTTTGACGGCGGCGCATGCCTCTGCGTCTCAGCTGCGTGTAGAGCGGGGGAAAGCAACTTTGGTAGGGGGGGAAGAGCACCCAGTGGGAAACTTGAAAGGTTGCTCAAGGCCTGCTAAGGTCTCAGCAATCTCAGGAGAAGTCACTATACCGAGCTAATCTCTCTACCCAAAGCTCTGACCCTGCTAGGTATTGCCCTTGGACGTTCTAGGCTCCTCTCTCTTAGGAGACTACCTGCTCGATAGACTACCAAAGTAAGTAGCTTTTCGCTAGCAGTGGGAAACTGAAATGGTACCCAAGGCCTGCAAGGGTCTCAACAATCTCAGGACGTGTCACTTTACCCAGCTAACCTCTCTACCCAAAGCTATGACCCTGCTAGGTATTTCTAATAGCTCAAGGAAACCCTTGGACGTTCTAGGCTGCTCTTGGAGGAGACTACCTTCCCGTTATACTGCCAAAGTAAGTACCTTTTCACTAGCAGCGCTTTTCAATTGATTTAGCCTGCCCTACTCTCAGACAACTCAAGTCACCTCAGTCACTTTCAGTCAGCTTCACGTCGTGACTCTTCACCCTTGCCCCCTGCCCCTACCCCCGCCCAAAACCCTAGTTGCTTTCCTAGCTAGAACCGCCGCACGTCTACGGGTTGTGACTGCTTCGACTGGGTGCGCTCTGCGTGTGCTCATTGACAACACGCTAACGGCATATAAATTGACAGGCGAGGGTTATACCCTGCCCCCTTTCTCGCTTCGTATACAACACGCCTGGCTTCCTGTTGCCATCTCACTTCAACTTCAAAGTTCGCGCTGTGTTCGTTCTGTGTTTTGTTTTGTGTTGTGTTTATCCTTTTGTTGTTGTTGTTGTTGTTGCTGTTGTTGCTGCTGTTGTCTTTGCATTTTCATTTTCAATTACAAATGACACAAGTGCCTCACGCTCCAGTTTTTCCGCCATGCCAAACGCTCAGCCACAGCCAGACGGGTGTATTCATACGTCCCTCTCGCTCTTCCACTCTCTCTCTCTCTCTCTCTCTAGCTGTACGAGTGTGTAAGTGTCCCATAATAATAACGAGTACCACAATTTGTTCCTCTGAAGAGACCGCATAACAACAACAACAACGACAACAGCAACAGCAACGGGTACTGGAACAACAATTGCAATTTAACACGTTTCCGTTTCAGTTTCAATCGTCGCATTCAATGAATGTTACGAGTGTGAATACGAGTGCAGTAGAACGGGTACTCACTGCAGGTACATCTTGAGTACTTCTTGAAGTTGGCAATCCGATAACTAATTCTCCTAAAAGGGGTAACCCTCTGCCGAAGACCGAGCAGACCCGACTTGAAGTCTCCTTGATCAATTCCATGGATTAAACTATCCTGCTATCCAGCTAGACAACACCCTACTCCCAATCCAAGGCAGTTTAAGAGCTAACCCATAAAAAACCTCTCTTTAAGTGGGTAACCCCCTCTGCGGAAGACCTAACAGACCACTCGAAGTCTCGTTGATCAGCATGAGCTTTAGGGATTGACCTATCCTGCAATCTAGCTAGAAAACACCCTACTCCCAATCCAGGTTACCTTTCCAGGACAGCTTAAGAGCAAAGCTAAAGATCGCATTGCTTCCGCTATGGTTACTTCATTGGACAAGGGTTCTAGGGTGACCATACTTCTTGAAAAAGAATGTGCGAAGAGTGGCGCTGAAGCATATTGGGGACAACTATTTGTGGTGAAGTGTGGAGGCAAAAGAAGTAGCAGCAGGAAAAGGAGAAGTATGAGGAGAAGAAGGAGAAGCAGAACTGGAAGAAGAAGGTGCGAGGAATGCGACGGCTGACGCACAGCACGTGGCGCGTGGCAGCATACAGGAAGGAAGGAAGTGGGTAGAGAGCAGGCGAAGCAGGACGACAGGACAGTAGTGAGATGGCAGGAGCGGGAAAAGGCAGGGAAGTCAGGCAGGCAGGCAGGAAGACAGTAAGGAGCGACCGAGTAGGAGAAGGACACTTTACTTGAGTCTGTCCCGGCATGCAATTTGTTTAGTGTGTGAAAATGAAACATTTTTTTGCACCGCCGCTGCCGCTGCCGCTGCCGCCTACTGCCCTCCGTCTCCTGCTCCTTCTGGCCCCATACCCTTCCACTGCTCGCTGCTTTGCCTGCTTTGTGTCCTCTCTACGTCGTCCTGCAAGACGACGTCGCACAACACGGCGAATGATTGATGGTTGTTCTGAAACGCAGAAGCGCTGCAAACAAATGAAACTTTTGTTTCTTGCATAATAAAAGAACGTAAACAGAACCGAAGAGCGGGCCAAGAGTAACAGAGATATGGAAAGGGGGGGAGAAGGGGCAGAAGAAGTACGAAAGAATCAACTTACGCTTAATTCCTTCTCCCTTATACACAAAGAATTTTTCAATTTTACGCCAAAATAAGTTTTCGACCAGGCGCCGCAATTTTTCAAAATCAGCCCAAAATGGGTGAGGTCCACAGATGGAGGGGGGAAAGAATGGAGAGTGGACAGGAATACCATGAAAGAAACTCACTAGCAGAGAGATGGTGGGAAGAGAAGATTACTGCCTTGGGCATACATGAAACTGAATACTTTGCCTGGCAAAAGCAATAAGGAAGCAATAAGGAATACTAGTACTTGAGCTATCCATTTTGAGATCGGACACATCTATATTCTCAGATTACTTATTACTATTTTCTTAGTCTTATTGACATTTTGCAATATTAACAGCAGCTTAGCCAAGTTAAAGGTTTCTGTAGATCGACCTTAATTTATCTCGAAGCGATTTGTCTCACTGCCTTGTACCTAGGACTAGCCTAGTCCTAGTTCCCACTGGGTTAGACCTTTCATTGATAACTTTAGCTCTCCCCTCTCTCTCTCCCTCTCTTGCTGCTTTACTCTGAGAGTTTCCTATAGGTATGTTAGTAATTTGAGTAATCAAGTTTATTTGTAGCGCAATGGGGTAGCAGGGTAAAGCACTACCCTGCATTATTTGTCTTCAAAGTTCCTTCAAAGTGTTGCAGATTGCACAGGGGGGAAGGCAAAGCTAATACTTGTAGGTTCAGCCGAGAAGGCTACTTAGGGTATCCATGCGCCTTAAAGAGTTAGACAGAAGAAGTATACCCTATGAATGTCTTGCAGCGTTAACCGCCTCATAGGGGTTTCTTTCTAGCACAGCAACCTTTGTCCTAGCTTAGTCTCTCTACTCCAACCCTATTCTACACTTGCTTTACTCTTACACTATGCTATCTTCCTGCTGCTCTAGGGTTTGAGTCTTTACTCTCCTGCTGGCACTACCCTTTTTATTATGTCTCTCTTCCTGCTCTCTCTTCCTCTTTTCTCTTCCTCCTTCCTCTCTCTCTCACTATCTCTCTTCCTCTCACTATCTCTCTTCCTCTCTCTCTCTCTCTGAGTGCATTTTCAGGTGTTTCTGCAATTTCAATAAGCGCAAACAGCAACGCTTTAAAGACAGTGGAAGTGCTCCCTCTCTCTTTGTCTCTACCTTCTCCCTCTCTCTTTCTCTATGTGTATTTGCTATGCATGTGTGTGTGTGTGTGGGTGTGTGTGTTAGCCATGTTACCGAAAACCGAAAGTGTCAAAGCTTATAAACGTCAGACATAATTACGCCTGCAGGATAATTGTTTAGACACTGAGCATAATGAAAACATGACACGGCATCCTGCGAGGATCAAATGAGTGCGCCCGGGTAGCCCCCCTGCCCCCCTCCTCTGCCCCTTTCTTCCCCTACGCCTCTGTGTCTCTGTGTGTGTGAGTGTGTGTGTGTGTGTAGCAAGACTTGGGCATTAGCTAGCGCCAAAGGCGTGTGGCATGTGGCAGCCGGCATGGCAGAGTGGATAGAGAGGGGAGGGGGAGAGGGAGGGTAGTGGGAGAGAGAGGGCGTGGCGTAGGCGCGCGACAGTCAGCCTAGACTGGGAGCGTGTTGAGAGGGGGCGTGGCAGCAGCCACAGCAGCCAGCGCCGGCAGCGTAACGCAAGCGGCACAAGCGGGCGGCGGCGGCGGTTTCACTGCTCGCTCTACCTCCCTCTCTTTTTCCCTCCTTCACTCTCCCCTTCGTTACACAACACCCTCGTCTGCTGCCTGCCACGCCCCCTCACACACACACACACACACACAGACACACATTTTAATTACTGTTATCGTTATGAATCGCATGCGGACTAATTAGTGTGTTACGCTTTCGTCTATGTATTGTTTAGGGAGAGAGCGTAAGAGAGGGGAGGTACGAGGAGTGGGCGTGGCAGAGTAAGCAGGAGAGGTAGATACCCCTTCCCCCACACACATAAATTCGCCAAGTGTTTAGCATAATGAACAAGCGTATTACGTGGGAATTAACATGACAGTTAACAAGTTTGAGGGACACGGTTGGGAAGGAAGCAGCCTGCTATGCTCGACGCGGCTATACCCTGTACGACCAGCTTGAACTTGGCTTTTTCTTTGTTTATACATTTTTATTTTCTACTTTTTTTATTTCGAAGCGAAGCAGTTGCTGTGTTATATACCCTGTAATTGCAGCTTACTTAACCCAAAATTAACTACACGTTAGTTATACCCTGTAAGCATAGCTAAAGAATGTGTAAATCAACTAAGCTGCACTATACCCTGTAAACAAAGCTTGCATATTTATTAAAGAAATTTCAATAGCTAAAACAGCCCGATAACCTTTGCCCTGGCATGTATTTTAATTTAGCCATTTTTCCGCCAAAGAAACAAGCTAAAAATCCTTTGACAAATTCACAGTCTCAGAAATGAATAGTATCAACAGAATCACTGATTCTGTTTGAGCAGATTTTTAATTAACTGCTTCGATTAATTAATCGACTGAGCAAAAGATGAAAAAAGAAGATAAGAGAGAGAGAGAGAGAGAGAGAGAGAGAGAGAGAGAGAGAGAGGGAGAGAATGGATATTGCAAAAATATGACATATGAAATAAATTCAATCAGCAACGTTTGCCCCTCCCACTCTGTCCTTCCCCTGAGCGATATCATGCTGTGCTTATATCGATAACAAAAGTCAAAGGGAAAACAGCAAAGCGTTTAATTTTTTAATTTAGCAGAAATTGCAGGAATTTTGTTCTTACAAACGCCGCCGGCAATATTAATAACATAGCAAAAGCCAAAAACTATATAAATCAAAAAATATATTGAGCTTGTGGTGCGACTGTACAATCTAATAAAAACGTTGAAGGTCACTAAATTGTTTTTTATTTTCAACTGACTATGAAAATAGTAACTCCCACTAGAGGGAAAATTGTATTACGGTTAGAAACTTAACTTTAAAGCTAAAAGCACAAGAGAGAGCTTACGCTGCGTGACGCTTTGATTTTCCTATTTTCCTAACCATATTTTTCAAATTTATGCTGGTTTTTTCCAGTTGCCGCCATTGGAATGTATCGCTATCGATTATTGCTGTACTCAAATTGGCAGCTCTGCTAGCGCCAGCAGTTTCACAAACTAAATTGTAGTCGACGCTCGCTTTGAGCTTTTATTTATGCAGTAAAAGTTCGAGAGGGATTTGAAATGCACTATTGAAAGATCTCACTATCCTTTTTTCCCCATTTTCGTAATTAAACTATTTAAATCCACGCTCTTCAAAATTCAAAATTCGCATTTGAAATCTCGCGCGCACTCAAGTGTTTCACATAACTAACGCCAGAGCGCGCTGTACACACAGACACACAGTTTGCTGTTAATGACAACAGCGGCGCCAGCTGTTAACAGCATGTTATATTTGCAGGTGTTGCCGCTTGATCTCTTCTCACTTCGCCTACTGTTAATAACAGGTGCATTCGCTGTTACCGGTCTTAGCATAGCGATAGTTAACAGCATGCAAACAGGTGGAGCCACTGCTCTGACGATAGATCGATAGATATCGATACGCCAGAGCATCGCTGTGCAAACTGCTGCGCTATCTCTGCTGTTGTTGCTTCTGCTGCTACCGACCGCTGCTGCTGCTGCTGTTGCCGTCTTACTCAGTTGTTATTGTTCATTTTTACACTCTTCTTCGTTCGGTTCGGTTATTGTTGCTGCTCTGGCGCATCCGCGCGCATTTCATTTTGTGTTATTTATTGTACAAGTAAAATGTTTATTCAAATCGTCGTCGTTTAAGCCGTGCTGTGTCGTGTTTTTTTTAGTTAAATTGGCGCAAAGCCAGGCAAAAATAAATAATAAATAAATAAAAACGTGTAAAAGAAACGAAAAGCAAAGAGCGACATAGGCGAAACGCAGCGAAAGACGAGCGAAGCGGAGCGGAGTGAGGAGGAGACGCGGCGAAGTGCTTCGACTATTTTGTACGGTTTAATTGTTTTCTTGTTTTTTTTTTCCAACAAATACCCTGTGTTTTATGCATGAGAGAAGAGGTGTATTAGTGAACTTTAAAAAGAGTTTTACGCACACACACACATACAAACAACTGAAAAAGAAACAGAAACAGCGCGACAGCCATTGAAATTTCACCGAAAAAAACCGAAAAAAAAACAAAAACGTAAAACGAAAAAAAAAACAACAACAACTCAGTTTACACTAAAAGCATCAACGCAAAACGTGACTAGTTTATTTAATTAATGCAGCAACCACAGACAGAGCAGCAGCAGCAACGGCAGCGGCAGCGGCAGCAACAACAAGTGAAGTGGGCAGGCAGATGACGTCGCTGCTGCCGTTGCTGTTGTTGTCGCCGTTGCGCCGCCGCTGTTTGTCGCATTTCGTCTCACGGCAAGCAGAGGCACACGCCTGTCTCTCTCTCTTCCTCTGTGTGTGTGTGTGTGTGAGAGTAAATGCGCCATGGCCTGCGGACATGTGTGTGTGTGTGTGTAAAGGGCGGCGACAGCGTCTCTTCTGCCGCTGCTGTTGTTGAAATAAATGCGTGCAATTAGCATTAATATAATTACTACTAAAATGGGGGTGCAACAACAATTGAGGAACAGCTACACAGAGCATTAAATCAGCAGCAGCAGCGGCAGCGGCAGCAACAACAATTGCTTAGTAATTGCTGCTGCTGTCGCTGCGGACGCGCAGTTATTTCGTAATGCCCAAGCAGAAGCAGCTACAACAACAACAACAAAAAGAGACAGCGGCGACAGCAACGCGAGCAACTGCGTTGTTTGTAAAGCCGTTATTACACGCCAGCAGCACGCACACGCACACACACACACATACGCACACGCAGCAGGCAAAGCAAAACATGCACAGTCCCACACTCGCACACACACACACACATAAAGTGAGAGACATGCACGCACACACACTTACGCACTTGTGCGTGGCTGCGCCGCTCTTGCACCACACTCTCTGCAGGCGCAACAGCGTCGTCGTCGTCGTTTTGTTTCGTTCAATTTGCTTTCTACCTGCAGCAGCCGCAGCAGCAGCATTGCGACGACGCTTTCGCTTGTTGCGCTCACCCGCTCTCTCGAGCGCTCTCTCGACACTCGGAGAGCGTCGTGAGAGAGGATCGTCAGTTGCGGCGTCGCGTCGGCAGCAGTGTGTGACAATGCCGTTATAATTTTGTTTGGCAGCGCCGCATTCCTCGAATCGCAGGCGGCGGCGGCGGCGTCGTCGTTGTCGCAGCAAAAAAAAAACACCAAAAGCGAAGGAGGAGGAGAATTGTCCGCTTATTTCATTTCTTTTGTTTCTTTCTCTTCTTGTTCGTTCCATCAGCTGTAAACAAGTGCAATATAAATTAAGTGACGACCTATCGAGAGAGTGATTAACGCACACACACACACCCACACACACACACACACACGTACACACACACAAGCTAACGCACGCACAGCGAGAGAGAGGAAATAATGTTATAACAACAAAGCGGCGAAAGGGCGCAAGAGCAAGAGCAAGAGAGTCAACTGTTTACGAGTTTCTACTGTACTCGCAATGGGCAGCAATAATAAACTGAGCAGCAGCAGAGGCAGCATGGAGGAGACGCAGCAGCCGCAGCCGCAGTCGCAGTCGCCGCAGCAGAGACAAAAGCAACAAATGTGGCTTGTTTTTAGCATTTTCACAATATTCTGGCCACAGGTGAGTGACGTTTACACACAATGATACCCTAGTTTAATTGCACAGTTCTATGGGGTATGCTGAGCAGCAAGAATTTATTAATTTATAATGTACTTAATTAATGTTAAATAAATGCAAAATAAATAAATATAAAAAAATAAATTAAAACAAAAGCCTAGTACAGCGTATGTTATAGTCGGCCAACATCAGCTAGCAAATTATACAGGGTATTTAGCCATCGCTGCACTAGACTGCTTATCGCCAGGCGCGTCATTATCTCTTCCTCTCTCTCTCACACTCACACTCTCTGTAAAGCCAGCTGCGGCGAAGCGAAACGAAACGCGGCGAGTTCAGTTGAGTCTCGCTTTAGTCCGTTCTCTCTCTCTCTTTCCCTCTCTCCCGACCAGGTCGGGCCTCCGAAATGCAAGGAATGCGATAAATAATTCGCTTTGTTTGACAATACAATGAGCAGGGGTGTAGTGGGAGAGGGGAGAAGGGGGGCGCTACTGCCTAGTGAATCGTACAAATAGGGGGAGTCTAGACTGTGTTGTTGAGCTCACAGTATTTATAAGTATTTTTGGATTGAGCGATAAATTCAGACGAGGCTGACTAAATGAGTAAATACCGCGTATTTGCGCCACTCTTTATCGGTAATTACAGTAGACAGCAGGAGGGGGAAGGGAGAGGGAGATAGAGAGGAACTTGTACTCCCTTCCCTCCCTCTTTCTCTGACTGCGTTTATTTTTGCTGCACACTTCTCGCAACATTTACAAATTCAATTTTCAATTTGGATTTCAGTAAACAAACTCCTCGTTTCGCTTTAAAGGAAAAGAGAGAAGGGGAAGAAGATAAAGGGGGAGGGAGAGAAAGATGAGGTAGAAAGAGGGAGCAGCGGCTAGCAGGAAGAACTAGCTATATTTAATTAATATCTAGGGTAACTAGCAGTCGTTCTAATCTCGCTTTCTATACTCCAAGCTGTTTGAGACTTCTAGGGTTTAGAGAAAAGAGAAGGGAACAAGAGGAGTGGGAGAAGAAGAGAGACAGAAGCGGGTATGCCGAACTAGCAGCAAAGCAAAGAACTATGGCTAGTATATACCTAATGTCTAGGGTATCCAGCAGTCATGCTACTCGCTCTCTACTCTCTCTCTCTAGGTAGAAAAAGAAGATAGAGCATGGATAAGAGTTAGACAAACGGTTATGCCGGACTAGCAAGCAAGCAGAGAGGTATAGCTATACTCTATAGGGTAACTAGCAGTCGTTCCTGCCTCACTCTCTCTCTCTCTCACTCTACTTCCCACTGTTTGGGGCTTCTGGGGTGAACCTGTCGCTGTGCTCATAAAACACATCGATTTTGTTGTTGTTAATACGCAGCAGCAGTTCGATTCGTCGGGGATTTACTATATCTCAATCTATTGCGCCTTCTTTCCGCCCTCCCTTTCTTCAAAAAAGAAAACCCCATCGCACCCGCCCCTGGCAAGGGGGAGCGATCGATCGATCGATCGAGCGCTGCATCCCCCCAAGTCTGCATTTCCTGCATTTTTATTGATTTGTTTTGCTTTGCCTCCCCCTCTCTCTTTCTTTCTCTCTTCTATCCTACTTCGGCATCTACCCCCATCTCTCTCTCTCTCCACTCCTACTGATCTCTCTCTCCCTCTTTGGTGTCATAAACTTTTTAATCACTTGCCCCAGTCGATTCGGTTGTTGTTGTTGTTTATCTTTTTGTTTTTGTTATTATTGTTGTTTTATCTTTTATGCCATTTTGGCTTTTGTTTTGCTTTGTTTCGCTCCGTAAATGGAAGGTAAAACCCGCAATTCCGTAACTCCGTAATGCCGTAATCGCATTCGCAATAGCCACGCCACATGCGACGCCACCGCATCGCATCGGAGAGAGAGAGAGAGAGAGAGAGAGAGAGGGAGAGAGGGGGGAGAACTCGTTCCTCCACACGAATCTGGAGATTCTGATTTATATGACAACCAGTTCCAGTATTAGTCGGTATTAAAACCATATATCATATATACATAGTAGCTGGTATTATCTTAGATTCTGTTCCATTTCTTGCGAAAAAGACTCTTCTTCTTTGCTTCGATTAACCTTTCTCTCCACACACACACACACTCAGACACTCACACACACACACACACACACACACACACACCACACTCGTTGTTTTATCTTCATGAACTTTTGTTTTTGGCATTTACTTTTTACAAAACTCGTTTCGTTTAAACAACGATGAGCCAAAAGAGAGGCAGCAATGCACTTGAAATACCCTACAATGGGTTATATAAGGTCTCAAGCTGATAAGCTGATTTTGCTTTATGAAATAAAATTAAAATAAAGGAATAAAACTTGTTTTTCCTCTTGACTAAGCTATAGATATAATATAGTTCAGACTCCTCGTTTATGTAGGGTATTCTAAAGGGGGAATACTAACTTATAGAAATATAGAATTTGGCAATTGTTTACAGATACATTATAAAGGGTATATCATACCAATAACTTGTCTCTGTCTCTCCCTTTCTAGATGCATATACCCATTAACATAGTAGGGTATTCAAGGCGAAAAATAAAAAACTCGATAAGCAAATGAAACAGAAAACCAGCTTGAAGCATCGAGTAAATCTCGAAAACGTCGCTCAAGGTTGATTTGTTTCGCTCGCTCGCTCTCTCTCTCTCTCTCTCTCTCGCTCTCTCTTTCTTTGCCGGCTAAGCCTGCTCCTGCATCAGCTATCTATCCCGCTCTACTGCTACCGCTGCTGCTGCTGCTGTTCTTATTTATTTGTTTATAAGGTTGCAGCAGCATCTTCATATCGCAATCACAATTAAAATCCAAAAAATCCGCATCCGAATCGAAATCAAAGAACGTTTTTCGACTCGGAATGCGGCCCCGCCGCGTTGCGTTTTTTTGGCTCACGTGCCAAGACGACAGAGAAACAACAACAACAACAACAACAACAAAACAAGAGTTAAAACAACAATAACAATAACAATATGAGATTAGCCAGAAGAGTCTCTCGCCTTGGCGCGGTCATGATGTGTCAAGCAGCAGCAATACGTGCACACACGACTTTGGCACAGACAGAGGCCCCTCTCTCCCTCTCTCTCTACCTCTCTCTCTCCCTTCCCCCAGCTCTACCTACCACAGTTCAAAACTGAACGCGTTACTTGCTACGCATTACTCAGTTCAACTCACCACGCTCTGTACCTCCTCCCTCTCTCAATTTCAAGTAAATCCCGAGCTACCAAAAAAAAGCAGATGACATCAGCCTTATAAAGTTTGCTTAACTCTCTCTCGGTATCTTCGAGGGTATCACTCCGCTAGGCTAGGGCCCCGCCCCTCGTAGTGCCTCATCACAGTTTGTAATACTGACAGACTAGGTTAACTGCTCAGCTCAAGTTCTTATCTCTATATTATATTACTCCGAGCTTATAATTCTAAAGAGGGATCTATCCCAAGTCTAGCTTGTCTTCTAGGACCTTCAGCTTTATTTTTTCACTCTTTCATTTCATCTAGTATTATTAGATTCCATTAGAAAAATTCACTGATCTCGTTGATCTTTCTAAGTCTGTTAAGCTAAGGTCTTAGAAGATATAAAGCTCTATTGATTTGCTTAGAAATACCGGTTTCTTTTTTTTTGAAAACTATTGTCGGAAATCTTCGCTAGAGACTCGAGACGACTCTACAGACTTCTCCAGCGCATGCGAACCTCGTTTCAGTGTGATCCATAGAGTGTGAGATGATCTATGTTCTCTTCTTGAATGATGTCAATGGGCGGGGCAGGGGGTTTTGGTGTCGCGCTGTCTGGCAACGCCAGCGATAATTCAATTTTGAAAATTACTTTAACATTTACGATGGCAGTGCGCGACCCGCGAGTACTAGATCAAACGCGTGTAGGCGCCGCCACGCCGTTTCAATTGACGACGACGAGCTCATCTCCCTCTCAAGGCAAGTTCAGCATTTTCGAGGGGTCTCTAAGGCCCCTCTAAGACCCCTTCCCCCCACCGCTTTGGTATACCCGCCGCCTCTTTTGTAACAATTTTTTTTTTTGCTTAGCTCAGCTCGTTGTTATGTGTTTACCCTATAAATATTAGGAAGAAGACGAACAGGGAGAGTTTGCTCAACCTAAGATAAAGATGCAATTTGATTTTATTATGGTACGAGGCAATTATAGCCATAATTTATAGCAATGTATAGCTTCATTTTATAGCTAATTGCACAATGTGCTCATCATTTTTTATGAGCACGTTTCTTATATAAGGGGATAGATTCATATAGATTCTACTAGTTTTTTCCAGATGATCGAATGTTATTCAAGATATTTGGTAACAGATCTCAGGAAAGTGAGCTGGGAGAGAGGGTGGGAGAGAGCGAGTGCAGTCAGGTGTAGAGCAAGTCTACAATTGCAACAGGGTTGCCACCTTCCTGCTCATCAATCATACTATATATAATCAGCTTATAGAAAAATTCTAGTATTACTTAGCAATGCTATACTATATTATGATAATCTTTAAAGCAGCTTACAGGGTAGTTTGTATGCAAGTAAATTTCCATTACCCTCAGCTTGTCATTTCCCAGAAACTACAGGGTATGCAAGTGGTCGTGCATTGCCATAAATTCTCAAGTTGTTTGTACTTTTTTTTTCTTCTTGGTTTTTGTAAAGTTTTGACTCGTGTATATGCAGCCACATTACTATGCACTTGCGATCGTCTGATCTAATTTTAATTGATTAAACCGTAAGCAAACTGGGAGCCCAGCGGTTCTTCTACCTCCCTCTCTGCCCTGCTTTCTTCTCTTCTCTTCTCTTCTCTTCTCTCTTTTTTTGATTTTTACGCTTGTTGGGTTTTTTATTGTCGGGGTGTGGTCTGTTTTTTGTCGAAACTTTTGGCTTGTAATATCTGTTTTTTGTTTACTGGAATGCACCGCCTGAAAGTGGGTCGGGGCGGGGAGGGTAGACCCGAGAGGAGGGGGGCCCTGAGATGGGAGACCGAGATACGGGAATATACGGGACTCACTACACATGCGGTGCTAATTGACATGCACAGAGCGAGTCCGACTCGAAGCTGAAGTTGGAACTCATCATCAGGCCGGGACTGAGGCTAAGGCTATGACTGATCTGAGGGTGGTCAGCCCCTGAGACAACTGCAAGGAGGGGAAGAAGGAAGAGAAGGAGGCAGGGGGGGCTAGCTAGCTAGGCAGAGAGGGAGGGGGAAGAACGACAACTGCTTTACACCAGTTCCGCGCGCTGCAGCTGGTTTTGTGTCGCCAACTTGTCGCTCTCTCTCGCTCTCTCTCTCTCTCGGAGACATTACCAGATAGTCGAGTCTAAAGTCTGGAATATGCAACATGCAGACTCGAGTGTGTGTGTGTGCGTGTGTGGTGAGTGTGGCATGCCACCACCATCCGGCACCGCCTTATGCGAGTGTGCGCCCGCCTTTCAAAAATAGTTCCACCATTTAGCAGCAAATTATTTTTGCTGTCAGGCAGCGAGTGCTATGCAAAGCAGACTGCGAACTAAAGAACTCTCGTAGTAGTAGGAATTCCGAAAACCCCATAGAGAAATACCTCTTCTTGTCTAGAGAAGAGTAGAGAAAAACCTACGACTTTCTCGCCCTGCAGTGCAGAGACCCTACTACATTTTTTGTTTTGCCACTTGTCGTCGAACCCGGAACCAGCAGCAGCAGCACCAGCAGCAGCAACAACGGTGTCACTCAAGACTGACACACTGCCTGATTAGCTAAGACTCTGGTTTATCTTACAACCTTTTTTTATAGTGAGGAACCCCTTGCAAAAAACGAAGGGTGTAAAAACTACCAAGTGGGAAACACTGATGGCTTTTCGTAAAAAAAAACTTGCAACTCACTCATAAATTTGTCGAAAATATTTAAAATTTTAAAATTTGCATTTTTTTGAAATTTTAGATAAGGGTCCCCCCTTATAATTTTTCAGAAATTTTTTTTTTCAAAAATTTTTAATCGCCAACTTTTACTTTTAATCGATAGCGGAGGTCAAAATTAGTACTAAACAAGCGTTTTAATCGGTTTTAGACGATACTTAATTTTTGACCAAAAATCACGCCAAACACTACCGAAAATTTGACATGTAAGACCCTCTATAGACCTTACATACCTCAAATCTCACCCATCATAACTTTTTTAAAAATCAACCGATTTTCATTCGGAATGACATTTTGTTTATGTTTTGGGCCTCTGATGAATTCTACATTTTAATAATTTGAATATAGACTCTTTGAAAATTTTCGATTTTTGGCAAATTTTTGTAAGGGTCCCCCTTATCATTTTTCAGAAATTTTTTTTTCAAAAATTTTAAATCGCCAACTTTTACTTTTAATCGATAGCAGAGGTCAAAATAAGTACTAAAAAAGTGTTTAAATAGGTTTTGGACGATACTTAATTTTTGACCAAAAATCACGCCAAAGTCGACTGAAAATTGGACATGTAAGACCCTCTATAGACCTCGTATACCTCAAATCCCACCCATCATAACTTTTTTAAAAATCAACCGATTTTCATTCGGAATGACATTTTGTTTATGTTTTGGGCCCCTTAGTGATCCTACATTTTAATAATTTTAATATAGACTCTTTGAAAATTTTCGATTTTTCGACCTACCAAGCCTGAGAGACCTATCTATACTTCTGAAAATCATAATTTTGCCAAAAATCATATTATTTCCGTTTGGAATGTCATTTAGGGTATGGTTCAGATTGGACCAAGTTTTCCATTTTCAAGCATTTAATATACCCCATAGCAACCTGATAAATACACACAATATATATGAGATAAGTATCACATCCGACTATCGTATCCGACTATCGCAACTGGTAAAGAAGACACGCAACAAGTGGGAAAGAAGTATAAATTATCGTTGAATTACTGAGTAGATTCTGTGGGATTTGGAACAATCTTGTAGACGCGTCTCGAGTATTATCTATGAAATGTGATAGATTAGTCTGTTGTCTCGACTTCCCAAGTGGGGAGGGGGTTGGAGGTGGTAGAGCAACTATCACACGTCGCTGGCGGTGACAGGCGACACACAGCCCCGAGGCGAATGTGGAGCAAGCTGCGCTTAATGCGTTTCCCTCTCCCTCTCCCTCCTGCTCTTCCCCTCACTGCACAACAGTGTTGCCAACTTTGATTAAGACTCGATTCGACTATGAACTCAATTCATAAGGTTTTCTTTCATTAGCTGCCAATTGGGCCTACCTAAATGGCCCCAAAGAGCAGCTAATTGGCCAATTGGCTTGGCTCGGTTTGACTTGGCGTGATTTCCTCCCCCCCCACACCAACAGCAACATCATTATGAATAGACTCCAACACGTGGCACAGCTCAGTTAAGCTTGAGTGTTGGCCCTTCCCCTACCTACCTACCCCATCCTCCATCTAGGCGATCAGGTGTTATATAATTGCAGTTATGGGTATCTATATCTGCATTTATGGCTAATGATCGGCCGTAAAATGGCTGTAAAACTCGACTGCGGCTGCACCGAGCTGCGCTATTAACAACAAGCTAATTTTGCATTAATTAATGTTAATTACGCCTGCCTTTTACAGCAGCCAGTTAGACAGAGACGGAGAGAGAGAGAGAGAGAGAGACAGACAGAGAGCAATTGAGTGAGAGAGGGCAACTGTTTTTAACTGGGCCAAGTCAAAAAGTTTTTTAAATATTTTTGCGGCTCACAACGCAACGTTTGAATTCAATTGCAAATTATTCACTTACTCACTTTATTCACATAGAGTCGCATATTCACATTTTTTGTTTCTTTGTATTTCGGGTACCCGATGCCAATTTGTTGTTTATTGAATTCCAAATATGAACAAAAAAAATTTTGAAAAACAAGTAATGAAAGCTCTGAGAGAGTAAGCGCGCAGATACCCTACAGTATACTTAAAAACTAGCTAAAACAAAAGCCTTTATTAGTGTTTTTTAGGAGCTGTGGGCGTGGCTAGCGAAATTAAAAATCAAGTTCTGTATCTTTTGCTTTATAGTCACTTTTCTGCCAAATTTGAGAACTTTAGGTTCTATAATAGCCGAGATCTGTGCGTTCAAACAGACGCACAAGGCTTAAGTGACTCTGCTGGTCTTTCTATAAAATAATTAACAGATATGTTATTTCTGTGCCTTGCTAGGCCTACCTACTGCTGTTATTTGTATTTCTAGCAGCCTAATATACCCTCTTTGCAACACTTTTATGGGGTATAAAAAGTTGAATAGGAAAATAAAAACTAAACAAATAAAAACACGGTGCTCACCTAACTGGTTTTGGCTGCTGCCATATAAATAATTAGCAAAAGCCAACAACGCTTTATAAATCACACAAATACACACACACACAAACACACACACACTCATACACAACCGGCCCACTGCCCCGTTCACACCTGGCTGAAGCTGCTTCTCCGTCCCCTTCCCATACATCCATCCATCTGTGTCTTGCGCCTTGACGCACTACGGTACGATTGACGCACCTGCCCCGTCTATGCAGGCACTTGGTACTACCCTGTACACAGAGCGGGGGCGCAGAGGGGTATATTGAGAGCTTATATAATACAAATTTTATTTATTCTTGTTCAAACAGGTAGGCAAAGTCGATGGGAACCTTTTTGTTACGTATTTCTCTTCTCTTCTTTATATTTCTCAGTTTTTTACAGATTTCTTCTTTTTTCTTTACAAAAAAAAAAAAACAAACTATTATATCATGTGCCTGTCATTGACGTAATCGTGTTCAACTTGAGTACTTTGTACAATTTATTAAACATAATTTGTTTATTAAAATTGAAAATTATACAAGTTTTAATTATATAGTTGATATAGGGGCAAATTGAGCACGATTACATAAGTGAGCAGACTGTACTTGTAATACCTGCTAAACCAATACAGCGTATATCTAACAACTACAGAGTATCTAACAGTTGCATACTCTACAACTTTTTTTTGCCAATTTTGCCAAGTCAACAAAAAATCTTGAGCTGCGTTTAAATTTTGTTTGCTCTGTTTTTACCTTTCAATGATTCAAAAATATATAAACCAGGGTATACTAGGTTTATGCAAATGACAGCAGGAGGCGTGACAAAAACCCACATTAAAATATGTACTTGTTTAGCTTCATTTGTCGAGTGGTCTGATCCCAGCTATTATATGATCTTAGCTATTACTTCTAAAGAATTATATTTATTTAATTTAATCAAAATTTAGTGCACGGTATTTTGCTGCCATGCCTTTGCAACTGTAGCATTCCTTACTTGTTTTCGACAGGCACATTTTGTGGTTGTTTTTTCGGTTATATTTTTTAATATCTTGTTTAGTTTTGTAATTATTAAAAATTAAAAGCGCACCAGCGCGCGATTGGAAAGGAAATAAACGCGTCATGGAATTATTTGCTCTCTTTGCTAGCGACCCCGTTTCCCACTGTCCCTCCCGCCTGCTCATGCAGGCCACCCCCCTTTCCCTAGGAGAACCGTAGAGCGTCATCAGCATCAAGATCATTATCAAAGGCATGACATTGGCTACTTTGCTGTGTTTTGTTATTACTGTAGATACCCTCTAAAATAAAGCGTGTTTGAGACTAGATGGGCTGCGGATCAGTTATCGTTTTAGGCAGCTGTTATCGATAATTCTAGTTAACAATATCGTAGAGCAAAGTCTCTTTAGCCTCCTCCCTGTAGAGGAAACCCAAAGTAAGCTTCTATTTGCCATTACAGGGCATAGCTGTCGTCGATAAGAAATTACTAGTGATGGGAGAGACATGTGTGTACTATGGTGGGATGGGGTGGTACGGGTAGAGGGTGCACTTTGATGAGGGCAATGGGGGCATTGGACAGGCAGGCCGGCAATTTGAATGTGGCATAAACCCGGGGGAGGGAGAGACATTGGGTGTGCGGGCTCATGGTTGGAGGCTCATCGGGTGATTGGGTGATTAGATTGGTTCACGACCTCGTCGCGTTGCGTCTCGTCTCTCCTCGTTCCTCGACGCTCGCAGACTAATTGCAGCTGCAATTGGGTGCGACAATTGCATTTGTAATGAGCCAACAAGGTCGCGTCATTAATGAAGGCTGACAGAAGCTGATTGCTGCAGTGCGAGGCGGGCTGCTGCAACTTTCCCGAATTTCAAATCATAATACAAAACGAAATATTGAAAAATCAAAACGGAAAGTGAAAGGCCAAAGAAAACAACAAGAGTGGCATGAAAAGAGAGAGACAGGCACAGGCAGGGAGGGATTAGAGAAAGAGAGAGAAAGATAAATGCCGCAATGTCAATCGCAAGTGCTTTATAAATAGCTCAACCACCCACACACACACACACACACACCCACACACACACACACCCACATTTCACTGTCTCTGAAGTCGTATATCAAAAATGCCAGAGACTCATATTATATATGAATTCGATTCCAAATACTTTCCTTTCCAACACACACACACACATATCTGTGTATCAGGTAAATTGAGCGAGAGCAGCTCAAAAATAAATTCAATAAATTTTGCGCTCATATAGCCCAAAAAAAAAAAAATACCATCTTATCTATAAACAACTCGAGTTTCTAAGTTTCTAGCAATGTTTTCGCATACCCCTGCAAATCAATAAACAAAATGTCAATTTAGCTGACGCTATACGATCGTTGGGATTAACACCCTAATGAGCATGATCATGGGGAGTAGTTGAGGAAACGCAAATACCAAATACATTACAATAAATACACACACAGAGACCCAGAGATATCTCATTTCGCATAGCAATGTCATAGGGGTAGGCGGGAAGGTGGAGGAATATTTCTATCTGGATTAAGTTTATTTGCTTTGCATAAACACGACTAAATTTTCAATTCACGTAGCGGTATCATTAGCATTAATGGATACCCTGATCCCCTGCTTCTTCTACCTTGTCTTTCCTCATCTTTCGTTTCGTTTTGCTTGCTATTTCGCTTCCTTCTCGCTAGAGTTAGCTTTATTTTTCAAAATTGCTTTGATTTCTTCCTAAAGAAGAGCTAGGAACTAGAATTTCTGCGATCGGGTACCACGTTGGGCGCCATAGCAACTAGGAACTAGGCTGTTCTTCTTTTCCCTTCTCATTTTACAAGCTTAGCCTAACCTAACCATAGTTCTTTAGTGTATTTCCCACACTCACGTTCCTGAACCGTTTTACTACAATCGCTATCGATTATACAATTTTACGCTCAGATTCATCCTGTAAGCACTGCGTGTTGCTGCCACTTTATGGCAATTACAGCTGCTGCTGCTGCTGCTGCTGCTGCTCACTCACGCCTTACTCAGCATACAATACAGGGTATTCTCATGGCCGTCGTAGCCAGTCAATTGATTCACCAAGTGCTCGTGTGGGGGCGGCAATCGAGTGAGTCACAACTGTGCGCTCTTTGATTGAATGTCAAATGGAAGCTAGACCCAGGTAGAGGCAGGTAGGTAGGTAGGCTGGCCAATCCGACCAATCCAACCCACCCACAATCAATCCAAAATTCCGAATCAACTTCCGCAATTGTTCAATTGTTCGCATGTTACATGCAACAACCACACGATCACCACGCGAACAATAAAAGCCCAATTCATATTTCATATTCAAAGTGAATTGTTTTGTTTACCTTGTTTTGCTTTGTTTTGGAAAGTTTGAAAATCAATTGTGTTTTTCCGCTTGCCATGGGAAAAACTATTTCATTCACAATTACAATTTTCTCGCTTCTGTACTTAGAAATCAGCTCTATAGATAGAGATGCAAATCGTAACGCAGCACGTAGAGATCATTCCCGATCACGTGTCTCGAATCACAGACTGCGCATCGTGACAAAAGTGCGTCAATCCTCCCTCTCCAGCTCCTCTCTCTTCCCACTTTGGGAGCAATTATCATCGTTTCAGAACTCCCGATCTGTTGATCGAAGATCCGCTATATTAGCGTGTTCTATATATAGTAGAGACGTGTGTGCATTAATTATCGTTTGTCGACGCTTAATTAATATATTTGCGACGATCTTGTTTTGATCGCATGTTATGGTAATTTTCACTTTCCAGTCAATCCCAACGGGTTTTGTTTACCCTGGAAATGGGAAATACCCAAAAGGGAAGTCGATAGTGTTTAATTTAGGATCGAGGAATATATCCTATACGAACTAACTCTACTATGTATAGAGTGCTATTGTGTTTCCTAGAAGTGAATCCACTTACTTATTTAGAGATGAGTGAGAGCTTGACTCGCAGTATTATACATCAATCAGATACAACAGCTACGTTTGCCTTATGCAACTGGTTTAGTTTTCGGAATCATTATAATAATCGTTGTCGTTGTGTATAGTATAGATTAGTGTACACCCTAATGAGCGACATTTGCAATCGCGTGTACCACGTTGGGCGCCAAAAGAGAGCTGGGAAGCAGGGAAGAGGAAACCGGCCTAGCCCTGACATTGTGACTCACAAAAAATGCAACAAAGTGTCGTCTTGCCCTATCTATCTCTCTCTTTCTCTTTCTCCCTCTCCCTATCTGTGAGTTGCTGCTTATCGCTATGATTAATGAGTTGAGAAACTGAAAGCGAAGGAACGAGGGGAGGGGAGGGAGGGAAGGGAAGGGGCAGTAGCAGCGACAACAGATTAAAGATTTCACAATGTAGGTCAGTTATGCCTTGGCCTCAGCCGAGTGTCGAGAGACCAAGAGACACAACTCATTAACTAACCCAACTCTTCCCTTCTCCCTTTCTCTCTCCCATCCACAGGCCGTGCATGGTGCCGATCTGGTCATCAGTGTGCCCAATGCCAGCAGCAATGACAACGCCTTCTATCGCATCGATTACAGTCCACCGTCCGGCTACCCTGAGCCGAATACCACCATACCGGCCAGCGATATTGGTCAGGACATCAAGCTGTCCCGTGTGCTACCGGGCAGCGATTACAACTTTTGGTTGTACTACACCAACTCAACGCATCGCGACCTACTCACCTGGACGGTGAACATAACCACAGGTAAGTCAGCTGCCTGATTGCTTGATCGCGTGATCCAATTATCACTCTCACCCTCACTCTCTCTCTCTGTCTCTCTGTTACAGCACCCGATCCGCCCGAGAATCTCAGCGTACAGCTGCGTTCCAGCAAAAGCGCTTTAATTACATGGAAGCCACCCGGCACGGGTCACTACTCCGGCTTCAAGATCAAGGTACTGAGCGTTACGGAGCCCTCGAGTAGCGAATACAATCGGAGTTACGTATTGGCTGGCAATGAGACGCTGCAGCTTTCGGCCAAGGAGCTAACCCCGGGTGGCACATATCAGGTACAGGCTTATACCATGTACCAGGGCAAGGAGTCGGTCGCGTATACCAGTCGCAACTTCACCACAAGTAAGTCCCGGCACGGGGGCACTCGCAGTCCCAACCATCGCTGCAATTTCTAATTGTCTAACTAATCTTGGGTTAACTATTAACTGCACACGTGGTGTCGGTGTCGATCCCTCTCCCTCTCTCTCTTCTTTCCAACTGTCTCTCTTTCCACTCTTTACACTCTCTCAATCTTTCATTGCTTTTCCTTACTCGTGCTCTGCAGCTGAGCATCTCTGGAGTCTTTCGAGGTAACCTTAAGCTTTCTTCGCGTATCACTTTGTGTTCTGTAGTTTGTATGAGTTGGTTTTGTTGAGAATTATATAATATAGTTACTATTTTGTTTTCCCCAATTATCCCTTAAAAACGCCCTGCACAGTGATCCCCAAATCTCAAAGCAAGCCAGGTTAGATTAAGCCCAACTTCATGAGGTTCATTGGAATAGATCCAAGATCTTTATGGTTCTGTCTAGTTAAATCTAGAGGGTTATCTTCAGAGTGCCCTAATTGTGACTCACCCTCTTCTAAATAACCCTAAACCCTAGTCTTATATGATTAACCCTCTGGTCTAGCTGACTACAAACTACTAACCCTTAATCATTCCTGATCATCATTTGGCTAAGGTGTTGGCTGCTTCGATTTGGTGTTCACTGTGCGTGCGTTTGTTGCGTCTTTATTTCTAATATGTGCGGGTAATTAACATCTCCCTAACCTGTGTTCATTAACCCTCCCCCTTATATGATACCCTCCTTAGTTAAAGCATATATGTAACTCATCTCGAATCCCACCCACAAATCGCCTATCAACTCCACACAGAGCCCAATACGCCCGGCAAGTTCATCGTATGGTTCCGGAACGAGACGACCCTGTTGGTGCTGTGGCAGCCGCCGTACCCGGCTGGACTGTACACTCACTACAAGGTCTCCATAACACCGGATGATGCCATCGAGAGTGTGCAGAATGTGCAGCGTGAGGGTGAACCACCCGGTCCGGCACAGGCAGCCTTCAAGGGTCTAGTGCCGGGAAGGGCCTACAACATCTCGGTGCAGACGGTGTCCGAGAACGAGACGTCGGTACCGACAACGGCGCGTTATTTTACCGTACCGGAACGACCGCTTAACGTGACCTTTGATCCACACTACACCACAACCAACTCGTTCCGGGTGCGCTGGGAGGCACCTCGCACGTACAGTGAGTACGATGGTTTTCAGGTATCGCTCTCGACCACGCGGCGAGTGTTCACTGTGCCGCGCAACGAGGGGAATACAATGTTCTTTGACTATCCCGATATACTGGAGTCGGGCAAGACCTACGATGTGGTGGTCAAGACGATCTCCGACAACGTGAACTCATGGCCAGCCAACGGAGAGATCACACTGCGTCCACGTCCCGTACGTAGTCTGCGTGGATATCTCGACGATCGCAGCAATGCGGTGCATCTCTCCTGGGAGCCGGCCGAGACAGGCAAGCAGGATAGCTATCGCATCAGGTGAGTGATCCATGCTAGGCTAACCTACTAGGCTGCAGTCTGATACCCCCTTTCTTCCGCAGCTACCACGAGAAGCGCAACGAGACGGAGGAGGAAACTCTAACGCCACAAGTGGTGCAAACCACACAGACGGAATACAAGCTGGAGTCACTGCTGCCAGGCAGACGATACCAGATCGATGTGCAGGCCCTTTCCAATGGAGTTAGCTCCAATGCAACCAGTCTCATACGTAGCACAAGACCCTCGGCACCCATCATACAGGAGCTACGCAGTATACCGCAAGGTCTCAACATCAGTTGGCGCAGTGATGTGAACTCACGTCAGGATCGCTATGATGTGCACTACCAGCGCAACGGTACCAACGAGGAGCGTACGATTAGTACCAACCAGACCAGTCTGGTGATCAAGTACCTGCATGCTGGCTCTGGATACGAGATCAAGGTCTATGCCATCAGTCATGATATGCGCAGCGAACCGCATTCCTATTTCCAGGCAGTCTGTAAGTAGTGGCAGCGCAAAGGGGAGACCCTAAACCCTTTCCTTACCTCCTCCTCCTTCTCTCTCTCTCTCTCTCTCAGTTCCCAAGCCACCGCGCAACCTTACCCATCGTACCGTCAACACGAACCTGGTACTGCTCAACTGGCTACCCCCCGAGGGCAGTGACTACAGTGAGTATGCCGTGCGGTACCGCACTGCAGCTTCGACGTGGCAGCGTCTGGTGAACGTGCACGAGCCACAGGCACGGATCGAGGATATGCACTATGGTGAACGATACTTGGTGCAGGTGAACACCGTCAGCTTTGGCGTAGAGAGTCCCTCTCCGCTTGAGCTAAACATATCGATGCCACCGCAACCTGTCTCGAATGTGGTGCCGTTGGTGGACTCACGTAATCTAACCCTGGAGTGGCCACGTCCCGATGGACATGTGGATTACTATACCATCAAATGGTGGGCCACAGATGAGCCGCAGGTGGTGGAATACAAGAACGTATCGCAGCAACCCGAGGATGGTAAGTGAAGGCGTGGATTGCATCCTTCCTTCTTGACTAATCTCTCCTTCTTACCCTCCAGTGAGCTCCAACAGCGTGCGCATACCCATTGAGGATCTGGCTCCTGGCAGGCAATACAAATTCGAGGTGCAGGCCAGTTCGAATGGGATTCGTTCGGGTATTACACATCTCTCAACACGCACCATGCCGCTCATACAATCCGATGTATTCATTTCGAATGCACTCGATCAACAGGCAGCGGATGAGCCCGCAGATGGAGCCGGAGCAGGAGGAGGAGGAGGAGCTGAGCAGAGTAACAGCATTACACTAAACTACACCCCAACACCAGCGTCGAGTACACGCTTCGATATCTATCGCTTCTCTCTGGGCGATCCATTGATCAAGGACAAGGAGAAGCTGGCCAACGATACGGAACGCAAGCTGAGCTTCACCGGCCTCACGCCGGGACGACTCTACAACATCACCGTGTGGACAGTGAGCGGAGGTGTGGCCAGTCTGCCCATACAGCGACTGTATCGTCTGCATCCACTGCCCATTGGTGAGCTACAGGCCACGCAGCTGGATGCCAGAGAGATTACACTACGCTGGACTGCACCCGCCGGCGAGTTTAGCGACTTTGAGCTGCAGTACCTCAGTGGAACCGGTGTGGATGGGGATGAGGAGACACCGCAGCTGCTGCAGAACTTGACAACGCAGACGCAACTGACGCTGCAGCATCTCCAGCCGTATCACAATTACACCTTCACCGTATCCGTACGTGCGGGTAGCGAACCCGGTAGCTCCATGATGCGCACCAGTGCACCAATCTCTGCGAGCTATCAGACGCTGCCGGCGCCACCGGGACGTGTGGATTATTTCCAGCCAAGTGATGTGCAACCCGGTGAGATTAGCTTCGAGTGGGTGCTGGCTACGCAGGAGCAAAACGGTCCCATCGAACACTTCCGGATCAGTTGCCAGAACGTGGACGATGCCGCAGAGAATGCTGCCTACGAGCTGCCGGCGAATGCAACCCAAGCACGCATCGATGGTCTGGTGCCGGGCAACAGTTACGTCTTTCGCATTCAGGCCAAGTCGGCGCTGGGCTATGGCTATGGGGCAGAACGTGAACATCGTCAGCAAATGCCCATACTGGCTCCACCCCTGCCCGCCGCCCACATCATGCCCATCGAGGTGAGCCGCAGCAGTACCACAATACAGATACGTTTCCGGCAGAGTTACTTCTCCAATGCACACGGTCTGGTGCGTATGTACACCATCATTGTGGCTGAGGATGTCGGGAAGAATGCCTCTGGCCTAGAGATGCCTAGCTGGCAGGATGTGCAATCGTACACGGTGTGGTTACCCTATCAGGCTATCGAACCCTACAATCCCTGGAGTGGAAATGCAAGTAGAAGCACTCTCGGTGTGGAGGACTTCACCATTGGCAGTGCAAGCTGTGAGAAACATCGCACTGGCTACTGCAATGGACCACTCAAATCGGCGACGACATATCGCATCAAGGTGCGTGCCTTCACGGATGAGGATAAATTCACGGATACGGTGTACAGTGAACCGATTACCACAGATCGTGACGATGTGCTCTGGATGGCCAGTCTGGCAGTTAGTCTGCTGGTTCTGTGTGCCTGCTTTGTGGTCGTTTACTATCGCTATCGATGCCTCAATATCAGGCGGGCTACGAATAAGTTGGCACGCATGCAGGATGAACTAACCGCGTTGCCCGAGGGTTACATTGTGCCCAATCGTCCCATACATGTCAAGGACTTTGCCGAACACTATCGTCTCATGTCCGCTGACTCGGATTTCCGTTTCAGCGAGGAGTTTGAGGAACTGAAGCATGTGGGACGGGATCAGGCCTGCAGTTTTGCCGATCTACCCTGCAATCGACCCAAGAATCGTTTCACCAATATTCTACCCTTCGATCATTCCCGCTTCAAGCTGCAACCCGTCGATGATGACGACGGCTCCGACTATATCAATGCCAACTACATGCCGGGACACAATTCACCGCGTGAGTTCATCGTCACGCAGGGACCGCTGCATTCCACACGTGAAGAGTTCTGGCGCATGTGCTGGGAGAGTAACTCACGTGCGATAGTTATGCTCACGCGTTGCTTTGAGAAGGGTCGTGAGAAGTGCGATCAGTATTGGCCCATCGATAGGGTGCCCATTTTCTATGGCGACATTAAGGTGCAGCTGATCACCGATACGCATTTTATGGACTGGTCCATTGCGGAGTTCATGGTCTCCAGGGTGAGTAGAACGGGGCAGCAAGGGGAGGAAAGTAGAGGAGAGAGGAGAGGTAGCACGAGGGGAGGATAGACCAATTTGGGTAAACCCTCTTTCCATCTTGAGCAGAGTAGCCGAAATCTCTTGCTTCTCTCTTTCCTACCTATCGCTCCCATCTCTAATGCATATCGATAACACAACTAACCTATGGTATTCCTTTTTTAGAACTGCGAATCGAGAATAATGCGACACTTTCACTTCACGACGTGGCCCGATTTCGGTGTGCCGGAACCGCCGCAATCGTTGGTGCGTTTCGTGCGTGCTTTTCGTGATGTTATCGGTACCGATATGCGACCGATAATCGTACACTGTAGCGCCGGTGTGGGTAGATCGGGCACGTTTATAGCGCTGGATCGAATACTGCAGCACATCAATAAGTCCGACTATGTGGACATATTTGGCATTGTTTTTGCCATGCGCAAGGGTAAAGAATATGTGCCAATTAGAGATGGCACAACTATCGATAGTACTATCGGGGTTTTGAAAAGAGATTACACTCGTAATCTGTAGTTCGAGTAGCCGATAGTACTCACGATAGTTCTGTTTGCCAGCCCACTCTATGCCATAGACCCCATTTTAATTCTCTCTCTCCTCCCTTTAGAGCGCGTCTTCATGGTGCAAACGGAGCAGCAATATGTGTGCATCCATCAATGCCTGCTGGCGGTGCTGGAGGGCAAGGAGCATCTGCTTGCGGATTCGCATGAGCTGCACGAGAACGATGGCTATGAGGGTAAGTAAGTGGCAAAGCTTTTCCAGCTACCCTGAAGATGAAGAGAGACGGGACACTACGTGGACCTACCTACCCCTGCCCTCTCTTAGAAGCTTTGTCTTTAAAGCCGTGGCTGCTGCTGCTTCTCTGTCTTTCTCTCTCTCTCTCTAATTGATTATTAACTGATTTATTAACTGTTTGACTAACGCCAACAACTTCACACACACACACCTACAACTACACACATACGCATACAGGCGCGACAGCGACAACTGTTTTAATTGGTGTTTGTGAATTTTCGATTCTTTTTTGAATTATTTTCTTAATTTTTTTTTTGAATTTGTAACTAACCGAAATATTTGTGAAATTTAATGATTTTCTTCTCTCTTTTCACACACACACACGCACACACCAACACACACGCACACACACACACACACACACGCTCATACAATTTGTAAATATCTAACACACACACATACACAACCTAACGCGCACACACACACACACACACATACACACACAAACTGCTCAACTGCTGCTAAAAAAAAAAAAAAAAAAAAAAAAAAAAATATTAAATTTGGAATGGAAAATTCAGTTAAAAATTGCCTGGAACCCGCCATGTTGCCAATGCGTGCCTCCCTTGCACTGGCCGAGGAACTGGATCGTAAGCTGGAACTGCAAGCGGATGAGGAGGAGGAGGAGGAGGATGACGACGACGATGACGATGAAGATGATCAGCAACCTTTGAATAATGAAACAACTGCCACATTGTCTACTGCCAGCAGCAGCAGCAGCAGTAGCAGCAGTCAGGAGCAGCTACAACCACAACAACAACAACAACAAACCAAACAACAACTTAAGCAACTTAGACAACAGCAAAACAACGGGCAGCAGCAGCAGCCACAACAACCAAAACAACAACAACAACAACAGACTGAAAACATTTGCACTACTACTAGCACAACAGACACTGAGGATGAGGATGGTGATGGTATTGATAAGAGTCCGCTTTTAGGTTTGTACCATAAACAACAACAACAACCACAACAACAACAAGCAAACAAACAAACAACAACAATAACAACTCTCACATACATAAGAATAACAAGTTAAACAAACTATAAGTGCATCCTCAACGCAACAACAATAACTATTATAATAAAAAAATGCATATATAACTATTAATTTAACATATAGTATGGTATGAGGTTTAGATCTACACTCTTTAGCCTATATAGCTGAGTATATATAGTCTTAAAACCCTCTCTTTGTCTATATCTGTGACTACTTTACTCTTTCTTTACTTAAAAAATTGTATACCTATTGAAAATTGTTCGAAAAGGGTATACTAATTTGTGTAAATGTATGTTACAAGTAGAAGAAGGCCTGCCAGATCTCACAGAGTATATATATTCTTGTTCTACATCATTAGCCCAATCAATTAAGTCGTTTATGTCTGTCTGTCTGTATGAACGCGCAAATCTCAGCTAATATACAAGCTATACCCAGCAAATTTGGCATAAAGTTGCCTTTATACCATAAGATACTGAAGTGCATTTCAAATTTAGTATACCACGCCTTATATAGCAATAATTTCCAATTTATAAGCATATAATCTATGTAACCATTTGTTTTTGAAACTTCTAACTCTGCTAACCCTAATAACATTTTAAATTAAGTAACTTAACTAACTGCATTATATAAGTAGCTAGTTCTAATATCTATTCAAATATACACACACACACAGAACACACACACACACACATATGCTTAAAAAACTAATGCTTGGGCATGTGCGTGAATAGTATGAATGCAATGAGAAATATTACGAATATTGTTCCCCCCAAAATAAATACAAAATATACTATAAAATAAAATTAACAAAAATATATTTATCTGATTTTACAGATGACGAAGGCATCGCTGAAACGGGTATCTGAGATGGAGCACAGTGTGCGAAAGAGAAGCAGAAGCATGGCGGCTTGAGAGAAGGAGATAGAGAGAATGGGATCGGATCTGCTGCTGCCGCTGCTGCTTCTGCTGGCGATACATATTTATATATTTATACACTCGATATAAATGATATATGATAAGCATACATATATACCTAGGTTATATATACTTTGTATGTAAAAATCTGCCTGTGATGTGCTGGATGTGATTTGTCTACTAATTTTTATGGCAATTGACAACGAGTCGAGCGAGTGAGAGAGAGAGAGAGAGAGGGAGATATAATAGAGGAGAGAAGATATAAAGAGAGCTAGAATTAAATTAATATATACATATGTATACATATATATTTTTTTTTGTATTTGCCATAGTGCCTTGTCCCGCCTTTGATTATTCCCCTCGCCCCCCTCCCCACCCCCTGCGTATTAGACCAAACAGAGCGTAATTTTAAGTTTCAGGTATATCTAGATATATTCGTAATACAAAAAGAAAATACTTAATGGCAACTAAGGTATTTTAGCCACATTTATACATTAATCAGTTTTTGCTCCTATATAGTATAGTCTTACCTACGGATGTATCATATTTGTACTTATGTTTATATATATATGTGTTTTTTTTTCGTTTATTCGTTTGTTTTCGAGTATGTGTAAAAATTGTGTGTGCCTGTTTGTATTTTAAGTATACAGGATTGGACCATATTAGGTGTACCCATGTGAATGCCCGATAACGTTGGCAAGAAACTTTAGATCAAGGATTGATGAGAATTAAAGCTTTGGAAGATGATGTTACGCAAGTGTCGCTATAAGCTCAAATGGCGCAATGTTCCTATTGGCTAGATCAAAAATCCCATACCAGATTGTCAATTTTAAATGTAAATATGGGCTTAGAAATTGAGAGGCTTTTTCGATTTCAGTCTGCTCGAATGGCATGTAATACTTCATATAAAAAATATCCTAAAGCCAAAGCTTCAAACAAGTTTAAACAATCGTCGATCTGAAGTTTCTTGCCAAAGTTATAGAGCATTCTCACATGGATCCACCTAATATGGCCAATCCTGTATATAACATATATGGTATTCTTGTTTAGTATCTGCTGCAATCCAATCATTTTGTATTATTGATATCAAACGATCTATATACATAGATATACACTATATATTATACTGTATAGTTTTTTAAATTAGTCAATTAATTTGTATGCTTCAATTTTTTTGTAACACTTTCTTTATCGTTGCTGTCGTTGCTGCTGCTGTTGGTGCTGTTGTTGTCGGTATTTCTAGGGTATACATACATATGTAAAAGATATGGAATATATATTTCTGTTTGCCATACGAACAATGGAATTAACTGTAGTTAACTGTATAGTCAAATTAATCAATCAATCTTGTTGTAAGTCTCGTTTCTCGATTTATAGAGAGTGCAATACACACCACAGCAGCAGCAGCAGCAGCAACAACAGCTGCAGCTACAGCGACGATAACCGATCGAATACGATTATATATATATTATAGCATTTATTTTTGCATTGAAGAAAGAAAACAAAGAGAGAGAGAGAGAGAGAAAGCTTACATTAAAGTGCAAGAAAGAGAAAAATAAAGCAAAATTTTGTAAAAAAAAAAAAATAATTTATACTAAATTGATGTTTTTTTGGGATTTAGGATAATTTTAGAGCCTCTAAGGAATTGGGAACTGTAAAAGAAGCAACAGATATTTATTTTCCTGGTATTTTGAGCTACAAAATGGGTTTCTGAAGTTACGAATGAGCTATATATGATCGAAAGAGAGGAAAAGTAAATCTACAATTATCTGAAAAATCCGATATATCAAGCGGATAATCAATGATATCAACTTAGTTTGAGTTTTATTTATTTATTATTACTCTTGCCTCAAGAGGTTTTAAAAAAAAGGTTCTAGTACCTACTAAAACCGAAAATTCTCGCCTTGAGGTTAAGAAATCGACTAAGCCACCGAATTTGGTTAACTACCCCGCCCGAAAGTAGGCAACACAATGCGCAGCTTTGCCTAAGCCGCCGCCTAATTAACGTGGCGGCGCCACTGTGCCATCGCTCTAAATTGGAATTTATTGAATTTTTTGGCAAAGCATTTTTTTTTCGAACGTGCGTCGTGCATTTATCGATAAACGTTCGATAGACAAACACATCGAAATGCAGTCCCAGTGAGTTTGTTTTCACAGAGAAATATTTGAGCAATCTTAATAAGCTGCACAAAGCCAAATACAGCGGAAAAGAGTAGAATAATCTGGGCAATTATAAGAAAGAAGCCTGACTATGCCAACTGATACCACAAACAATAGAGAGACCGGGAGAAGAGACGTGGACGTAGAGATCATAGTAGCAAGTTCCATAGAAAAGACACACGAGCATGCGAGGCTGAGTGTGTGTGAGTGTGTGTGTGAGGAGTGTGTGTGTGGTGTGTGCGAGTGTGTGTGGTGTGTCGGCATTCGCTTAAACAAATAAAGCTCGGGACTAATTGCATTTGCACTTGTTGTGCGATATTTCTATGTTGAAATTATATGGACACGAGGTCTGAGAGAGACCGCAAGAGAGAGAGAGAGATGAACGACGGCGAGTCACGAATGCCAAATGCGTTGCAAGTCGAGTTAGCTATGTGTAATACCCTTACAGAGGGTATAACGCTGCGGTCGATCGCTGAGTTGCTAAAATAATAGATACTTTGAGGAAACTTGAGGTATTTGTAGTTTATATCAAGGTAGTTCAGTTCAGATGGATAACAAGGCACTACACATATGGTATGGAAAAGAAGAAGCTTTTTAGGACCCCATATATAACATATTAAGCTAAAACTTGGGTAATTTGTAGTATATACAAAAATAATTTGTAATTTGTAGTATAATAAATAAATAAAGAACTTATAGACTTGGCATAACAAGATTTTATGGAATAGTATGTGATATAAGGAACATTTACTTATTTTTCCTATCGAATATAATGTATTAAATTTTGCTATTAAATTTTGCTATTAAAACAGTTACTATATGATCTGAAGTCTACTATATCTATAAACTAACTTTTTACTGACATTATAGCCCACATTAACTACATATTTTAAAAGATTTAAAAATAAATCTTTACTCTTAAGAGATGAAAAGAGTATAAAGATAATTTTAAATACTCTATAGATGAGGGTAGCTGCCTCTTCGTCTTTATAGACATGCCTGCCTGTTTTGCTGTTTATTGCAATTTTGTCAGCAAGTGGAAGAGACACGTCATTTGTCATTTATCTTTTAACTGAGTTCGGCTTAATTGACTGCATGCTGAGAGCGCAAAAGAGGGAGGAAGCGAAAGGGGGCAAGCATAGGTTAGAGAATGGGGAGTAGGGGAAGTTGGGGAAGTTAGCTGAAATAGTTGTGGCCATAGAAATAGAATCGAATACGCAGACGTAGCAGCATGCCGGGCCAGCATGGCATAACCGAAGCCAAAACCCAAGCGAACCGATCCAATGCGATCCAATGCGAGATACGATGCGATTGGACCCGACTGGAGAGTTTGCAGCTGCGGCGGCTGCTTCTTCCCCCCCTCGCCACACTCTGCCTACATCTACTAACTTCTTCTGTTAACCATCCATGGTGTATTATGGCCAATAGCAATTGGCCATAGCGCGGAACATTTAGCTTCATTACGTCAAACCATTTCAAGTTGGCGGCGCGCACTGCAGAACCGTTTTAATTAGATGTAACCATAATAAATCAACAACAACAACAACTGCAACAACAACAACTGCAACTAGGCATAGTTGTGCCTGCTCTATGTGTGTGTGCGTGTGTGTCTGTGTAGTTGAGCGTGAGCCCAGGACACTTTTTTTGTTCCCATAAGCCACAAAAGACAAATGATGCAGCAGATATATGTATATGTCTGTATATATATAGAAGATAAAGACCATAACAGAGCAAGTTGGGGCAGAAGAAGATGCACACTTGACTTGCCATTATATAATCACAACAACAACAACAACAGCAGCAACAACAACAGCAGCAGCTGCACAACAGCTGAGCAACAGTTGAGCTGCCTGAGAGAGCGAGGCAAATGAGGAATTGACATGCGAGGCGGCACTTTGCCGTCAATCTTCCAGCTCGCTGCTCCCCAAAACACATACTCCGCTACCCCTACCCCTGCTACTCCCCTCTCTCTTAACTCTCTATACCCCCCCTCTCTCTCTATCTTTCTATACTCCCCCTCTACGCGCGCCCATCTTCAGTGCGCCATTTGCATTTGTCTGCAGTCATTTTTCATCGCTTGCTTTTTTTTTTTTTTTAAATAGAGTTATTAAATTTAATTCTGATAGTCCTCATGAGAGAGAGAGAGTAAAAAAGAATATTGAAAAATTTGCAACTTCCTTATAGAACCATTTACTGTTATAATTATAATATAACATTTGTGCTGGCTAAATTTCAAATTTCATAAGGTTTCTGTAATTTCGAGTAATGTTTTTCTGTTTGCCATTGCCTAGAGTTATTTTTTTGAGCTGAATTCCAGCTCATATATCATATAATATAATGCAAACTCACCTGCTCTGTAGGTATTTTCTTGCCTGGTTTTTCATATATCCATTTTCAAGGTGTTTTTCCATGTCTGTTTATTTTGTATTTTATTTCTTCAATATTTTCTCAATGTAATATGATACTTTTTCAAAGATGGTTAAGATTTTGGTGCTCCTAAAAGGTTCTGCAATAGATAAATTAATATTTGTTTTTTTTTTTTTAAATAATAATATACACATATAGAGATGGAAATATATATGTTTTATTTTTATAAAAATCATACAAATAAGTTATATATTTTCATGGTTTGTAAAGGCAAAGTTCTAAGGCTAAATTGAAGATTCCTGCCTTATAAATATATTGATAATACTTTAGCTCGGTTTCGCTAGTATTTCTTATAATAACTTTGGCTACTCTATGATTTTTAAACCATCCTTTCTATAAACTCTTATAATTGCCGTTTAAATTTAAATAACTAGCAAACTAATAATTTTGTAGCTAATCCATTAACGTACGGTATTTCGATACGATCTATACAATATCTATCTCATATGATATTACGATATCTTTGGTTACGCTGCCGAAAATAGCGTATTAGTTGCAGCAAATTATGCCAAATTTGATGGCAGAGCAATAGCACAGACAGCGAGAGAGAGAGGGAAAGAGTGAGAAAGAGAGATGGGGAGAGAGAAAGAGAGAGATATAGGGAACCACCCACATCCCTGGGGGAGCCACTTGATCTTCATCTAAAGTCGGGCAATCGCTATGGTAATTTGGCAGCGATTGAAATTCGCTCTGCATTTGCATCGATTTACGAATATTATCGATATCGATTGACCGATATTATCGAAAATGTATAAAACATATGCGCCCATTGCACTTGGGGGCGCAAAGAAAATGTTCTACTACTCGGCCGCTCTCCCCCCTCTCTCTCTCTTTCTCTCTCCCCCTCTCTGTCTGTCTCTCATTTACTTTGCCAATTTTCCAGCTTTGGCTTTAAGCTCAGTTTAACCCAGATTCGCGCCTCGCTGACTCCGCCCTGGCCCCTTGACAAACGCCTTGGCCGCATGCGAATGCAAATTGCAGCGATAGACAGAGACGACGCAGTCTTGCCCCTCTCCCTCTTCATCTCTCTCTCTCTCTCTCTCTCCCACTCCCACTTGTGGCTCGTGCAGCGCACATGCAATTTTGGCTAGAAAAAAGCCAAAAGACCCTACCGCATGCCGTGTTGGACTTGAACTTGCGAATTTGCTAGACGACGAATCAAGGTAGCAGCAACAACAACAACAGCAACAACTGTGGCAGTAGCAGCAGCAGCAGCAACAGCAGCAACAACAACAGCAACAACAGCAACAGCAGCAACAGCAACGCCAGCAGCAATCAGCGGCAAGTGAATGAGCCTAAATTGTCCATGGCAGGCAGCAACAGCACTGGAGGAGCTCTGCCAAGCGGGGTTGGGGTGGGCTCTGTCTAGTGCGTACAGTGGAACAAAATGCAGCAAAAACGTAGCATTTTTCTAGAGTGTATAATTAAATTATTCCTAATATTTCCAAGTTTTAGACTCGTAATACTTGTATGCAGCAACTTATTTGGGCTTAAAGCTAAAGAAAATTTTCTGCCTTCAGTATACTCATTATTTTTGAGTCTTTTTCGCCTTACTCTTGCTCCACTGTGCGCATAGAGCTTAGCTTGATGACTTGCGCTGCTGGCAGGTTGCCTGCCTGCCTGCCTACCTGCATGTTGCAGTGTGAGTGCCCCTGCTTCCTCCCCCTCCCCCCTATGCTCTACCACCCACTCTGCCTGCCTCATTGCCTCAACTGGCTGTGGCTGTGGCTGAGGCTGAAGCTGACTGGGCCGACTTAGTGCGCTAAGATTGAGGCAGAGGCAGAAGCAGAGGCAGAGGCAGCAGCTTGTTGCATGTTGTTTTGCCCGACGCCCTCAGTATGTTATTATGAGGTTGTTGTTGCTGTTGCTGCTGCTGCTGTTGTTGCTGCTGTTGCTGCTGCTGTTGTTGTTGTCTGGTCGATCGTCTGTGGAGCATCAAGGCACTGGGGCAGCGAGGCATCAAGTTCGCAACGGGCGACAGGAGCACGCAGCCAAAGAGGGAGATGGAAGAGAGAAAGAAAGAGAGAGAGAGGGAAAAGACTTAGACGGATGCAGAGCAACCGCAGTTACTCTGGCTAGGCACACATGCAACACACACACGAGCAACACACGCCAGCAACACACACTGGCAACACACACTCAGCTGCATAGACAAGCCTCAATTAAGTTGCAATTGCTGTTGTTGTTGCTGTTTGAGTTGCTGTTGCTGCTTTGTTGCATGTTGCTGCTGCTGCTGACGCGCGTTGGCGGCGTAGGAATTTCGCTCGCTGCTGCTGCTGCCCACGCGTCGCTGCCGATTGCCGCCGTCAGTTGCTGTTGCCGCTGCCGCTGCTGTTGCTGTTGCTGATAAAGTCCAAAATGATGTACTACCTGGTGCTGGTGGTTTGGAGTCTTCGCTATTGTTGTTGCTGTTGTTCTTGTTGCAGCTTGTTGCAGCTTGTTTGCCTCAGAGTTCTAAGCAATGCGCCACACAATACACGACAGGAGCGGAGTTGCGGTTACTATCAGTGGGGCCCAAAAATTAATGTGATGAATGCAGAGTTGTAGAACGCGTGAATAACTCAATAGTTGTAGAAGAGTAGGAAGAAAATGAAGGGAGAGAGAAAGACAAAGCTGGGAAGAGAGGAGGAGGGAGTGTAAGTGAGTCTGAAGGACTATGAGTGAGTTTGAGTTAATTTGAGTGAGTGTTGAATGAGTCTTGAAAGATTTTGAGTAAGTTTAAGTGAGTTTGAGTGTGTCCAAGGAAGTTAAAATGAGATGGGGTAATTCTGAGTCAGTTTAAGTAAGTTCGTGTTTGTCTGAGTGAGTTTAAATGAGTTTGATTGATTTTGGGAGTATTTTAAGTGAGTTTGAGTAAGTCTTGTTTGGCTGAATGTGTTTTGAGTGAATTAGAGTGAGTTTGAGTAAGTTTGATTGAGATTTAGTGAGTCTGAGAAAGTCTAAATGATTCTGAGTAAGTCTGAGTTTGAGTAGGTCTGAGTTAAAGTGAGTTTAAGTAAGTTTTAGTGTGTGATCTTTACTCGCATGTATCATAGGGTTTATCACAATTTTGTACTCATATCATATAGATATATTTATTATCTCTAGTCAATCAAGTAGAAATCTAAATTTGATTGCATTATTCACCTTATATCCTCATCATATCACATACGTTTATGTATCTTGCTAGCACGATCTAATAAATTTGGCGTTTGAATCAGTTGAGAATTGTAAACACAATTTACTAAAACTCTGTTGCATTCCCCCCTGATCACACTTGGTTTTCTTCATGATCCATTTCAAATCTAAGGATCGAATAACGTCGTATCACATCCTTGCGCAGATCATCTGCATATTCGATAAGCTCATCGATCTCCGAGTGGAAATCACGTAAATCATAGCGTAACTGACCCCACGAGACGAAGGTCTTGTTACGTTTGTAGGCCTTGTTGAAGTTCGCATCGATCACATGTTTCGCCTCCGCCTTCGATAGTTTCAGCTCGAGGAGTCGCACGTAACGCTGCCTGCAAACATGCATCTCCTTGCTCACTTCCCTGCTCCAATCATGGAATTCCCCGGTGGAGGCACCCAATTTGCGCAACCTGCGATTCTCTATAGCCATCTGAGTGCGTAGATTCCTCAGAAATTTACGTAGTTCATGGAAATTACAGATCATCTCATCGATCTCGCACTGCAAGCGATGATGTGATTTCTGCAGGCCACGTATCTCGATCTTCTCTTCGCAACTGAGTTTATCCTTGTCTTCGTAATCTTCATCCTTCATCTGTGGCCCACTCGGATCTATCGCCTCGGCCTGCTTTGGTTCCTGGCATCGCAGCGGTATGGGCTCCTTCTCTGGCTCCGGTTGTGGTTCCTCCTCCACTTGCTTGTACCGCAGTTTACGCTCCTCTCGCATATTATTAATGAGCAACTGCATCTGCATAATCCGTCGGATGAGACAATCCAAATCACCGACCAACAACAACGTACGATCAATATCATCGGTATGATCCGAGTAGATGGGACCCCATCCGTGTATTTCACCTTCCTCCTCCTCTTCGGGCGTAAAACTCACCGAATCTTCATAGTGAAAGATCTCAATCGTATTACATCGTATACGATGATTCACCAGATCGATATGATCCACTGGCACCTTGGTACAGTCGCCCAGTGCCTTCACCAGCATATCCAAATCATTGGGTAGCACATCCATGATTCACGATCACTTCTTCAATTCTTAAACAGTTTTCAAAATTCAATAACTACTATAATATTTTATATAGAAGAATTCTACGGAAATTTAACTTAAGATATGTTTGTTTGTCCTGTGTAGAGTTTTATTTGATATTTCTAATAAGTTTTCAAGCAATACCAGCGCCTACTTTGATGCATGTAGGGTATACTAAGACCTGGGAAGGTTTATATTCATCTATCGAGCATTTTCTCACTCTCAAAAAAGATATAAAGGCATTTGGAAGCTTCTTCCTGCACTACAATCAACAATATCTGTCTAGCTACAAGTCTACAGAATTTTTTTTTCCAGGAAGGGTATTCCAGGGTCTGCAAATGTTTTCTTAATCTCAGAGAAGTGGAAGCGACTCTGGAGCTTCTGCACTCAAAACATTACTATCTATACGAGGGTCGTTTGATAAGTCCGTGACTTTTTGTATTTGCCGCGCACCTGCTCTAAATACAACACTGCTCCTGTCAGCAGTTATCGATTAACAGCTGACTGTAAAATTTTGAGAAAGCTGCGTTTTTTGGTTTGCGTTTTATAGGCATTGAAAGCAGACGATCTCGTGAATTTTAACGAAAATGGAAAAAAGTGAATTTCGTGTGCTAATTAAGCATTATTTTTTGCGTAAAAAATCCATCACCGAAACCAAGGAAAGACTTGATAAATATTATGGGGACTCTGCACCATCAATTTCAATGGTTAAGAAATGGTTTACTGAGTTCCGTTGTGGTCGTACCAGTACAAGTGATGCCGAACGTTCAGGTCGCCCAAAAGAGGTCGTCATGCCAGAAATCGTCGACAAAATCCATGGAATGATATTGGATGATCGGAGAATGAAAGTGCGTGAGGTAGCTGAGGCTGTAGGCATCTCAACTGAACGGGTACATCACATTTTACATGAATATTTGGACATGAAAAAGCTTTCCGCGCGATGGGTGCCGCGATTGCTCACACACGACCATAAGCGCAACCGTGTGACCATTTCAAAGGAGTGTTTGGCGATGTTCAACCGCAATCCAAACGAATTTTTGCGCCGTTTCGTTACCGTAGACGAAACATGGATCCACCACACCACACCAGAGACCAAAGAACAATCAAGACAGTGGGTTTCTCCGGGTGAACGTGCACCAAAGAAGGCCAAGGTGGGTCTGTCGGCCAACAAGGTCATGGCCACAGTTTTTTGGGATGCACAAGGTATCATTCACATCGATTACCTTGAAAAGGGTAAAACGATCACCGGCGAATATTATTCAGAGCTTTTGGACAGTTTCGATATTGATTTGAAGCAGAAACGACCGCATTTGGCGAAAAAAAAAGTGCTGTTCCATCAGGACAATGCACGGGTGCACACGTGTGTAGTCAGCAATGCAAAATTTCATAAATTGGGCTACGAACTGCTACCCCATCCAGCATATTCTCCAGATTTAGCCCCCTGTGACTATTTTTTGTTTCCAAACATGAAGAAATGGCTCGGCGGTAAGAGATTCGGGTCAAATGAAGAGGTCATCACAGAAACAAACGACTATTTTGAGGGCCTTGAGAAAACCTATTATTTGGAAGGAATAAAAAAATTGGAAAAACGCTGGACTAAATGTATAGAGCTAAAAGGAGATTATGTTGAGAAATAAAACGCTTCTTTGACGAAAAAAATATATTTTATTCAAAAAGTCACGGACTTATCAAACGACCCTCGTATCTAGCTACAGTCCACCGATTTGTTCTTCTACAGCTTCTGCTGCCCCTGATTCCGCTCCTGTAGCGCAAAAAAAGAGTCTGATAAGAAAATTTATGGTTAGTCAGTCGCTGTGGCGGCATAATTGCGCACCCACATTCGCCTGCACACACTCACATTCACATTCACATACATATTCACATTCACATACATATTCACATTCACATGCAAAACACAGACCCGTGTAGTGCAAGACCCATGCCGGGCCGTGGGCTTTGGCGTGTGTCTTCTCAGAGTAGTGGACTCTTCTCATGTGTCTTCTGTCTTCTGGTCTCAGTCTTAGTCTCAGTCTCAGTCTCTGGATTCAGTCTGTGGCCCGCGGTTGACTTTGTTTACCCGCAAGTTGTAATTTTCTGCGAAACCATCAGCCGCAGAATTGCTTTCTGCTGCTGCTGCTGATAAGTCCCGCTTCTGTCTGTCTTCTGCTTCTTCTTCTCTCTCTCTCTTCGCTTAGATCTCTTTGCTTGGGCATTGCTAATTGCTTTTCCAGATTTCGGCTGCAAGGGCATTATTATGTTACCCCTCCCTGTACACCCCCTTGACAGGCTTTTAGAGGTGACAGCCTGATCGAGCTGTCCCCTCAGCTCTCGCACTGCAAATGAGGGTCAACTGAATAGCCTCATGACCCCGCCCCCGCCCCATCCGCCCTCTTCAGTATAGAGTGTCACTCCAACGACATACAAGAGTTTTTTGTCCCTCACATGCGACGGAGATTTATTTCGCCACTTAATTGAATAAGTTTTGCCCCATTGAGTTAGTTATGATGTGGAGAGAGAAAATCCTGTCTAAAACACAAAAAGAGACAAGGTGTCAAAACTATTTGCAATATTTTAGGGTCTTTCTGGTAGTGCCTAAAAGCTAAAATTGTTTTTATATCAATTTAAGCGAATTTTCGCTTGCTGAAACCATAAGAGATAAAATAAAAAGTTCTTTCGAGTGTTTCATGTGACGAATTTTAAGGGAATGTTTATATGATTTTTGGTCAAAAACTAAGTATCGTCTCAAACACTTTTAAACACTTGTTTAGTACTAATTTTGACCTTCTTTCAATTAAAAGTTTTCACTCGTTATTTAAAATGTTAAAAAAAAAATGTTTTGAAAAATTATAGGTCCCCCCTCTTGCATAAATTTAAAAATATTCAAAATTTTCAAAATGACTTTATTGCTTTTTATTAAAATGTACAATGACTAAGGTGATCAAAACATTATTGAAATGTCATTCCTCATAAAAATCGGTGGATTTTTAACAAAGTTATGCCCGATGGAAAACGAGTCTCAGGGTCCTCTAGAGGTCCTCTACATGTCAAATTTTTTCTCGTCTTTGACATGATTTTTTTAAATCATAGGGGGGACCCTTACATAAATTTCAAAAAAGTCAAAATTTTCAAAAGGTCTATATTGCTTTTATTGAAATGTTGAATGACTAGAGGGCTCAAAACATTAACAAAATGTCATTCCTCATAAAAATCGGTCGATTTTTACCAAAGTTATGATAGGTGGGATATGAGGTATGGCGAGGTCTTACATGTCAATTTTTCGGTCGACTTGGCGTGATTTTTGGTCAAAAATTAAGTATCATCTAAAACCAATTTAAACGCTTGTTTAGTACTAATTTTGACCTCCGCTATCGATTAAAAGTAAATGTTGGCGATTTAAAATTTTGGAAAAAAAAGTTTCTGAAATATGATAAGGGGGACCCTTACCTAAAATGTCAAGAAATTACAATTTTTTTTTAAATGAATTTTTGAACAAAATATCATAAAGAGTTGAAAAAGAATAGCAAAACATAACTGTTAAGTACTACAGCAGATGCTGCTGAGCTGTGCCCCTCGCTCCAGAACCTCATAAGGTACTCTGTGGTACTACCATATTACGTATTACGTAAATGGAATAGACAACTCACTGGTCACTCGCGTAATATCTGCAGTCTCACAGTGTGATTCTTTTCGGTTCCCACTAATCTCTTCAGAGCAGAGAGAGGGGGCAAGGGTATGGGAGTAGGGTAGGGTAGGGTAGTGCAGGCAAGAAAAAAAAAACTGTACCGCTAAAGCGCCTAATCACATCACCATCGTGAGCGTGGAACCAACCAAGAGCGACCCCACCCGAATGAACTGGCGAACTCTGTCGGTCATGCAGGAAGTTCAAGTGCGAAAGAGAGCGAGAGAGAGAGAGGGAGGGAGATGGCAGGCAAAACGAGTAGCAAAATGCAATATGCATTAGATATAGTCAGAACGAGGCTATAGAAACGATTACGAATTATGTAACAAGTCGAGGAATCCATCGAAGGCGCATTCGTTTCCGCATCGGGCAAAAAAAGATGAGAAAGCCAAAGAACTGGAAGAGAGGGGGCAGGGACAGGAGGATGCAGTGCAGCATCTTCGTCGTCGTCGTCGTAATGGACAGTAAGTCAGTCATTCATGCAGAGACAGATTGACTGGGTAGACAGATGGTAGAGATGGAGTCGCTTGCTCGGTTATTAAATGTGGCCATAAGAAGCGCGCGACTGGGATCTCCTCCGCTTCCTCGGTTTCCTCTGCTCCCTCGCCTCCATCTGCTGTTTCTCCCAGTTATTACATAAGACGACAACGCCGCCAGATGAGAGAGATGGCTAGAGTTAGACAGAGATGGCATGACAAGGTATAAGACTTATAAAAATCATAGCGAAGCGTAAAAGCAGAAGAATTATAATTTTCCAATCAACTGATAAATTTTTAATGACGACAACGAACTGCGAGGAAAATGTTGTCCAAAGTGCATGCTGGAATTCAGACTTGCCTCTCTTTCGCTCTCTCTCTCTCTCTCTCTCACTCGCTCTATCTGCCTGCCTTGTCTAGCATCTCGTACATGTGTAAGAAACATTCCCATAGGTGTGATTGCTGGCGCGCAAGAACAAGTAAAACACCAAATTACTGTTACACTGGGCAGACGAGAGGTAGCTCTAGGGGGGGCGGGGGGAGGGGGTAGAGGGTACTGCAGCAGGGTAGCCACCTCTAATGCACACCACAGCCGGCCATTGGCATTGGACGTTCATTCGTTAGTTCATTCGTTCGCTCGGTCGCAGCGTCGCCGTGATCGATGATGAGCTGATGATGCGGTCGACTGCCCCAAGATGCTCAACCGACTGTCTTGGGAGAGAGACAGAGAGAGAGAGAAAAAGTCTCGTTGCACGCTTGGCCAGCCTGTCGGTCTCTTCCATGATCTGCACTGTCAGTTGTCGCTTTCGCACTTGCCCAGGCTCCTCCTCACTGTCCCCACTGTCCACGACACATTTCCCATGCAAATAATAAACAGCGATTCTCGAGTGACTCGCTGCTTGCTCCAATCCATCGCGACTCTTGTCTCTGCGTCTACTCTCAATATGCAAATGAGCAGGTACTGCCCGGTACTGGGTGCCCCTTTCTGTGCTACTTCCCAATTTGAGGCAACATTTGAATATTGCATGCAAATTGCGTTAGGGAGCAGGGTAGCTGCGCAGTGGCGCCTGAGTGAGTGAGAGAGAGAGAGAGAGAGAGAGAGGGAGAGAGAGAAGGGGAAAAGGTAGCTCGAGCTGGTACCCAGTGTGAAGGTAGCTTTTGCTTGAGTATGTACTCGGTTGAGATAGTCACAGATCTATAGTAAGTAGGAACGCTTCAGCTAGTCCCAGTCCTGGTACTGCTAGCCCTAGTTCCGGTACTGCTAGTCCCAGGTCCGGTATTGCTAGTCCCAGTTTGTGTACTGCTAGTACCCATCGCGGTATTCCTTATAATAGTCCCCGTATTGATAGTCCCAGTTTGGGTACAGCTAGCCCTAGTCCCGGTACTGCTAGCCCTAGTCCCGGTACTGCTAGTCCTAGTCCCAGTACTGCTAGTCCTAGTCCCGGTATTGCTAGTCCCAGTTAGGGTACTGCTTGTCTTAGTTGCAGTACTGCCAGCCCTAGTCCCGGTACTGCTAGTCTTAGTTCGGGTACTGCTATCCCAAGTTACAGTACTGCTAGTCTCAGTTCCGGTACTGCTAGTCCTAGTTCCGGTACCAGTCCCGGTACTTCTCTAGTGATGCTCAGTCCGCAAGGAAGCCAGCTCTACACAAGGTAGCAAGTCATGCTTTGAGAAGGTCCTGTGGAGCAATATGTCTCCTGACTGAGGACAGAGAGATCGGAGGGTGCCCCAACTAGTACCGAGAGTGAAGGTAGCTAATGTAGCTGAGGTTCTTCAGGTGTCAAAGACCAAATTTAAAGGTACTTAGCTCAAGGTAGCTCCTAAAGGTGCCTACCTAGCTAAAACCCTAATGAATAACAGCTACAGAGTAGAGTAAGTTTCACCTCACACACTTGCCTAATAAATCGATTGCTCTTGCCAGAGACCTCCTCTGTTGGCCTGACTAGGCCCCCTCCTCCTAATCGAGCAAGACCTACCTACCCTCCTCCTGCTTAGTCTCATACCAAAACACAACAACATTTGAATACAGATCTATGAGCTATGGCTGCTTGTCGCAAATCCAATGATTGTCGATAGTTTCTCATTGATAGACTAAGTAGGGGAAAGACAAGGGGATTGGAAGAGGAGGATAGCAGGAGGGTCTTAGCAGCAGGGAGCAGTCACTGGAGGATGGAGACGATGCACCTGCTGTCTGGGGATAAGCTGAGAGTGAGTCGGGTGAGCTGGCACAGCTGGGAAGAGTTCACGAACATGAGAGTCTTGAAATCGCATGTACGAATACGATACAAATACGAATGAGTATGTGAATATGAGTGTGAGTGTGAGTGCAAGTATGGGTATTTTTCTTTTATTTTCTTTTCTATTTTTTTTTTGCTGCTGCTGCTTCTTCACGCCGCTTTGGCGACCGTTATTTAATAAGGAAATTTAAAGTTTATATTTTCATTTGGCCGATCGTGAGTCGTCTGCCTGACTGGGTGAGACTGCCTGGACTGGGTGACTGCCTGGACTGCCTGACTGGCCTGCGCCCCGGCCTGCCTCGGCCTGGCCAGGGGCCACTCCAGACGCGGCTCAGGTGTCTGTGCTTGGCAGGCGCCAAATGGGCAGCAAGCTCAGCCACGCTGCACGCATACAAATTGCGAAAATGCAAAGAGGAAAATTCTCAGCAAGGGGAGAGAAGGTAGTGCCACCAGGGGGTGGGGGGATTGGGTATTACCAAGAGGGGTTCCAGCCATATAGTTGTTCCCTGTTCTTCTTCTGGCCAAATTGTTCGCACGCTTCGACTCAGCGTCGGCTTTGGCTTTGCCATTTTTTTCGCATTTTCTTTTTTTTTTTGATTTTCAATTATCCATCACACGGCTAACTGGTTTCCCCCTGCTCTCCTCTCTCCACCCCTGCCTCCTTGCAGCACCTCATCAAATGGTCTTTTGTCAATTAATTGATTGCGCTTCAAGACGGCAACAACAACAACAACAATGATAACTGTCGTATTTGCGCTCAATTGGCCAAGATCAACTCGGTTCCAGCTGCCTCCGCTCTGCAGACTTTCTGCTTTTTTTTTTCCAACTCGCCATATCGACTGGAATAAAAGTTGTTTGGGTTTTGCTTTTTTCTCTCATTGTTCGCTACGCCCGAGGGTTGTCGACTCACTCGAGCAACTCATCAATTGATTTATCATATTTGGAGCTATAATGAGTCTGTCTGTCTCTACTACAGGGGGAGCAGCTCCTACGAAAGTACCGCAAGTCCGCTTGACCCATATGCAATTTATTCCTTGGCCTCAGACTCTCAACTTTCTACGATTCGTTGCGGTTGGCTGCAGAGCTAACTTTATAAAACTCCAGCCTAGACCTTGTAGTAATACGCTAGTAGTAAAGACTAATCAAAATAGTAGTAAATCACTTGATATGTGGCTTAAAAACCCAAGTAAGCCAGAGATCCCAATTTCCATTTCGGAAAATCTTTCTGTAACTGTGCGCATTGACCAATTTAAAGTATTACACCCTTCAAATAGTCTAAACTAAAGTTCAGCGAACCTTTTATCAACTGTAAATCCCTTTTGTACGATGATTATACCATAAATCAGTTATAGATAAACTCTAGTCGCATAACTTGATAAAAATCAAGTTTATACCTTATAACAGCATGTGAATAGTATATACTACTGCTAAATTAACCATATCCAAAGTTATTTTACGCATAAAGCCAGCCAACTCCAAGATCCCTATTTCTAGACTCTACTAATTTGCATAGTTATCAATTTTGGTGGCTTGGCAATCAAGTAGTATTTTGTAGGTATCATTAAAGGGCACAATTTACATTTCTAAATTTAAAGAATTGGCAAAATATCGTAAAACAGAAACATATTAAACCTAAATGAAACCAGAAGAAAGCTTGCACCTGCCTAGGCCTATTAGTTCTGTTGAGTATATCTAAAATAGGGGGCTGGTGCGACCTTGCCGCGCTCTGTGTAGAACTGTGTAGAACCAATTAAAACCCCATAAAAATAGTTAACACAATAGATGCGTCTCCATTAAAAGGCGAGACAATACACTCAGAGAATTTCTTCTCTTCTTTTTTTTTTGTTTTTTGGGGTAATGGAATCAACAAGAGAGTTTTACGGAGTGAGGTATTTCGAACTGCATTCATTAAAAGCCAATCAAGTATAAAATAAACTCATTGGCTTTCTATAGAGAATCCTAATTGGGCAACAAAAAGATAGTTAAAAAATGAATTCAATTAAGTTAAGAGAGAAATGAAAACAAAAGCAACACACAATACATGAGAGTAGAAACAATAGATAAGAAATATAAAACAAAAACAAAAGCACTGAAACTATCCAATATCCATATAGTAGACTCTAGTCCATAGTGCTGACAATAGTTATATGAAATGACGCATACGTATACAGTATACCCCTCTCTCTCTCTCTCTCCCTCTCTCTATCTCGCTCGTGATTTAGTTGCCATAAAAACTATCAATTTGCATATGCGTCAGACTCAAGACTCAAGACTTCTTCTATATGTTCCCTTTTAAACGGCTTTTTTATATTGATTAACTGACCCCATAAAAGAATCAAGAGATATATAAAAAGCAGAACAAATGCTTTACAACACAAATCTACACATATTTCACTAATTTATAGTGGGAAAATTATAATAGAAGAAAATAGTTATCATTTGGAGGGAGAAATTAACAGGGAAGCACGTGAGGAGATCGAGAAAAATTCCCTTGACTCTTGTGAAAAGTCGGATTGCTTTATTAGCATGAAGATCATAATTGAAGTAGATGAACTTGTGATCTTGTAAAGTTATCCTAAAGCTAGAATAACCCCCATTTTTAACTGAGAAGTTTCTTAGCTTATTTTATTTGAATTAAAGAGCGTAAGAGTTTTTTAAATGATCTCAAGTGATCTGTACTAATTGAAGTATAGAATATTTTCCCTTATGGATCGTTTACTTTAAAGATATTTAAGCTGTGATCATTACTTTATTAAAAAAAAAAAGATAACAACGATACTTAGAGCTTTAAAAAGGCAAAAGGAATTATATCTCAGTGATCTTGTGATCAATAATATTGCAGATATTTAAGCTTAATAATCATGTTATAAGAAGATCAAGCTGAATGATATAAAGATCTCTAGGCTTAAAGCAGAAGCAGGCATAAGAAATAAATCTACACGTATGATAGATCCACGATCTACAGTAAGTGATCGATAGAGATCTTTGTATCTTAGAGTCTACTGGTCCTGCTAGAGAGAACATTGATCAGTCAAACCTTTTGCAGTACCTGTCGCGATTGGTTACACAAATCTACAGTCTGTTTAGAGATGTAGAATCTCTAGGACACTTCTCAGCTCCCATGAAACAAACCTTTTTAAAAAATCTTCCACTGCAAACTTCCGTTTCCCATAGCGGGATCACTTTGATTTTGATGGGGGTTTCTCTTCGTTTCTCTCTCTCTCTTTCTCTATTTGAATTGAATCTGTTCTGCAGTTTAGTTCGCGGTATTCCGTTTCAAAAACGAAAATAAAAGCATCTGCGGAAGCGCCGCTCAGACTGCTGGCATTCTTCTCCTCCATCCAATCCTCCTCAATTCTCGATCGTTTCTTCCTCTTGCTGTCTACATTTTTGGCGTTATTTCTAACCCAAAACAAGCGGCATAAAATATCGTTTTTATGCTTGTGGTAGGCGTTGCTTATCCTTATACAGACAATGCGCCAAGTGAAGTGAATTTCCCATTGTCCTAGACAGGTTCCCAGGATGCGCCAACCCTTTTTGCCCCGCTCTCTTGTTGTCTCTCTCTCTGTGTTGCACCCTGTCGGAAATCTGTCACGAGGGTAGCGAGCAGCAGCAGGTAGCAGGTAGCTCGTCCTGCACGCTTCCCTGGTTCCTTCCTACCTTCCTACCTCCATGCAAACTAGTTGCGATCGTAGATCCCTGTCTCACCTATCGATCAACACGGGAATTTGATTCGCATTTGCAACGTGGGAACTTCACACAGGTGAAGGTTTTCCGATGCTTGGGAAATTCGATAGCGAAAAATTCATATTCAGCTGCTGGATCGAATATTATATTTGTTGCAAATATTTGCTCGAGTTTCCCTCTTGCTCTCACTCCCTCTCTCCCTTCCTTCTTGGGATTGTATAATTTCTGGTATTCTTTACCTTTTTACCAGCACAAATGCGATTTAGATTAAGCTGCTCTCTGTCTCGCAATTAACAATGATGATATGAGAGAATACATATATCATATGCCACACAGTAGCAGAGAGACTAGAGAGAGAGAGAGAGAGAAAGAGAGAAGAGAGAGAGGGGCAAAAGGGAAGCAGCAGCTAGAACAACCGCAATAATGACAGTCGCCGACAATAAATCAACAAATCACGATCGAAGGCTAAAAACCGTAGAAGAAACTCACGATTTCTGCAGAGGGTCGGGGCGGGCGCGGCGGGGTGGTTCGATTTTAGTTCTTTCTTTCTTCTTTTGTTGGAAGCAAAACAAGACCATGTCGCATGTAGCAAGTAGTCGGTAGCATGTAGCATGTAGCAAGTGCCTGTTCAATGCGGATTGCCCAAGCTGCACAGTTCGAGCTTCAGCGAGCACAGCGACAAACTCCATGGGCCTCTATCTAAGGTTTGCCTAGACTCCACAAGACTTGGGCAGACTTAGTTGGTCAGTTGTTCAGTTGTCTGTCTGTCTGTCCCTTTGTCTCTCTGTCTGTCTCCCTGTCTCTCTGTCTGTCGCATTGCCAATTGACCGTTGCTGTTGCTGTTGCTGCTGCTGTTGTTGTCGACGACATTTTGATCATGGCGCATGCTTCAGTAGCTAACAAGACTGTGGCCAAAATGTCACTGTCTATGTGTGTGTTTGTGAGTGTAGCCAATTTGTCAATATGTTATGACGACAACAGCAGCAGCAATACAGCAGCAGCAGCAGCAGCCACAAAGCAGCAACAGTTGAGGTAGCAGCAGCAACATTATTGACATTAGGGCACCTGTTTGTTTGTTTGCCAACTTAAAACTATGATTACCGTTGTTGTTGTTGTTGTTGCTGCTGCTGCTGCTGGCAGTGTCATTGTAGCACGCGTACGTACGACACACACACACACAGACACACACATATAGATAAACCTATAGAGAACTCGTGACTGACTACAGAAGACGCCAAGTCGCAAGTCGCAAGTCGCGCAGACAACGTTAATCACAGACAAAATAAACCACGATGGGAACAGCAGAGAGGGAGAGAGAGAGAGGGAGAGACAGAGAGAGAGAGAGAGAAGCAGAGACAGGGCAAGCATTGGCAATGTTGTTGCTGCTTTTGAGTTTTTGGTCAATGAACAAGAAAAATGGGTTTTCACGGTTACATGCGTCTTGCGAGTTGCGGCTCTGCCAGCTACACACACATACACACATGCACACACATGCACACACATGCACACTCATGCACACACATGCACTCACACACACACACAGTTGGCATAAGTAAACAACATGCATATGACATGTTGTCTAGAAGCAACAACGGCGAAAACACACACTCTTCTTCTTGGCAGTAAAAATTGTATTAAGCAAGTTCGTTGCCTAAGTCTTTCGTTTGTAGCAAGCCGACAGCGTATGTCGCGCTGCTCTCTTTCTTTCCGGTTGCGGCAAAAAACTAAAGCAGGAATCGCAGTGCAAGGCAGATGCTATACTTATACAGTATAAGAATGATATTTAAATCGTATTCTATATGATTTTTAAAAACTAAAAATATGCTATAATTTTAAGAAAATAAAGTAAATAAAATAAATACAGCTGGTATTTGTTATGTGGGAGGAAGTTCTAGAGTTCTCAGAGAGTTCTAGAGTTGTTAGGGAGTTCCAGAATTCTCAGAGAGGTCTCTATCAGTTCTAGAGCGCTCAGTGTATTCTACAGCTCTTTATGACATTATAATAGCGCCATAATAAAAGTATGCTAAGCTTACTTATATAAAGCAGCAGCAACTAGATGTTCTTTTATAATACATAAGTTAAAATACTATAACAATATAGGAAATTATGAAAGATATTTTCTGAAATTTTCTATACACACTCTAACCCCTATAAATATACAATATAATACCCTGAAAAGACTGCATTATTACAGCATAAACTACAACAAAAAATATGATTATGTTTATTATATCTTTTATTTCTTCAACTATTTGTAGAGTACACACACACACCCCATGCAGGAAGCACACCCCTAACCGGTAACCCAATGCATTCTCTTCCTATTCCCACGCCTGGAAGGGAAACTAAGAGGCAGAGGCGTCAATAGACACGCCCTTAGCAGCAGCAGGAGCAGCAGCAGCAGGTACCCAGTGTAGGATCAGGTAAACTCGGGGCAGGGCAGGTAGCAGATCTAAACAGGCGACTGTGAGACGAGCAATTCACATCCCCTGATGATGAGGGACAGCATCCCTGCTTATCACTTTGACAGTCTTTTTTTGTTTCCTTATTTTTTGGGATTTGGCACACTTATCAATGTGTCCTTGTCCTTGAGCCCCGACTGATCCCATCTGATCTCGAGGTTAAAACGATTTTCCCACTTTCCATTTGTCTCGACACTTTTTCACTTTCACTTTCTCTCACTTTAATCCCAATTGTTGTTGTACGTTATCCTAATGAATCTATCATCAGTCTCTCTAATGAGTTCAAATGCGCACACTCAAGTGTCCCTCTCCCTCTCGAGACCCCCCCAGGAGAGTTTCTGTTTTTATTTTCTACTATTTTTCAGTTCGGCTTCGTCGAGCGGAAGAAGCTTATGCAGCTGCGGGTGGGAAGTAAACATTTAACGCACGTATATATGTATATGGAAATCAAAATGCAAAGAACTTTTCAACGGAATATTACACGGCTCAGCGATTGCCCCCAGCCCCCAGCCCCTACCCCTACCCCTACCCTCCCTGCCAGACAGTTGGGTAAGCTGTTAGTTCTGAGAAGAAGCATCGAGTCGAGTTATGCGTTTAGCATAAACGTAGAAGAAAATAAACTATTGACGCGTCTTTAATTAAGCCGTAGTATATGCGCCTCGCTTAGCAGCGCGATAGAGATGTGCGTGAATCGTCTCGTGTTTGACGTGCGTGACTCGTGTAGTTATCTCTATCTCCCTCTCCCCCTCTTTCTCCCCCTCTCACGCCACGCAAGTAGCCCAAACCAGCAGGCAATAAATTCACTTCGACTGTCAACAACTCAATTAGCTGCCAGACAAACTTAATCGCGGAGACGCAAGCAAGAGAACTAAGAAAGAGAGAGGGAGAGAGAGAGAGGGAGGGAGAGAGAAGACTGAGCTGTAGGTGCCGTTAGAATGCTACAAGGAGAAGAAAAGAGCGAGAGAGGGAAACTACTATCGTTTATGTTTGAAAGAAAATCAAATTTTAAGTGTTTTTTTTAGTAATGCATACTTATATAAATAGAGTATAATGAATGGCAAAATATCTTAAAAATAAAATAATAAAAGCCTATATATTGTATAATAAATCAATAAATACCTGCTAAAGTCATCTACTTTTAGTTCCACATAAGATAACCCTCAGTACTTCCAAGTTTCAACTCTCCTGCCTTTAGCTGTAAGTATGAAATAATGATTTTCTTATAAACATACAAATTCAACGCGTTGCTATGTAAGAATTCAGTTGATTTTAATATATGTTTTATAAATAAGCCTAAGCTACAACTTAAACAAATTTCATAAAGATCACAACAGTAGAAGTCAAGTTCACATGGTTAGTTCAGTGATAAAGTGCACTATTGCCAGTCAAATTCGAGCTGTTCTTAACTTCAGCATAGTTAAAACCAAATTTGCAGCTTCAATTAAGAAATAATAAATATTTATACTTAAGAGAGTGTTTCTTAAGCTTTCCCATGTGGGAATTACTTTGATTTCCATATATGTTGTTATAATAGATGTAAGCTATAAGCTGAGCAAATTTCATTGGTATAGCTACAGCAGAAGTCAAGTTCGCATAGGTTATTTGCGTTAGATATGCTATCACGTGCACATCACCAGCTTTGCTTACGCCCACGCACGCTTTGCTTTACTTGCTGCTGCTGCCTCTCTCTCTCTCTCTCTCTCTCTCTCTTTCTATCTCTACCTGCCGAGTTACCACCCCAAAGTGGCCTAAAGACTGTCTTCAGTCTACTACGACTACGACTACGTCTTGACCCACTGCACAGGCTAGGCAGATAGATAGATGACAACTTTGTGTGCATAATTAATGTACTTGAGCAGCGGCAGCAACATGAGCAACCTCTATGCTGCTGCTGCTGTTGTTGGGGAATTTAATAACTTGTTTATAGTCATGAATACACTCATGGGTATTCATCAAGCAGGCGGGTGCAGTGGGGTAGGGGAGGGGGGTAGGTAGCTGACCACAAAGCTTAATAGGGCACGTGCCCTGCTTGTTAGGCCAAGCGACCAAGGCGGCCGCGCGCCGTTCTTGTGGTTGCTGTTGTTGCTGCTGCTGTTGCTGTTGCTGCTGCTGTTGTTGCTGCTGTTGTTGCTGTTGCACGCAGTGCTTGGCTCAACTGTACCTGCAGTTGGTCAAGCGGGCAGGGGGGAGGGGTAGGCCAAATTTCAGGCCTTTTTGCCAGCTGCAGATAAAGTTATTAAAACTTGTTGCCAGCTAATGTTGCTGCCATCGCTGCTGCTGCTGTTGTTGTTGTCGTCAGTTGCTGCTGCTGCTGTTGTCAGTTGTTGTTGCTGTTGCTGCTGCTGCTGCTGCTGCTGCCGCTCAAATCAAAACAAGAAAAGCAATTGCTAATGCTGCTGCGGCAGATGTTGCAGCTGTGCTGCTCGCATTGCATGTGGAGCAGCAACAGCAACAGCAACAGTTGCTGCCTGCCTGCACGTTGTCTTTCAAGTATTTGTCAATTAGATTTTTAATTGCTGAAATATGAATGTAGGCGCAACAGCAACAGCAGCAGCAGCAATAGCAACGCATTTGCCATGACTTTGACGTTGACAGCAGCAACAGCAACATCAGCAGCAGCAGCGGCAGCAGCAGCAACAACAGCAACAATGTTCTCTTACTGCTTTTTTTAGCCAGTTTTGCCTGTTGTAAACTTGTTGAGGCAGACGACGACGACGATTATTAAATGCAACTTAGATCAGATCAGCAGCAGCAGCAGCGCCAGCCACAGCAGCAACATCCACGACAACAACAACAGCAACAGCAGCGGCAGCCACGACAGCAGCAACAGCAGCAGCAGCGAACTCGATTAAATCGAAATGCAATGCTTCTTAGCTGCCCCTATCCCCCACCCAGCCTGCCTCTTGCCACGCCCCCCTCTCTGCCGCCTCCTGCTGCTGCTGTAGCCAAGCAAGATGAATCGCGTGCCAGGCAACTGCGACTAGCTGAAATATTATTATTATGCTTTGGCTAAAAGTGAATGATTGCCGTGGTGGGGTGCAGCTGCAACAGCAACAGCAACAGCAGCAGCAGCAGCAGCAGCAGCAACTAAGCGCAACTGTAACGCACAGCAGCAACAGCACCACTTGCAACATGATGCGCGCTGATAGACGACGATAGATTATCAGCTTGGCTAAGAAAAAAGCAAGCTAAAAAGCTGAATAAAAGCCAAACATTTAGCTGTCGCTTCGCTAATTTACGAGCCAAGGCAGCGGCAGAGAGGGGGAAGGAGGCCGCCAAAGAGGGAAGGCAGTTTGTGGCTGCGGCTGCTGCTGTTGCTGCCGGTTCTCGCGGTTCAGTCTAATTAGCGACACACACATTGCGCATACGCCACGTGTGCCACAGCCCAAGCAGGCAGGCAGCAGCATCATATTAGCCATATATGTTTGCATAGTTAACTGTTAATCACACACACAGAGAGAGAGAGAGAGAGAGGGGAGAGAGAGAGAGCTAGCTCGACTGTGTTTACTCTGTTGCCGCACGGCCGCTTCGCTGGGGCAACGTGCCTCGTTAGATTTTTGCTTGCATGCTGCGACTCTGTCCGTGCTGCAACAGCAACAGCAGCAGCAACAGTTGCTGTCGTGCTGCAGACCTTGGCCATGGCAAGTTGCAGGCAACTTGCTTGCTTGCTGGCCTTGCTTTGGACAGCTTTGGCTGCATATGTCAAGTCCGGCAACAACAGCAACACAAGCAGCAGCAACAGCAGCAGCAGCCACAACAGCAACAGCAGCAACAGCAACAACAAACGTAACAAACACCTGCAAACTGAAGTCACAGCGCAGCGTGCATCATTCTTCTTTTCCTGCTGGCAACATGACTCCTCGCCTTGCCTCCTCGCCCTGCCTCCGCCCCATGCCCCAACTACCTCATCTTTCCCTCATCTGCTTCTGCTTGCCTCATCTTCCCAATTCTTCCCCTCCATTTGCCTCATCTCTCTCTCTCTCTTGCACAGTTTACTCATCTATCTGCATATCTATTATGACTTGTTCATAGTCACTTCTTTCTCTGCCCTCCCTGTTCTCCCACTTCTCCTCCTCTTCCTTCTTCTGCTTCTCCTGCTTCTTCTTCTATTATGCAGCCAGATTCCTTTCTCTTTTCACAAAACAACTCAATATATGTCTTTAAAAACAAAAAAGGAGCACAAAAGACTTGATTTTGATTCCTAAAGCTTTATAAAAAAAATCAAGACAAAAGCTTGAGCCATCGATATCCTATCGCAGATACCCCGTAAACCCTGTGAGATGCTGATTGTCTGTGTTCTAAATCGATTAGTTTTATTTTGAGTGTAGAATGCAAACAACTTAGAGTATTTGGGAGTGAGTAAACTTGACTTATAGACACGCAGTCATTAGTTGGTTTTGTGTCTGAAGGGAGAGATAAGTTATAGAGCTGTTACGAAAGTGAGAAATCGCTGTTATTCTAGCTAACAGCATGTTAAACTGTTAGTAAAAGCACGCCACAGCAAGTTATGTTAAGCCTGTTACTGTTAGTAGCAGCCCGAAGTACGTAAATGCTCTGTTAACAGCTGCTGCTCACTGTTAGTAACAGCACTTGGTACGTACATGCTATGTTAACAGCTGTTACTCACTGTAATTAACAGTTAATGAAAATGTTAAGCAATTAACATACAATAAAAATGTTAACAACTGCTTTAATCAGTCTCTCTGTTAGTAACAGCTCAACTAATGTTAATATTTTAACAGTGACCGCAGTTCAATGACTGTTAAGCACAAATATTGCCAGCTTAACAGCTGCTTAACATAGTATAGAAATTTTATGTTAGTAACAGCGCGCCACAGCTATCATTACTCTTTCTCCTGGGCGCAATGAAGTCTTATGCAGCTTCTATAGCTTCTACAGCTTCTCCTACACCTCCTCCTTCTCTTGCAAACTAAAGATCTACAACAAATTTTCCTTTCTCCAGTCATGGATCAACACAACTACTTGAAGAATGTCGCGCCAGTCTATGCCAGAAGAAGGAGAAGGCTGAGGAGGAGAATAGGTGTTTGGTTAGGCTAGCGACTTGTCGTTCATAATTCAACGATTTGTCATTTTGTATTCAAATATTTCCTATTTATACTCATGAGTGTTGCCTCTTTGAGTGTGTGAGTGTGTGTGTGTTGTGTATTCTCTCCTGTCTGACTGACTGAATGCGACATTTGCATCTCAATTGATTCGTTCGCCGACGGCGACGAGTGTTGAACTTTAGCGCGCGCCACAGAATGAAGAATCGTTTACATTCACATTCACATTCACATTGATATTCACATTCACATGTGGCTGCTGCTGCTGTTGATGCTGCTGCCGCTGCTGCTGCTTACTGTGGCTTTTTCACACCTTCTTGGGGGCGCTGCTAACTAGAGAAAGAGCAGGAGAAGGAGAAGGAGGAACCTCGAGGCAGATAAAGATATCAGTTTCGTTGGGGAACCTACACCTGTTCTAAAATACAGAATACCAGAGATATATGATTTCATATAGTCCCTCTCTCTCTCCTTCTTGCACGTTGCATGTTCGAGTTCTTAGTGGCTTTTGACACTTTCGAAAATTTGTTAGCAACGATTTGCATAATTTCACAGTAAATTCCTAATTCTAATCTATGCCGGCAGTTGAAGTATCAACTCCCATTCCCAGTCCCATTCCCAGTCCCAACTTCGACTCCAGAACTGAGAGTTGGGAATGGGAATGAGTCTCGCCTTTCATATACAATATGTATATTTATGTTTGATACTTAATCGCTAATAAATACACGTTCGTATTTCAAAACTGCCAAGGCACAACTCACACACTGAAAATTTAAATATTTTTGAAAGGGCCTAAAAAAAAAGAATGAGAGAGAGAGAGAGAGAGGGAGCCCATTGAGTTGCGATGAGCTGCTGTGCGACTCCTGTGGCGTTTGTTTGTTCGAAATCAAAACATTTCTTACTTATTTTTTTTGAGACCTCCCTCTCCGCCCTCATTTGCCCACATTTTTGTCGTGTGTTTAGACAAAGTTCTTGACCCAAGTCGTACACATATTTCACACCTATAGCAGAGATTAAAGTTTTTGGGGGGCAAGACGCCTCAATAAAGCACCTACATCATAATCCCAAAATGAGGCTAACAGGGTAGAGTTACTTAGTAAATAGACGTTAATACTATACGTTTAGCTGGTCAGATCTTAGAAAAATTCAACGAGAGTAGAAGAGATGTATAAATGCCAGATAGATGGATAGATATACTGATTAGATACTTGAATAGGTCTAAACAACCTATTTCAAACAGATTGCTGAGCTGTTTGCAAGGAACTTTAGGCCACTAAATAGATACATAGGTCTAATCGACCTATTCGAATAGGTCTAATCGACCAATTTGTAGGAAAAGATTGCAGACAACCTTTAAAGAGAAGGTTTGACCTATTCGAATAGGTCTAATCGACCTATTTGTAGGAAAAGATTGCAGAGAAAAGATTTAAAGAGAAGGTTGGACTTTATAAGGCTCTTGGATTCACTAGCTTTCTTAGTCTCTGATAAATAGGCGTTCATACAGACACAAAGACATAGTTTATGCAGTTGCAGTTGTTTACAGTAATCTGTCTAAATACTTTGTATTAATCAGCAGTTTACGTTATTTCCCCCATAATATTGTAGTATATCAAACTCTTAGCTGAGACTTTCACAAAAACTGTCACAACACTTGCCAAAACAAATCACATTCGACTTATTTTGTAGAATGAATCGAGATCGTTTTTCCACTAGATTAATTTCTCATCTCGTTTCGGCTCATCTCATCTCATCTCTCTCTCTCTTGAATTCAACTCGAGTTAATTTCACATCAGCTGCGACTAATCGCCCGTTAGTTGCAGCTTAATCAAAACTTGCCGCGACACCTTCAACTTCTCGCTCCAATTTCCAGTTCCAGTTCCAATTTAAAATTCATTTTCCCAACCAAAAAAAAAACTCCATTTGCATTTCTCTCCTCTTTGAACTTTTCTCCCCCAACTTTGTATGAATACAATATGAATAGTCGCTCGAAAGCCCATTTGCAGAGTGAATGTTTGAATATTAAATTCGAATTCGATTGAAATATATAGTATTGATATATATTCACGGCAATTTATGTATCTTAATTGTGGCCCATTCGAAGTGTGAATGAAAGAGAACCTTTTTCCGGTTCAGGTCACTTTCCGAATCAAATTCAAACTGCACTCGTATTTCATCGAGTGATCAATGAACCCCAGAGAGGGAGAGGCCCCTCTTGTGGTTTGTTGTTCCTTTTCTCACGATCTTCTAGTTTTAAACACTTGCTTTATATACTAGATTGATATTTATGGCTGATAATTTGAGTTTATGTCAAAATGGGTGAAAGGTGCCGTCCGAAATCAATGGATATGTCTTTCATATATGTATATCCAGCATAGAAAGTTTTGATAAATTAACTATGCAAATGTTTAACATGCAGCGTGATTTAGGATAGTCATCAGTTCCTTGAGTTACTTTCAAATATTCCTTAAAATTCATAAAGATTTTAATGAAAATTTTCAAGAAACTTTTCCATTTTTATTCTTAAGTAAAGATATTAGGGTTAGCGATGATCTTTCAGCGAGAGAAGAATTGAGAGTTCCTTGGATAGAAATTATAATTTTATATAGTTTTCTATCTTAAAGTCCATATAAACATCGGTACTTTAATTAAGATCTCTAGTTAACTTAACAACTTTAAGGTTCGCTTATCTTCCCTTTGTCTCTTACCTTATCAGCTGAATCACGCTGATATTGTAGCCCGCTCATAGTGAACCTACAGTCTTTGAAAATGAGATTCTACAACAAGAAAAACAACAAGAAGAAATAAAACTAAGACGTGCTTGTTAACATTTTTATAGACTTCTTTGGCGCGCATATTTAAGACTTAGCTACGATGACGGCGACAACACTTTTGATTCTTTATCGACTTGCTAAATCTCTCCGCCGTCTCTCTCTCTCTCTACGCTATATCTCTCTTTTCTACGCTCCCGCTCTATTGATAAATATTTCAGAGATTTAAATGCGTTCCATTCGCATGTGGAATGCCTCTGCCTGTTTGATCTGTCTCTCTGTCAACGGCATTAACTTCACATCTTGTAGCATCAGGTTCGATCTCAGTTCCAGTCTCAGTCCCAGTCCCAGTCCAAGTCCGACTTTGTATTGGCAGCCCCATGACAGCCGATGCTAATGTTTGGCCCAATAAATTAGACGCTCTTTAGTCTTTGGCCGGCATTATGCAAAAAGAGCTTCTTCTTCTCCAATCTTGCTTATAGTTTTTGAAAGAATTTGATAAATCGTTGTGACACTCACTGATTTAATATTGACTGGCTATAGTTGATCATCATCAACATCATCAGCATAGCGAGAAGGCAGCGAATGATTTGATTATATCGATTCTCTAATCTAGGTTTAAAGTCGCCTCAGCTCATCTCATCTCATCATCGAAAAAAATGCAGATGAGCCGTTTATGAGCCATTATTGAGAAGGAATTTCATATATCAATATGGAAATATACGATAATATATATTAAATGGCATTTGAGTTAGGGAGAGAGAGAGTCTGAAAATGCAGTAAACTGAAATTGTTATAGTTTTGAAAGGTAAGATTAAAGATAAAGCTTACAAATTTGCGTTATAAAGACTAAAAGCAAGAAACTGAAATGTTTAAGGCTGTTTAATATTATTTTAAGGGCTTAATATGCAAGATATATAATAAATAAAGAAGCAGAAGCATTATAGCGCAATTAAAAAATGTATTATTAATATATCCCTATAAATAGAGAGAGACTAAAAATATATCTGAAATAATACAATAATTATTTTTTTAAAACTGAAATTTTGGTCTATGTTTCGTTTTCTTTCCCCATTACATAGTTCTCACTTTTATACCGTTATTCCCAGACACCAAGCAGTTACGTTTTACGCATGATTACGCGAATCTCAAGTTGCGAGATCATTTTTTAATAATTGCAAAAATTTTGTCAAGACTTTCTCGATCGAGTTTTGGATTTGAGATTTGCGTTGGGGAACTATGTGTATGCAAATTAAAATTCGCAAAAAATTTAATAAAAAAAAAAAACAAATATAAATTATGGAACAAAAGGTTTTCGTTAGCTGACTGCCCCGACAAACTAGTCAACTATTTGGTAACGGTTTTAATTGTTAACGTGTGGCACAAACGCACACACACACACACACACCTTCGCACAACAAACCAGTCGAGTTGTGGTTTTTTTTTTTGTCGAGCATTTCTTCAGTCTTTTGTGTGATGGGTGTATTGACTTAGATTGCCAGACAATAGTCCTGATTTTTATTGTTCAACATCACCGGCAGCAGCACTCAAAATACGTCAGAGCGGGAAGGGAAGAGAATGAGAGAGAGAGAGAGGGAGAGAGAAGATGATGATAATAACAAGCGACGAACAAAAGATTGTCATAAAATTTATTATATTTTACCGATATTTTGGCTTTAGATTAAGTGCCACACAACGACAACGACAACGACAGAGACGAAGACGACATCGACGACGTTGATATCTGGCTGTCTTTCAGTCTATATATCTGGCTATCTGTCTATCTTTTTCTTTGCCAATCTAGAGTAGAGGTCTCTCCTTATCTATCTCTCTTTCTCTCTCTTACTCTATATGTTGCTTGGCCTGTTCGATATTTAAATGTTCTGCAAATTTAGCAAAAAAAAAAAAAACAGAAATAGATTTCAATTCTTGTTGCATACAAATTGTCTGCTAAGTGAATGCGAGTGTGTGTGTAGGGTGTGTGTGTGTGTATTTTGTTTATATGCTGATATGCTGATATCAAGCGAATTGTTAACTTTTTATCAGGTTATTGAACCTGCTCCTCTCTCTCTCTCTGACAAGCCACCTCCCTCGCCCTACATCTCTCTCTTTCTGTCTACCAAGTTTTAGTGCGCTTTTAATTAAATTTACGACCGTTACATTATAAAAAAAAAAACAAATCCAACACGATCTATAATTATTATAATGGCTGTTAAAATGTTTCGGTTTTACTTTTAAGCGCTGAAAGATCGCACGAAGCGATAAATTCAATTTGCGACTTCTTAACAGGCTTCTCTAACTGGGACGTATAGTGTAGACTAGCAGACACACCAGCACACACACACACCAGCACACACACACATACACACACACAGGCCAAAGTAAAGCAGACAAGGTGACAAATACTAAACACGTGTATCCAATTGGGCCACGATGTGTCTGAATCCTCTGCAAAGCTTGCAAATCAAATGCAACAAGAGATGGACTCAACTTTTGGGGGCGCATGGACACACTGTGCACAGTGTGTACACGAGCGTGTCACGCGTTAATATATGCGATAGTAATGGCACACTGCACTTTAAATCGTAGCAGATACTGGAAATATGTTGATAATTTTGGAAATCAGAACAGATCTCAGAAATTTCTTTAAAATTATTTCATTAAGGATTTTCAAAGAATTTAACTATCTATCTACGTGTATAGTACTCTTTAAGAAAAAAAAAACCCATAGGTAACACGGCTTTAGAAGATATAAAATACCTATTCATAGTATCGAAAGTCATAGCTCTGCCAATTCTCATAGTTTGATCCCTAGCCTGATTCTACATTATTAAATAAGGCTCAAAGAATTTAAGAATTTATGGAAAGTCTTTTTCAAAGATCTCAGAGATCTATTTATATTTCTCGCATTCACAAATTCTATTTGGAATACTATTTTCTTTCTTCAAACCCATTATGTTTCCACTTGAAGCATTTCCCTACAAAATTTTAATTGATTTCGAAAAAAAAAAAAAAAAAAACGGGTTCGAAAGTGGCTCAGCGACAAATCTTGAAAACTATTTTAGGCTACAAACCATCGCATGATAGTAGATATGCTGATTTTGTGATTATACATGCTATATAGAGAGCTATAGTTTTGAGATTTGTAGAGGGAGACAAACTGGTTCAAGGTCTTGCACATCTGCAACAGGTTATACGTAATATATTTATAGATATACTACTATGGATAGTACGTCCGGTTTGGTTATGTCTCTCTCTCTCTTTCTCTTAGACTCAGGAATGTATTGAAAGGATTTTGGATTCTTATCACGAATACATAAACATAAAACCCTATTAAATTAGCATTTGCATTAGGTCCATCTCTAAGCAAGGCAACGTGCACCGTGCACCGTGCAACAGTGTTGCATATTTGCGCTTGTCTCTTGGTCAGCAAATTAACGCTTGATTAAGAACGAGAACCAGGTAAGCAACCGGGTAAGCAAGCACTTAGTCCACAGCCAGCCAGGCCCGATAGAAGCCGGCTCTACCTGGGTACTGGTTCCAGGCAAGAGACAATCTCTCTCTCTCTCTCTCTCCCTCTCTCTCTCTCTCTCTGTCTGTCTTTCTCTGCGCCTGAGTGAATGTCCATTTGTCTGTTTGTCTGCCTGTTCCCTCTCTATCTCCTATCTCCATCCTCGTCTTTGCTGGCACTTTGCTGAAAATGTGTTGCTAATTGTTGCACTAAACTGTTGTTGGCATGCATTTGACAGTCAGTCCAAGTGATGGTCATCAAATTGGCACCAGCTTCAGCCTCAGCTTTAGCCTCAGCTTCAGCTACAGCCTCAGAGTCAGCTACAGTCTCAGCCGCGACTCGACTTGGTTCTTGCCAAGCGTAGACTGACAAAATTGCCATCATTTGTTTTTTTCTTTATTTATTTTTTGTGTTTAATACCCTCGGACAGTGTGACCGTAGTAAAAGTACATTGGTCACAGCATGCGTTACGCCTTGTAACTATCGCATAAAAATACTATCGTATAGCTTTTTAGCTTGATAGATAGAGTTATAAAATTTGACAGACTGTTTGTTTTCTATGGCAGCTTTATGCCTGTTGAATTTCAGCTTGATCGGGTTGAGATAACCTGAGAAAACTTATATACAAAATATATATCGCAGTTTACATTTTCGATATATATAGTTTTTTATCTTAAAATTGAAAATACGATAGTTTAGTTATTGTATGTTCGTTAAAAAAACACTAAACTCATCGTATAGCTATTTTAACTACTTTTATAGCTAATTAAGTAATGCTATCGATAGTAAAGCGATAGTTTGACCTTTGTAATCCTCTCACTGTTCTTATATCTTGTATAACTACTTCTATAGCTCCAAAATAAAATATCGTCGTCTATTTACTTTAAGGTCTTTGAAATTAAATATAGCGATAGTTTTATCGATAGTAAGTTCTAGAAAAATCAACTACACTCGTTGTATTTATTTTATATAAACATAAAATATTTTTAAATTATAATATTATATTATACAAAACAACGCTTTCTTTGTTGTACGATAGTTTGCCGATAGCTATCGCTTCACAGTGTATAGAGAATTCGTCTATGGCAATACGATGTGCTAAAGTGAAGTTTTTCAGCTTTTTCAATTATTTTTTTTTTATATTCTGAAACTTCTCGTCGTCTCTCGACTTGGCTCGTCTCTCTTGGTTAATTTTGCCACAACCTGTCGTCGATTTATTTTGATTGAGTTATTAAAATTCTTGTTTATGCACAAACAAATGCGGCACTTGCGTAATCAATTACGCAGCAGCCAGTGAGTGAGTGAGTGAGTGAGTGTGAGTGCCCCCTTTGGGTACTCCCTCCCCCCGCCTGCTTCTGGTACTGCCCCCTTCTGCACAGGGTGTCATTTGTTTGCAATTTACAGCTGGATTGTTGTTTTACGATATTGTTTAATTGCATTTTAATATCGCATATGGTAAAAACGGAAGTTTTGCTGCCTCTGCCGCTGCTGCTGCTGCGTGTGGCACAGCTGCGCAGGCAGAGCTGCTTCCGCAGTGTGTGGCAGGATGTAAGTTGTGCCTTAGAAATTGCCTCAATTTCGATTTAATGCCATATCGAAGGGGTACAAGGTGAGGGGGTGCCTAATTAGCATCTCTCTCTCTGATGCACTGAACGAGTCACATTTGCATGATTATGCGCTCAGTTCCGGTCGATTTGCATCGCATCGCATCGATGGATCGTGGCATATCTCAAAGTTAAGTTGATCGCAATTTCGCATCTCATTGCGAGACGCGATTACGATTTGTTGTGTTAGTTTAATTTGTGATTTGCATTCATTTTTAACTGTTCATAATTGATACTAAACGCCACTGGCAGCACTTGCTAATCGCTGCCACACTTTGTTGCACTTTGCTGCCATGCCACATGCTGCATGCCACACGATCTCTGCCTTACAGCATCAACTGTTAACGCGATTATTCAGTTGGGAATTTTAAATGATTTCGCCTTATTTACGCAACATTTTCCTCTTCTTCTTCTTCCTCTTCTTGTTGTCGTTGTTCAATCACTTTATTGTCATTTATCTGCATTTATCTTATATATCTCAGTTGCCATTGAAGTTATGCTGATGAAACTTGATATAATTGTTGTGTTTTATAATCAAAGTTGAGGCTTCTCTTACTGGCCTTAGCAACTGAGTGCAACCAGTTGCAAATATTTGCATTTATAACTTCGGAAAACCTATTGAAACTCGAGGTTTCTTTCCTGGAAATTGCTAGAACTACTACGCCTATACGCTTATTGAGTTTTTTTTTATTCTTTGAGGAAATACTTTGCTATTTATATTCAGTTCTTACGTATTTCAACACATATTTTGTATATTTACCTATGCAAACTCAGTTAATTTTGCAGATAATTTGTTGAAACTGGGTAGATCTGTTTGCTATATTCCAATTGAGATTATTTAAGTGAATTCCCATTAATAATATGACACAAACTAAGCTGATTTTTAAAATAACTCTTTCTTGTCTAATGTTTCCTACTTACAGCCACTCCCTTCCTCATATACCATGTGTAATTCCAGCTCTACCCAAGCAAACCTGATCGATAAAACTTAATACAGATGTTCTCAACGATCTCAGCTTACTATATCAATATAGGTAAAAAATCAACTATATCATTTTACAGATGGTCGAAAATAAACGTTATGCAAATTTCATAAAAAATAAAATCGTGAGTTCTTCTCGATGATATTCTGTCTGAAAGATAGTCTGGCAGTATGAAATTATTAAGAAAAGGCTATTAAAAATTTTGCGACTAAATAAAAATAGATATCTTTATTGATGCTAATGGATCAATCGTTGTGTGTTAGAGCTCTGATTTCTTTTTTTTTACGGAGCTTAAAAATTCCACTCACAGAATTTGCAAAAAAAAAAAAGCAAATTTTTGTTAATAACTTTTTAATCGGTCACGAATCATTAACTTAGAAGAGATCACAGCTCAGAGCAAAATATCTTAATTTTTGGCTATAGATTTGATGTCTTTATAGCACGAGTGAGGCTATCTATAAAGCGGGGGAACAACCTACACTATGGCTATGGACTGCATTATCAATGCAGAATAAGACAGAGCAGCTTGTCAGTCAGTGTGTCCAGTTCAGGGTTTTTTATGTCCTTCGGCGTGTCAAGCCATAAAGAAAATAAAAGAGGGAGACCTTAACTCATCATCATGCCCTCGCTGACATGACTGCGGTCGGTTTGTTCTTGTTCGCGTTTTTATCGCATCACAGATCGGCATACAATAAATACATGATACGATACCATGCGATGCGATACGATACGTTGCGAGGCGAATCGATTGCGTTGGGATTTCGCTTTTTTGTTTTATTGTTGTTTTCCGTTTTTTTTTTTTTGTGACTGATTTAGCAAACAATAAAGCAATAAATCAATCAATTATCAGTTAAACGCCGGTACGAGGAGCTGCTGCAATATGAAAATTGCTCAAGCCGCAACCTTTTTTGGCAACTCTTTTTCTGTGTTTAAGCGCGCTCAGAGAAAGAGAGACAGGGAGAGAAAGAGAGAGAGAGAGAGAGCGACAGAGAGAGAGAGAGCGACAGAGAGAGAGAGAGAGAGAGAGAGAGAGAGAGCCACAGAGAGAGAGAGAAGGAGAAAGAGAGATGGGAAGAGAGTGAGAACGATAGCGTAGTGTATTTTAAATTGTCGGAAATAAAACAATAAAAACAAATCAGCACGACAGTGGAATATCCTTTACAGTATATGAAGATTGTATAAGCTTAAAAGATTATTTTCGTATAAGTATTATATATAGAGGTAGCTCTTAAGTGAGCTTGTCGTCAGCCTAGAACTAGTCTCAGTCTAGCTGCCAAATTTGATATGTCTGGCTTTTATAGTTCTTAAGATTAAGGTGTTCATACAGACACCATAATTTTTCTCATTTCTCATGCCTTAAATATCAAACCCTTCATATTTTCCAAATTTAATAAAACTATCATAGATCGTTTAATATTATTTTCAACACGCTGTCCTGCTACCTTCTAAGTAGCCTCAAACTAGCTCAAATCTAACTACCAAATTTGCCAAGTCAAGCCCTTCTAGTTACTCAGATTAAGGTCTTCATACAGACAGAGAGAGACACTGTGCTCGTCCCGCCTGCCTGATGCTGATTAAGAATGTACAATATAACCCACACACTCTGCCACTTGCTGCATACATAATACACCGCACAACACAGAAACGTATCTGTCAGATACATTCATTCGTACATTCGAGACTGCAACGCAATTTGTTGACTGTTTTTGGATTTTAGCCAAAAGCGCGCACTGGCGCCAAAGTAGGTCAGCTACAGCTCCCTGTTTCAGGCACCATATAGTCCCCACTCACAGTCCCCTTACAGTCCCCCCCCCCACACACACACTTAGTCCTCAGTCCCAGTCACAATAGCTGCCAATTTGGGCGCACAAATTCCTGGCCTGACAGGCTGCAGACGACTCCAACGACGCCGACTACGCGGACGACGACGACGACGACGACAGCGCAGTCGACGCATGCCAATTAGCCCGGTCTGTGGTAGAGGTAGCGCCTGTTGGTATGCTATAAGGGGGCGGGTTATGCGGGAGGGCGGTCCCATCCATTGTTCAAGACAATAAGATATCATTTAGAAGATATTAAGACAAAAGCCACACAAAAAGTGGCGAAATATGCTCACGCATAATTATAATATCATATATCCAGCTATATCTATCTATCTACTCGTATATCTGCATATGCGATCCAGTTTATATTTTACAGTTGTCCCAACAATTCCAAATTATGAACTACATAATGACGAGCGCGAAGACAATAAAAACATAAACTACCAATATTATATTAATCGCTTCGCTTTGTTCTCTCCCTCCCTGGCAAATTTATGCCAGCTATATCGCTTTTTTTCGCAAAATCTCTATGCATATTTAAATCTCTATGCATATTTAAAACACACACATCACATATCCAGATTTCTTCAGCTTATCTGGCACGCCTTCGATTTAGCATTCTTCTTTATATATAGCAGCCGCAGCTCATAAACATGCCTAAGCATTTTTTTTTTTTTTTTTTTTTTGCAATATTTTGCCCATTTTCTAAAAAAATTAATGCTATTTTAATGGATCCATCAGTAAATGTTTTCGATTTACATAAGAAGAGATCGACTGGAAAGAAGATTCACGTTTCACGATTTAATAAAGTTATTTTAGGCAAAGTAGAATCGATCTATAGTAAACTTGGATATACGTACATATTTATTTTATAACCCTAAAAAAAAAATAAAATGCTATAAATGCTATATGCAATTTTTCTTATCATTTTCCCCGTGAAAAACTATGAAGAAATGCTTTATACTTGCTACATGGTTCTTTCTCTTTATTTTCTCACTATTCCTCTTCCCAGTTGGGTATTACGTTGTCGTAAATTTATATTAATAGTTGGCCAAGTCAAAGAATTGACCTTAGACATAGACAGAGAGTGAGATAGAGAGAGGTGAGAGAGAAAAACTGCTGACAAGCCATTAGACCTGCGGCCAGTTTCACAGCTCAAATGATCGGTGCGAATAGATTTATATAACGGCTTTCGTTAGTTTTGTCAGCTCAAAGAAGGAGGTGGAAAGAAAGGTCATTTGTCCCCCTCCCCATACACCCCTTCTGGGTCTGTCTTCTCGTTAAACACACATCATCATAGAGAGGGCCGTCTCACTTGCCAGTGGTGGTGCTGGTGCCTGGTATAATGCCTCGAGGGGGGTCACAAATTAGTTGCAAGAAGCTAAATATTTGCCAGAGATCCAATACCTAATGAACTGTTAATTTCGCCACAGAGCGAGCAAAAGAGATAGACCGATAGATCGGGGAGGTTTTGGAGGTTTGCTGAACACTTAATTGTTTTTAATGGTCCAAAGAGGAAGCCCTTTCCCACCTCTCTCACTCTTTCCCTCTCTCTCTCTCTCTCGCTCTTGTCTCGTTTTAATTTTTCCTTTTTTTTTGGCACTCGATTATGCAAAGTCTTAATTTGGACGAAAATACACCAAAGTGCTTTGGCACTTGAGCCACGCATTAATTGCCCTACACAAATATGAAACAAATTAACGGAAATTAAACTATAAGATACCCTAGAAAAATAAGAAATTGTTTGGAGGAACACTAAGGCCAAATTTAATTAAGTTTACTCTACCCAAACTATGCAAAAACTTCATAAATGCCGAGGTAAATTTTACAGATTTGCAATATCGTTTTCCTAATAAGTTTACTATAACATAGATGCGATAGATCTATCTGATTTTAATAAACACACTTGCTATAATCGTAAGCAACAATCGTAGCAAATTTCCTCAAGTTAGCTCTACCCCTAGCTTAGATACCCTGTAAAATCGCTTGCCATCGCCCTGGGGACACACGAGCTACTCGCGCCAAATATTTGGACAGCATGTCTTGGGACTGGGGCTTTCTATGAGAAATATAAGATATGAAATATGATGTGTATGATGTATGAAATGCTGAAATATATATTCGATAATTGCGATTGCCGTTGGGACAGTCGCCTGAGCTGTATGGGGCTGCTGCTGCTGCTGTGGCTGTTGCACCGCTCTAATGGCATTTTAATAATAGATTACGATGATGGCGACGACAGGCCCCGAACACAGGCCCGAAAACGGAACAGACCAACACACACATAGCTCCCCACCAAGTGATGAGTGAGCGCCTCGAGACATATGAAGCCACACACGAAATGGGCAAAAAAATAAATATTAGAAAAAAACTAGAAAATTCTTGAGTGTGTGTGTGTGACAGTTGACAGTTAGAAAGCAAAAACTGAGAGAGAAGACTGAGAAAATTTTCGAAGCGCGCATTATTTGCATAATACAAATTGGCAAGGGGAAAGAGGAAGAGACAGAGAGAGAGAGAGAGGAGGAGGTTGCACAGTTAAAGAACTTAAGGCTCGAAGTTCCCACTTTGTTGTCTAATCATGCACATCATTGCGCTGTAGAGAGGGCAGAAAGGAGTGAGGGAAGACCCTCCAATAGGAAGTCTAGACTTAGTAGGAAAAAAAGGCAGTTGTAGCAGCATTCGCAAAGATTCTTCTCACACACAACTCTCAATAGAGTTGCCAGACGTCTCAGTAAGCAGAGCACCAATAGGTCGAATTTAAAAACTGTCTATATTGTTATAATTATAAAGTATTAACACTAAGAGTGCCAAAACATAAACAAAAAGTCATCCCACATGCAAATCGCTTCATTTTTAGCAAAGTTATAGTGGATAGAAGTGAGTGTTAGGGTCCTGCTGAGGGTCTTACATGTCCAATTTTTAGTCGATCTTGACATGATTTTTGGTCAAAAATTAAAGGTTGCCTAAAACACTTTTAAACACTTGTTTAGTACTAATTTTAACCTCCGCAATCGATTAAAATTCAAAACTCGCGATTTAAAATTTTGAAAAAAAAATTTTTTCTAAAAAATCATAGGGGGGACCCTTACTAAAATTTGTCAAAAATCGAAAATTTTCAAAGAGTCTACATTAAAATTATTAAAATGTAGGATCACTAAGGGGCTCTCAACATAAACAAAATGTCATTCCGCACGAAAATCGGTTGATTTTTAAAAAAGTTATGATGGGTGAGATGTGAGGTATGCGAGGTCTATAGAGTGTCTTACATGTCAAATTTTTGGTCACATTTGACAGGATTTTTGGTCAAAAATTAAGTATCGTCTAAAGCCGATTTAAATGGTTGTTTAGTACTAATTTTGACCTCCGCTATCGATTAAAAGTAAAAGTTGGCGATTTAAAATTTTGGAAAAAATAAATTTCTGAAAAATGATAAGGGGGGACCCTTACATAAAATTGCCAAAGATCAAAAATTTTTAAAGAGTCTATTTAAAATTATTCAAATGTAGGATGACTCAGGGGCTCACAACATAAACAAAATGTCATTCCGCACGAAAATCGGTTGATTTTTAAAAAAGTTATGATGGGTGGGATGTGAGGTATGCAGGGTCTATAGAGTGTCTTACATGTCAAATTTTTGGTCACATTTGACATGACTTTTGGTCAAAAATTAAGTATTGTTTAAAACACTTTAAAACACTTGTTTAGTACTAATGTTAACCTGCTCTTTCGATTAAAATAAAAAACTCGTGATTTGAAATTTTGAAAAACAAAATTTTCTGAAATTGTATAAAAATTTACCAAAATTTAAAAAAAATTATAATTTTTTTTTTTAAGTATTCCTTAGTAGATGTTATATGCATATTTATGATATGATACTGTATATTTATTTTAGTATATGCTGCTGCTAATGAAACAACGTTTTATGTCATGTTTTTTCAATGTCGTGTGTGAAGTAATATGCAAGTCAGGCGCAGACTGAGCTCATGGAGGTAGGTGAGAGAGAGAAAGAGAGGAGAGTCTAGGCAGGAGCGAGGGGAGAGGGTACAGTCATGTGGAGGCTGCTGTTGCTGCTGCAGTGCAGCACAAATGGCACAATAAATTCCCATGATAACTAATTTAGCTGGCGGTGATCGGCGCAGAGCGATGTTTTTCTCATCTTTGCCGCGTTGCGGCACGTTGCAGCACGTTGCACGTTGCAGCATGTGGCACGTTGCACGTTTTATTGACTTCCAGTTTGACTTTGACTTTGTCTCTGCCATTGTGAATGCCATTGTGACTGTGACTTTGTTGCGCCCGTTTTTGGTCAAATTATGTGGCATGGCCTAATGATGAGTGTGGCAGCGGCAGCAACCCCACTGTGCCCCACTGTGGCCCACTGAAACGCCCACTGTAAAATACAATTATTAACTCGCTGTGGCACAACAAGAAGCTGCCTGATCTCTGTCTGATCTCTGCCTGCAGGCGATGGCGGCGGCGGCGGCAGCTTCCAATCTTGTTGACATTGACGCGATCGCGCCTCTGTCGCTGCCACAGCCTCTGCCTCTCTTCCAGCCTCTGCCTCAGCCTTTTTTTGCCGCTGCCTGCTCTTCTCCCCCCTGCCAGCTTGTGGCAAGTGGCAAGTTGCAGTGTCAGCTTGAGCTGAGTCTAACTTGCGACTATAATTTAACACCCACGACTTGTGGCATGCCGCATGGCCTGAAATTAACAGCAGCAGCAACACACACACACACACACACACACTCGCAGAGACACAGACACGCTCTGGTAGACAATTTGTCCGCCGATAAATCGATAGTCCGATAGACCCTCAGTCAGTTGCGGCGCCTTGAACGTATAAAATGAAACGCTTTACGACGGCCTTGTCAACATCTTGTCAGGCATTGTAAAGTTGCAGAGTTGCCATGTTGCAGCGTTGTTGCATCGTTGTTGCCGCGTTGCATAACTGCAGTTTAGAGCACGCGACATTTTGTGGCAAGTTTATGCCACAATTGGCCCCCAAAGGCGGATCCCAGGGATGGATGCACCACGAGTGCAGCCAGAGATGAGCTCAAATGCGATAAGACAATGAAATATGATTGGATTGTTGCTCATATCTATGGCTATAGGTGACGTGGTGAGGCAGTCTAGCTGGGGAAGATGCAATTGTATAGCCGGAAGAGCTGGAGAGAGTAAGAGAAAGAGAGAGAGAGACGCATAGAAAAAGGGAAGAAAGAGAGAGAGGAGCGAGCAGAAATTTGCATATCAATTTGTTTCAATTTTACGTAATTTTCATATCAATTTGTTTCAATTTTTTCGTAATTTTGGGATACAACTCTAGAGAGTGCACATATCATTCCAAATTAGTTTTTATAATAGCGGAAAAACTGCACATTTTGCTGCCTATGCTTAAGAGATACTGAAATATAAAAGATATATACACATAATACTACACATATAAAAAACTAAATATATTCTTTTGGTTTTATTCACTGCACACACTTTTTTTACGCGCTCATATATAGTTGTAATTGTTGTTGTTGTTGTTGTTGTTGTTGTTGTTGTTGTTGTTGTTGTTGTTGTTGTTGTTTATCAGGCAAACATTTTGGACGCTTCGCTGCATTTTCATCATTTTCTTAATCAGTCAAAACAAAAACAAAAAAAAAAAAAAACCAAAGTACAGACAAGAAGTTTGTGGCATATGCCGAGGTACTTTGAAGAGGTGCCTAGCGTAATTATTGGGTACAATTATGAGAGGGAGATAGATACACAGAGAGAGTGTGAGTAAGCGAGAAAGCTAGAGGAAGCCACAGCACAGGCAGAGAGGTAGAGTGAGTGAGAGAGAGAGAGAGCAAGGGAGAAGCATGTGTCTCAGTTGGGTAATTAAGTCAGCAAGCATGGCAAGTGCGCAGAGATGCTTCTAAAAGCGCTATCTCTCCCCCCGACCCCGATCCCCCTGTAGATTCACAAAAATATATATACATATGTATATAGTAGTATATTACATAAGTCTTTGCTGTCTTGTAGAATTCTTCTCTGTGTATGATTTATGATGCTTGAAAGATAAATTTCCTAAAGCGCTTGTTAACTGCGGCTGTCAATAGTCGCTCACCAAAATGGTTGACTCTGGCTCCTCTCGGTCCCTCTACACTCTACCCTGCCCTCTACCCGGCCTGTGATACCCTGCCTAATGATGATAGTGTCAATGCTCTGTAGCGGTCTATGCGGCGCATGAGCGAGCGTGCTCGAGAGGAGTCTGTGTGGGGGGGGGGAAACTTAACTTAATTCGTCGCCAAAAAGCAGACAAAAAGAAATGTGCTGATATTACGCATACGCCCGTTGGGCCCACTGCTTCCCCCACTTCCCCTCTTCATCAGCTGCGCATTCAGTCTCCTAATTCCCCCAACCAAATCCCGCATCGCAATCCCAATCCCAGCGCTAGTCGTGCATCCTCATCCCTGGCGACTTTTGATCTTACCGCCTGCGCATAAATCAATACAAATGTAGCAGGAAGAAAGAGAGGGCCAGGCGAAGGGGCAGGGGCAGCGGCAGGGGGGAGCTGCGACAGAGTAGTAGCAACATTGAGAGGTTCCCTCCTCAATGTTCCTTCTCCAACCTCAGCCATTGGCAACAAATTAAATTTGCCGCATCTATGTATGTGCCACAATCGGTTGCACAATGCATTTGCGGCCTTCAACTGGGCAGACAATGCACAAATTTGATGGTCATCGATAAGCAGCAGAATGGAGAAAGAGAGGGCAAGGAAAACGCAGAGAAAAAGAGGGAGAGAGAGAGAAAAATTTAAAAAGTTGCTACCGTTTGAGCGATTTTATCTACGTATAGAACAATTTATATTGCAATTTATCGATTAAAAAAAATCAATTGCAATTCATCGATAAACAAAATTCCCGTTGCAATTTATCGATAATTAAGTATGGTTACTTATCGATAATCACAAAGGTGCATGCCAAAATACATTGCAAATTTCATGCAAATATTATCGATAGCATAATATTAATATTAATAGGTTATCGATGTTCGTCAAATTTGACTACTTCACTCAAAAATATTTAATATATAAATTAAAATTAAAAAAAAATCAAAATTGTCTATATCATTACAGCATAATATAATAAATCAAATTATTCATAGCCTACTTGATTAGAATTTTGTATGTAGCTGCTTTGTAATACTCCCGAAAAATGCCTAACATCATCTCACTATAGGTATGTTATCGATATCTCATTAATTAAGAGAAGCAGCAGCAGATTCTCCCTCATTGCCCCAACTAACCTACACATAATTCGCAATTAGTTCGAACACAATTCAAGACAAGATCGCTAGAGAGTTCTCTCTCCCTCTCCAGCACCTCCTCCTCCTCCTCCTGCCACGAATCTCATTTGACATCATAGTCAGTCCCAACGACCTCTCTCCCCTACACGAGACCAGACTAGACGACTTTCTTAAGCTTCCCCGCTGATGTTTATGGATTTTAATCTGTAAATAAATTTTCACTTGATCTGCGTTCTCTCTGTTTTTTTTTTTTTTTTTTGGGATCCCCGTTGTCGTTGTCTAGACAACGTCACATGCTTTTCACACGCACTGTAACCACATTATGCAACCCAGAAAGAGAGAGAGAGAGGGAGAGAGATGTAGAGATATGATATACCGATAGAAATGAAGAAGATGTGGATTTGGAAAACTTGTTGTGACAGGTTTTAATCGGGCAGAAAATTCGACGAATTTTATTAGAGTTATTTTTGCCTCTTGTCTTTTTTTTTTGGTTTTTGGGGGGAAGGTTCCATAAATTTCAATTAGAAAGAGAGGAAAATGTTATTCGAAAATTCGAAATGAAATGCAAAAAAAATCGTTTTAATTGCGAATCGATCGAAACGATCGTTACGAAATTTAAATATTTATGTGGAAATCTCTAAAGTGTGCATGTGTGTGAGGAGAGTAGGGAGGTATCTCTAGGTATCTTCCTCTCTCCCTTTTTTGCTCTCTGTGTGTTTTTTTCTTGTACGTTTGTTGCGGCCATTCGTGCTACCGTTAGAATACGAACTCATCAGTGGCGTCAACGGCAGTGCATTTCAAAAAAAAAAAAAAAAAAAAAAACATTAATTAAATTAATTAAGCAACTCGTGCCAAGAAATTCATACAGCAGCGAGGGGGAGCAGAGAAAGCAGAGTAAAAGAAAAGAGAAGAGAGAAAAACAACCACAAAGCGCAACTCTGCACGCCAAAAAAAAACCGAGAAGGAACAAAAAAATATGGGGAGAAAAATAGTTTGCTGTTTGAAAACGCATAATTAATGCGCTCAGCGCCCAGAACCAGATTAAAGTGCGACTGCGCGCAAGCATTGCCTCAACTCAGCGGCCCAAACTCTCCACCTCCGGGTCTACCATACACAAAACACCCTAACGCTTCTCCACATACCCAGTACATACATATGGGGAGTATTATGAAAAAGTGACAAATGCAAGAACTTGAGCAAAGTTAAAAGAAATTGTATTTTTATTTATAATAAAATAAACTTGTTGAAACTTTAGCAAAATAAAATAAATTTAGACTATTTACAGGGTGCTCTGTGGTCGTATAGTGCCTTGTTTATATTGCTTATTATCGTTAGAACAAGCGCATTTGGTCAGTGAGCTAATCAGTTAGTCAGTTAGACAATACGCATGGCTCTGCTTACCGACCCCTTTCGCACTCATTTGCGTGCTCTCTATCTCTCTCTGTCTCTCTCTCTCTCCTTCTCGACTTACTCGTGTTGCCTACATACATCATAATTCAGCAGTTGCCGCAGCCTGTGGCAGTACAACACAGAGCACAGCGCACAGCTGATTCGGTAGCACAGATAGCACAGAGTGCGCTTTTTTTTTTTTTGTTGTTATTAATGTGCCTGGCAATTGCAATTGCAATGCAACAGGTGCTGCCCAGCCTTCTGGTGCCTGTTGGTATGGAGGCATGGCATGGGGGTATGCCGTGTGCTACCTCCTGCAGTGGCAAAAGATTTTTGTCAGGCCAAAAGCTAAACCGATTTCGAAAAGTCGTTTGTTGCGGTTTCCGTAGTGCAACTGAAACTGGTTGAAAACGGTTTTAGTTGTTATTTTCTACACTCCTCTACCCCTCTCTCTGCATCTCTGTCGCTCCCCTAGCGCATATCGAATTGATGGAGACTATTCATTTCCATTTCAAGTTCGTTGCCAAAGTCTTTTGCTTTGATGTTGCTGCGATGATTAAAAATGCAGCTAGGCTGCATATAATTTCTATATCTGTCGCTGTTCTTGACTAATTTTCTCTCCGCCTCTCTCTCTCTCTCTGCTCTTTTCTACTCTATCTCTGTCTTACATAAATATTCGAGAAATGTCACATGGAACATGGTTGCTTGTAAGTTTCTTGCCGAAGTCTTTGCTTAGTTTCAGCTTGGGTGATACATGTTTATTCCATTTGAACCATTTTCAATGCTGGTGGAGTCCTTCTTGTTTTTATTGGAGACTTCATATTAAAATTATCGCTGAGCCTAAGTCTTTACTCAGGATCCTTCTCAGTTCGTTGCCTAAGTCTTTTTCCTTAAGTTTGTTGCCTAAGTCTTCTCCTTCGGTTCCATGCCTAAGCCTCTTCCTCAAGTTCGTTGCCTCAGTCTTTTCATCAAGTTCGCTGCCTCAGTCTTTTCTTCCAAGTTCGTTGCCTAAGTCTTTTAATCCACTCCTTGCCTTAGTCTTTTCTCTCAAGTTTGTTGCCTAAGTCTTTTCATTCTGTCCCATACCCAAGCCTCTTCCTCCAGTTCGTTGCCTCAGTCTTTTTCCCCAAGTTCGTTGCCTAAGTCTTTTTTATAGAGATGATGCCTCATACCAAACTCTACTCACTTTTCCTTTTGTCATGACAACCCTGGTATTGTTGTAGGACCCCCTGCAGGAATCGAACTCATAGTTTCACAATGATCTGACCAATTTGACGCGGCTAAGTTCACCACTGTGGCCTGTGTACAGTGGGGTCTCTACCTCAGGCGTTGCGAGCGCAACACGTGCCGCGGACAGGCAACAAATCATCGAAACGACAACAAAAGGGCCCCCAACGTGTTGTTGTTGTTGTTGTTTTTCTTAGCCAAACAATCAAATTGGAATGAACCAATCGCGCAGCCTGTCAACACCAACGTAGGGGAAGAGGGGGAGAGGCGCGGGACGGTGGGAAGAGAGTGCGAAATGGATATAAAGTGGCGCTTAATTGCGAGCGATTAATGAGGCAAGAATTCCATCGAGGTGTCTCAGTTGTTGCCTCTGCTGCCCTCAGGTCTCTCACATGTCAAATGTCATAGCGATATGGGCAAAAGTTTAACGGGGCTTTCAGCAGTTTCGCCGCCGCATTTCAATCAACAAATTGCCGCCACCTGGAGGCAAACACTGGCAACGAACTTGCCGCACGAAACGGAAGGTCGAAATCGATCTCCATGCGGAAAAAAAAAACAAAACGTCAAAACAGAAAAGCGAAATGAAGCTAGGAAACACAGGTTGGCAAAATAGACTTGAGAATGCTCTATAAAAAAGCTTGTGATCATCATGAAGCTATAAGCACTCTATATTCAAAATTAATGAATCTAGGATCTCTAAGGGGTTCAAAATATAAGCAAAATGTCATTCCAATTGAAAATCGGTTGATTTTAAATTGAGTTATAGTGGGTGGAAGGTGTGTTTTAGGGTCCCACAGAGGGTCTTACTTGTCTAATTTTTGGTCGACCTTGACATGATTTTTGGCCAAAAATTAAAGGTCTTCTTAAACACTTTTAAACACTCGTTTAGTACTAAATTTGACCTCATCTATCGATTACAAGTAAAAACTCAAAAATGAAAATTTTGAAAAAAAAATTTTCTGAAAATTTTACAGGGGGGACCCTTACCTAAAATTGCAAAAAAACTAAAATGTCCATATTGCTATAATTTAAATGTTAAATCATTGAGAAGTTCAAAACATAAACAAAATGTCTTTGCCCATGATAATCGATTAATTTTTAAGCAAGTTATGATTAGTGGAAAGTGAGTACGAGGGTCCCGTACATGTCAAATTTTCGGTCTACTTTGACATGATTTTTGGCCAAAAAATAAATGTCTTCTAAAACACTTTTAAACACTCTTTTTAGTACTAAATTTGACCTCCTCTAACGATTAAAAGTAAAAACTGAAAAATGAAAATTTTGAAAAAAAATTTTCTGAAAATGTATAAGGGGGGGACCCTTACCTAAAATTGCAAAAAAATGAAAATGTCTAAATTGCCATAGTTGAAATTTAAAATCATTAAGGTGTTCAAAACATAAACAAAATGTTATTTCCCATGAAAATTGATTAATTTTTAAGAAAGTTATGGTTAGTGGAAAGTGAGTACTAGGGTCCTGTAGGCGGTCTACATGTCAAATTTTTGGTCGTCTTTGACATGATTTTTGGCCAAAAAATAAATGTCTTCTTAAACACTTTTTAACACTTGTTTAGTACTAATTTTGAACTCCTCTATCGATTAAAAGTAAAAACTCGAAAATCTAAATTTTAAAATAAAAAATTTTCTGAAAATGTTACAGGGGGGACCCTTATCTAAAAATTTAAAATTTTTAAAATTCCATTTTTTCAATTTTTGATATGTAGAATCCGCCAACTCAACCAAAAACTAGTATAAATAGTTTATTCCACATCTTCAGATGTCTTAAACGTTTCCAAGTTACATATCATGCCAATACGACCCTTATTTCTTGCTATTTCTTGTTCATACGACTCTCATCTACAGGGTATGCCAGACTAGTGCAAGCAGTCAATCAATAATAACATAAATAATAAAGAGAGACAAGATTATGAGCGGTAACAGGCACAATGTGCGCATATTGAATACACGAATTCAATTCCGATTGCGATTTCAATTCCGATTACGTTGCCAATTCCGATTCCAATTCCGACTTCTACTTGGCGACTCCCACTGTGCTTGCCCTGTGGCAGTTCTCATTCTCTCCCATTCCCACTCGCACCTTCCCTTCATGCATTTCCTTCTCCTCTTCTCCCCCATATTCCATACTCATTTTGAACAACGCGAACTGATTTTGATACGCGTCGCGTGACACAATTTCCAAGTGAGCCGATTGACTCGACGGGGGGAGGGATAAAAGGGGCGGCTACTCAGTGGCACAGGAAGTGCACAGACTTGGAGCTCTTCTGAAGAAGAAGAAGAAGACGAAAGCAAAACAAAACGAACGCATAATTAATATGGAGAACGTTCGCCAGTTGTGATCGTAAATGGTGATCGAACTTCCGATGAGCAACTCAAATTTGGCAGAGTTATCGATGATCCCCCCCACTTCTCCAATACCTGGTACTGCAGGTGCCTGACTGGAGTGTCGTCTGTCTGGAAATTCGTTGACGCGCATGGCAATTGCCACCTGCGGCGGCCAGGTAGCGCTCCCAAGGGGGGGAGGGCAACAATAAACAAGAGGAAAGAAGTAATCGAAGAGGCCTGAGACAGAGAGAAAAAGAGGGAGAGGAAGAATATGTAAATTATGAAATATATACACTAACCTTGGGTTGTATAGCACATATACCCTTTAAAGTGTGTATAAAAAGTCTATAAACTATTTGGTTATGAAACTCAAGCAATATATTTATAAAAACCCAAAGATCAGCAACAATAACGTTTTACAATTCTATGAAAATTCAGAAAAAAAAATAATCTTACTTCTTCGATAAAGATTTAACATATAAGACTGCTTAACCTAATCAAATTAGCACACATTATCAAAGAGTTACCAGAGTTGATATTTTCCTTAACTCAGAACAATAAACATTATTTTCCACTTTAGTCCATATCAATTCACCTCTTCAATAGCTCATATACCCCATTATACACTGCTTTCAGTTCACAAAAAAATTGACAAAAACAACAACGAAAAGTTTCTCGTGTTGCTTTTTTTCTCGTTTTTGGGAAGGAAATCCCATTAATGACAAAATCGATAAATTAATTTGTTTTCATCGAGAAAATGCATAAATAAATGTAAATAGACAAACACACAGATATACACACACACTCTCGCACACAAAATGCCGTTAAGTTATACGTTGCTGTCGGATCTTAAAGACAATATTAATTAAAATCCATCCAATTCTCAGACGGAATCAATAACTTAATAAATTGCCTTATAAAATGCTCGCACACAGCGCAACGGGTGGTGACTTTTTAGTGGCACTGTAGTTTTTTTTTTTATTGAATTCAAGAAAAAACTCATTTGTCACATAAATCAAAAATTTACCTAGTTATCACCTGCTGCTGTTGCTGCAGCTGTTCACAGATAAATAGATAGAAGAGAAATATCTCTAGTGGATAATCTTAATTTCTTAATTCTTCTCAACTTTATAGAAAAAAAGCGTAAAGAATGAGAGGAATTTTTCAATCTTGTTTGATTTCTTTTCAATTTTCCAACTGACAAATCTTAAGCTGATATCATATATAAGATTAACTGACTATAGAGCAAGACTTATGATGTAATGCCTGCTTAAAGAGAACGAATTTAATACAATACTTGGTATATTTTAGCTAGAAAAGGTCGAATAGGTAATTTTGTAGAGTTTCCACACAGTTTTACAAAGTAAAAGACTGCAGATCTTTACTATCATCAACGATACAGAGCTTTTTATATTGTCTCTTGACTCTAAAACCAATATACCATATTTTTAATTGCTGTAATTTAACCTAAATAGGTCGAAACGCGAGAATAGGTCGTTTTAGGTCGATTTCACACATATTTGTGTGGTATATAAAATCAAATCTTAGCAAATCTTTGTTGTTGTTGTTTATATGTCCTTAGCACATCTCAGTCTATCCATACTTGTTGTAACTTGCGTCAAATAGGTCGAATAGGTTGTTTTTAAAGAGATCCATATCAATTAATTGCATAGGCTTTGTTTCTGGTTGTCTCTCTTTTCAGCAACTTGTGTGGTAATCTGTCTCTCTCCTCCCCCTCTCTCTCTCTCTGTCTTTATGCAACTGTAAATAGTATTAAGTCAGCCAGTTGCATGGTCAATGTGTGACAAGCGGATTACGCAATCATATGCTCAGAGAGAACGATGGGGTTCCATGAGATTCATCAATTGACGCTGCTGACGCCCGGAAAAGTCAATCTGAAACTGACTCGCAAGTCTTGGACAGAAGAGACGACTCTGAGAAGAAACTGAGGAACTTGGGAACGAGCAGGCAAAGAATTTGCCACATTGATATTTAAATATGCCGTTGCATTAATCATAAAATTACTTGCACAAACTACGACTTGCAAAGACCATTTAAAAGCAAATTAACAAGAGAATAGCTGAAAGAGAGATAGAGAGAGAGAGAAAAATAAAGAAAGGATTGATATAGACTGCAAACTAAACACTCTTATGATAGATTATGCAAAGTATCTTTCATATATAATGGTATATAGTTGTCTGATCGCACTGATCTTGCGCATTATTAAAGAAGACATAAAATGAAGACGCTACACCAAGTTTCATCTCTGTACAGCAACTGTGAGCTGAGTTCCTTGAGTTTAGTGTTACATATCAAACCTCTGAGTCATCATGCCCAATGTGATGGTAGCTACCGCTGCTGTTGCTGCTGCTGCTGCTGCTGCTGATGTAGTTGCAACACTTGGCCGTGTCATGTCATGTCGTGTTCACTCGTGACACTCATTAGCTCGACTCGCTGGCGTGGACTACATCAAATTAGAATGAATCGACTTGTTTCTCTCTCTCTCTCTCTCTCTATCTCTTTCTTTTCTTTCTCCCTCTCATTCACACTCTCACGCTCTGCATAGATCAAAGACAGCTCGTTTAATTGAAATAATTTTCTATAATTAAACAATTAAATCAGCAAATCGGCAAATCAGCGCGTCGACTTCGACTTTGACTTCGCCCAGTCACAGTCAGAGAGTCACAGAGTCGATACTGAGTACTGAGTATACTGAGTAATGCCGCCGCCATCTGAATCTTTCATTTGAATCAAGTCACGAACTCTTTCTAGAAGTCCAATGAGTCAAATATGCGCTAAGATCTAAAAGTGTCAGATACTTGAGCTAGTGTAATAAACCACTGTGATCTCAAGTTGTTTAAACTATTTTATAAGGTATTTTTGAAAGAGTAACTGCTACTGGGAATGAACGACCTAGTAGCTGGTCTAGGTCTAGACTGGAGTAGACAGTCCTTAGCTATTTACTGTTTAAATTTCCTATATTATTTCAAGAGCTACTCGAAATCAAGTCACTTTAGATTTTAAAGTAGAATGACGGTCTTGTAGAGTGTTAGGTCTACACATCTGCTTACTGAGCCCATAGTAACAACCGTTGGCAGATATGATCCTCCGCTTGATCTCCATGTTGATGTTATTGCGGGAGTTGACGACGAGGTTTATGAAATCCTTGACAGCTTCAAAAGTATAGCTGCCCGCAGTTTAAGAGGTCGCCTTTTCTGAAACCTCCCACGGTATTGAAAGGCTCAGAGAGGTTCTTACCTACCTTGACGAAGCTTGTAGTGCAGGAATACCGAACTCAGACATGTTGGCAAATAGGCGATCTCTTATCGGGCTATCGAAAGCAGCTTTATAGACGACAAAGAAATAGTGTGTGTCGACCTGTTTTTTGTAAATCTTCTCCAGGATTTGGCGTAATGCAAAGATCTGGTCTATAGTGGATTTTTCTGGAGTATTGGCATACGACTTTAGTCTTTCGCAGATAACGCTCGAAAAGATCTTGTATGAAATGGCAATGAGACTGATTTCCCGATAGTTGGTACAAATCATTAATTCTGCTTTCTCCATAGCCTCCGGGTGTCCTGCGAAAGTAACGTAAGGTACTGAAAGTGTATTAAGTAACGAGTTAGAACAGCATAAGCTTGCCAGTGTTAGGTAACGTTTAGAAACGCAATTAGTAGAGTAACCCTTAACTAACACTAACTTCAAAGTAACATCAACTGTAACGTATCAATAACAAGTAACGCTTAAGCGATCATGTAACGAGTTGTAAAGTACTACAAATCACAAGTATCAGTATCAATTAATCAGCTTGGCAACTCAAGTACTCTAAGCAGAACGATTAGATTTCTTACCCAACCAAGTAACGAGTCATTAGTAACGAATACCACCAAGTTGATATAGTGTGTGTGTGTGTAGTATGAGCTGCAATAAAATCATGTAATAAATCATCAGCTAGAAGTAACGAGTCACACACGCAACGCATTCGCGCATCTCATAATTCTCGTAATACTCGAATCACTCTCGAATCTCCTGCCTTGCGTTGCGGTGGTCGACGACGCCATGGCCGACCCGCTGCGTTCACTAATTTGGGGTCATAAACTTTTAATACTCATCTCGCCCATTTAGACTTATCGAGAGAAGCTACGCTGCGCTGCCATAAAGATTGATCGACCCCAAAAGAAATAGCCATAAAGATAGCCAGGGTACGGACAGGGTACAACTGTACCCAATAACCGATTGTACCCTGCAGCAGTACCCTGTCGGTTGGCAAGTTGATTTTCTGCTTCTTCTTTCTTAAGTATTTCTTCTCCTTCTTCTTCTTCTTCTTGTTTTATCCGTACAGAATCTGCGTTGTAGCCATGTTAAATATTTATTTTCTTTCTTTTTGTTTCTTGTATAAACATTAAAATGCATTTCGTAGTCGTCGTCGTCGTCGTCGTCGCCGTTGTCGGGGCGTGTGGTACGACGCCCCATGTGAACAACGAGACAATGCAACGTTTTGCAAATTTTTCTTCTTCTTATCGATAGAGGGAGCTGGCGGGGGGTGACAGGGGCTACCCTGCGCATATCACGTTGCAATTTTGGAGTCGGTCACCTGCGCCTGGCGTGCGTGTATCGTTTGCATCTATCTAGGTCCATTTCCACGCCCCATTCATGCGACGGTGGGGTACTCTAGCTCTAGCTGGCTAGCGGTATGGTCCAAGAAAAAGCCTTGGCGCGTGCATTGCCCTAGGGGTTAGCCAGTGCAGGGGGAGGGGAAGAGGCAGTGCAGAGAGAGAGAGAGAGAGAGAGATGGGGAAATTGAGGCGAACACTGAGGCAATTAAAACTGAAATCCCGACTTAATCTCAATTTGAATGCAAACAGCGAGATGTTGACACTTCACTAGACAATTTGCATCGTGGACATTAGCCCGTGTGCACGAAATGCCGTTGCCTGGCCTCGTGCAGGCACAGTGGGACCGAAACTAATAAATATTAAGTGAAATTTGCAAATGTGTCAGTGTCTTATAGATAAATTGAGCATGATCTATTGGGAGTGTCGAATTTGTCTTTAAATGAATATAAATAAAAGTAAATCTTTTTTCCTTAGGTTAAATTACACTTAAGTCTTTATACAGTAATCATTTTAGTTAAACTTACCAGTTTATTAATATTTTCCTTTGTTTTTCCCTTCATATTTTTGAAGTAGATATCTTTAGTGCAAACAAAAGTTCCCAAAAACAGTTTTAATATAGTCCAAATCCCAATAATTTATCTAAATTTCAGCAAAGTTTTTCTGCATAACTCACTCTTAATGATTTCCCTTTCCTTTCCATCTATTTTGCATTGGCAGCATCCAGAAAAAAAACCTATAATAAACATTATAAGTTTAGTAAATTATTCACTCTAAATACGCTTCTCCTTTACTTCTTGGAATCTATAGATATTCCTAGAAATGCCATGTAGTATTCTTAGTAAATTCAAAGAAATCCATAAATATTTATTCACAATCAACCTTTTTTTGTTTGCAATTTACATAGCTTTGCACCACTGTCAATCTGTGTACGCAGCACACAAACAAGCAACACCCACAATTGAATTGCTCAAATACCCTGTACACTCAAGAGGTGCAGGATGAGCTGAAATTCTCAATCAATCGGGTTTCCAGGCTTGGGATTTGGGTATCTAATCACATGTAACTTGAGCAGGAGAGTACTGTTAGGTAGTGCAGGTTACTAGCATGAACAGCAGGGTACTGTAGGCTACTGGGAACTACTTAAATGGTACTGCAAAGGTACTGCATGTTACTATAAGGACCTGGAGAGTACTGCATGGTACTGCGGGGTACTGCAAGATACAGTAAGGTACTGTTAGGTACTGTAAGGTGCTGTAAGGTACTGTAAGATACTGTAAGGTACTGTAAGGTACTGTAAGGTACTATAAGGAACTGTAAGGTACTGACAGGTACTGTAAGGTACTGCAGAGTACTGTAAGGTACTGTGGAGAACTGTAAGGTACTTCAATACGACAGGGTACTCTGGCCTAAGGTACTGATGGGTACTGCAAAGGTACTGCATGATACAGTATAGTATCAAAGAGTATTGCAAGGTACTGCAGGCTAATATAGGGTACTTCAATGTACTGCAGGGTATTGCAAGGCACTGCAGGGCACTAAAGACTGCTACAAAGTACTGTAGGGTACTAGAGAGAGTACCAAGGGTACTGCACGCTGCTGCAGGGTATTCCTTAAGTCAACCCACACCTGTTGCCTCGTCTAGAATTTGGTTTACTTTGTCTCGTTTGCTTGCTTGTATGTTAGCTCTCTTCTACACTACTCGAGGCACATTTCAATTTCAATCGCTTTTCAATTTCAATTTGCACCACCCGCTGCTGCCCCCGCTGCTGCTCCCGCTGCTGCCTCCCTCTGCTGCTGCTCCCGCTGCTGCCTCCCTCTGCTGCTGCTGCTGCTTCTGGCGTCACGTGTCCGTCCGTCGACTTGGTCAGCGGCCTGAGCGAGTGTAACTGGCACAATCGAGTTCAATTGAATGCCACAGCAGGTGACGGGGTCTCAACGTTCTGGTAATTGCGCAAGCCGCCAGAGAGAGAAAGAGAGAAGAAGAGAGAGAGGAGAGGAAAGGAGAGAGAGAGGCGAATCGAGGCACGAATTGCAGAGCATTTGCATAAATTTCACTTGCATGGGCGACCGCACAGGGAAAACTCGAATACTCGAATTCACTTTGCCATCGCAAATGCGTAATGCCGCAGGCGACTACCACATGCCGCATGCCGCATGCCACATGCCACCGGGTGTATCGGGTACTGCTGCCACCACTTGCTGCATAGACTCGTCATAAACATAAACAATGATTAGGCCAGCTTGCCTCCTCTTGCGTTTGATGGCTCATTAAAACGGTTTCCCGACGACTCCCGACAACTGCCTCCGACTTTGGCGATTGCTGCCTTAATCCGCACACTCACACTTGCCCGGGGGGATGCAGGGGCAGGGGCAGGAGAGGAGAACGTAGAGAGGAGTCCCACGGGGTCTTTTCTCCCCATTTTTAGTGCAATTGTGTGATCAATTCTTTAGTCAAATTATTACTGAGAATTCTGTGTAGATCGAGCCCCACTGCAATTCAATTAGAGCTCATAACTGAACTCTGATCCCACTATATCTCTCTCTCTCACTCTCACACTCTCTTTCCCTCTCTCTCACACACACTCTATAGCACTGCTTCCCACCTTATCTTTATCGTTGGCCTGCCAACAGTTTTATTATCTCATAAATTTTAAGCGCTTTTTGATTGCCTACGCGATAGTATATGCCAAAACTAGAAAAAATCGTTTGTGGGATGGGAAGGGGCGGGTAGAAAGAGAGATGTTATAGTACAGGGTATACAGGAAATATCAAAATCAAGCAAACTTAATCGAGGGAATCTTTGAGTAAAGCGCGCTAAGCTTTCATCTTTTTTGATATTAACATAGCTTCCGTTCAGTTTTTTTTTTCCAATAAACAACTCGTTTAGTGAGGAAGATCTCTCTCTACCTCTTTCTACTTTCTCAAGAATTATACCTTGTATATACATAAGCAATTCGATCATACAATGTATGCAAAACATCTAAATTTGTTATAGAACAAATTTACTAGTTGTAACTCTTACGTGGAGTGAGTTACGTGAGTTGGTTAACGAAATTAAGTGAACTAAGGGTTCTTTAGGGTATATTGGGTATTGTTTTTTCTGAAATTCCTAGCTACAAACTTTATTCGGCTCCTTGTGGTATTATTAAGAGAGTTTCTTCAAAAAACTCAACACCCGCTCAAATTTTCTAGCCACAGCTCTTGTGTAGACTTAGTTCCAAGAGTTCTAAAGCATTATAAGGAATATTTAAGGGTCTTTATCGAAATTAAAGCAATTTTTCAAACAAACCGCTCTTGCAGAGTGTGAAAAAACAGTGGGAAAAACATCTTAACTATACTAATTTTCGAGCTCGTTATAGACGCTATTCTATTCTATTCTGGAAGGAGTACGGTCTTTAAGGCAGAAGAAACGTAGAGCGTAGAGCGTGTCAAATAGAATTTTGTTGACAATATTAATTACTGTACTCGGCGTTGAAAATGCTGCCGAATTTTGTCGGCCCAACTTAAGAGGGGCCCCCAAAATGGAAGATGAAGAAGAAGAAGGTGCTGTGAAGCTGGCAGCCACAGCTAATCGATGTCTCCCCGAAAACAAAAAACGAAAAAAACAAGAAAGCAAGGCTACCTTCGGCTTGCCGAAGGTTTCATACCCTTGCAGTTATACAAAACATAAAATATATTTGGATTGCTGCTGGTTTCTGTGGCATTTATTGAACAATTATAACAGTACATCGATTATATCATCCTCTTATAATTTCACATACTCAGCCTTCATTAGGCCGATCGTTGATCGTTAGTTCGATTTTGATGAAACTTTATTATTAAGGACACACTTAGATTTGGATGTGGTAAGCCTGATAGCTATATCTTGAAATATAACGAAAATCGGCCGATAGGCTCCATGACAGCTATACGATATATCGGTCCGATCTGGCCCGTTCCGACTTATTTAAATAAATAAGTCGGAAATAAGAATCTTGTGAGCAAAGTTTCATGAAGATAGCTCAATAACTGGGGGACTAATTTGCGTTGCAACAGACAGACGGACTGACTGATTGTTCCTATAACAGCTATAGAATATAAACGTCTGAGATATTTAAATGGAAAAACTAAGGGCGGGTTACTGTATAACATTAAAAAGTATTGATAATGTGCGGTATTTCCAAAAACAAAACAGGTTTGCATACAAAAACCCTGATTTCAGCCGATTGTTCCTATGGCAGCTATATGTTATAGTGGTCCGATTTTGATACAATTTTGACAGCACATTAAGAACGTAATAAGAATAAGATTTGCCAAATCTTGTTGCAATATCTTGAAAAATAACAAAAATCGGCCGATAGCTTCTATGACAGCTATACGATATATCGGTCCGATCTGGCTCGTTCCGACTTATTTACAGCCTACAGCAATAAGAAGCTTGTGTGCCAAGTTTCATGAAGATAGCTCAAAAACTGAGAGACTAGTTTGCGTTGCAACAGACGGACGGACGGACGGACGGACGGACTGACGGACGGACGGACGGACGGACGGACAGACGGACATCCATTTTCCGACTCTCCTGGTGATGCTGATTCAGAATATATATACTTTATAGGGTCGGAGATGTCTCCTAAGGTGCGTTGCAAACTTCTGGCTAAAATTAATATACCCTCTGCAAGGGTATAAAAATAAATAAATAAATGTATCTATAATTAAAACATTTGGCAGAAGGTAGTCGACAGTCGGCGGCAATCGGTAGAGAGGTCTAGAGAGGCCTCAAGAAAAACAAATCATGTCAGAGATCAACTAAAACAATAAGCGCCAATAAGCAGACAAAGCAAATGTGCAGTTAGCTTAACGGTGAAGCGTGAAGAAAAACATAAATAAAAGTCCCCCCGAAAAAGAAGATAAAACAACAAGAAGACCGACACAAATCAACAAAACTGCCAGTTCTGGAAACCCCCTCGTAGCCCTACCCCGATCGATACCGATTCCAAACTGACATATGAACTTTGAGCCAAGTTCTCTTTTTTTTTTTTTGGTTTCTATAAATTTTCAAACTTAAAGTACCGTAAGACTTTGATAAAGACGCAAGACAGGTCTCTGGCCTAGCGACTAGCTAGCGCGCATGCCATCTCACTCGCACCCCACACATATACATACCAGAGATAGAGATAGAAATAGATACTACTAGTAGTAGTGTGAAGACAATACAATTTCGAGACCCTTTTGTTCGCGCAGCCCCGGACTTGTCTTCGTTCAATCTGTTCGTTGACATTTGTCAACCTCTCTGCCCCAACTCCAATTTCAATCGGATCCAGTCTCGAGCCTCTACACTCCATACTATACCACACCATTCCAATTCCAATTCCATTTCCAATTCCAATTCATATCTCATTCGCTGCGGTATTACATTTTTTTCCCATTGTCATATATTTTTTTTTTTGCGCGCGTTTGATACGATTTAGGGGGCTATTTAAAGCCATTCGCCAATATATTTAGAAACATCTTAAGTATTTTCGACAGCATCATTATCATTATGATATATCATTATGATATCGAGAGGGCCCTTTTGTTGCCAACTTATTGTGAATTATATCATCGATTTGTATGGGAAATGAAGGGTGAAGCAGATTGCGTTTTTTTTTTCTTCTTTATCGAAATTGAATTCGTTTTTGCGACAGACAACACGCCTAGTAAAAAGAGAGAGAGAGAGGAAGAGAGAGAGTGAGAGGAGGACTATTTTTGTAACCCTCTTTGTCTGGCCATAGCAATTTCATATGCAAATCCCTGAACGTCTGGGATATATACAAGTAGTTCACAAAGGATGATTCTATTCAATCGATTCCCTGAAATATTCCGCACAATAATTCATATTTCTTCAAGAGAATAGGGAAAGATAGAGATGGATGCGACTAAACCAAGCAGAGTATGCGACTTAAAAGACGAAAAGATTAGAGAAAAAAAAAACTGTATTTATGTAATACCTTCTTTCATAATATTATAATAATATTCAAATGCTAGAATTCAGCTCGGCAAGCTTCTTCCTCTCTTCTGTTTATTACAACTTTTTTATTATATCGTATAGTATGGTATGGTATCGACATTGAAAAAGGTGCTAAACAACATGCTTAAGCTTGTTCAGTTTTATGTTTTATGTTTTTGCCATAAATTCCAGCTGCAAATAACATTCTGATAATCTGCTAAGTAATTGCAGCAACAACTATGCAGCATCTCAACAATTTTGTATACCCTGCAGAGGGAAGGTGTATAAGACAAGGTATGTTCGGTTTATTTATACAAGAAAGAAGAAAGAAGATGAGGGGGAATGTCACAGAAAACATACATAATTCATTGAAGTTGATATTCAGTTGGCTTAACTGCAAAATGTGCAAGTTAAACTCAGCTAACCTCAAGGAACTCGAGAACTACCATAGATATCTCTATGAAATTTGGTATATGCTTAGATAAGTTCATTTAGGAACTTCTTCTTGCGTTTTCATAAAGGAATACTCTTCCAAGTACGAAATAAATTATAGTGAAATTTTATAATGTCATTTATTTTAATAATCTATACAATTATTTATTTATTGCTGACCTTAAGTGCAAATGCAGCTCAGGCAAACTTAAAGAACTCAGGAACTACTAAAGATAGCTCCATCAAATTTGGTATATGCTTGAATAGATTCTCATAGAGAATATTTCTTTGCTTTTCGTTGGCAAAACTTTGCTGCAGTTCGAAATAAATCAGTTTCAAAGTTTTATCTTGCCTTTTTTTCGTACTATTCTTTATAACTTACAGGGTATTTGTTAGTTTAGCTATATTCCACTTTTAGCAGGCTCTAAGTGGGTGAGGGTCTTTTCTCAGCCGCCGCAGTTGATGAGGCAGCAAAGGCAGCAGACGCCCAACACGCCCCCAATTTGTAGCAGGCTGCTGCTGATTGCGATTGGAAAGTTCAAATCAAGCGCAAAAAAAAGTGGGCGTGGCAAACAAGAGCCTTAGACAACACTAACTAGGGGGATTAAGGAAGTGTGTGTAGATTAGCAGAGTGTGTGAGTGTGTGTGTGTGTGTATTAGCTGCGACTTGTTAGCAGCAGCAGCTGCGTCATTAATTAAGCGGGAGAGAGAGAGAGAGAGGGAAGTAGGTAGGGAGAGAGAGAGAGATAGGGAGCAAATGCAGCCTGAAATGCCACAGATTCTGCCCGATTGTGGCTGCCAATCGATGCTTATCAAGCTGGAGCGTTGATAAAGTTATAAACGGAGCATGCAGACAACAAGTTGCAGCCAGTTGTGGGCAACTTTGTAGCCGGCTGTGGCATGTGGCAAGTTGATTGTCGAACTAAAATTTGCAAACAAATGAAATATTTGCGCTGCTGCTGGATGTGATTTAGTGCTGCCAAAGGGGCGCGTAATTGCAGGCAGGCAGTGGGGTGGCATGCCTCCCCTTTCAGTTACCTCCACGCGCGGCAACACAAACGCCTCCATCTCTGCCTTCTGCTCTGCCTGCTCCTCTGTCAACTCTTCTGCCTCCTTCTGCCTCCTGCTGCTCTACGTAGACTACGTCCAGCTGGTCCAGAGCTGTTGCCTTGTGTGCTGGCCCGGTTTTTGGCCTCACCTGTTTGGCCAGTTGTATTGGGGCAGCCCATGGCCCCCATGTTGTTGTTGCATGCAACGCCTTCTTAATGGCATTTCGAAATTTGTCAATCGCTGCAGCGGAAGTGTAAGAAAGAAGAAGCAGCAGAGCAGCAGAAAGAGAGAGAGAGCGAGAAGAGCGACAACTAACGAAGCAATTAATTTGGCTTGGCACGTTCTGCCTGCCACACGCTGCCTGCCTGCCACATGCTGCCTGCCTGCTGCCTGCTTGCCGCCTGCTGCCTGTAGCTGTTGCTGCCGCAATTTGAGCTGATGTTGCGCTAAGTGCTGCCAATGGCTGCGGCATCATTTAAATGACGAATTGAGCGAAGACTCGGCGAGGCAGGCAGCATGAGGCAGGCAACTCCATCGTGCCACGCGCCATCGAGATGGAGGCAGACGTGTGTATTGACAGACGCCTGTTAGACCCGCCACAGCGTGTCTCTGTCTGTATGTTGCATGCAGCATGCAGCATGCCTCAGCCTCTGCCACCGCCATTGCCACTGCCTGTGGCATGCAACAAGGCAGTCGCTCGCTCGCTCGCTCAGCTGTGCTCGCTCGCCTCAACATCTAATGCGATGTTTCCCCAACGCAAAACATCGCCAATTAAATCGCACCTGGGAGAACAAGTGTCGCCTCCAATGATAACTTCATTTGTATACGCAGTGGGAACATATGATAGACTAACAATAATACCCTGTAAACACTATGAAGAAGTGGGGGAGAGTTGGCAGAGTAGAGAAGGTAGAATAGGCAGAGTATTGTTATAGTATGATTTTTTTTGCATTCCTAACAGTCATTATACCCTGTACATGCAGAAAGTAAAGTTTGCCAGACTGTCAAGTATACCCTATAAACAAGTAAGAAGAGTTTAAAGAGGCGAGCATGGTCTAGTTTCTTCCATAAAGCAACGATAGTATCATTTTCATTTTTTGACTTTAAGCTATACCCTGTAAATGCAGGGTGTAGTCCAGTGCATACAGAGTCCTATGTAGTATAACTATATTCTTAATTTCATAGAAATTCCTATGCTAAATTACACGGTATTAGCATAATCATCAAAAATAAACATTAAATTCAACACATTTTTTAATTTTCTTTATAATTTCAGAATGTCAGTCGACATAAAATCTATTATAATCAAAAAGAAGACAATCTCAACTTAAGAAATCTATAAGAATCGAAAAGAGTGATTAAAAAATAATTTGCTCACAGATTATCAATCCTATCTTCCTATGAATAGTTTAATATTTTTAGCACAACATGCGCATCTTTCGTGCCATCCCCCTGAAATAGATCCATAGCTTTCCGGGAATATATTACACGCGCATAATACTCAGCAAATTTCATGACAATCTTATTACCAATATATTATTCAAATGTTGCCCTACTAAGATTTTTTTGCCATATTCTTTTCGCAACTATGTATGAATGTATGGGGGAGGGGGAAGATTACTCATGCAGACTTCATGGCTTTTGCGCATTTGATAATTTCACAATAATCGTAAATGATCGAGGGGAAGATCTCGAGATGATCATCGATAATATTTGCAAAATAAATTGGGTCAAGTGAGAGAGAGAGACGCAATGCCAGCGACAACGACACGTAATGCCAATTTAGCAATGCGTATTATCCAAGTATAACCATATACAGTATAATATACCTCTCTCTCTCTCTCTCTCTCTCTCTCTCTCTCTGTCTCTCTTGCCTGTCTAGCTATCTGTCTAACGATCATTGGATCAATAGTATGATATGTATGGGAATATGCTAATCAAGTGTGCGTGTCCATCGAGAGAGAGAGGGAGGAAGAGAGAGTGCGAGGGGGAGAGAATCAAATCAAATCGAGAAACGAGAATCGCGCATTGAATTGAATGAAGCGTCGCGTTCAACTGTAAATGTTGTACAATATAATCGAAATAGTCGTACAAAACAACAATTACTGATTTTTTTTTTTATCGATAACAACAACAAACACAATGCACAATTGGCCATTAGCATAATGATGCCATAAAGCACACACACACACACACACATAGAACTTACAAGGGGAGGCGTATGGGATAGATATAAAGAGGGAGAGAGAGAGAGAGAGGGAGAGAGGGAGGGAGAGGGAGAGCGGGAGAGCTTTGCTATTTGCAAAGAATGCGACAATGCATACCAAATGAGCATGCCAAACATGTGCCTAACCTGTCAGTCCCCTCCCCTAGACCACCCCTCCCTGTTTTCCCCCTACTACCCCCTTTTTCCCCTCCCTAGTAACTTCACAGTCTTCTTTTGCGTTTGTCAACAAAATGTTCTCTATGCGTCGTTTCGTTTTATGACAATTAACACGATCATTCTCCCCCAGCCCTCTCCCCTCTTTCTTTCATTCTTTGACTGTACATGGTCATGTTTGACAGTGTTGTAGCTAGCAGAGGGGGCCTCCGGCAGGGGAGGAGGGGTAGGCAGCTAGGCACTTGCATATCTCTCTTTCTCTCTCTCTCTCTCTACTCATCGTATATGGCGTAATAAAGTGACGTCGCTTTGCTGCAAAGCGTTGGCATTGCCACCTCTAGGCTGTCTTTCTCTCTCCCTCTTTCCCTCTCTCTCATTCTCTCTCTCTCTGTGTGTGTGTGAATACTCACATTACAGCTATGCAAAGACAGCTTGTTGTGCGTGTGTATTTTACTATTTGCCTTAGCACTTTTATTTACACTCTATTTAGCGTAATTCTCTACTGTCTCTGTCTCTTGTTCATCCTCTGTCTCTCTCTCTCTTTTCTCCTCTCCCTTACTTTCCTCCTCTCTCCCCCCTTTTGAAAGTTACATAATATTCTTAATTTATAATTAAAAGCTTCTATTGCGTAATATTCTAAAAAAGAAACTCCCTATACCATTATAAAAGATATTTTCCATGAATTAAGCTATTGTTAAAGCTTAAAAGGAAATTTAGACTCAAGAAACCAAGTTTAATCAACACGCAATTCTTCTAGCTTTTTCTATAGGTTGCTCTACAGATCCTTCCAACACTCTTTGCCCAAATTCCCTGCCTAGATTAACCCACACTCTGCACACACATTATAAACCGATTATTAGAGCAAAAAAAGTGAAGAATTCGAGCAGAAGAATTGCTAAATACCCTGCAACACAAATCTCCTGATGGTATTGCACACACAGAGTCGTGATGTCATGCCAAAGACCCAAAAGCCCCAATGCAAATTCTGTCCGTGTGTGTGTGTTGAGAAGGAGGAGAGCGAAAAAAAGAGACACACAAAGAGAGCGGAGAAGAAGAATTCAACGCAAATTCCAAAAAGGAAAATGAAGTTGCGAAACCAAATGGGAAGGCACGCAAAACAGAGAAGCGAAAAAAGAGAACAGAGAAAGAGAAAAACACAAAAAAAAAAAAACTGAAAACTGAAAACTGGTTTCTCCCTTTTCCTTTTCAAATACAGTTGCTTTCCAAGAAGGCAGCGCAAGCAGAGACAGGGAGAGAGAGAGAGAGATAGAGAAGAAAGACAGAGAGAGAGAGTGTGGGAGAGAAGAGTGCAAAGTAGGGAGGTGCTGCTCTCCTCTACAAAAAAGGCAACATTTTGCAAAAAGGGCGTGAAGGAAGCACACACACACACACACACCGCAGAAGAATCGTGTAGACGCGCGGCCAGACAATCGATTGCGTCTTTCTTCTGCTTGTAGCGTTCTTTATGTGCGCTTGTGCGTTGTCTGCAGCATTCTTCTGGGGCGTGTTCGAAAAATATTTGAAAATTGCATTTGCTGCAGAAAAGTAAAAAAAAAAGAAAAGAAACTTCAAAAAATAAGCAGAAGATTTGCTGTTAGTGTTAATGCCATTTCTAATTTCGCTGATTTATGGGCCTGGGCCGCTGTAAAGGAAGAAGAAGCAGCAGAAGATGAGGCAGAAGAAGCAGAGGCAGAAGACTGCGCAGGGAGACTGCCAGACTGCTGCTGCCTGCTGAAAGACTGTGCGGATTCTGAGTCACATGACCTGCCTGAACTTGCCTTAATGGCTTTTTATAAGCGTCTTCTTCTCTCTCTCTCTCTCTCTCTCTCTCTCCCTGTCCTTCTCCCCCTCTCACCCTCTGCTGCCCAACACTTTTGGAAACTACATTAAAATGCACTCAAAATGCAATTCATAATTTTCTTTTTTATTTTTTTTTTTGTTCCTGCCTGCCCACTTGGCCAATATATTCGTTTTCGTTTGAATAACAGTTATGTACATAAGTATATGCACACACCTCTATCTCTCTGTGTGTGTGTGTGTGTGTGTGCGATAATTTCCATATGCCATGTGCGATTTCAATTTGTTTACGAGCGCACTTGGCAAGTCTGACGCACAAGCTGATACGCACGCGCATACCCTGTAAGTGTGTGAATTGTATGGGTTGTCTTCTTTTCACTGTAATCTTCATTCATCCCAACTAACAACCGTTTTCCATTACTTCTAACATCTTCTGCTTTACAGGGTATTTTTTAGCCCATCATATAGTGCAATTTTTGCTTTCTTTTTCCCTTTTTTTTCTTTTCTTAATTCTGCTTCTTTATTCATATCTGAAATATTTTTGTTTACACGCAAATTTGTGCAAATATTTACAAACCAAAAAAAGGCGCAACGTGGGTGCGAATGTGAGAAAAAGAGAGAGAGAGATACATATATAGGAGGTTATAAAAGCGAATTCCGTTGACAATACAGTTAGTTGTTGAAGAGAAAGGTCGCAGAGGGCAAAAAAACAAAAGTTCTAGGCAAAAAATTTTTAGAAAACTTGAGAAATTCATTTTTTTCAAAGATTTTTTTTGGCATAGAGGGAAGAATAAAATAAAATATTGCATAATATATATATAAGGCAAGATCTACAGAATAAATCATTTTAAACAATACAGAAATAATTATTATCAACTATAACCCATTTAGTGGATACTTTTCAAGTATTTTCAGCTTAAACTGCTTGGGAATTATAAATAATTTTTAAAAATAACACTGCAATGCATTTTCGTGCACTAAGAATTTATATAGATCATAGAGAGTTATCGATTTGAAGGCTTAAGCATAAATTTCTACCTAATTGGCCACTGCTATCTATAGTTCTTCTAATACGCTCAGCTAAAACTGCTTGGGAATTCTAAGTGTAAGGCGTTTTTTTTTGCCTGGAGTGTGATTTTTTCATTGTCATCTAATCAAGTCCGGTGCATTTCAAGTTTCTTTGCCAGATTCGTTACGTGTACAGTTGTGTTTTGGCGTCTAATGGCGATCGCAATCAATTTGATTGATTGGCGGGCGGATTGTCGTGCAGGTGGGAGGCACGGGAAGGCGTGCAGGTGGGCGGCAGGGAGGTGACATCGAGAAGAGATTACATACAGCAGAGCAGAGGAAAAAAGAATTCCACAAGTTGCGACGAAAAAAAGAGAAACGAGAAGACGAGGAGACGCTGCAGTTGTCATTCACAATGTTGCCACAAGGCAAGTGGCAAGTGGCACGTGGCAGGTGCAGCAGGCCGAAACAGGGGCGCCAGAGGGGGCAGAGTAATTATGCGAATTGAGAAATGATGGGGCAACCCGGTAGCAGGAGCAGCTCCGACTCCAACTCCAACTCCGACTCCGACACCAGCACCGGCTTCACATTAATTGCATTGCGCATTGGCCGACCAATTAATCTGCATGATAATCGTATTAATTGATGGCGTCGACGTCGCAGTCGACGCTGACATTGACTGCGACTGCGACTGCAACTTCGATGCATCGGATCAACGGCGGATTGAGCAGGTGCCAACTGGCAAACTGTTGATGGGGATCAGTTAGAAATTGATATTGCATTGAGTGTGCGAGTGAGGGGGGAGGCGGACGAGGGGGTTTCACGGTTATATGCGGAAATGTTATCGATTAAATTATCGATCAGTAGCGGCAGTCAGTCAAATTGCTTGTAAATGGGGAAGTGTGTGTAAAAAGTAGGCACAAGTAAACTTATCGATAAGTACAACAATTAACTATCGAAGTATTAAACAATGAAACATCTCATCGATCAACCGAAATATCGATTATTACAGATTGGCGTATCGAAAATTCTCTTTAACCGTTTGAATAATCGATAATTAAAACAAACTATTAGATTGTCAATAAATTTCTTATTCGATTAATTTATCGATAAATTCGTTTGATCAGCTGAGATACTTGGGTAGTTTTTAACTAGAAAATACCCCGTACATGCCCAGGGTATTCTGAGGTTTCCCATAAATCAAACTATTCATAACAGATTGACTTAGCGAAAATTATATTTAACTGTATATACAATCGATAACTGAAAGAAACTATTAGGTAGTCAATAAATTAAATAATCGATTAACTGAGATATTTGGATGGTTTTAAACTAGAAGTGCTCAGGGTATACTGATGTTTCCCATAATTCAAACTATACAGAATAGATTAACTTATCGAAAATTCTGTTCAATCGTTTAAATATTCGATAACTAAAACAAACTGTAAGTTTGTCAATAAATTACATAATCGATTAACTTATGGATAAATTTGTTTACTCAGTATACCAGTTGAGATATTTGGGTAGTTGTATATGCCTAGGGTATTATGAGGTTTCCCATATATCAACCTATCTATCTTCTACAGCATATCCAACATTAACAGGGTATCAACAGGCTTGAGCAAGTTACAGCAACTAAAAACTCAATCACTGCGAAAGCGAAAAGGGCTACCCCCTCCCCCTCACAGCCTGTTTAACAGGCATTTCCCTCCGCCTTCTCCTCCTCCTCCTTCTCACCAACAGACCCTCCTCCAAAACGAGCCAAAGCCAAACCCAATGCCTTACATAGAATCAACAACGCGCAAACAGGCGTTGAGTTCTGTTAGTCGTGTCTACAACGGAAGAACCGAGGACGGGCGACCGACCATCTGCACGCGGCAAACGAACTCTTGGATGAGTAGAGGAGGCAAAAAAGGAATCACAGTTGGGCCACAGACACCATCAACAGCAGCGCAGCAGCAGCAGCAGCACATACACAGGATCAGGAAATTCCGGTTTGCAATTCTTTTTATTATTATTATTATAATTTCTGTTCTTCATTTCTCTGTCCGCTGCGTTGCGCTGCGTTGCGTTTGCTTAAGCTGTTTGTGATACCCGTTGTGCGAGCGTATGCTTTAAAGGGTATGCGAGAGTGCATATATCATTCGCCAGAGTGTGTGTGTTGGTGTGTCTGTGTCTGCGCAGAGACCATAAAGTCCAATCAGGCTGTAGATAAGATTTACATTAGAATTAAATTGCAGAAGAAAGCAGGAGGGTAAGTAGACAATAAAGTGTTGAGATTAACTATTTGCAAGATAAGGTATCTCTCTCGCACATTGAGCAGGATTAGAGATATAGTTGTTCTTCAGAAATTACTATATGTAAAGAAATTAATGAAAGGAACTGAAAGACAACTGGGAAAGTATTACGAAAATATAATAATATAATATAAAATAAAATAATATACACATATATAACATTTTAACTCGTTTAAGATTCATGCTGGGTAAAAAATATATACACCATAAAGAAATGCGTTGTTTTTTTCATCGCATAATTTTTTGAAGTGTTTGATGCGGTGTTTTTTTTTGATGCATCAATTGGACACCTAAACAATTCTATTAAGTAAACATTATAAGGAATGTAAGCAGAATATATATATATTTTCTATGTGCAATTCTTTCGTTGCTATATCTTTGTTCCCCTCTCTCTCTCTCTCTCTCTCTCTCTCTTTCTCTCTCTCTCCCTCTTTCCTACTGCTATTTTTATACGCATTCGATTCCTTCCGATTTGTTTACGTTATTTTATGCTATCAATTTAATGCTACCTCCCAGTCGTCTCTTCGTTCTTCCCCCGCCCTCACGCCTCTCTCGGGTTTTTCAATCAACGTCAGCGAGACTTGAGGCTCTTCGCTTCTAATGCTCTACCGCGGATCTCCTCGCCTGCCACCCGCCTCTCTCTCTCTCTCTCTCTCTCTCTCACCCAACTGGCCCAGGAGAAACAGGAATTTTTTTTTTTTTTTTTTGTGTACATGAAACATTGAAAGCCGATTGCTGCATTCCTGCCCCATCCCAGCCCAATCTCTCTCGCTGTCCCTCTCCTTCTCTCTTTCTGTCTCTCTCTCTCTCGCTGTGCTGCTCATCGCGCTGCTTGGCCGTGACTTGTTTGTTTGTTGGGTCTGTGGCTATTTTTAAAAAAGCCGCAGCATCCAAAAGGATACACCGCCGGCCCGTTGGGTGGAAAGACATCGCATCGCAACGCTGCGAAGTAACCGGTTTGTGGCCATTGCTCCATCTAACTCCGTCTTGCACAGACTGAGGCTGTGGAGGAAGAGGAGGCTGCAGCTCTTGCATTTTCTGGATTATTGATTGCTCTGGGTCTCTGGGCGAACGTCTGTCCCCCCTCAATCCTGGCCTGTCCCCCTACTTGCCCCCTATTCTGGTGGCATTTGCATTTGTCGCCGTGGCAAGTACTCGATACTTTTTTACGTTATTTACTCTACCAGTTTTTTATTCGCCTAGGCACCACCACATCGAATTATTATTTATTGCGTACCCCATTTGCAGCATGTAATACCGAAAAAAAATAAAAAAGAAATGACAAAACTTGATACTGCCCACGGCCTATTGATGTCTTTGTTTATTGCACTGCAGAGACAGCGAGAGAGGGAGACAGATAGCCAGTAAGACAGAAAGAGAGATAGCGAGCAGATTCCATACGAGTCCAGACTATATGCTAATTAGACACCCAGTGCCAGTGCCAGGCTACGAGAGACCGCCTCAAGCCTCACTTAATTGACAGCTTGAGCTGCGATACATCTCTAATGGTTTCTGCCACGCCCCCCCTTGCTCAGCTAACCCCCCCTAGGGAGGGAGGAGGTTGAGAGCGATGGCTAACAGGCAAATCTAATTAAAGCAAATAGTTTCAATTGCCTCACTATTTCAGCACGCTAGATGGCGCTCTTTGATCAACCAAACCCAAATGCTGCAATTCTCTCGCGCTCTCTCTCTCTCTCTTTCGATCTCTTCTGGCACAGACAACTGTCTTCCATTTCGATGGCCATCGCATCCTCACGTCATCGTAATCAGCGACTCTCCTTGAAGTACTCAATCCACCAGCTGCACATTGAAAATTCACTTTGATTATCCGCTAAAGTCACCCATTTTGAGTTCACAATTTCAATTCACAATTTTCTAATTGCCGTTTTCAACCCCAACCATAGCTGTCCTTTTGAGCCAAGTTGGCATCTCTTCGATGATGGCATAGCGTAAATTTATCGTGCTTTTAATGCAATATCTTTCTGTCTTTCAACAACAGGTTGAGAAAGTCAGAGGCGAGTGCAATTGACATAAGATACCCTGTAATCAGTTTTCAGGGGGGAAATACTTAAAAAAAAAAAAATAGTTATGTTGGGTAGAAGTGAGTTTACGGATCCCATACATGTCTAATTTGTGGTCCACCCTGACATGATTTTTAGCCAAAAATAAAGGTTGTCTGAAACAATTGTCTAGTACTAATTTCAACCTCTGCTATCGATTAAAAAAATAAAAACTTAGGATTTAAAATTAAAAAAAAAAAATTTTTTGAAAATGTACAGGGGGGACCATTATAAAAATGTAAGAAAATCAAAATTTTTTCAAAACTATTATATTCCAAATAAGTGAATATAGGATACCTAAGGATCTCAGAACATAAACAAAATGTCATTCCTCATGAAAATCGGTTAATTTTTAACAAAGTTATGGAATGTAGCAAGTGAGTCTATATGTCCTGTAGGGGCTCTTACATGTCTAATTTTTGGTCGGTATGGACATGTTTTTTGAGCAAAAATTAAGTATCGTTTAAATCACTTTTAAACACTTGTTTATTTTTTATTTTAACATCCCCTTTCGATTAAAAGTAAAAACTGGCGATTTAAAATTTTGAAAAAAAATTTTTTTTGAAAAATATACAGGGGGGACCCTTACCTAAAATTTCAAAAAAATCAACATTTTTTCAAACCTTCTATATTCCAAATAAATGAATCGAGAATACCTAAGGGGCTCAAAACATAAGCAAAATGTCATCCCTCATGAAAATCGGTTGATTTATAACAAAGTTATGGTCAGTACAAATTGAGTTTCAAGATCCTGTAGAGGGTCTTACATGTCTAATTTTTGGTCGACCTAGACAGGATTTTTGGCCAAAAATTAAGGGTTCTCTAAAACACTTTTAAACACTTATTTAGTACTAATTTTAACATCCCCTTTCGATTAAAACTAAAAACTGGCGATTTAAAATTTTGAAAAAAATTTTTTTTGAAATATATACAGGGGGGACCCTTACCTAAATTTTCAAAAAAAAACAAAATTTTTTCCAAACCTTCTATATACCAAATAAATGAATCGAGAACACCTAAGGTGCTCAAACCATAATCAAAATGTCATCCCTCATGAAAATCGGTTGATTTTTAACAAAGTTATGGTATGAGTTTCAAGATCCTTTAGAGGGTCTTACATGTCTAATTTTTGGTCGACCCAGACATGATTTTTGGCCAAAAATTAAGGGTTCTCTAAAACACTTTTAAACACTTGTTTAGTACTATATTTAACCTCCTCTTTCGATTAAAAGTAAAAACTGGCAATTCAAAATTTTGAAAAAAATGTTTTTTTCGAAAAATATACAGGGGGGACCCTTACCTAAAATTTGAAAAAAAAAAAAAAAAATATTTTTTGTAGTTTCATTATTTGTAGCATGACTAAGAGAGTTGGTAATGTTTGTCTCGACTTTCTACACTCATCTAGAAATCAATTAAATCCTCTGTAAAATAAATTTGCATAAACTTGATTGTTGCTGTTGCTGGCGTCACAGACAGACAATGGCAACTGTTGCTGGCGTCACACACACACTCAATGGCAACTGTTGCTCCGTTGCATTTCATAAATGCCAAACGACGAGTGACTTATTGACGCAGCATGATACACGACATGGCGGCAACAATTACACACGGAGAGTGAGAGAGAGAAGGAGGGATGAAAGGATTGAACGATTGATAGATGCCAAATGGATGGATGGATGCAACAGCAGCAACAACAGCAGCAGCAACAACAAACTCAAGTTTTGTGCGTCAAATCACGTACGCAATTGCGTTGACGATGATGATTGCGAAAAGCAAAGAAAATACCAAGGTGAATCAAGGCGAGACCAGAGATCGTTGGATCGTTGGATCGATTCAATGTTGACAACGCCCGTTGTCTCGCAACGATATAGGTCTAGGCCTGGCTTTAGGCATAGCTGCACATAGAGGTGCATTGAGGGAGACGCGCATTGGGCGGGTACGATTCCACGAAAGTGATTGATTACAATCGAAATGCAGGCAAAGCGATCAATTAAAACGACTGATGATGATCAATTATCGGCGGCGGATCAACGCGATGACGATCAAGACGATGACTAGGCCAATTGGGAGAGAGAGAGAGAGAGGGAGGAAGAGGCAGATCGAGAGAGAGAGAGAGAGAGAGAGAAACGTCATCGTCAGCCTCTGCTTTTCTCGCTCTACTACCGCTTTCCTCCATCACAACTCATACCGCATCCAATTCTCATTCTCATTCCGATTCTCATTCTGATTCTACTCACCATCATCATCATCATCATCATCTCTGCTTGTCATTCTTCTCGTCTCGTCGCAGTCAAGCTCAGGCCGAGTCTTTGCTGCTTGCAACAGTTTTAACACATCATAAAGCGGCTTTAAACGTGTTGCCCGCATCATGTCGCCGCATGTTGCGCAAGTTGCCTTGATCTTGCCACTGTTTTAGCCCCCCTCCCCTACCTTTCTCTCTTCCCCTCTCTCTCTCTGTTTGCTTCTTTCTCTTTAAACTTCTCTACTTTATGCTTTACATTGCATAACCCAACACAAGAAATTGACCGCACGACAGCGAGAATCGAATTGATATCATTGATCGATTGCCTGTTTTTAAATATCCTTATAGAGAGGGTCTTCGACAGAGCTTACAAGGCATATATATGGAATGCAAAGATTTGGATATTTTTTTAATTTTTACTCTTTTCATATTCAATATTATATTCAATATTATTATTATATTAAATTCAAAAAATTATGCATTAATAAATAATGCGATGTTTTTTCAATCACAACATTTTTTGCATTTTTTTTGCGGTTGTTTAAATAACACTCCCTACTCTAATGCGTTGTTTTTATGTTTAAACGCTTGATTTAAATTGTATTTTAATCTCAAATCGCTACGCTTATACGCTATAATTTATTGTCTAGCTCTAGATATGACTAGATATCAAACTACATACTTCATTTATTCTCATAAGCTCGCAGTTAGTTTCGCAGTTAATTATCAGTCTCAGCTTATAGATAGATAAACCTACAGTTAAGCGCAATAAGATTCACTTTGAAGAGAGATCACATACATAAACCAACATTGTATCAATCGTACGATTGATCGTAATTTCACAGCTACATCGACAGCTACAGCTATCATCGTTGTTGTTCACACCTCCTGCTGATGGGCCATAACCTCAAATGATACGCTGTTATAATGCTGTTAAAACGCTGTTAGAAACACACTGTACAAATCCATCTGAGGCGTACCGCTAACTGATAAGGCCCCCACACTTGACATTGACATTAACATTATCATTGACATTAACTTGAACATTATGCGAATGTTCAGTTAAGATACAAGGTGTACCAGATGTTGCTCTTAGAAGTGCAACAGTTACAGGATCCCCTCTCTCTCTCTCTCTCTCTGTCTGTCATGAGTTTTGGTTAGGTTTTATAGCATATAGCACGGGAAATGTTTTATGACAAGTGTCATGGCTAATTGTATGGCACATAAACTGTTTATGATCTTGTGGTCTCTACTGGCAGATAATGCATCTTCGGTCATTTGCATTATCGATATACTTGTTTATGGTTCCATATGCCAGACAAACATGCATATATCAACTCAAGCCATAAACCTATGTATGCTGGCATCCCATATACCACACACGTCTATACTAATCTTACAGCTATAAAACAATCAATGTTCTTTAAGAAACCTTGTCAAGTCAGAGAAGATGATGATGCACTGCAGCTGAGTATGTGTTTTTGCTGTACTAGTAGATACCCTGTAGGGGCTGTAGTGACAATTTTAACATACATTTTCAGTTTAAATTTCGCTTGTTTCCTAGTTTCCCTGCTTTTCTTTACATCTTAGTACAGGGTATATTTTTCCTTGTGCTAGCCCGACTAATTTTCGGCTACAACTCAATTTTTTGTGTCTTTTTGTGTGGTTTATGATTGTTTTCGTTTCGTTTTGTTTTTCTTTTTTTTGGCTATAAATCAATAATTTGTTAAGAGGCGCTTGTGACATCTTGGCCAGCCTCTCTCTCTCTCTCGCTGGCTCTCTTTCTTTCTCTCTCTCTCTCTCTCTTGCATACGCATGTGTTGTGAAAGCAAGTTCGTTGCCTAAGTCTTTTGTTAGGCAAGGAAATTCAAAGGCTTTTTTTGCGCTAATTTAACAATAAATCGTTGGCAGTGTGTGTGTGTTTTTGTGTGTATGTGTATATGTGAGTGCGAATATATATATATATATATATATATGTGTGTGTGTGTTCGGGGTGCGTTGTGCTCGCAATTTGAAAGTTCCATGCGTTGCTTTTTGTTTTTGTGAAAGGAAGCTTTTTTTTCAAGTCATATGCAAATTGCTTTATGTTGACTTTTTGGATGGCCGCAAAATGCAAACAGCGACAGCAACAACAGCAACAACAACTAGAAAAGCGGACAGTCGCGACAACAACAACAACAGCAACACGACGACAACAAACAAACAACAAGCGGAAAAAGCGTAAATCACAGCAGCAGCCTGTGCAGCTGCAGCAGCCAGAAGAAGAAGCAATGTGCTGGGGACACTGCCAGTAGAAGTAGAAGAGGAAGCAGTAGAAGAAGAAGCAGTAGAAGAAGCTGCATACTTAAGTCAAGACTGCTAGATACCCTGTACAGCAAAAAGGGAAGGCAGACGCAGCTGCCAAAGCGAAGGAAACTTAAAAAAAACTTTTTTTACTCAAGTTTGCAGCGCCTCAAGCCACGCCTCTTTTAGCCCAAGCAGGGTATATACCCCGTATATACTATCTGGCAGCTTTACAGAGTATAGTTTACACTGCCTTGCAGCTTTATAGGGTATGTATTAGAGACATAGAGGGGCTGCAATTGAACTGCTACTGCGATTGAGCTTGACACAAGCAAACACACTGCTTTATGCCTCACTGGCTATCTTATATTTACTACATATGTCCCATTTTACAGGGTATATACTTAATAAATTTCAGAGTTTTTTTTTCAATGGTTTACAGGGTATGCAAGCTTAAACGGGGAACAAACTGTTGCTTAGCTGCATCAAACACTTCTCCTGAGCTATATAGCCATATATGCCGTCTCTAGAAATGCACTGAGCATTACAGGGTATGCAGAGGAAACAGCAGCACATATAAATCGCATATAAAAATATTCTTGGGTATGCAGAAGCAGCAGTAGAACATTTTAATTTAAATTACTTTACTTTGCTTCAGTTTTTACGCTCTAACTCTTCATACACCCCCATATCGACTGCCACATTTCTACAGGGTATCTGCTGCAAGTGGCATAAGTGTTGCTTAGATTTTGTGCGATTTGCAAGAGATTTGCGAGATTCTACAGCTAGACTGCTATAGCGATTGCTGATGCTGCTGCTGTCAAATCGTTCAGTGATTTGTCTTGGCAACGCGTGTGCATTCAATCAGCCAAGCGACGCGTTGCCACTTGCCACATGCCACATGCAGCAGCAGCAGCGGCGGCAGCAGCCCAATTGACACTTGAGGCGTTGCTTGCTTAAAGCTGAGGAAGAAGAAGAACAAGCTAAAGTTGCAGCTGCCTCCAGAGTTGGCTTTACTTGGAGTTGGCTGCTGCTGCTGCCCGTTTGAGAGGCAATTTATAAACGAAATAAATTCAATTGACTTGTTTGCCGCAGCATTTACAGTTGGCAACAATTGCAGCAATGCCATAAATCGTTTTCGCCTTGGCTGTTGCTTCTTCCCCCGGCCATCTCCGGCCATTCCAGTGGCAGCCAAACTGCGTAACAATAAATTTTCAATGCAAACAAGTTGCAAGTTGCAACAACAGCAGCGGCAGCCACAGCAGCAGCCTGCAACACAACTTTGGCAGAAATCGGAGAGTCGCTCTGCCTCTGCGTCGGCCTCGAACCTGCTTCGGCCTCAGTTGCATTTGTTATTTGAATTTCGCAAAATTATGGGCACAAATTTGTTTTATTGCCAAAGTCAAGGCGTGCAATCATTAAATGCAACAGCATGCGGTCCACTCCAACCAAGCCACCACACCAAGAGCACCTGAGCCTGCAGCACAACAGCACAGGCAACTTACAGGCAATTAACAATTGTAATATACCCTATAAAAGTCTGAAATTTGGCACACAGTTAACTGAGCTGCTCAACTAAGCAATAGACTCAAATGCGAAACTCCTGGTTAATTTTTGGCACTTTTCCACTTTCCTAAAACTAAATAAATTATAATAATCATAGCTAAATTCGCTCAAATTCATATTATATATATTCTACTCATCGCCTAGTCAGCTGCACTGCAAATTAGCGTTCTCTAGCTCTTCTCACAGCTGAGTTCACTGAGTTAGTTGCGTTTTTTTTTTTTGAGTTAGTAGATTGCTTTGCTGCTTGCTCTGGCCTGTTTTACAACAAGCTGCTGTGCTAACTACAAATCAAATTTTATATATCCTTTTCAAAATCTATGCATACTCCCGCTCTCTCTCTCTCTCTCTCTGTGTGTGTGCTCTCTGCTTCTACTATTTACAGGGTATTATCTTGAATTATGCCTTGCACTAAAAGCGTTTCAACTAACTTAAATATGAGCACATCATTAGCCTAAAATTGTTACTTAGCCATGCAACATGGCTGGCCGTCTCTTTGTATGAATACCCTGTAAAAATAATACCATAGAATTATTGTAGTTTGAAAATCTAACATTAGAGAATATTATTTATTTTTTTATTTTATGTTATTTAATTAATTAAAAGTCAACTAAATGCAATCGACTGAATAACTAAGAATAATTTTAAAAGTGATGATGAATTTAAAATAATTAAGCGTAAGTATTTATGATTAATCTAATTTAATTTAATTTAATGTTTTCTTTTTTATTTATTTATTATGTCACAATTTTATGCTTTGTAAAATTGACACATCAAATAAACACCGCATTAAAAAATTTAAAGAGTAACCGCAAAATCACATAAAAAAAACAACCGCAAAAAATGCTTCAAAATATGAAGCGAATGAAAAAAACACCGCATCATATATTGAGGCAACATTTAATTACCCAATATGCATATGATATGAGTACAAATTTTTTGATTTTATTCTTCCCTGCCTGTTCATACTTTTCCGCCAGGGTATCTGCCAGTCCCACAGCTCTACAGCACATTCCTTTCCACTGTGCTCTGCCTCAAAAGAGGCGCATCTGGAGGCGCATTTCAAAATTTGCGAGGCTGCAAGTGCAGCAGCAGCTAGAGCAGCCAGAGTAGCCACCGCGTCTTCTGTGGCGCACAGTGCAATGTCTGATTAACACGTGCGCAAATTATAAGACTTTATGCATTTGCCACAGATATCTAAAATGTTCTACGGCTAGGCCAAAGATAAAAGCAAAACTCAACCAGCTGCCGACAACAAGGCCGAGAGAGGGGAGGAGTGTAAAGGGGGGGACGCTGTTGCAACACTCATCATTCAAGCGGTTATGGCTGCATGTTTATGCATGTGCAGCACGCACACAAACACAAACACACACACACACATACTAGAGGCACACACCTGTGCGCACACTGGGCGCAACTTTTGAACACTTTATTAGCGCATCGAGAGCCGCCTAAATATATGGCCTTAACAAAATGTGGCCAAAATGGATGGCCGCAGCATGCCGAAGCGTGCAACACAAGGCCCACAGGGTCTGCACATGTGTATGTGCATCGGTGTGGGGCGTGTGCAGCCAGCTAACCTATATAAAGAATCTCTTTAGCCACGCTCCCCAGTAAAAAGAAAAAAAAAAAAAAAATACAAAATAATGCAGCACGATTTGTGCATATTTCTTGCGCTTTTCTCGCCGAGTTCTATGCAAGACAGATAAAGATAAAGATAGAGATAAAGAGTTAGCCAGATAAATGGTTAAGCTACCTGCTGATTGAGATATTCCAGTCGATCATGGTGATATATAGACAGGCTGTAGATCGTACAATGAATAAAGAATCTAGTCAAGGTACTTCAAGGCATTCTAAAAAATTTGAGCTCGTAAGAAATATTTAAAGACAAATGTATTTTTAACCACTGTTGTACCTAGGGAACCTTTAAGAATCTTTTTTCCGATCTGATTGGGTTTTTGTGAATTTTCCTAATCCTTGCAACAAATGTTGGATCGATTAAAATATTTTTTTTCTATTTTACCCCAGATGTTAATGTTAATGCTAATGTTAAAAATTTTTTAATTTATTATATTTATATATAAATATTTCTTCTTTTTTTTTTATTTTAAATTTTTACTTTACTTTTCGTTTTAATTTATCTTTAAATTCGTTTATAAGCCAGTTAGTCGACTGGCCATAGTAATAATAAATAATAAATAAATAAATAAACCCAATAAACTGGTTAAATAAATGCTACAATAATCCCTTTTTATTTTTTTTGTATACTCTATAAATATTCCCATTTACCCTGGACAAAATCAAATGATTGCTGGATGAACATCTTGCTCAATCTCTTTCCAGCCTCCGTCCAGCCTCAGCCCACTCTATCGATTTGTTACCAATTCCAAGTACCCTACCCGAGCCTGGTTCGATTCTAACTGGCAGCCAAAGCCCACTTGTTGAAAGTTCCGTTTTTTTTTTTTTGGAACTTTATCATTGGCAATCAATTTGACTTAGCTGTACAGTATATCGGCTACCGATAAACGATAACTGATATACGATACCGATATACGCGTTGGCCAATAAATGAAACAAATGCCGCCGCTTTCCACTCGATATCCCACTGTGCCACGTTTGCCACGCCCACGGCGCTACTAAAAATATCAATTGAAACGCCTCGAAGAAAATACCAAAAGCAACTACAACTTGGCGTTAATTTGTAGTAGAGGGAGGGAGGGAGGGTACTATGGTGAATATTAAATACACTTACCGCAGTTCTACGTATTATATATATATTCCTCAACAAAATGTAGACAAAGCAGATATCTGTAAAAAAGGGGAAAATAATTTAATGAATGCTTAATTTAATTTAATTGAATTCGAAAGAATTTAAAGATTTTTTTTTTCGATTTTCAAACTAGTTGGAATTATCAAATATCATGCAAAATGTAAGATACATTTTATGAGGATTACTCTCCACTATCAAAATCACATTAAACATAAGATAAGTGAAGAAAATATTAAGGTTTTCAAGTTTTCTATAAAAAACTTAAAATTATTTTCGCTTTTTACACGATAACATTATCGAAACTACATAAAATATAAGAAAAACATTGTTTTTTCTAATCTCTATGATTATTTCTCTTTTTACACTAGTTAGGAGCATCAAAACCACATTATATAGCACTATACTACAGCGTACATACAATGTTTTATAAGGCTCACTACAGCACAAGTTGAGTACTTATAGACAGGAACGACTGCAAGACAAATTCCCACGTCATAATTTGATCTCTACTTTGCTCAGAAACTTGGCTTTATTTTGACTCTTTTTTTCCTCCTATAGCTAACTTTATTTTCTAGCCTCAAGCAGCCTCTTCTCTTCTACTTCTATCGTACTTCTCTATGTAGAGTATCGCTGCTACTACTAAACTGAGTATTTATCCAACGCATAAACTAATTTAGCGAGAGGTAAATAGAATAGTTTCTAGCCAGCCTTGATACGTAATTACTTCCTACTGCTCTGGGCGCTCTACTCTCTCTCTCTCTCTCCTTCTCTTTTTATATCGCTCTCCCTGTCTCTGTCGAGACGAGACGAGAGAAGGTACCCCAAAAAAACTCGATGGCTTTTGGCTTCATTTTTTTTTTCAATTACATTTTTCGCTAGGCATTTGTATTTTATTTGAGCAGCAGAGCAGGAGAAAGATAGAGCGAGAGAGAGAGACGGAGAGCTAGATATAGGGGGAATGCCATGATATGGGGGGGGGCAAGAGAAGGTAGCAATGTGGTGCGCGTGTTTGGTGGCGTTGCGTGTCTCTTGGCATGTGTCCACGCGAAATTGATATCGAACATAATTTTTTGCAGCAAGCCACACAGACAGAGACACACACACACACACACACAGACAATCGCACATCCCCAGCTGCATAAAGGAAATGGCTGAAAAATGCTAACAAGATTTGCGCTGCTGTTGCTGCCTCTTTGCCACATGCAACCTCTGCCAAGCCACAGCCAAGAAAGAGAGAGAGAGAGAGAGAGAGAGATGATGATGACAAGAGGCTGCAAGGTTACAAGTTTTTCCAGATCGTTGGATCGGCACAGAGCCCCAGTAACTGTAGCAAACTGTTGCTGCAACATGGGGCAACAACAAGGCAATGTTGCAAGCAACCAAGGCTGCCAGGCAGGCAGGCAGTCGCACTAAACAGATCGTAAACACTTTGGCTTTATCTATGCAGGCCTGGCTAGCTCTGCCTCTCCCCCCCCCTTTGCCCCTCTCTATCTATCTATCCTGATAACGTGCCGCAGACAATTGCGATTGTTGTTGTTGTTGTTGTTGTTGCCGTTGTTTGTTATAGATTTCATTCATGTTCAAATCAATTTGATGTTTAAATTTGCACAACAAGCGTGTTGAATACAAGAACGAGTATTGCGAATTGGGTATTGAGTACTGTGTGTGAGTGTGAGTATGGGTGTGTTTGTAAGTGCACCCATTAACAAGGCTGAATAATGCCTCGAGTAACTCTCCTGATCGAAGCACTTGCAGCGCAATTCTGTGTTCAAATCGCGAGAAATTACAAATAAGATCACAAAATCCAGTCAAGTCATATGTAAGGATCAACCTACATATCCTTTACTGCCTTATAGACACTCAAATACACTGTATACTATTCAAAAACAATCTATTAACCAAGACTGACAAGCAAGGTAGTTCAGAGAGCATGCTGAGCATAAGAAAACAATAAAAGCTATCGATCTTTAATCGATGAATCGAACAGTCAAGCCATGAGATACTCTTCCCAAGGTTCGAAAATTTTCAAAATGTCTATATTAAAATTATGAAAATGTAGGATCACTAAGGGACTCGAAACATAAACAAAACATCATTCCAAATAAAAATCGGTTGATTTTTAAAAAAGTTGTGATGGGTCGAATGTAAGGTATGCGATGTCTCCGAGGGTCCTATATGTCAATTTTTCGGTCGACTTTGGCATGATTTTTTGTCAAAAATTAAGTATCGAGAAAAACCGATTAAAACACTTGTTTTGTACTAATTTAGACCTCCGCTATCGATTAAAAGTAAAAGTTGACGATTTACAATTTTGAAAAAAAAATTTTTCTGAAAAATCATAGGGGGTACCCTTATCTAAAACGTGAAAAGTCGAAAATTTCAAAAAGTCTAATTTGATGTGATTTGATATGTAGAATCATTAAAAGTATTAAACCATAAGCAAAATGTCATTCCAAATGAAAATCGGTTGATTTTTAAAAAAGTTGTGATGGGTCGGATGTGAGGTATGCGAGGTCTATAGAGGGTCTTACATGTAAAATTTTTAAGTCACTTTGTCATGATTTTTGACGAAAAATTAAGTATCGTCAAAAACACTTTTTAACGCTTATTTAGTACTAATTTTGACCTCCGCTATCGATTAAAAGTAAAAGTTGGCGATTTGAAATTTTTGGAAAAAAAAAATTTCTGAAAAATCATAGGGGGTACCCTTACTAAAATTTCAAAAAAATTGCAAATTTTTCAAAATTAAATTTTATGTTTTTTGATATGTAGTATTACTAAAGGTGTCAAGATATAAACAAAATGTCATTCCTCATGAAAACGGTTGTTTCTATAGAACTTAAATGCATATTCCAGGGTATAATCTAATGACTTTTGATCAGAGTCCAGATAGGTACACACATTTATCAAGCTCTCATACTTCATAAGGAATTATAGGAATTGAGTTGGATTCTATTATGTATAAAAAATTGTAGACTCTCTTCTGCCAAAGTTCAAAAGTTTCTTAAAGTTTTCGATTTCGACAGATTGGGAACTTAAACTGGGATGATTCGTGATGTGGGCAAATGCTACAAGTCAAGGCGGTCTTGGCATGGTACTCTCTGGTACTCACCCACACACACCTATTGAGTCTATCTACAGAGACCAGAGAGGGCTGCTTGGTATGCTTTATTCATATAGAAGGAAGAACGCGGCGCTCTCTACACGAACAATAGACAAATGCGACGTGTTATGAATGATGAAACAAATGTGAATATAATGTGACTAAACAAGTGAATATCAAGTGAGTATGTGAGTGAATAAATCTGTGAGTATATATGGAAGATATATGAGTTAGTTTGTGTGAGTGTGTGAGTGTTTCGAGTGCAGAGGAGGATCGTCTCGTCGCATTGCATCGCAGCCTGTCCATGCCAATCTCAACGCACATGCAAATGCTGAGCCCAGTTGGCAGGCAGGCCTCACCCCTCTTCTACCCCCCCTTCTCTACTACGCCTCTGACTGATGAGAATTTGCATTTATCGATTGCCCGTTAGAGAAGTCAGTCTGCCGAATTGGAGCACAAGTTGCGCTTGCGATTATATTGCCAGTTCGTATAAATCGGATTGTTTATAATAATTTGCCGCATTTTATCATCGCATTTGCCTCATCGACTACGACGACATCTTTTCGGATCTCTTTTCCATGCACAGCTTGAGTTGGGTTGGGCTTATCTATGTGGCGCAGCAGCAGCAGCAGCAGCAGCGCGGCCAGAGTTGTCATCGCAATAGGCTTGTCAAGTTTACTGTGCGTACAAAGTGGATGCCGATGATGCTTTTTGGGCTTCCGCTTGAGAGTTGGAGTGATCTGTGTCTCTTTCTTTTTTGCCTTCTCTATATCTTTCCTTTTCGCAGTTTTTCTATATTTATATATCCCTCTCTCGTTTTAATAGAAACATACGCACTGCCAACTTGTTGTCCCGGTTGTGCAGCATTTTGACTAATTAACTACAGTGTTTAAGGCTACCCATTCTTCCTTCTCCCTCTCTCTCAGTCTCTCTCTTCTTTCCACCTTGCCTCTCTTTGTCTCTGGGCAATAATAATCGCCAATGACAAATGCATAAGAGAAGGCAGGGATCAGTGTGTCTCTCTGTCTATATGTCTGTCTGTATGTCTGTATGTCTGTATGTCTGTATGTCTGTATGTCTGTATGTCTGTATGTCTGTATGTCTGTATGTCTGTATGTCTGTATGTCTGTATGTCTGTATGTCTGTATGTCTGTATGTCTGTATGTCTGTATGTCTGTATGTCTGTATGTCTGTATGTCTGTATGTCTGTATGTCTGTATGTCTGTATGTCTGTATGTCTGTCTGTTCGCTCATGTGTCCTTCGGTTTGTCTGCTCATCTCTCTGTCTTCTCGTCTATCTGTTTCTTTTGATGCTCGTCTCTCCTGGCTGTCTGCCCATTTGATCGTATGCTCGTCTGTCTGCCTGTCTGTCTGTCTGTATGTTTGCTCTGTCTGTCTGTCTGTTTGCTCTGTCTTCTCGTCTTTCTGTCTGTCAGTTTGTCTGTCTGCTTGCCTGCCTGTCTAATGTCTTTGCTCCTCTCTCGGCTTACCTGGCTGTCTGCTCGTATCTTTGTCTGTCTGTCTGCGCGATAGTCTCTCTCTCTCTCTCTCTCTCTCTATGTGTCTCTACTGCGTCTGCTTGTCTCTCTGTCTGTTGTTTACCTATATGTCTGTCTGCTCTCCTGTCTTTCAGCTTTTCTTCTTGTCTGCTCGTCTCTCTGTCTGTTTTTCTGTCGCCTGCTCATCTGTCTGTCTCTTTTGCTGCTCGTCTGTCTCTCTGCTCTTCTGCCTGCCCGTCTGTCTACTCGCCTCTCTCTCTCTCTCTCTCCTACTATATTAAAAGGTATTTCTTACCAACTGGTCTTACTGCCAATGCCATATTCACGCACTTGGCCAAGGCAGCTTCAGCTGTTTTGCCTGCCACCAACAGCTGCAGTTGCAATTGCAGCACTTCGAGTTGTTGTTGTTGTTGTTGTTGTTGCTGTTGTTGCCTGCTGCTGTCGCACAAGTCAAGACAAGTTCTGTCTTGCCAAACTTGGCTGCATTTGATTTAGCCTTGGCATTCAAATGCAGCCTGCAAACAACTCTCGCAGTAACCAAAATAATATACATGCATCCAATAAAAGAGGAAAATATACGATTAAGACCAAATTATAATCGAGTTGCAGAGCTTTATATATCACGTACAGCATATGGTATTATAATGTTATATCATAGAAGCAATACAAATTCAGTAATTCGATCAAAGAATGCCGCAAAGAACTTTTTCATGAAATAGTATTTATAGTATAGTATTTTATACAGTTATAAAGGCTTAGGAACTTATTTTTTACTTTTAGAACTAACATATCTTGCTTATTTAAAAATCCAAGCCATCCTAAGCTTATCAGTTACTTTCAAACAAAATTTCCTACAAATACTCTCTAGAATTCCAGAGATCTACGCTATATTGCAAAAAAAAAGGTAGCGAAGAAATACGCAGTGTCTCAGCAAACTGTCAGAATGAGTCGCAAAAAGCAACTTCCATATTTATAGACAATATAAATATGGTATACGGTATGATATACTGTATGGTATGGCATATGCTTATTTCTCACAGTCTACAGTGTGATAATTACAATTTCTGAAATATCATTTGCAAATGTGTCTCTGTTTCTTTTTGATTCAAGGAATTTCTAAAGATTTTTTTTTGTCTCTCTCTCTCTCTCTCGTTCTGCACCTGTTTCCCAGGCAACCCACCTGTTTGTACCGATAGATCTATCCGAGTCTGTGGTAAATTGATTGCCAAGGGCGCTTAAAGTAACAACAAATTGATTGTTTCAAGCAATTGATATGCATATCTAAAGCCGCTTAAGTTGTCTTGTCTCTTGTCTTGTCACTTCACAGCGGCGGCGCACTTCAACTGCCTGCCTGGTCAGATCGGGTCTGGTATGGTATGGTGTATGGCATATAGCGCTAGATACCCCACACAATGCAATACAACAATAAAAAAAACTATAGATCGAAAAAGATTTATTAAGTTCGCACATTCGAAAAGCACTTGAGGCTGACAATTAAAAAGCACTCGGCATCAAATTTGAACGCTGATGAAGCCAAGAGGGGGCGGAGAGGGTAGAGCAGAGGGGAGGCTGGGTAGGTGGTACAGCGGGGAAACAGAGAGGGTGTGGAAGGGCAACCGCCAATTGTACACACACACAGCGAGTTTTTGCCATTTTTGCGTTGGTTTCAAAAGCGCGGCAGCTGTAACAAATTTGATTGCCAGAGAAGCATGTAAACAACTTCCTGATACCCTGTAATAATACAAAAAAAATCAAACTTGTAGGCTTTAGAAAACCTTTTAAGTTAGTATCGATTATTTATATCGATTAAACTAATCAAAGCTGGGAAGAAGTTGCAGAGATTTAAATGCAATAACCAAAATAAAAACATAATAAATACTTATCTATTGTGTTTACAATCGTTTACAATCGATTCATAAGATAACAATCGATAAATGCATTCAAAACGATAAGCTACAGCACGATAAATACATAAAAAAAATCAATATTCATGCACAAAAATCGTTAAAATGCTTTATAAGACACACAAACACTTTGTTTGGTCCAACATTACAGGGTATACAGCTCAAACAAAGGCGCCAAGCGTGTGTGTGTGTGTTCGAGTGAGATGTGTGTGCGTGTGCGTGTGTGTGAGTGTGTCTGTGTGTGTGCACGCGTGTGCTGTACGCCCGTGCTCAGTCATTTGCCATGGCTGTACATATCGTTTAGGTTGTTCGGGTTCGGATCTGTGCTTGGGTTGTATGGGTTGTTTGGGTAGTCGCTTCTTGATTGCTCTGGCTCTGTCGTCTTGTTCGCCAGCGCAACAAATTGTCCGTTTAATTGTGAGAAAGCAATAAAAAGCGAGAGAGAGAGATATTAAGCAAACAATAAACTTACTGCATACCCTGCAAATGCAACGATTTACTTGATGTTCCTAAAGTAAATAATGAAATCTAAATAACTTAAGCACTTTTACGATTCTTAATCTGTTTCTTTGTTATCGAACGCATTTATCGATACATTTTCAGAGTAACAAATATATATTTATGAGTTTAATGGGTGTATAACTTATTGTGAATCGAAATTTGCTCTATCAAATCGAGATAAATCATTAAAAACAAGGCTATACGTATAATAAAGCATGTATCGGCTGATTGTTCATGAATATATATGCTATATAGCAAAAGAGCACATGGACTAAAGCGTATACAAAATAAGAAAATATACAGACAGAGAGACGAAGATTTTTTGAGAAAGGAAAAGCTTAGCTTAAGATCTCTGCAGTTCTTGCAACTGTTCATGAATATATATGCTATATAAAATTTTATTGCATTTCTATTTGCTATAGGGTAACTGCTGTTCGCTCTTCCACTCTCCGATTTTGCCTGTTTTCATTACTTCATATCTGCATCTGTAGCTGTATATCAATCTATATCTCCATCTCAATCCATCTTGTCTATCTGTATCTGTAACTGTGCCTCAGCTCACGCGCAGTTCTCGCCAAAATGCGCAGGCAGTCGCATTTTCTATCCACTTATTATTATTGTTTATTTTATTAGATTGTATACTCTATTGTTTGTTCGATTGTTGATTGTCGATTTGCATTAAATCATTAATTAAATTGCCGCCGCGCAGCATTTTGTGGCAAGTGTGGGCCGGCAGCAACAATTGTTGGCGTGTGAAAATTCATAAAAACTAAATCGATTCAAACTGTATTCACTCTCTCTAGAGAGACAGAAAGAGCATTTAAACACTTGCACAAATGAATAAACCAAATACGAGTTTCAAATTTCGATTGTTATCAAATTGGCGACAAAACAATCGGAGATTCCATGGCTAAATTCCCCGCCAAAAACCGCCAAAAAAAAAAGGAGTTCACAGTTCTTGACACGATGCGCGGAAACGGTGAAAAGAAAGTGGCGCAATCAGAGCAATCAGATGGCACGACAGCAACAGTAACAGCAACAGTTTGCGGCAGCAACAATTGGTCGATCGGGTGACTCTTATTGCCGCCACATCGGGCGATTGTCAACAAGCGTTTTGTGCCACAAAATGTTGCACAAATTAAAATTGAACACAATAATCAGCGCGACATGTTGCTGCCTGCTGCTGCTGCTGCTGCTGATGTTGCTGCTGTTGTTGTCCATTGTTGTTGCGCTAGCAATTGTTGCACTTGTCGCCTGTTGCTGTTGGCTCGTTGCCACTGTCGCACCACTGCTGCTCCTCCTCCTTCTTCTTCTGCCTCTCTCTACTGCTGCTGCTGCTGCTGTAGACTGCCAGCAGCAGCAACACACACCAGCAACAGCCACAGCAATAGCCTGTTGCACATGGCCTCAACAAATGACTTTATTATAGGTTTTTAAATTTATAAACGCAACATTTACCTGGCTAAACACTCCAAATTCCAGCTGGCCCGCAGGCCGCTTATAGCCAAAGCAACTGCTGCTGCTGCTGCTGGTGCAACAACAGCAACAACAGCAACAACAACAACAACAACTGCTGCTGCTGCTGCTGGCAGTGCGATTTTTGCATTTCTTCTCTTCGCTTTTGCCCTTTTTCATTCATTCAATTTTATGTTGACTGACAGCAACACGCAGCAGCAGGCAAACCCTGATCAAAATGAAGAAACATTCAAATAAAAGATATATTAAAGTCAGTCAGTCAGAGAATGTAAATTGATAATGCATTAGCTAACTGAGCCACCGAAAAAAACCAACCCATTTTCGACCTAATTTTCCTGACTGATCTTGCTTTTGCCAAATCAACCTATTTCCAAACTATTTCTCATATCATTATATTGCCAAAAACAAACTTTTGCGACCTATATGATCAAATTTGCATACAAAGCATTAAAAACAACCTATTTTCGACCTATTTCTTCTGACTCTGTTGCCAAATCAACCTGTTTCCAACCTATTTTTCATATTATTTTTTTATTATTATAATTATTCTATTACCAAAAACAAACGATTTTTGACCTATTTTAGTTAATTTTTATAAAAATCGTTGAAAACAACCTATTTCCGACCTATTTTTTTAATGATACACAATTCTACTGCAAAAAACAACCTATTTTATGATATTTTCAATCAATAATTCCATTTCAACAGAAATTACAAATTTCCCGAAATTTTCTCTGGATCTCAGTAGGCTCTGAAAGTGTTCGAACGCACTTGTACTACCCCGGCATAAAATCTATTCAGTATTATTCAAAGCTTCGATAGCACAGGAACAAAATCAAAAGTTTATTATAATTTCTTTCTTTTCTTTTTTTTTCAAAATTACAATTATTAAATTTCCTTGAAGTAACTCGAAAAAATTTATATATAAATCTTCTTCACGTAACTTTTCATATTTATATATAGAAAAAAATCGAAGAACTACTCTACTTGCGCTACGATGAGGTCAAAACCAAAGAAATCGAAACCAAAGCAAATCCATCGCAGTATTGCACAGAAAAAACGCAGTCAAAAAGCTCCCCGCTCCCAGGCGTTGGTAATACGGCATTCACCAAAAGGATGTGGAGGTAAGGTGCGACGTCGGCCGACCCTTTGCCTTGTTAACTTACCCTACGCACAGCGGAAGCAACTCGAGGAAACTCTTGGCCAGGAGGGAATACTCTATAGGACTCAACAGTTCAAAACGCAGTCTCGTAACCGACTAATTCGCAAACGCAAAAAGAAGACCACACCACCGGCTCCCGACACGCAGTCTCGAAGTTTAGAATCTTTACAAACCGATCCGACGGCTGTACATGTACAATTTGAGAGGCTAAAGGCAAAGAACAAGGATAATGAAAAGAAGGGCAAATAATTAATCAAATCTTTAGATCAATTCCTATTCATATATAAATGTATATATATATATACATATTTTACTTATACACTTACAACTACACTTATACACAATTACAGCTCTGGCGAACCTGAATTTCTTTTAAAAAAAAGTTTTCCCCATCTGTGTTTTTTTTTGTCGGAGGCGCGTTTTTCTTTTAAGATCTTCCCGATCACAGCTTACTGCAGCCCACTTGAGGATAGGGGCCCACCCAAGTTACGAATCCAAAAAAGGCGACACAAAGTGGGGTGATCTCGTTAAGATCCCCGTTTGAATAGAACGCACAATTCAACACAATTCCTACGCAGATTTCCCACTTGGGCGTGGATCAAAAATACATACTACGTGTATGTATACCAAAAATGGTTATCGTTTGTTCAGTGAAAAGAATCGTTTACCCTCCTCCTCCCCCTTTCCCTTCGTTACTCTTCCTTTGGTTTTTTTTTACGATTTGATCCCATTTTCAATTGATCGCTCACGAATTTGGAAAGAGAGCTAATCTCATGCGGCATGCACATAATTTGTAGCTTTAGCTCATTAGAGACAGAAGCGGAAGATAGTATGGGAAGAAGAGACTAATAAAGAGTGTAAATAGAAGAATCTCATCTCGAAAGTTCGGAAGTCACTTGCCACTTGTTGTTGTTAGTTTTTACGAGTTGTCGCCGGTTGGGGCAAGTCTTTGATACAGAGTCAAATCTCTTCCCACTTTGTATAACTGCCATCAATTCGCATCATAAGTTTTTGTATTATTTTCATAATTTTCGGTGTCTCTTAAATGAAAATCATAAAATACGTGAGGGGGTGGGGGGGAAAGGAAAATATAGAAGAGGAAGCAGAAGCTCAAACAAACAAACAAGACAAAAAAAAAATCGTCGACTACTTACAACTGGTTTGCTTTGCCCACAATCGGTTTGCTTAGCCTTTTGTTCAGTTGTTTTCTTCTCTTCTTTTTTTTAGACGTGTATTTTACGAGTATTCCAACGACTTCTTATACGACTTTGTCGCCGACTTTGCTCCGTTTTTTGTAGCTGCTTCTGCTTCTGCTGCTGCTGCTGCGGCTTCCGCCTAATTCCGCTGTGGCTTACCACGTTTGCTGTTATTCCCACCACATGACCAGAGCGAGGGAATTCAAATTGAGACAAGGTCGCAGGCGGGAATACCCTAAAATAACTGCTAGACTTAAAGCACCCTGCAGAGCAATGCACTCTACCTTCTTACACTACTCTTAGAATAGGAAACAAGGATTCATCTCTAGTTAAGGCACTGCAAGTGAACTATCGGCATACTATCGCTTAAAATATATCGTTAGCAGACTCAAAAACCTCTTCCAGTAAGAAACCCTGCGCAACTATCCATACCTTACACTACCAGGGAAAATAAAAACATAGTAAAGGCACTGCAAGTGAATGAAAACATTTAGAAATAATCAATCTATCGCCTTACTATCGCTTTCAGTTAAACTATCGGCATACTATCGTTAGTAGAATAAAATAAACCATTCTCTCTGTCCCAGTACAACTGCCTAACACTACCAAGAAGAAGAAACTAGCATAGATAATGTACTGCAAGTAGAAGATATCATATCTACAACTTTTGGCAATATATCTCCTTACTATCGCTTTCAATTAAACTATCGGCTTACTATCGTTTGTAGAATAAAATAAACCATTCTCTCTGCCCCAGTACAACTGCCTAACACTACCAAGAAGAAGAAACTGGCATAGTTAGGGTACTGGAAGTGGATTATATCATATCTACAACGTATGGCAATCTATCGCCTTACTATCGCTTTCAGTTCAACTATCGGCTTACTATCCTCCCCTAGAATCAAAGAGTCCTACTCTCTACCCCACTACAACTACAACTACAGCTACTTTTATAAGAGGCTTCTGCCTCCATCTCTCTCGTTCCCCTCTAGTCGTTGCAACCCCAACTAGAGTTAGAGTATTAAACTGTATTCTGAGCGCATTAACTTTATATCGCACTTAAGCAACAAGTGCGGCGCGTTTTTGTTTCTACCCTTCTCTCTCTCTCTCTCGGGTTCCCCCCTGTTTCTGCACAGACCCCAAGCAAAAATTTATGCGAAATTCTCGTGCTTCTCATGGCTGATGGCTCCAGTTTCTGTTGCTTTTGCTGTTGCTGGCAAGCGCATATTAATATATATGTATATAGATACATCTATATAGTAGTCGCCCATGCATATGTATAAGTGTCTAGGTAAATGGCCAGTTAGTTTATGCGATAGTTCTCCGTTTTCAGAGCTTGCGTGCCAGGGCTCAGCTTAGTTTAGCTCAGCTCAGCTCAGCTCAGCTCGACCGATTTGGGTGAGGGTCAATGGGGAAGGCTCTTGAGCCTCTCGGCCAAAGGGGCGGCTGCTTCATCGTTTTATGATTATTAAATTATGCCCCATGTCACTAGAAGAAACTCAACGCCAAACTCACTAACACGCCCCAAAAAACCGACTCTATATAGATGTACGTAAAATATACGAGCATCGTTTAAGTGTTTGAGCACTTAAAAGACCGCCAAGAAGTACTTCTAGATATTCTTAGCCATTCATCAAATACGATTTTAGGGTTTACTACAAGTGGATATAATTCAAACTGCAAGTAAAATTTGATAATATAACATCATACCAAATTTTAATGGAGTTAACCCTAGTAGAAGTCGAGTTCGCATAGTACGCTGTATTTATTTTCGATTTAAGAGCTTACAATAGGCAATAATTCCAACTAGATGTAATATAAAAATATCGCATAGAAGGCACATACAAAATTTGATAGGATTAAACCTTGTAGAATTCGAGAAATGAGTCAAAAATCATTCAAAAGTTTTTAAAATCAGGAAACAAAAAAATTAAGGAAATGATTCTTTTTGATTTTTGACAAATAAAAAATGTTGAAGAATTCAAATATTCAAAGACCTGGGGAGGGAATGTTTGAACAGTTTCGGAACGTTGAATTCAAAATTAGCGACTTAACATTCCCAGAGGCATTCATATATATGCATTGCATGTATAAAACAAATGCAGACGGCAACCCTACTATCGGTCACTGTCGGCGTGCTGACGGGACTTGTGGGCTTTGTAATGGGCGTATTAATGCAACAAGATGCTTCCTATCGTGGCATACACACGGCGATGGAAAACGATCCATATATCTATCGAAGGCGTAGACATATCTATAATGCGGTAAGTAACAGAGTAAAGAATAAAGAAAACCTCTCTTATCTATTTTCAATCTAGCTAAGATTTCTGGGGCCCAGGCGTAATTCCGCAAAACATCATACGCCAAGATCAAGTAATGCTTCAACAAGAGTTTCTTCACAGGATACCGAAGATTCCTTATTTCGTGGATATATACGGTGGTTTCAGAACAATATTAAAGCTTTGGTAAATATGTGTTATCGTTTTCGATAACAACAATTGTCATCGAACTGTGGAAATAACTCGATTCGATTGTTCTTTACTTTCAAACGAACTCGATTGTGACTCTCTCTCCTACTGTCATCTCTAACTCCCATCGATAACTATAGAATCGATCGATTAATTTACTCGATTTTTTACATTTTAGACTAGGTTCATTGCCTTGTCACTTTCGAAAGCACTAGAGTTTTATCGAGTTTAGCTCCGATTCGACTTCAATTCAAAACTATCGCGATCATCTTTCCCACTTCCATCCCTAGCAGCAATCGATAGCTACATATTCAACAATATTAAAGCTTTGGCAAATATATGTTATCGTTGGCAGTGCCATCACTATGTCGATAACAACAATTGTCATCGAACTGTGGGAATAACTCGATTCGATTGTTCTTTACCTTCAAACTAACTTGATTGTGACTCTCTCCTACTGTTGTCATCTCTAATTCTATCGATAACCACAGAATTAATCGATTATTTTCCTCAATTTTCACATTTCAGACCATGTTTATTGCATTGTCACTTTCGAAAGCAATAGAGTTTTATCGAGTTTAATTTCGATTCGATTTCAATTCAAAACTATCACGATCATCTTTCCCACTTCCATCTCTAGCAGCAATCGATTACTACATATTGAACAATATTACAACTTTGGTAAATATGTGTTATCGTTGGCAGTGTCATCACTATGTCGATAACAACAATTGTCATAGAGCTGTGGGAATAACTCGACTCGATTGTTCTTTAACTTCAAACAAACTTGTTTGTGTCTCTCTCCTACTGTTGTCATCTCTAACTCATATCGATAACTACAGAATCGATCAATTATTTTACTCGATTTTCACATTTAGACCATGTTTATTGCCCTGTCACTTTCGAGTCATCGGGTTCAGCTCCGATTCGACTTCAATTTAAAACTATATCGATCATCTTTCCCACTTCCATCTCTAGCAGCAATCGATAACTATATAATAAATCGATTTTTCCACAATTTTCAGACCACGTTCTTCACCTTCTCGTTGGGTGATGAGCCACCGCAAAAGAAAGCGCCATCATTACATGTTGCAACCCTTATGAAATATGGCTTTCCCGGTTTAGATGATTTACATATCTATGAGAATTTTGTTATATCCTACGATCGACGTAATCGCATTGCGCACTGGGTATGCGAACATCTGGTAAAGGAATGTCTATGCAATGAGGATACCGCAATTGCACAAATGCATCAAATACCCGAATACTTTACCGATCTAACCATACCCGATATGTTTCGATCAAGTATCAAGGATTATCGTCACACCGATTGGATAACCGGACAAATGGCAGCCCCTAACAATTACAAATGTAGCGAAATCACCTATACCGAAACGTTTATACTCTCAAACATAATACCCCTTTGTGTACAAATGCGAACAAATGTTTGGGTCCGTTTGGAGAACTATGTACGCGAATTAACTCTAAAATGTGGCTCAGTCTACGTGTATACGGGACCCATTTTTATGCCCCAACGTATTACATTCCGTCATTGGGCAATACGACATCAGGTGATCGGTGCTAATACCGTTGCGGTTCCCACGCATTTTTTTAAAGTCATCATTGCCGAATGTCGTGAGCATGCAAACTGTCCCTATGTCGAGGGCTATGTGGTCCCAAACACTGATATCGAAAAGAATATCGAATTAAGTGAATTTCTAACCGATATATGTGATATTGAACATTTTGCCGGTCTCAAGTTCTTTGATGGAACGAAATGGGCAAATCTACATCAAGTACGCGTTCAGTTTGAATAGTTTGGTTATTGTCAAGAATAATGGGGGAGCAAAACCAAAAAAAAAAACAAACAAAAAACATTACAATCCAATCCAACACCAATCAATAGCCCCTCTTTTAAAATAATGCTAACAAATAAATTCTAGTATATTGTCTTTTCTAAGCGGGCTAGTTTTATATGATCTTGAATTATCAGAGGGAGACTTGGACTTGGTACTGATGGAGTAAACGATCTGACAGATATCTAATCGAATTCTTTGTGGTAGAAGCTCTTTCTACAGTTCATTATATCTACGGCTTTTGGAGAGAGAGAGAGAGTATCAGATCTCATAGATTTCCCAATGATTACTTCTTGGAATCGCTCTTGTGATACCTTCTACAATTTGCACTGTCTTCTCCCCCTTTACTCGCCTACGTTTTTTCGTAGTTCGATTTCCTAACTCAACTTCCTACGATCGTTGGCGATAAGCTAATCAAGTTGTTTTCGCAGCTATTCGCTTTTGCATTCCGCTTTATCTTAAAGCTCTTTGATCTGTTACTTCTCTCTCTATCTCATTCTTTCTCTCTCTATAGTATAATCTATTAGATTTCCGTTTTATGTGTGCTTATCGTGCAGGATCGCTTCACTGTTGCTTCCCCCCAGCTTGCCGAAATCTTTGCATGTTTAATTTTCATTATAATTCCAGATTTTACGTCATTCTCTATCTCTCTCTCTCTCTTTCTCTCTCTCTCTCTGTTCTCGCTCACTTGTTTTGCTCGTTGCTTTGTAATTAAAGTATCATTCACACCGTGTGTTCGCACAAAACTAACGGCATTTTGCTAAAATAATAATAATAAAAACAAAAAAACAACAAAAGGAAGGTAGAACAAGAGAGTTAGAACGAGACAGAGAGAGCGAGAGGGAGAGAGAGGGAGAGATAGAAGAACAAAATGCTTCCGCCGTGCGACAAAACCAACAAAAGGCGGTCGCTTCAATGAGTCAACCTCAGTCAGAAAGAGAGAGAGAGGGAGAGATAGCACACTCTGAGCGAGAGTGAGAGAGAGAGGGAGGTATGGCAGCCTGCCCCTCTCTATGGGGCAGCACTTTACCTGCCATAGCCCTCACTATATCAAGCCATATCAACCCTGGCCCTCCCTCCCTGTCCGTGCTTGACAATTCTTTTAGTCTTTGACCTTTTCGGGGCATAATTGTTGTGTGTGCGAGTGTGTGTGTGTGTCTCTCTGTGTGTGTGTGTGTGTGTGTACCTGCTGAATTTTTGTCGTCGTGCTGGACAATTAACATGAACTTTTAGCTTTGCTTAATTACTTCAAGTCGTCGTCGTTCTTAAAATGACGCAAAAAAAAAAGGAAAAACAGAAGAAGAAGAAGAAGAAGCAGAAAGAGAAGCGACTTGAGGTTAATTACATTTTGAAGAGCTTCGGCTTCGGCAACTAAAGCAAGGCAAATTGAAATGTTGCCCCTGCCACAGCAGCAACATTGGCTGACAGTGCCTGCAGTTAGTTAATGGCACCGACATCAACGACAGCAACAGCAACAACAACAACAGCAACAACAACAAACAAACAGTCCGTGTGACAATTATGTAAATGGACAGAGGAGCCGCACTTGACGACTGCGAGTAGTGCTATCTCTTTCTCAACTGCCCATCTCTCCCTCTCTCTAACACTTTGTCTAAGTGAATTTGTTTGCTGAAGGTCACACACACACACACACACACTGAGAGATAGACAACAAGAGTTACCGTTAAGTGCCATGCTTGGGGGTCAATTGCAGTTAGTTTGTGTCTTAAGTCATTTGTTTTTTGGTAAATGAAGCTGTTAGCACAAAACGATAGGAAACAATGCTGATGGCTAGAAGAGTGTAGGAGAGGGAAGTGCAAGAGTATAATGAGGGAGGGGAAAGATGTAGAAAATTGTTGTACTACAGAGTTGTTAAAAAAAGATAAGAGATATAAGAGCTTAATCGAATTATCAATTGAAAGAGGAAATGATAAGCTAAGGTAACATAACATCAAATCTGAAATAAAATAAATAATGAATTTAGCAGGAAATAAAGCATACTTTAGCAGTGCATCTAAAATTAAAAATTAGAGTGAAAATCTGCCCAAAAGCAGCCTAAAAGTAGCCCAAAGCAGTTCAAAGTAATACATGGAGCACCCTACTCCGCCTCCCACTCTCCACAATTCTTGCTGTCCAGCCAAAGCGATCTTTCATTCCAACACATTCCCAAGGTGTAAGTTCTAGCTGAGTCATCATCAATAATGCATGCGACAAGCTGCTACTGCTGCTGCTACTTCTGTGGCATGCGGCAGGCGGCACAAACGATTTGTGGCGGCGGCTCTGGAGCGATATCTAAATGTGTCTCGCTAGATGTAGCGCCCCCAACCTGCAGAGAGAGATTTACACACATCTGGCAGCAGCTCATTAGGCAAAAAACTAACAGCAGCAGCAGCAGCCCGTTAGAAACAAAGCATCGATATAGTTTAACTCCAACTCCAGCTCCAGCTCCAATTTCTAGCTTTAACTTTAAAGTTTTTCTCTGTTTTTCGAAAATTTGTTTTATTTAAGTTTTAAATGTGATTCGTTTAGTATTTTCTTTCGGTTTTCTTTATATATATGCTTTTTGATCAATCCGCCGTTGTTATCTGACTATGTAAAGCATCGGCATTTAAAAGCGCATCTATCTCCCGTCTGTATACGGAAGGAGGAGGAGCAGGAGGAGGAGGGGAGCACTATTTAGCTACCGAAAATTGGAGTCATTTTTCTTCATCTTCCCCTCCCCCCACGCTCTCTGTCACCCGGCAGAACTTGAAGTCTGCATAAATATTTACATTAATTTTCAATTAGTTGTTGGTTAATTTGCATTGCATAGATCGAGGCACACACACACACACACGCACAGACAGAGGCTAGACACCCTATACAAACCATACACAAGTACCGTAAGACGACAGAGCCAAAGAGCAAGCTAGAAATTATACATGACAAAGACGAAGTGCTGATACACTTTGAGTGAGGAATTGAGATGCAAGAAATTAACTTATAAAATAAGGTAAATATAAAGATAAATAATTATTAAATAAAAATCTACAAAAGGTTCTATAAGTAGAAAAAAGTCTTGGGCTACATAAACATTCATATAATAAAAGGTTCAGGCATTAATCGAATGTTAATTTCTAGCAAAAGCTCTTCTTGTTATAATAATAATATATATATATATATATTTATCCTATATCTACGCCATAGTTACTGCCCTACCTAATATACCCTTAGCCACATTAACTGTCTTTTAAAATCAATACAATTTATCGACACGTATATCTAGGATATTAAATGGGAGAAAATGAAACTGCAGCTGCTGTTGCTGTTGCTGTTGATGTTGATGTTGCAGCGCTCAAGCTCAATGCCGATGGGGTTGAGAGGCTGAGACTGAGACTGAGGCTGAGGCTGAGGCTGGCACTGTGGACTGCAGTTGCAGCTAATGCTGAGCAGCAGCAGCAGCAGCAGCAGCAGCAACAACAACAACAACAGCAGCAACTCTATGCAATAACGACGACAACACAAAGCAATTAATCAACGAAATGAGTTTTATGCATTTTAAATGGTCTGCTGCATTGGCATAGACCAGCACGAGCTGCTTCTCTCTCTCTTTCTCTCTGCCAATATCTATAGATCTTTCTCTCTCTCTCTCTCTCGCTCTATCCTTGCAACGTTCCAATCGGCACCGTTAGCTGTCGTTTGTCGTCGAGCCGAAAAATATATATAAAAATAAAAAATCAGCCCGAAACGCCGCTGGCCACACTTGGGCAGTCAATCAACATGGATGTTAAGCCAAAACTTTGCCATAGCAGATCTCTTGCAAGCTTCTCTCTCCCTCTCTCTCTCTCTCTCCCTCTCTTGGTGAGAAGAAGAAGACTGCAGCAGAACCACAGCATGGCATTTCGCCTCGCATATGCAATTTCCAAATCAAATTCGCTTTCATGCCATTTGGTCAGCAAAAAAGCTTAAATAAAAAATTATTTAATGCAACGACTAGCTAGATACGCTATAAGAAGTTTGAGTTTTATATAGTTATTGCAGCTTGAACCCTATACAATTTTGGTCAGCTGCTAAGTAATCAATAAGCTTAGTTTCTACTAACTTTCAGAACTCTATCTTTTATCCTACTTGAGTTGCAGCACTTTAAACATAAATCAATGCAGCAAAAGCTTATTTAGCGCACAATCAATATAAAGTTTGAGGCATATGCTTAGCAGTTATTATATATCATCACAGCCAAATATCATTATTATATCTCAAAGCTTTAGCAAGATAAAGCACTTTAAACATTTATATTTTATTTTCTTTACAAGAATAAAGTTTAATACAAATCTCTAAGAACTCTGCTCACCTTACCTTACGCTGCAGTCCAGCCCACCCACTTTGCACTCCTTCCCACTTTTACAGGGTATATATCGTGGCAAAATTTCGTTGCACACGGCTGCTGCTGCTGCTGCTGCTGTTGCCGCACATAAATTTAATAAAAGGCTACGCGCTGCCTGACCAACTGCTTATCGAGGCTGTGGGGCACATATAAAAAAAAAAAAAAAACACACAGATGCACTTAATGTGCACCCACCTCCAGGCGCAGTGCCACGCCCCAGCCCCAGCCGCAGCCCACTCTACCCCTCTCACTCTCTCTCTCTCTCTTCAGGCTCTCCAGCCACAGCAGCTTCCACTAATGGGGTGTGGCATTGGCTACAGTGCAAATAAATTAAAGAGCAAAGCGCGAAAAACACACACAAAATCCACAAATTTGCAATCAGAAGAAAGAGAGGAACAGAGAGAGAGAGGAACAGAGATAGCAGAGAGGGAAGAACGTAGCGTAGAATTAGGTGGGTAGCGAGTGTATTTTGAAGGCATTTTGATTGCATTTCATTTGTGAAGAGACCAAAGAAAGATTTTGGCTTTTGTTTGCTTTGTAAATTGCGGCAGAAGAATCAAGAAGAAAGAGAGGGGAATCAAATGAGGCAGCAGATGCACAGGCACAGCTGAAGATGAGGTAGTGTGCTGAGATTAAACCTGCGCCGAACAGAAGGTGCTGAGCTGCAGACCAAGACCAAGGCGACGATAGAAGGCTGAAGAAAGCAGCGGGGAGAAGCTTGGAGAAGCCTGCTGCTGCTGCCTTGTGCCTTATGATATCTTATCTCTTTCTCTGTATGTCTATGTGTGTGTGTGTGTGTGTGGACTGCAGCTGCAGCTGCCTGTGCTTGTGCCTGTGCCTGCGCCTGCTGTGCGTGCGCCTGCCTGTGTGTGCGTGTCACTCTTTGAGCAAATAATGGCAACAATTACCCCCAGAAGAACCCCAAAAAAAAACAAAAATATACTGATTCTACCGGGGCGATTGTGCAATTTAGCAGCTTGTAAGTGATTGTTTGTGGGGCGTTTTCTGCAGTACTCGAAACGCAAAACGCAAAAAAAAAAAAAAAACATACCAAAGCAAACCCCAATCTGTACCCGAGAATCCCAAACCCAAACCCGGACTTGCCGGTGCAAGGTGCAACCTGGCAGCTGTGCGCCAACACAGTCAACAAATTTGTGAATTCTGTTGCACATTTCATTGGCTTTTCTCGGGCATTTAGCCAATTTTGGTATTTTTTTTCTCTTATTTTTTTTCTTTCAATTTCTTTGCCAAGTTGCGCTGATTGTTACAATTTTTGTGCAGCAGCAGTTGCATTTTGATTTTTTTTTTTTTTTTTTTGGGGTTCTGCAAATGCAGCTGCAACTGGAGATAAAGGCGACGCGCAGAATGCTCTTAAATACCAATAAATACCAAAAAAGAAGGGACCCTCTGCAAGGCAATATACTATATATAATGAATGTTTCTTCTTTTATAAGACTTTAAAAAATACGCTTTTGATTTTTACAAATTATTAAACTGCATTTCTAGTATTTTGTATGTAACTTTTAATTAATTTGCAGTATTTCTTTTAGTATAAATTAAGTATTTTTTATATATTTTAACGTCTTTTTCAAAGCATCGCACAAACTTTTGGTGTCGATTCTTAGGGTATTTTTTTTTTTTAGTTTTTTTTTTTTGCTCAATCATTCGAAAATGATGACGAGCTGCTGCACTCGAGTGCTGCCAAATGAGATACACGTAGTATTTATTGTTTTTTTTTTTTTTTTCATAACAGCTGCCGGCAGAGTGACTACAACAACAGCAACAACAGCAACAACAGCAAAAACAACAACAACAACGAGAGCAACCACAACTTAGAGAGAGAGCAACAACGGGTTAAGAAATCGAGTAAATGAAATGATTTCAAGGTCAGTCAACAAAAATACTGAAAGAAATTCATTGAACTGAGAGAGAGATAGAAATAAAGAGGGGAGAGAGAGAGGAGGAGAGAGGGGGAGACAACGCCCAAACACCCAAGAACGATGACGCTGATGATTTTCGATGACAATTCTCGATGACGATGACCATGTTGACCCCTCTCTATCCACATACACCTTAGCTCATACACCTCATACAGGGGTATTTTTTTGTTGTAGGTAGTCCCATTCTCCCTCTCTCTCTCTCACCCGTTCCCTTTCCCGTTCTCATTCCCGTTGTGACCGCAAATTAATTTCCAGACAATTGAGTCAAATTTCGTGGCCTGATCCCGCTCTGCGGTCGCCTCGACACGGTATGGGCGCTGTCCTTGTCACACTTGCGGTCAGGAGGACCCTCTCATTAACTCAGACTGCACCGCCCCAACGATACGACACGAGAGAGGGAATATACCATATATTGTAGGGGAGAAGAAGCACAAAGACAGAGAGAGGGAGAGAGAGAGAGAGAGCACCTCCTTCTCCTGCTTCATTAATCATATGACAAACGTTTTTCTTTGTCTTCGCTTGGGCAGAGCTTTACGAGATTTATGCGGCTTTAACAACAAGATCAACGACGTGCTCCCTGCCTGCAAGGCTCCCCCCGAAATTCCAGACATCGATTTGAGGTTTGTCCACGTTCTTTATACTGGAAAAGAGAGCGGGGAAGAGCAGAGTGTCGCCTGATTCATCTCGAATCCCGAAGGTATCCCGCCTCGGTCAAGGCGTAAAAGCAATTAAAAGCCGTCACATTTGGCATGATTTAAAAAACATTCATGAGATATGGAAAAAGCTATGCAGAGCTTATGGCGTAAAAGATCATTTTTAAAGCTTGAAATAATATGAAGTATTTTTTGAGCTTAGCAATCGATGACAAACAAAAGCAGAAAAATTAAAATTTTGAAGAAAAAAAAATTTCTGAAAAATGACTAAATTTTCAGAAAAATCGAAAATTTTCGATATGCTATTATTTGAATTTTTAATATTTAATATTATTAAGGGTATCAAAACATAATCAAAATGTCATTCCAAATGAAAATCGGTTTATTTTTAACAAAGTTACAGTGGGTGGAAAATTAGGTACTGCCGAGGACTTAGCATGTCTAATTTTTCGTCGATTCCGACATGATTTTTGGTCAAAAATTAAAGGTCGTCTAAAACACTTTTAAACACTTGTTTATTACTAATTTTTATCTCCGCAGTCGTTTAAACGTTAAAGTTGGCGATTTAAAATTTTGAAAAAAAAAAATTTCTGAAAAATCATAGGGGGGACCCTTACCTAAAACACCCAAAATTCAACTTTTTTTTAAATGTCTATATTGCTGAAATTTTATTTGTACGATCACTAAGGGGAACAAAACATAAACATAATGCCATTCCGAATAAAATTCGGTTGATTTTTAAGAAAGTTATGATGGATGGAATATGAGGTTAACGGTTCTATAGAGTGTCCTACATGTCTAATTTTTGGTCGACTTTGACCTGATTTTTGGGCAAAAATTAAGTATTGGTTAAAACACTTTTAAACACTTGTTTAGTACTAAGTTTGACCTCCGCAATCGATTAAACGTAAAAGTTGGCGATTTAAAATTTTTGAAAGAAAAATTTTTTCTGAAAAATAATAGGGGGGACCCTTATCTTAAAAATTTTCAAAAATTTGCATTATTACAATATTTTAATTTGTGATATGTAGGATTACCAAGAAATGGGAGACACTTTCTCCTAGCTAAGAATTGTGCATAATATGCTTATTAAATAGAAGAAACCACATTACATACATATACATACAATAGTTCTATGTAATCCCAAGAATAACCAAGATCAATGCAATTGCAGAGACAATTAATATATCATTTTTGGTTTTTTCTAGCTTATCTGATGCCCAAGCTTTACGAAATTCACTAGCAACACCTGCAAGAAAAGACGTCTCCGTCTTTTCGTCGTCTGTCTGTGTCGTGTCTGACACGTATCATGGGACGAGGTGCCTAAGTTATGCCTAAAAAAAACATCATGTGGAACATTCTTCGGCATTCTTCTTTGTTGCACACTCTCTGCCCCCCCTCTTTCCCAAACATGTTCTTAACATTTATGATTAGTTTTGCTTTTGTCAGCTGCAAAAGTTATTGAAAATTTTGCATGCAAGCATAATAATTGCATAAATAAATGGAGGAAATAGAGGCAGAGAAGAGACGAGAAGAGAAGAAGTAGAAGCCTAACCAAACCAAAATCAAATTCATATATATATCTGTTTCGCCCCAGGAATGCTTCACATAATTTTACATAGTTTTTCGTTGCTAAAGAATGCAGCTAACTTGGTTAACTTGGCTGAGGGCCAAGTAGAGTGCTCGACATTTATATGCGCATTACTTATACCCACTACATCGCCTCTCTTCAGTCTACCGTCTGCTGCAGTCTCCAGTCTACAGTCTACCAGTCTTCGGCCTAGTGCAGTCTGCCGGCAAAAATTTCAAATTTCAAATTCCAAAAAACAACAAAACAGCTGAGCGGAATTCATAAAAGTCCAACACAATCAACAAGAAGAAAAAGAACAAGACATGAAGAGAGTAGACCGACCCTGAGAACAGTGTAGACGACGACGCTAGACAGAAGACAGCAGAAGCAGAGACTGTAGACAGAAGGCAGCAGACTGTAGTAGACAGTAGTAGTAGTAGCTAACCAAGTAGTGAGTAGCTCCCTGGGGGTGTGCTTACGTTGTCTATAACATGAGATACTCTGTACATTAAGATTGCTAATTTTATCAAGGGGGTATGCTGCTTTCTCGCCAGTAACTCGAGGAATATTAAAGCTACGAAGCTTAAAGTTGGTTTGCAGCTTTCTAATAAACAGCATAGTCGATTTAGAATGCAGCTAAAATGTCTAACAAGTAACTGTAATAATGCACTTAGAACCTATTCCACCTCTGGTTACTCAAGGAATATTGAAACTAGATTAGTTAAATTTAGTATGCAGCTTCCTAATCAACAGCATACCTAACCCAGATGAACTTTACTTAAAATGTCTAAGGTATAACTGAAATATTTTGTAAGGAATACCCCCGTACAGGGTATACTTAGTTCGTATACACAACATATTTATACGAATTAGTTGGAATATTCTGACTAACTTGCAAGCCTCAACAACTCTTGGGCTATGACATAAGAAAATGCCTTTTAAATGCAACATTTTCATGCCGTAATTGCAAAGAAAGAAAAGCAGCGAAGGAGGAAGGCAAAGGAGGAGGAGGAGGAGTGTGGAGAAGGGTAAAGAAGCTAACGAAATTCACTTGAGCGCAAAAACAAAAGCGGAAGCTTTGGCAATGATCATGCAAACTGCTCATTCATAGGATAATTATTCCATGAGTTCATCACGAACACACACACACACACAGAGACAGAGACAGAGTGAGAGAGAAAGAGAGACACACATACAGAGGGGAAGATAGAAAGAGAGACCCATAGTCTTGTACTGCACTCACACCTACTAAAATTGTTGTGGCACCTCTTGATGCATTCATTGCGCTATTCACCTCACACCAAGCCAATGTCGTGGGAGTCGCGTTCCTCCTTCTCCCACCGCCTCTAACAGACCACAACAGTGCTACCTCTTCCCCTAACCCAGCTCAACTGTTGATTGTACTGCATTTATAATCATTTCATCGCGTAAAATGCATAAGTAATTTAGACAAAACAAAAACAATGCAAGCAGCACAACATCAATATACTCTACAAGGGAGGGTTAGGAATATTATTATCTGCTCTTTAATGCAAATATAGCTTTAGATCTCTAGATAAAGATCATTTATTTCATACATCTATATCTCAAATATGTGAAAAAGAAGCTAAAGAAATTAAAAAAGAAAGAGTTATACTCTAAAATTTGAAAGTGCCAGCTTCAATTAGTTGTAGAACTCTTTAGATATCTAGAATTAAATACCTAGATCTCTTATATCTTTTATATACAAACTTATCTCATCCACCCTGGCTAACCTACTAAGCCGCAGTGCATTTGCTGTTGTTAGGCTAAGTTTTAGTTAGATTACACACACCCTCACAATAGGGCTGTGTTTAACAATATTTTATAGCATTTAGCTGCATTTAATAATCATTTCATGACACAGTTTTTAATTGAAGAATTGAACAGGCAATTGCATTGTTCTCGTCTCATACACCCCCCACATACACTACCTTGAGGCACTACTTGACTCACTCATGCGCTCTCTCTCTCTCTCTCTCTCCCACTCCCACTCGCACAAACGCCTACGCCTACATGCGCAATACGTACGTACGTACTCTCCAAGCTTCAAGCTACAAGCCTGTAGCTTTTAACCAGTTTCTATATATCCTAAAGTAAATAAGCCAAAAATAAAATTCTTTGACAATGATAATGACTGAGTGGTCCACATACTCAAAGTCAACACACGGTTGCTCCCTCTCTCCCGCTCACTCACTCGCTCGCCCGCAGCTGGCCACGAGTTGAGAATTTGCACAGAGCGTAAATATACTATATAATATACGGTATATACCTGCATATACTATACTATACTATACTATATATTTATTTCTGTTAACTTAGCGTTCTGTTTTGCTTTTTTCTCTCTCTTTCGCTCCTGTGTTTGTATCTTCCTTTCGCTGAAAACGGTAAAAAAGTAAATTTGATTCAATACACACAACAACAGCAACAACAACAACACCGACAACAACAAAGACAAGCGCTTGTTTATAATTCTGCTGCCTTTTTTATTGTTGTTTACTCGCTTTTTATGGCTTTTTGTACCCGACAAAAAATTCTGCGAAATTTTATTGACAAATTTCATTAGAACTTGTACACCATGCGATGAGCGAGAGCAAGAGAGAGAGAGAGAGAGAGAGAGAGCAGGGAGACACACCTGATAGCTAACTGTAGTGAACTGAGGTGAACCGCAAAAGAGTTGCCAAAAAAACAAAACCCGAAAAAAACAAAACCAGAAGCTATGGCGACTGCGTTAAGCTTTAACACACAAAAAAAAAACAAATGACTTAGGCAACGAACTTGGATTCCCTGGGGTTCTCCTACTCTTGCTGTATGTGTGTGCGTAGGTAGGTCGTAAGTACTTCTCAAGCATGTGAAACAAAAAGTTCTAGTTTTTGCGCAAAAAAATTTCGCACATATCAGCAAAGGTCAAGCAACATTTTGAGGTACAGTGAGGACTCTGGAGAAGGTACCTATAGATATAATAATTTATCATAATTTTTTATACAAATATTTTATTTTAAGAATTTCAAAAATTTGGAAATGTTCGAAGATATATTTTTAAATATTATCTACGTTTTAAAAATAATAATCATAATAAATAATTTTAATAAGATTGAGTATTTTTTATATAGAATTATTTCACTAGCAGTTTCCCTATTTTCTCCCAAAGTTTTCTCGCCTTATGCAACCTACTCTAGAGAGTCTTCGCTCTATAATTCATCCCCAAGAATCTTCACTGTCTTAGCTCAAAAAACAGAACTACAGTTAAATAGTTTTGCACTACAATTCGCAATACTTTTTGCTTCCCTTGAAACACCTGAGGTTCCTTTGTCGCTTCAATGCTTTAATTCACATAAAAATACCCGAATTATTATATTGTAGTATTATCGTCATAAGCGGCGGCAGCGGCGCACATCAAAGAAGAGGTCAGGGGGGAAGGAGATAGAGAACACAAAATGTACTTAATGTGTACACGTTAATTGCAAAATATACATATACATATATATTCACAATTAATGAGTGATTCGAGCTGCCATGGCATTGCGACAGCATAACTCACCGTTTAGGCCAGTAGGGTCCATGAAACTCGGTGCCTAGAGGAGCTACAATAATGAAATTTCATAAATAGCTACAGTATTGTACCTTAAATAATTCTCAAGCATTTACTTGCAATGACCTTGAGCTATAACGGAAATAATACAGATCTCGAGAACTATATAGGCTAGGCTAGTGAAATTTTGTATATAGATAGAGTTTATTATGTTATTAATTCCTATTACAATTACCATTAATAATATTAAAATATTGAAATTTGACAGACTTTTCCTTACATCGTTTATGTTCTCAACGTAGGCATGTGCCATATGAATTTCTAGCAACAATCTTGCTGAAAAATTACAGAGCTTGGTCAGTGTCTTTACTGTCTGTCTGTCTGTCTGCCTGTCTAAATCAACTCAAGCTCAGTTCATTCAGAACTTAGCTCTTAATTAACCTGCATACCACACACACACACACACACACATAAAAGCTAGTCATAGTAGAAACAGAGATAGAAGAAGAGTGTAGGAAAACAAGCGCGTAGAGATTCATTAATCTAAATGGTAAACAAATCGCCAAGTTTGTTGTCAACCAGAGACTGCGACTGAGACTCAACTCATTAGCTTGAGCTAGCGAGGCCAATAGAGCGATGTTCTTGGAGAGAGAAGCACATACTATATAATATACTATTTACTATACTATACATATATCTCGTACTATATATAGCTGTATATGGAGTGAATGTGTATCTCTTTGAGTAGATCGACAAAAATATTCTGTAATTATCAAAGCGTACACACAATTAAAAAATCAACTGAATTGCTAATTCTCTTTGCTCTACCCCTACCTCTCTCTCTCTCTCTCTTTATCGCCCTCTCTCTCTCTCTCTCACACACACTTCCTCGCTTGCGCTGTGCAGAGCAGCGTGACAAGAACAAACAAAGTTTTCAAGAGTAGAAGCAGAAGAAGCACAAAAAAAAAGAATTTGCGCTACGTATTGAAATGGAAATAGATTTTCATGCGGTATGTGTGTGTGTGTGTGCGTGTATGTGTGTGTGTATGCATGTATGTATGTGTGTGTGTGCTCTGCAGCACCTATTGTGCGAGATTTGCAATAACAACAACAGCAGCAGGCGGCGGCCTCAAGTGTTAAAGTTCGTGTGAATGTTGTTGTTTTAGCTGAACATCATTATCATGGCAGACTAAACACATACACAGGCACACACACACACACACACACTCTGAGGCACATACACACTCTCTCACACAGCCACAAAATGTTTTGCCATTGTTTTGCTTTTGTTATTACAATGAAAGCTCTTTGTATAACAATTGCAATCAAATGGGCAACAAGTGTAAGTATACCCCTCCCCCTCCTGCTCTCTGGGCCCCCTCCCCCTTGACCATGACACACAGACACACAATGACAAGCAACAGCAACAACAAGAACAACAACAATGACACCCAACAACTTGTCCATTTTTGGCCACAGCAAAACCCCATTAAAAGTTACATTGTAATTTCTGAATACACTTCTTCCAAAAGAGACACAAAGACAAAGAGAGAGAAGAGAAGACAGACGAATATATAGTGGGTAGATAACTGTAGCATATAGAATAGATAATATACTCTTTAAAATAAATATATAGAAACATAAAATCAATATGCATTTTCTTTCAAATCACAAGCTTCTTCAGTTGTTCCTCATTAAACAATACTGGGAATAGGTTTATAAAAATCAGTTAGATTATCAACAATTTCCCCCCTAAGTTCTTCTATACATTTTGCAACCCTATAGAGAGTGTATACACTTCACTGCCCATACTTGTATCACTTTTAGTTAGTGTAACTCGACTTGTTCTTGTCATTTCTATAGATTTCTGCGCTTTTGCATACTTTGTTAACAAAGTGTAGAGAGAGAAGAAAGAGAGAAGAGAGAGCTGCAAGATTGGCCCATTGTTGTAGTTGTTCTTCTGTTTCTTCTGCTTAGTTGTTGTTTTTGTGTTGTTGTTGTTAGCCTTGTTGTTGTTGTTGCTGTTCGGTTCTAACTCGTTTAAGATGCCTTTTTTCAGACACTTTACGCTTTATGATTCTGCTAGCGCATGGCTTTTGTTCTCGGTAGCAATTCTTCTGCAGCTTCTTCTCGCTTCTTATTTCTCGCACTTTTTGCTCTCCTATTAAATTCCATTTCAGTTTATGCACTTTTTCTTTCAGCACCTCGACTCGAATCAATGAGGAAGTAATTAGATCAGATTAGATCGGATCGGATCTCTCTCTCTCGCTTTGTCTCTGCCCAGCGAGAACAATTTGTAGTTTCGATTTGAATTCTTCGTTCCTTTCGAGTCACTTTTTTTCTTCTCTTTTTTGATTAGTTAACTTGTTGTTGTTGTTGTTTCTGTTTATAAATCAAGTGTAAGTGACATTGAAATTTATTACGTTTTCAAGACTTGGATGGGCTTAGGTTTCTACGTAGTTGTTGTTGCTGTAGTTATTGTCTTGCTTCGTTGCGTGAGAGTTTCACATTTTGTGCGTCATCTTGGGATAGGTTGAATTAGCAGACCCCCAACAGGCCCCACAGATTTATTGTCTATATAGAGTATACTAATATGAGTTTATGATTTTAAAATTGTAGATTTTTTTATGATTTAATAACAAGAAGTTGCAGAGCAATGTAAGATCTATAAGAAAGCAATCTTTTGGGAATTTTGTATATACTCTATAAGCTATTAGGATATATTGAGACAATATAGGGATGTGTCTAGAGTAGGTTTAACTCTACAAATATTTATTCTAACGTTTGGTATGTCTTCTCGGTATTAGCTCCTTGCTCTGTATCTATTTTCAAATATTCCTACCTTTCTCTAGGGAGAAGCTCGATCTGCTTATTCTCTTCCTTCATTTCAGACTTTTCTTCTCATTTCTGACTCTCTTCGCCGGCTCTATCTTCTACAAGTCTGTCTGTCTTCTCTCTCTCTTTGAAATGAGACTTCTTCTCTTTATTTCTATGTTCTCCCTCTCTTCTCTCTATGTCTTCTAGTTTGCTCTTTGAATACTCTGCTCCCACTTTCTTCCTCTCTATTCTCCATCCCAGCTATACCTCTCTTCCATTTCTGGCGACTATAATGCTTAAACAATTTGTATTTTGCGTAGACTTCCGGTGTTTGTCGCTGGATCGTATCATGTGGATCGTATCTGCGACAGATTTGGACATCAAGAGCTGAGCCAATTAGAACAAACATCTTTTGATTGATGTCTCTAAAGGTGGAAACATGATTTTCAATTTTTGCCACGTCTTGGAGCAGGCAGGGGGAGCGGGAGCGAGAGAGAGAGAGAGCGAGAAGCAAAGACAGAGAGTCACGCACAAACGGCACTTTTATACGCTGCCGAAACAGCAGGGAGGGAAGCCAAGAGGGTCTTGAGTTAAAGCTACAATTCACAAAAGCCTCACAAAATCGGACGATGATGCGTGGCATTAGCTCGTCGTCTCTCATTGTTGCTGTTGCTGTGGGGTAGTTGGAGCAGCTTAGAAGTTAATGAACACACGCTTCAGCTTCGGCTACGGCTTCGGTCTGCCCGCTCGACTTCAAGGCTTTGGCCTTGAGCCAGGTTATTGGCAGCCCTCCCAAAAAAAAAAAAAAAATCACACTAAAATAAAGCAAACGTTGTTTTTTTTTTTTCTTTTTCTCAGTTCTCTTTTTTTTTTTTGTTCATTGTTCAAAGAGACCCGAAAACGAGCACATAATCAGTGCGTGTATAGGCCTAGTCAGGTGTGCAGAGTATAGTCAGTGCACAGTATACCATATACCCCATATACCTCTTAGCCAATTATCGATAGTCGCCCAAGTCGATGCTCATTTCTATTACAATCGCCTGGCGGATGTACCTGCCCAGCACGCTGTGTCCGGTGTCAGGAAATTCACACGTGAATTGTTTAATTAATGCGTCAATCAACTTAAAATACTAAAAACAAAAAAAAAAAACAAAAATCATATTCAGGCGAAAGAGAGAAGAGGAGAGAGAGACATAACGGATGTTCTCGTGTATAAATATTTACAACTTATGCTTGTTTCTCAAACAACACGCTGCGGGTCTCCAAAGTATTATGCAAAATTAAGCCAGATATTTATCAAGTAAAAATAAAGTAAATCCAACGAGTTGAAGTAGAGTTAAATATTTCGTTTAATTCTTAAGATATTGCTTTGAAATTTAGCATACAGATAGCTTACTATATAAGCTAAATATAGTTAAACCTTCAGCACAATTAATTCGCATAGAAAGAATTTATAAATAAAAATATCTACCCATAGTAAACTATCCCAGAGAGTGTGTGAAGCTAGTCACAATAATCACTTCACATACTACGCTTCTCTTCTTCTCCTTTGATTTGCTCAACTTGTGCAATTCTCAAAAGCGCATTGGTTCCTCTAACTGTAACTGAAAGAATCTGTAATCTTTTGAGCCGCTTTGCGTGCCAATCTTTACGGGCTATACGCCTCATCATTTGGGGCATTGTGATGCGTCATATAGTATATGTACATATATCGATTTGCTGACAAACAACTCAATCAATGCGAATTCTCAACAAATCAGAACGGTAACAAAGACTTAAGAAGGGGAGGCTCAAAACTAAGTCCTACTTTGCCAACGGTAACTATCTGTCTCTATCTCTCTCTCTCTCTCTCTCTCTCTCTCTCTCTCTCTCTCTCACTAGAGTCGCAATTAAAACAAAGTCTCGGGCAATTGGGTTTAGGACCTTGTCATAAAAGACGCTTACAAAATCTTTAAGAGGGCAATGTACACACAATACAATATAAACAACAACACAAACAACATGCAGACAAAAAGCTTAGAATTTTCGTAGAGAATGATGTAAAAAAAAAAAGTTTATGGATTTATAAAGAGAATAACATGTGGCATTGCGCCATTTTCTACTACTCTGGACTATAACCAATTGAGAATTACAAGCGGTAGCTTGGTAACATTTAATTGGCAATCAATTTAGAAGTCATCAGCTTTGATTTCTGCCAATACCATATAAGTGAATTATGTTATCAACTCATATTCTTATGAAATGGGCGAAATCTGCAGAGTTCCAGTTCTTTCTATGATAGAATTGTTGCTATAGAACAAATTTCAATAGGTTAGCTGCAGTTATTGCCAAGATCTGGAGCTTAAAGTATAGTTATAGTCGCAAATACTTCTGAAACTTTGGAAACAAAATGTGAAGCAAGAAAAGCAACAAGAAAACAAAAAAGCAAAATTACTAATTATGATTATAATAAGAAGAGAGACTGGTAAGGAGAGTAAGCGATAATAAGGAAATCAACGGCAACTGCGGTGCGCAGCAAGTCGTAATAAAAAAAAACCGCCTCAGAATTTTTTTTGTAATCAAGCGAATCGGCTAATTTTAAGATCATAACTGCAATCGCAAATGATAAAAAAAATAATAATATTCTGACTAAAAAAAAATTAAATAAAACATAAAAAAAATATCAAAATCAACTGCAAAGTGTCATAATAAAAATGAAATATAAAAATAAATACCATATTTTAAATTATATTAATAATATATTAAAGTGACTTAAACAAGCCTGATCTAATGAAAATTATATTTAATTTACAGAAACTTAACTCCACATGTATTTGATTTCTCTGATTCAACCCCTCCTACTTCTACTACTTCTCAATAGGGTATTCTAAAGGAATGCCCAGATTTATCAGAGCTTTTTAATGCCTACCAACACACACACACTCACATACCATATACCTCTCCACAAGTCCATGCACAAGCAGAGGCCACATTCAGCTGTGCTACGTTGGAGGGGACTAACTAATTTCCGAGCACATTAAATCATTAGTCATTTTAACTTTCAACTTGTTCCCAACTTCATGTGTGTCTCTCTCTCCCTCCCTCTCTCATCTCTCTCGCTCTCTCGAAAATCGCGCTTATTTATCTTTTATAAATTTCGCCAACAACAACACAAAATTCCCACTCGAGATGCGTTACAACAACAACAACAACAAGAGGAGAAGAACAACAACAATGATACGACTCATTCACTTAGCTCGCTTAGTCAGCCCCAAAGTTGCCAGTTCCCAGTTCCCTGTGGCCAGTGGTCTCAAGTCCCCAGAGAGTATCCACAGTCCCCACTCAAAGTTATATGGTAGTTTAAGTTGGGCCTAACCAACCAGTCAGTTTGGACAGTCAATGAACCGCAAATCTGTTGGCTGCTGCGTTTGCTCTGTGCATATGGGAAGCTTAACTGACCAGGTAGGTGCGCTACATTTGCGTAAGGAACTTTTGGAAGTTTCGAAACTGTTCAAAATAGTATAGAGTGTATATATTATAATTTAAATGAAAACTAACAAATTTAACTATGTTATAAGATGCTTTCTATAATAATTCTATAAAGTTGTACTTTATAAAGATTTTATTTGCTAAATATCTGATAAAGTTTTCAGGGTTACTCTCTGAAAAAACGGACTATAAATATGACAAGAGTAACTTGAGCAACAGCAAGCTAGAAAAATATTGAATAAAACAAAAGATATATGTATATATATTAGAGAGTCAGACCGAGCCTCAGAAAACCCTTTCAAGCTAAACAAATCGAACTTATTCGAATTCTTTCCCGTCAAAACACAAGACAATAAGTCGTCGCAGCCAGACAAAAATTGCCAGAAATAAAAACAAGCGCCAAAAACAATTTGTGAATGAATGCAGACATAAAATAACAATAATTTGTGCAAAAAGGCAGCAGCAACAGCAGCCAGAAAAAAGCCAGAAAAAACAACAGGCAACAACAACAGCAGCAACAAAATTATTTGAGCAAAGAAAATTACTCGTATATATTCCATGTTGCTGCCAGATCTAATAACAGTTGTTATACATTCTTAATTTGCTGATTGCCGATGGTGGCGAAGTCGTAGCTCCGTAGCCGTAGCTGGAGCTAACCAAAAATAGCTGACCAACAGCGAAAAGTAGCTAAAAAAAAAAAACCAAATGTCTAAAAATAAAAAAAAAAAAAAAAAAAAAAACAAAAATAAGTTTATTATTTAATAAAATTAAAAGAGAGACAATAAAGAAAAACGAATTTTAGATGCGATATAAAATATATAAGCCATATAAGATAGTTTATATGCTGATATACTAAACATTCCCTATAAGCTTTGATATATATAGTGTATGATATGCTAGTATATACTATATAGCCATATGTACAATTTTAAAGCAATATTAAAGCAATATCAAGACTTTAACGAGTGTATTACAGTATATAGTAAGCCGATATGAGCGATAACACTATATATGCATGATATAAGCCTAATAAACATTTTAGATTAATTTCATAACTCTAAACTCATCCCAAACCGAGTTCACCTAGTTGAATTAAACGTATAGTGTGTGCCTGAAACTCAACCAGAAGTCACATAACAATGTGAAATATGCATATATAGTATCAATATATCATTTCGCGCCTTCTAATTATATAGAAGTCTATATATAGAGACGCAAGCTCAACTTAAATAGATCTTGATTTCACTGTGAAAACAGTTACAAAGACACCGACTATCTGCGTGGGTGTCTAGGAAGTTGACGAGTTGTTGCAAATGCTAGGGGAGTGGACTGTTAATTACAAAACGTACCAAATGATAGAGAAGAGACGTAGACGTAGCTGAAGACGGAGAAGAAGCAGAAGAAGAAGACGCTGACGACCAAGAAGAAGCGTCAATTAGAGCGCGGACGAGCGCCGATCATTAGGAAAAAAGCATTTTTTGAGTGACGACGTCGATTGGCAGTGATAGATAGTCCAAGCCTCTCCCGGGCACGGCCCAGAGAGAGAGAGGATGGTCCATTGGATGGATGTCTGCCTGGCTAGCTGGCTGTATGGTTGGATGACTGGTTGCTTAGACAGTTGGATAGTCGAATAGTTGGGGGGATAGTTCAGAGAGAGAGACTCTCGCGGTATCTCGAGCTAATGCCATTTGTGGCGACATATCAAAGCGGGAGCGGCCGCTTTAAGTGACTAATTTATGGCCTTTTATGAGTATTGCAATGCGATATGTCTCCGTCTCCGATTCCAACTCCGACTCCAACTGGGAACAGTCTCTCACAGTGTGTGCAAGTAATTTAATGCAATGGTAACAATCGAATCGAATCGAATCGAATCGAAACGAAACGTATCGACCAAATGGACAAATCGCCAAAGGAACAACAACGCATCGAGCAACGGTCTCTTCTGCCAAAGAGAAGTTTGTCTAATTGCCAGTAAATTAACTTTTTGATCACACAGTGCACCGCACAGAGCAGGCGTACAGTGTGGCAAGTCAAGTGAGAAATACGAAATTAAACACATTAAACAACATTTTCCAAAATATTAATATTTGAATATTCTAGGCTTACTAATGCTGTCAAAACATAAACAAAATGTCATTGCACATGAAAATCGGTTGATTTTTAAGAAAGTTATGATGGATAGAGGGTGAGGTTAACGGTCTTATAGAGTGTCCTACATGTGTAATTTTTGGTCGACTTTGACATGATTTTTGAGCAAAAATTAAGTATTCCCAAAAACACTTTTAAACACCTTTTTAGTACTAATGCTGACCTCAGCAGTCGATTAAACGTAAAAGTTGGCGATTTAAAATTTTTGAAAAAAAAAATTTTCTGAAAAATCATAGGGGGGACCCTTACCTAAAAAACCCAAAATTCAACATTTTTCCAAATGTCTATATTGCTGAAATTTAAAATGCACGATCGATAAGGGGAAGATAACATGACTATAATGTCATTCCGAATGAAATTCGGTTGATTTTTAAGAAAGTTATGATAGATGGAAAGTGAGGTGAACGGTCCTATAGAGTGTCCTACATGTGTAATTTTTGGTCGACTGTGACCTGATTTTTGGGCAAAAATTAAGTATCGTCTAAAACACTTTTAAACACTTGTTTATTACTAATTTTGACCTTCGCTATCGATTAAACGTAAAAGTTGGCGATTTAAAATTTTTGAAAAAAATTTTTTTCTGAAAAATCATAGGGGGGACCCTTACCTTAAACACCCAAAATTCACTTTTTTTACAAATATCTATACTGCTGAAATTTGATATGTACAATCACTAAGGGGAATAAAACATGAATATAATGTCATTCCAAATGAAATTCGGTTTATTTATAAGAAAGTTATGATAAGAAGAAAGCAGAGATTTCCTTCATGTTATGATACAGATAGTATTTTTCGTGCTCATATGCAGCTAAACGACGCATAAAACCAAGACGAACCTAATGTTTTTTTTATATTCCTAATAATTGTTCCGCATTATTCATTCAAGTTATTTTCAGCTAAGCTATAAACAATATGCGCGCGCTGGTAGCGCCAGCCCTGTCTACGCTCTATAAGGAACTAGACACCTGTGTTGAACGCAATACCGACCCTGGGGGCCCTGCAACCACTTACTTATGAACCACATGAAGACAGAGAGTGAGAGAGAGAGAAAGAGACAAGTAGAATATCTAGAAGCTTAGATCGTGCAGTGGGTCCGCTTCGCTCATTAAGCATGCTTCATTTCTCTGGACATTTATAGGCCCGTCAACAGGTCGACTTAATGTGTGTGTGTGTGTGTGTGAGTGTGTGCAACCACAAGAACTACCACTACACGTAATCTCGGCTCGTTTATCTTAAGACAAGCTAAAGAGAGTTGGGGCACAGGTTTTTTTTTTTTTTTTTTTTGGCTGCTGCCAAAGTCCGAAATACGCACACTAATTGGCCTAACAAGTTCCCCCGGGATGGGTGGGGATGATGATGCCCGATGCCCGCTATAAGGGAGGGAGTAGTGCAGCTGCACAGGCGGCGCTGTGCTTAGAGTTCTATGCAAATCAGGTGCCTTTTTTGATTATTAAAACAAAGAGAAAAACTCAAATTTAATTTTCTTTAAATTTTATTTTAATTTTTAATGTGCTTTGTGGAACAGAAACAAGAAAGAGCGACTACTATACCGATTACCGAATGTCTGATACCCTTGCAGTTATATATATGCCTATAAGTTGGTATAATAATTTTTTGACACAGCAAACTTGCGCTTTATTGGCAAAATATTTTATTTAGACGATATTCAAGATGAAATGAAAATTTCTTTTTATATTAATTTGTAGATCTCTGAAACTGGCAGAGTAAAAAACATGAAATTTGGTCTATACACACTACATGTACTTATACAGCTGAAGGAATTTATTTGATTTGGGTTTGATCACTTTTCTTTGAGTTACAGCCCTCATATTATTAAACTCAGTTTTCAAGACCATGTGAAAGTCTTCTGTACTACAGCATATCTCACAGTCGACTACATCTTGCTTTACCTGTCGATTATGTCTCTTCTGCTCCTTCTCTCTTATCTCAATTCGTACCGCATCTAGCGCCAGCCTCGAGGGAAACATACTATACATTTTTGGCAGTTTTATGTGCATCGATCTGTTCGATAAGTAATCGAAAGAGCGCACACTCAGAATCAGAATCGGGTCAGCAGGGCAATCAAAGTGTAGTCAAAGAACAAACGAACGAGTTATAGATCGATCGTAGATGTTTATCGAGCGAATGACAACGATTTCGTTGCGGCAATTGTCTTTCTCCCTTTCAGATCTATCCTAGACGAATCTTGTTTTAATGCATTTTCATTAGACTACACGTATCTATGGGATATGCCTGGAAATTGCCTGTAAACTTGACTTTTATTTTATCGGATTTGCATTTCTATTATTGACTTTATTGACCGCTCGTCAAGCTTGCGCAGGGTGCACGTAGCTGCACCCTAATCACCATCAATGTATTTTTGTATTTATTTATTTTTATTCTCTTGATCCACTTTAGTGTTAATTAAGTTTCACTTAAAGCTACAAATGGATCAGTCTATTAGACTTTAATTGATTTATGCACATGTTTTAGGGGGTTTTATATAGCTTTTCATCTGAGTAAAAGCTTCCCATAATTATCATATATTTTAAGACGATTTTTATTATCGTCTTCAAGCTTTGAAAGCTCCTTTAAATCGAATATTATTTGCAGATGATTTAAGCTTGTTCTAAGCAAGAGCTTTCAGCTAAAAAACTTTTCAGAAAAGCTCCTCTACATCAGGTATTATATTAAGATAATTGCAGCTGAGTTTTATGCCTTGAAAGCTCCTTAAAATCTGAAATTATTTAAAGCTCATTGAAGCTCGTTTCTATAAATTCGTTTAGGAAGTGAAACTCTCCTGAGTCTAATTTAATATAGTTTTTTATAGCATTTTTATAGTTTTCGATCCGGAATTGGAAGATTTAGTCTCAGCTGCGAACAAGGTTAAACGATGGCAAGCTCAGTAGCTTAGCTGTTCGAGAAAATGGTCTAATAATGATGGGAAGAATTGAAGCTGCTTGGGAGCACATTCTATACACATTTCACACACACCCAAAAAGGCACATGGAAATCAATAAAAATGCAACTGACTCGACACTGGGTGCGACCTCATCAAAGTGACATTTAAACCGCTAGAATGACACAATGAAGAACGTATAGAAAATCATCAGCCTCATCATTGTGGAGAAGAAATGAGAAAAGTGTTAACGAGATGAGGAAATGCAATAAAAATGGGACCACAAAATCAACCAAACCTAGAGTAGAGAACTTGTCGATAGTACTTACAAGATGATAATACAATACTTATGGGTTTTTAAGCAGGCCATATCTATTTCAATCGCACACATATTTGAATGATAATGGAAAGTGTCAAAATTCGAATGGAACCTGAGAGACCTTAACAAAAAGGAAGCAGCAACAAGTGTGGAGAGGGGAGGGTAGAGAGAATGAAATAAACCGAATATCGACACAAAACTGTTAAGAATCACACAAAAAGCAAGGCACGAATTAAAGTTTTATATTACCCTAGCAACTACTTTTTCGTATAGAATACACTGCATGAGCCCCCTCTGGTATCCCCAATCACCCCTTTTTTACGATGGAAACCGAACGAGCCACAGCGGCGGAAGTCATTTGTCTGATCTGAACAAAAAGTAACAACAACAATGAAGCTTTTGCATGCATTATACGATGTTGTTGTTGTTGTTGTTGGTTTGGTTGTTCTTATTGTTGTTGTTGGTGACATTGTTGTTGTAGTTGTTGCTTTACCCTGTTACTAGAGCATGGACAAAGCGCAGTATTCGCCACAAAGACTGAAACAGGTAATAATTCTTTAGTATTGTAATTTCAAGTCTATATACCTTCCACATTTATACATATATCGTTCCGATTTTCCACATGGATATAGCTTAATAAATCATGCACACATATAGCAAATTTCATCAAAATCCTGCGGCAAACAAAAAAGTTTTTTACGAAATAGCAACACACACCATCATAGAGTATCTACTCGTTCATATCAACCTCATAGCTAAGCATAGCTAATTGTTGTTATTGTCATTGAGATTACGTCACTAGCATTGCAGGCAGTACTAGGTACAGGGAGGGGTATACTCAGGGGGGGTCAGCATCTTGTCACATTTGACCGAGACGAGTAGCAGCAGCAGCAGCCACAGCAGCAGCCACAGCTGATGATGATGATGGTCGGGCTACAATGTGAATGCCGTGTTTCCCATGGTCAAGTCAGACAAACTCACAAGTTTATAGACAGATCTATGTATCTATGTATATGTATATGTATGTATCTGTATGTGTATGTAAAGTACAGCTAAGTGCGATCTGTGCTGGGCAGAAGAACAACTCAATCAAGTCAACATTTGCGAATGCTCGCCCCAAGTCAGAGACGACTTGGCTTGGGAACCGAGCGTGTCCATTACATTTGCCGCTTGCCACCTGCCACCTGCTGCTCTCTCTCCCTCTTTCTCTCTCTCTTTCTCGCTTGCCACTTGCTACTGCGACAGAGAATAATAGAAATTAACTTCAACTCGAAACTAAAGAGAAGAAAAACACAACTTGAAATGGAAATAAAAGTCCAGCGATTAGTTGAACCGTTTTGCAGATTTCAAGATATGAAACACACACAAAACTAATGCTAAGATCGCCCCAAGACAAACTCTCTTTCGGATTATATTATATAGCGTACAATTAGTGCAGCAAGAGCGTGAAATTGTTATGCTGCCGCGTCTGCTCCATAAAGCTGCAGATAAAGATACATTCCGCAGAGCTGAGATTAGCGTTAAGCGACGCCAAATGGCAAATGGCTGCGCACATCCCAAAGATTGAAAAATAACAGCATGCAAGATAGTTATCTAATTTCTATCGTAGCTCGAGGATTCCCCATGGGTAGAGAAGATGGCTCAACCATGGATAGACCAAGAGAGGAAAGACAAGTGTAGAAAAACAAACTGTGCTCAGCTTAAGATAGTCACATCGGTAGATCTGTCTCCAAGCAGGACTCTTCTTAATGCGGTGTTTTGTAGCACCGCAAATACTGCAGGCATAATGCAATTTATCAACAAGATTGAGTTCATGAGATAAGAGAGAAGATACACTCAGAAATTTGCATGTGAGGTTTCTTAGCACGCCGTAGATCACCTAGAGATAATGAAATCCCCATGAGATTATAAGGGAAAAGGATTCAAGGAAGTCCCAATTAGAGCTCTTCTTGGAGCTCACTCTCCAACTCATTTAACTATGGGAGAAACCGATCAGACCTATGCGGTGTTTCCTAGCACCGCAAATAATGCATGCCTCATGCAATGAATCAGATGCTCTCAAACAACTTGTTGAATTGATAAAAAATAATGCACTAGCTCTTTTAACTCTTTTACTTGCGGTATATTTGAAATTCGCAGTGCTTAAAAAACACCGCAATCCAAACTATCTATAATAATCACTTACTTACTTAGTCCTAACTCTCAAATCCTTTATCCAAAACCAATACTTATTCCATCTTCAACTCATTGCAATCGTTCTTCTTCTAGTACCTTCTACAAGTTCTCTTTTAGCTTTCCAAAATACACTTCGATTCGGAAGTTCTTTCTTTGACATTCTTGGGACATTTCTTTTAATGTGTTTGCGTGTGTGTGTGTGTGTGTATATTGGGGCTTTGTTACCATACATTTTGTTCATTTGGTTCATTCGGTTGCTTGTTGTCTTCTTTCGGATTCTTTCTTTTTATTTTTTTTAATACACACTGACATTTGCCTATCAGCTTCTCGGTTCGTGTAATATTTATGTGGCATTTTGTCACCGCATAGTCCCATTTGAAATGACCTTTTGGGTTTAGGGCAGCACACACAAACACACACACACACACATAAACACACACTATCAAGACATGACAACACGATTTTTACTTTAAAGAAAATTTAAATTTTAGCATAAATTTATGGCGCTGCTGTCGCTTGATAAAGGCGGCATTCTATGGACTGCATATCATTTAGATGCGATACTATATATTGTATATATATATAAATTTTTTTAGTATACTCTACAAATACATACAAATATTTTTGAAATCTTCAAGTAGTTTATGTTAAAACGGTACTTTGATTGTGGCACCGTGAAGAGCAGTGATAAGTGTAGGAGATTTCATAAATGAGAACTCAAAGAACAACATGAATATGCAGGAGGCAGCACGAAACTAGTTGGGAATTGCAATTGAAATCTATAGAAAGTGAACTAGTAAATAAGCAAGAGTTGCTCTATGAAAAAGATAAATCCTTATCTGTTTTCCTTACCTGAAAGTCTCAAAAATCAAGTTAGAATGAATTTAAGTAAGCAAAAAGTCATTTAAATGGCTAAAAAAAAATCCTCATATATATATGGTATAAGTATTTTGAGGTAGAAATAAAAGCTATGCCTGAAAAACAAACCTAGAGTCAATGATTTTTAGTCTATTCCTGCACTAATTCATTCACAGCCAGCCACGTCTTTTCATCGTTTTTTCTTTTTCACACCCAACTTGTCCACTAAATTAGAATTAAGATCGCGTTTCATTTTATTTGTTTAGCTCTACGACTCTACGACTCTGCCTGCTATGATTCTCCAGCTATTTGAATAGAGCAAAGAAAGAAACTTGTGAATGCAGGCAAGAGACTAAGCTAAGCGATCGCATTTATCATCGCTAGAGAGATGGCGAGGCGAGCCTCACTCACTTTGGGTTGGTTGGTTTATCATGAATGGGGCGGAAAGGGCCACAGTTGGATATCTATGGAGGTGGGTCAGGAGAAGGGGGGGCTCACTTTATCAATCAGACACCCTGTGGTGCAGCAGCGTGTTGACGTCTCTCTTTCACTTGAACAGCCTCATTATGGGGCATTAGAGCGATTAGAGGCATCGACTTATTGATGAGAGCTTTGAAGAGTGTGTCGTAGGTAGGGCTAGAGAGGAGATTTGAAGGGGCAGAGAGCTACACAGAGTCTACACAGGAAGCCGCAAGTATTAACGTTTTGGACAGGAAATTTGCCATTTAGCGAATTAGCCAGCAAAGCACATGACACAATTAACTCCGAGACTGCCAAGTTCAATTATAAAAAAAAAAACAGAAAAAAAACGAGCACTCTTTCATGTAATCTCAAAGTCAAAGTTAATGCGCGTTTTTCTCAGTTTTGTTTTTTTTTTTTATTTGGTTAAATTTTGGAATTACCTTGAACACTAAAAAGCCCCCCATTACGGGGTCTGCCTAGACTGACTCGTTTTTTTTTTTTACCCCTCGCTCGAGTTACGGTTCTCAACGCGCGCCCATTGCATAATTGTTTTTTTTTTTTTGCCAAAGCGCCTAAATTCAATGGGCCAGAAGACCAGAAGCACAAAAGTTACATAAGGCGATAGCGAACATAACAACAGCAAAGAATAGCAAAGTAGCAGGGCTATGACAAACTTGTAATTACCCTATAAATATGTATAAAATATGAACAACTAAAAAAAAAACAGAAAAAACTTGTGCTACTTAAGAATTAAATTTTTAGTAAATTTAAATAATGTTTCTAATATGGTACGCTGTAATTTTTTGAAATCTAATAAAATTCAACTAGCTGCCATGCCTACTCTACATTCTGACAATTTGCAGGGTATCAGCTACAGAGCAGTGAAAGAGCGAGTAAAAGCTGTGTGCAAGAGTATGATGTAAAACTTACACAGCCATAAAAAAAAGACAAAAAGAAGAAAACACTCTATGGCCCTCAGGTAATGACAACAAGAGCAACAACAACAAGCAGAGCAAGTACTACAACAACAACAACTACAACACTCAAGCCAAGTAGCCACAGAACCAGAAAGCAAAACTACTCAAGTAAATAGCCAAAAAAAAAAGAGAAGTAAAAAAGCCATTAAAAAAAGCCCAAAAAGAGATAAAGACCAGCAAGCCAGCAAAGAGTAGAACTGCCTGTGGGCTGAACTAGCTAAATACCCTGCTAAATACTATCAATTTAAGAAGAGCATATACTTTAAAGCAGAGGTTTTTTGTATAGATCTAAAATATGCCATATTTAAGCAAAAATGTGTTAGAAATATAATTTCAAACTTATAGCACACTCTAAGCTGCATATACTCCACAGCAACTCACCTTACAGGGTATATACAAGCTTGCTCTCTCTCTCTCTCTCAGCACATAAGCTTTTGCTAGAAATAGCCAAAAAACTGTCATGATCTTGTGCAGAAATAATGCTCTACAAGATTGAAAGATAAATTGCTATATCCACAATCGCAATCGCTGCTATAATTTATAGCAAGTGCTAGTGCCATAAAAACCACTCAACATTCAATTATCAAAAAAAAAAAAAAAATAATAATAATGCTATACAAAACCCAATTGAAATCATACTGAAAAAGCAACTACATTTTCATGCACTCAGTTGCCAAGAGCCAAATCGAATGCTGCACAACAACTACTCTATATGTCGAGCTACCTCTACATTTACCTCTTGTCGTGTTCGCATTGAAGTACACACACACACACACACAAAGGCAAAGAGACACACGAAAAAAAACCGCCAAATAGCGACGTCGACGACGACGACGGCGGCAGTCACTGCACGTGATACATTCATCATGAACTTGAATTTGAATTTAAAGTTTAATGGTAAATCCATTGTCGTTGTTGCTGTTGTTGTTGCTGCTGTTGTTGCTGTTGCTGTTGTAGTTGTTACTGCTGTTGCTGCTTGTCTGTGGCTTTTTGCTGCTGCTGCTGCCTGATTTGGGCCGCAATTTGCGAGCACTTGTTACCATTGTTAGCTCGACGGGCGTTGCCCAGGGCGGGTTGCTCGCTCAAATTTAACAAGAAACGTTGCAAAGACTTACTCAATCAATCATTCGGGGAGTCACTCAATAACTCAGAGACTCACTCATTCAATCATAAATTTACTCAATCATTCAAAGACATACACATAAACTATCTAGATCACTCAAAGACTCATTCATTCAATTAGAGCTTTACTCAATCACACAAAGAGTCACTTTAACACTCCCGGACTCACTCATTTACTTGTAGACTCAGTCAATCTTTCCAAAAATCACTTAAAAGATACGCTCAATCATTCGGTTTCACCCAATAACCCAAAGACTTACTCGATTACACAAAAACCCACTCAATCACCATGAGACTCTTTGACTCGCAATCCCACTCAAACACTCATTAACTTACTGAATCACTCAACAACTCCATCAATAGCTCATGGACTCAATCACAGACTCACTCAATCACACACAAATTCAGTCAATCATTCTCAAACTCACTCAATCACTCAGAGACTCAATCAATATTCTTTATAGACTTACCCAATCACTCACTAGCCATTTTCCTTCCCTACTCTATCTTTTTTTCTTCCGCCTTTCCGCCTTATTGTATAACTGTCGCTGACACAAATGTCACCTACACACACACACACATATGCAAAAAAGGCTTAACAAGCCCATGCCACTCCCTCCACTAGCCTCGGCTAGCTACCTGGCTTGCGCATTACCGCCCACACAAATATGCAAAGAATACGCCCCACAAAAAAAAAAACACAGAAAACCAATGCAAGCAGCAGCACGTTCGTTGCCCAAGTCTTTTGTTTCGAGCGGACACAGCGCGTTTTTAGGAGGGTTTCGTGCTAAACTGAAAAACAAGACTACGCTTAATGAAATGAGATAGAAATACTGCCTGTTTCAGAGGAAAAATGTTGAAAAGACAGAAATATTATAAGATATTTTAGCAAATGGGTAAGAAATACTAATAAGTTTGTTGCCTAAGTCTTTTGCATAAGAAGTTTGTTGCCTAAGTCTTTGACAACACACAAGTATGTTGCCTGAGTCTTTGCATAAGGGAGATATATATAGCATATATCTTATATGATATTCTTAAATTCAGATATATCAAAGAATACTAATAGATATACTATATATAAAAATCATGTACTAAGCTCAATCGGAAATAGAAATTGTTATATAGCTACCATAGTTATATCATACTATCGTACGGTATTACCCTCCCCATATGATATGCCCCGTTCTGTGTAGCCTGATTAATATGGCAAACAGGTCGAGTCCGAAAAAAAAACTAAAAAAAAAAACTCAAGTTAAATAAAACAAAAACGTGCACATCGCCGTCTACAACGTGTTGCTCCGGTACAACGACACTACAAAAAGAGCGTATTATCGCTAAGCGGGGGAGGGCAAGGAGGGTAAGGGGCTAGGGCTAGGGCAACCCGGTGTGCGCTGCTCTTTAAATGAATTATGAATTAAGTTTTTCGACTTGATGGCCACGACGACGTTGCCAACTAATTTCGACCTTGCATACAATTTTAATTAAATTTTTTTTTCGTTTTTCGTTTTTTTTTTTCATCGTCGTCGTCAATTATTATGATATATATATTTTTTTTCGTCGGTTCTCTATTTTTATATATCAGCAACATGTGCGGTTAAGGCAAAAAGGTGTTGACAGTGCGTGGAAACGATGATCATTTTTTTTTGTTTTGTTTTTTTGTAATGTGCAAGACGTGAGCTGAAAATAGTGAGTTGTTGTTGGTCTATTACTGTTTTTTTTTTTTGTTGTACATATAATTCCAGTTGTGGTTGCCCATATCCAGTTGAAACCCAATAATAATGCTGTCAAGTTCAGGGATTAAAATGGGAATTCAGCTTAGCATAGGCAGATACCCTATAGTTCTCTAGTTTTCTATTTTTTAAGTTTAAGTTTTTGCCTCAACTGAACAAGAATATATAACTACAAGTTCGTTGCCTAAGTCTTTTACTTTGAAGGTATTCAATTACTCCTAAAACTATCCGAACTTATATATTTAAGCAAAATAACCATATATTTAAGCATTTAAGCTACCCTCTCTATACAACATGGTTTAAAAATTCCCTGTAATTCTAAGTAACTCCACAATGAACTCATCTTCCTATTTAATCTACTGTTGCTACTGTTCTCGCTCTGTTTGCTGGCATAAATTAGCATAGGTTGCTTGTAGGATTCACTTCCTAAGAGATTCTACATTAGCTTGAGATATATATTGGCAGTACATTACGACAGGAACTAAAATAGACACACAGAGACACAGTGAATTTGTATGTAGGCTTTGGGTCTAAGCTGGAAGAAACGTAGGGGAGACAGAGAGAAGGAGGTAAAATTCCAATGTCAGAAAAAAGTGAAGCGTTCATAGAACGGCACAAAAGGAAACAACAAACAACGACAACAGCAACAGCATCTGCAAAGGAACTGCAGAAATTGACGGAGATGACGACAATGGAGCAGGGACGAAACGGTATCCCAAAGCCGGAGAAGCGAAAACAAAAAAAAAACAAGAAAAGAGCCAAAGAGCGCGCCAAGACGCGATGCCAAACGATGTAACCAAAGTCAAAGAAGAATCTGCAGAGCAGAAAGAGAGAAGCCAAGAGAAGAAGAGCTGGGGGAAGAGCAGGAGGCCGGATGAGGAGCTGAGTGAGTACAGAGAACGGTTGTAGGTAGTGGGTAAGGTAGTTAGTAGAGTAGAGTGTAGGGTTGGGGAGGTAGAGAGCAGGATTGGGCAGTAGAGGGCCGAGTAGGGTAGTAGAGGGACGGGTAAATCAGTAGAGGGTTTGATAGGGCAGGAGGGTATTAAGTACCTTAGCAGTGTAGAGCGTCTGGTAGATGATTATTGAATACAATTGGGAATTATTGGGTAGGGTAGTGGGTAGAAAAGGACAATATTGGCTACGGTAAAGATATAGTGGGTACGGCCCTAACGAAGCAATACCCTCTTTCTTGAACCTCCCTATTTTAGTGAAGTAGAAGGTACGATAAGGGAGTAGAGGGTACGATAGAACCTATAGGCAAAATGTGGGTACAGCAGGAGGGTTGTGGGTATCATTAGAATAGAGATTAGAACTGAGAGTAGAGCCCTACCATAGTAGGGAGCACGATAGGCAGAGTACCCCCTGCTAGGATAACATAGGTAAAGCTGTGCAAGAGACTGCAACGTGAGGTATATGAGGAACTGTTACAGGGTCCCTCCGGTACAAGAACTGGCGGGGTTACTGCTTTGTTTGGGGAACTTCGGACGCACAACTTGGACTATGGTAGTGCTGCTTGGACTCGCGCAGTCGGATGTGGATGCTTCTGCTTCTGCTTCTCTTTGCTTTGGCTTGCGTCGTCTTCAATCGGTTCTTTCGAGGCGTATGCGCTGCTGCTGCCTCTGCTTCTGCTGCTGCTGCTGCGATGGACGATGGATCCGCTATAACAGTGTTAGTACGTTAGTAGGTACACAAACAGGTAAAACAGGTTAGCCGTTGCCGCCGCTCTTCATTTACTTTTTTTGCTGCCTGGCGCTGCTTGTGACGACGCTGCTGCTTGCGTCGCTGCTTCTGCTGCTGCCTCTTCTGCTTCTTCCTTTTGCCTCCTCTGCCTCTTCTTCCTCTTCTTACTTCACTTTACTTTAGCATTATTTTAGCGAAACAACGGGCAGAGCCATCGCCTGCGCCTGCGCCGTCGATGACAACAATTGAGCAAATAAAGATAAAAAGTAAAAGAGCTGAGAGCGCCAGAGAGCGGGAGAGAGAGAGAGGGGGGAAGAGAGAGAGAGAGGAGACCAAGAGAGAGCAGAGCTAGAGGTATACAGAGAGCGAAAAGAACAGTCAAAGGAAACAAACATTGAAGGAGCTCAAGAACATTGCGCAGAAAGAGCGAAAAGCGAGAGAGAAGCAAGGTGTGTAGAGAGAGGGGAAGAAAGAGCGAGAGAGGTAAACAGCGAGAGCGAGAACACACGCTCAGACGCAGTCAAAAGAAACACACATTCTTAAAGACTGCAATTACCGCACAGACAACACGCTGCATGATCATGATCATCATCATCATCATCGGCTACAGGCAAGATCATCATCATGAGCACTACGTGTGTGTGTGTGAGTGTGCGTGTGTTGTGCGCGCACTCATGCGCAATTTCAGGCAGCAGACACACACTAACACACACACACACATCCAGAGAGTCCGATAAGAACACACACACACACACAGACATATGAGAGAGAGACACAGACGAGACACACCTCTGCAAGTGTTGGCCGGCCCTGGCCTAGGTCTATCGCTCTGGTTTGTTTACCAGGATTAGTTAAGGCAACAGTGAAAGAAGAAGACGAAGAAGAAGCAATAAAAGCAGCATTAAAAAGGCAAACGAAAAGGAAAAGAAAAAGGAAAACAAGAAGAAAACTATATGGAGAGAAACAGGGAATTAGAATTCAATAAATCAGTTTAATAATATTACAAGAAAATTTTAGGATCTTCGTTTCGTGTTCTATAAAACACATTTGAATGCGATTCCTTCAAAAAACACACGCACACATAAAAAATCACAGCCTATGCTAAGTTTTCCTTTAGCTCCAACTTTATTCATCGTTCTTCAAAGCTTTAGAGAATAAAGAATATATATTTTTTTTAGGGTCGGAGATGTCTCCTGAGGTGCTAATAATTGCATAAGAAATTTTGCTATAAAAATATTTGTAGAATTATGTTCTGAACCTTGAAGATTCTCTTTTTCATTTGCAAGCCAAAGAATCCAATTGCCCAGGAAAAAAAGAAGAAGAATCTCAGTAAAACTCAGGATTGTTTTTGTCTACACTGTGCCTGTTGCTGCTTGCTGTAGTTGTAGTTGTAGTTGGAGTTGTAGCTGTGCTTGAAGCTGTTGCTGTTGCCGCTGCTGTTGCTGCTGTTAGCTGCTTGCAAAAGGGCAGAGCACTTGCATTTGGACTGGAGTTGCAGCGGCATTTTGTGAGTGAGAGTGAAGTTGGAGCAAGAAAGCAGCGAGGCGGCAGTGAGGCAGCAACAACAGTAACAGGCAGCAGCAGCAACAGGCAGCAGCAGCAGCGAGGCAACATCAACATGCAGCAACAATTAGCTAAGAAGCGCGCGCAGCAAAGGCTATACCGGCGCAGTTGCTGTTGCTCGTGTTGTTGTTGCTGTTGCTGCTGTTGTTGTTGCTGTTGTTACTGTTGCTGCCTCCTCGTACCACACCAAAGTCACAGTCAGAGTCAGAGTCAAAGCCAACAGGTAAATTGCGCTCGCTCTCTCACTTTTTTTTCGCTCTCTGGCGCTGCTTCTTTTCTCTCTCTCTCTCTCGCTCTCTGTCTCCCCTATTGCTCTCCCTCTTCCCCTCTCTCTCCCACTCACCTCTCTGTCGCTCTCTCTCTCTCTCTCTCTCGCATACAGCCGCAAAGTTAGCTGTAAATTTCGATATATCGCCGCCGCTCTTCTTGTCTCTCACACAGGTGTCGTCGTTGTGCGGCGAATTCGCTCAGCTGCAGCGAATTCAGTCGGAGCGTCGCTGCGCTGCGCTTACATCACACAACGGCGCTGTATGAGTGCGTATGTTTCTCTCTCTCTCTCTCTGTGTGTGTGTGAAATAACGTTAGTTGCTGTTTCCTCGCACAAGCCAGAACGAGTGTGTGTGCAGAAGAGTGTGTAAGCAAGAAAGGGAGAGAGAGAGAGACAGAGAGAGACTGAGCGAGTGAGAGGAAGAGAAGCAGAGCGAGAGCGTGCGCAATCTTATTGCCATTCTAAGTGCGTTCTAAGCGCTCATTATAAGCGAACGACGACGACGACGTCGCTGCCTCTGCCGCTGCCACTGCCACTGCCTCTGCTGCTTCTTCATTTTATTGCCCCTACACACACACACACACACATGCAGAGACTCAAGCGCACAGGTACACGCTTGCGCGCGCTCGCGTTGCCAACTATTTTGCCGTTTAATTTCGCTTATATGGTACTTATTGACGTCGTCGTCGTTGCTATTCTTCTTCCTCCTCCTCTTCTTCCTCTTCTTGTTCTTATACCCTATGCTGGTATCTACACACACACACACACTCGCACAGGGCACTCAGCCTGTCGATAAGTGATGAAATGACACGCCGCCACAGGCCGCCACAGCCGCAAAATGACTTAGGCAACGAACTTGGCTGGATGTACTCTATATAGACTATAGAACTATTTGCAGTTATGTCTATAGCATAATAATATATATATTCAGTTTATAGCATAAAATGCCAAATTTTATATTATTTTCCTATTTCTTATTTAAATTCTATTATAACACTCCCTACCATCTATCATATTCCTTGATTTATTATACTGTTTATCACTAATATATCCCTCACATTACCTTCCTTTATTATAAAATTCTCAATTATATCCTTATGTACTATAATGTTTATTTCTAACATATCTCATACTTAACTAATGTTATAATGTTATTTCACTTAACATTTCAAAATTATATTTTCATATTCTATTGTCTTTATCCATCTTTTCATATTATATTATTTTATCATATTTCTTGTTATTTTAAAATAAATCCTTTACAATTTTCCTTTTTTATCCCAATTATTAATAATTCTCTTTTCTTTTAAATTTAATTAAATTTCTAATTAATTAAGCATAAATACAAACTCAGCTTTTTTTCCTTCTTTTTCCTTTTAATTTCACATCTTTAAGCCTCTAATCTTCCTCTTCTTCCCTCATGCTTGCCAAAAACTCTAGGCCTATCAAAACAAAATATTAATTTCATTACGTTTGCAGCAATAACAACAACCGCAGTCGAGGCAGCAGCAGCAACAACAGCAACAGCAACAACTGCTGATTTCAGAGTCAAGAGCAAAGCCAGCAACAACAACATAGACAGGCAGAGGTATTAAGCAGCTCTAAGTACAACAAGTACAAGCCAAACAAACACACACAGATACACACACGCACACACACACACACACACGCACATACACCATAATAAAAACAAGTAAAACATCCCAACCGGCAAATGGCCAAAGCGAGCAACAGGCAAAAGAAGCAGCAGCAGCGCTGGCAGCAGCAGCAGCGCGAGCAGCAACAGCGAGGAGCAGCGGCAGCGATTAAAACACACACACACACAGACACAACTACAGCTGCCTTTAGACAACACACACACAGACACACACACACACGCATATAAACACACTGGGAGAGCCAAGAAAAAAAAAACTGCATGAGAAACGTTATGTGAGCGAAATGAAGCAACGCGCGCAGCCCGCTGCCGCTGCCGCTGCCAACGCAGGCGCAAAACACTCTCACTCTCTCTCGTGTCTCAGGTGCCTCCAAAACAGTTACGAGCCGAACGAGAAGACCAGAGCCGAGCGCAGAAGCCCCAAGACGAAGCAGAAGCCGAGATAAAGGCAAAGCCGTAGCCGCCGACGAAGCCGTTGCTTGTTGCCTCGGCTCTGCTCTCAACGTTCTTGACTGCGTTCTACGAAAGCGAACGCTCTCTCTCTCTCTCTCTCTGTCAGTCTTCACTCTCTCAGCTCGCTTCTCGCTCTGCCTGTCTCTCTTTTGCTCTCTGCTTACGGTGTTTTGCGTTCAGTCACCAATTCGCCGCTTCATCTAACTGAGTTTGTTGTAGGCTCAGGCTCAGCTCAGCTCATCGCCGCTGCTCGTCGCCGTCGCCGCCGCTGCTGCTGCTCACGCTGACTGCGCTGCCGTTGGCGTTTGACTTTGGCCTAACTGGCTATAGCAGCGGGCACCTTGAATACAGTAAGAGGCGAACCGGCGTTGTGAATGCACGTGTTAACGCTGCAAAACTGCCAGAAAACAGTAAAACACACAAAATACAAAAAAAAAAAAAAAAAATCAAAGAAAAACACACTGCAAGAAATATACAAAAAAATTATATACGTAAAACAAAAATACGTCTTAATTTTAAAAATATAAATACGCGTGCGTAAAAACATAAACTAAAAATAGAAACAAGAGAAACAACAAAATAAAGTTATATATATCATAACGGTTTTATATATATAACGCGTGCATTTTTTTTGAGTTTGTTCAAAGTGCAAAAACAAGCAGAAAATATTATATTTGGAAAAAAATAAAATATACCCATATATATCATATATAACTGATTATGATGAAGAAACATAAAAAAAGTTTTTACTGAGCCGTGCTCAAAAAGAAATAAATAAAATATAAAAACATAATATATCAAATGTGGATGGATCTATATACTATATAGTATTAGTTTTTTTTTTTTCAAACACGCACACAGACAACTCTCAGGCACATAGAAAAGGAGGAGCTGAAAGCAGAAAACAGACACACTTGTGGATTAGTGTTTTGTTTACTGTGTGCGTGTTTTGCGACGTTGTGCGCGTGTGTGTGCGTGTACCGTATACCGTATTATCGTGTGTATGTGTGCCTCAGTGTGATAACAATAACTAAACAAACATGCCGAAAATATTCCTGATCAAAAATCGACTGCATCAGCAGCAACAGCGTCTACTCGAATCGCAAAATTTGCTACAGCACAAGGCACAGGATGATGAGCGTTGCCTGGTGCCGCCACTCAGTCCCCGGAGCAGCAGCAGCAGCAGCTCAGCGCGTGCGGAACGGGGAGTGGTATCTCCGCCGCCTGCAGTGCACCCTACCCCGTCAAGACCAACGCCCACACCGACACCAACAGCGCCTGAACCACAGCCAGAGCCGCAGGGACATTATGAGCGAGAGCGGGAGGAGGCGGAGCAACCGCTTAGCCTGACAACGACGACAGCAACAACAACGACACCGGCAGCAACATCGACACGCAAACGTTTCCATCATCGACGTCATTATTTCGGACAGACGCGCCACAGTCTCGAGCTGCAAACGGCGCAGGAATCAAATCCAGCATGCGTCATCGATACACCCAGCCAAGTTCAAAATGGTAAGTAATTCCTAGACGAATCTCCAGTGAGATAACCAAACCAAATCTCCCATAAAAGTCCCCAATTACATTGCCATTTAAATCTCAAGCGATATTCAATTTGAAATCAAAAGACTTAGGCAACAAACTCACTCAGTTCGTTGCCTAAGTCATCGCTTACCCATAGTTAATTCTAAAAGACTCAGGCAACAAACTTGCTGTAGTGCGATCCTTAAGTTCGTTGCCTAAGTCATTCGTAGCTGATACTAAAAGACTCAGGCAACAAACTTGCTCCATGCAAATCAATCAGTTTGTTGCCCAAGTCATTGCTTACACACAGTTGATTTTTATAGCTAGTACCCCCCACCCCATCTCGATCTATGCAAATCCTGCACATCAAATCGTAGCTCTCCTAAGTTTCTTTTTTTATGGGTTGTCTCTGCTTTGTTTTATGTCAACTGAAGCTCAATTTCGCTTTTATATCCGATTTGGATTTTTTCTTTTTATATTGAATAGAAATAGAAAAATTCCTAATCGATATACGATATTCAATAGTTATATTTCTTTAGAGCTATACCAACTTTTCTGTTCAAGTTTGTGAATTACTCATACTATTTTCTAGGGTTTTTGTTATTATTATAATATTATAACTTTATTCATATTATTTTGCAACTCATTCCCGACTTCTGTAGAATTTTTTGGCAGCATTAAGGTCGCTAGGCCGCAGGACAAAAACCGTCACTGTTGTTGTTCATTTCCTTTCGCAGTTTGTTACACATGCAACTCATTATGCCAACAACAATAACAACAACAACAACAACAGCAGCCGCAAAGCTGACAGGCAAATAAATGCTTATGACCATATAATAGCTACAAATCTGTCCAAAAGCCAAAACGCTGATGGCAATCGCTGTGTCTGCGACTGCGACTCAGTCTCAGTCTACGTAGAGTTCTTTCTCTTCTCAACAATAACAAATTAAGCAGAGTCAGCTTGTGGTTCTGCTCAGCTTCTCTACGGGCTGTTGTTGTTGACGCCCACACGACACGACCCTTGGGTTGTTGTTGTTGTTGTTGTTTCTGCTCTTTCGATTCTACGTCGAATCTTTTGGCAACATCAATCACTTTCATTGAATTGCCAAAACGAGCCAACACGAGCGCAAAACGAGCTCAAGATTTCTTTTGGCGTTTGCTACATAGTTTCTTCTCAGCTTATATAATCGCTAGAGCAGCCTATTAAGTCATAGCAGGAGAGAGAGAGAGAGAGAAAGGGGGGCTCGACGCAACAGGCGGTCGCTCTCTGGCTGACACGATTCACCCTTGACCATGGCCAATGTAGAATTGAGAATTAAGAATTGAGGTTTTTTGTTTTTTTTTTTTTTCCTATTTTCTATCAATAAATTCAAATCGTATAACTTTCTTTCGGGATGAACTTTGTCTCGAAAGTGAATTTTGGATTCTTTGCTGCTCTCTCTACACTCTTCTGCCTCCGCATTCTAGTTTGCTTAGCATCAGTTTTTTTTTTTAGTATTAAATTTCGTTCTTTCTGTGTGTTTTTTTTTTCGTTTTTGCTTGAGTGAGCCTAAAAGTTCGCTGCCTAAGTCTTTTGTTTCCCCCTGTGCCTGTGCTTAACTGCCCTTTGTCTTGGACTGCGCAAAATACTCGTATATATATCATAATTACAGCGTAATGACGAAACGAACTTGGGTTAGCATAGAATGTGGAATGGAATGGAATGGAGTGTAGTCGTAGTCGTAGTAGCTGGGGCAGAAGTGCTTGTGGAAGTGGAAATTGCGGCTCGTTCTTGAACCTCAACTTGCCGCTTAAATCACACGCAGTACGAGCTACTGTCGGGGTTTTTTTTTTATTATGTATGTATGTGTGTGCGTTGGCTATAAAGCGCCCGCAGTCAGTTTTAAATTAGATTCGAAGATCGGAAGATCTTTCACTTGAAATCAAAGTTCGCTGAAAAACACGAGACGAGAAACGAGGCAAAAGAGGGAACTAACGAAAAAACTGTGAAATAAACCACCATAATACCCCTTTTCGATTTATAGCAGACTATAGTTTATAGTAAACTATGTAGCAAAGTAAACTGATTCTACAGACTGTTTTGGCAACGTTCTCAGCTTTAGTTGTTACAAATTTTACAGATTAATAGCAATTTTACTAGCCAAAGCTTGCATTTGCTAAATCTAGCAGTATTATAGCAATTCTTACTTTCTTCATTTCTCGTCTATCGAGAGTATATCAACCTTTATAGCAACTGAGTTTGGCATTATAACAAGCCGCTGTAGTTTGTGCAAAGAGCATTCCTAAGCTTCATTTTATACTTTTTATACTTGTTGCGCCTTCTTCCTCTTTTGTACCTATTCCAGTTTTAATTTCTCCACCTCCTTCTGCCTCTTTTGCTGCTGCTGCTGCTGATGCTGCTGTTGCTTCTGCCGCTTCTTCTTCTTCTGCTGCTGCTCACCCGAAACACCCTGTGGCTTGTTGGGGCACAACCGCAACGCTGCTTAGTTTATGCGTTGCTCTTCTCCATCTCTCTCTCTCTCTCTCTCTTTCCTTCTGTCTGTTTTTGCGGTGGCTTCGTATGCGAACTGCCTTAGCGGTTAGCGCGGCCAAGAACTTCACACACTTGAGCGCGCGCACACACACACACACACACACACAGACATATACACATACACTTGGCGCTGGGCAAATTATATAACAATGTGCAGCGACAGCGACGACGGCCTAAGCCACAAATCTCTTTTGGCCACAGCAAACGAAAAGTACAAGTTGAGAGCAAAACTAAAACAAAGCAGAAGCAGCAAAACAAAGAGTAGAAGAGGAGGAATAGGCAGGCAGCAGGGAGGCAGCTAGGCAGCCAGTCAGCAGCAGTGGCCAAGTGGAAGTGGAAGCAGTAAAATAAAAAAAGCGTTGCTAGCAAAACCAGCGCAGCTAGAAGAAGCCGCAGTCTACAAAGGGGCAGGGGCAGAGGCAGAGGCAGGGACAGAGACTGGGACTGGGACTGAGGCAGGGGGCAGACTATGCCGTTTTCGCGAGGCCAAGTTGACTTTGGGCGTTGCTGCTTGCGCCATTTGTCCAAAGCAGAAGGCACAAGGCACAAGGCAGAAGGCAGAAGGCGCTGGCAAAGCTTGAGTCAAGGCAACAAGAAAAGTGGTAGAACCAGTAAATATGTAGCAAGGCAAGGGCATAGAGAGAGAGACAGCGAGACAGCAAGAGACAGAGAGAGAGAGAGACACAGAGCGGGATAGAAGAGCAGAGAAAAATGAGCAAGCGCAAGAGTTGAGAATCTGCAGGCACGCAGCGTGTCTCAAGTGCAACATAATGTGATGTTGCCACACGGCCATAATTGCTGCTGCTGCTGCCTTTGCTGTGCAGACTCTGTGATTTGCAGCGCTCTCACACACACACACACACATACACACATAGACCCTTGTGTGCGGTTTAGTTGCGTTCTAGTCTATAGACTTGTTGCGTGCCACTGCTGGCCATAAATATTCATATGCGCGACCTTAAGACAAGGTCTGCTGACTGCCTCACTGACTGCCTGCCTATGCCTGCCTCTTGGCTTGCCTCTTTCTCTGCCTGCCTCTCTGCCCCTGCCGCTGCTCCACGCATTCCTAGAGCGCCTCCCCAAAACGCTGTGGCTGCAGCTGCCACACTAAACTGGCCACTTGGCAACGTGCAACGCGCAACGCGCGCTCAAGTAACTGACTAAAACTTGACTTAACTGAGTAACTTCCTGTGCGCCTCGACGCTATCGTTAATCGCTTTGGCAAACTGCTGCTGCCTCTCTTCGCTGCTTCCATACTCTCTCCCTCACTGCCTCTAGCTCTCTCTCTCTCTCCTTTCTTCCCCTGCTTTCTGCAGTAAAAGTCAATAAATTCCAAAAAGGAAATTCATTGATAAACACGCTCCGATAAACTGCAGCAACATTGCCCACTTAGCACTTGATAACAGCAGCAGCAGCAACAACTACAACAACAACAACAACTACAACAACTGCAGCCACAACAACAACACTTTGCAGCTGTTAGAAGCGCAAGGTTCGACGTTATTGACGCAGATGTTACAACACACCGCAGCACCGGAAGTTAGCGAAAGGTTGCAAAAGTTCTGCTTCCTTTCTTCCCCCTCCTTTGCTCTCACTGTGTCTTTTACTCTCTTAACTCTTTTCTACACCCTCTCTCCCTGCTGCCCTAGGCGTGTGTCTTCCGCCAATTGGCAAAAGCAAAAGTCAATGTACAAAACAATCGAAGTCGAAGCTTGATAAACAAAGAAAGAGAGTGGTAAAGGCAGCAACAGGGATCCAGAGGGAGATAAAGAGGGAGAAAGGCTACAGTAGAGGAGTAGAGCTTCACTTTCTTATAACATATGTTACTACAGTGTACTACAAAACGATCGCAATAATCATGCTTATCATCAGCTGCATAAGAAAAGCTATTTAAATTTCTGCTTTCTTCTCTCTACTTTCTTCCTTCGTTTTGTTCTGCCTTTGGCAATAACCCTAATACATAACGTACATATTAAAATAAAGAATGCAATTCCAGCATATACTCACATAAAAATGCACTAGAAATACTCTTAAAGTATTCTAAAAATCCTCAAAGAAATTTCAGCAAAATTTCCCCTGCTTGATAAGGGGAATATTACGACCCAAAAAAAAAACGAAAAATTTAAATAATCTATATTGCGAATATTTGAATGCAGGACACTTAAGTTTGTCCGAACATAAACAAAATGTCATTCCCCTTCAAAATCGAATGAATTTTAACAAAGTTATGATGGGTGGAAAATGAGTTGAAAGGTCCTGTAGAGTGTCTTACATGTCAAATTTTTGGTCGACTTGGACATGATTTTTGGCCAAAAAATAAAGTTTGTTTAAAACACTTTTAAACACTTGTTTAGTACTAATGTTGACCCCCTCTGTTGATTAAAATTGAAAACTCGAGATTTAAAAAATTTGAAAATTTTTTTTTTAGAAAAATGAACAGGGGGGAGTCTTATCTAAATATTTTCAAAAAGTCGAAAATTTTAAAAAGTCTCTATTGCAATTATTTTAATGCAGAATCACTTTGGAGGTCGAAACATAAACAAAATGTTATTCCGTATGAAAATCGTTTGATTTTTAACAAAGTTATGTGGGGTGGTAAGTGAGTTTACCTTAAAATCCCTCAAAAAAATCCCTTACTGCGTTTTTTTCAGCAAATTCATTTTATATTATGCTAAGAACAATCTTCTACTCTCTCAGCACCTTTTGCTGCATCTCCTGCTTCTTAGACCACTTACCTAATAAGGTTTGTTTGGCTTGCAGGTTCTACGTGTAGTCTCAAAGAGAGAGAGAGAGAGAGAGAGAGAGAGAGAGAGATCCTGCGCGCGTTCGTTGCCTAAGTCATTTGTTTCTACTCAATTTACTTTGCCTGCCTCTGCCTGCCTGATTCTTCTTCTATATACATTTGCCAAGACTGGCATTAGTTTTACCTGCTTGCATGCAGTTGTGTCTACCTGTTTAAGGGCTGACTCTCTCCATCCACTCTCCCTCACTCGCTGAAAATCAAACAAAACGGCAAAGGCGAAGGCAGAGAGAGATTTGACAATCAGAAAGAAAACGAAGCAAAAAGGGCAAGAATCCTGCACACACACACACTGTGATCAAATTCAAAGCTGAGATTTATTTGTGCAGTGAATCAACACACACAAAGCAGCAGAGAGAAAGAGAGCGAGAGAGAGAAGGAGAAAGAGTGAGAGAGAGCGCTATAAAACAGGTCTCAAGTGCTGCGCTCGACTGCCTGCCCCGTCGCGCACACACAGAATACAAAAATACACTTTTTTCCACTGCTTGTGTATTTGAAAAAGAACAAAAAAAATAAGTAAAGAATAATAATAAAGGAAGCGAGTTTTTTTTTCTTCTTCTCTCCTCTGCTTTGCCTCCTCTTCTTCTTCTTCTTCTTCGCTGGACTGGGCTCTCTTTTTGGTATGCGATGAGGCAGCAGCAGCAGCAGCAGCAACTGTTGGAGCCTCAAATACCTGACCAGGCCTCGCCTCGTCGCGCCAACTCGACTTTGTCTTTGGCCCTGCCTGCGTAGTATGTGTGTGTGTGTGTATGTGTGTGTGAGAGTGTTCTGTGTGTATGTGCATTGATTGCACTGCCTGTGCCCCTTTGGGCCTTTGAGCCCCTGTCTTGGCCTTTGTCTACCCAAGTCATCTTTCAGTTTTAGCATGAAAATGCATTTCTTGTGTTCTCTCGCTCTCCCTCTCTTTCCACCGTCTTCTCCATATTTTCTTCTCCTTCTATTCTTCTACTGTTGCTGTGCCCTGCAGCAGCTTTAATTGAATTAAAGCATTAACAATTGCAGTCAATAGACAAGCAAATGGATCTAGACAAAGATACATGTATCTACATCTATAATAACCTGATTTCTTTCAGATATACCATACTCAGCTAAAAAAATATTGAAATTACCTATTGAAATTAACAGCATTTCCAGTACATTTTTACATTTATCAAGAGTTTCAAGAGGTATATTCCCTGATTTCTTATACAAACTACCTTATAAAAACCGCCTGTAGCTGCACAAGAAATTTGCTGGCTATATCAATGATAGTTCCTGAGTTAGCATTAAAATAAAGAAATTACCACTTTTCACATTTTTCACAAATGATTCACACTTTTATTGGTTTTTCCATGTAATTTGAGGATAAAGAGCCCCCGCTTTTCGCATATATCACACTATCTTACTGAGTCAGTAACCCATATGCGAAATATCATCGTGCTATCCCCAACGGTTCTCGAGTTCACATAGTCGAGTGAGAGAGAGAGAGACAATTGCAATTAAATACAATTTGATGGCCAATTTACTTATACATGATAATTAAATACGTGTATACCAAAATAATATAATATAGTATATACTGTAGTCTGTCACACTGTTTTCGTCAATTTCTGGTTTCGTTTTCGGCTTTTTCTTTCATTTTTTTTGTATCATTTTCTTCTTGATTCAGTGTCAATAACTTGTAAATTGTTTTGAATTTCAGTTACCATTTTTGCATGCGTTTGTTTTGTTAGTAATATTATTATTATTATTATTATTATTATATTTTGTGCTTATATAGAAACTTGTTTCGCACAAATAACGCTATAAATATATATGTATCGTATAACTTTTTCGTATATTTTATATACATATTTAAACAATTTTAATTTGGCGATTGAAACACGTTTAACAACAGCAACAACAACAATAGAACTTGTTTCCTTACGATATTGTTATTTTTTTTTTTTTGTTTTTTTTGCAAAAGTTAACTGTTGTTTTGTTTAACGCAAAGACGAACGAGTTTTTGGCCCCATCCGCGTGCCTCAGAATTTCATTTTCGTTACGTTTCCGACATGATTTCAAGAGAAAAGATGAGAAATACTGAAATATCTTTAATTTCACATTATTGCAATATATTTTATAATTCAGAAATGTTTTAACTCCATTTATGTTTCTCTCTTTTTCTGTCTCTCTCTCTGGGGTCACCCGATTGTAAATAGGAAACTTGTTGGAGGAAACTAATCCTGCTTGAAGGTGTTAGCTATAGTTCACCTCACTAGCTGCCTGTTTAGGTTCACTGTAACTCAACTTTAGTGATTTTTCAAGTGTGCGAATTTCACATTAGAAATGCATCTATTGTTATCTATTGTTATTGTTCCTATTTTAAATGCAAATTGCAATTGTTTAAAAGAGCATTTAAAGCGCATTAAGTTTATTGATTAAAGAAATTATGGGAGCGCTTTTTCGCAATGATTTATTGGAATAAATTTGCAATAAAATTTAAAGCAATTTAAAAAATAAGCGGATGAGAGCAAGATGAGCGATTCTTGGGCGTGGCAAAAATATTCTAAAATACTCTTGAGCAACATGTGGCATAGAGCAACCCTGATGCCAACTTTTATATCGCAAACTTTTAGCATAACTAAGATCTGCGCGTTCATACACACGCTGAGTGTACGAAATACGCTTTTTTGTGCATACACAGGTGTATAAAAAGGCAAATAGTTTATCTTTTTATAGATCTACTGAGCTTATACCAAGATCAATGCATATTTCTCTACTTCTCTGACTAAATGCAATGTAAACTCAGTTTAAAATTTAAAACAGATAAAGCAATTCAGAAGAGACAAAAGCATTAAACAGTTGCATGTGCACACCTACACGCACACACACACACACACACAGAGAGACGACGGCATGCATATGCACACATGTAATGCACACACTAGTGTCATGTATTTTTCAGGTCAGGGTTGACTTGTGACTGACTAAATGAATGAATGAATGAATTGAATGCATGAATGCGTCGCGCGTCTCCCTCTCTCTCGCTCACACACTGCACAAGCTGCAGTCTGTGTATGTGTGTGCGAGTGTGTGTAGTGTATTTAGCTGTCTGTGTGCACGACTAACTGAAACATTGACAATTTGTAGCTATAAAACGTAGGTAAACCGCTATAAGCTACCCCCATCCCCTCTCTCGCTCACTCTCTCACACAGTGTATCTGTCTCTCTCGCTCTAGCATTGCAGTCTGAACTGGTTATGCACTTGACAACATTCAGCCCCAACTGGTGATGCTGCGGCTACCTCATTAGGGCCGCATTGTGGTCAATACATTTTTTTTTCATTTTTTTTTTTTACATATTTCGGTTTTTTCTTGTTTTTTTTTTTTTGGCAATGAAAATCAGTCAATATGCCATTTCCCAACTGCCGACAAATTACAACGCTTTGTTTTCATTTTCTTTCCATCTTTCTTTATTTTTTCTTTCTCTTCTTCTCTTTCATTCGCGCTAGTTTGAAAGAAATTGTGCAATTTTGCACATCTTTAGCGGCCTGAATTAGTCAATATTTGACCTATGTATGCTGTTAGTTTGTGAAATTTATTTTTGAGTGTGTATGAAATCTCTTTTTCGTTTGTTTACTTTGCTCGGATCCGCTCGAGATTTGCATAAAACGGCAATTTCAATGATGTGTCATCTGTGAAATCAAATGAAAGCTAAGTTCCAGTTAATAGAGTAGTGCGCAATCGTTTCGAATAGGATATATAACTAAGAGATTGATATAAATGCTGCTTTAAGGCAAATTGCAGAGCTCTAACACATTACAGAGCTGAGTTTGCATGGTAACTGGTATTATAGTAGTGTTGGGATAGTTTTTTCTTATACACATGCAGATTATAACACTATTTGCAGCTTCTAGCCCAATTTCATAGATGTAAACGCAATAACAGCTGAGTTCTTATAGAACTTCAGACTTATTTCTTGATTTTCATGCTTTAAAGCAATTTATACATCTCTAACAATCAATCTAGGTCCCCCAAATTTGATAGCTCTAGCTCTAGTTTCTGCTTAGTCATGGCGACACAGACATTATAATGTGGTATTATAGAGATTATTACATGTTAAAGCAACACTTGAGATCTCTCTATAGGAAATACATTTGTTAAGTTACTGCTAATTTGTGTACAAATCCATATGGCACTCTGGTATTGCCCAATTTACTCATATAGGCCCCTCTGGGTCTCTGGGCCACACCCCAATTGATTACACACACACACACACACACAGAGAGAGACAGAGCGAAGCGGATTGGAGACAGACTGCTATCATAGTCGGATTGGGGCAATGTCAGCAATTTCAATATCAATATCAAGTTCGTTGCCTAAGTCTTTTGTTTGCGACGTCGACGCCGGCAACACAAGTGAAATTCAACACAAATCAAACAAATAGAGAGGGAGAGCAGGAAAGAGAGAGCGAGGGAGATAGAGAGAGAGAGAGAGAGTGGGAGAACTGGCTAGACGTGTGCGCCAGAGCGAGAGAGCAACACAAACAAATCAAAATGCATTTAATAACAAGCGCATACACAGACCTATATACAGAGCTATATAGACGTCGTATATCTCTCTCTCCATATATGTGTTATACAGGTATATGTGATATCTTTGCTTCAAGCATTAAGAGGCAAGCACAACGCACACACACACACACACACACACACAGACGCACACACACTCACGAAATTGAGTAAAGAAAAAAAAAATCTACCGGTTTTCAAGGTTAGGCACCGCTTTAACTGTATTAACACCGGGCCCGTAATCACAGCAGCCGTCGCAGCAGCAGCAGCAGCGGCGGCAACGGCAGCAGCAGCACAAGTTACGTCATAAACGAACAACGCAAAGCAGCAGCAGCGGCAGCAACAACAACAACAACAGTAGCAGCGGCAGCAACAGCAGCGACGGCGACAACTTTTGTTGCGCTTGTTGCGGTTTTGGCTCATTTCATTTGGGCAGCAGCAGCAGCAACACAGCAGCAGCAACAACAATAGCAACAGCAGCAGCAACAAACAAAACTGAAACTGAAACAAGCAACGATTTTACGCATAATTTCATATTTGTAACGAAATACAGCGAGGTAGAGGGAGAACGAGAGGGATAGAGTGGCAAAGCGAGACAGAAATATAAAGCAAGTGGGAGAGAGAGAGAGATATATAGCAAGAGAGAGTGAGCAAGCACTACATTTACATATAATGTTGTAAGTGGGAGTTTTTACTTAATAAACACTCGCATGTTGTTGCTGGGGATGCGCTTAACTCGTTTTACATTGATCTCCGCAGCAGCAGCAGCAACAAAAAAATGTGGGTCAAAACGGGTAGGTAGATGGCACAACAACAAGAACAACAACAACAGCTAAAGGGTTGCCTGCATCATATATATATATATACATACATATGTTTACAGTTAAAACAAAAGCAACAACAGCAATAAATATCGAAATGAAACGAAGCGTTGCTCATCGCCGCCGCCAACATCATTATTAAATTCTGCTCATTTTGCATATACCCACACACACACACACTACCATACACACACACTACCATATATACCCTATACAGCTGTATATAGCGTGTTTATATATTGACACATATCTGACACAAAGCCTGATGCTGTAATCAGCGCGCCTGTAACGGTTGAGAAGGTCAACCAGATGCGATGCGGTTTCTCGGTTTCTCCCCTCTCCCCTACCCTACGCTCCCCGCTGGCGACAAGCGACTAAACGACAACGCACAGAGACAAAGCAAGAGACAGAGAGACAACTAGACAGTCGACGGAGCGAGAGTGCAAAACCTGCTTATCAATTAGGCAAGTGCATCATGGCACATGATAATAAATAAAACAGTACACAAAATGCTCACGATATGCCCCAAATCTGCAGCAGTTGTTATACAAAACTGTTATACAGCTGTTATACTAAATTATTATACACTACTGTTGCCAAGTCAAGCTGTACACACTCGCACAAGCCACAAGATCATCCAATCTACTCTACTCCTCTCCCATCCCCTGCTCTACTCTCCCCTCTCCTAGTAACAATAAGTCTGTGTACCTCGACATTGAAACCAAAATCGTATAATTCTCGTGTATAATTCACGTTCGCTTCCACACACACACACACACACACACACAGCTTCCGCCCTATGCTGTAATTATAGTTTTATTTGCCCCTCAAGCAGCTACATACATACTATAATACTCCTAACTCAGTCATTAAATGAGATTCTCATTACATTCCCCAAGTCAGTCGTACGCTGCCTCAATGCTACACACACACACACACATACACACACAGAGAGAGAGATGTGGAGCTGCATTTCGTTGTGTTATTGAATAACAACAAAATTAGCTTTCGGTTTCAGTTGAAAAAATTCTATACGAAAATTGAGTCAGCTTCGAGACTTGACAACTATTTGCACATTGCAGCAGCAGCAGAGCATCAGCAGCAGCAACAACAACAACAACAACAACAACTACAACTGTTATACAAAAGAGATCGAGGCCGTTTGTCGTAAACAGAAAAGTGCAACAAACTGTTTAACAAAAAAAAAAAACGTGAAAAAAAAACACGCACACACAAAACTAAAATCGAAACGAAACGAACAACTTTTGTTTGAAAACGGGCAAAGTTTTAACGCAATTGCGTTAAATGATTTTGTTGTTGTATTTGTACAACAAAAGCAACAAGAGAGCAGAGCAGAGCAGAGAGGAGACTGCGCCCCGTTGTAAATGTTAATGAGACATGCACGACGATGCCGATGCTGATGCTGATGTCGATGCCGCAAGTGGAGACGCGCGCTTTGAGTTTGTTTCGAGATTTGCGGTTCAATACGAATACGAATTTTTGGATTCTGAAATAGCGCAACAATGGGTTAAGACAATCAATAACGTAATATAAAGCAGAGATAGACAGCTAGAGACAGCTACATAGAGCAAACTTTGCCTGTACATTGTTTAGGAAGTCTTCAATGAGCTCACAAAGTTTCCTTATGTCAAGTACATTATTACACTTAAATATCTTGGTATTACACATGATCTATATAGAGTTGAAAGACTTATTTGATAAAAGCAAGCTTGAAAGTTTGCTCTGCACTTGATGGCTTGAATTGATACATTTTTAAAGCATTACTACTATAAATCTGACATATTTAACAAATAAACATGATATATATAGAATTTAGACCTATATTAACGTATAAACAGAGTCTTAAAGCTATCTCAATATATTTCTTAACACAAAGTGGGGGGCATTAGTTTAGATCTAACAATTACAAATGATCTATATAAAAAGTGTACAAGGTATAATTTGATAACAAGCCTAATTAAAGCAATTAAAGAGACAGAGAGAAATGGCAAAGAATCTTCTTTAGGAAACTAATTGCAGAGCTGTTAGAAACGTTTTAAGAGCAACTAGAGGCGTGGCGGTAGGGGGCGTAGTATACTAAAGTGCAATTTAATGACATTTTCTTTCTGGAAACGTTTTTTTTTTTTTTTTTTGCTCTTTTAATGAGCCACCCTCGTATATGGCAAGCGACAATTGGCTTGCGCCGTTTTTAGACGCTTGTTGGCAGTAACAATTAGCACACACACGAGCAGAGGCACACACACATATACACACATACACACACACACTCAACATTGTCACAACGCCTCATTCAGTCAATCGGTCTGTCTGTCGTCTCATTCAGCGCATTGTTTGACTTTGCTGTTGTTGTTGTTGTTGCATTGTATTTTAGTAGCTGTTTAGCATGCTTCTTTGTGCAACTCACACACACACACACACGCCTAGCCAATGCAATGGTTATTATTATATTGTTGTTGTTGTTGCTGCCGCTGCTGCTGCTGCTGTTGCAACTAAATGGCAAACAGCAACAGTCGCCAAATTTAGGTCAACGCATATAATATATTCATTCTAAAAGCGTCACTCACAACGAGTGTATATACACATACATATGTGTGTGTGCCTGTGTGTGTGTATTGGTCACTTTGAAGCGTGTCGAATTAGAAATATGTTGACAAACTCATTTGCGTTTTGCTTTGCCGGGGCTGCTGCTGCTGCTGCTGCAGCCATTTTGTTTCGTGCTTCATTGTTTGTGCAACGTGCGCTTAACGGAAATGCATTAACAATTGCACAAGCCATGTCAGTGTCGTCTCCAGCGTCGTCTCCATCTCCATCGTCGATGAGCAACGCCTCAAGAATCATGTACATGAGGAGCAGAGCAGGCGACTGACTTTGAAAACCTTGAGGCAACAACGCGACAGTATGACAAGCGGGGAGCAAATGTTAGCTTAACAGCGACTTAACAGAGAGGAGTGACAGTTGACTAAATAAGTAATAAGCCTTGTACATACCCTGTAAAAGAGAGAGAAATGCATATTATAAAAGTGAAAAATACATGTAATCCTTTAAATACCTTTAAATTGCTTCGTAGACACCGAAGTCTGCTGCAGAAAGATGCTTTAACTGTTATATCCGACTTAATGAACTCTTCAGATACCCTGTAATGCGCAAGCGTTAAGATATTATGTGTGAGAGGTGTGAGCAATCAATCAATCAAACGAAATACCTGCGTAATGGCTTTTAGTAATGCTTCTATAGCTTTATAACTGTCATATACCAGTTGAATGACTCGTCAGATACCCTGTTTTATATATGAAAATAAATTAATATATTTTCATAGCTTAAAGAAGCACACACTTACCGCAAAAGCAACGCTTGACCTCTGCAGTTTACCCTGTAATAAAAAAAACTTAACATTAGTTCTGTACATTGCCGCTTGCGAGCTACTACAGGGTATATAAATAGCTCAATAGTTAGAAAAAAAAATGTTTAAACCTGACCACTTAATAAACAATGTAAACGAGTTAACGAGGCAAAATGAAACAGAGCAAGGTTAACATTGACATTAATACCGCAAAGAACACAACAACAACAACAACAACAAAATTAACCAAAGCAAAGCAACAAACAAACAAATTGAAACACGTTGAGATAGAATTCAGCAACAACAACAACAACAGCAACAAAAAGGCAACTGTAATTAGCAGCTGCACAAAACGTAGCACATGCTGTTGTTGTTGTAATTGTTGCCGCTGCTGCTGCTGTTGTTGTTGTTGTTGTTGTTGTCAAGCATGTGGTTTGCAATTTAAGACGCGCTTTGAGCTTGAGAGCTGTCAGCGAGCAGAGCACACACTGTAGCTGAAGCTGAGGCCACAATTTCAACTTGGCATAGCTCTGCGCAAAAAAAAAAAATAAAAAAAAAAAATACAGCTACAACTACAACTGAATCTCAATCTTGCAAGTTGTCTTCGAGTCTCTTCTGTCGCTGTCGTCAAGTCTTCTCTGTTGTTTGGCGCTGTCTTTGTCTCAGTGTCAAGTCAAGTCGCCATCTGCAGCTCTCGATCTCTCGATCTATCTATCTATCTATCTAGCTATCGACTCTTGTGGCATTTCGACAACGTTGTGTCGATATATCTCGGCACACACACATATGTGTGTGTCTGTGCACATACGAGTATTTCAACTGCAGTTTTGACCTTGAAATGCGGCAACTGTGCGCAGTGTGTAAAGCTCTTAAGCCATTTTTTTTGTTGTGTAGGCTGCAAGCTTTGGCTTGCAGCTGTACAGTGGGACAGCGAGACACAGCTGAGTGGGGGCAGCAGGTGGTGAAGCAGAGTGGGCAGAGAGTGTGGCTGCTAAGGGGGAGGGTAGGGAGGTGGTGGTGGCTTGCAAGGCTGTTTGCAGTGTCATTCATATCGACGATTTGTCTTAATTTTAGGTTAAATGCTTTGGATTGCTGCCCACTGTAAGACAAAAGACTTAGGCAACGAACTTGAAATTGTAGCAGCTGCACCACAAAGGGTGTAGCTCTGTTAAGGTCATGTTAAGTACAAGTTCACATAACATGGGCGTAATTTGGAATATTTTAAGGCAGAAGCAGACATATGCGACCCAATTCTGACAAATTCTTTGTTTATTGATTGAGTTTGTCTCTAGGAAGTGATTTTATAGGGTTAACAGTTCGCAAAGCGTGCTGTTACTAAAAGCCTAAGCAGCTGTTAGGGCGCTGTTAAGCACCTTCTCGCTCTACTACGCTTATTACTCTGCAATCTCTACCCCCAAACAGTTAACATGCATGTTAATGACCACGTTAGGCCCAGGCGGAACATCCTTCTCGATCGGTCGGCAATATTCAAAGCCGAAAAACAAATTTCTGGTAAAAAATTATAAACTTGCCAAAAAGTAACGCGTCGGCATTTATAATGTATAATTTATTAACCACCCAGAAAAAAGAGGAGAGCAAAAAGAAGCCAAAAAAAAAAGCAAAAAGAAAACAAGTAAAAGAGCAAGCGAAAAACAAAAAAACAGGAGATTAAACTTGAAGTTGGGCTGATTTTAGCGCATCGATAAACTTAATTGCACGGCACTTAATGCATTTTAAAGTTTGCGCCCGAAACCTGAGAACCTGCAGACTCTACCGGGGGTAGAGCCCCGACTAATAAAGACCTTGGAACGGCCCCTTGACTAAACAGCGCACTGGCGACTGACTGCTGATGCCCTTAGAAATCGAACTATCAACAGCTGCCCCTAAACCTGAACCCAAAACCCAAGACGTAGCCAAAGACAGCTTAACCAAAAAACCAAATGGCCAAAAAGGGTAGCAAAAACCCAAGATGAGTAAAGTTGGCTTTAAGCTGGGGCGTTAGAGACAAATTCATTTGAGCGCAGAATCGCTTAGGCAATAAATTTATAGACTGCCTGAGAGCAGGAAAAGGGTAGAAGAAGAAGAGGGGAAAAGGCATTATTAGAATTGCTAAACGGTGCTACAGAATAAGAGAGAGAGAGAGAGAGGGTTGAGCTTTCACACACACACACAAGACAAGACACTACATAATTTCCCGCTGGCTACAGGATCTACCGATGGTAGATGGGATCCCTTGCAAGGATCCCTGCGCGAATTCGCATTAGGTCATTTGGTCAAAGCACCTGTTAGACCTCGCTCTCTCTCTCTCTCTCTCTCGCTCTCTTTCTCTACTTCCTTTCATTCAAACGGATGCATTCATCAATTTGCCGGCCAAACAGGAAGCAACCTTCTGTTTTTTTCTTCGGGTTCTGTTCTCTACTCCTCCTCCTTCTTTTTTTTCTTTTTGGCAAATCATTGACAAGGGTCTCTCTGTCGCATCTGCTGCAGCAAACAAAAGGTGCTCAGCTCCACCTCCCTCTCTCCCCTCTTCTCCGCTCCTCTCTCTCTCTCCCTCTCTCCCTCTCTCTCTCTCTGATTCTTTGAAAAAACGCACTTGTCATTTGGCATAGCGAAAAAAAAATGGAGAGACAATTGATTAGCTGTCGGCTAATCGCTGACACCACACATTGCCCCACCTATCTCTCTGTGTCTCTGCCTCCCTCCCCTCTCCGCTTCTCGCTGTGTGCTTTTCATGCTCTATTAAATAACTGGACAACACGCAAAGTGGGTGGCTCTGGGGTGGGTTGGGCTGTGGTGTATGTGAGTTTTTTTTGGGCGTGTGTCTTAGCCAAGATGTCAACGTTACAATTCGATGCATTGCAGGTGCTTTTTGGGTCATGGCCATATAAAGATTGATACATAGATGGCTGAAATTATGCAATGCTGCTACAGAGAGACAATTAGTTAGTCTTGCATGTCTAGACCTATGGTAACTCAGTAATTAAAAAAAGTTGCAGCTATGAACTTTGATAGGTGTACGGAGAGTGGTCTCATATGATGTTATATGCAAGACGGTATCATAAAACTCACTCTATAAGGCAGTTATACTAATTTAAATGATTATATCTAACTATTTTCTAGCCTAAATTTGTCTAGAAACTATAGATATCAATTCTAAAGCAAAACAGTATCAAAAGCATTATCTTTCTGCCTTAACCCTATTCATATGTAGCGTTAACCCTTGCTTAGCTTGCAGCTCTACGCTAATGTTGTCTCTTTGTATGGAAAATGTGTGTGTGTGTAAGTGTGTGTGTGTATCTGTGTGTAATTTATATATGGGCAGAGCCGCTTGTCGACGTGTTTAGCATTTGCAATGCCACAGAGAACAACGCGCACAGCAACAACAGCAACCACAACGACGACGACGACGACGACGATCGAGCTAGCGATGCTTGGGTTGGGTGTTGGGCGATTCGGCAATGGGCAGCAAGAGAGAGAGAGAGAAAGAGAGGGAAGAGCAGAAGATAGCATAGAGCTAGGAGGGGGCACAGAGTGTCGTCATTGTCGTGCATGCCAGGAATTTCGAACATGTGAGTTTAGCTGTAGAATGCGTTTGGAATTCGCCTACAGAGCAGCAGCAACAACAGCAACAATAACAGTAACAATAGCACATGTTGTCAACAAAACACACACACACACACACACGCACACACGCACATTAGTTGCCTTTTTGAGTAGTTTTCCGCGACGGCGTGTGGGTTGTCGCGTAAATTACAAAATACGCACACACACTCACACACACGACACCCGCATAGCTGTAGAATAAAGCAACACATAAAAAAAAACAAAAAAAAAACAGAAGAAAGAAAGAAAAGCATAGGCGCAAATTAAATACTCTCTCGCTCTCGTTCTCCCACGCATAAGTCTAACAGCTGCGCCTTAGGCACGCACTGTTTGCATTAACAGCGCTGTTAATAACAGTCTGCAGTCTGCTGCACTTGTTCATAATAACAATTATGGCTGACCGCTGCACATAGCAGGAGAGCGAGAGAGAGAGAGAGTGAGAGAACTGCGAAAGAAGGCGCAAAAAGTATTACAAATTCTAGACGAACGTCGCTTTGTTATGCACATTAACATACGCGCACGCACACACAGTTACAGGCAAAAGCGATACACACACACGCACACGGGTGCGTAAATGTTTCGTTAAGACGCATTTGCGCTAGACGAAATGGCGTAGAGAGCGCGCGCAGGAAGCACGAAGAGAGCGATGAGAGGAAGAGAGAGAGGAGTAAAGAGGAATATTTTAAAAGTTCATGCACACGCGGGTGCGCAAATGAGTGAGCGAGACACAATACAAAAAAAATGTGTGCAAAAAGAGAGAAACATGTAAATAAATTATTGTAAAGGATAAAACGAACATTGAACTTGCCAGAAAAAGACAGACAGACAGACAGGGAGGGGAAGATGGGGATAGGGGAGACAAGACAAAAATAGAACTAACCGCAAAAGGCAACAACAACAACAACAAACAACTGAGTAGTTAATTTAAGTTAACAGCGTGCTGTTAACATGCGACTTTAGTTCTAATGGCGCATAAAGTGTGTTTAAGTTGTTGTTGTTGCTGTAGCGAGGTCAATGCTTCCCTCTGTTATTGTTATTGTTGTTGTAAATTCAATTGAAATTCATTTCCTCATAGTACAAAATAAGCAACAATTTTTTTGGAGTAAACAAAAAAGCTTTTTTGCATTTCATTACATGCCTGCGCGTGTGTATATATGTTTGTGTGTGTGTGTGTGTGTGTGTAATTGCCTTGACCTTAACACAATAAAATAAATAACAGCAATTACAACAGCAACAACTACTGCAAAGCAAAGGCATTTTAACAGCTGCATGTAAAGCAACAGCTGTCAGTTTACATTGCCGTGCAAAAGTTTACAGCGCGCCATCTTAATCACACACTCACACACACACACACACTTGCTGATCTGCTGCTGTTGTGGGCGTAACATTCGATTATCCCATTAATAAATAAAATTACAGCAACAGCAACAACATTTAACAGTCAATTTAAATCACAGCATGCAACTGAATTCGAATTGAACGAATTATAACCGAATTAAATACATGCAAACGTAACGTACATAACGTAATGTGCGTAATCAATTATGCTAAATCATTTTTTATGGCACGCAGAACGAATTAAAATTGAACGAATATCATATATGTATATGCACGTCAAGGCTAACAGCGCGCTGTTAAATACGCTGTTAAGTGGCCCCTGCGACAGTTAGAATATGCAGCAGCGCCAACTGTCGGCGACCGTGACCAACAGCGCAGGCGCAGCTGTATGCGTACAGCGTGTGTGTCTAACGCACGCTATACATATGTATGTATGTATATGTAATTGTTGTTATTGCGCATGCAATTAAACGCCATAAAAAGTTGTGTATGTATTTATTTATTTATGAAGGGCTGTGCAAGAGCAACAACGCCTACGCCGCGCACACACACAGCCAGCTCATTGACAAATGTCGCTGCAGCACACACACACACACACACACACAACAACAACACGGCAAGCAGGCGGCGGGCGTGCGCAAAGTAATTGCAAAAAGCCTTGATCTTGATCGCATATGAACGTAACAGAAAACACACACACACACACTTACACAGACACACGCGCAGGCACACGGGCACTGACAGGCACTTGCATGTAGTAAACCTGGCGCAACACGGCGACGGCGACGGCCGTCAGCAACAACTGCGCCGAGCAGCGTCGTTGACGTCGACGTCAACTTGATTGCCATTGCAATGGGAATGGGGCTGTCTTGTTTGCCGCCGCCGCCGCCGTTGTTGTTGCTATTATTTACTGCACTTGATTTGATTTGATTTACAGCCAAAGCCAAGACAAGTTTTTTTTTTCTTCTTTTCTGTTTGTTACTAACCTTGTCTTTGCCGCTTTTGTCTTTGGCAGCGACGCCGACGTCGCCAGGGGCGACTACAACGGCACCTCGCACTTGCACTTGTCATTGCCGACTGCAATTGCACTTTAATTGCAATATTTTAGATTTTTTTTTGTTGTATTTAATACAATTTATTTATGTATTTTCTTGCATTATTAAGCGAAAATGCAGCACCGCGACCCTGCGCGTGCACAACTGAACTGCGTACTAGACGCCGCCACGCACTTGTTGACTCTCTCGCCCGCTCTCACAAAGGCATCACTGTTGCCTGATAACTGTCTGGCAACTCTGCGCAATTACAGTTAACTTTATGCATGTAGTCCAAAAGGCGCGACAAGGCGCGAAATATTTTTATTAGAGCAGCAGCAGCGAAAACAAAAGCAAAGCAAAGCGCACACACACACACGCACAGGCACTGCTTGCATGCTCGCGCGTGTGTGTGTGCGCCGAATAGAATGAAGGAGAGCAGCGTTATACATACATACATATATGCCGAATATAAAGGAATAAGAAGGAGAAGATGCGCTTACAGTTAGAAACCGTTCGTCGTCGCGTTCAGTTTTCGATTTTTTCCGTTGATCGCCAAAAAAATCAAGATCAAGAAATTTGCCGTTTCAGCGCATCGATCGCCCCATTTACAGTTGCATATCAATACGCACTTATTTTTTTATTATTATGTATTTAAATTACGTCTCCTTGGCCTTTGCTTGCACATAACTAACGTTTTTTTTTTTTCTTCCACTTGATTTTTTCTCTTGCAGAGCACGTTAGCCTGACGCCGGCAGAACTGTTGCAGCGTCTCAGCTGCAGCGCCAGCAGCAGCAGCAGCGGCACCAGCAGCATCAGCAAAGCACCACAACCTCCCGCAACAGTTAGCAAAGACAGCGACAGCGAAGAGAATTCGTTAACAGCAACCGCAACCACAACAGCAACAACAACAGCAACCGCAACAACAACAACAACACGAGCAAGCAGCATACCAAAAGAAAACGAACAAAGCCCAAAGCAAACGCTGCCGCAGCCGCAGTCAGCCGAAAGCGAAGCCGACGCAAGCGCAGAAGCCGAACCAGCCGCCGCCGTTGCCACAGCAGCAGCAGCAGCAGCGATCGAAGAAGCTGACGGCGACGAAGCTGACGACGTTGACGTTGACGTCGACGTTGGCATCGAAGCGCCCAAACCGCGTTATTACGGCGCTGGCGTTGTGCTAACGCAGGCGCAGCGCAAGGAATATCCCCTTGAAATTGTTAGCAGCCGCAGCAGTCGGCGTCGCAGCAGTCGTCGCACTAGCCGCAGCAGCAGCAACAGCAGCACAAGTGACGTTGACGTCGATAACGCTGGCAGCGGCAGCAGCAGCGGTGGCGTTGGTATTGCCAGCGACAGCGAAGATTCTGATGGTGTTTGCAAATTGATTGTGGACGAGAAACCGTTATTGCCCGTCGAGCAACCGCTGTCGCTGCGCATGCGCAGCACACCCCCAGCGGCAGCAGAGCGTCCAAGTCCGCCGCCACCGCGTGTGCCAGCAGTGCGCTGCAGCGTTATACAGCGTGCGCCGCAGGCGCCAACAGCGCAGCAGCAGCTACAGACAGAGCGTGAGGCAGAGCACGAAGCAGAAGCCGAGCACGAAGCAGAGCAGCATCCGCATCCGCAGCAACTCTACTTGGAGCCAGAACAGCAGGAGCCCATCGATTATCACGTGCCCAAGCGGCGCAGCGCCAGCTACGACAGCGACGACGAACTGAACGCACGACGCGTGCAGCGTGCGCGACGCGTGCGAGAGGCGCGACGACGTAACAGTTATTTGGCAGCGCGTGTGCTGCAATTGAATCCGCGCCTGGTGCGCAATTTACCTGGCATATTGGCAGCTGCTGCCGGACACGGACGTAGCTCAAGTTCGGGACAAGGTTTTCAGGCCAGCTCCGGTTTTGGTGGCAGCAGCAGCGGACAGAATTCAAGCGGCGGCAGCAGCAGTGGTGGTGGTGGCAGCGGTGGTTCACCCAGTAGCGGAGGCGGCAGCGGCGGCGGTGGTGTTGGCGGAGGCTTTGGTGGCGCAGGTGGCGGTACCGGCGGCGGAGGCGGTGGCATGGGCGGCGGCCGTGACGGTCGTGGCAATTACGGACCAAATTCACCGCCAACTGGCGCATTGCCGCCCTTCTACGAGAGCCTGAAGAGCGGCCAGAGCGCAGGCAGCGGCGGTGAAGGAGGCGGCGGTGGTGGTGGTCCAGGTCAAGCCACATCCACGCCCACAACGAATGTGCAGCTTCAATTGAATTCCAATTCGAATTTCCTTATACAAAACGCTGCAGCGGCGGCATACATCATGTCCGGCGGAGGGCAGCAGCATTATGGTGGCAACAATGGTTGTGGAGGAGGCGGAGGAGGAGGTGGTGGTGGTGCTGGAGGAGGAGCCGGTGCTGGTGCTGGTGCTGGCCTCGGTTCGAGTGTCGGACTCGATGGTAATAACATATTGAACTTTGGACTGGGTCAATCTCATTATAACGAACTCAATTCCAATTCCAATTCTAAATTTCATCATAATATGCATCTTGCTACCGCGGCGGCTGCTTCGGGTGTTGTTGGTCATCCCTTCTATGGTGGCAATCCCTCAGCGTATGGCATAATACTCAAGGATGAGCCGGACATAGAGTACGATGAGGCGAAGATTGATATTGGAACCTTTGCCCAGAATATCATACAAGCCACCATGGGCGGTGGTGCAGGAGGTGGTAATGGTTCTAGTGGTGCTGTCGGTGGTGGCTTCAATGCCAGCGCCTATGAGGATGCAATTATGTCGGATTTGGCAGCCAGTGCTGGCGCCGCACATTGTCCTGGCGGGGCACACAATGGTGCAGGCGGAGGAGGAGGAGGAGGCAATGTGGGCGGCGGCGTTGTTGATCCGCTGCAGTTCACCGCCACACTGATGCTCAGCTCGCAGACAGATCATCTGCTCGAGCAGCTCTCGGATGCAGTCGATCTCAGTTCGTTCCTGCAGCGCAGCTGCGTCGATGATGATGATGAGGATAATTCGACGACAAGTCCGCATCATCGACAGGATTTCGAGTTGGTATCGACGCCCTCGCTCACGCCCGACTCGGACGTGACCACGCCCCATCATCATCATCATAGCACTGCCCAGCTGGATGCACTCCATGAGAATCTTCTCACGCATCTCACCAACAACATGACACGCAACAACAACAACAACGCGGGAGGAGGCGGATCGAACAGCAGCAGCAACTTGTACGCTCAGCAACATCTGCAGCAACATGTTGTCGGTGGCGGTGGGCAACAGCAGCAGCAGCAACACTTGCAGCAGCAGCAACAGCCGCCGCCATCGTATCAACATGCCACACGCAACTTGATGCAGCAACAACAGCAGCAGCAACATAATGGCAGCAACAGCAACAACAGCTATCACCAACAGTCGTCGCTGCTGGCACAGCAACAACAGCAGCAGCAGCAACTGTTGCAGCATCAGCAGCAACATGCGCATCATCAGCAACAACAGCAACAGCAGCAGCAACATGCTGCCTACCAGCAACACAATCTCTACCAGCAGCAACATCATGCACAGCAGCAGCAACACAATCTCTATCAGCAGCAGCAACATCATCACTCGCAGCAACATGCTGCTGCACATCATCAACATCATCATCATCAGCAGCAGCAGCAACAGCAGCAGCAACAACAGCAGCAGCAGCAGCAACATCATCACAATAGCAACGACAACAGCAATCTGTCGCTGCCGTCCCCGACAACAGCGGTGGCTGCAGCTGCTGCTGCTGCCGTTGCTGCACTGCGTCCCATGTCCAGCAGCAGCAGCAGCTCATCGAATCTGTTAGATGCGAGCACAGCAGCAACAGTTGCTGCCGCCGCATTGCTCGATACGAAACCGTTAATCCAAAGCGTAAGTCCCGTTAATATACTTAAGCCCATCAAGCACAGCAATCCCGAGGAGTCCAACAGCAGCGATATTGAGTTGGCGCCAAGCAGCTACATGTTGCTCAACAGCAGCAGCAACAACAACAGCAGTGGGAGCAACTCCAATAACAACAGCAGCAGCAACATCAACGGGAGCAACACCGTCGGTGGCGTTGTTAATCCTCCGCTGCCCAAGGTGGCGGGTCGTGCCAAGGCAGCTGCCTATGGCACTGCACTGGTCACCTTTGTGTCCACCGTGAAGGTGTCCCCTGAGCTGCCTGCCCAGCATCAGGTGCATCGCACCACGTTGCGTTCGCTGGCAAGTGCAGCAGCTGCCACAGCAGCCGGCCTGCTGCCCCTTTCCTCGACCATATCCGTGCTCAACGAGAGCAAAATGCTACAGCGGCGGGTAAAGCACATGTATCGTCTTCGTCTTGTTGTTGTCGTGATCTGTCTGCAATCCCTAGGAATATCTTATCCAGCATGAGCTGCCCTAGCCAGTTATCCTTCTTCCTAGATGCCTTTCATTTTGTGCATTCTCTTCCTATTTCCTATTTTGTATTTGCCCCAGCAGCTTCCTCCTCCTCGTGCTCTACCCTGCCTTCTGCTAGCATTCCAATCCCAACTAGTGCTCTACCCTGCCCTTCCTCGTGCCCTAATCCCGCTCCTGCCACGTTCCCTTGTTCTGCTCCTTATCGTTTGTTTTGTGTTTGTGTCTCGTACAATGTGCTGTGTTTGTCTCACACTTTGATTCTCCTCTAACAACAATAGCCTAATCTCTTCCCTTCTCTCTCTCTCTCCACAGTTGGGTCTGCCACCGGATCTGCAGTTGGAGTTTGTGAACGGCGGACATGGCATCAAGAATCCGCTGGCCGTGGAGAATGCACACGGGGGCCATCATCACCACCGCATACGCAATTTGGATTGCATCGATGATCTCAAGCATGGCCACCCGTCGTCGGCGCAACAGCAGCAGCAGCAACAACAGCAGCAGCATCAACAGCAGCAACAACATCAGCAACAGCAGCAGCAGCAACACTCGCCACAACAGCAACACTCACCCCAACAGCAGCAGCAGCAGCATCAAACGCTGCAGCAAGCGGTAGCTGCCTCGCAGCATGTCTCACTGAGTCAGCAACACAGCGGCGGCAACAACATGGGCAATGGCAGCAACAATCGCAACAACAGCAGCAGCAGCGTGAGCAGCAACAGCAGCAGTCAGGGTGATACTCTATGCGGTGCCGGCAATAGCGGAGCAGAGGATGCCAACAATAAGTTCGTGTGCCGTGTGTGCATGAAGACATTCTCGCTGCAGAGATTACTCAATCGTCACATGAAATGCCACTCGGATATCAAGCGTTATCTGTGCACGTTCTGTGGCAAAGGATTCAATGATACATTCGATCTGAAGCGACATACGCGCACCCACACCGGCGTCAGGCCGTACAAGTGCAACCTGTGCGAGAAGAGCTTCACGCAGCGCTGCTCCCTCGAATCGCATTGCCAGAAGGTGCACAGTGTGCAGCATTCGTATGCGTACAAGGAGCGACGTGCTAAGGTAAGAGATGATTCTATGGAAATATTTTAAAGATTTACTAGCTGAAATTAGTGCTATGTCACTATATGATAGCCAAGTCTAGAGATCTCTTACAAAAAGCTTTATTAAATTCGTAAACCCTTATTAATCAATTTCCTCCCTTTTACAGATGTACGTGTGCGAGGAGTGCGGTCACACCACCTGCGAACCGGAGGTGCATTATCTGCATTTAAAGGATAATCATCCTTTTTCCCCAGCGCTGCTCAAGTTCTACGACAAGCGGCATTTTAAATTTACCAATTCGCAGTTTGCTAACAATCTGCTCGGTCAGCTGCCCATGCCGGTGCACAATTGATTGATTGATTGAATTTAGCCCATAAGTCTAGCACTATATTTTAGTTACTGATATAATAAGCTAAACTAATCGTATACATTTTAAGATACATATATGCTTCGAACTTGAGCTTTGTTCAACGTGCGACACTGAAGTTTTATGAAAACTGCCCACGAAATTGGAGAGATTATGTTTTGTACATGTATAATACTACACACACACACATACTATATATAGTATAGCTAACCTAACTAGTTTGTACTCAACTCCCACACACACGTATCATATATATATAAATATCTCCTAGTTTAAGTGCTAATCCCCCCCTGCTTGGGGGAGGAAGTTATTTTTAGTGTAGCTCATGATATCGTGAAATTTTCCACAATTTTTCGTTCGAAACACTTTGCTGTGCAGAGTTAAAAAAATACTGAAAAAAAGAAGAAAGAAAAAAAAAACATGAAAAACAAAAAAGCGTAGCAGATGAAACTTTTATGAAGAAGGATCAAACTAATTTTTATAGTCGCTTAGTCAAAGTTTTTTCCATTCGAAAGAAAACTAACATTTTGATATGATTAGATCTTAGTTTTATAGCAAATGCTTCAAGCACAGAACCACAACAACAACAAAAAACAAATATGAATTATTTACCCAGAGCGGTATATTATATATATATACATAATTTTTTTTTTACTTCTCTATATTTTATGGATTTATCAACATTTTCGATTGTCATTATCAGCCCTGAAAATGTTGTTTGATTTAATTTTCGCTGATTATTATATTATTATCTTATAGCTAATTTGAACAAGCTGCAAACTTTGCATTTATTTACAAGCAACGAGAAATGAGTAGAATATCAATAGATCGATAGATCGTAAAAGAGAAAATAACATTCCCCTCCCCATTCCGAAGTTTTAAGTAGAAATTTAAGAGATATACACGCATTGTACTTATGTATTTATTAGGAAGCATCATCACAAAAGGAGAAAAAACAGAACACATTGTAAAGAGGCATAAAAACAAAAAAAAAAAAAAGAAAAACGAAATGAAAAGTTTATGTTAAATTAAAGCTAAACTTAAGTGGAAATAAATATCGTTTAATTACGTTAATCAACTAATTATGCTGTTCATAAATGAAGTTCGAAGCGATTATACACACACACACACACACGCACACAAACACATGTATCATATTTACGCATTATGTATTTATAAGTCATGGAAAGGCCCAAAAAAGAGGGCAGCATTTTTATAGTCTAGTTTTAGGCGCCTCGCTTTGTTTGTGAACAGCATTTTGAGCAAGGGAGAGAGAGAGAGAGAGAGAGCTAAAGAGCTGAGAGCAGCTGAGCTGAGAGAACAACACACACACACACACCCACACACATAATCGTAAATTATTTTAATCATATCAAATTTTTTTTTTTCATTTTGTAATCCACACACACACACACACACACACCTAAACGTAAATGTAATTTTTTTGCATAGTTCTGTAAGCAACAACGGGTTAATTGTGCAATCGCTTGGTGTTGGTAACAAAAAAAAAGAAAAGAAAAACAAAACAAGAAAAGAAAGAAGGAAATAACAAAATGAAGTAGTTAGAAAGGCAACAAAAGCAAAAAATGAAAAAGAAATAAAAAAAAAAAAACAAAATAAGTTCGCAACCGCTTTAGGCGTGCTGCGCATGGGCGTTGGGCGTGGCGCGTGTTCACGCCCTTGTGCAGCACAATGTTGCACACACACACACACACACACACAGAGACACACCCACTCACACATACGCATAGTTTATAGTTCATTTATCGTTTAGTTATTTCAATCTGCAGCTGAATCGGCTCAACTCTCTGTTTAGCTTTAAAAAACAAAAATGATATAAAACTCATTCGAAAATTAGTTTACACCAAGGCACACACTCACATACCACGTACTTCCATGAGAGCAAAATTTCAAATTTTATTTAATTTTTCACACGAATTTCTTGAGCAAAACGCAACGGATAAAGCAAAAGAAACGAAAGAAAACAAAACAAACACATTGAATTAGTTTTACATTGATTTTTTTTTTCTTAAAGTACTTATGTATACTATATATAAAGTTTATGAGAAGCAAATTATATAAAATAAATATATGGAATATTAAAAAAATAACGAACATTGTATTTTAATCTTGGTCCATGTCCGGGAGACCCATCTAGACCTCCGATAGTCATAACTTTGTCAAAAATGAACCGATTTTCGTTTCGGATGACATTTTGTGAATGGTTTGGCCTCTATATTGATTCTGCATCAAAAAATAAGGCCTCTAAAATTGTCGAATTTTTGACCTATCTTGTTTGTAAAATTTTAGAGACCCAGGCCCCTGAAAGACCCATCTTGACCTCCGTTAGTCATAACTTTGTCAAAAATCAACCGATTTTCGTTTGGGATAACATTTTGTGAATGGTTTGATTTCTATATTGATTCTGCATCAAAAACCAAGGCCTCTACAATTTTCGAATTTTTGACCTATCGTGCTTCCAAAATTTTAGAGACCCAGGCCCCTGAAAGACCCATCTAGACCTATGATAGTCATAACTTTGTCGAAAATCAACCGATTTTCGTTTGGGATGACATTTTGTGAATGGTTTGGGTTCTATATTGATTCTGCATCAAAAAATAAGGCCTCTAAAATTTTCGAATTTTTGACCTATCGTGCTTCCAAAATTTTAGAGACCCAGGCCCCTGAAAGACCCATCTAGACCTATGATAGTCATAACTTTGTCAAAAATCAACCGATTTTCGTTTGGGATGACATTTTGTGAATGGTTTGGCCTCTATATTGATTCTGAATCATAAAATAAGGCCTCTAAATTTTTCGAAATTTCGACCAATTTGCTTCCAAAAATTTTAGGGAACCATGCTCTAGAGAGAACCATCTATACCTCCAATAGTCATAACTTTGTCAAAAATCAACCGATTTTCGTTTGGGATGACATTTTGTGAATGGTTTGGGTTCTATATTGATTCTGCATCAAAAAATAAGGCCTCTCCAATTTTCGAATTTTCGACCTATCTTGCTTCCAAAAATTTTAGAGACCCAGGCTCTCGAAAGACCCGTCTAGACCTCCGATTGTCATAACTTTGTCAAAAATCAACCGGTTTTCGTTTGGGATGGCATTTTGTGAATGGTTTGGCCTCTATATTGATTCTGTATCAAAAAATAATGCCTCTAAAATTTTCAGATTTTCGACCTATCTTGCTTCCAAAATTTTAGAGACCCAGGCCCATGAAAGACCCATCTAGACCTCCGATAGTCATAACTTTGTCAAAAATCAACCGATTTTCGTTTGGGATGACATTTTGTGAATGGTTTGGGTTCTATATTGATTCTGCATCAAAAAATAAGACCTATAAAATTTTCGAATTTTTGACCTATCTTGCTTCCGAAATTTTAGAGACCCAGGCCCATGAAAGACCCATCTATACCTCCGATAGTCATAACTTTGTCAAACATCAACCGATTTTCGTTTGGAATGACATTTTGTGAATGGTTTGGCCCATATATTGATTCTGCATCTAAAAATAGGATAAGTAAATTTTTTTGGCTTTTGGACTTACCATGCATCAAAAATCTGGGAGGCTCTGTAGGAAAAAAACTGAAATTTTTTGTGTTTCAAATATTTTTCACTTTATTTATTTCGCTAGTTTCTCTTTATGTTTTATGTTCTTGAGTTTTGTTTTGTTATTTTGGTTTTTTGCAATTTTTTTTGTGAGAGTTTTCTGATTTTCTTTTTTTATCGGTTTGTTTTTTTTTTGTTTCGTTTTCTTCTTTGATTCTTTACATTAATTACTGAAATACACACACAGACACGGAATTACAATAGAACTAAATGTTTTCTCATTTCACATGAATTACAATGCTTTATATATATATATGAATATATATATATATATATATATACCGTTTTATTATCAAGAATTGTAATACACATACATATTTATATACATATATGTTCTTCCTATTACTCCATTTTATTAGTTTAGAGTGTTTTCTTTCTTTTCTGTTAGGGGGCCTCCTCCTCAATTAGTTAACCAAAATGCGATAAAATTCAACTAGGAAAAAATCGACAAATCAACACAAAAAACTTTCCTTATCTCGAATATTTTTTTATTATTTTATATTAATCTCGATTGTTTTTATTGAGCAAATTAGGCCAATTGTTTTATTTATATATGTATATATACATATATGTTTTCTATATGTATATATATATATTCCTCTTTATCTGTTAAGTTCTCCTTAGTTATCTTATTAGTTTTACTTTGATATGAACCACACGAGCCCGATGAAAAAAATATATATTAAAACAAAGTAGAAATCAAAAGGTTTTTAAAAACATATATGTACATATATATGATGGGTATATATACACATATATGATTGGTAGTTTCGTATATTTTTCTGTTAAGTTCGCAAAGCAAAAAAGGTTTACAAATAATACAAAAAATATATATAATATATATTTCAATGCGTATCAAATATAAAATGTATGTATATAGTTAGGTGTTACATATACATATATATAAATCTATATTTATATATATATATCGATTGAAAGTGAACGTAAAAATAATTAATAATTGTATTCTCAAAACTTGTTTAGTTCCGATTTTTATTGATCTTTAATGTTTAAACATAAATACGTATAACAGCAGCGCGAGTTTCGACATGGTTTTCTGGCCTTCCTTTACTCTCTCTCATTATAATGTTAATATATACTATACCCATAGTATAGTATATCGTGCGTACATATACCGATCGCTCCTTACACACATCAAGTTTTTTTTTTTATTGTTTTATTGTAGCTTACATTGATCTAACACTAAAACAGACACATTTCGTTAAATGATTTTTTTCTTTTATCCATTTCTCCATTTCTTTTAATATCATATTTATATATATAACTAGTTTTATATATGTACGCTTTCCATATATGTACATATATATATATTTTGTATATATATATATATATACTTTTTTTTTACGATAAACATTTATTTGTTTTATTTACGTTAAAAATGCTTCTAAAAATTTTTTTGTTTTTTTATTTTTCTTTTTTTATTGTACACGCTACACACTTAATATTTTTTTTTTCGGGTTTCAAAAATTTGTTTTTGCGTTTTTTGTTGTTGTTGTTGTTGTTTAGTTTTGTATAATACTGAAAATACGACTAGACATTCATAATATATATATAAATATGTTTGTTGCTTTTGTGTTTTCGTCCTCAATCTCCTCATCGGCTCTATATATAGATCTATATACATATATATGGTATATGCAATGTATGTATGCACACATATATATATATACACATGAATATATATATATATATATATACACATACATATATATATATTATATGTTCGTGGGCTTAAGGTTTTGTTCAGATTGAAATTGTTCGGCTTTGTTTGGTTACCTTGCTTCATGCTATTTCTTCTATTTACTCCGTTCTTGTAATATTTATCGAAAATGCTTTAAAAAACTTGTTCTAGTTTTTTTGTTTTGTTTTTTCATTTTTTCTTTTCTTTTTGTTTTTGTTTTTACTGGCGTAGAAAAATAAGTAGACCAAAATTCTGAGAGAGTGAGAGACACAGACAGTTAGACAGAGAGAGCTAGATAGAGACAGAGAGACGAAGAGAGAGAGAGAGAGAGATAGAAAATCAATTCCAAACAAACATATCAAGTTTCGAGGGCTTTCAGGACTTTGTGCTATACTTTTCCTTTTCATTCTTTTCGCTGCTTTCTCTCTCTCTGGTTCAACAACGGATTCTCGATTTCGTTAAAAATATGTTAAACAATTTTTTTCATTATACAATTATCTCGTTTTTACCATTATCATTATTGCTATCGTTATCGTTATCGATATTGTGTTTCTTTTCAATGTTGTAATAGAAGATTATGCGATTTCGAAACTACACACTCAATTAAATGTATATAGACTATATGTATACTATATGTACGCGTGGTGTGTGTGTGTGTGGATGTGTGTGTGTGAGTGTACGATTATTATTAGTTTGCGTTTTCCTCGCCATTATATATCTATATATATATACTATATATAATCCTTGCTAGCATCGAAGACGTCTCAAGATCTGATTGTTTAATTGAGTTCTCCTTCCTTACTCTGCTTCATCATCTGCCCTTCTCCACTTCTTCCTCATTTCTTTTCTTCAATTATTTAGGTACATTTACATTCGACAAAAAAAAACTTATGACATTTTCATATGTGATATAGATGGTATATATATCATCGAAATACAAGATATTGCGCTTCGTCTAGTGTGTGTGTGTGTGTGTGAGTGTGTGTGTGTGTGGGCTGGATGGGGCGTGGCGGGCTTTTGTTATTATTTTTCGCTAAGTTTTTTTCACAGTTTTTCACAAGTTTTCCATTTCTTAAAGTACAAAAAAGTATGCTCTGCTTATTCTCAGTGTAAACGACTCTCTCTGTATGCATGTATGTGTGTATTGTGTGTGTGTGTGTGTGTGCGTCTCTTTGTATATAAAGTACTTGTTACGCTTTTCCATTTGTATTCTCTATCTTACTTGAGATTTTATTTTTTTTTTTTTTTTGTTTTTTTTTTATTGCAGAAAAATTTGGCGTCCAAGCCTTGTTTTGTTTCAAAATTTTCGAGGCTTGGTATTACACTTAAAAAATAGTTATATTTCTTACTCCTTCTCCTCATCTTATCCTCTTGACCCTCCTACTGCTCTCAGCTACATACAATATAATTAAAGTGTTTTTTTTTTCTTCTTTTTGTTTTTTTTTTTTTTATATAATACAAAAAATTTGTTCACTTTTTGTGTGCGCAGTCGTTGAGATTTTCTTCTTGTTTTCCTTGTTTTGTTTTCGGTTTTTTTTTTTTTTTGTATTTTGTGTTGTGTGTTTTCTTTCTTTGTTGCGTGTGCTAGAGTTTTTGTTTCCACCTTTTTCTCATTTAACACCTTCTTCACTTCAGCTTCTCAGGGGGGATCGTGTCGTGTTTATTCTGTGTGTTGTTGTTAGTGTGGGGTGTACAGTGGGCGAGTTATACATAGAGTAGCTTCTTCCTGCTCCTCCTCCTCTGCTGCTGCTTCTAGTCACAGTATATAAAATATATATTCGATATACAAAATTAGTTCTTTTTTTTCTGGTTTTGTTCTCTGAAATATGCACGATGAAAAGACAAGGGGAGATTCCCTTAAGCTTCACCTCTGCCCCTACTCTCTTTCGTTCAACTCTTTGAGCGGCAAAGTTTTCTGTACTCTTCTACTCAAGATCCAGTAAGGTTACAGTTCTGAAACTTGGTAGATCCGCGACTCTCACTCGGAGCTAGCAACTGCCCAAGGAATCCAGCGTATCGTTACACTAGATCACGTAATAAAGGCAGTTTTTCAGTTCGAAAACGCATACCAAAAAATTTTTAAAGTTTTTGGAATTCTTCTAACACCATCTATCTCTTTCTCTCATTTCTTGCATTCTCCAACTCTGAACTAAATTTTTCTTTAGCCTGGCAGACATCGATCAAAATGCAACTAAAGACAATGCGGAAGACATACGAAGTAGGGTGTAGCGAGGGGGGTACGTAAAATGCATAAGAATTAGCTGGCTAGCTGTGTATGTATGTGTGTGTGTGTGTAGCACGGTTTAAATGCAACAATAATCAACTAACGTTAGCTTAACAAACAAAAGTTACGGCAGCAACAAACATTATGTTATTATTTATTTGCTCGATTTTCTCTCAGGGCGCAGGGCACGAGCGTTTAAGAATGACGCGAACAAAGCAGAAACGACAAAAAAAATAAATATGCGTAAGACACGGACTCGACACGACATGTGGAGAATGTCTCTTGCTTTCTTCATTCTCTACACTAATCTCCTCTTCACGATTTTTTTTCTTTTCGTCTATATCAACTATTTAGCTAAATTTGCAACTACAATAATAATTCATTATATAGATTTCTTTATATAGCTATACCCTATATATATACTATATATGTGTATATATAATTTTTTGATATTTAATGGTTTCTTCAACTTCCTTAAACATCGATCATCTTCAGGCAGGTCCCAAAAACAAACAATGTGCTAAAATTTTAATCCAAAATCCTCAACTCGTGCGCGTCCCCGCAATTTATGTTCTCTTTCTTCTTCTTTCGTTATCCGCTATCGTTAACTATGTAGTATATTGTTTATAAACATTAAATGCTCGAATAGATTTGCGCTAAAAAACATTCCATCAATCCGTACGTACTATATAATCGTAGGGTACAATTTCTTCATACTATATATGTTTGTAGTTTCTCTTCATCTTCTTTTTGTTGTTGTTGATCTTGTTTGATTTTTGTTTTTTTTTTTTACATGCAAAAGAATAAAAACTGAATAAGGCAAAGAAAGCGCAAAACGCAAAAGAAAAGTCGCACAACTTAAGCTTCATTAAATGCAAAATATAAATGTATATATATTTCTATATATATATATATAATGTTGTAATATGTATCATATATGTGTATGTATGTTAAGATCATGAACTGATTGATATATATATATAGAGTTGCCTTGTTAAGAGTGTGTGTAAAGCGTGCTCTCGAGCTTAAGACTATGAAAAAAATATTTTGTGCTTATTTTAATGAACGATCTCTCTAACATCATCATCATTATCATTATTAATCAGATTAGACATGTAAGTGTGTTTGTGTGTGTGTGAGTTTGTTTATGCAAAATTAATTAAAACATACAACTTAGAGGCTAATTAAGCTAATTAAGGAAACCACAATAATTTCAATTTTAAGTTTAAAGCACAAAAAAACTTTAAAGTTTCTTTTTTTTTCTTATCTTTTCGTTTCTTATTCGAATTTTGTTTTTTTTTTTTTTTTTTTTTTTTGCTCTGCTTCTGCTTCTCCTTCTTGCAGCTGCGGGCGGGACATATGGGGACGGGGGGCGTGGCATTAGTATGAGTGTATGTGTGTGAGGTGTGTGTTTATGTTGAGAATTGCACATAAAAACGAAAAAGTTACGAATATTTCTTTTCTTTTTTCTTTTTTTTTCTAATATTAAATGCAAAAAAAAAATTAGGAAAAAAAATACTGACAACATTTAAGGAAAAAATACTGAAATCTAAACACACAGCGAGATAAATGAGAAGGACAAGGAGAGAGATAGAGCGAAGGGGGAAGAAGGAGAAGAATTGCACGCAATGCAAACGAAATATAAAACAATATATAATGTGAAATCAAATGTTCAAATGATTTTTTTTTTTTTTTTTTTTTTTGAGTAATGCGAGCGAGAAAGAGAGATCAAATTGCCCTGCACAGCGTGCAATAGAGAGAGAGAGAAAGACAATTAGACAGAGAGAGAGAGAAACTACGAGATAGTTATATACACGAGAGAGAAAGAGAGAAGACATATTCAACAAGGACACAAACAAAATTTGATTGAAAAACTGCACAAAAGACACAGAGACGACAGAAACAGGCACAAAGAGTGAGACAGAGATACAGAGACAGAGAGAGTGGGAGACAAAGTGTGTTCTTGTGTGTGTGTGTATGTGTGAAAGAGACAGAGTTTCATCGATCATAAATCGCTTTTGCCTTAATAGAAACAACTACAAAATACAATTACAAATACGGTTTACACATTGATTTAGTTTAAGATCACGTTAAGATCACGAGCGCGACAGAGATAGCAAATTTACTTGTATACAGTATACACACATACATATATATCCATATATACATATACATATTGAGATATTTTCTTGGGTCGTCTGTTTGTTGTGGGACATGTGGGAGGAGGCATGGGATAACATGGCTCTGGCATAGCTGCTTAGCATATATATATATATTGGATATCCGATTGATCTATATAAATGTAGATGCCATGCATCATCGCTATCGTTGAAGGAGGGAAAACATGGCTCGCTCTCCACCCTATATACACACAATAAATACATCATCATCATCATCATCATCAACATTGCCGCTCTTCCAGCTCTTCCCCATATAGCTAATTACATATACATATATGTGTATGTATATACAGGGATATATATATATAAGTCGTATATAAGTCGGTTGTAGATCGATTGTTGCTTGACTCAATTGTAGATAAAATTGGCAGCATCGCAGAGCGCTTCGCTATCATCATCGAATTTGCCATTCATCGCATAACTGCTCGTTGCGCTGCCATAGACCCATTCCTTCTTGATGAAATCCCCATCTGTTGTCGATGACGAGGTATTGTGCAGTCCACCCAGCGAGCTGTGATCCAAACGGAAATCATCATCATCATCCGGATACAATTCAACCGGAATGCTATCGGGTATGGTATGCGGCTCAAAGAGATTACCATATGGCGGCAGCGAATGATTCAAATCCACATGATGATCAACCAGATCGCTATCGAAATTTGATATACGAAACTTGGAGCTGGGCGGCGATTGTGGCGAATGCGGTGCCGCTGAATCCTCAAACATGACTTCCTCCTTGATGAACATGTCATTGGAATTGTCACCAGAACCGGATGAATAGAGATTCGGTTCCACTTTGATGATGGCCGCTGTGGCCAGGGACGGTGATGATTTCTCATCGTCATCATCATCATCGAAGTGATTATGATGATTGTGATGGTTATGATGATGATGATGATGATTGTGGTGCGACTGCGACTGTTGGTGTTGTTGCTGCTGCTGGTGCTGGCTGTGATTGTGATGATTGTGAGTCGCCGCTGCCGAGTTGAGATGATGCTGCTGCTGCTGCTGCTGTTGCTGGTGATGATGATGACCATTGGTTGCCACACGCAGCTGTGAACTCGCCTCATCCTCCTCATCCTCGTCGTCATCATCATCGTCGTCCATATCGGCTAGATGACGACGTCGGTGGTGATTTCGGTGGTTATTGCGCTGTTGCTGTTGCTGTCCGGCAACAACACGCTGATTGCTGCTGCCGCTGTTGCTTACTGCTGCCTGTTGTTGTTGTTGCTGCTGCTGCTGCTGCTGTTGTTGTTGTTGCTGCTGGTGATGGTTTCGCGTACTGCGTATGATTGTAGAGCCGCCAAGTGCCGCCGATGAGGCTATCGACAATGGCACTCCCGTTGCCTTGGACACCAGCACGGTGGAGGAACACGATTGGGATGAAGAAGATGGCGATTGCGCTGGCGAGCCCACTGTAAGAGGGGGGAAAAACTGGATTAGTCTAACTGTGGAGCATTATACAGCATATATATATATAGAAGTGGGCTATAACAAGCTTTACATTAAGGTATAGTCTATAAACTTCAAGCTGTCTACAAAATTCTACTTAATATTATAAAAATCTCATTATATATAACATTTAAAAGATCTATGAAACTATCAATAGATTCCACGCAAACTTGAACTTTATTTTAACAAAAAGTTATCGCTGGATGCCTTGACTTGTGCCCAGGGATTTATGCCCTAAACTACACTCTACGCTGGCTACACACATAATATTCGATGATTGGACTGTTTCCTCTTCTTCTTTTATTCCTCCCTGCCACTTACCGCCCGTCTGCTGCACCACACTGGCCAGTGCCGAGCTGAGCGTGCCTGTTGAGTGTATGATGGGCGTTTTGCGGAGCAACTGCTGTGCCATGTTGCTGGCGGAGACTGCAGCTGCTTGTGCTGCTGCTGCTGCTGATGTTGGCTGCGCATTGCTGTTGCTGCTGCTATGATTGCTGCCGTTGTTGCTGTGCACACTGTTGCTGCCGCTGCCGTTGTTGTTGTTGTTGTTGCCACTGCTGCTAATGTGGTGGCCGTTGCTGGTGCCCGCACCGCTCTGTATGACCTGTGTATGCAGCACGCCACTGTTACCGTTGCCACCACCGGAGGAGGTGCCATTGCCATTGCCATTGCCAGCAGCTCCAGCCGCATCCGCTGGATAATTCTTAATAACAATTGTGCATGAGGGTGTAGAAACGATATATTGCTGCTGCGAGTGCTGTGACTGCTGCGAGTGCGTCGAGCTGGCTGAGGATGAGTGCGCCTGCTGTTGCATTGAGGCATTCGATGAGGATTCCGAGGAATCATCGCCGGTGGTTGTTAAACGATTGCCAACGGAGCCAGCCGAGGCGGCTACGCTGTCGTGTTCATCATCGCTCAGGCCAGACTGATCATCCGTGTCCATGGGCTGCTGCTGCTGCTGTTGTTGTTGCAGCGGATGCAGTTGCTGCTGCTGCTGGTGCAGACTTGTGCCAGGACGTTCCACCAGTTCAGTTTTCAGCTTAACAGCGCTGGCTGTGGCATTGCTGCTATCTCTCGCACTGCTTGCTGCAGCTGCACTTGCGCTGCTGCTGCTGCTGTTATTGTTGTTGTTGTTATTGTTATTGCTACCAGTGCTGCTGCCCTTGGGCTGATCCCGCAAATGCACCTGCATGTGCGTCTGCAGCGATGATTGCGTATGCAGCTTCTTCTTGCACACCTTGCACTCAAATGGAAAATCTCCAGTGTGCGTGCGCGCATGAATCTTGAGATTATAACGTTGTCCAAATCCTTTGCCGCACACATCGCATCTGCAGAAGAAAAGGGAGAAGAAGAGGATTAGTAGTGTATAATAGGCAAGAAGTGGGACTGCTACTCACTTGTGCAACTTGACACCCGAATGCAACTTGGAGTGACCACGCAGCGAGGCCAATGCACTAAAGACCTTGCCACAAATCTCACACGTTAAATTCACATTCTCATTGTGTATCTTCTTGTGCACCTTAAAGTACTCAAAGCTCATGAACTCCTTGTGGCACACCTCACACTTGTATTTATGCCGCTCCGACTGTTGCCCCGTATGCACACGCATATGCTTGATAAAGTTCGGCCTGAAGCGCACCACACGCCCACAGATCTGACACTCGTAGGGCTTGCAGCGTAGGCAATGCTTCTCATAGTTCTTCAACGATTTCAATACCATGTTACAGATGGCGCATTTCATGTTATTCGCGTGCCCGCTGCGATGTATATCGAAGAGCTCCTTGGAATCGAACTTCTCCACGCATTCCATGCATTGATAGCTAGTTGTGGTTGTCGCTGGCGCTGCTGCTGCTCCAGCTCCAGTTGCGGTGTTACTGCTGGCAGCAGCAGCTGCAGTAGTTGTAGCCGCCGCTGCTGCTGCTGACTGCTTGGACTGTTGTTGTTGCTGCTGCTGCTGCTGCTGCTGCTGTTGTTGTTGCTGCTGCTGCTGCTGGGCCAGCGTAATGGCAGCCAATTGCTGCTGCTGTTGCTGCTCATTGCTGGCTGTCGGCGCAGCTGCTGCTTGTTGCGTCTGCTGCTGCTGTTGCTGCGTTGCCTGCTGCTGCTGCTGTTGTTGTTGTTGCGTTGCTGCTGCCGTTGCTGCCTGCAGTATAAGCTGCGCTGTCGAACCACCGCCACCTTGCTGCACCACATTGAGCACCGTCATGGGACTGCGACTGATCACAGCTGCAGCAGGCATACGCACATAGGTGGCACCAGCCAGATTGCTCATGGTTGCATTGCTGATGTAGACGGGACGACGTTGCAGTTGCACCAGCGCTGCCTCCGATACGGGCACAGCTAGTGTTGGCGTTGAGGTGCTCACTATGCTGCCCATGGGTAGCACCAGCTGTTGCTGCTGCTGTTGTTGCTGTTGTTGCTGAGCCGTTGTCGTGTACTCCATTTGCTGTTGTAGCGACTGCAGGGGGAGAAGAAAGAGATGAATTAGTTGGGAATCTGCTTGCCTATTACTTGTAATTACTCAAGCTCTAAGGAGGCTATATTAATCTCTAGACTTTCCTCTGTTTTTATAGAGATTTGACATAGCAAACTGAGTGAGGATGCTATGCTGCTTCGATTTAAATGGATTAGAGCAAAGTGAAGTATACTTCCAATTGGAATCCTTGCCAGTTACTGTCACTTGGGTAATTACAAGCAATTTTCTATATGGAATCAATATACACACCTCTAGTTGCTGCTGCTGCTGCTGCGTTGACTGCGACATGTGCTCATCCTCATCTTCCTCTGGTTCCTCATCCTCATCGGGCAGCTCATCCAGCTCCAGTTTGACCTGTGTCTGCAGATGCTGCTGCTGGTGATGATGCTGCTGTTGATGATGATGCTGCTGCTGCTGCTGCAGTTGTTGCTGTTGATGATGCTGCTGCAGTTGCTGCTGCTGCTGGTGATGATGTTGCTGCTGCTGCTGCTGATGATGATGATGCTGCAAATGCGTTGCCGTTTCGGGCTCCTCATCAGCTTCGGCTGCCTGCGCCTCCTCCTCAATATCCTGTAGATTCTCATCGTTTAGTTCAGGATCTTCTTCTTCCTCCTCCTCGGGTTCATCATCGGGTTCCTGTTGCTCCTCCTTAATATCTGCAGCGGAGAGCACGGGTACAATGGAGTTTGTGTTGCTGCTGCTGCTTGTGGACTGTATAATGATGCGGCGTCCATTGAGCAGATGATGATGCTGCTGCTGTTGTTGTTGTGCGCGATGTTGTTGCAGCAATAGTTGCTGATGATCGTCAACGTTGCTGCTGTTGTTGTTGCTGCTGCTACTGCTGCTGCTTACAATGTTGTTGTTGTTGTGATTATGATTGCTGTTATTGTTGTTGTTGATGTATGGGGAAGCGCTGTTTGCCGTTGTTGTTGTTGTTGTCGTCGTTATTGTTGCATTTGTTGTCGGTGGGTGGTGGTTATCGAGCTTTGTCGCTGCTGCCGTCGCCGTCGTCGTCATTGTTATCGTCGTTGCTGCAGCTGCAGCTCTCGCTGCTGCTGCTGCCGCCGCTGCTGCTGCTGCCGCTGCTGCTGCAGACGCAGCCATATTGAGCTGCTGCAATTGATGCTCGTCATCCTGCTCCATGGGAGCATCTTGTAGTATAAATTCGATTTGTTGCGATAATGCGCTATCATTGATGGCCATCAGTCCGTCCATATCTTTGGCGGCAATGTTACCCGTTGTGGTTGTTGTTGTTGTTGCTGTGTTGCTGCTGCTGCTGCTGTTGCCGGCAAATAGTGATGGCAGCGTTGCATTAACTGAGCTGCTGCTGCTGCTGGCCATGGCAACAACAACAACAATTCAAGACGAACGCTTGACTTGGCTCCTGCGTAGGGATTTGTGCTGCCCTCTCGCTCTCTCTCTCTTTCTTGTGCACTTTTTTCTTTGTTGTTGTTGTTGTTGCAGTCGTCGTCACTGCTGCTGCTTCTTCTTCTGCCTTCTCTTCTCTTCTCGTTTTGTTGTTGTTATTATTATTCCTATTTTATGCGTGTGTGTGTTACTTGTTGTTGTTGTTCTTCTTCTCTGTGTGTTTCTTGTTGTTGCTTTTGTTATTTTTCTTTCTCTCTCTCTCTCTCTTGCTTTTGTTTTGTTGCTTCACTTATTTTGTTGCGGTCATGCGGTGCTTTTCGTTGCTTTTTTCCACGCGTTGGCGGCGGCTGCTGCTGCTGCGACGTCGACGTCGACGCTGTGTGGCGCTGCTGCTATTGCTGTTGCGGCGCCTTCGCTGACTTTCCACATAATTTCTGCCGATGCCGCTGCCGCGCGCGCTGCTGCTGCTACGCCGCTTTGGCCGAAAATGAAAACGGCAACTTTTCTATGACGTTTTTTTTTAGCCAGCGCTGCTGCTACTGCTCCTTATTCCTTATTCTGCTCCTCCACCTCTTCTTTTTCTTGCTGCTGCTGCTTTATTATTATTGTTTTCTTGCTTGCGCACTGCACACGCACACATGCACACACACACAGACGCACGCATGCACGTACACACGCGCGTTCATGCATACGCGATGCACGACGGCAACAACAATTACGAATGCAGCGCAGGCAGCAGCAGTAGAAGTAGGAGAGAGAGAGACACACGCGCACACAAACACACACACACACGCACGCACACACACACGAGCACAAACACAGTTAACAGCCTTTCGTTGAGTTTGGCTTTGCTTTATTGTTATTGTTATTATTATTATTGATTTGCTGCTGCTGCTGCTGCGGCGTTTTTTTTTTATTGTATTTTGCTGTTTTTTTTTGTTCGTTCTTGTTTTATTTGGTTTTTGATTCTGCCGTGGATTATTCAGCTGGTCTTTTTGCGATTTGGATTTTTGGCTTCTTCTTCTTCTTTGTCGTCGTCGTCTGCGGCGCTAATTTTCCTCTCTAAAATGATTTGTGCGTTTTGTAGTTTATTAGCGCGAGTATCAAAAATATATATATATTCACAATTTGTATATTATTTTGGATTTAATTAGTAAATGCGTTTTACAGAATCATTATTTTTTTGTGTGCGCTCCCTTCTCTTCCTTCGTTAATTCCTTCTTCTTCCTTTCATTCACACTCGCTCACTCCCGCAGGCACTCACACTCACACACAACGAATGGAAAGACAACAGGCGCGTACTCACACACACACACACACACTCGCAGGCACAGTGAGACACAAACACACACACACACACGGCGAGAGGCACATATACAATGGCAATAAGGCGCGCGTGAACAAAAACAAAAAATTAATTTTAGCTTTTCCACAAGTTTTTCACTTTAGCGATTGATTCCATGTTTCTTCCTCTGCACTCTGCTCTGCTCTGCTTCTTGCCTCCTCTTCTAGTTCGCGCACCGCACACTGACACACACAGGCATACTTTTTGACCTTTTTCCTTTGCGCCTTTGCACGCTTTTCGTGCTCTGCTTCTTCTACTCTTGTGCGCCTTGTTCTTTTAGCTTTGCTTTTAGTTTCTGGCCTATTCCTTTGCGCCCTGTGTTCCCTGTTCCGCTACCTTTGCCGTTGCCGTTGCCGTCGTCGTCGACGTCGACGTCGCGTTTTTCACACACCATAAAAACGTCAAACTTGAAAATTTTTGGTTATTTTTGGGTATGGAAATTTTTTGTTGTTGCTTTTAGTTTACTTTAGTTTCCGTTTATTTGTGCATTTGCTTTGATATTTTATTTCATTATTTGTTGTATTGTTTTTTCGCTCTCCGCTTTAACATTACTATTGCCTATTTTATTTTTTTCTCTGTTGCTTTTGCGAAACGACCGACCGACCGACCGACAGCGTAGATTAGCGGCTGCGCTGCGCTGTTTGCCTCTGCCTGCCTGCCTGCCTGCTGCTGCTGCTGCTCTGCTGCGGCTGCTACTCTGCTGTTACTTCTCTGCTGTCAATTCGCTTTGCTCCCCCGCGAGCATTTTTTTGGTTTTACCTCTGCTCTGCTGCTGCTGCTGCGTCTCTCCTTTGCTGCGCGCTGCCCACTCTACCCATACAAAGAGAGCCGTTTTTCAATCTTATATTTTTTGTTGCTGTTCTTAATTTTCGACCACACGCTTTCACACTCACATTCGTGTGCGGCACACACAGGGTTGCACACACAGCAGCGACACCGACTACAACGGCGGCGGCAGCGGCTGCGATAGCGACAGCGGCAACAACAGCGACAGTGTTGTCAAACGGCAGCCGGCCGGTGTTGTGCAGCGCTCCGTTTTGCGCAAATTCGAAACGTACGAAAGACGAGGCAATGGCAACAACAAATAACAACTGAGCAATTCAATTTATTCGAGTTGCAAAACAGATAAAAAAAATTTAAAAAAAAAAAACAAAAACAATTCTGCCAACAAAATGGATAATCGCTTCTCTCTCGCATTTCTCTTTTGCAGCACTGAGCTATTGCATCTTATGCTTTCTACTTGACTTTCGTTGTCTGGTCGTTTTTTTTTTTTTGCTTACTTTTGTGCGCCTTTCCACACACACACACACACGCGCATACAGCACCCACACGACTCTTAAACACACACACACACATACACAGAGACATACGCACACAAAGGACGGCGCGCTTGGAGCCCAAGTTTTTGGCTGTCGCTGCGGCCAAACAAGCGTCACAAGAGAGACAGCCAGATGGAGCGCAAGGGCAAGAGTGAGATAGAGGAGGAGGAAGAGCAGTGAGCAAAGCAGAGCGGAGAGAGAGAGAGCAGTGGGCTGGCTGGCTGGATGAGCGGAAGAGAGTGTCAGCAAGTGGAGCGCATAGCCGTTTCATTTCGACAGTTTTTGAATTACGCCGCCGTCGTCGTCGCTGCCTGCCTGCCTGCTGCTACTGCTGCTGCTTCTGCTGCCGCATGTGTCTGCGCCTCTGCTTCTGATTGTTATTTTAGCTTAACACTCCAGCAACAACAACAACAACAAACCATCACCTTGGTTCGACCGACCGAGAGTCAATTTTCAGCTTTGTTCGAGGGTGTTGTTGTTGCCTGCAGGAAAGGCAATGGCAGCTAAAGGGGTCGGGGCCCAGGTCCGGGCGGGGGGTGGTTGTGCTACCGTTGCTGCTGCTGCTGCTGCTGCTTATGTTATTGTTGCTGCTGCCGCTGCTGCTGTTTGCCTGGGGTGGGGGGTGTTGGGGGTTGAATTTTATGCCAGCAGGCGTCGCTAAATTCCACACACGGACCCTCACTCACACACGTACGCACGCACACACACACACACACACGCACACACAGGCAAGGGCGCAAATTAAAGAAATATAAAAACAAAAGGGAGAAATCAAAATCAAATTGCGGCGCTCTTTGTGTTTACATAGATGGCGGCACTGGCGCTACGCTATTGGACCCCTGCCTGCACCTGCCCCCCTCCGATATGTTTGCCTTTAGTTGTCCTGCAACTATAATTAACAGTTTGCACTCACGCACGCATTCGTATTGTGTTTATTTCGATTATTTGCTTTTTTCTTCTAAAATATTTGCGCGTTTATTTTGGCTCTGCAATGGATTTTTGCTTGCCTTTTCGACTGCTTCGCACTCGCTCACACACACACACACACAGGCATACACGTACAACTCGTACGCGTTAGAGCGGCTATGCAAACGGTTTTATTTAACCAATTGCTTTCGTTTTATTGCGTATTATTTTATATATTGCCGATGCCCAATCGCACTTACACTTTACATCACATTTTTATCACTTATTCTAATTTCGTTTCGGTTTTTTATTAGAGTTTTTGCAACAAATCGCAGCATTTAGTTTAATGTGTTACGTAGTTTGGTTTCACGTTGCGCACTCTTGCGTTCACGTTACTCAATTTGGCCTAACATTGCTCATTTTTGCGTTCTGTGCGCAAATTGCGTTACGTAGCTCATTGTACGATACGTTCGTTAAGTGAGCGTACGCGAAGAGTGAACGAAGGGCGCTTGCTTGACGATAGCTAGGCGCGTATGTTTGAAATGAATAAAAGAAAAGACATTTTTTATTTTCGCCAGTTATTTAGAATTTATTTCATATGCATTACATATGTATATGTATATATATATTTCACTTTTATAAAAAACTTGCAATTTTCGCCTAAAACTACACAATAAACTTAACATATAATTCATTTTCAGCTCCAAAAAGAAATTGTGTGCCAGCAAGAGGAAAAGCGCCGTTGTTGTTATTATAACAGCAGGATAAATGGATATACTATTTATGTAGAACTATATATATTATGAAAGACTCAAAAGCAATATCATGGTATATCTCATACATCCACTTATTATATTATACGAAGCGATTTTCTCTTGTTGTTTCAATTTTTTTTTTTTTAGCTGGCAGTTTGCGAGTTGCATCGAATATATATATATATCGATATATATATATATATGCGCGTTTAGAATATCGTGAGCCATTCATTTAGTGGGAAGTGGGGCGGGTTCTTTAAGGTCTACCTTAGCACATGCTATAGTTATTTAAATTAAGTTTAAAAGTAAGAAAAAAAATAAAAAAATTTTTCATGCTGATGGGGAAATTAAAAGAAAATCGTTCAGTGTTATCGATAGCCAATCGATAAGCAATCGGATTTTGTTGTCTCTTTGATATTTATCATCCATTCGAGTTGTGATCATTGATTAAGAAGGGCGTAAGTAGTGTGGGGGGCGTGGCTAATTGTCTTTTCTGTCTTTTCAACTAATTGTCATGATTTGTGCTAAATAATAATAATAGTAGTTATAATAATAATAATTATGATCGTAATTATAATTCAAGAGCTGCGTGTGGGGTGTTTTTGGGGGGAGTGGCAAATCTCTCGCTCTCTTTCTCTCTCTCTATCGTTCTCTCTCGTTATCTCTCTCTCTCTCTTTCTATCCCTCTGTCTGTCTGTTTACTTGGCGCGATCGTGCTTCGATGGCTCCACCTGTTTGGCAAATTCACTCATCACATCCTTATAGATAACCGGATCCAGATTGCGACCAAGCATATAGATAAGCCACCAGTCTCCGATGTCCAGTCTGCTCGACAGTGTGCGACAGACTTCCATGGAGATCATGCGATTGCGCGCGTTCAGCAGACGCGGCCGGATTTTCGGCAGGAAGATGATGCAGGCGCTGCAGGGGGAGGAGGGAAGAGAAGAAATGGAAGATTAGCAAATATGGTATATAAATATAGTATGATAAGCTTATGATCAGGTATGACAATTATGAGTATTTTATGCTAAAAATATTATTTCTTACATCTTTAATCTCTTTTTGTAATTTCTATATTATTTTTTTTGTATAATTCCAGATATAAATTGGCTCGATTCACTGTGTTATATTGCTGAATCGGAACTGTTACTGTATCTATCTGTGTTTCTAGGCTACAAATTTGTCTTTAAAGTGTCTACTATAATATATATCTAATTGCATATCTATATATTCTCTTCTGTCTATCCAATATACTATATATCTGCTTATCTACATTCATTTATCTAGTAATATTTATATATAATTTATGTACTAAATAAGATTTTTACCTATTTATCTACCTTATAAAGTATCTAACGAGTTATATAGCAACTATTATTTATCCTTCTCTAGCTAGCTAACTTAAGATCGATCAACTTTTCTATTTACACTGCCTTCTTATCATCTATACAACTATCATATTCCACGCATATTCATTCTATACACTCCCAAGGAGACTAACCGAATGGCCATCAGTCCGACGAGCAGTACGAGCAGGATCCAATACCAGAACCAGATGAACACATAGGTCTTCTCGTTCACAATGTTCAGTGGAAGAATGCAGAGGGAGTCGTGCGTCTGCAGGGAACCGCCTGCACCGTATTTATGGAAGATGCACTTGGTAACTCGTGGGAATACATAGACCATGGGATCGACACGTTGCTCCTGCGGCACATCCGATAAACCCATAATATTGGTACCATACGAAAGGAATTCACCATCGAAGAAACGATTCATCAGATACATCTGTATTACGATATTGAAGAAGCACAGCACCTCACAGGCCCAATAGCGTATGGCGTACAGTTTGTGGCGCTACAAGAAGGGAAGAGGATTTTATATATGGTATATATATATATCTTGATTGTACTTACCTTCACATGCTTGATCAGATAGTCGAGCAGCGCATCCCGCTTGGCCTCCTTCTCCTCGCGCGTACAGATCGTTATGTTCAGTCCCATGACGATCATACGCATCAGGCCGCCCTCGAATTTGTTCCACAGAAACTTCGGTGTATAGCAGGCCATGGCCTATAGGGATAGGGGAAAAACAAAGAGTTAGTATAGTTTTGAAGCATTTTCTTTCTTTTTCTTTCACTGTATTTCATTGTAGCCCAAGAATTCACTAAGTTTTATTATAATTTCCTTTGCTTTAATCATTTAGCTAGTCATATCGGAAATTTCATAGCTTTGGTTTCTATAATCCCAGAGATCTTTGTGTTTTTATGTAGAACTATGTTTTTTCTGAACTTTAGAGCTTCTGCTTTTATACCGTCCCTTTTAGCTTGTTTTTACTGTACATCAAGAGCTTTTTTCAAGCCAATAGCGACGCTGCGCGTGTTGCAAGCGCTGCTTCTGTTGATCTTCTCGTTGTTGTTGTCACTTAGCAAGTCATTAATCACAGTGTATAAAAAAAATACCAACGGGTATTTGGCAACTGTGAAGTGTAGCTTTTCTTTTGTTGTAGTGTAGCTTTCATTGTTGTTGTTGTTATTGTTGTTGTTGTTGCTTGTGTATTTAGCAGCTGTGGAGCGTCGTCTCTCTCGCTCTCTCTCCCGCTCTCCCTCGCGTTGCGCAACAGACGCGAGCACAATCATGCTTGATTGAGCATGCTCGCCAATACAATGACCCCTCCCAACTGAGTGACCCCCCCTTCTATCACCCCTATCCCTGCCTACTGCCTACGCCTCTGCAGCGTCGTTCCCGCTTTCTACAACACGCATTCAATTAAGCTTCATTGAAGTACGTGAGCTGTGTGTGTGCGTGTGTGTGTGTGTGTGGCCATTCCGATCCCCCTCTAGCCACTGCCACTACGCCACTGGCAACTCTGCTGGACTCACCTGAAAGAAGAGCACAAAGCACACCCACTGATAGTACGTATAATACTTTCTGGCATCCTTGTCATTGAAATCATTGGCAACGCCAGGATGTGCCACCTCGCGACCGACCTGTAGAATGAGGAAGAGAAAAGAGAGAAAAAAAGAATCAGTTATAGACTATATTATCATTGTATTTGTTAAAAAAAAACCATCTGTTTTTAAAAATATATCATTAAGTCTGCAATATATTTCCTTTTCTTATTGTATATTATTATATATGTATTTATTATTCCCTTTAGCTCTACAAACTTTTTGAACAACCAGACTATACCCGCTCTCTAGTACTCCTTCTTCTTTCTTGACAATGAAAAACGATTTAAAGCAAGTAAAATAAAAAATTGAATACAGCAAAAAGTCTCATGTTTCATCTCAAGAAGCGAGACAGGGTACAGGGTCTACAGGAAACGAACCCGTACGAAACCCAACATATATTTCTTGGAACCTTGACAGCACAAAGCACAAGATCATATCCTGTGCAGGGTATCAACAGTTTTAAATGACATTTGCAACGTCAAAAGAGTTTATACACTTTTTACAGAATATACTATATAATGTATATATGTTATAGGGAAATCGAAATACTTTTCTATACAATCAAATTGATTTGTGATCAAGTCGTGGATTAATAACTTCCATAAAGGTTTCGGGTTCAGATAATATTCTATATATATATATATATATTATATCTATATATTCTATATATTTTATATAATACTCTATATAATATTATAATAATTATTTTTAATCACATGCATACGATCTGTTAGGGTATGGAGAGTTCGTCTAAAATCTTCCTCTCCCTATCGCCTTCTCTCTCTCGCTCTCTCATCTCTTGCTCTGCCCTTGTGATCGTTTTTTGTCCTTTTGTCTTTTGGGTCACATCAAGCGCAATTTAAATCGTCGTTCCAGCAGAGCCCCTTAGTCACCCCCTCCCCTTACTCTCCCCCCCTACCCCAGCGGGTCCGACAGACAACGCCCAGTTTATAATTGGTTTATAGCCGCAGCATAAATATGCGCAGAGTGTAGTATGTGTTCTTCGATGGGGCTGGAGACTTATGGCATGTATTACATATCGTACAAATGAGGCGACGCGCTACGTGATCGCAATACGTGACTGGGAGCAAGAAGAAAGACAGGCTGGAGAAGGAGTAGGAGTAGGAGGAGGAGCAAGAGGAGCTGGAGATGACAGTCGAGGACAGACAGCGCTGCAAGCGCTTTACCCTTCACGTGGTAACGGGGGAGAGAGAGAGGGAGAGCGTGTGCAGCTTCTTCGCATGGGCTGTTGCGATTTATGTGGGTTCTGTGGAATTTTTTGGAGACTTTCCAGATGTTCAACTTGCTGAGTAATTGAATTTAAGGAGGGGGAGCTTTGTTTTTTGGTAAGCAGAAAATTCTGTGAAGTCTGCAGACATTTGTAGAGTTTATATAGTTGTGTAGACTTATTTGAAATAAGAATGGACATTGTATGTGCAAGTTTTCAAAGTCAGGGCGGACTTTGGTAGAGTTTGGAGAGTTGTGTAGAGTTTGGAGACTTGTGGAGACTTACTTGAGATGCAAATTTTAGGGTAATGGAAGTATTTGCAAATATTTAAGGTAATGGAAGAATTTCGAAGAGTTTGGAGACTTGTGTAGAGTTTGGAGACTTCTTCAAAATGACAATTTGGTCAGGTGTGTAACATTTCCCTTAACTATTGATGCAGCAAACAATGCTAAGTGCATTTTACACTATTTGGAGATTTTGTAGAGTTGTTGTCTTAAAGCTAATACTTGCTTTATGGACTTTGTAGAGCTATGTAAACATGCAAACACATCGAGAGCCACTCTAAGTGCACTTCTCAGACTGTGTAGAGTTGTGTAGACCTGACTCACCTGTCGATTGAACGCATCCGGCATGGTGAACGTACTATGGATCCAGCAGAAGGTGTTAACCACATGCGGTGGTATGCCATTCACAATGCAACTGATCGGTTGCCCCACATACTGCGTGGCCGTAATGATCAGACTGCAGGTGAGCAGCAGTACCGTAGTGAATGAGTTATGGAGACGGAAGACCGCATTATCCGTCTGTATATCCTGCCACTTAAGGTAGCTCTTCAGGCTACCCAATAACTTATACATCTTGGCACGTCTATGGGAGGAGTCTCAATATCAAACAGATTTCCAAAATATTTCAGTATTTTATCGTTTTTCTTTTTCTTTTGTGGCAACAGTGTTGGTTACTGGCAGTGTTGCAAAATGTCACGTTGTTTCGCAAAATTATATTATTTCTCCTTGGACTTTCGTTTGTTGTTGTTCTCGTACTGTGTGCTATGCAAACGATGCATATCAGATGTCAACTGCAAGAGAGAGAAAGAGAGAGAGATAAGGTATAACATGTTTGTGTATTTAGTAAATTGATATTTGTACAAGATACTACACTTAGAATCAATTGGAGAGTTGCCTTGATGTTCTAAACACGCAGAAAAGTGCACTTCTAAGTAAAACAATCACTATTCTAAGCCTGCTGAACACATTACTAGCTTTGGAGAGTTGTGTAGAGTTTGTAAAATTGTTGAAAATGCTTGTTTTTAATAGTTAAGCGCACTTATAAGACGAAATGGCATATAATACACATGTAAGCCATGTTGGAGACTTGTGTAGAGTTGCTCTAAACCAGCATTTCGCATAGGTTTTAAGGTTAACTATGCTAAACCATCTTAATAATATATAAAACAGCAGTCAGTAACTTTTGGAGACTTGTGTAGAGTTGCGTCAAAGCAGCGTTTCGCAAAGTTTGTAAGTTTAGCTCTACTTAAACATATGAATAATGTATATAAGGGCAGTAAGAGATTTTTGGTGAGTTTGGAGACTTTGAAAAACAGTGAAAAAGATGCCGCAGTGTCTTGGCGATTTGAATTACAAGTAACAACACACCCTAGAGTATTGCTAGTTCGGTAATTTCTCTCAGTGTACTTGTTCTCCCCAAGTATTATATCTTGTATCTTTCGGCGCCCAAATGCGACGTTAGCTTCAATTTGAAATGAAACGTGTCGCTCGGTTTCCATTGATGTCGACCGAAAAATTTAAATTACGCTGCGACGCGCTATCACAAGACAAACACGCGACTGGAGACTTGACATGAGCTTGAGCACAACACGGTACCCTCGCCTCGGCTCAGTTCGGCTCGGTTGGGTACGGTATGGTATGGTATGGTTCGGCCGTGATTGAGCTGGTAATGGGAGAATGGGAGAACACTGAGAGACGACTGTACATACATAAATCAACTAATAGAATCTGCAGACAGCTTCAATTTCAATTAAAGCCGATGGGCGATGGTCGCTGCACTGGAAATTGATGCGCCACCATTTAAATATCCAATTGGCATTTGCTCCATTTGCTCCCGTTCCAAGTCTCCCAAGTCTCTCTCTCAAGTCTCCCAAGTCTCCCAACTGCGATCCGCATCAAGCCGCAACGAGTTGAATGCACTCGCCAGCCAGATCTAGCTCTCTTTCACTCTCTGGGCAAGCTTGACCCGAGCATCTCTCTCTCTCTCTCTCTCTCTTTTTCAGTTGATCAGTATCTATTCTCAAGTCATTAAGGTGTTCTCCATGCGAAAAGCTCAACTTAAGTGGGTAAATTTCCATTGTATATGATTATAGAACATAAAAGAAAAGATTTCTGTATTTCAGGAGCTTTTGAAGAAGCTGTAACTGATATTTTCTGAGCTTATTCCAGCAAAAGCTGCATAAATGATTATGTTCTATAGACATGGAAGTTTTCAGAAGCTTTCCTAGATTTTTCAGATTTCCATCTATGGTAGTTGGTGAGGTATAACTCAAGCTCCTCTTCTAGAACTTTTCAAGGCCAATTAATAGTAAGACTTAGCTAGAATCGCACTTCCAACTAGGTCCATGTCAGCTGATCTTATGAAACTGGTTATTGAAAAACAACTGATAGACTGCCTAAGCTCTAGTTGTTCCCCCTATCAAAAATAGATTGTTCTATGTACGATGATTAGCATTAATTAACAGCGATTTGTATAAATTAATTCAGTATGAAATACTGAAAAAAGTGAAGAAAATATTAGTTAGTTACTAGTTGAAAATTTTCTGTTTTCTGTTTGATACTCTGCCTATAAAGTAAGAAATAAGACAAACCCAAGATTTCAATATTGTAGGATCCCTATTTTTTGATGCAAAATCAATATAGAGGATAAACTAGTCATAAAACGAAAAATCGGTTGACTGTAGAAAGTATGGAAAGGTCTCTCAACTTGATGTATAGCTATAGGTGTTTTTCTCTTAATTAACTATTCTCAGGGGGCTAGCTTTATAACTACCATATGTCAAATTACCATAGCAAACCTCATACCTAACCTCATATCATCTCGTCAAGCGATTCCCGTCGTTGTCACCTACTCAATCAGCTCAGTTTATATTATATTTTGGACCCCCCGTTGCACAGGTAATCCCTTCATCTCTCTCTCTCTTTCTCTCTCTCTCTTCCCCTATAGGTTTTTGTTTTTGTGCCACACGCTTCGCTGGACACGACAAGGCAACAACAACAACAACAACAACAAATGCAGCCGCAACAATTAACCGCAGCAACAACAAGACTGCAAATGCAGCTGCCACCGCCGGCAACGCCGCAACCCGTCATGCCTCCTCCCCCTTCCACCTACACCTCCTCACCCTCCTGCTGACCACCCCCTCTTGGTAATTCCTGCAACGACGGACACTTTTCATTGCCAAGGCCAGCATTTTCCAGTGTGCGAAAAATTTCAATTCATATGCAGCAAAGGTGTTGCCAGGGGGGAGGGTAGCGGCAGGGACAGAAGGTCCCCCCGGTCAAACAGGTGTCACATTGCAAAGGTCGCGTACACACACGGATTAAATGCCACTTACATGAGACAGCAATGGCAACAACAACAACGGAATACCCTGTAAGCTGATGGTGAAGAGATGGTTAAGCTCTTATAACTCAGCAGCTAGAAAAGCTAGCAACAGCAAATTTGGTATGTAGGCTCTCTATAAGCTTAACAATAGAAACTCTACACAATAATGCAGTTATCTCATTGTATATCCTAACTAACCTCGTAGAACTCAGCTGCTGTAAGAGCTAGAGCTATCAAATTTTGTATGCAGACTCTCTATAAGCTTACTAGCAGAAACTCTACATAAACTTACTGCTAGCTCATTGCTTACTCCTACTAACCTCAAAGAACTCAGCTGCTGTAAGAGCTAGAGCCAACAAATTTCACAGTTAACATCTCTATAAGCTTACTAACAAAATCTCTATAGAATCCTAAGGCTATCTCGTCGCATACCTTTACTAAGCTCAAGGAACTCGGCTTCCGTAGGCGCTAGAGCTATTAAACTTGGCATTAAGGTTCTCTATAAGCAGCCTAACATAAACTCTACACATTCGTACAGTTATCTCATTGCATAAATAAATTTCCTCATATATTTCACAAATTTTACAGCGTATCTGCTCGTCTCTGCTTGTTTATTTCTTTGCAATCTCAACTGGAATCTACTTTAACTTGATTTGCATCACATTTGGTGACTTTGCTGTTGTTGTTGCTGTTTGTCTTGTTGTTGTTGTTATGCAATTAGAATGTGCAACAACTCTACTCTCGACACGTTTCGACCTTAACATGAATACACTCAGACGACGACGACGCGTCAGTTGTCTCTCTCTCTCTCTCTCTCTCTCTCTCTCTCTCTCTGTCTCTCACTCAGTTACAAGTGAGTTATTCATTTAGTCAGCTTCTCAGCGTGACGTCACATTGCGAATTGTTTAATTGCAATCACAATTTGCATTCTTCTCTCTCTTCTCTGTTTTCTGTTCTCGGGCTCTTGTTGGTTTTGTGGTAAGCAGCTGCTGGCCAAAAGTCGCCAACATAGCCGGAAGTTGTTCATCCCTTTTTATTTTCTATCTTTCTCTCTCTCGCTCTCTCTCTCTCTTTGTCTCTGCCTCCGCTTGTTCGCTTTGTCTGACTACCTTCTATGACTGCACACAGCCAGCTGCCAGCACAAACTTCAATTAGACTCAACGAGGGCAGTTCATAGAGTTCGCGATATCTACTAACATGAGTTTTTAAAACTTTTTCTGGCATTGATATTTTTTTAAAATTCATAATAAAAGGAACTTGGACGATTTTATATATATAATATAGTCTATAATAATTTGTACCTGTGTTTTTTTTTTTAGATATACAAGTTTTTGGGTTTATTGAAGGTACATATGACTCTTTATGCTTATTTTTCATTAAATCCCTCGATCTGTGCATCTATTTGCTATATATCTATAGATTTACATACAACTCGCTCTCCAAGCATCTTTATATGTATATATGTTTTCCTATATATCTATACTTCTCTATACCCTACAACCTATTCTATCTTCTCTACAATTAGTTTCTGCTAGGAGCACCACATTATCTCTAAATCTACATCAGTCTATCTCTCTCCCTCCCTATAAAACCTTTTAGACTTTGCCTCATGCTGTCTTCGAGTTCAAGCTTCGTTGAGTTCCCGTCTCTAAGCAAACCAAACGTGTTAGTTTTATAATTCAATCTACGACATTTTTATGGATTTTGTTTGCTTTCAGGTTTAGCACAAGATAAAAGATATATGTATATAAAAATAATAAGTGCAAGCAGAAACCTGCAGAGAATTAGCGTAGATCTTGACAAATAAGGCGAGTATAATAAAATTCCTGAGTGAGTCAAGACCCCACCTAGTGTGTGCTTATAGGGAGAGAGAGAGAGATAGAGACAGAGCGAAGACTCGATTCAATGTGTTTTTGATTTGACTGCGATGGTCACCCTAATTAGCTGTGAACTCATTGAACTGCCCTCCCCGCTTCCCGTTTGGGATATGTTCTGGTACTGGGATCGCTGGCTCTCTCTCTCGCGTGCACATAATAAGCAGGCAGGCACTACCGCTAGAGAGAGAGAGAGAGAGTGAGAGAGAGAGTGAGAGAGAGAGTGAGAGAGAGAGGAAGATACCCTAACAATGCTGCGTCTCTGTGCAGCTTCAATTGAATACATCCGTTTAGCGTGCGTGTGAGTGAGAGGGGGAAGTAGCAAGAGAGAGAAAGATTGCGAAGGGGGGAAAGCAGATGCCAGTTGAGAAATATGTCTAAGAAGTGGAAGCAAGAAACCAGAGAAAAGAAAAGTAGTAAGAAAGCTATGGGCGCAAGTACATGACTGTTAGATACCCTGTAATCATTGGTATAAGCTAACCTATTGCGCACTTGCAGGCTGCAGGAAGCATAAAGCTTTGTCTTATGAACATATTTCTCTAATAACTTATTTCTAAATAAATTAATATTTTAAATATTTCTTGAATAACTTATATTGTTATTAATCGATCCTAAGAAAATTTGTAGGAATTATTTCTTAGACTATAATTCGTGTACTCAACAAAAATCAATGTTTTTGACTCAAAATTAAGCCAGGGAATCGTTTAATGATGCTCTATTCCAGTACAAACTAGATCTGCTTGGTATAATAATGTTTAATTGTGTGCTATAATATACACATATGTATTTGTTTTTTCAAATCTGCTAGCCTTTGCTTTTATAATCTCTGAAATCAAGCTTATTATATAGAATATATATATTATAGCATAAGGTTTAGGAGATTGAAGCTGACTTCTATTGCCTATTACATACATTTCCAGATTAACATACGCCTAAAATACCCTACTACTGCAGGAAGTACTGGGTATAATAAAGATCGATCAAGATAGAATTAAAAAAAGGCAGGCCAGGCTAAAGATTTCTGTCTATTAAGCGTGAGAGATGCTGCGTCTTCCCAGTTCCAATTGGAATTGAGTATTGCACAACGCTGTAATTAACTGTAAACTTCCAGTGGGACTTTGCCTTATCAGCTCTGGCTTTGGCTTTAAACCTCAGATAAGCTTTGCACCGCGTGCTAACTGACAGGCAGCCATCTATCTCACTCGCTCATCATCACATTCATTGCGCTGCCTACGCCACTCACGCTCCCGCTCTCCCACTCTCTCCCGCTCTCTCTCTCCCTGCATTTTTTCTAATTGTTGTGACTTACGCGACAAAAAGAAAAACGTGAGTCCTCTGCGTGGGTCTCTTCGCCGTGGCTGCTGCTGTTGCTGCTGCAGTTGTTGTTCCTTTTTGTTATTATTGCTTCCTCTTTCCTTTGCTCTTCACGTTACTGTTGCTTTTCTCATTGTTTGTGTCTCTGCCCAGTGCCAAATCAGCTGCCAGGTGTGCGAGCTGCTGCTGCTGCGGCTGCTGCTGCGTCGTGTTTAACGAATTTGCATAAGCAGCGACGCATACAAACAAACACACATACACACACACACGCTTGCACGCAGTAGTGGAAGAGAGACGCGCACGCACACAGGAGCAGAACAGGTTCTCTTCGAGGGTTTTTTTTGTTGCTGGCAGGGCTGCTGCGCGTTTTTTTGTTGTTGCAATTTTCGTTGTTTTTTTCCGTATTTCGTCTGTTTTATTTTGTTGTTGTTGTTATTGTTTGCACGTTGCAGTTGGCGCGCGCGAGTTGCGTTGCGTTGCGTTGCAGTCGCGACAAAATAATAAACGCACACGCCGATCGCGAATTCGATATACGATATACGATTGCAGGCAGATGAAAACGAAACAAAAAATAAAGCAAAAAAAAAACTAAAAAAAAAACAAACAAATAAATACAAGACAAAATCAAAACGTACTCAAATTCAAGTCGAAAATAAAAATGATGGAAACAGAAATGAATAAAGGCAGAAGGCGAGTTACGCTGTTACGTTGTTTTATTTTTTTGAGCTCGCTTTGACTGTGCGCTCCGGAATGGCTTTTGTAGTGAGCAGAGCCCAGCGCACGCTGCTGTCGCCGTCGACTGTCGCTGCTATCGTTTCGTCGTGCCGTTTCGTTTCATTCCTCGTTCTCGTGTCACCGCGGCAGGCACTCAAAACTCCCAGAGAGAGCCAGAGAGAGAGCGAGTGCGAGTGCGAGCACGAGAGAGCGTAGCAACTTTGAGTCGAGTTAGCGTTCAAGCCGTGCGACCAGCTGTCGTGTGTGTGTGCGTGTCTGTGCAAGCCACTGTTCGTTTCGTTGTGCTCTCTCACGCTCTCTTGCTCTTTGAGTGGCTGCGTCTCTGCTGCTTCTGCGGCTGCAGGCCGAACGAAGCCTGCACGCATTAGGCCGATCGACGACGCCACGCACAATGAACAAATTGGAGCAGCAATTGCACACGCACATGCACGTACGCACTGAGTAGCCCTACGCGCTGCTACGCTCTCCCACTCTCTCTCTCTCTCTCTCTTGCTTGAGCCCCTGTTTTAATTTCGTTCAAGTCAGCTTTGTCGTCTTGGTTACAATTTTTGATTATTTGACTTCTTTTTCGTTGTTTCGCCTCGTTGGCGCGCGCGGGGGTGCGGGGCGCGGGGCGCGGTGTGCGGGCGGGGGTCGGTGCCGCTTGCTTTGGTTTTTTGTTTTTTTTTCGTGTGTGTTTCGAATTTCACAAAGTTCGCTTTTGTTGCGTTTCGTTTCCTTTAGCTCGGCTCGTTCTGTGCCCAATTTGAAGTCACGCCAATACTATGGTAGAGTTTTGAAAGGTAAGGTATTTTTTGTAGTCGTTCTTCTTCTTCTTCTTCTTGCTGGGATATAAAATGCGGCAAAAAGAAAAACTGGAAATTCAAATGGTGTTAAGTTTGGTTTTTATTTTTGGTCTTTTATTCGGTCTTTTTTTGGTATGACTAGGGCAGTGCCAAAGGTTGACCGACAAATACCCTTTAAATATTAAATTATGCATTAAAATGATATATGAAAAACTTATTTGTATATTTTATCTATTCATTAATATATATAGAACTTTTAATCTAGATTTTTTTATTATTTATATTTATTATTATTAAGTAAATAAATACTGAAAAGTATTTTAAAATGCTTCCGGAGGCTAAATATCATACAAAATTTGTTTTAAACTATATCCTAATTTGTTTTGAAGATCTTCTGCAGTTTCCCCTTTTTCTCGAATTTTATATATATTTCTTCTATTGTTTTCAGAGCTCCATCATCATTATGTGCGGTAAGCAGAGCTCTTATCTCTCCGATAAATAGTGCTATCTCCCTCTCTGGGAGCAGAAGATCGGTTAGATAAAAGATTGTTTGATTATTAAAATGATTTAAAGGTTTTTCAAGTATGATTTCAAAGGGGGGAACCTCTGCCCTCGCCCCCCACTAGCATTACCATGTAACCAATAACAGATCGACGCATGAGGAGCGTTTTTCGATTATTCAAAATGGCTGCGCATGCTCGCATTACCGTTATAATGTCGAGCAAATTAACCATTTCGTAAGGTTTTCTACGTTTCTTTGTTTCGTGAGACCCCTCCCGATCCGTCTCCGGGAAGCCCTACTTAAAGCGATATCATGCGGCGAGTTCGTGTTTTTTGTGTAATTTTTTTTCCACGATTTTTTCCCACTTTTTTTTTTAATGTTTCTGGTGGTTTTTTTGGTCCCGTTTAATGGCCACGAAATAAGTGGAAAAAAGACAAAATCAAGTGCGTTGTCATTAAAGACGTGGAGTATATAGAGTGTGTGTGTGTGTATGTTTTTTTTTGACGTGCTTGAACACGTTGTATGTATGTATGTGCGTCCGATCTTGAGCCTGTCTACGGTCTCTGCCTTTCACTTGCGCTGTCCGTCCCACTGTCCCGCTCAATCGGTCGGTCTGTTCCACTGTGCCGCTCACGTACGCCTCGTCGACATTTCGATAAACATTTCGATAACTGCTTTGTGGGTGCGGAGGTACGTGCGCGGGTGCACGACGCAGGGCAAAGAGGGGCAGGGGTAACTCTACAGGGCTACGTGACATTGATTTATGACCTGCACGTGTGTGTGTGTGTGTGTGTGTGTGTGTGTGTGCATGCGTGCACGTGTGTGCGTGTCTTTTGCTCTGTCTTGCATTCCTTTTTTTCATTGCGGCTCAGCCACGCTTTGCTTCTTCTCGCTCTCTTCGCGTTCCTCTCCTTCTTCTGTTTCACCTTTAAACTGAGCCTGGCATCGCTTGCGGTTTTATCTCAATTCATTTTTAGCTCTGCGCTCACTCTTTCACTCAATGCACGCAGCGTCGCTCTCTCGCATACACTGTCACTCACGCTCTCACTTGCGCTCGCTTGCTCTCTCTCTCTCTCTCTCTGCTCTCTCCGACTGCGCTGCGCTCCTGCAGCCACTTCCTTTTTCAGCTGCTGCTGTTGCTGCTGCGGCTGCTTCCGCGTCGGGGATGAGGGAGAGCGAGAGGCAGCTGCAAATGCTCGCGACGGCATCCCTGCAGCTTCCTGTGCGTGCATGTTTGTGCGTGTGTGTGTGTGTGTGTGCGACGACGCGACGTGGTATGTCGCTTTGGTTTGGTTTCTTTTTATACCCGCTGCAAATAGAGTAGGTAGGGTATTATAGCTAGAAGATGACGAACGACCCGAAACACACATACATATATTCCATATATATTCTTGATCAGTATTGTTAATGAAGTTTCAATTGATATATGATTACCTAGAGGGTATATAACAGTCGAGCACATTACACAACATTGTTTCCTACTTCTTTTAGTTTTATACGTTTTTCAATTACTTCGAATGCGAAGATCAAAGTGCAGTCAAGGCAAAAAAAAAGGGGTGCCACATGCCACAAGCAGACATGGCACACATGCACACACACACACATACGCACACACACACACATACATACACACAGGGTATATAGAGAATGCACTCGGGAGATCGTTGCATGTGTCACGTAGGCAGAGGATACGATCGCGTACAGGCAAAGAGGATGGGGACGATGAGAGGACAAGGCATGTGGCAAATGCTCATGAAAGTTGCCTTTGGTATTATTTCCAGAGAGGTTGGTCATACGCAAATATACATAGTATATAGTATGTATCGGAGATATATGAAGAAGAACTCTTTGGAACCCAAGAGGAGCCCTTAAAACGATTAGTAGATCAGGCAAAGAACTCAAATGGCGGTACATCTGTAATGAATTCAGAAAAATTCAATATTTTGAAGAAAACATTATAGGGGTTACCCTTATCCACATCGGCAAAAAGTCGAAAATTGTTAAATATAATATACTGCAATTATTGATATATAGGATCATTAAGCGGATCAAGACTTAAACAAAATGTCATTCCGAATGAAAATTGGTTGATTTTGAAGAAAGTTATGATGGGTGCAAAGTGATGTTATGGGTCCTGTAGAGGGTCTTACATGTCTAATTTTTGGTCGACTTTGACATGAGTTTTCGGCAAAAATTAAGTATCGTCTAAAACACTTTTAAACACTTGTTTAGTACTAGTTTTGACCTCCGCTATCGATTAAAAATAAAAGTTGGCGATTTAAAATTTTGAAAAAAAAATTTTTCTGAAAAATTATAGGGGGGACTTTCAAAAATTTCAAAAAATTAAAAAATTTTGAAAATTATATTATTTGATATTTTTAAATATATGATTATTTAGAGGGTTGAAACATAAACAAAAAATTATTCCACAGAAAAATCGATTGATTTTTAGTAAAGTTATTATGGGTGGATCTAGAAGAGATCTACTAAATTTCATAGAGAAAAGTTGGTTAGGAACTGAGTTGGGATGGATACAAGTGAAGCTAGTCCCCGTCAAGGTTATAGATCGATATATCGATATAAAAATCGTAGCTATCCCTATAAAAAACATGGAAGAGAACGCTTAAGCGGAGCTTAGGAAGATTGGAAAAGGTAGAGGAAAAGAGAACGAAACCACAGCTTAAAGAAGTAACAGACAAAACTGAAAATGCAGTCGAGAAATCGAGAAATGGTAGAGCCGCATTGGGCCTAGGGTCGGCTGGAAGGGGAGGTATGAAATGCGGCATAAACCATATAGAGACAGTGGCGGCTCATTGTGGATCGTTTCAATTACACAGGCATGTATAATCTTGAAAAAGGGGGAGGGGGGTGGGGGCAGGGCGAGAGATCGTTGACAATGCTGACTTTGGTGCGCGGCTTGTTGTGGCCAAGAACAAGCAAAAGAAGAAGAAACAGAAGAAGAAGAAGAAGAGACTACAAAAAGCTGCTTTGGCTATATTTGTATGCGCTGCGCTGTGTATATGTATGTGTGTGTGTGTGCGTGTGTGTGTGTGTATGTCGCGTCTTCGAACAAGTTGAATGGCCTCCATTGGTCTTGGCACTGCTGCTGCTGGCGCTGCTGGCTGCCTCTGCTTTTGGGCGCCCATATTGAAAGTCCAATAAGAATTCCAGCATGGAAGGTAGGGGGGGGGAAGGGCAGCCATGTTTGCATTGCCGTCTCTGTCTGGTCAGTTAGCATACCTGTTGTTGCTACGCAACAAGTTTCCATCGATAGCACGATAGTTCGATTACACATTCGATAGCCAAGGCGCAGGATGCGCTGCTGCTACAGCTGACTCTCGCTGCGGCTGCTGCTGTTAGGGCTAGTAACAGCGACGCTAGCAGCGCGAGAGCTAGAGTTAGGCTAGAGAGAGCGTGCGAGAGTGCGGCTCACAACACGCAAACAGACACACACACACATACGCACACATACATACGCCTCGTCTCGCTCTCCCATACGTTTCGTTCAGTGCTGCGCGCGCTTGAAACGATTGGAAACGAAGTTGAAACTCAGTACCAGCTTGGCATTTGCTCGCGACGCTGACGCAGCGACAACAACTCTTTGGCTACGACGCTCTCCCCCCGCTCCCACTTCGGCTCTAACGTGCGTTTCAACTCTCTCTCTGTGTGTGTGTGTGCGTGTGTGCGTCATCGCAGCAATAACAACAACAACAACAACTACGCAGCTTGTGCAATACGAAAGCGCAACGCAAAGGAAAAGAAGCAGGCAGCATGTCAACGTTGTCTATGTCTACGCCGTCACTGCTGCTGCTGTCGGTGCTGACAGCGCTGCTCTGCTACAGCTGGCTGCTGCCCGGCGTCGCTGCCATCGAGTGTTACGTATGCGATGCCAGCGACACAGAGAATCCCTTCCAGTGCGGCGAATGGTTTGAGCGTTTCGATCAGCCCGATCTGCAGCCGCAGAACTGTTCCAATGTCCATGGCGCCGCCTTCTGTGTGAAGCATGTGGGACGCTTCGAGGGCGGCATTGGAGCGAAGCGTTACTGCAGCTCCAAGGATATGGGCAACTATTGTGAATATGTGCGCAACAAGGGTGACCGCATGGACTATCGCAGTTGCCTCTACACATGCGATACGGATGGCTGCAACGCCTCCACACAGCTGAGCAGCTCCACCTGGGGTGTGGCATCAGCGATGCTCGCGCTCTATGCGATCTGGCAACGCTGAGAGAGACAGATTGAGAGAGAGAGAGAGAGAGCGGTCGCCATGTAAACAAACTAAAAACACACACACACACACACACACACACACACACAGACACAAGCACTCGCGCTCTGCTACTTCTGCACCTTCTTCTTCACACACACACACACACACAGACACACACGCTTAACAACACTTAGTTTTACACGTATATTTTTTAACGTTTATTTTTTTTTTGTGCCTTTTTTTTGTGTCGTTAAGTTAAGCGCGTAGCTAACGTAAGTTCTGAACGAAAATTAAAGTTGCTCACATATCAAACGGAACAAAGTGGAATAAAACGTCTTTGACTTGGTAATGAAACAGGGGGAGTGAGAGAGAGACAGGGCTAGGGGAAGGGGGAGGGCAATATTTGCTAATCGACTGACAGATTGATATCTGCTGCGAGTGCAACTGCAACGTGTGACACACATTGCGGCGGCTGTTTTGAAAGTTGTCGACGTCGCGTCGCCTTGAATCGTGCAGCGACTTGCATCGACTTGCAACGACTTGCAGCGACCCTCAATCAACCTGCGGCTGTGCGGCTGCGGCTGCGGCTGCCGCGCACACGCTCATCATCATCATCAAACGTGAAATACACAAATTGATATTGACATTTCATTTAAGCATGGATCGATCCACTTAATGCTGCTGCTGATCTGCCGCCGATTAAGGTCGACGAGGAACGACAACCTGTTGCACTCTACAGGCAGCAAAGTGAGGTTGGACTACACAAAGTGAGGTTAGACTAGGCACAGTGAGATTAGACTAGGCAAAGTGAGGTTAGACAAGGCAAAGTGAGGTTAGACAAGGCAAAGTGAGGTTGGGTTGGGAGAGGGAACAGTAAATATCAATAAATTAAAATAATCTTGAACAGCACACAGGGTTATCAAGAAAAAAAGCTTCAAAAAACATATTGAAATTGGAAAAAAAATACTTTGAATATCAAACATGTGCGTCGATAATCAAAATATGAGAAGATAAGCATACAAATTGAATGAAAAGCATTTTTAAAATTATATTTTACAGTTTATTTTTATTAGGTTAGGTTACGATTGAACTGATAGTATTTTTCTTAAAATTTCAGATGTAATGTAAAATAAACGTATATTCTAACTTATATTGCTGAGTGAAAGATCGTATTTCTCTTTCAAATATAGAAATTTTTTTCCTTATTCCTTCTTAGAGCATTCGGTTTTTTGTATGCTCTTTTCACGGTGCCATTTGAGGTTAGAGCTGACCGCCCACATTGTCCCAATTCCATGTGTGTGTATATTTTTCTCAATTCCGTCCTACCCATTTAGGGGTCTTTCAGCACGTAGTAGTAGTAGTAGTACGTAGTTGCGTAATTGTCTCAATTGAAAGCGCCTTGAGGCGCTATCATTGTCATGCGGCGCTAATTTGGGTCTGGGCCTGGGCGGACGAGTGCCACCCAAAAATACGAGTACTTAAAGCACATCTGGGTAGATCATACACACAGACAGGCAGACAGAGAGACATATATGTATACGTAGAGCCCCTGATCAAGCAAGTGCTAAATTTAGTCGAAAAATTGAGCTGCCAATCGAGGCTTATCAGGTGACTCGAGTCTAATCTGTGTGTATACATAATAATACGAGTTATACATATACATATATATAGACTACGATCTGAGCTTGCGTCGTAGAACTTTACGCTGTTCTCCCTCTATCCCTCTCTCCTCTTTTCACTCAGATCTTGTTTTCGTTCTTCTTCTTGATCAATTGACTTTTGTGACATTGTCTCATCGGGGCAGCGAAAAAAAAGAACATTCTTCTTCTCTCCTCTCTCCCTCTCTCTCTCTCTCTCTTTGGGGATCTGCGGCAATGCCCTCTTAATAGGTCTCTCTTAACAGAGGTTTCCTAGGGGAATTAACGAAGTAACATACATTATGAGAGGTTATCGAGGCATGAATATTATGCAGAGATCTCGGTGCACAAGCACCGCAACTCAGTCCATTTGCGGTGTATTTGCGGTGCAGAGACGAAAAAATCGATAAAAAGATCGTTCCTAAGTAACCTAAAAGAGTTACAGCTTCAGAAGTACCTGCAAAATGTGTTTCCTCCACTTAGGTAACCCCCATTTCTTTCGCTTTGGGAACCTGATTGAATAACTCTATCAATTATATCAATAAAAGTTTATAAGGCGTGTCATCCGTTGTGTAACCCACCTTATAATCGATAACAGCGCGCGACCTTTGGGATATTTGAGTAAAACTTTCCTATACCCTGTAAGAGACTGCAGAGCAGTACTGTACATGGTATTATGAAATTAATTGTGTTTCATCTTTAAGAAAACATGTTGTAGACTCATCTGGAATGTCGCGAGTCAAGGTGCCATTACCGAGACCGATTTACAGCTTGAAATTGTCTAATCTGAAATTACTTTTAATGCTTTTGTGGGGTTACAAATCGCTAGAGAGAGAGAGAGAGAGAGAAAGAGATATAGAGGGGGAGACAACTAACAAGCTGATAATGAAAACTTTACAAGTTTTTTCCATTTTGTAGTGTGGCTTATCTGCACAGCTACCCTGTAAGTGAGTCATGCAAGGAGGGTATATTATATAAAAATTATTTTTCAAAGTTAAACGGAAATTATGTGAAAAAACATTGCATTTTTATAGGGTATTCAATAGTATAAGATAAGATAATAGATAAGTCATATTTAAATTATACTTGGGGTATTTCTTAGTCAGTCAAAACAAATCATTGTTTAGCTAGTGAAAAATCCAATATAATAGTTTTTTTTTCTTCCAACACTTCTAGGGTATCTAAGTAGTCAGCAATGCCGTTAGTTTGCTCATCAAAACACTTTGATTATTTCAAAATTGTGGGGGGACAAGAGGTCAATAACATTTTTTAATACGCCAGACGCGACATAGCGCCAAGTTGGGTATAGGGGAGGGAGAGAGAGAGAGAAAGAGGGAGAAAATAGGGAGTAAATAGAAGAGAGAAAAAGCAAGAGACACAGGATTTGTAAACAGAGGAAGCCGCAGAGCGCTGCTCAAGGTCATTGCCAAGTGGCAAGAAGCAGAGAGGGAGATAGAGCGAGAGAGAGAGAGAGAGGAGGAAGCAGAAGAGAGAAAGAGGGAAAGAGAGAAAATGCGCTGCCAGCGCATAAAAATAGAAAATGCAGACAGAGAGCAAAACGAGCAGGGAAAAATCTCGTGAAACGCTAAAGAAAATATACAAAATTTCCGGGGCAATAAAAGCGACATTAGAACTTGCCACATGTCGCACATACAGACACAGAAACATACACACATAGAGAGACGAACTGACACTCTGTAAACAACCCTCGCTTGTGGTCCAACCCAACCCAACCCTTACCCCGTGCACGCTCTGCAATTGCAACGCGCTTCCTTCCTGGAAACCATTTGCCATTTTATGAGGGTTCATCAGCTCGCCCGCTCTCCCGTTCTTCCGCTCTCCTGCTCTCCCGCAATTTTCCCATTTTCCCAACTACGCGTTTGCCTTTTCTTTTTCCTTGTTCCTGCTTTTGTTTTTCCGCTCGAAAATTGCGTCGTTGCGGGCTGCTGCGATTTTATTTCGTCTCGAATGCAACCCTGTGCTTTGCCTACCCATACCACGCGATCCTAACCGAGAGAGAGCGAGAGAGAGAGCGCAGAGGTAATAGAGAGCGAGAGAGGAAGTTCAGGAGAGCGCGAGAGAGAAACTTCCTTTGTCTACGAAATTCTTTGAGTGAGTTTCGAGTCAAAACTGACCTACGCATCGCATTGGGGGGGGAATCCTAAGACAAAGACACAATGCCAAACGCGGAAATCAATGAAAATCCCATTCTTACCAATCCCAACTTAAGCAAAACAAACAAAGAAGTTGACAAAGCAAGGAGAAATTAAAGATAATAAAGGTATGGGGTTTTTTTTCAAGGGTATGAGGAACTTTTAAGGGTATTCCGTATTATTTTCGAACAGTTTTAAAGAGATTTCGTAGATATTTCTTAAAGAAAATTAGATAGGCAAGCTATGCTTATAAATAAAAATATCTGCTGCCTTCAGCCCTACCTATGTATATAAACTTATTGTATATTATATTCTGCTGTGGGTATTGCATTATTATCAAGGATTTTTTAGGCTAAAGGTATAGAAAAAACCTCATCCGTAACTTCCTCTGCCCTTCAGCTATACATATTCATCTTTTACCCAACTCTTATAATAGGTTGCTTTAAAACCCTGAAAAATGGTAGAGATCATATAAGAGGTATAGCCTTGATGGCACTACCAGAACTCATAGGGTCGCAGAAACCACAGCATACTAAAAATTTCGGTCTCTCAAATCTTTTCCAGCTCCGTGAAGAATCTCAAACGATTCCAAACTAAATTTCTTTAAAAGTACCTCCCCTTAGACCTTTTTGTAGCACCCTCTCTCGGTACTGCCATAACGAAATCACGTGGCTTAAATGGGGTCGCCACATTTATGGGGAATTGCAAATAAATCGCAATAAATGCGGCTGTGACATGCAAATTAGGCGCAAAATACAAAATGCAGTTCCTTCTGGAGGTACCCCCCACTTTTTCGGGGTACTAATCCCCCAATGGCACAAATTAAATGCAATTGAAATAAATTTTGCATGCCAAGAAATTGGCCAGTCTCTCGGCTCTCACGAGGCACATGCAACAAGTGTGTTCCAATTGCATAAATTTATTGGCAACGAGTTCCGAGACCGAATAGGTCTATAGTACCAGGTCCACGTTCTCTCGGTCGCATCTCCAATCCAACCAGTCAACCAAGCCAACCCCACCCTCACCTACATTTCCTCCCGCTGGGCATTTCGTTTCGCTTGGCTGGCGCAGTTCAAAGTGTTAATTGTCGCATAAATTTTGATAATTGAGGCAAATTGTAGGCACGAAATGCCCCCACGAAGGAAGGATTGCCCCGACTTAGGCGAGGAATGCGATGAGAAGATGGGTTTAAGTGCAAAACAATCGCATGATTGGGGCGGGGCGGGGAGATAATTGTGACGGAGCGGAAAAACGATATGTTGATGTACTTTACAAAATATGTTTAGTATAACAGTTTGTATAACAATTCGTATACCAGTTCGTCTAACAGTTTGTATAACAGTTGTATGACAGTTTGTATAACAGTTGGATGACAGTTCGTACAACAGTTCGTATAACTGCTTTATAACAGTGGCATAATAGTTCATATAACAGTAGTATAAAAGTTAGTATAAAAGTTCATATAACAGTAGTATAAAAGTTCGTCAAAAGATTCATATAACAGTAAGTATAGCAGTATTATAACAGTTTGTATAACAGTCTTCTAACATTTCATATTCATATAACAGCTATATAGAAGTTCATACAACAGATGGATAACAGTTCGTATAACAGCTAACATACAGTTGTATGATGGTCGTATGACAACTGTATAACAGTTGTATATTTGTCGAATACATGTAGTAGTATACTTTTAGTATACCAGTGGTATAACAGTTGCATACTCTGTCGATTTTACAGCTAGTGAATATACCCCTGCCATACCACATTTTTCCAGGGTATCTAACAATTGGTCAGATTAAAGTATTGCAAAATACATCAGCGATCGCTTCTGCTGCCTTGGTATGCTAAGAGACTTTCCAAAATCAAAGTTGTCACACTTGTTATGGTTCTTTTGGGGACTGCCATTTCATTTACCATATCTATAGATCTGGCAAAGGTTTGGCAGGGTGACAGAGAGGGGGAGGGAGAAGAACCTGTCGAGCCAGAAAGCTTCTTCTTCTTCTTCTTCTTCGAAATATCAACGGTCATTGCCATCGAGAGAGAGAGAGAGAGAGAGAGAGAGAGAGAGAGAGAGAGCGAGCGAGAGATCGGAAAAGAGAGTGGGAGAAGCAGTTGGGGAGATCCGAGCAGACCAGACAAAACAATAAGAAAAGAAAACAATGCCAAGCAAGTCTCTACACAATTATTTATTGTGTGTGTAGATTTCTTCTGCTTCGTCTTCTACCTCACCCTTCTTCCCACTGTCTTTCTGCTTTTGTCTTCTTTCAAAAGCGCCGTTTTCGGCTCGCATTTTTGATCGTGCAAACAAACAAAAGTTTTATAAATTCAATTCAAAAGCGAAGTTCAAAAAAAGATCACTTTGAGAAGAAAGATTGTAGGAAACATGGCGTAGGGTATGCATACAGTTGCTTGTATACTCTTTAAAGTACTCAGAAAAGGGTATATTCTAGAAGTATATGCGCATAATTGCCTTGGAATTTAGTTTAGCTAGGGTAGGGTATGTAGGGTATTATACTATCGAGCTGTAGCTTGCGTTACTTCTTTCTCTTTCGAGCACTTAAAGCGACAGCAAACACATGTCGAGTGTCAGAGAAACCCCTACACCTCCCCCCCCTCCTAGGTGGGTGTGGCCACTTAAAGGGGGCGTTGGAGACAAGTAGGCGTGGCTACTTCACTCAAGTCTCATGTTTGGTCAGCTAAGCCCGACACGTTGGCATTGACCGTAAAATAGACGTAACTTGGCTAATAATAATTGGCAAAAAACAAAAACAAAATAAAAAATAAATAAAAGAACTCGAATCTCAAACTTTATATAGTATATACTATATATGAACTGGAATACACATTTAATGCTCGAGCGACGTGCTCGAATATGGCCTATTAAGCAGGTGTCATAACTAACTGGCAATTACACGTCTCCGTACATGGCGCTACCTCAGAGATATGTATGTATGTTTTTTTTTTGAGTTTCTTGAAGTCGAAAATGCCAACAAGCTGCAACAAACTACAAATTGACAGGCAGTCTATATATAGACATACATAATTGCGAAAGATCTCAGGATCGGTGTGGCCAAATATGCGAAAAGTGCGTACTTGTTTTGGCCACGACTTGAACTCGGCGAAAAAGAGTTGATTCGCAATGGGTTCGATGTATTAAGTGTGATATACGTTCGTATAGGGTCTCTGACATTAATCGAAAATACGTGAGAAGATTTAATAAGTATTTCCTTTTGATAAACACATATCTTAAGCAAGGATCTTCCTAGTCTTCACTACCTTAACCCCTAAGACATCCTAATCCCACTGAAGAATCCCTTGACGTTTTGGGTTAGGAACTCTTTGATGAAGAGGTGCTCTTCAATCTTAGAAGACTATGCTAACTATGCTTACTAGTCCTCAGTTCTTCAGTATAAAGTAGAGTAGTATAGTAGTATAGTCGTAGTCATAGAAACTCCCTGGTTCGTCTAGGACACACCCGATCCACTCAACCCAGCGAGGGCTGCGTCAAGAATCCCCTTGATCTCCTGAGTTAGGATCTCTATCATAAGGAGTTCTTCTTCAATTTCATCGTCCCCAGTTCTTAAGGTTCGCTCTGCAATCGTATAAGCTCCTTGACTCGCCTAGGATATACCCGATCCACCCAACCCACCGAGGGCTAGGTCAAGAATCCCCTTGATCTCCTGAGTTAGGATATTCATGATGAAGAGATCTTCTTTCATTACAGAAAACTTGGCTAACTCGTCCTCAAGTTTGCTCTGCAATCGTAGAAACTTTTTGTACCGACTAGAACACACACTCGATCCATTCAACCGAGTGGGTTAGAATCAAGAATCGCCTTGATCTCCTGAATTGAGATCTCTATGATTAAGAGTTCTTCTGCCATTACAGAAGACTTGGCTAACTCGTCCCCAGTTCTTCAGGGTCGCTCTGCAGTCGAAACGCCTCCCTGACCTGCTTGAGCTACACCCGATCTACTAGATCCACCCAGGGCTGCGCACTAGATCTTTGATCTGCCAACGACAAACCACATTGTCGACGCCTGCCGGCGGCGGTTGCAGTTGAAAGTGGGTCACACCACAGCAACCACAGCGAAGTCAGAGTGAGGCAGGGGCCGGGCCGGGCCGGATCGGGCTGGGCCGGGAGGGTCAACTGTCGCGAGTTGGCGTGCTGCCACACCCACACAAAGCCAGCACACACACAAGACACACCACACCACACACAATGCGTGGTAGGTGGGGGAAAGGTGCTTGCTCTCTCAGCCAGTTTCATTTCTAAACTGGCCCGCAGCCATTTTGTGAATATGGTTTTTTTTTTGTAATTTTTTTGGAATTCGAAACCAGTTCCGAAAACAAAAGTCAAGAAACCAAAAACCGATAAAGCTGAAGCCAAAGTCGAAGAACAAGAAGAAGAGGCACAGATCGAGCTTAACAATAAAATTTATTTAAACAAAAAAAAAAAAGATAACTGGAAAAGGCAGGGTATATCAAAAAGTCGTAATTAATCTCTTAGAAGTAGGGTACATAAATACATTGGATTAGACTAGTAGAGTGACATTATCTGCAGGTATTTTGGGTGAGGGACTCGATCCACCCGCAACCGCTGCTGCCGCTCTGTGATGCAACAGTGGTGCATCCACAGTGTCCAGACTGGGATAGGCACCAGCGGCTGCGGCACCCCTAGCCTTGTAATCGTTGATATCGTTCTCGCGATCCGGATCGCTGGGGAACTCACTAGCCAGATGATAGATCACCTTCTGGAAGAGGAACTCCGAGAGATTGGTGCGCAGGAAGAACAGGAACATCCAGTTGGAGAAGTTGCACTTAGAGATCACCGCTCCCAGATCGGACTCATCCATTTTACCAGGCTTAGCCCAGTACAGTGACCAACGGGTGAAGGTAACGCTGAGGGGAGAGAAGAGAGTAGGGTTAGACTCGAGTGGGTTAGCTGGGTAAGGGTTTAGACCCTTCTCTTCTTCTGCCGATCTTGTCCTAGTCCCACTTACTTTTTGTAGCAGAAGAGCGTGAGCAGACGCCAGAGCAGTCCCAGCACGGTGACCGTAAAGAGGAACGCATACCAGAACCAGAGTATCGTATAGATCTTCTCGTTCATGATGTTCAGCGCCATCACACAGAGGGTATCATGCTCCTGCAGCGACCCGGCCGCACCGTACTTATAGAACGTACACTTGGTCACCTTGGGAAAGACCACATCCAATGCGTCCATTTGATCAACCCAACGTTCACGCATTACCTTGATACCGAGCGTCAGGAACTCTCGACCCAGGAACCTATGCGTCCAATAGATCTGAAAGCAGAGATTAACCAAATTCAGCACCTCCGCGAAGACCAAATGTGCACCCCACGATTGATTGAGCCGCATGCGATCGATCATGGTGCGTCGTATGTTGATGATGCGCTCCTCCGCCTCGGCCATCGATGGGATGTTCAGCTTGCCAATCCTCATGCTGTCGTGCTTCAGATACTTGGTCAGGCCCACCATGCGCAGTCCATAGACCAGGGCCTTGATGCGACCACCCTCCCACTTCTTCCACAGCATGTGTGGCAAGTAGAAGCAAAGCGCCTGGGCGAATAGGACAAAGGGTACCCATTGGTAGTAGGCGTGTCGCTTGACCGCATCCTCTTTGCGATTGTAGGGTCCTATGCCGGGTTGAAAGATGCTACCCGCATCGAGGGCGGTATTGTTCATGTGACGCACCTGAAGTGGGTTGAAATAGATGTGCAGGGTGTTAGCTAGTTGAGGTAGTACAGTGGGGGCTAAGGCACTACCCCATGAGGTTAGCTAGCGGGTACCGTCTCGCACTTACCACCGTAAACGTGGGCGTAAAGAAGCAGAAGGTATTGATCACTGGCGCTACCACATTATCGGATATACACTGTATGTGCTCGCCAATGTATTGACGCGAGGTAATCAATAGGGTTGCCACCAGCAGCAGCACAAAGGTCCATCGGTAGTGCAGCTTGAAGACGATATTATCGATCACCACACGCGATAGATCAAACTTAAGATATTGTTTAACTGAGCTGAAGGTGCTCAGCATGTTGATGCGACTACCGGGCTAGGCCCTCCCTATGCTCAGACGATAAGTAACGATCACGCGTATTACGTATATATCAATTTTTTTTTCAATTTTGTCACTCCGGAGCTTTCTTCGGCATGCGGTGAGCTCCTCGTTTTCTTGCTGTTGTCCGCGCACTGCAAGGCTATAATCGAGCGATTGTGCTGGCAACATGGCTAGAAACCCCTTATCGCATATACCATATACCATATAGCACCCTCCCCCCCTCTGTCCCTACTGTGTCTCTCTCGAGAGAGCCAAATTGTATGGTTACGATAAGATTATTTGTAAGTGAATTTAAAAAAAGAGTTTACAAACTTAACTCAGTTTATTGTATTTTCAATTGATAAGTAGCCGGAGAGCTATGGAGAGCCCCGTAGAGCCCTATGTAGAGCTCATTTCATACTATCGCAGGTCTCCGCCTCTTTTCGATTGAGTGCAGAGCGAAATAGTTTGAGACTATCGCAGCTCTAGAGTATTTTTGGGGTACCTAGAAAAGTAGATACCCTTGCGGGCTATACATATTTGAGTCTAAACAGAAATCTTAAGGAAAATGGAGTTGCGTAAGGCGCGAGAGTTTCCAGTAACTCAGAGAGTTGTTGTAGAAGAAGGAATAGGGAGGAGGAAGGGAAGAGTACTAGGAAATCTTGAGAAATCCCCCATTTAATGCCTTAAACCTTTATCCGTAGGAAATAGCGATTAAATGTCTTGCTAAGGTCTATATATAGTTCTATATCTATCTGAGTGCAATAAATGTTCAAGTAGCTGCAAGCTTAATGTCCACGTGCCTGATCGTAGATTCTCGACTGGCCTCGTTTGCTCATCGACAACCGTCGATCGAGTTATATGAAGTGATCGACTTGGGGTCTGATAAGTACGGCTGCACTTTTGGATAATTGCCATTAAATATTGACCTAGATCAGTACAGAGATATGGTTGCACAGATAATCGAGAAGCCATAAAGTCAGTGCACTGCCAGAAGAATCTAGTGAGTTCTGCAGAAAGACTTCGGTTGGATCGGTTGGACATAAGCATAGTGGAATAGAGAAATATGTCAGATATTGTTCTGAAATTCTTCAAGACGATAAGTCTTAATAGCGCTTGTGAAACTCTTTGTTCCGATTTGTTCTTTTTTATTTTTTGGGGGACAAAGCTCTCAAACTCGGGGCTAGCCCCTCTCCCAGATAAGAAGCAATGCCTCTCTGACCTCAATAGAAACGGGTTGACAAATTCCGTTTCGAGTGAAAGATCCAAAGAGATCTGCGTTGATCTAGCAATATTACGTATAACATTTTTTTCGGGCTTAATTGGAATGTGACTAGTCGCTGTTACTTCGTAGAGATTGTGACTAGCTGTGACTTGCGTCATGACTGATTCATGTACTATTTTGTACCTGTTTAAAGAGCCCTGATAGGAGTCGTAACTGGCATGTTGTGGAACTCATTAGTGTGCGATATATGTATTGTATATTGTAGTACGCACAGTTCTCGCTTAGTGGATGAGTTGAGTTTGGAAGAATCTTATCGTTATTCTTTGGTAGACTGCTACATTATAGTTCAAGTCCTTCATGGTAAGTAATCGTGATAAGTCAATATTTGTGCGGGTGTTGTGTCGTGACTGCTGATTGATACTACGTGATAAGACGCTGTCTCTCTCTCTCTCTCCCTCTCTCTCTCTCTGTCTCTCTCTCTGAGCTCTTAATCTCTCTATTTGTATCTTTTATGCGTGGCTATTCCCAAGGCTCTACGCATACAATTTATCTGCGTATCACTCTGAGTTTACTGAAGCTATATTTATAGGGCTGACTATCGTCATAGTCATACGTTGTTGTATATAGTATATCTGGTACTTTTTTTTAGCATGATAACTCATTGCTCCAGTTGTATCTTTTACCTGTCCTATCTATATACGGAATTTAATTAGTATCTTTTTTACTAGATAACTGACTGACACAACATTAGAGTGGAATAGTAAATATTACAGAAGCTGGAAAAAAGTCTAGCTAAGTCTGCGCAGGCTCTGCCTTGAATTTAGCTAAAATTGAGCTTGTTTTAGCTAGTTTACCATGGGATGTATTGTAGATATTTCTCTCAAATTTGGCAGATCAGTAGCAAAGTATTTAAACTAACTTTCCCCAGAGTTTAAACAATGTAGCACAGTACGAACTTAAGATATGCCAAAAATAACTCCTGTCTCTGCATTTTACAGGGTATTTTCGTTTGCTTGTACTGTTTGGTGTTACGCAACCAATTCGGCAAATATCGAAAAGACTTTCACTATTTTTTTTCTCTGTCTAAGCAGAACTTGTTGCAACTCTTGCAATTTGCGAATATACGTACTCCCTGTGGCTAATTGAAATTGTATCTGTATCCGAGGTGCGACAACGTTTCTTTTTTTTTCATTTTTTTTTTTTTTTTCAGTTATTAATTGTTTTTGTTGGTATTGCTGTCGGTTGCGGTAATCAGGGGTTTCGCCATTTGTGCGGGCCTTGCATGAATGGTTCGCATTTCGATTTCTTGCGGTTGGGGGTATTCAAATTTCGCCTGTAATTCAATGCGACTGCGAAACAGATGCGCAAGCAAAGCCTGATAAACCAGGACAGAGGTAGATAGATAGCGAGGCAGAGAAAAAGAGAGATAGAGAGAGAGAGAGAGAGAGATGGATATATCAATCAATGAACTTTGATTGCAGCACACAGAAGTCGTAACCGGAGACCAGGAGAAACCCGGCGTAGACCATGCCGCACAACAACCTTATCTCTGGCACCAAGCGGGAAGTCAAGCGACTAAAAATGTACAAATTACTAACGACAAAGGTAGCAAGAATCGTATGCGTAACCGGCTACCTGTTCTACCGCTCCCCAGTCCCATCGTAGCCCAATCTTATCCGAAAGACTTTGCCTACTTCGCGTTTTTTTTGGGGAACGGACAGTTAAGCCCGTAGCCCGTAGCCCGAAGAGCGTTTGGTAATACGAAGAATGTTTTGCCTGAGATAGGCGACAAGCATAGATACAGCTACAGATACAATCTGATGAATTACGCATAAAGCAGGAAACGAATTGAGATAATTTTAATGGGTTGACAAGTCGATACATAAAACTCGATATAGCACAGGTGTTGAAACCGAAAGAGGCGACGAGAATTTCCGTAAGAACTTGCAGTACAAAGGGGGGAATGGAGGTGTAGGAAGTGGTAGAAGAAAGAAGAGAGCAAGAGAGCTAGGCAGAGTTACAGCTACGAGAGTCGCTGCTAAGTCATATATGTATACTCAGAGATAATGAGAGAAGTTGAAAGCAAATAGAGAAGAAGTAATGAGTGATCTTGAAGATAAATAAGAAGATAAAGACCGCTCTGGGATAGAAATTTTCTTAGCTATAAAACTACACAAATACGTGAGTGAAGAAGAGTGATCTACAACGATCGCTGTGTTGAGAAAGGTGATCTACAGTGCTCAGGGAGTGGATAAGATTGAGTAACTATGATTAGCACGTTGAGGAGAGTGATCTACAGTACGCAGAGAGTGTAAAATAGTGATCTTCTCTGATTAGAAGAATCTACTGTGATCACTGCTCTGAAAAGAGTGATCTACAGGGATCACTGCTCTGAAAAGAGTGATCTATAGGGTTATTGAGCTGCGAAGAGTGGTCTACAATACATTGATCACTGCGTTTAGAGTGATCTATAGGGATGATTTAGCTGCTGTGATCACTGCGTTAAGGAGAGTGATCTACAGTGATCACTGCTTTGAAAGTGATCTATAGGGATGAGTCAGCTGCGAAGAGTGATCTACAGTGATCACTGCGTTAAGGAGAGTGATCTAAAGCGATCACTGCGGTTAAAGTGATCTACAATGATCATAAAGCATAGATATCTAAAGAAATCTTACATCATACTAAGACATAATGCAGAGTTTCTAAATAGACCCACCAGAACTCTACTACTGTAATTCTTCCATTGAACAGAACCATTTTTTGCCTCAAGAACTTCCTTATCTTTTCTCGACTTTTCTTGGCCATTTGCATACGTAACCCTAATCAATTCCATTCGATACCTTTCCCAAAATTCCGCTAGCACTACTTTGGTTAAAAAAACTTAATGCATATGATAAAATTTTGCCGCTCTTTGATCGTCGAGTGAATAATAAAATGGACGCTAAACAATTGATTAGGGGGCACCTAGCTCGATATCTTTTTTTTTGTTTTGTCTTTTGTTTGGATACTTAGCGGGTATCTCTTGTGAATCAGTCAAAGTAAAAAGCAGAGAACCTCTTCTTCTTCTTACCTCAGCCAAGGGCCATAATAATGAACGGCACGCCGGGACAGGGACAGGGACTGGGCAGGGACAGGGGGCTGAGGGGGCATAGTTCGCACCGTTTGTGAGTGACGCAGAGGGAAATTCAGCGAATTTTGTTATGACGAGTCTCAATCGACATTCGCGGAGCATCGCATCGTGTATTCCCCCCTGTGGCCGTGGGCAGCATGATGAAATTAACATGTGCTGAAAAGGCAATTTCGGAATTCCAAATAAAAAAAAAAAGAAACAAGTAAAAAAACAAAGTGGACACGCTCTACTGCGGCTACTGTGCGACTAGAGGTTACCCAGCTTCTTTATATTCTTCACTCTAATTCTTAGAGACAGCTTTATACCAAATTTCAGAGCTCTAACGCTTTTAGTTCGCGAGTTTAATGAGTTATTAGCAGTTTCTGTGATGAGTAATGCTAAAAATTTGTATGATTGGCTTAGAGACAGCTGTATACCAAATTTCAGAGCTCTAACGCTTTTAGTTCTTGAGTTCAATGGGTTATAACTACTGAAAACTTCGCTTTAAGCTTAGAAAAGCAAGTCTAACGTATTTTCGAAGTACAGATCTGTGTACTGAGCTTGTAGATCTATATTTTAAGTAGTATAGATTTCTCCCATCCCCATATTCCATATAGAGTAGCTTAGTTCAATGAGTTATCATACATATACCTCGCTACTCTCATGCCCACTTACAGGGTAACCAGATGAGGCGTGAAAACTACATAAATAATATTCATAAGCTTCAAAGATCTTTTTTTTGGGGTGGGAGGGGGTAATATCTATATAAATATTTATGCTGTGGCTCGAGCTTTTATCTCGTGTTTAAACTAACATTTTGTGGGTTTGTGCGAAATTCGATCGATCGGATCGATTGAGTCGTTCTGCGTTGGCGTTTGATTTGATTCGTTTCGAATTGATTTATGCCAAAATAGACAAACGTGTAACACCTCCCTCCCCCCTCCCCAAGCCCCACTAGCCTGGTAGCCCGATCTGATATGATGATATGATCAATTATGGTTGTCTTACTGTCTGGGCTATTAATAGTTTCATCGATCGATCGATCGATTGATCGTTGCTCATGGGCAAAAAGCGTAAATTTTGCAAAGTATCTTAATGGATTTATGGGCGTGCGACTTGCCAGAGGCCTACTGAGTCGAATCTATATATACATATATATTCATGTATATTATGTGTGATCTGTATGTATATTACTTGCGATATTTGTATAATGTAAACGATCAATTAAAGATCGATTTGCGATTGAGCGCAAAGTGATTTATGAACGCAAATTCATATCGAATATTTATCCTATATACGGGTATATATTCAGCAATAGTTACGCGATCGATAGGCCCTTTCGAAATAGTTTTGAGCATGTTAATGGCTTGCGAAACATTCAATCTCAAGTCTCTTGGGAGGGCCTTGGGCCTGTTAACGATTGTCGACTATGTCGATAAGGATTGTTATGTATTTGTACAATATTTCTTGAATTGGTATTAAATTTATAATTAAGATAGTACAAAGCGTTATTTATGGAACCAGAGAGCGGAATATATAGAGAGAGAGAGAGAGTGAGAGAGGGAGGGGAGAGAGCAGGACAAGACGTTGGAAACAATTCAGAGATTATGGTAAGTGCGGGTCGAGAAACGAGTGTAACAGGTAGTCGCCATACCATGCCATATATGTATGTAGGTACCTGAGTGTGAAGAAAGACAGTGCGAAGGAAGAAGAAGAAGGGGGAAGAGAGCGCAGCAGAGATAATATATGAGGGCAGGAAAATCCATTGATTGAGCGCTTAAAATGTGCCTATCGATGGCATAGATTGAATGTATAACGTGTTGTTAGACACACACACACTTCATACAAACACACACACTTCATACAAACACACACACACACACAGCTAGCCGCAGGTAGACAGTTAGGAGTGTAATGCGTGTAAGGAAAACGCTTGTCAGTGGGAAAATGGAAAAATTATCAGGTAAATAACCATTTGAAGGCAAACATGGCCAGTGAAAGCAGCCGCCGCAGCGCAGCGCAGAGCAGCGCAATAAAAGCAAATTTCTGTATCTTTCTGGAGACACAAAAAAAAAAAACAAAACAGAAGAAGAAAAAACCTGCACGTACAGCTACAGATACCAGACACACACACAGATACACACACACACACACCGAGATGTGTCGCTGTATCTACGTATCTGTCAGTAACTTGTTTCTTTCATGCATTGTGCAGCGACTCCTCCATAGCACACTCAATTGACTTCCAAGAACTCTTCGTCTTCGTCTTCGTCTGCTGCTTCTTCTGCCTCTTCTTCGTCTTTCTCTGCCTCTTCTGCTCTTCACACACACACATACACACAGAGAGAGCACGTCGCAGCATAGGTATGCGCTGTGTGCATCGCATGTGGCTGCCTTATACTGGGTGCCAGCTTAGGTGCACTCGGCGCAGCGTTGCCAGATTGTTGCTGAGCTACTTGAATTACTTGTGGATGCTGCTGACTGCAATTATAATCGCTTTTTGGGCATTGTAAGCGTACAGTGTTGCCAGATGGTGCGCATATTACATTTATCGTACGCTTCCTGAGCTTTTGCTGCCTTTACATAACCTCAACGTTGTTCCTTTATACTCTAAGTGCACTACAGCGTTGCCAGACTGTGTATCAGCTTCAACTAGGCTAACTGCTTAGTACATTTAAAATCTCAAGCTCATAATACACATACTACGTGCATAATACTAAAAAGAAATGCACCTGGCGTTGCCAGACTGTCTTGTCTACGCCTGATGTTAATAAAAATACTAATTTTAGGTATTTATACTCATAAATCTCCAACAATTTCAAGCTTAGTATCTGTCAGTGTTGCCAGACTGCGCTGCTGTGGCTCTAACCTCACTTGGACATGTCTCTAAATGTCTGCAAAGATGCTGAAGAGCAGCTTAGCGTTGCCAGCTAAGCGATTGATGTTGCCAGATGTGCAACAAGTGCAGCGCAGCTGTGTGTGTGTGTGTGTGTGTGTGTGTTTGACCAACTCCAAAGCCAAATAGAGTCAAGCGGGCTCAAAAGAAAAAAAATGGCGACACATTGGCTCTGGCAGCCCCCCCCTGCCCCTGCCCCATCATTACTCTGCAGCCCACGCGGCCAAATGCCACTTGAACCCGTCTCTCTGCATGTGTATGTGCGTGTGTGTGTGTTGCCAACTCAAGAGACGCGTTTCAGCTTCCAGCGCGCGCTTGAGATTTGTATGCGGCCCCCTCCACTAAATCATGTTTATGCTAGGCAACAGTTTGCTCTCTGCGCGCTGCTCTCTCACTCTCTCTCTTGCTCTCTCTCAACAGCAGCAGCAGAGAACAAGAGCAAACAGGTCTGACTGCAGACACAAAGGCAAAGCCACAGCCACAGCCGAATGCAGCTGTGTGTGTGTGCGTGCGTGTGTCTGCTGTTTGCCTACGTGCGTGCGTGAGTGTGTGTCTATGTGTGTGTATGTGTGCACGCAAGGCGCAAAGATCCACCCCAGGTAACTGCTGAGCAGCAGCAACAACAATGCACTCACGCGCTCGCTCGCTCGCTCACTCACTCGACAGCGCATACGCGCGCTGTGTATATCTCTCACTCGCGCTGTGCATAGTGTAAAACGACTCAAGCGCGCACACGAGCTCGCACTCGCGCTCTCACTCGCGTTGTTGCTCTCTCTCGTGCCTACGCTCTCTCTCACTGTGGTGCTGTGTGTGCCTCTCTCTTGCTGCCTGCCTACACTCAACGCAACGTTGGGCTCAGTTTGAATTTTCTGCCCGAAGAGTGCGCTTAGTGCCCGCTGCTGCCTGACAGACACGGCGTTTTTGTAAATCGTTTTGAATCGAGCGCAGACACAACAGCAACAGCAACGCCAAACGCTGCTGCTGTCTCAGTGTTGTTTTTGTTATTCTTTTTTTTTGTTTGCTCCAACAACGAGAAGAAGAACGTGATACAGTAAATCACACACACACACACACAGAGTGCGTGGTTGATGTTACAAGCTTGGTTCACACTGTGCTGCTGCGTTTCAATTCGGTTTTGTACCAACACAAGAGAGAGAGAGAGCGAGAGAGAGCGTGAGCGAGAGCGAGAGTACGAGCTCGAGAGAGAGAGACTCAACTATACACACTGAGGCGACTCGCACGGCTCGAATCAGTTGAGAATCCGAGAGCTGCGGCGGCAGAGCAAAACCCCGAACTATACTCAACACAACAGTTACGGCTCGTTACGCTGCGCCTGGACGCATGAGCTGCTGCTGCGACTGCGACTGCTGCTGCCTGCTGCATTAACGACGAGACACAGACGCAAGCGCAAGCGTTATGTGCTGCGACAAGTGACGTGACGTGTGATACACAGCGAGAAAGCAAAAAAGAAAAAGAAAAAGAAAAACAAAAAGAAAAACGAACAAGTTAAATTAAGCAGTTAAAAAACAAAAAATAGTTAATCCTCCTGCTTAACCTCAAAGAACAACAAATCATCCAAGTGTGCCAAAATGTTTGATGTATTCGGCTCCGTGAAGGGGCTGCTGAAGATCGATCAGGTTTGCATCGATAACAATGTGTTTCGCATGCACTATAAGGCGACGGTGATCATATTGATCGCCTTCTCGCTGCTGGTCACATCGAGACAATATATTGGTGATCCCATCGATTGTATTGTGGATGAAATCCCATTGGGTGTAATGGATACCTATTGCTGGATCTATTCAACATTTACGGTACCCGATCGTCTAACGGGCGTCACTGGACGTGATGTCGTTCAACCTGGTGTGGGATCACATGTCGAGGGTGAGGATAAAGTCAAATACCACAAGTATTATCAGTGGGTTTGCTTTGTCCTCTTCTTCCAGGCCATACTCTTCTATGTGCCGCGTTATCTGTGGAAATCCTGGGAAGGTGGACGTCTCAAGATGTTGGTAATGGATCTCAATAGCCCGATTGTGAATGATGAGTGCAAGAATGATCGCAAGAAGATTTTGGTCGATTATTTCATGGGTAATCTGAATCGTCACAATTTCTACGCCTTCCGATTCTTCGTCTGCGAAGCCCTGAACTTTGTGAATGTGATTGGACAGATCTATTTTGTGGATTTCTTCTTGGACGGCGAGTTCAGTACCTATGGCAGTGATGTGCTCAAGTTTACAGAGCTGGAGCCGGAGGAACGTGTCGATCCCATGGCTAAGGTCTTTCCCAAAGTCACGAAATGCTCATTCCATAAATACGGTCCCTCTGGCACCGTGCAGAAGTTCGATGGACTCTGCGTGCTGCCGCTGAACATTGTCAACGAGAAGATCTATGTGTTCCTTTGGTTCTGGTTCATCATACTCAGCATATTGTCGGGTATGTCCCTGGTTTATCGCATCGCTGTCGTCGTGGGACCCAAACTGCGTCATTTACTCCTACGCGCCCGTTCCCGCCTGGCCGAGAGCGATGAAGTGGAGACGGTTGCAAACAAGTGCAACATTGGCGACTGGTTCCTTCTCTATCAGTTGGGCAAGAACATTGATCCACTGATCTACAAGGAGGTCATATCGGATCTGTCACGTGAAATGGTCGGCGATGGGCCGACGAGCAAGCAGCGCTTTGAGGCCTAACCGGATGTGGAAAAGGAGGCGGGAGACAGGAGATGGGAGACGGGAGAGTTGAAGCAGGAGACGTACATGGAGTTGGGCAGCGTGCCAGCGGCCGTAAGTTGAATATACTCCCCCATCCTTGTACCTGCACCATCCCAAAACCTGCTTGGGTTAAGTCATCGATACTATCGATAACGATAGCTTAGCCTAGTATTGCACACACACACACACACCCACACACACACATTAGCTAACAGAGTGAGAAAGAGAGATAGAGAGAGAGAGGGAGGCGTGAAAAAGACCTTAGCATTAAACAAAAACACTAGCTTGTAACTGAATTTCGATAAACGATTAACGATAACAACTGCTTTTCATCATCTCTGCCCACACACACACACACATCGTAGAACCTACACTTAGTTGTAATATAATTATATTATTATTGTCAATTTTTTTTATTTACACACACACACGCAGACGCGCTATGAACAACAACAACAAAATGAGCATATCAATAAACGACAAAAACAAAAGAAAATACAAAAAAACCCTCAATAGGCAAAAGAAATTCAACACAAGCAGAGCTAAGAGCTATGAAACGCACAGCTAAGAGCTATGCAACTCAACACAGGCAGAGCTAAGCGCTATGAAACTCAACACGCAAGAAACTCACCATGCGCTCAAGAGAGAGAGAGAGAGAGCGCGTGCGCACGCTCTGCTGGTCTTACGCGCGCGCTCATTACGTTGCGCAAGCGAGAGCACACTGCGCATGCGCAGCTCACACTGTTTGTCTCACTCACACTCGCACACATGCCACTTCTATGTAGTTCTTCTTCTGCTTTGCTGATTCCCTCGATAGTTTGGGTGATTTTTCTTTGCATGTTAAACTGGTTTGACCAGCGGCAGCAGCAGCGTCGCAGGCAGCGCAGTCGACAAGTTCAGGGCGAGGGCAAAATGCTGCTGTGCACCGAGAGGGAGAGAGGAGCGAGAGAGAGAGAGAGGGAGAGCGAAGGGCGTATTGAGCTACTTAATTAAGCGACGTTAAAGTAGGCAGGGAACAGTTTCCCTGTTGGGCATACCCTGTAGTGCAGACATTGCAGCACATTAATGCATTTACGCATGCATACCCTGTATTAACACAAGCTGGGCAGGCACATGTCTTCTATAAAGCAGCATTTCTTTCAACTCAATCGTTTATTATTATATTATACAGCTTACCCAAGACTTTTAACCAATTTACAGGGTATCTTTCGAGTTATTGGCTACCTACAGGGTATCTTTAGTCGTAAAGCCACCTAGCAGGGTATTTGTTAGCTGTGTAAACAATACTTCAACTGATGTATGCATAAATATTCCATTATTGGTCGAGGCTGCTTTCGAAGGGCCTCCCTTCCACCTACAGGGTATCTTTTTGATCTGGTTGACACCGCTTCTGCCTTCTGTTCTTGCCTTTCTAATCAGTTCCATCCTCACACGCTCAGTATGTTTGTCATGTCAATGTGTCGTCTCCCTCTTCCTCTTCCTTTGCCTTCCCCTCCACTCTCTCTCTCTCCCTGTTCATGCTTCACTTCCCTCTTATGCTGCTCTCTTTTTCTTTGCTTTGGTTTCTTTCCTCTGTCGTAATGCATACACACAATGTCAATTAGAACTTAGGCAACATGTAGAGCGTTTACCCCCTCCCTACCCACTCCCTTTCTTTCTTTATTCGTTTCGGCGTGCTCGTTTCTTATCTTATCAATTCCCCTCCCTGGGCAGAAGGGAGGGAGGGAGAGGCATATAGGCGTCACTGAGGCAAAGAGATTGATAAGATGCTGTCGCTCGAGAGAGAGAGAGAGAGAGAGAGAGGGCGATGTAATTAGAACACATTCCTAGATCACACTATCATGTTCAAGACACACACACACAGAGAGAGACATGAGCATAGATCTCGTAGATTGATATACATGGATCTACAGATCTTCATAAAGACCTCACTGTGCTGTAATTTGCAATTAATGTTAGAGCAACACACATATTGTAGCTGGGCATGCACGACTAGCAGGTTACCTAGAAGTAGAGCAGGAGAAATATCAATGAAAGTATCGATAATGAAAAAGCTGGGTAGACAAAAAAAAATTATCATAAATGCCAAGATCATGCTAAGAAGCTCAACATCGATTTACAATAAGTTCATTTGCATATATCGTACATCTCTAGCGTATAGATAATACTATCGCACAATAGTATGGACAAAACTCATACTTTTCCTGATGGTTTCTTTCTAGGAAGAGTATTCTGTCTTTAAACAACTGAAATTCGATGTATAGTATTTTCTAGTGCATATATCTTTTATTTTTAGAGTTTGGACAGTTTAATTCGCCAAATTTGATTACTATCGGCAAAACTATGATATTAAATAAGCCGCAAGCTTTACCTACCATAGTCGCCTACTTTGTAGTTAGATAAAACCTTTCTTAGTATCTTGAAACTTTCTTCGTGTTCTGTTTAAAAAGTGCAGCTATTTGGGTTACTATCGGCAAAAAGTATCGCCTAAATTTCACGCTACTTACTAGCAGGTACCCTTCGTGCACACTTTACTAATTGCAGGGTAGCTAAAACAGATAAATTGTGTGTTCTACGTAGTTCATACGTAATCATAATCAACTCAAGCACACACACACACACACTCATTCATACACTCACATTCGCCACGAACTGCGACCGCCAATTTGAGGTATCAATGAATAAAAAACCTCCCTACTCCGTCCTCCAACCTCCTCTCTCTCTTTCTCTCGCGCCCTCTCTCTCGTCTGAATGCGAACAAAACTGTCTCATAGATCAACAAGAGATCAACGAGTGTTGGCAAAGTGTGAGAAGTGAATACAAATGCGAGTACTCACACTCACTGGCATTCGTTTTCATGAATGAGAAATTGCAGCCTCCAAAATAAAAATACAAACAGCGAAAAAAACCTTTGGACACGCGAAAAATGAAACTGAAAATGTTCATGAAAAACGCTCGATTGTTTTTCACTCGTTGTTGTTGTTGTTGTTGTGTGCGATTGTTATTGTTTAGTTCGTGTTGTTGTTGGGCACGCACTATGTGTGTGTGTGTATGTGTGTGTGTGTGTGTGTCGCAGCTTTTTATTATTTACACATTTATGTAGCCATTTTTTTTAATTGCATTAATTACTTTCAATTAGCCAAAGAGCAAAAGGGAAAGAAAGAGGGGGGAAAAATGTTCCAAAGATGTCACTACGTTGCGTATACGCAGCTTATTACGCATACGCCGCATAGGAACTTAGGGGGACCAGACCCAAAGACTGAATTTAAAGCTTACTTAACAATTTTCTTTCAATTTGCATCAACATTTTGCAAGTATTTTGTCGCTATACAACACTCAGCGAATAGCTTCATATAACAGCGTTGTGAACTAGAAAAATAACTGTTATACTGTTATGAATTTCAACAAGTTTTTGATAGTACTTAGACTCTATACAACTCGTTGCGAATAGGTCTATTTAATCGTGCAGTTAACCCCAGAAATAAATAAAAATGAGATTTATAGATTTATCTTTATATAACAGTGTTGTAAAGCACTAAAATAACGGTTATTAGATTTATGCCTAGTTTTTGCTTATATTTATTTGAGCTTTACACAGTCACTTTTTATGTCATTTTTTTCACCTCTCACTCTATCCTACCTAAACAAACCTCAGCTCATATCATAGTTAACCTTCTGAAACTAGGAATAATGAATGTTTTTTTGGCTAATAAGCTTATAGTTCCTAAAGGTATATTGAAAACTCCAGATATTCCAAAGAAACTCATAAATAAACTGATGATTTAATACAGTCCATTAAAGCTCCTCAAGAGCTTAGAGATTTGCAGAGAAAAACTGATTAATTGTAGATGTTATCTCGATTCATTCATTCATTCATTTGAAAACATGCCGTAGTCCCATTTTCTGAGTCAGTTTAATTGTGAATAATTCGGAATTAATCATGCTCGTTCGTGACAATTGAAAGTACTTGGAATTAATCAAATATTTATCTCTCTCTCTCTTTCTTTCTTTCTTTTATTTTTTTGCAGTTGCACGCAGCCAAAATGTGAGTGAGGAGAAGGAGGATTAGAAGGGGGCGTGGCCTTTTGAGCAAATGACGTGCTAATTGTGAACACACATATCAACGAATTCCATAGAAGAAGTAGGAGAAGGAGTAAGAGGAGGAGAAGAAGCAGGTGAAAGCGGAGACGCTTTGTGTTTCTGGTGATTTTGTGCTGACTGCAAAACACTTGAATACACAGCAACAATAAGAAAATAATAAAAAATATATAACAACAATACTAGCCACAACATACAATCCACACAATCCACATACAGAGAGAGATTCCACCACGAAGCCCTGAACTGGCAGCTAATAAACGACAATCATTCAAGGGGCAGCTACAGTGGAATAGAAACAGAAAATAGTAACTAAAAAAAAGCATTAAAAGACAGCAAAGTATAAGCAACTTGAAAGTAAAAAGACAACAAAAAGACAAACAGCTGGATAGATCGGTTTAAGATCAAAGACAAACTAAAAAGTAAATATAAAAAAAAAAACAGAAAAAAGAACAAGTAACGAAAAGTGAAAGCATTTTTTTTATTAGAAATGAGAAATATTTTTTATACAGCATGCTATATACAAGCTCCCATTAAACACACGCACACACACCATCCCCACCCACACATACACCCCCCCTATACACGAAAATGTAACTATATAGTACATTTTGAAAATGCCACACGCGATTTATATTTATGCTAAGAGTTGTGATCATTGATTAAGCAGTTTATAAAGATATCCTTATAAACGATACTACATAATAAACAAGATGATGAGATATAGGGAGGAAACACTCAACAGCAACAACAACAATAACATAAACAATAACAATAACAATTTTAATTATATCATATATATCATATTATATATTCAATTTTCAATTTGCAATTAATTTTTTATTAATATTAATGCGATGATTTTTTTTTGTCAATTCGTCACTCTGCAATTTTCGCCAGCAGCAATTTTAGTTGTAATTTTTTTTTGTGTTTGTTCCATTTCAAGCATATATATATTATATAAATATATATATATATAATTTTCTATATAGCATTTATTTGTTAGTTCTTAGGCGATTTTAGTTTAGCGCAATTTTTTTTTGATAAATAAACAAAACAAACTTGGAATAATATTTATAAATTTTAACAACGCTATATACGATATACATATAGACGATATATGCTTTAGCATATGTACGTGTGAAAGACTCAAAAGCAATATCTAAATGGATGAGAGTTTCGATTTTGAAAGGAATTATCTATATATATATATATACATACTATATAGTCTATGAAAAATACAAGCTGTAAGTGCGCACATCTGCTTGATCTATATATATATAAATATATTTGTATTTTGTAATCGATTTATCGATGATCTATCGAGATGCGCCACAGGCCATAGGCTAAGATTCAATCCAATCCATATTATTTTTAAATGAAGCGATTTTTGAATAAAGAGAAACAACAAACGAAAAAAAAACACAAGATAAAAACTCATAATTGTTTCTTCTATGGCTTTCTTATCGCATGGGTAGGGCAGCAGAGAGCGGGTACCAGCCCTGAGTTGGTTGCGCATGCGCAAACAACAAGTGAACTCCGAGAACTCAACCTGAAATCTTAAGTACATCAAATTTTAAGGCTATAAATCAAATGGGAATACCCTGCAATGTGCCAAAGGCATTCCAGACTTCTATGACTATTATATCATTTTATTTCCTCTATAACTTTTCTGAAATTTTTTTCTAAATCAATTTGAAGCCTTAACTCATAGTGAACAGTTCTGCAAAATTTCATAGGTTTAGCTAGTAGAGTCTAGCATCTGGAAGACGTCAAAACTCTCCATGCCTGCGCTCAATATTATTTCCTGTTAATCCCATAGAGATTTGACCGATTATTGTATTATTATTTTTTTTTTGGGTTTTTCAAAGCACCCCTCTCTTTCTCTCTCTCTCTCTCTCTGGGACTGTTCGAGTCAACACCCTGCCTGGGCCTATCAAAATTATCTAAAATGTAATAAATCTAAAAATAAACAACGCATTACTGGGAATACTTCAAAGGTTGCTCTGGCTTTTGTCGTCGACTTTGGCGTTTGCATTTTGCTGTGTTTATGGCGCTTCAGGGTTCTAGGTTTGGTTTGTAGATCAAGTAAACAGTACAGTAAATATACGCTAAAGTGTATTAAGATATGGTTCCAATGTTAGCTAAGCAAATAGCTTGGTAGTGCAGCACCCTCTGTGGGATTTTGATGAGTTTCAGGTGTAAAAGTAATCTTATTTCAGGTACTATTATTCTACATGTTTATTATAAAGTTTACTGTACTGAGTGTCTACTGTACCGTGAAGGTAGTTTATTTCTATGAAATTTTTCTTTATCATCGCGTTTACACACTGCGTGTTTACTGTACCCAAGATTTATCTCATTTCTGATCCTCCCTCTTCTTAAATATTTACCCACTCATTTGGGTACACTCCAAGCGAGTCTCTACTGTATCCCATCCAGCACAGCTGTTTGCTGTCTCGCACTTGGAGCCTCGCTGGATGCCAACGAGCTGACAGATGCAGCCCGTCCGGGCCTCACCACACGTGTCTTCTAATCTTTCTGGCTGACTCAAGACTTTGGCAGGGGCAGGGGCTGAGGCAGGGGGGGATATTCATGTTTGCAACTGCAACTGGACACGTTCCGTTCCGACAGCACAGTTCGCAGTTAGCTGACCGAATACTTGTACGAAACCATATCCGATTACAACTGCGCCGCACTCGGTTCACTCGTGGCATATTATCGATACGCTATAGTGTTGTTTATAGGGTAGCTACTCTTCCTCCCTACCCCTTCCCTACTTCGATTGTCGCTGACTTACGCTCGAGTTATATATACATATATATTGTCCAAATTTGCCCCGAAAAGCATGGCTCAGCATGGCTTGAACTTGCGTCATCGTTGGCGCACTTATATTGCCTGTAACTCAGCATTTCGTATTTCGAGCATGTTGCATATCGATAGATAATATAACTAGCTTATCATGTGTAAAATTTCATATAGATAACATTAATAGTTCTTGAGATAAGCATACAAATGTGTCTAGAGGTGGTATAAAGCAAGAGATATTAAAAAATGTGCTTGATCTACATACGTGTGAGAGAAGTGTGTGTAAGAAATTTTGGTCGACTTTGATATAATATTTGGCAAAAATTAAGTATCGTTTGAAACACCTTTAAACACTTGTTTCGTACTTATTTTGACCTCCGTTATCGATTAAAAGTAAAAACTCGCGATTCTAAAATTTTGAAAAAAACAATTATTCAGAAAAATCATAGATCATCTTACTAAAAATTGCTAAAAATCTAAAATTTTTAAATAGTCTATATTAACATTATTAAAACGTAGGATCATCAAGGGGCTTGAAACATTAACAAAATGTCATTCCGAGTGAAAATCGGTTGATTTTGAAGAAAGTTATGATGGGTGCAAAGTGAGGTTATGGGCCCTGTAGAGGGTCTTACTTGTCTAATTTTTGGTCGACTTTGACATGATTTTTGGGCAAAAATTAAGTATCGTTTAAAACAGTTTTAAACACTTGTTTAGTACTATTGTTGACCTCCGCTATCGATTAAAAGTAAAAACTCGCGATTTAAAATTTTTGAAAAAAAAAATGTTCTGAAAAATCATAGGGGGGACCCTTACCTTCAGATTGCAAAAAATTAAAAAAATTGGAAGTGTCAGTAACTGTGCTTGATCTACATACGTATGAGAGTAGTGTGTGTACAAAATTCCAGATCTATAGCTGCTACAGAGCTGAAGATCTATGCATAGATACAGATTCCTTTAGATTACGAGTAAATCTTTGCTATCTACAGCTCTCTAGATGTACTTAGGCAAACTGTGCATCCCAATTAAGTTTCCAAATATAGACAGTCCTTACGTCATGAATACTATAATATGATGTAATATATTACTCAATTTCCAGCTTATAATATATGATATTTAGTTACGTTATGTCTACGGTAAATGGGCGTAGTGCTCGAGTTATCATACTATCAAAAGTAAATGAAAGAAGTTGCTGAAATTGAAATACCCTGTAAATGAAGGGAAGTTTCTCAGATCAGGAAAAACCTCTATGATCTCGGGAAAACCCAACAAATTGGTATATTTAAAAAAAATCTCTCTACCGAACCCAACAACCCGCTGGCATAGGGTATCTCTTGGGCAATTGAATTGATGTGGAAAGTGTGGCAATTTGCCGAGGCAACCTGATACCTCCACGTATATCTCCCCCTACTCTTCAAACAGACTTCTCGGACTGCACCTAACGTTGCATTGCAAACTGTCTGAGTAAAGATAGATATAATGTGTGTGTGTGTGTGTGTGTGTGCGACGATTGACCAAGTAAATTAGCATATCAAATTGAATTAGGCGCTGCAATTGTCCAGGCGTGCCCTCAATAAATAAATAAATAAATAAATTTTACGAAATTCAACTGATCTAGAAAAAAAAACACTAGCAAGATGCTAGGGGGGGTGAAGAGGTCAATAGCTAGTTAAAATATGCAATTGGAATGTGAGAAATGCCAACGACTTGAAGCAATTGTGGGGAGAACTAATTGAGTGCGAGAAATCGATCAAGTTTACTTGAGACTAAATTTAGAATCGATATATCTTTTGATTTAAGAACTATACATAGATGAAACTCTGGGAGCATTGAAATAAATTATTAAAGTAAAACATAGTCAAGTTTCAGCTGTGTTCTTTGTGCGACGTGCGAAAGAGAGAGGAAAGAATTAGATAGAGAGAGAGTGCAGGTGGCTTAAAGCTTCCCAGCGAAAAGTGAAGGGAATCGTTTGGTGACAGCTTCAAAAACAATTGCACAGTTCATACTCATTCTCTCTCATTCATTGTATATATCTCTCTCACTCTGCACTCGTGTTGACCTTGAGCTCTGTATCATTTCGTGGCAAAGGTCAATGCGAATCAAACAAAATGCCGCCAGCTAAGCTCGTAAATGAATTGTAATTTTAATTCAATCCAAACAAATTGTCCGAGCGAAACAAAAGTGGCGACCTCTAGCGGCGAAATTGCGTAACATGATCTGTATCATCTGGCATAGGGTGTATCTATATCTATGTTTATACCATATACGTATATATAGAGAATGAGAGACAGAGAGGGAGAGAGAGAGAGCAATACACTTTATTTTAGACACAATTTATTTATTTAGAGTCCGTTTTGGCGTATACCCTGTAAACAGCTAAGGCATGCTAAGGGGTATGAGCCATAACCAAAAGGTACTATGTTTAACATGTTTACTGTCTACCCTTTTTTACAGGGTACACGCATAGCTGTGTGTACTTTACCCTCAACGTTTTTTTTCACTTGTTGATCGTGTTTTTTTTTTTTTTTGTGGGCTCGTCTTTTGTCTTTGTCATTCGCCTGTCAGATTTATTATTATCGCTTTTATTTTCGACGTTTCTCCCCCGTTCGTTCGTTGTTTATTGTCTCTCTTCGTTGTTTGGCGAACTGACAATTTGCTGTGAAATGCAAACAAAACTTGATCCCAGCTACCCATCTATGTATACCCGGCTACCCAACTATAGCTCAGCCCAGTTCCCGGTTCATCAGTCGCACCAATAATCGCGGCGCGAAATCCGCTAATTCGCAGCTTTCTAGTTCCCTATTTGGGTTCGAATCTATCTGAGAGTGAGAACCCCCGAAAAGGGGTTCCCATATTTCCATGACCATTGCAATACCATGGGTTGTATAATCAATAATTATACCATAATAAAATGCATTTTAGACCAATTGTGCACTTTTGGGGACCCCTTACCTTTAAATAGTATGCAAAAAATCCAAATTTTCAAAACATCTATGCTTAAATTTTTTAAACGTAGAATAACTAAGCAGCTCTAGACAAAAACAAAATTTTATTCCACAAAAAAATTTCTTCATAATTAAAAACTTTATGGAAGTGGAAAGGAGGTTTGGAAGTTCTATCTCATGTCTAATTTTAAGTCGACTTTAACATGATTTTTGGGCAAAAATTAAGTATCGTTTAAAACAATTTTAAACACTTGTTGAGTACTAATTTTGTCCTCCGCTATCGATTAAACGTAAAAGTTGGCGATTTAAAATTTTGAAAACAAAAATTTTTCTGAAAAATCGTACCCTTACCTTCAGATGGCAAAAATTTCGAAAAAATTTGAAGTGTCTGTATTGCATTTATTTAAATGCAGAATCTCTCAGTGGGTCAAAACATTAACAAAATGTCATTCTGAATGAAAATCGGTTGATTTTGAAGAAAGTTATTATGGGTGCAAAGTGAGGTTATGGGCCCTGTAGAGGGTCTTACATGTCTAATTTTTGGTCGACTTTGACATGATTTTTGGGCAAAAATTAAGTATCGCTTAAAACACTTTTAAACACTTGTTTAGTACCAATTTTGACCTGCGCTTTCGATTTAAAGTAAAAGTTGGCGATTTAAAATTTTTGAAAAAAAAAATTTTCTGAAAAATCATAGGGGGACCCTTACCAAAAAATTCTAAAAATCGAAAAAAAATTGAAAATGTTTTATAGTGTTTTTCAAACATTTAATGACAAAAGGGTGTGAAAACATAAAGAAAATGTCATTCCGATTAAAAATCTGTAGGTTATTAAGAAAGTTGTGGTGAGCAGAAGGCGAGTCTAGGGACCTTGTAAAAAGTCATACAAGGGTAGATGGATGACATATGTAAGTTAAACTAATTATATATATAATTATTTTACGAGCTGATAATTATAGTGCATGTAATGAATTTCGATTTGTAACTGTGATTTATAGAGATGGAGAGAGAGGGAGTGTTGGAAGGCAGTGGGTTAGTCTATGAAGAGAAAATATATGGTAGAGGTAAAGTCATATCAGTAAGAAGTAAGTGGTAACTTTGAGTGAATTCTCTCCATTTAATTTGATTTTTCACATGTATTACGAATTTTTATGGACCTGTCTCACAGTTTTATGAGCTCAACAAATTGAAGGTTTATTATTATGACGATTCTACACTCGTTTTTCCCGCTCATAAATCACTTAATTAAAATTAACATGTTTCTCGCGCTCTCTCTCGCTCTCGCTCTCTCTTTCTCTCCGTTTTTCTTGCCAAAAAAGTGTCATATTTATATTTGCCTTTCTTATCGATATCATAATTATTATCATGTGCCATCGAAAAAACATATATCAATCCATGTTAAACACATTGATTAGCATAGTTCAGATACGGTAGTGCCCCTGCCGCACCCCGTGCACCCCGGGTACCCCCTTTGCCTGTCTTCGTCACTTGTTTATCATCGTGCGGACTTTGTATGCAAATCCCCAATATTTTTGATTCCGTTTTTTTTTGTTTTTCTCTTTTTCTCCTTTTTGTGTGTCGGGCTCCGTTTTTTTGTTTATAACTTGTCAACTTTGTCGCGCGTAATTAGTGCACAATGAGTGCGAGCAGAGTTGCCACACATACGCGATATTTCCCTTGTATACCTATATATTCCCTCTTTTACTCTCCCTCTCCCTCTCCCTTGCTCTGTGTGCAACAAAGCGTCGTCTGTGCCACAAACACAATTCCAGTTTTATTTCTGCTCATCCCCAGTCAATCTATATATATATATATATATATATGTATATATACATATCTTCCTATCAGATCTGTTTTATAGCCAGATATGTCTCGGCAAATGAATTGTGTTGCTCTCGCTCTCTCGCCCTATCTCGCTCTTGCGCTCTGGCTTTGTTCTTGCGGAAGTTCCAATCGTTTTTAATGAGCCTTACAACGAGATCGCTCTGCAAAGGAGCTGCTAGTGTTGCTATGCTTGACGCCGCAGATACCCTGTAGTGCTCTTAAGTTGTGGTTAAGAATGTAGGGTACCTTGTATGATGCCTTGAAGCTGTATTATACATATTAATAATATGGTATAATATATGCTGCCTTTCCTTAGTCAATCATTATATATATATACTTCATATGGGTTTTTTTCATCTTATAACCTGCATATTTAAAAAAAATATATATATAACTATAGCTGCGTTTATTAGGCACACACATACCAAATTTCAGCACGCTGCCATAAGAAGTTCCTGAGTTAAACAATTATAATAAATATTTAGTTTTTGGAAAATCAAATAATTGCTAGTTTTTTTAGTTTTTTTTATTATAGTTCTCTTTGTGATAAAGTATATAAAAATGCACGCATATATTTTCAGGCTTTGCGTAACCAACGTATATACCTTACTGTCTAGTGCTTACAGGGTATGCACCACCAATAGCAGAGGCGTTGTCGACGCGTCAATGCGGCATCGTCTGTCGTTGCAATTTAGCGTGTTGTGTGGATCTTCTGTGTCCCCTCCGGTTCTGTCTGTCTATCCTTTAGTGTGTGCTTGTGTGTGTGTGTGTGTGTGCGTGTGTGTGTGTGTGTGCGTGTGTGTGTTTGGGGCACAATCAGCGTTTCTAATTAGCCGGCCAGACGCTTATTAGACTTTGCATTTTTTTTTTGGGACAACTTTTTGGGCTGCAGTTCAGGTTTCTGTTTCGCTTTATTGCGCTGCTTTAGTTTCGGTTTCGTTTTGAGTTTCGCTTTAGGGGGTTTTGGTTTCAACCTGTGTTGCAGCAACAACAGCAACAACAACAATGAAAACAACAACAACAACAATCGCAACTATAACTGGGCAAACAAATAGTTGCACAAATGATTATTGAACGCAAATGCAATCGCACGATTCATTGGGCAAACAAACAAAGTAAACAGAATGCAATGCCAACTGCAGGCAGGGGGAGGAGGGGGAGTGGCAATATGTATAAGAGGTGCGGGGGAAGTTGGAAAAACTAAATATGAAAACGAGATGAGACGAGACGAGGCGAGGCAAGTTGCTTGTTAATGACAAATGCATGTTCTCCCTCTGCCAACTACGATCTATACCCTACAAGTAGCTCTGGGCCTGTCGACTATCTTACTTATCTTAAAGAAATTTCAGTTTATTCATAGATAATTTCATTACACATATGATATGCAAAGAAAGTCCATAAATCGACTAAATGTAATATAATATAATATAAGAATGTTTTATTATTTTTCTCTGAACATTTATAGTATTTTTTTTTAGCCTCTTAATATACCATTTATACCATTTATAAGTCTAGTTTCATTGACATTTTTTTGCTATATTCTATCTAGTATTTTTTGGTATTTTTTGCAGTATTTAAAACATACCGAAAGAGTACAAAAATGTGCTTGGAGTTGCCCACACCTAGGAAATATGCATGGGTAAGTTGCATTTGTTGTTATCTTTTGCATGCTTCGCCAACCCCCTTCCCCCCAAGGGCTCCATGTAGGGGCGTGGCTGGAGCTGGAGCATGCACTTGCAGTTAGTTGAAATCACTTAGCACACACACACACACACACACACACACACACAGAGAGACATGGACATGGGTAGTACAGTTTGCACAGCATACTATGATGAAATTGGAGCGAGGCGACTTCAAACGGAATGCGACCCGAGCAAAGAAAAAAGGAAAGATAGGGGGAGGGAGTGAGAAGGTAGAAAGAGAGAGAGGAGAGAAGTAAGTGTGTACATAGTTTGGGTTGCATCCATCGTTATGGGGGCGCGTTAATTGCCCTAACTAAACGATTTGGGTTAGTTGCACCTGTGCAACGACTTCGCCATTGTTATACAACACTGGCTGTGAAAAGATTATGCACACAAACATAAAAAAAAATATAATCATGTTTAAAGGATGATAATAGAAATTGTTGAACTAAAGAATGCGGCAGTTAAATATAAAATATATATACCGAGCTGATCGTAATTAACTAAGGCACGACTAGATTTGCATTAATCTTTTAATTTGTATACATTTAAAGACTTGGGATCTTTAGTTAACTCCTTATATATTAATTCTGCAAGCGTCTACTGCAGCAATTCTTCTCTGTTTAGCAGAATTCTCTTGCAGTTGCCTCTCTAGGCCTCTTTAAAAATGAAGATTGAGCTGCTGATATCTTTATAGTAGAAACAGTTGTAAGTGCAATACTTCAACATCTTATGCAAAGTAGACGCGTCTACAGCAGCGCTGCTTCTTCACTTCAGAAGAATCCTCTCTCTCTCTCTCTGTCTGATTAAGCAAATGCCTTGTAATGTTTTCATATTAAACGATGCTTGAGAAGAATTCTGCGAAAAAGAGCAAAGAGTGGGAGGCAAGAAATAAAACAGAGAGAGGCAGAGATATATATATAGATAGAGCACAAGTTGGAGAGGGGGAGAGAGGCAGAATCAAGCCAAGGGGAGTTTTCTAAACCAGTATCAAGTTGAATGTAAAAATAAAATTGAACTTTGCGATTGTTTTTTTTTTTGTTTGCTTTTTTTTTCTGTATGCAAATCAGAGTGCCCCCATATAATGTATGTACACATGTATGTGGCTTGCTAAATGTTAACGATTTCAATAATGACTCGCAATTGTTGTTGTTGTTGTTGTTGCTTTTTCACACACAATTATCGCAGCACTTGTCGCACCTTAATTGCTCCGGGCTGCCGAAAGCAAAAAAAAAAAAAAAAACTGAAAAAAAACGTTTCAGAACGCTTGTTATAAATATTTAACAATTTGAATAAATATTTAACAAATTATCAAAGCAAAACTGGTGTGAAAACTGTGGGAAAAATGTTGACAAAGAAACTGAAAGAGGAAAAACGTTTAAAGGCGTCAAAAATGCTTTAGAAATTAAAAAAAAACTTAAAAAACTTTGTAAATTATAAAAGAATTCAATAATATTATTAATATCTATAGACTTAGTTAAAAAATATCATCATAAAGTTAATAATCAGCATGAAAAATTCAAAAGCAAATCGAATGGAAAATCGATGAAGCAAAACGAAAGACTTACGCAACGAACTTGCTGCCGCCGCCGCTGCTTGTGGATCGCTGCTTTTCTTCTTCTTCTTCTACTGCCTATGCTGCTTCTTCTTCTTCATCATCGATTTTTGACTTATAATAGAAGGGAAAAGAGAAGCGTTAAGAGGTTGGGGGAGGTGGCACAGCATGTGGCATGCCACATGCCGAGGGTCTTTTCTTCTTATATTTTTTTGTTTTTGGTCAGCTACAGTCGCCTTTCCCACGCTCGCGATTTTGGCCAAGTTAAGCGGGCCAAGCGAGCAAAAGAAAGAGAGAGAGAGGCAGAATGGGAGTGTGAGAGAGAGCACGTTAGCATGGCGTATCCTCGCACTGGTGGCGCTTCTTGGCTACCGTTGCACGCTGCAGCTAGACCCAAACCACAACCGCAACAACTACAAACAAAAAGGCTGCAGAAACAAGTCATAAAAGCTAGAGTCGAACTGTCCCAGCACTAAGATACCCTTCATACAATAATGAAAATTCTTTACATATCTGTAAACACGCTTATAATACCAAAGTTCCATTAACTAACAACATTTATCTGTATGCAAACCTATGTGTAATTGAAAAGAATGTTTTTTTTGTAGGCGTTGGGCGTGGCAGCTGAAATATAAAGTATGCTCGTGCTGTGTATAATATGCAAGAACCTTTCTGCCAAATTTGATGACTTTAGCTTTTATAATAACAGAGATCTGCGTGTTCAAACAGACAGAGGGCCCCATCTATTTGCCTAATGGCGCTCAGCATGAATACATATAGAATATACGCTTTGTATGCTCTAACACACTTTCCACTTATGCCTGTTACATACCTTATATACCCTTTTTGGAGTATTTTCTATTCAAGTCAAAGGGTATAAAAAGGCCAAAAGCGCAGACCGCACCAAGAGAGGCCCAAAACCGGTTGGCACAGACAAAAATGCAGGCGCAGCACATGGGCAGATGACTAGGGGCGAGTGGCCAGATATATATGTACATGGTATATATGCTATATACACGATATATATATAGTATACTGTGCACAGGCTGAAATCAAGTTTTGCATTTCCATTTGGATTTATCGCTTGCGGTTTCGCGTGGTTTGTTGCCAGGCAAGACCGGAGCTGAACCGGAGCTGTGGCCGGAGTAGACTTGCAACTTGATTTTCAACAAGATTCTGCAGCCAGTTTTCAATGATGGCGACGCGTCGCCAATACACACAGACAGAGCGAGAAAGAGGGAGAGAGAGAGAGAGAGGGAGAGAAGGAGAGAGGGAGACGCTACACTCTCTAAGCATGCATTAAACATTATTGGCCACCGCTGTCGGGGCAACTTTTTGACATACATAAAAATTAAACGAGTGTGCTGCAAGCGGAACTGCAAGGCGACTGAGTAATACCCTGTAAATATGCCCAGTCATGTCACACAAATATACCCTTTAAATATGCCCAGTAGAAAGTTGTAAAGCTTCTTCTGCATGCTTAACTGCTCGACTTGCTCCAATTTTATGTGATCTATGTGTCTTGGGTCTCTATAACTCAGCTAATTGTGCTATGATTAGGTTTAAATTTGATCTACATTTAACTAATATATCTATTTATGAGTGTGTTAAATTTGACAGCTGTAGATCATAATCCAACTGAGATATAGTTGTTTATATGTATGAACATACGAAGAACATAACCTAACTACATTTAAGGGCATTAATACCTTAAGGTAAATTAAAATTAAATATTATTATCTTATTTCTTTTAATAATAACAATAATCTCCCCCACTCTTCGTCCTAACCTAACTACGATGAAATTACGCCTCTTTTTCTCATTTTTTTTTTTTACAACACATTTTAAATACTTTATGATCAACAAAAACAAAATCAGCTGGGAGCAAAAAAAAATAAAGAAGAGTATAATATATAGTCATAATAATCATAGATAGATCAGTTATCAGTACAGTAAGAATCGCATGTTGCACATTATTTGGGTCCTGGGCGATGCTTCTGCCCGCACACACAGACTGATTTACACTTAATTACAGCTTAAACGATGAGAGGCGCGACTGTTGGCGGCTTGTGCGGGGGGGCGTGGCTACATGCGCACCTGGAATTTGCCAGCTTTGGTTAGATATTTAACGCCCTTGAAGGGCTTATACTTCTCGCCATACATGTCCAGGCGATTAACCTTTAGCCCGGAGACGGCAAGTTGTGAGATTTGGAATTGCACATTGATCGATGGATTCGCATCGATGTTGGTGCTGCCCGGCGTAATGGAAACCTGTAAGATGAAATCAATTAGTCTCGCACTACTTTTCTCTTCCCTTCCTGCTTACCGTGCCGCGTATGTTGGGCAACTTGGAGACATCGATGCGTCCCACATCCCAGGAGAGCGTCTTGCTGACGGAATCGAACGTGTATTTGCCCTGATTGGGCGTTAGAAGGCAGTTCAGCACACATCTGGGCATCGTGAGCTCCAGCTTGACCTTATCCACAGTGCGACCCAGTGTGTTACGCGGTCCAATAGTCAAATCGAGCCGACCCTGTTCGCCCGTCTTAATGGAGAAGTTGTGCCTAATATAGATGGGTATAGCCACCACAGACTGCGAGCTGATGTGGTACGACATGAGGCGAAAGTTGCCATCGGGTGGTATAAAGGAGAGCAGACGCTCCGCTTCCCAGCGCTTGAAGCGCACACACGGATGGAATGAGACGTCGTCGAAGAGGCGTGGATTCATGAAGGACAACGTCAGATCCGGCATGCCCGACAGCTTGATGCAGCAGTCGATCTACAAGAGGGAAAAAACACACAAGATTATTGCTAGGATTAGTACACATGGCTTGACGACTCACATGACCCTGTATCTCGGCAAACACAGTCGACCCAGACTTGTCTATAATGGCGTCCACCTCCTCGATGACATCAAAGTATGCCTCGTTGTTGGTGTAGCGCACACCACTGCGACGCCAAGGAATCGCCGAAAGCTGACCCGATGGCAAAATGGTGCTAACACTGCAAGTAGAAGGCATTAGTGGAAGAGTGTAAGGAGAGAAGGGCCAGCGTACGCACTTGCTCTTGCCGGTCACCGTGTTGGCGATGGTGCGTAGAATGTTGGGTGGCTTGATCAGCTCCTTGAGTATGTTGCTCTCCGTGGCCAAGGGGAAACCATTGTCGAGCATCTCGTCGAGCAGCTCATAGACGACCACATAATTGTCCTTTATCACAGACTCGGAGCAATCGCCAAAATAGTCCTGGAACGTATCGACAACGCGATGCAGAAACTCGATGACAAATAGCGGTGGCACCTCCTGCTTGCAGGCAGCGACCAGGGAAACACTATCACGCTGCACTGTTATGAGATAGTAATGGGGCGTGGCAATCACGGGCGGCACATCCTGCAGCAGGAGAAGAAGAAGATAGAAATGAATTAAAGGAAACTCTCTCTCTACTGCAAACGTGGCTCACTCACATAGGGTGCAGCGCGCTGCGCATCGAGAAAGTATTCGCAAACGGAACGCGAGACAACGGAGCGCCAGTGCTTCTCCAGAAAAACTTCGCTGCAATTTGCAAATTTTGCATTTTCATTGTTTATTGTTTGCTAGCATATGCTGGCACAGGGCTAGCTTACCCGCTGCTGTTTACTATGAACAGACTGTGTATCATATTTCGTGGTTGTATTAGCTCTGCATATGTTTGTGTCGATTGCCTTTTGCAATAAATTATAAAATGTTTACGTGTTTAATAAATAGAAATACTAAACAAACGTAGAAGACAACGTAAAGCTAACATACGTTGTAAAACTTAACAGAGCTGCGGTAGCATAACATTGGCCAAGGCGAAACAGAGCGAAAGAAATATATCGATACTTTTCGTTTTCGATTAATCGTCTGAAAGTCAGGTAAAACATGTAGTAAGTTAAATAATATAAGCAGTTAAAGAAAAATATAATTGGCAAGGTCAAATAAAGTAATTAAAATAACTTGTTATTTGTATATTTTTTTACATTAACAGTAACGCAAAAAAGAAGTTTTGCTAATTCTGCCGGCATGTTAATAGCAGCAGACTGCCACTGTTACCAAACAGCTGTCCATGTTGTTGAAAACATAGCAAGATTTCGGGCATCCAAGTAGCAGGTGCGTTTCGAAAGGTAAAGGATTTCAATCTTATATTTCTGACTTAAATCATTCAACTACAGCCCAGCTGCAAACAACAAAATTTTCAAAATTCTTTGCAATTAAACAAAATCGTATACATTAGTTAGAAGCGTGCACTGCGCAGGCAGTAAGACAGGGAGTTTTCGGTTAGCTTACATAATCGTCCGATGAATCTGCAGAGTGACACCGTCCGACGCATCCTTGATAAGTGGCCTGGCAAGCAACGTTTCGGTGTCTATCGCTTCCTGCCGCTCTTCTTTGTGCTCGGCGCTGCCTTGGAATTCTCCATGATCAATTGGACCGTCGGTGAGACGAATTTCTGTGAGTAGAATCCTTGTCGAATCCTCGCCGATCCTTGTCAGCTAATTAGATGCCCTTCCTTGTTGCCAATTTAGATCGTACGTTCAAGCGGCGCCAGGCTAAAAACTTAGTGGATGAAATACAGCTTCAAACAGAGGTGCAAGCCGCCAAGCCCGACGAGAAGTAATTTAAAAAAGCGCATTCATCATGCCCGCCGGAGTCTCATGGGGACAGTACATGAAGTTCATGGCCAGCGCCCTACTGGCCATGATGGCCGGCTCACAGGCTGTCCACATGTACTACAAGCCGTTGGACGATCTGCCCGCTTATATTGAAAATGAGCAGCGTGCCCAACGCCCGGAGGGGCAGGAAACGCAGGGACAGCAGCCTGGAGGACAAGCTCAGCAGCCGCAGGCCCAACAACAACAGCAGCAGCAGCAGCTGCAGCAGCAGCAACAATCGAAGGAGACACCTCAAAAAAGATTTTCCAGCTAACGTTAAGACTTAAGTTCAAGTTTATTTAATAATACACACATCCCAGAGAGAGAGAGAGAGAAAGAGAAGATTGATACTTCATCATCACTTTGTCTTGTCATGCACTTTGCCATGGTTCTTGAGGCACGTCTGCTGGCGAAACGCCTGGCCGCAGATGTCACAGACGTAGGGCTTCTCCCCGGTGTGAATGTACTCGTGATGGCGCAGTGTCTTGCGCGAGGCAAAGGATTCGGCGCAATATTTGCAGGCGAAGGGTTTCAGCTTCAGATGCACGGCCCGTATGTGCGCCTCCAGCTCGAACTTCCGGGCAAAGAGACGTCCGCAATGCTCGCAGGGCATCTTGTCGGCGCTGTGCATCAGCATGTGCTGCACCAGCATGAATCGCTTGGCCATGCGCCTGCCACAGACCTGGCACTCGTGCATCTGCATCTGCATCTTCATGTCGGCGGCGTGCTGCTGCATGGTGTGATACTTGAGCGTGTAACGCGAATGGAAATGCTTCTGGCAGAGATCACAGTAGTGTCGCTCGCTGTCACGTGCATTGGCAGCTGCCTCCGCTGCCGTGGGATGCTTTGTGCGGCGATGATACTTCAGATTTGCCGTCTGGTTGAATGTTGCCCCGCATTGCTCGCAGACATATTTGCGTGCCGCCAGAGCAGCCACCGCCGCGGGAGAACTATGCTTGAGCCGCTTGTGCTTCTGCATGGCAATGCTGCTGATGTAGATGCGATCACAGCCAGGCTGGTCGCACGGATACGAGCGCACCTGTGGGCCATGAATCTCCTTGATGTGCGTGTACAGGCCGCCCATGAAGCTGTACGCCTTGTCGCAGCGATCGCACTGGAACGGCCGCTTGCTGCCCTCGTGCACCTTGCGTATGTGCGCGGCGAGAGTGAGTGTGTGTGCGAAGCAGTGGCCGCACTGCGTGCACTTGTGGCTGTTCTTCAGTCCCTTACAGCGACGCTCGCGTGCGGCTGTGGCAGATGGCGCAGGTGCGGTGTCCTCAGTCTTGGCAGCATCGTCGAAGGGATCGGGTGGCGTGGGTTCCGCCTCGGCAATGTGTTGCTGCTGCTGCTCATCATCATCATCATCAGAAGCAGCAGCAGCAGCAGTAGCAGTAGCTGTTGTTGGCAGCATCGCCGCCTCCTCCTCGTAGATAATCTCGAATGTGGCAGTTCTTTCTAACTTGGCTTGCTCCTCGCCTTCCTCCCGCAGCAGTTGCAGTAGCTGCTGCTGGCACTGGCGTGCCTGTTGTTGGAACTCATCGAAGCTCTGTAGTTGGCTATAGCAGCAGCCGCACAGTCGTCCGGGCAGCGTCTCTGACAGCAGCTCCTCTGGCTGCCACTGCAGATGCCGCATCAGCAGTTCCTGCAGCTTTGCATCTTGCGTACTGTGCGCCGCCGACAGCTGCGCGCTGTCTGTGTCCATACTCTGCAGGCAAGTCAAGCAGTTCTCTCTCATGGTTGTGCGCATCCATGCACAGTCTTAAAAAATGCAAAACAACAAAAATGCAATTTGTTTGCAAATGTCAACAAAATTGTTTGTAACTGCAGTTGCTGCACAACTGTTGTGACTCAACTGTTGGGCACTGTTAACGCAGCTGGAGTTGCCAACTCGCGCGTTCAGTGCCAGCACTAACAGCCGCCATGTTTATACGAGCTGCAAATTAGTGAAAAAATTGGGTAAGTAACGAAAAAGTGGCAAATTATTAATTATAATTTACAAGTGCAATTAAACTATCTACACTAGCAAAAATCAATATTTAATACGAAAGCAAACAAACTGCAGAGGGCGCTGCACTGTTAATGTTTGCCATTAACAGCACAGCTGAGACAACATCGCGCTTTCAGCAGCCACATAAACGCCTTAACAGCGCAGTCAGTGTTGCCAGACATGCACTGTAGCTTTACAGTTTTGGCGGCATCGTGGCGTGTGCTGCGTGCGCGCGTGTGTGTGTGTTTGTGTGTTGGCGTGTTTATTTTGGAGCTCGCGCGCCAAGCCACTTACGCGTCCAATTTGTGGCAGTTGCATGCTGGCATTCAACAGCAGCGCACGCAGCAAACAGTCGTGTCCTGGCCAGCAGAACAACAGACGTAGCACATTGGACCAAGTTACTCACAAGTTACTGTTTTGGCGCGCACTTTCGAGTTGCCCATCGCAAATGTACAGTTAATTGCACTCTCCTTACGTATGCAGTTTCGTAGTTACAGTTAATTGCAGAGCACCGTTGAAATATTGATGAGACAAGTGAAGAGACAGCAGAAGCAGAAGCAGAAACACAACACGACGAGCAACAAGTGCAACTGAGACAAGAACAATAATAGCGACATTTGTTTTTTAACATTTTTTTTTCATTCACGTACCTGAAGTGTAGGTACGTGTGTGTGTGTGTGTTTGCGTTTTTGTAGGCGCGTGTGTGTTAGTGTCAGCAAAAACAACATGTAAATGCAGATCAAATGACGTCGTGCAGCATTCCGAAAAAACACAATTACAAATCCCTCGGCGCTGCCGGCACGCAACTCCGCTGGCTGGACTGCCTCATACGGCTCTGTTTGTTTACCCGAGGTAAGTCGAACACGGCGTATACGTTATTTATGTGACAGCCAGACAACAACAACAAAAACAACAGCAACAATCGCAAAGAGTTGCCACAGAGTTCGGCCCCATAGGTTGTCTGCCTCTGTTCTTCTTCTGCATAGCTGCTAGCTATGTAACTCCACTAGAGCCGAATATAGTGCTGCTAACTCCACTCAATGCTAACAGCCGAAAAATGGCTAGATTTGGAGCCGCTATATTAGCAATTAATGCAAGCTGCAGTTAGCCTTTTTTCCAACTGGCTTTTTTAAGCTAACCGATCGTGCCAGCATATCATAGAATTTACTTAGGTTCGCTTACACTGATAAATATTCAAGTCAGATTTCTCGCTAATTAAAGAAAAACATTATTTAACTTGGCCGCACTTGCGGCTAACTTAACTTCAAGCAGTGGGGGCAGCACTCGAGGCGACGAAGATTTGTGTTTGCCTTTTGGTTTTATTTATTTTTCAACTACACCCCTTTCTCTCCTTTTCTCTCACTTTCACTCTCCATCTCTCACGCTTGTTGAACCCGCTGCAGAAAGTGCAGCTGCTACGCGTTAATGTGTAAAAGAGCCAGCGGCCAAAAAGGAAATGCTATTAATATGAAAATTTCCCCAGAAGCAGGCGAAGTCGAAGAATATTGCACATTACCGAAAGAAGCAAAAGAATCTGACCTCCCCTACACTCTATTTGCTTCCCTTTTACCCCTGCTAATGCCACAGCAAGCTGTGAAAACAAAGCGGAAAGAGAGGAGAGAGGGGGAACAGTGCTAAGTAAACTGCAGCAAAATGGCAAAAAGAAAACAAAGAAGAAAATTGTCTAAAGATAATCTGCGGAAAAGTGTGAAAAAACTTTGTCCGCACTCAAATCCTGTCTCCCCACTTGCTTCGCTACTCCCTCAGTTTCCAGAGAGACAAGGAAAGAGAGAGAGAGAGAGAGAGAGCGAAAGTTATAGAAAAGAGTTGGCATAAGCCTTAAGCTGACTTTCGATTGACCAACTCGTTGTCTCGCTGTCTCGCCCTGAGATGATTATGATTATGACGGAAGGAGGTCGAACAAGTGCTGCACTTCCCTCCCCCCGCCCCCATCTATGGCTATGGCTTCGCATTTCATTCATTCAATTATGTTTAGCTAACTTTTCCTTTGCATCAGTTACTTAGCATAACTCAGCAAACTTGGCCGACAACTGAGCATTCTATAGTTAGGAGGGATGAGAAAATACTTGGAAAATAAATATTATATATATGAGCTAATGGATTAGCACAAGTAATGGTATATTTCTTAGAAACTTGATAAGTTTTGCAAATCATATATAATCTGAAGAGGTTCTATTATTTTCCAAATCAAATCAACTGCATAACAACCCCTTATATCATACCAAATGAAAGCAAACTAATTAAGCTCTTCAACTAGATATATATATATATGGTACACTATGGGGGTGCCAGACACACCTCCTTAGCTTGTTGGCAACAGATAGAGAATCTGAAAATAACATAAATAATTGTTTATAAAAAATGCAAGAGCTCAATTAATATTTAAATACGTTAAAAATGATGGCAATCTATTTGCAGCATAAATAAACATTAATTACTCAAGAAATGAGATAATAAAATATCTGAATTTACGATTATTTATTAAAACATTAATTGCAGAGATAACTTTCTTTCACACACACACAGAGCACGGCAGGTGTTAAGAACGTGTGTGTGTGTGTGTGTGAGACTATTTATCACGAATTTAAACAGATGGCATTAAAAAATCGAAATATATTGAGGCGAAAGCGAATATATTTAATGGTCTTATTGATACCCTGTAAATGAAATTATATGAAAGAGCAGAGTGATTTATATGCAGGGTATTTAACCATCAAGCACACCCCAACTAGTTTCCACTCACGCTTCATGCTCTTGAAAATGAAATGTTTATGCTCAAAAATTAAGTACGCATTTCTATTAAAGTATCACGATTTAATGACGACGAGACATAAAGAAAAGATATGGCAGAGCATAAAGTAAAAGTAAACACAAGTTTTAATACTCGCCGAAGGTGACAGACATCATTCACGAGTATGATATAGTGCTTTGACTTAGGACACTATAATAAACTGTGATTTCTAAAGTGGCAAATGTGTGTATTCTAAGGAAATACTTTATATACGCTCTTGATAAGCTTGTATATGGTATGGTATTCGAATTAAGAGTATATAGTTGAAACTTTATGAGTAATAATAGGAATCTGCGAAGATCTTTAAGCGTATTAAGCCTTATCAAATAGTTGAGGCTTGTATGCAGTCGTAAGACCTTAAGAAAACCTATTATACTCTTTGTAGTAAGTTATATATATAAGAGAGATAGTAATTCGGATGCTTTGATCGGATTTTGATGTAGACAGCTTTTCCAACAGGAGTTCTCACTACGAAAAGAGGCTCAAGTAAAGCGGACACTGCGGTTAGATATTCCTCCCACGCATATTTTTATTCTGCACACTTCCATGATTCATTAACATGCTGATACACCCTGCAATAGATTATGAAAAGCCTCTTTGGGAAAGCACTCAATGCAAGCAGAGTGCTCTTAAGTGTTGCTGAAGCAGGTGAGAACGGGGGGAGTTAGGATACACATATAAACCTATATATATTTTTTTTCTCTGTTGTATTCGGATTATGATTCAATAATTTGTTTTGGTTTTCTTTTGCTTTCGTAAATAAAAGGAAAGTTATTTAAGTCTTTGAATTATGTATGTGATTTCATTTGTATACGACAAAAAGCGACCTCCTCCCTGGTCCCTAACAATCCCAACTTTCCCCCCTCCGAGCAGCCTGTGGGCAAACTTCAAGTAATTTTTTGAGCTTTTCGGTTAAACTGTTAAAGTTTTTTTTTTGGGGTCTTCGAATGTTGAAGGTCTTCAGATACAGTTTGGTATTGGTTATGTAAATAGAGGGGGAGACAGTTCTTGCTTGGACCACATAAGGGGGACTCTCTCTCTCTCACTCTCTTAAGTGCCCAGCGGGAGCGCGTGAGTTGTGCAAGCTTCTGGTGACGCACCCTCAGACGTCGACGTTGACGTCGTAATCGTCTTAGCTGCAGTTACCAGAGCTACCTGAGACCCTCCAGGACTCCGCTAACTGTCTGAGACTTCTGCGGTCGCTGCAGATGACAGTTAAACGGAGTGCTGCCTAATCAGCTACAAGCAGCGGGGGGAAATCAACAACAGCAGCTGTCTGTGAGGGGGGTGGAGTTAGGTAAGGGTAAAATCTCGGATAGAGTTACGGTTTGCTGTTATAAACGCAGTTTCAGTGTCGTTGGTGAAAGCATAACAAGCCTGACACTGCGTTTTACCCCACACTCACCTAGCTCATTGCACTGCGAGAAAAGCTTGCGTGGGTTGGGTGAAGAATAGATTTATTACTAGAGTTGATAATGCTCAAGCCGGAAAAAGGATAATTAGCTGAATTAGAGACTAAAGAACCCTAAATGTAACCTTAAACCTATAGATAAGCCCAAAGCAGAAAAACAGACAATTAGCAAAGATTTCAGACTGTAGAGCCCTAGAGGTAACTTGAACTTTCTTTTCTACGCTTCCCACATGCTGCTCCTATTTTAAATCTTTAGCTTATTTCCCTCCAGAAACAGCTGAAAGCGTTTGATGCTTTTCTCACGCTAAGTTCGCTTTGTCAGGTATATATTAAATCGACTACAAATGTTTTCGTGCTGTGTGAGTTCCCCTGTTATTCCTGTGCGTTTTTACGTTATCCTGCCATGCTGTCACAGTCGCTATAAGCCAGTTAAGACAGGTTCCCAGGACACCGCGTCCTGACTGGCTGCCACGTTGCAAGGATACCGTACCACATTGTCTAACCGCATGTCCGTCTCCCACTCTCCCCCACTCTCGGTCCCTCCATGTCCCAGTCCACCTGTCTAGCTTTGATTCGCAGGACTCTGTTGTTGGTAACCATAAAACGATGGGCTTTTTATCTCTGGCCAGGCTTGTGGCAGCGTGGCCAACTCCCAAATGGCCATCAAACAGGTTTGGCGTATTTAAAGGCCAAAGCAGATGGTGGCAAAAAACAGCACAAACGCCAGTGACATTGGCTAAAAGAGTCGAATGAGATGAACGCGAGATAGAGAGAGAAATCTACTCTAGAATAAATAGTTAAATATTTGCAATGCCGTAAAAAAGCTAAATTTACTTCAAGAAAAATACACTGCATGTTATTTTTCAAGCCATTGAATAAAAGCTAGATTTTACGGAAGAGTTGGCAGCACTGCTTGCAGCTAGTTTCATTCCAGGCAAGACTGCCAGCTGATTGATACAAGACTCAAGACTGTGGAAGACTGACGCAAGGAAGCTAATAGCTTTGTCAACTTATCGCTGTCTTTGACTGACAAATGCTAAGTGATGTGATACACAGGAGAGCTGACAATAGCTGACGCAGCTGGCCATCGTGCGCTGATCTTTGGCTCAGCTAACTCACTCGCTCTCTTATTCTCTGTATCTCCTTACTGACTCTTGCTTCAGACGTTATCTTTGTAATTACTTTGCCCATTCTCTTTCACTCTCATTTGTTTTAATTCTCACTCTAATTATCGCTGTTTCCCACTCATATTCTCATACTGCTTTATACTCTCCCACGCTCTGTTTCAGTTAGTCCCCTTTACTCCTCTCTCTTCCTCTGTCTCTCTTCAGCTGCTCCTATCTCTTCTGCTTTACCTCCATCCCTTATCCACTCACTGCTCATATTTAAATACTCTGAAAATTACAGTGTACGCATTAAGCATACGCCACATGTGCCGACTGCCACTTTTCAATCGAGAATTGTCAATAAAAACACCCAGAGTGGAGGAGGAGGAGGAGGAGAAGGAGGAGGAGGAGAAGGAGGAGGAGGAGTGGTATGGTTGCCGGAAGAGGGTTGTTCACACGGTAGGCGTATCGTTAGGTGGCAATAACAAATAAATTTTCGTGCTGCGGCATGCATGAACATGTACAAACATGTTTTGTGCAAATATTAAATTTGAACATTAGAACCGCAAAAATCAATCAAACTCAAAAGGCCAACGGCAATGGGCGGGACGGAACGGTGGGGCTGCAGATAGACGGGGTAGGAGGCAGGCAGGCAGTGTGTGTGTGGGGGAAGGGGAAGCTGTAGAGGTGGCAGCTGCCTGCTGCTGGTAACTGTAAACATTTTCCGCGCTCGCTCGTTCGCGCTTTTTCCCTTGTTTTCTCGATAAACAAAATTTGCAAATGTTTTTCTTAATCATCTCCAACTCCATTTTAATCATCGTCATCTGCCCTGCCCTTCTCTTGTTCCCCGTCTGCGCTTGTCGCTGCTGCAATTTTTCCAAATTTATCAAGCATCCTTCGCCTCTGCCCTTGCTCTCTCCCCTCTTTCAGCTCCCCTGTTCCCTCCTCCTCAGTCTGCGGTGCCGTCGCATGCATATGAAACATGTCGACTTTCTCGACATGTACAGCAACAACAAAAGCCGCAACAAATACTTGTTACCCCTCCCCCCACTTCCCCCTGGTACCCCTACTCTATGTGCTTTTCCGCATTGTGCTGGTATTTTCCCCTCTCCATCCGATGCTAGAGAGAGAGAGAGAGAGAGAGAGAGGGGCACCTTCACGCTACCCTGTCATAATCAGAACCCTCCACGGTTTCTCAACATGTTTTATTGCGCTTTCTCTGCAAAGAATGTTTTTTAATTCCGCAATTGATGATGATATATCAAACTGTTGGAACGATATAATGATATATTTCGGAACATTTTTATGTGGAACTTTTGATAAAAACATATTACCAGAGGAAAATTCAGTAAAGTTTGCATTTTGAACTCATAATGATAACATATAGAGTAGCATGTTCAGAAATTTGTTTTATTGTGTTTTTTTTCGAAGTTTTTATACCCTTCGACCATTGAAAATGGTCAAAAAAGGGTATACTAACTTTGTGCAAAATGTATGTAACAGGCATAAGGAGGCGTGGCAGACCCCATAAAGTATATATATTCTTGCTCAGGATCACTAGCCGAGTCGATTGAGACATGTCCGTCTGTCTGTCCGTCTGTCCGTCTGTCCGTCTGTATGAGACAACAGATCTCAGCTATTAAAAAAGCTAGAGATACCAAATTTGGCATGAAGGTTCCTGTAAATCATAGGCAGATAAAGTTTATCTCAAATTTTTGATGCCACGCCCACCGCCCCCGCAAATCGGTTATTTGCGATTATTAAGCAAAGTATTAAATCCATAACGTTCTACTTTGGTATGTATAAAGCTAAATGCAATATGAACATATCCTCCAAATTACAATCCGATCGGACTAATAACACAGAAGTTATTCAAGTCAACATTTTCAGTACAAATGTTCGGTACGGGCAGCAGCCGACGCGCTGCTTTGAGCAGTTGACGCCGACGTCGACGTTGCGTCGTGTCGCTTTACTCTTTACGCGCGTCGCTGTGTGAGTGCGAGCGAGTAAGCTATATGTACTAGAAGTATTTGTGCAGAATTCTCTGTTTGAAATTATGAGTGTGGTTACACGTTTGTAACGGATTTGGAAAATTGGGAGAAGGGTATCTTACTGTCGGGCGCCCGACTGTAGCCTTGCTTTCTTGTTTCTTTTCAAATTTCTGATTGCTGCAGAAATAATAAAAGATATTAATGTTTTAAGAAATGAAAATAATTTACGTTTTTTTCTCCTGCTACTTTTCCACTTAAAAATTCAGCCCCTCCTCCTCATTCCCGCACACCTCCCTCCGCCCTCATCCTTCTTTTCTATCGACATTTAACATTTGCGTGCGACTGTTTGAAGTTTTTTTTTTTTTTTTTGGAGGGTCCTTCCTCTCTCACTTAGTTATTCATGAGTCCAAACACGACACATGCCTCTCGCACTCTCCCTCTCTCTCTCTCTCTTACTCGCTTTCTCACTCTGCCCTCGCTGGCCACACGGCACGGTGAGGCAATTTGATTCTGCCCAGCAGCGAAATAATGCAACAGTCCGCTGTTGCACAGAGGCGTAGCAGAGGAGGGGGGCGTAGCAGGTGGACGGACTGCCCGACAGTTTTAAAGGCAGAGCGAGAATAATTTCGGACAGCAACCTTAATTGTCCCTAATTGCAGCTTACAATTAACGCGCACATTGTTTGTGCTGCGAAATCTCAGGCTGATTTTAAAGTGCAACAACTCACATTAAATTAAATACGAAATCGCTGGGAATCTTATGTGTTAAGGTATTTTCTGGCATACCTAAGAAGACCTCATATATAGCGCCCATTTTAGTCAATCTTTCTGCACTCATCCTAAACGTATTGTATTACAAATTGATTAGGTCTCTTATGAACACATCAAAAAAACATCGCATTAAGAAATGAAGAGTATTTAGAATACCCCTTGAAATACAACAAAAATACTCTGGATTAAAAAAAAAAAACCGTATCATATTTTGATGTGTTATTTTATACTTATTGCTAGTAGAATACGAGTGTTTAAAATCAATATAAAAGTTAGTAAATACATCATAACTAGTTAGCTGTGCTCTAGTACCTAAGATGTTGTCATATAATCGCTGGAATCTTCTATGTATATATATATAATCCTCTCATGTTTATCATCATCCTAATTTGTGTTACTTTTCATTGTTTATAGCGCTTGCTCTAATTTTTTTTTGTATACCTTTTACCCTCTAGAGATTATCAACGTAATAATCTTCAACTTGTTCCGCTTCTGCTTCTGTTGTTTTCATCCAACTATGCTCTCTCATTATCCTCTTTTCCACTTATTCATTTTCATATTTCATTTAATTTTCCTGCTGTTGCTTTTTAGTCTGTGCCAAGGTTAACGTATTTTCCGCAGTGAAAATTTCTTCGCATTCTTCGTTGTTTTTTTTTGTTTTCTCGCTGTGTATTCCGTTTGCTCCTCTTAATTACTTAAAGTGCACATTCTTCGCATTTTGCCGGGTCGAGGCTGTAGTTCCCTTTCCCTTTGACTACGTCTATGCTTTTGCCTGGACTTATCTGTTGACGCGTTTTAATTTCATTAGCCCCGACAACATTTTAACCTTTTTTCCCACACTTTTCCCTCGCCTGTTACTGTTGTTGGCGCTCTGACAAATCTGTGAAATCAGGTCAGAAAGACAAAAATCAACGCTAATGTTGTTTGGGGGAGTTGTCGCAAGTTGTCATCATGTTTGGCGTGCAAATTGAATTGTACCAAGTGCCGACACTTTTCATAGATTAAGGCTGACAACTCAATCCACTCAGGCACACACACATACCTAGACTCATGTCGCAAAATTAATTCAATAATCTCAAAGTCATCTCTTGTAGCCCAGAAAAATGATTCCAAGGAAAGCGAGCGAGAACGAAACTAACAAATTAAATGGAAAGTTGCCACCTCGCTGCTTGTTTTGCCCTTAGCTAGTGCTCTTCTTTGCGATTCTCATGTGTGAGCATTTTGCCTTCTTTGTTTCCCATTAAATTCACGCTCTTCTTTCATTGTTTCTTTCCTCTTTTCTTTGTTCGCGTGAAGACTTAACGCCTCCGCTCGCTAGAAAACCAATCAATCTGTGAGAAAACAAGTTTCTAGAGAGAATTGTGTGTGTGCACGACGTTGAGATACTCCTCATTCAGACTCTTAGTTGCCTTTATTGAAGTGTTCTAGCGTTTATCTTATGAATGAAATGATATATGCCTGCTGTCGTATAATAATTATATGCATAGAGTCTTTAGGAACTTACATACCAAATTTCAGAGGAAAAGCAGTGCACATAGCAGAGATCTATGCAGTTCTGTGGACATAGTCATACTATCTCTTACCTGTTATAGTTAGGGTTATATTTTGCCAACTTTCAGCTATATATACCCCTTTGACACGCACTCGCCCAGGGTATACGTGGCATGCGAACAGAAATCATAATTAAAAACGCATTGCTAGCGAAATGTGCGACTCGATGCGGCTTAGGAACCGCCCACAATCAGCACCTCGAATTGCAACTGAACGGCAGCAGTTCCACACAGCATGTGGCAACAAATATTGCCACGCCCACCACGGAGCAAAGTTTGGACTAACTTAAATGCTGACCACGCCCCCCACACACACCCGCACACACACACAACGAGCTGGCGACAGACTTAATGACCAAACGATGTTCGGGCAGGTCGAGGGGTGGGAAGGTAGTAGCTGGGTAGCTGGGCGGGTAGCTGGGCGGGTTAGGGGTGTAGCTACTAGGCGCACGTCCAGGCCGGCAGGCAGGCAGGTAGCCGGTTAACAGGTAAACTCGTGTTCCGCAAACAACATTTGTAATTGAAATTCGGCCAAAAAGCAAGAGGCAGCAGCAGCAGCAGGAAGCGGGAAGGAAGTTGGAGACGCAACTGATGGCGCTACAGGGCATTACTACTACTCCTCAGGGGGAGCACACAGCTGGGGATTAATTTGGTAAGCGGCTGCTCAATGCATAATTAACAAAATGAAACAGTTAGACAAGCCTGGCAAAGACGAGCAAAGGGTGTGGCCAGCCTGTCCACAACTGCATCACGCTTCTCCTTCGGCTACTCCTCCTGCTCTCTCTCTCTCTCTATCTCTCTCTGTCTGTCAACAATGTGGACAACAATGCAATGCCAAACTCAATGTCTGCCTCAAGCAGCTTGCAGCAGCGTTGCAATTGTCATGCGAGGAGCAGGAGGAACACGAGAGCGTCCATGTAAATTCTCGATTATCATAGTTACTTTTGGGCCAGGCCAGAAATCCTTTTGTGTGTGTACACCTTCCCCTCCCCCGCCACCAAACAAACAGCATTGCCAACATGACTTCCGTTTGAGGCACCTTCACCTCTTCTGGCCAAGATTTCCATATATCTGTGCTGCCTGTCGTCGTCATTGTATCGTCGTGCTGCTGCTGCTAATGAAAATCCTCATGTCTCCACTTGTCGAGAGTGAGTTTACTTTTGGGGCCTGTCATGATATAGTATGATATAACTCATTGTTCCCTGTGTCTATTCAAATGACATGCTCTCACTAGGTCACTTTAATGGGTACACTCTTAGGTATAGTTGTATTTTATACAAATTTAACTAGTACAGAGTGTTCTCTTAGCTTATATCTCATACAACATCATATTATATTGTTTTTACTCTTCAACTGCTTTAGCAGCTTAACAGCCTGCCTGTTCGCCTTAAAAATAAGATCTTTAGTATTTTTCTATTTTTCTGTCTGTTTGAACACGCAGATCTCCGCTATCCTAAGAGCTAGAGATACCAAACTTGGCATGAGGCTTACTGTATATCATAGGCTGCATTCCATATTATAGCTGCCACGCCCACACCTCAAGTAATAAACATATATCTTCAACCCTGCGCCCTCCATAGTTGTTTTCATGCTTTCCCACTCTTTTTTCAAACCTTTTCCGTACACACCTCAAATTTCATTTAACTTTTCCCACTTGATAAACTGTATTTATACTTTTCAAGCTAGTTTGCCTTTTTTTCTATTTGCTCTCATCATCATCCATCGTTGTCTGCTCCATTGTCACTCTATAATCAGCATAAAACTTTTCGAGTGTCTAAACGATAAAAAAAAACAGAACTGAAGGTTGCTTGGATGAACTCTTTGCTTATTGTGTTTGTCCTCCATGGTCACTTGGAGCTCAACAGCTTTAGTTCTTTTACAAAGTAAATATACCCCGCTCTCTCTCTCTCTCCCTTTCTCTCTCTCTGTGCCACTCTTCTGCAGTCGAGAGCATGCTGAGTTTCAAGTGAATCAAATTGACTCTTCAACAAAAAGTTATCCATGGTCACTTGACTGACGGGTTCTCTCGGAGATGATTGTGATTTCCTCTTTCCGCAGTTATCACACACACACACACACACACACACACACTTGAATCTCTTTCGCTCACACACAAACACTTGAAAGTTTGTCGCACATTTGCAAAATGAAAAATAGATTCAGCTGCCTCTTGCAACTTCAAAGATGCAGACGCAGCAGCTACAGCTAAGTAAGTAATAGATACAATTGCACTTGAAGATAAATATTTGTCGTCGCTGCTGCAGCACCTGGGAAAACTTCTGAGTGTGTTTGTTTTGTCTGCCATTTTTCACTGCAGTAGAAGCAGCAGAGAATGCAGAGAAGAGAAGAAGAGGGAGAAGGAGCAGAGTGCAACAGCAACTAAATAAATTCGGCATAATTTGTGGGCGATAACCACAACAAATTAAATCAAATCGATGATGCTGCTGCTGCTGGAACAATTTAATTTCAATTTTCTAAAAATTGTTTATTTGCAACTTGCGCACACGCGATACGTATGCAAATTCACAACAAAATCATATTTACTGCGGCCAGACAGAGAGACAGACAGACAGAGAGACAGACAGTGGGAGAGTGCATATTGTGCACAGTGCGTGCTAAAAGTATAAGAATAACATTTGAATTGATGCAGTGATAGAGAACTTCACATAATTTGCAGAGTATGTGCAGGCTAAAATTGAAAATATGCAAATATAATTGTTTTACCAAGGGTACACATAAAATACTTGCATAATTATTGTATAAAGCAAAAGAAGTACTAAAATGCCTAAAAATACTTTATTTCTAAAGCTAACAAAAAGTAACTTTTAATACTCACTCATATGTGTAGCAAAACAGCTTAAAAATTGCTACTTTTTAAAGTAGGAATGAGCACAGTACATTTTTATTTGAGTTCACTTAAGTACCCATAAAATACTTATAACTAAATGGCTTCAAATCGAAGAAAGAATGAAGAGAATAAACTTGCCACCTCAGTAATCCACTCTATCTATAAGATACTCATCAGGTTACCTATCTAAGCATATGTATGTGTAGCTAAAGTACTCGAAAAATATCTGACAATTCCTTAACTTAAAGTTGATTTTAGTAAACCTTGAATAACTCAATCCCTTGATGCTACACAAATCCACACAAGAGCCTCAATCAGTCATCGTTTTTGTGATAAGCAAAGCGTAGTACTCATAAAATACTTGACTTGGGCAAATTCTCAGGTAAAACTTGTGCAATTTGTGAAAATTGAACTGATATAATTGAGCCGGAGAGAGATTACGAGCAATTTGAGTGCTGAGTACAACATTCATTTGCCTCGTTGTGCCTTGTGAGTGCACTCACAGGACTGAAAATCGGTTTAATTATCGTGAAATTCGAAGAGGTATTCGGTTCCACATGAATCATTGCACTGCTCTACTGTGAGTGTGCGCATACTTCTGGCACACAGTGTGCGCGCTGCGCTGCGTTGCGTTGCTTTGCGGTTGTTCATCAATTTTATTTAGGGAAATGTGAAACGATGCAAAACGTTGGCCAAATGTGGGTAAACTCGTTGTGTGTAAGTGTGTGTGTGTGTGTGTGTGTGTTTGGGTGTTTGGGTTTGTTTATTTGAGTTATGCATAGATCAAGTTTAAAAGGTAAACATGTCCCCCTGCCCCCATCCACCCGCACATGCCGCATGCCAAAAAGCGGCCCCAATTCGCATGCAGTTTTGGCTAAACAAATTACAAGGTCTCTCACAAGTCAAGTGTGGCCTAATAATTATAGACACACACCCAACCCCGACCCGATCCGACCCATCCCCACCTCCGAACACACACACAGTTTGTTTGGAAATCAATTTTTGGCGACGATAAGCGACAAGCGATAAGCGCAACACAAACAACAAAAGGCAAATGCCAGACAAAAGCCAAGGCCACAAAGGGATTTCAAGGTTGCCAGCAGGATAAGCAGGCCATTGGATTGCCTAAAAACCGCAGGGCAGGGTGAGTGGGTTGGATGTGGATGGCCTAGACAAAGTTTGGACTTAAGTGAAGGCTTTATTACACATACGAATAAAGCGATGATTTGCCTTTTGATAACTATTTTGTTGCATACTTTTAAGTGCTGTACTGGGGCGTATGGGGGCGTGTCCATTTTCTAGAACCAACATACGTAGCGTACTATAATATGACATATTGTCAGCACATTTGATAGCTCTAGCCCGTATAATAGACGAGATCTAGTTGTTCATACAGACAAAAATGCACGATTCGATTTGAAATCACTTAAAATATTTTAATTTTCTGTTGGACAAAACTAGATAGAACTTGCATAATTGCAATACCATAATTTGATTAGTGTTGGAAAACGTTGACTATTGTATTATTCTTTTTTTTAGTGTTAGTTAATTTGTTTTTTGCTTTTAACCATGGCCAACTTGCGGTGCTTTGCCTTGTTCAGCTTACCGCTTTGGGATGGTTTTTGTGTTGGCGCTGATAGCGTGGGGCAAGCCGTGGATGACTGGGAGGAGTCCTGCAAATCGGACGACTGAGGCGTCTCTTCCCTCATGGTAAACGTGGCCAGTTGACGCAGCGGTATGACCTCATCGCGGGAATACTCCTCCTGGTGGCCAACTGTCCAGCCCAGTTGCGCCAGCTGGGTCTGTAGCTCCTCCTGGGTGCGTTGCTCCATTATAAAGAGAGAGTATTTTAACCACGTACTACTACGAACTGTGTGAAACACACACACACACACGCACACACACAGTGTATAATTTCGAGAATTTTGACTAGACTTGGCAAAATTCACAGTGTAAGTTCTTTGGCCAAGAAAATAATAGATTCTATGGCGTTCTAAAATGTCGTTAATGTTTCAATTGGAAAAGTAAATACTTTTAAAAATATTTTAGTGTTACTTGAAAGTCTTAGCAATGTCAAAAGTCAAAGAACATTTGATAGATATAAAATAGCAAGGGCAACTTCAAAGGAACTTTCTCTCAAGGAAGACTAGATCGTATTATTGAGGGAGTGGACATTTTCTTTATGGTTTTACCTCTAGATTGGTTTTGCATTAAAAAATAATGAATTTACAATTTTCAGAAATGTTTACCTTTCCCATTTCTTTCATGCTACCTGTAGATCGATTTCGGGACCCCTATAGAGCCTCATGTATGAATAACTTCGTCAAAAATCATCAGGTTTTCATGGGAGAGGGCATTTTATCCATTTTTGTCTTTAATTTTATTGCTGCATCAAAAAATATTGCATTTAGAATTTTCAAAAATTTGGGCTCTTCCCATGTCTTTCATGCCACCCTCTTGCTCGATTTGAGGACCCCTAGAGAGCCTCTTGTATGGAAAACTTCGCAAAAACCATCCGATATCCTTGAGAGAAGACTTTTGATCCTCTATTTGGCATATATATTGATTCCACATCTAAGAATTTGCAATCTGAGACTTTCAAAAATTTGAGCCTTACCCATGTAGTCAATGCTACCCTATAGATCGATTTCGGGACCCTCTGCCTCTGCCTCTGGTATGGAAAACTTCGTCAAAAATCATCCGATTTTCTTGAGAGATGACTTGTTATCCATTATTTGGCATATGTTATGATTCAACATCAAAATATATGCAATCTAAGACTTTCAAAAATTTGGGCCTTTGCCATGTTTTCTATGTTACCCCCTCGCTTGATTTCAGAATCTCTATAGAGCCTCTGGTATGGATAACTTTGTCAAAAATCATCAGATTTTCTTGAGAGATGACTTTTTATCCATTATTTGGCATATATATTGATTCTACATAAAAATATTAGCCATCTAAGACTTTTGAAAATTTGGACCATCCGCATGTCTTCCATGCTACCCTCTAGATCGATTTTGGGACCCTTATAGGGCCTCTAGTATAGAAAACTTTGTCAAAAATCATCCGATTTTCTTGAGAGATGACTTTTTATCCATTTTTTGGTCTCTAGATTGATTCTGCATCAAAATATATTGAATTTAGAATTATCAAAAATTTGGGCCTTACCCATGTCTTAAATGCTACCCTCTAGATTGATTTCGAGACCCCTAGAGAGCCTCTAGTATGGAAAACTTCGTCAAAAACCATCCGATTTCCTTGAGAGATGACTTTTTATCCATTATTTGGCATATATATTTATTCTACATCAAAATATTAGAAATCTAAGACTTTTAAAAATTGGGACCTTCCGCATGTCTTCCATGCTACCCTCTAGATCGATTTCGGGACACCTATAGAGCCTCTAGTATGGAAAACTTCGTCAAAAACCATCCGATTTCCTTGAGAGAGAACTTTTTCTCCATTATTTGGTCTCTAGATTGATTCTGCATCAAAATATATTGAATTTAGAATTATCAAAAATTTGGGCCTTACCCATGTCTTAAATGCTACCCTCTAGATTGATTTCGAGACCCCTAGAGAGCCTCTAGTATGGAAAACTTCGTCAAAAACCATCCGATTTCCTTGAGAGATAACTTTTTATCCATTATTTGGCATATATATTTATTCTACATCAAAATATTAAAAATTTGGACCTTCCGCTTGTCTTCCATGCTACCCTCTAGATCGGCTTCGGGACCTTTATAGAGCCTCAAGTATGAATAACCTCGTCAAAAATCATGGGAGACGACATCTTATCTATTATCTGGCCTCAATTTTGATTCTGCATCGACGTTTTAGGAATCAAAATTTGGCAAATAATTTGGACCTACTATGAGGTTAAGTTACGCCTAAAGCGGTATACCCCGGCTTGCACAGATCTAGGGTATGTCAAAATCACAGAGCACTCGTTTGACGTCTCTCTGACCCTTTTTTTCTTGAAGGGAATTGTCTTCGAATTGCTCCTTTTGTGCCCATTTCGGATGAGGCGTAAAAGAAATCATAAAATTAAATATGCGTAGCCTACTTTTTGGGGAGGGTCGGTCTTGCTGGCCCTCCCTGCCTGGCTGCCTGGCTGCAATTGACTTAATATCCTCGGGGCAAACAATCAAAACAACAGACAACTAACCAGGCAGGCCTACAGGGGAGCAGAAAACGATGGGCCTGTGGGGGGCGTGGCAACTGAAGCAGGTGAAGCCGAAAAACCGCAAAAGTTCCGCGATGGCGACCAAATCCAAAAACTGAAACTGCGGCGGCATCATTTGATAGCGGAAAATGGCTAAAACGCAGAAGAGGGGCAAGTAGAAGAAGCTGCCGGAGGAAGGGAAGAAGACAAAGGAAAAGGTCGAAGAGGAAGTTGAAAACCGTAGCCCGAAGGCAGATCCATAAAAAGAAAAACACAGTTTGAGGAGGGAAATGGGATGGGTTGAGATGAGGAGATGTTAGTGGAAATCGGGATCGATTTGCAACGCTCAGTTGCAGCCATTGAGGCAGGGAGGAGAAGGAGGTGCAGGATGAGGTTAATGGGTGCAGGGTAGGGCAGTTGGAAATGAAAGGGGGTGCTGGGTGCCAAATAGGGTCTATTGACGCTGGGATTCGGACCTGCTGTGTGTGCTTTGTTGCCTTTTTCGCAGGCAGGCAGTTGTTTCTGTTGTTTGTTTGTTGTTGTTGTTGTTGTTGTTGCTGTCGTTGCTTCATTTAATGGCTGCAATTATGGCGTCATTTACATTTTGCCTTGAAGAATAACGATTGCCCCCCTCCCTGCCCATCCTCCCTTCGCTTGCACTCTTGCCCTTTTTCGACCCCTCTCTATCAATCCTCACCCTCGTTTTGAGTTAGCCTCGTCAAGCGTTTTTGGCTAACACACAAAGCATTTGCAGCTGCTGCTGCTTGTGTAGTTGTTGTTCTTATCATTTGTATACCCTGCATGCATAAATCATGAGGATAGTTTGGTTCTGGTGCCGTTTCCAGTTGCGTAAGTGTTGCAGCTGGTTCTGGTTTGAAATTATTCCAACAATATGTGTGCAAAATTGATGTACCAGCTTTGTTTCTGTTTCTTGTTCCGGTTCCGGTTCCGTTTCTGGTTCCGAAACGAATCAATCGCTCGAATTTATGCACAGTTCCGTTCTTCACTCGGTTATAAAATATTTAATTGCTTGTTTGTCGATAAAAACAATTGAATTGTTGCTACGGAACCGATTTCGGAACCATCTGTCTGTTTGAACACGCAGATCTTAGCTATTATAGAAGCTAGGCATACCAAATTTGGTATTATGCTACTTATATAGCATACAAAGCAGAAGCTGATTTCAAATTATAGATGCCACGCCCACTGCCCACGTAAATCGTTAAACAGAAAGAGTATTTCTCGCTTTTTAGAGTTATTTTCGCATATTTGCAGTCTCTTAATGCTTTACTGGGTATCTCCTAGTCTTGCTATGTTATCCCATATAGCACTATGTTCTCTTGTTCCGCTTTGTTATATTGTTATTGTTATTGTTATTTTTATTTCAATGCCACTTTGCCTGCTAAGTACCCTACACATTTCTTTCAATTTCTTTGTTTTCAACTGAGCGTATCCCTGAACCAGGGATGGAGAGGGGCGAAGAGGGGAGAAAGGAAGCAAAGTGCTTGGAAGCTTGCTGCAGCTGCCAATAGAAATGATATATATATACCTAACTTGGCCAACGAAACCCAACGATTTTGATGGATTCACGAGGTTTCCTTCCACTTGGTGGCTTGACAATCGTTAAAACCGGCGACGACGATGATTTTTATCGGTTTCGATACGCATTTATCGCACTTTTATTAATATCATTAGATATGCATTCCGGGAGTACCTCGTACGATGCGATTTATTGACTTTAAATAGAAATTGTCGAATTGCAAAAGAGTTTTGTGTGTGGGAAGCGAAGAAAAACTTATTTTATGACTTCAAACCATGCAGAATTTCAGAAAAATTAAGTGTGCTGTAAGTCAAGATATGATCGTAATTCAGCCAAACCCTGAAGCAGTAAAAAAAAATATCACACTCAATTTTGAGTTTGTTGTGGTCAGGTTTATTGCTTGAGTTCCAGTTCCAGTTCCAGTTCCTTAAGTGTGTAATCCGTGCGTAAATCACTTTTTTAATATTCTGACTCAAGTTCGGCTACCACAGAACGCCTCCCTATGGGCCACGCCCCTTGGCTGGGCCTGTTTTTATTGCTTGCCCGTTTGTCTACGCTTATTTAGCATGGCCTTTCATTATCGTTTACTTATGTCCTTTCTTTCGTTCATCTCCCTGCCCTCCGTACCCTGCCGTTTTGTTAGCTTTTTAATTGGCACTTACGACGCGTCGCGATGCTTTGAGCTTAGGCCTAAGAGCAGCGTTGCCAGTGTTGGCTAATTTATTTTTTCGGCAAATGCTTTTTATCCTTTTGTCATTTGCCGGGACCCTGGCAGGGGAACAGAGGGTCGGTCCTCCGAAATGAAATTCAACTAATTGCGTAACGCATACGCCGCGTGCGCCTTAAGTGAGCTTTGCCTGCAAGACTGCAGACAAGGGTCTTAGACAATGTCAGCTTGCCTCCTGCTGCCCCATCCTCCTCTAGGAAGGGAAGTCTTCAATTTATGTGCGTGTCCATGTGGCGTTTTATTATCTCAATTTGCTGTTGCCAGCTAAAATCCAGCGGGATTTGTGGCATGATTTAGTGCTGTGTGCAGTGTCATTAAAATTTAACTAAGAGCGCCAACTTCATATGACAATGCACAATAGCAGCAAGAGATAGCGAAAGAGAGGCAGATTCTTCTCAAAAGAGAGAGAGAGAGAGAGAGATAGAGGCGTCTCAAGAAAGTAACGGGGCGTCAGAAATCTAATTTGCTCTGTGAGTGCGCATACAAAGCAGCGTGAAATAATTTATGACATGATGAACTTGTTTCTTCTCACTACACACACTCGAACACACACACACACACACATGCACACCCTCACACACCGTCAAAATGATTTGTTTGCAAAATATGTGTGTGTGTCTGTGTGTGTGCTTTGCATATGCCATGACAGACGCAACGTGAAAAGCGCAAAAATCTTCATAATAAAGAATCATGATAAGACAACAACACACACACACACGCACACACACAGAACATATCAAGCTGTAAGTGTGCTAAGGGTATGCTTGACTAGCATATACTCTGTGACTGCTTAAGTGGGCTTAAGAGAGCTAAAGAACTAAAGACTTAACAGAGTTGCCTAACAGACTTGTGTGCTACACCTATGTTAAGCAGCTTGACAGCTCAAGTGCTGTTATTAACAGTTGCAGAGAATGTTAAGCCAAACTTGGCATTGTTGAATATCTGTTAAATTGCTTTACATAGCAGCTGCTGTTACTGAAAGTGCCTAACAGCTGTTAAACTTAACATAACAAGGCATAAGGCATGTAGATGAAATGTAGCATGAAAAAATACAGTCTATCCACCATTTTATAAACTTATTTTTATCACAAATTATCAAGATAGATTTTGCTATATAGTAGCCTCAAGCCTAGACTTTAATCAATAGTTGATGCTACATATAAACTCTAGTTTCGACCTGCTTTTATTTGAAAACTCCTTAGCAGTTATTCATGAGTAAATTTGAGTAAAAGCTTGAATTTCCTGACATTCAACATTTCCATTTCTCTGAAACCACATACAATTTCCTATATAGCTTGCCATATTATATTTTCCCCCCTACAAAACAATTTATTTATAAACTCCTCGAAACGAGTGTATTTTGACATCCAGTTGAGGTTTCTCTGCTCGATTTGTGGTTTTCCTGGGGCTCTTTTTGGCCGGCGCATCCACCCAACTCTTTTATGATGATGAGCAGTAGCCCATATAAGGACCATAGCAAATTGTTGGATGCTCAAGTGTGGCTTGTGGGGCGGGGAAATGGGGCATGGCAGGTGGTAAGACGGCATAAAGATTGTTACCATATTTTGCTATCATTTGCACGCAATCAGCGTCGCGTCAGACGCGAAGTGAGGCATAAGTTGGGCACAGGAGGTGGAGGGCAGCAGGAAGGTCCTTGGGTGTGGGACAGCGGGTAATATATGCATGAGAAGCAGTCGAGAAAGAGAGAGGGAGAGAAAAACCGAGCCGCCGTCGCCGTTGGCGGAAGCGTGAAAAGGAAATAAAAAGCATTTGATAACGCGTTGCCAACGTTGATAGCGGCGGCTGCGAATGACGCGTTGCCAACCGCAGCAGCTGAGGATGAGCAGCGGATGGGATGGAGGAGAGAAAGAAAGAGGAGAGAGAGAGAGATAGAGAGAGAGGAAGAGAGTGGGTAGATTGGACGTTGTCAATGCTGGCGATGCTATCGTGATGCGAAAATTGCAAAATAAAGTGAAAATAAAATTTTAATAAACAGCAAGAAAATCAAATTTTCCACCCACACAACAAATTGAAAGTGTGTGTCACAGAGTGAGAGAGAAGAAGAGAGGGGAATAGAGGGGGAGGGAGACTAACTGTTTGTCCATCGAACTTCAAACTTGCCTATAAAAATTGCCCATTTCAAGCCTTGCCAAGTGGACCCAACTAGACCCGACCCTCTATTTCATTTTGTGGTCACACTCAGGCACACCCTCCCCCTATCAGCCTCCCACACACACTCGCACACCCGCCTAACCTCACACCTCACGCTTGAATGCGCTGTGATTCAATTAGGAATCTTACGTATGCGATTGGGTTATACCCTGTAAAGCATTAGAAATTATCTGCTCACTTATTTGAAGCTAAAACTGTTTAATAGCTTTAAGGTGTCTGTATGAACACCTATAGCTCAGAGACTATGCGAGCTAGGGCTATCAAATTTACTGACAATATGTCTTACTGCTGTACGCAGCTCGACCTTGTTCTAAAATTTCGCCACGCCCTCATACGCCCTCGAAAATCGAAAAAAATACGAAGGATAGGCAATACAAAATACTTAAGGTGGAACTTGGCGGTTATATTCAGGGTATATCACGTCCAAATACGACTCTGTGTCTCGTTTCATGTTTTTCCTTTCCCCTGTGATAGACTACCTTATAGCAGTCTGCCTATATTTATAGGGTAAATGTAAACTCTCAAATTATTTAATGATTAAGTGTTTGTGGTCTAAAAATAAACCCACAGCATGCAGATGAAAATTGATGAAGCAAAGCGAACAAACAGGAGTAAAGCACGAAGAGTGATAAAGGGAGTGAGAGAGAAAGAGAGTGTGTGTGTGAGGGAGAGCTGCGCGAATTTCGGGACCACTTAATATGCGAGCAATGTGGCAACTCGCATAAACTGACAAAATTTATTTGATTAGCTAATTTGCTCAGGCTCAGGATCAGAGAGAGAGCTCAGCGCGGCGCAGCTCAGCTTAGCCTGCACGTATGCAATCATTTTGTCTCGACACTGTGTCGCCTTCTTCCTCTCTCTCTCTCTGTCCCTCTGGAAGTGCGACGTAATTGCTATTAGCAGCGAGAAGAGAGAGAGAGAGAGGGGGGAGAGAGGGAGAGGGCAGCGTGATTCATGTGCCTCGTCTGCATTGCATCAAGGGGCATCAAGTCTGGCCTAAAAGAGCAAATTGAAAAGTATGCCGGCTGTTTGTCTTCTTCTTTGCCCTCTCTCTCCCTCCTTTCTCCTACCTTCCTCCCTCTCTCTCTCTCTCTTATTGTGCCTGCTCAATATCTCTGTGCCTGTGTCGTTGCCCCTTGCTGTTGTTTGCCCTCAGTTTTTTTTTTTTGGGGCAAATCTGTATAGCTTTGCGTGGGCAGCACAGCGCTGTTTGCCATCTTGTTACAGCCTGCTAATACCCTGCCTACCCCAACCATCTGGCAACGCTCGACTGCTCTCAAACTACGCTTGAAATGCCTGATAAATATTCAATACGCACGCATTACGCATAGCATCGCGTGCTCAGCTAACCTGCCTGCCTGCTCTCTCTCTCTCTCCTTCTCATTCCCTTTTCGTCGTCTGTCTCGCTCTTAATCTCTTTCCCCATCGGATCATTCAATTTTCCAATTATATTTTGTACCACATTCACAAGTGATTTGCTTTATTTCACTTACAGCTGCTTTGCTGTGTTCTCTCTCTCTCTCTCTCTCTCGCTCTTCCAGCTCTGTTTTCTCCTCTATTCGCTTTTGTGTTATATTCTTAAACGTTGGGCTAGCTCTTTTTCTTAATTTGTAGTTTATTATTCATTTATTTAGCTAGTTTCTTTTTCGTTTCATCTTTGCAGAGTTCTATCAAAATGCTTAGTTTTTGCGTTTCCTCTTTATGCACACTTTCTTAAACGTTTTGCTGACTGCTTGAAGTTGCTTTAAGGTCTCTTTTGCTTAGTTTTAGCCTCAATTCTCTCAAAATTCTTCTCTACTTTGCTCTCTTTCATACAGTTCTCACTCATTCCTTCATTTCTTTTTTTTTCCTAAACGTTTTACTGGCTGCTTTGGAAAAAAAGTCTTTTTGCTGGGTAAAAACTTGATAACTTTTAGTAAATATCGTGCTTCCTACTCACTGTTTGTTTGTATAGGGTATTTATTATTCACCTAGCTATTACTGCTTCTCTCTCTCTACTTCTTTTCCGCACTTAAACGTTGTACAACATACGAAAAAAAAGCTGCTTGTTACTCATACGCCGTGTGGCCACACCGCATGTTTGTCTCGCCTCATCGCGTCATCGCATGTTGCAGCCTAAATTAGACTACCTCAATGTCGCTGGCCCTCTCTCCTCCCCTCCCCTCTCTCTCTCTCTCCTTCTTCTGGCTTTATGTCTCTGTCTGTTTGTCTCTCTGTCTGCCTGTCTCTCTCGCCACAATAATTGCCTATTAGTTTTCATTTGTTGATTTTGTTCGGTTGGCTTGGCTTGTGTGTGGCTTGTGCGGCCTATCGATTTGGCATTTGCGATTGCCTCGGCCAGGGTAGACAACCTGCTTCCCTTCTCTTCCCAACCCTGGCTACCTTCCCCCTCCCCACCCACTGGGAGCTATCTAAATAGCCTGTTCGATTAATGGTCAAGATATGCGGCGCGTTTGTAACTTTGATTTAAGTAGGCCGAGAATTTTTTTTCGTCTCACACTCGAAATCGTTTGACTTAATTGTTGTGGCACCTAGTACCACCCCTGCCCCTGCCCCTCCCATCTACTCCCTCGATTTTCCTTGTCTTGTGAACTTGAACTCATTTCCCATTTAGTCTTCAGTTTTTGGTCAGTTCGTTGTCGGGCGCGGTTCGTTCAACTTGTTGTGCGGCGCCACAAGTGCCACAAGAATATTTTTCATTGTGGCATTTGCATTATGCCACCCCCCAACCCCCTCTAATGTGTGTGTGTGTATTTGTGTGTGTGTGTGTGTGTGTTTGTCGCAGCCACTGTGGCATTTGCCACTTGGCAGTCTCATAAATCTCTTGGCCCCCTTTTTGCCTGCTGCACAGCCAGACAGACGTCAACGCAAATTTCCCTCTCAATCTTCGTTTTTCTTTATTTTTTTTCTTTTCTTGTTTTTTTTCTATTTTCATTTTCCTCTTGTGTTGTTCATTAGACAAAGCATGAATGAATTTTCCTTTCATGCATTTTTCTGCTCAATAAAATTTAAAAATCAAGAGCGACAGCTGCAGCCAAAGTATTTAAAGCGTATATCATGAAGCAGACCATATAGCGAACATTTCTATCGGCGCGATCGGCCTGTTTGAGGTGTTCGAGCAGCTAATAAAATCAGCACAGAAATCTCAATCAATTTTTTTCTTGAAAAATAGACTATAATAAATAGAGACACGACACTGAAAGATCAAGCAGAATTTTGTTTATTGATTGAAGGCATTAAAACTGACAGATCTAATGATGGACATGACAGACGTGATGCGTTTCCAAAATGTGTTCATTTTTCTTAAGATTCAGGAACGTATTGGACAGCATATTCGACAGGTAGTTTGAGCTATTGTAAGTTCTTTAAACTTCTTTATATCGCTGAGTAGTAACAAATAGAGCTATAAAGAGAGTGTAAATTGATTAGTAAAACTTTAAGAAATATTTGTGTAAGAAGTTAAGACTTTAAGTTTAAAGTATATTGAAGTATTTTCTAGCTAAAATTCATAGGAACTAACAAAGATTTCAAGCTGAATTTTGAGCAATTGTTTTACCAAGACATCATATTTTGAGGCGATGTTTTTTTGATGCGTTGTTTTTTTGATGAGTCAATTAGACACCGCATCAATTTTTGATTTATTCAAATGATTAAGCGGTTGCTTTTGGCTTTTAATTAGGGATTACCCTATAACTCAGCACACATTTTCTAAGAATGATATATCATAGATAATTGCAGCTCCTAAATGCATTTAAAAAGTTTTCAAACTATCCAAAATTTTCCTCGTTTGGCTGCATTCGCATTGAGGCAATTAAATTAGGCAACAACTTTGGCTGCAAGGACAAATTGTAAGCCACATGATGGAGGCAGTTCCTCCTCACATCCACCCATCCCCCTCTATATAATAATAAGTGCTACCCAGCTAGTCCAGCTTTGGCTGCAATTTCGCTTTGCTTTGCTTCGCTTTTCTCATTTTTCCTCGAGATTTTTCTCTACAATTTGGCCCGTTGCCTCGTTAGGCGCCGCGTTGGCAGCGCGATTCGGCGTTGACGCTGATTAATTGACGCCTCTAACCCTGCCCCAATTTGACATGGACATGGTCACAAGGGGCCCACACACAGGGGGGGAGGGTAGTACAATTTCAGTTTGTCAACCACAACAACAAAATTGTACTACATTCATTTCGAGAAGCGGGTCCCGCATCATTTTGGGCGACTAATTGGTCTAACTTCTGCTCATCAAAGTGTCTAGAGGAATGAATATCGTATATATCTCGCAGAGCTGTTCAGGAAACTATAGGTAAACTATATATACTTAAACTGATCGATTAAATAGTTTACTTTTAAATAGCCTGATTTATAAATATTATTTTCTAATTAACAATTGATCATTTTCATTCCTCATCTTTTTGTTTCTGATTGACATTGTTGCATAATATATACATATATTTCTAGAAATATATTTTATATAGAAAACTATAAGTATTTTATCTGATATATCTATCTGATCTATATAATTATAATTTATGTATATAAAATATATATCGGATCCCAATCCAATTCTTCAATTGTCTAATTCTGTTTCCGATTGAAAGATTAATTTATGAAATTTTCTAGTTAATGTTAGCATGAATTTTATTCAAATAAAAAAAATAGTAAGGTTAGTTTACAGTTCGATCTTAAAGCTATAATAAGGACTCAATGTGGGTCTCCCCCTTCTCTGACTTTTGACCTCTCTCTCTCTCTCTACCCCCCTCAAATGCGTCGCTCGTTGCGTCGCGCAAAGTGAAAGGCGCCATAGTATTCCTCCAGATCGCACAGTTCCTTCTGCAGTTGCGCCTCCAGCTTGGCCTGTGCAGCCTTCTGGCGTGTGGAGAGTCGTCGCACACTGCCATGATGCGTGTTGGGCATACGGAAGCTAAGACGACGTCGCACCTTCAGTTCACCCACACAATCGTAGAGCGGTTGCTCATCCACATCCGCATGGGAGGCGGGCACGGGCGGACAACGTCGCGCATCTGTGTGTGAGGGAAAGCCACGGGGTGTGGTCTGACCCGAGAGAGCTTCACTGATGTCGTGCGGCCGCTGAGCCGGTGGCAACTGCACCGTGGAGTGCTCAAACATGCACTTCCACTGTGCATAGTGATTGTCCAGTTGCGTGTTCCGTTTCGCCACTTTGCCACGCCCCGTGGTCGGGGTAAGCAGCGAACCGCAACTGCCGAAGGATGAGCAACGCGGCATGGGACGTAGAAGCTTAGCACGCCCACTGCCAGGACGCTTGTTCCGCCTCAGCTGCAGATGGTGACGCAGTGTGCGACGCATCTTGGCGAACAGCATCTTCAGGCCGGTCTTACGTCGCCCAACCAGGCAGGCGCAGTTGGTGTTCGTCTTGGACGAGGAGGAGGAGCAGCCAGTGGAAGAGGAGGAACCGCTGGAGGATGAGGACTGTGAGCTACCCATGGCTGGGAATTATTTGTGATATTTGCTGCTTGAGGAATAAAGTTGTCTTGGTCGATCTTCGATCGTTTGAAGCTTCTAGGGTTGCTTCGTTAGGCGTGTAGATCCTTAAGATCGATGATGAAGATCAAGATCCTCTTTGGTCTCTCAAGTTATCCTTGAAGTATTCGTTGAATGATCGATCTTGCAGTTGAGCGATCTTTGGACTATTCAGGATCGTAGTGTGTTGAGGAGATCTTCAGTTAGTCTTCAAGATCGTTAGTTGTTTGGAGATCGTAGTGCTCAAGATCGTTATTTCCAGTTTGCGAGATCTTTAAATAGTTTGAGATCTTTCGAGTCTTCAAATGCTTCGATAGTTTTGTCAAGTTGTTCGATATCAGCTTCGATATATTCTGGAACGTTCTCTGTGATCTGCGATCTGCTCTAGTTGATTGTCGTTGGGTAACTGATGATTACTGCAGGTTCCGCAGCTGTTTATATGCGGCGCTACGACTGCGTTTATGATGGGTACCTAGGTAAATCAAGAGGTAGGCGCCCCGTGACAGGTACCCAACCCAAACCCTAAAACTTAATCCCAGCCCGGTAGAGCCGGCGCCCTGTAGCAGGTACCCAGATTGGGTACGTATGCAGCGGTTTTGCGTCCAGTTTTATGAGGCGTCATTTGGTTTGGGTTTTCGTTTATACAAATCTGTCGCGGCTTTTGGTTTTTGTCACCTCAAATCGTAGAGTTTTATGGCACGCACATGTTCCAGGACCTTTTCTAATGGCCTCTGGGATCAGGCCAAAACAAGCAGCGAATCTTTGCTGGTATGGGGAAGTCGTGAGGCAGTTTCAACTAGTTTTTCGAAGTACAGTCATCAGGCTAAGTATACAACGAGGTAAACCCTAGATGAGGTTATGTTGCAACCTTCATCTCAATCTCCCAAGACATGACTGGAAATTGTTAATGAATTGCAACAGATCTGTGGGGACACGCTGCTCCTGCTACTACTCAGGATGCAGCTCCTCCTAATGACGTTGCACACTGACAGCACACCGGATGCGACTGCCAAATGGCAACAAGCGATACCAAGGGGAACCGAAAGGAAGATGGGGAGAAGAAGGAAGAAGGACAAGCAGAGTAAGCCATGGCGTCTACGTCTTGCTCTCTTCACTTTGGCGACGGCTTTGTGTGTCAATCAGGCAACATGAACGTGGCTCTTGCGTGTCAGCAACCGCTCTCATAAACGACAACAACAACAACAACATGATTGTTATTATTATTATAGTCATTCTGTGGGTGTCGGTGTGTGTGTGGGTGTAGGTGACATGCACTCTGCGATATACTTAACCTGATATGCCCAATTAGAGTGGGGAAAAATGGGCGCATGGTTAGCATAATTGGCAGCTGATCAAAGTCACCTCCGCCTCTCCAAGATGCCATGTGCAGCCATAAGTGAGCTAGGAAGATGGTTGAGGGTAGAATTATATACTATATATATCTGATAGAGTAGGGTGGGCAGCTATAGAGCACACAGAGAGCATAATTAAAGGCAGACAAACCGAGTTTCTGTAGGGGCAAGCTTTGAAATGTTAAAGCTGTCAAGGAATACTAGGCCAATCCCTACTTGAAAGTGCTCTAACTCACGGAAGGACTAATTGATTGTTAGCAAACTGTGTATATAGTTTCCTTTATGTTTATTCTATATAGTTTCCAAAGGTCCTCTAGAAATACCGCCTACGCTACAAAAGACACACTAAAATCCATGTCAACAAAGCCAGAAAAATTTCTAAGAGACAGAGAACCTTAAAATTGACTCTTGTCAAGCCTGAAACTCCTGTTTATCAAACTGTAACTTCCATATAATGCTTCAACTATATGAACTATAAATTTCTGCCTTAAATTTCGTCTGCGCCAGCAAGTTTCCCTTTAAAGTTTCACTGACTGAATGCGAAAGTAACTTTATCAACGCTTCCGCTTCAACAAACCGCAATTTTTGCTATAAATTTTATATAAATATACTGAGGTTTTTACTTTGCTTTTGGAGCCTAATTGAAATGTGCATTGCACATTTAACAATAATTAAAAGGCAGCTGCATTAATATTGCATTCTGATTAAGGCTGCGTGTGCGTATTGTGCGTAGTTAATGCCGATTTAATTGGACTCGCTCGGTTTGATTTGTCAGCTACAACATATGTGGGGGCTGCAACCATAATTAGGTTCAATATGGGAACTGGCCCTGACTTCCCCCCCCTCTCTCTCTCTCTCTTTGCGGTCTCCGTCTGTCTGTCTCTGTGCTCTGTGGCATGTGTGAAATGGAAAGTTGCCACAGTGCGGCACATTCGACGCATCCGCAAGTTGCCTGAAACTTGTTTCCCAGTGGAAAATTCATTTGCAACTCCAAAAAAAAAACATGATAAAAAACTGCGAAAACTCTCGACGATTCTGACAAGCGCTTTTTGTTAAGCAGATACTCCTTAATAATGTGATACACTAATTGGTGAAACTTTTGCAACACTGGCAACAAGTGCCGTGTGCTGTGCGTACACACAACTGTGTGTTTTATTTTTATTTTTACTAAATTTTTTAGGTTAGTTTGAGAGTATTTTAATTTTCTACTCAACTTTTAAGGTTAATTGGGGTATATGTTCAATTTCTAGGCAACTTTTGAGTTTCATTTGAGTATATATTCAATTTCTAGTCAACTAAAAGTTGAGGTTAGGTTAGTTTGAGTATATTTTCATTCTTTGGCATATTTCCATGAATATTTTAGCTTTAAATTGGTTTTTAAGGTTTTTGAGGTTAGTTTGAGAATATTTTTATTTTCTACTCAACTTTTGAGGTTATTTTGAGCATATATTCAATTTCTACTCAACTTCTGAGGTTAATTAGAGTATATATTCAATTTCTAGTCAACTAAAAGTTGAGGTTAGGTTATATATTTTCATTCTTGCCACTTGTGAGGTTAGTTTTGGCATATTTCCATGAATATTTTAGCTTTAAATTGGTTTTTAAAGTTGTGGGTTTTCCATCCTTATCTCTCTATAGCCATAAGCCTTTCTAGCACTAGTATTATAGTACACACATGCCTTATAGAGCATATACTAGTACTGTGTGGCTTGTGGAATGCATTTTGCATGGCACCAGAAGAGTTTCCCTGCTTCTGTTTCTGCCTCTTCTTGTCAAGACTGATGGGCACTTGTGCTGAGTGGATATTAGTGAGGGTAGGGAAACGAGATGGGATGGGATGGGGGAGAAGGTAACTGGGTATGGAAACTACAAGTTTGCTTGGAATTTAATTTGTCTGTCGCACAGAGAGAGAGAGAGAGAGAGAGAGCACAGCTCGACCGCAGGTTCCTGGCTGACTTGAACGTGAGGAATTCTCTACTATATTTTGGGTTAGGACTTTTTAGAGGGATATTTATTAAATTTGACACTCAACTGCAGATTGAAAGAAAGGGGCGAAAAGAATTCTTTGATTTACTGCGGATAGCCCTCTCTAAAAAATTACTAAATTTACTTAAATGTTGGAGGAAATTCAAGCGTGATATATCAAATATTTTTTCTATATAGCTTATAGCTAAAGTCTGTAGAAGCCCAACCTCCGCTCGTGTCACGCTACCATCTCTAGTGAGTGCAAAATATCGAACATAATTCCGTTTGAACTTACTTCCGCTTGGCCATCGCAGCTCATCCATCAAACTGTTTTTTGCTGATGAACTTTTTTCTCTCGGTGAACTTTGAACTTTTTAATTGAGTTGCATGTGGCATGTGGCATGTGTGGAGATCTCGATATGGTTTGGGTGTGGGTTTTACGAGCTTATTAATTGTGCAGCTCAGGGAAAATTGTGAATATTATTCGCGTTGGAGTGCAAACAATGCCGTGAAACGCTTCGATCAAGATGACGATATTTCTGCATTGTTTCGCGTCCAAAAAAAAAACTCTATAAGTTCTCGTGACTTCCCGCTGACCACAGCGTGAAGCCTTCGCTTGCCTATAGATTTTCCTTTTACCTTTACCCCCTTTTCCCCCTCTCCCCTTCTGCACCCCTTTTGCGCTACCCCTGCTTGCTGCAAGTGTTCTACACGAATGCAAAAAGTTTTTCAATTAAAGTCGAGTAGGCAGTGGCGTAGTGTAGTGGGGGGGGAGGATGAGGGGGCCAAGCTCTGCCTTGTTGAGGTGTGTCTGAACAAGCGCACGACATGCCTAATGTGGCAACAACAACAACAACAACAACAACCACAACGGGAGCTACAACAACAGGTGGAACTGACGTCCATTGTTTTTCATTTTGTTTTATTATTTACTTTGCCTTCCTCCCCCTCCTCAAGTGAATTCACGCTGCGCCTCCGCCTGTGACTCAATTTTAAAGCCCCCCTATGGACACGCCCATTCCCTCTCTCTCTCTCTCTCTCTCTCTCTGTCTCGCTCTCACCTACACGCAATGTGTGCATTAGAGATGAGCTCGCATGCAGCACCAAGTTGGGTCTATAAAGTTCAGTTAAAGTTCTTCTACGCTTTGAGTTATGGACTTAGTATAGGGTGATATAATATGGGGGAAGAACTTTAGTTTCTTTATAAAAGATTAAAGATATTTATTCGATATTTTCTACAAGCATAAGTATAATTATATCTACATTTCTTTATGACTGGCAGAGTAGAGATATTTATCCGATAGTCTACTGATATTTTCTGCAAACATAACCGCATAATTATATTTACATATATCTCTCTCTCTTTGATTTAATAAGATTGGCACCAACTGTAGCGCTTGGGTGTTGAAATTTGTCACAGGGACAGATTATTATAATACAGTAAGGTTAAGATTAAGAAACTATTAAAATTCTTTAAGCACTTTTAGTTTAAGAGCTATATCTCTTATCATAAGGGTTTTCTTTTAAATTTTTTTCTTGTTTTTGTTCTGAAATTCGCTAGGGTGAACTCTTAAGATTCAAATTATTTTAAAAATTTGAAGTAAAACTCATTTTAAAACATTTTTCTTTTTTTCAAAAGACAAACTCTACAAATATTAAAAAAATACATTGTATGCAATACACAACTCAGATTTTATGATCTCCCCCTCTCGCTCTTTCTCTGCCTTCTCTCGTGTCGTGTCGTGTTTCGTGCCTCGTGCCTACGCTCAGGTCCATCTCTAGCGCGTGCAATTTGCCTGTGAGGTGACGGCGCAACATTGCGGAATGGAATGCGAAATTGTGCTGGAAATGGAATTGGGAATGGAACAAACTGCCGCGACAGCAGCAGCAGCAGAGGCAGCGGCAGCGGCAGCATTTATAACCGTTTGAGCTGCTGTTGGTTTTGTCGCTTTATGACCCACGGTAGGGCAGGGTAGGGGCACTGCGGAGGAGGGTAACCAACATGTGTAGACATAGCCATAAAAAGGCCATGAAAATTTGTTTATTATGTGTGCGATGTACTGTGTTTTTTTCTGTTATTTCTGTTGTTTTTTGTTCGCTCCTGTATTCCTTAACCCCTTTTTTACCCATTTCAATCACTTTAACCCTTTCACGCAACGCAACGAGGAGGCGCATAAAAAACGCATCAATAGTCCGGCTGACGTTCTGGGAATATTAAATATACATTCAAGTGGTAACACCTACATTCGCTCTCTCCCTTCCACTCTCTCTCTCTCTCTCTCTGCCTCGAAGGCATATGCAGAATTCTCGTGTATTGATGCGATGCAGTTTCTCATGCGCAACAATTGGCAAAAACAGTTGCCAAATGCCCATTGTACATGTGTGTAGGTGTGTGTGTGTGTGTGTTGTTTCCCACTAGTGTTGGTTAAGCCACAAAAGGTTCAGCTCAGAGCTGACAAAGCGAGTTTTGGCCAAGTTTTACCTCGTAAACCTCAAGCCACTTTAGAGAGTTTTATGTGCTGCTGTTTCTACGTATTTCAGGAATTCCTGAATCTATAAAAAATATATATCTGTTTATACATTAGAAACAGAATCTTCTTTATACAGAGTTGCTTTTGCCTCATTTTATAACTTCTGCAATGAAGCTGCTCTATATTTTAGTTCAGGTTGTATTTTAATTATATGCTAGTTTTCCAAGCAATACATAGGGTATCTGCTAGTCGAATTGATGGTTTCTTGTGCGGCGAACCCAAGAAAATCGCTTGGCTTGTGCTTTGGCTATGCCATATTGAGATAAAGTATGCAAAATCAAAGTTTTTCCTGAGCCAGCACAGGTAAAGGCCATCGCTCTCTCTCTCTCACTCTCTCTCTTTCTCCCCTCATCTCTTGCCATCTCTGTGTGCATGTAAGTTTTCTCCAGGGAATCTGTCCCCCAAAAACTCAAAGATAAAAGAGCAAAGCTGATGCCATGTGGGATTGGTCGTGTAATCTTTAAAAATGCTCAACGATTTTTCCAGGAAGTTGCTAAGATTGAGTGCCCCGAGAGGAGGGAGGCAGCTGCAAGAGAGCGGGGGCGTGGCAACCTGGGAGTATATGTTTGTATGTTTAATGTGTGTGGCGAAATGCCCAGGCACTTGCTAATCGATAACTATATATTTATTTTCCATGGGTCCTTGAACTTAAATTGAATTCAATTTCTCAACTTTCCCTCCCTCTCTCTCTCTCTCTCTCTGTCTCTTTCACTCTCTGCCTGTCTCACTCGTATAATGATAAGTGGCTTGATAACGCAAGTTTACAAAACAAAGTCAAGTGTAAGCAAAAGTTAATAATGTACACACACAGCACACCCGGAGACAGAATCAACCAAAGGCATGTCTGATAATAAACCCATGTATATACCATATATGCCATATATATATTGTATATCCGGCACATCTTGATTGTGTGTGTGCGTGTGTGTGTCTTGGGCTTCCTTCGTGTCAGGGTTAAGGACAAATCACGCTTCAATAGCAATCAATCAATTTGCACGCAGCAAAGCCAAACAAACAAAACCAAAATCGACGCGATGAGGCAAAAAAAAAGAGAAAAGCGAAGCCACTGGCCAAGTTAACAGCATCTAATGTGATTTTGACACACTCGTTGCCAGATAAGCGTGACACACCCGCACACACCCGTACACACACACACTGTCAGACTATCTATCCAACTTGTCAGTGTGTACACTGTGCGAAAGGCAGAAGAAATGAATGAAGTTCGCAATGATTTTGAATCATAGTTAAAGCTTAACTAGGCATTCTATAAAATTAAGAGAGTGAGGGGAAGAGTGAAAGTGTCTAGCTGGACTAGGTATTTATCTTCAAATCAAAAATTGATTGGGTGTCTAATTGATGCTTCAAATAAACACCGCAACAAAATATGAAAGGTAATTTAAACACTCGTCAAAGCACAACAAAAATAATCCAAATCACTTTTTGAATTTCAAGAGTTTGTTTCCTGAAACAAATAATCATATCTTAGCCAATTATATAACAAATTTATAGGGTGTCTAATTGATGCTTCAAAAAAACACCGCATCAAAATATGTTGAGTAATTTTAACACTCAATAAAGCACATCAAAAATTGATTCGAATCACTCTTTGATTTATTTTTTTAGTTTACATTTTAAGAGTTTTTAACAGTTAAAAAAATATAATGTCATATCAAATCATCGATGTTTATAATCTTCATCTCTGCAGGCATGAGTTGTTATCTAAACTTTTACACTTTCTCTCAGTGTACTCGGGGTTTCTTTACAGCTCTCCTTCCCTTTTATTTGGGCTTCTAAATATTTTTTTTTTGTGTATTTTTCATAATTGAATTTGATTAAACACAAAACGTTTCGGTTTCGGTTTGTTTGGTTTTTGCTTTGGGTCCTACAATCAACCAATCTCCTTCTCTTCCTCTCTCTCTCTCTCTCTCTCACTTTCTCTTTCTCTGTTGTTTACTCTTACTCGCATCGAATTCCAGAGGTTTTTCTTTGGGCTTTGTTTAGCCGATTTTTTTTTTGCTGCTGCTTTGCACCTACACCCTGCCCCTGCCCCTGCCCCTGCCCCTGCCCCTGCCCCTGCCCCTGCCCCTGCCACGGGATGGGCTTCTAAATGGAGTCTGACGTGGCATGAAGCAACGAGGCAACGAGGCGAGCAGAGTAGGCGGCTTTAAGATGGCCATAAATTCATCAGAGAGGCACTAAATGGCAGAGAGAGAGAGAGAGCGAGTGGAAGGGAGATAGCCACACACACAGCTGCATATAAAACCGCAACATGAGGCTTAATCCTTGTGCAGGATTTCGGGACCTTACGCCTTATGCGATGAGCGAATTAAACTCAATCCCAGCGACGTTTTTCCATAAAATTTCAAGTGGCAGCTTCAAGTGCTATAAACCAGCCCAGCACACACACACACACGCACACACACATGTGCCTGGCTTGACTGGTTAATCTGTGGCTTTGGGCTCAGCTGCGGTTATCATTGGGCCCAGCCCTAATCTTGGCCAGAAATACGCGCACGCGACATTCAAGTGGGATTTGCACTAAATCCGAGTGTTAGAGAGAGAGCGGGTGAAAGGGAGAGGGAGAGCAGGAGGCTGAGCCCAATTGTGCCGCTCAAGTGTTGCATTTAGTAATTAGAGCAGCTTAGTCATAGCACCCGTGCTCTCAAGCCCGACAATCCTCGCTCGTTCCTAACTATCCCAACAATCCCCTGGCCAAGCCTCGGCTCAGCAGCAACGGCAGCAGCAGCAGCCACTTGGCCTGCCTCAATTGAGTGTGCTGCTTAGCGAGGGACCGTCTCTACTCCTCCTCCTGCGCATCCCTCTCCTGGTTAAGTGTCACATAGCCTTTTTTTTTCTCTTTCATTTTTTTATTTGCCTTGTTCTTTTCTCTCTGCGCCTGCGGTTGCCATTAGAGCGCTTGAATTATGCATAGAGCGACCAGGCTAATAGATAGCAACACCCCCACCTCACCTCACCACTCCAGACCTGACCTGACCTGACCTGCGCCAACCACGACCAGAACCCAGGCCGGGGCCAGCAGCGGCAGCAGCCACTTTAAAGTTCATGGAGAACATTCCTCTGGCCATGTATTATGTACGAGTCTGCAGTGAACTGAGCATTCCAATTTGGCGCATTTTTACTTATAGATGACATTCAGGTTGAGGGAACTCTTGAGTGGAGTAGCTCTGAATATTTACAACATCTATAGACCAGGACTAATTCGATAGGGTACTATGACACTAGTTGTATGCACAATACAATGCCATGCATAGTTGATTTCCCAATTCTAGCTGAGTTCGTATAGGTTGAAGGAGCTTTATGCATACAGTATGAGAAAATAAGTTCGCAGTAAACTGTCTATCAAATTTCAGAGCTCTTACTTATATGATAGCTGAGTTAATAAAGTAAAAAGTTGTCATTACTAAACAGTTTAGTTTAACTCCTTGTCGGTCCTTGTCTTCCATGTCCAATTTTCGGTTGACTTTCACATGATTTTTCGGCTAAAATTAAGTATCGCCAAAAACCGATTTATTTTGATTAGTACTAATATTGACCTCCGCAATCGTTTAAAAGTAAAAACTCGCGATTTAAAATTTTGAAAAAAAAAATTTTTCTGAAAAATCATAGGGGGGACCCTTACCAAAAATTGTCAAAAATCCAAAATTTTCAAAGAGTCCATATTAATATTATTAAAACGAAGGATCACTAAGGGGCTCGAAACATTAACAAAATGTCATTCCGAATGAAAATCGGTTGATTTTTAAGAAAATTATGATGGGTGCAAAGTGAGGTTATGGGTCCTGTAGAGGGTCTTACATGTCTCATTTTTGGTCGACTTTGACATGATTTTTGGGCAAAAATTAAGTATCGTTTAAATTGCTTTTAAACACTTGTTTAGTATTAATTTTGACCTCCTCTTTCGATTAAAAGTAAAAACTCGCGATTTAAAATTTTGAAAAAAAAATTTTTTCTGAAAAATCATAGGGGGGACCCTTACCTAAAATAACGAAAAAATTGAAATTTTTTTAAAAGTGTTTTAAATTTTTAATTTTGGTATGTAGGATTTCAAAGATGCACAGAAAATATAAATTCAGCATAAACATCACTTGGTAAATAAGGTTAAGTTGAGCGTAGGGTATCCCTAGTGTCTGGCAGACTCGACTGAACCGTTCGTTACATGTTTCTCTTTGTACGAAGTTGTAATTCATAATTCATTAATTAATTTGCAATTTGTAATTTGTTCTATACAAAAATGTTTTCAATTGCCAAAGAGAAGCAGAAACAGTGGAAAAGTTTTTTTTTGTTGCGTTTTATCTTTCCCTCTCTTCCACTTTCTTTGCCATTTCTAATTTATGTTTTTTCCGAAATTCATAATCGCATTTTGTATTTATGGCATTTACATAATGCACAGCAGGCGTAAATATTAAAAAAATAAAGCAACTGGCATGGGGATTCCGATTCTACAATTTATGCCCCAGAGCAGGCTGTCAACTCTGATCCCTCCCCCTCTCCCTCTCTCTCTCTTTCCCTCTGCCGTAGCGACCTTTTATTTCAGTTCCATTTGACGGCATTTTTCGCATAAATTCCATGGAAAATAGCTCGATTTACTATTTATTACTAAGGGGGGGGGGGGATGGAGGTGGGGTCATAATACCGGACTATCTTTGTAGACCTTTTGCCCCGGCAAATATACCTCTTTCTCACTCCCTCGCAGTACCCTCTCTCTCTCTCTCTCTTTCTCGCCTGAAAGGCCGTAAAAGGCGTCGGACAGTTTTTTGTTATGTTTATCGTCCAATTCGTAGCACAAAAAGTTAATAATTCTATATCATTTTTATGCCTGTGTATGGAACGCACTCTCTTTCTCGCATTCTCTCTCTCTCTCACACACACACACATAAGTAGTGTATAAAGTTTTGTCACACTCACATAAACAATTTGCTGTGCCGGACAAAAAGTTGCCGCATTCGCACATAAAATTGTTAAATTGTGCGTTTCGCATCTGAAAATTATTTCACATTATTAGCCCAGGCCTGGCAACTCCCGCCCCTGCCACATCTGGCACCTCTGTGGGGTCACACTGGTCACCCTGTTCACCCTGTGTCTGTGCACTTTAATAAAAGTTTTGCAATAATTGAGGCGTAACATTGCCGGAATCGCAGGTGCAGAGGCGCTCTCTAATTTCCCTCTTACATATTCGAGGTATTGTTTTAGAGGAGGCAGGGAAAAAAGGAGACGGGGGGGGGGGGGCAATTTTAGTAGATCTTAATGGGTAATCTGAGAGGAAGCAGGTATGAACTATAATCCAACAGTGAAGAGAGAGAGAGAGCTCTTCCAAGTCTCTTTACTTTACATCTCTTCATACTCTATTTTTTTTTTATTCGATGCATTCCCTTATTTATCTCAGACTATATCTCAAGATCTTTTACGCTTAACCTATCGCTAGATAGCATAGAAGATATCCTATACTCGCGATATTTTAATTTCTAGCTCCATCTTAATCTCCAGCTCTACTCTCCTACGTTTTTCTCTATCTCTAACTTTATATATCGCTAGAGATAAAGTCAGAATCTCAAGCTTCATCTCCACCTGCATTCTGTATTTTCAGCTCTATTATAATATTTGCTTTATATACATCATTCTCTTGCTCTTTTTTTCATTCAATAAATATTCCTGCTTTTATCCGCATCTATTTACTCTTCTAGAGCCTCTTTTTCCGCTATATTTTCTTATCCATCTCTAGTTTCCAGACAAAGCTTACTCTCCTCTACATCCGGACAAGTCACTCCCCTATTTCTCTCAGTGTAGACAAGGGCCACGCGACAGCAATTGCAGTTGACCCCACGCAGCAACCTTCAATGCAAGTTTCCACCTGTGTTCGGGTGCGGGTCACAAAGGCACCATCAGGGTAGAGTAGGGGCCCGGGCATCCCTTGAGGGCGTCAGTTCGACAGACTGATAGACTGATTGAACAGGGTTGGTTGTGAGAGGGATTGTGGGGACGGACAGTGGGCGTGGCACAATTATGGCCGGCATTGGCATTGCACGTCACTCGAGGCAGCTCGACTCAGCTCAGCCAAGGCAAGCGGCTTGCAATGTCAGGGCTGCCAGAGAGGGGGATGGGCGATAAGGGGGGGTCTAGCCATGGGGAATGCCAAACTAGAATGTCAATTGTTAAGCTGGCCTGGCCAAGCGATAACAACCGATGACGATGACGATGACGAGCCGAAGGAAAGGAAGAAAGGAAAGGAAGAAACCATCGGCCCGGCAAAGACACTTGTGATGTGCCACGCCCCTTCCCCCTCCCCAGATGGGGGAATGTTAAAATCAATAAAAACACGCTTTAAATTATGAACAATCAGAGGAATTTTCACTGTGGTTATTTTCCCGCAATTTGAGCTGTTTTTTTTCCCGCTACATCCTTTTCATAATTAATTATAATTATTATTGCACAATTTGTGCGAATAATATGAATTTCGATTAAGTGTGGCGCATATGCCGTGTGGCCAGAGGCACCCTGTGTAAAACGAGGTATACCCTGTGTCAGTTGGCTTGCTGTAGGGTGCACTCCCTGTAGATCTATTGTAGCTCATCTATATTCTTAGTTTATAAACGCATAAGATCTGCACTTTAAAAGATATACGCTTGATTTTTTGTAAAGTAGAGCCTTATCATATACTCTACAATTCCTGAAACTTTTATTGTTATGATAACTGCTAGTCGTGCATACCCCATGCCTACACTCTGCACCCTTTTTGCATATAGGGGTTATGTATACCGGCATTATTCATAATGCGCATTGATTTTTGTCATTCGGTCAGTTTGCAGTGCAACCGCAGTAGCTCTGTCTGCGCCCCTCCCCCTCTCTATGCCCCTGCCTCAGCTACCTTCTCTCCTTCCTTCTGTGTGTTTGTACTGCAATCAACTCATCAAATTCAAAGTGGAGGCCAAAACACAGAGCTCGAAAAAAAAGGGTACCTGTTCTTGTTGTGGTTGCAAGTTCCGAGTTGCACGTAGCAAGTTGTTAACTGGCAACCGCCTTGAACTTTCGCCCCCTCCACGCCCCCGTTGACAGTTTTCGTCGCACCTAACGAAGCCAATTTTGTGGCGAACTGCTACACCTCGAAGATTGCATCGATCCTAAAACTAAACAGATCAAAAATTTTGAGGGGGAGATGTCAATCATATCGACCGAATTCGATTGGGTAGAGAAAAATGAAGGTAGAAATGGAGGATAGAAAGTAGAAGAATGGGATAGTAGGAAAGAGAGAGCATAGGATAGTATTAAGTATGCCAGCAGGAGAGCAGAAGAGACTAAGAAAGACTAGGAGAGACTAGGAGAGATAGGAGAGACTAGGAGAGACTAGGAGAGACTTGGAGGGACTAGGAGAGACTAGGAAAGATTAGAAGAGACTAGGAGAGACTTAGAGAGACTAGGAGAGATAAGGGGAGACTGGAAGACTACTTGGAGAGACTAGAAGAGACTAGGAAAGACCATGAGAGACTATGAGAGACTATCAGAGATTAGGAGAGAATTGGAGAGACTAGGAGAGATTAGGAGAGACTAGAAGGGACAAGGAGAGACTAGGAGAGACTAGGAGAGACTAGGAGAGACTAGGAGAGACTAGGAGAGACCAGGAGATACTAGGTGGGACTAGGAGAGACTAGGAGACTTGGAGACTAGGAGAGTAGTATACTAGGAGAGTAGTAGAATAGGACAGTGGTAGGTTAGGAGACTAGAAGAGTAGTAGACTAGGAGACTAAGAGACTAGGAGCAGATGAAAAAGGATTACAAAGATGAGCAAAAGTGTAAAAGTAGGAGAATTGAGAGTAGGCGACTAAGAATGAAAGCACTTCAGGAAGAAATTGAAGCGATACACTCTTGAAACGAGACTAAGTAAGCGTAATAAAGAATTACATGAATCACAAGAGCTTCTAAGAGAGAGAGGGAGAGAGCAAGAGGGAAAAAGCAGACATTAGCCAGGAGAAAGAGACATGCTGAGTCAAAGCAAACGAAGTGAAACATTCGATTTCGATTCGATTTCAATTCAATGCGAGGCAACATGTCAAACGAGACGTGCGAATTTCGGCATTTCTTCTTCTCTTGTTGCTGCTGCCTCCTTGGGACCCACAAAGAGGGATCAGTGTACTTTCGGGGGGTTTCGTAACTTTTGCTACCCAAAAATTTCCATTGAACTTGGCCAAGCGGAAACACGGAATACAGGGCAAAATACACGGCAATGTCAGCGACGACCTTTGACCCAGCAAAGAGGAACGTGTCGCTGTTGTTGTTGCTCTCGTTGCTGTTGCTTTTGTTGATTTGTTTGCCTTAACTAATTAACAAAGCCTGTGAACTGTTTCCTATGTCGCAGCAGGAGGAAACAAGAGAGAAAGAGAGAGGGGGATGGAGAGGAGTCTGCGCTGCTTTAATTTATTTAAAATTTATGGAAAGCATGAAAATTCAATTTTCTGACTGACTAAAACTAGTAGGAACAAATATATTTAATTTTCGAGCAATTAATAAAAATACATTTATTATAATCTTTGTTAAGCAATTTGTATAGCATACTTATGAGGGCTGCTACTTAACCTACCAAAATGATATATTAAATAATTACTGTGATAATAAACCTTTTTTAAGCCAGTATTGCTGTAATCTTCAGAAAATTCTGAAACACGAATGTTTAAGACAGAAAAATACGCTTGGAAATAAATATTTTACGATTTTCGAAGGCATTTCCCGAATTTCCAAAGAACCATGATATGGGTACAGTCACCAAATTTAATAGCTTTAGCTGAGATATAGCTGTTCATACAGACAAACGGTTTTAAAAAAGAGAACTCTCCAATAATGTATTATTTTAAAAATATTTTCATATTTTATTTATTTGGAATGTTGCTTAATTTATATATAAATTAATAAATTCGTCTTAAAATTTGATTTTAAAAAGGGGTGAAAAAAAAAATTGGGAAAAAAATGGTTTAGCTTAAGGAAGTTGTTGTTGTTCAGGTGTTGTTGTTGCAGATTGCTTAGCAATTCGTTTGATGGACTGACACACCTGTTGCCAGATTGTGCAGCAACTGCGACGACTTCGTGCCAAGCGAAGTGGCCCAGTTGCCAGAGATTCCTCCTCCTGCTCCTCCCCCCTTAGAGATCTGTGCTTATGGTTTGCGTCACTTGCTGCAGCTGAAAGGGATAAGCCGGCTGTGTCTGTGCCTGCTGCTCGTAGTGCTGCTCCCCCCTGTCCACTTTGAAACGCTTGGCAGCACTTTCCATTTCCTCGAGATCACTGAAAGCAGGAAAATCCGTTGGACAAAAGTGTCCAGCAATGGCCTCCGGAATGTGACTGACATTGTGCAACATGTGGGCGGGTGTGCTCTGCAGATAATTGCGCCACTTGTGGTAAGAACGAGAGTTGCAGTTGGCATTGTAGGAGCTGGCAGCATCACGTCGCTGACTGATGGGAGACGAGGTCTTGGGCATAATACGCTGTGCATGCTGCATCATGTACATCTCCCACTCGAGATTACCTACAGCCGGTTCCAATTCGTTGCCACTGCCTCCGCTGGTGTCCATGTCCATGTCTTGGGTGCGTCGCAGCGAACGCGCCTGCTTGCTGGGCGTGGAGGCGGCACTGCTGCAGGTGTGATAGCCACAGCTACGCTCCAGCTCATTCATGGGTTGCTCCGCGAAGTCATCGCATATGGGACGAGCTGTCTGATTGCTGCGACTCCAGATGCTCCGATTGCTGCTGCGTTGCGGTGTGCTGCATGCGCTGCTCCCTACGCCGCTGCTGTTGTTGCTCTGGCAGGTGCTGGCGTTGCCAGACTGCGAGCAGGGTGTGCCTGCAGTGGTGGTGGCGGTGGTGTTGCTACCGCTGCCACTGCTTCGACTACCACTGCGACTGCGCTTCGTGCTGCCATAGATGCTGTTGTCCAGAGAGCCATGCATATCCAGCTTGAGATTACTTGAACAGCAGCCCATTTTCGGAAGGGTTTTTGATATAGTCTTGTTCTATATTAAATCGCCTTGATTTCTCCTTAATTTCTCTGCGGTTTCACTTGGATTTCTTCGTTCTATTAGCTTATCTAGCTTGATTTCTCTACACTTTCTCCTAGAGTTCTTTTTCTGTGCGATTGCTTCGATTTCTCTGCAATTTCTCCTCGATTTCGCTTGATATTCTCAGTTTCAGTTTCTCAACTATTTCCACTTTGCGATCCTCACTCTTCGCTGTCTCGTTGTCAACTGTTTTGCCTGCCACCGTGTCCTCTGTATCTTATATACCAACGCGCAGGTAGTTTTCCATTTCGAGGGATTCGCGAATTTCCAGGAATCCGCAGCTCGCGCTGTGATCATACCTGGCCTAATCCGCATGCGCGTTAAAACCGTTTTATGGCTTAAGAGATTTTTCATCTCTTGGCCAAAAAGCCCTAGCCCGTTAGCCGTGTGTGTGTGTGTGTGTGTGTGTGTGTATGCACGTGTGCGGTACTCTACCTGCCCCTGGTACCAGGCTGACCTTGATTGTAGGATCCGTGGATTATGCTGACATACGCTATGCTGCTTTTGCATTGCGATCTTTGTGACAACCCTTTTTTTGTCGAGTTGGCTAGCCAAAGCGTTGGCAACTCTGCTCCCTTTTGATTGTTTTTTGTAGCTCTTTTTCTTGCTCTTTCTCGCCTTGCCTCTCTTTCTTGCTGAAGGCGCAGTGCGCTAACCTTGGCCCATTGCCATTTTGTGGTCCATTGTTGTGCAAACGCCGTTGACGCCGACTCGCACACACACACCTACACACACACTGCCACACAAGTGCACAATGGAACAACAGCTGCATCTTCGCATCTCCGTCTTCAGATCGGGCAAGTTTATTGAGTCGCCTCATCCGCGTGTTATGTTTTTCCTTTCAGTTTCTGCCTCGGCTTTCATCGATTTCACTTGAATCTCTCAATGGACGCAGTTGCTCCTCATTTCTCCTTCTCATTTCCATGCACGTTCTCATTCCCATTCCCATTCCCTTTTTTGTCCCACACTGTCTTTGTTTCGATCCTAACTACGCGTAAATACATCTACTTATGACGCTGCAACTCAAGGTCGACTCTGCAAGAGAATTTGCTCGAAATACTCTCTAGAAATTTGCATTCACAGCATGAAAGAGTAAGGAAGACCGAGGAGAGAGGAGAGAGAAATGCTGTGAGAATGAGAGAGACTGAGAAACTCTGTATTGTTAAATATGTGAAAAAAGGCTAGCTGTTCTCTCCTTACGCTTCTAATAGACCTAACCCAACACAGAAAATCTAACAAGTCTCTTTAAGCATATCATTAAAATGCAGAAGAAAGCTAGAAGAACTTATCATATAATACATTTAAAATCACCAAGATTCCTGTAACTAATTCTATAATATTATTATAAACATATACAGCAAACATTCTATAATATTTCTCTGTATTGTTTCCTTTTCCCAGAGCTCCCAAACTTTCAGAAATTCCTTCCTAACCCTAAAAGTTTCTTGACCTAACCTTACCCAACACGGAAGATCTAACAAGTCTCTTTAAGCATAACATGCAAATTCAAAAGGATGCTAGAAGAGCTCATCATACAATATAATACTTTTATACTATCTTCAAGATTCCTAATTTTTTAATATTGTTGAAAACATATACACCATACATTCTACAATATTTATCTGTATTATTCCCTCTTCCCAGCCCTCCCAAACTTTCAGAAATTCCTTTCTAACCCTAGAAGTTTCTGTTTATCAAGTTTCCCATCTCTATGGATGAGGTCTATGTGTTGGTATGAATGCCTATTCAAGCCCATTTCCACTTCCATTTCCCCAGTCATTGTTAAGTGCAGAAAAGAGTTGAGTTCCTTGAAGCTGATAAGGCAACAATTCTAGCTACTTTCCGCTTCCTAGGCACTTCCTGGTAAATATACAACTCTACAAGTAGTGTTACTCAAGGCCCGCCATAACATTGCGCTGGTTTCCACCCTGGTACTCCTCCAGTTACTCCTACTAAATATTTCATCCTGCTGCGAAAGGATTGAGGCGTTGCTTTCCCACACACTCTCTCTCTTTCTTTCTCTCTTTCTCTCGCTGATGCCTCGGGCCAGCCCCGTTTGTTTTTCCGCTGGTGTCAAAAGGTCGACTTTGTTGGCCTTTTTGCCGCCAACTTTGGACTGCGGCTCATTTGACTATCGGCCGGAAACTGAGAGCGCGAAGTGTGTGTGTGAGTGTGTGTGCGAGTGTGTGTGTGTGTGTTGGGAACGTGCAACGTGCCGCGTGTTGCTGTTGCAGTTGCATTTTCACACGCCACGCAATGTTGTTGGCATTTTTTCCCCGATTTTCTCTGAGGTTTTTCCTGCATTTCTGTTTCCCGGCCAACTGGCATAGAAAATTGTTGGCGTGTGGTTTGGTCAATTTTTCTGAATCCCAAAATGGAATTCAGCACGGGATTTTCTGCTTTTTGCTTATCTAAAAACGAGATGAGGCGACCGAATCCGGATCCGGATTCGGAATGATTTCGAGCGAGCAAGAGACCAGGAAACCCCACACACATAGTCACTGTGACTGTGACTTGCCGCACGTTTCCCAACACACACACACACACACACTCGCACACACACATTTTCCAGCATCAACTGCAGTTGCGCATTTTCCGATTTTCCCGATATTTCACAATTGTTTGCTTTGTGCCGTCCGTTCCCTACACGTGATTTGACTGCAGAGTGGGATAGGGAGGGGGGAGGGGGCTACAGTGGGGAATACTGTGCAATGGAAACTGCTTCCGGCCCTGGTCAGAAAAAAGTTAAAAGTTGAACTTGATTTAAAGCCAAATAACTGCGACTAGAACTCATAAGCCACTCAAAGTTTGGAATAGAAAAAAAAAACGTATACAACATATGTTACTATCTATGTATAACCCGAGTTGGGGTCACCGCAGACTGCTGAAAGTTGCGTAAACTGCGTAGTAAATAAAACTAAAGTTGTGGGGGAATTAGGAATAGGTAGGGTTGGTGAAACCCATGAAATAATTCCAACTATACCATTGATTTTAAGGCTAAGTTGACTGAAGTTTAGCTATAATATAACTGTATAGTAATTAAATAAATTCCAGCTAGAGTTACCAGCTTGTTATAGCTTTAAGCTAGTTCTTGGAATTTTATATACATAATTCTATATCTTTGTAATATTTCCTTATATCTTCTACTGAAATTCCCTTCAAGTTCAATTCTCTATTCAATTAGTGCTTGAAATTCCATCGAACTACAGTTGCAACAATCAGTTCTTGCAGCTCCCTTCGTTCTACCCACACGGTACCCTGCTTCAACCATACCCTGTCAATTAGTTACGCCAACTAGTTTCTATTGTACTAGTTGCAACCCCCCTCCACTCCCCTCCCTCTCATGCTGCTTCCACTTGACAGCCTTAAAGCGGGTTAACAGCTTGAAATGGGGCAGCATTGTTAGCGGAATACTAAGAAGCCTTGCTAGGCAATACCCTGTAGCAGTAACAAGAATTCACACAAAGTTTGAAGGAATTTAGATCTTAAATTGAGTAGACAGTGAAATATATTATTGAGAAATGTAAGTACGTATACGTGGTACCTTGATTTCTACGAATACAACTCGATAATAATAATAATTCCAGGCAACTTTAATTCAGCCATACCCTGTAAGTCTTTAGAAACTTGCAATATTTGCTACAGTGCCTAAAAAAAACAAGAACAAAATAAAATAAATAAAATAAAAAGCACTACTCTTAGCATATGTTTTATACCCTGCGAAAGTTGGATAATGGGTATCATACTTTTTATAAATATTATTTTTGGGTATTACATTAGAAATCAAAAGTTCTATCTATCTACAAACTAGACAGTATCTAATGTCTTGCTAGAGTCTTCTAGAGTATTCTCTCGCTGGTTTGTCATACCCTTTTCCACATAATTCTACAGGGTACACACGCATACACACATACACTCACAGGGCCACTTGAGCACAACCAGAACAAGCAGCAGCGACGACTAGAACTAGTTCAGGAACATGGAACGTGCTCGGGACGCTTAAGTAGTCGATTGGGAACAAATTTGGAGATTTCTCAGGGATTTCCCTCTTGACGCACAAGTGCAAGCGAAGCAATTGTTCTGCCACACTCAATCCATGCTGTGATCTCCTGGCCAGACATGTAGCCACACAAGGACACAGGGACATCGTCATTCATTCTCTAAAGCCGATGATGCACATCTGTTCTGGCTGCGATTGATTTTTTCTTCGGTTTCACTTTCTGTTTTTGTTTTTATTTTTATTTTGTTTTTTTTTCGCTCGCTATTTTTTTCCTTTGATTTTTTCGAGTTTTCGAATGTTTTTTTCACGAACTCAAAATCATAAAAGTTTGTTGTGATTTGCCTGTCGCGCTTTGTTTACGAAATGCATTTGCGGAATGTCCTCAGACCGGGATGGGATGGGACGGAATGGGTCGTGGCAGGGACAACTCCTTGTGCGGTCATAAAATCTCGCGCGCTGCAGGTAGAGCCAGCTTAGCTCACTTTCCCTCTCGCTGACTCTCTCGCTTTCTCCCTCTCTCTCTATCTAGCCATCTCTCTCTCTCTGTTCTCTCTCTGCATCATCGCGGATCTTTCCGGTTCACTTGTTGATCCGTCGGGCCATTCCCGCTCGCGATTCCTTGGGGCCAATGCCGGAGAGTAAGGGAAATGCCCGATGGTATTTCCGGCCATGGTACGGGAAATGCCTGTTGGGAAAAACTGCAGTTAGAGCTGGGAGGAAGCGTGGAAGACGCACACATGTGTGTGCCATGCCAGCACATGCATAAGCTGCTCGTTAGCATCGCCTGCCCGGGGCGCAACTATTTAACAGTTAATTTGCCACAGATCTCGACAAGTGCCGCCACATCATGTGGCATGTGGCAACCTTCGGGATTTGCCCAGTCGCATCGACCAGGTGCGAGATGACTTCGCGACCAAGTACAGTCAACAAGGCAATCCAAAATGCAGCACGAGCTCAATTGAGGCGGCCACGCCTACTGATAGCCGCCTCCTGTAGCTGCTTCTTCATCTTTGCAACTGCCTTCCATTCAAATCGCACTTATGCGCCTTTGGGCTATGCAACACTTTCTTTCCAACGGATAAAGGAGAGGGTAGAGATGGCAACAGGAGAAGGGGGCGGGTAGGGGAAGCAGGCACCCGTCCAGTCCGAGTAAGCTGGCACTTTCATGCGTCGCCGACGCCACTCAATACCCTGGGACTACCGACACATGTCCTCGCACCCGCTCGCACCATTTCGGCACTTGCGAAGCGAATTAAAAAAAAGGAAGGTCTACAGAAAGGGTATACCAGACTAGTCGGGGCATATGTGACAGCAGGGGAATGTTGTGTCTTCATATAATATTATAATTATATATATACAATACCTAGCTGACGACGTTGACTATAAATCCCCTTTTCAACCCTAACCTTAAAAAAACTCTGAATTCTTGTAATAACTTATAAAACATATAGAATTATATTCTGAAAATACAATAAATGTTTTAGTATGTACTTTACCTTCTGGCTTATCACTCAAGATACACCCTGCGCCTCTTAGCTTCCACTTAACCTCAAAAAAAGCTTGAAAAATCTTTAAAAAAAAACTATAAAAAATATATCTTATAATCTGGTCATGCTATATATGTTTTCTCATGTTTTTTGAGCTTCTAAATTCAAATCTGCAGCTAAAATATGGCTAGTAGGTCTGGGATCAAATTTAACCTAAGAAAACTGATCAAACTAACTGAAATTTAGAAAAAAATTCTTAGAAAACATCAATTTCTTAATCAAAAGTGATATCTAGCTTTTTATATGATATAATAACTCATATTAAATATGCTAATGAACTGTTGAATGGAATTTAATAAAATATATGCCACAAAAAGAATTATTTTTTGAGTTTTTAAAGCACTACACTATTAACTATCATATCTCACTTTTTGTAGAGCATTCGCGCTGCGACTTGAGTCCACTGGGATGGATACTCTTTTCGAATGCTTCTCGTTGGATTTGGTTGTTTTCCCTTCGTTTGTAGCTTTTGCATGTGTCATGTTGTATTAACAACATACAAGTGGTGTGCGGGAGTGTGTGTGTGTGTGCGAGTGTGTGTGTGCAGGAGTGTGTGTGACAGTGCGTGTATGCGCCTCTTATTATTTGTTTTGCTTCATGTTGAAAGTAACAGACTGTCAGGCGAAAGAGTGTGTGTGTGAGTGTGTGCGTTGTGCGATACATAGAAAATCAATATTATTTCTTACTCTCCAACTGTGCGTGTGTGTTGTGCGTGTGTGTGTGTGTTGTTGTTGTAATGTTCTTTATGAATTATTAAAACCATATTGGATTCCCTCTCGACGGCTGCACAGCCCCTCGAGTACTTTTACTCATAATTGAAAAGACAATCTGTACTCGATAACTTTGTATCGCGATACACGCTGATTAAAGTGCAAAGAGACAGTGGGGAGGGGGCAGGGGACACAGTGTAAGGCAGGCAGTGAATGTCCTTGCACTTGGCAGGGTATTACTCGCACTCGCTCTCGCATTCGCACAGGCCCTCGCACTGTGGAGCAAATTATGCGGTCGATTACAATTCAATTTGTCATTTCAATTGTGCGAAAAATTTAATTGTTTTTCTCTGGCGTGTATACCCTGTATCCTGTGCTTTTATCCAAGGGGGATGCCATATGAAATGGTATACTAAAAATACATGTGTTTGAAGAGTTATTGAGAAAAAGCTAGAAAATTGACAATTCAGACAATTCCTGCATAACTTTAGCTATATGCCATATACAGTCTTGATTTTTGAGCAGTGTATTGATTATACATTTAGCCATGTACACTGCAAATTTCCTAACTTTAGCTTGCCTAGCTAGGAAGTTATTCAAGCTAGTTTTTGGCTTGAAGTGGCCGCCTGCTTGTTTTGGAGCCTGCGCTTTTCTGTATCTACTTTGGTACTTTTCCAGGGTAACTTTCTGTCATGCTGTTCTATCGCTATCTATGGCAGCATTTCATTTATGACTTGTTATTTTCCGTTTTAGCCTTTTTCCCATATTTAGCTGCTCTGCAATTGCGTTAAGTAATTAGAAAGGAGCTCATGCTGCTGCTGCTGCTGTTGCTGTTGCTACTTTAGCTGCTGTTTCAGCTTCTGGTTTTGACTTAACGAGCATTTAATTGCCAGGTTTACCCTCGATGACACACACAACATACACACACACACATATATATACACACACACACACTGTGATTACCTGCACTTCCGTTCCGGTTCACCCTTTTTGACCCAAACTTATCGCTAGGGAACACAAATTTCACTTTTAGCTGCTTGCACTCTCTCTCTTTCTCCCTCTCTCTCCTCTCTCTGTCTAGCTGTCTTGCTGTGTCTCTCATTTCTTTTATCTATGTTTTTTCCGCCTACACTTTGCATTTTTATGCTTAGTTCATTCATAAATTACATGGAATTTTCATTGTGCCTTGAGAGGTTTTTCCACGAACGTATCCTAACGCATTGCTGTGTGTGTGTGTGTTGTACATGTGTCCGTGTGTGTGTGTGTGTGTGATTGCGTCCCTACGTGATCTCTCCCAGACACAGTCTCTCTCCTTGAGGGAATTGCGCATAGTACGGGCATGTTAATTAGCTCATTTTGTGCGTAGATTAAGCAAATTAACCAATTTAACCAAATGGGCAACAACTAAATAAATAAATTAAACACTCAGTAAAAGGGGCCAAGGACGGATGGTATAGGGTATGGGGTGGAAGGGGGTGGAACGTGGCCTTATTGGGCCAGTTGTCTGTCAAGGTCAGTGGCACAATGGACAACGACGACTCGTCCTGGCATATGGGAAAGAGAGAGAGAGAGAAAGTGAAAGAGAGAAAGTGCCATCAAAAGGGGGGAGAGAACAATTATCTCACCATGCCACATACCCTAACCATAGATACCCTTTGATATCCTAGAGTGTGACATGTCATACTTGTTTCTTTCGACTAATCGATACAAAGTAATCAGAAATCAATCACAGTTTGAAGGTTCAGCGTGAAACCCCTTCACATGGCAGACAATATCCAAGAAGGGAAAGCATATAGTAATACATACATATATGATATAATACTAGTTTTATTCATGTTAAAGGAAAGTTACTTAAAGTTACTTAAAGATATGAACTTACTGCGTTTCATGTAATAATTTAATGAACTAGGTAAATGCATGAAATGCTGAGGCGCAGCCAACTTAACTTAACGTAAACTAGATGGCAACGCCATGGGAAAAAAGCAAACAAACGAGAAAAAAACTCAAACTGCACTCAGAAACGTTGATAATATATTTTTCTATTTACGTTTGATCATTAAACATAATACTTTTATAGTTCCAGTTATAGCAGCTCGTATCGAATTGTCTTACTTAATTTTACACGTGTGGCAACTCTGTGCTTATTTTTTATTTATATTTTTTTATATTTCTTTGCTTAAACGTAGCTTGAGATGTGTTTAAAACTAAATCTCTGCAACTCTCTACCTAATCCATTTATGCTCCCTGTTTAAGCTCTTTCCCAACCTCATATATATTCTTATATGCACTGCTTACAGGGTAACTGGCAAGTCGTACTCGTTGCTTGCTTTGCTTTGTCCCAAATTGATGGCAATTCCATTTGCAGCTTTACGCGCTGATGGATCCATAAATCATCATCATCACAGCAAAAACAGAAAGTAGTGTCGTGTGCCTGGCTTTCTACCCTTGCTCTCTCTCTCTCTCTCTCTGCCTCGTTACCCCTCTCTCTCTCTCTATCCCTACCCCCGTGCTCGCTGTCTTCCTTTGCCTAACTGCGTCGTAAGTTTTAATGCACTAACCAAGTGCCAAAAGTTGCGCCTCAAACTTTGACAACAATAACAACAACAGAAGGAGGAGGTGTGTGCCTAGGCATGTTTGTGTGTGTGTGTGTGTGTACGTGTGTGTGTGTATGCATGAGTGCTTGTGTTGTCTGTTGTCTGACGCACTTTGAAAGTTTTTGCAGTCACGGCGCAATGCAACCTTAAGTGGCACATGAGAAACGCCAGTTGCAGCCCAGCCATGTCGCTGGTATGCCATGTGTGAGAAAGAGGTGTAACATTATAGCTGCACTTCTCGCACCTGGACACTTTACCACGCCCCTCTGCGCCAACTACCACTCGCATTTGTTGCTAATTGAAACTGAAGTTGCAATTGAATTACTCTGCAAGAGGTTGCCACTTACCCCATGCGATTTCAACTAGTTAAGTTGGCTGCGCGACCCACGAGGAGCGTGTCAGTGTTGGAAAGCAATCGCAGACATAAGTAATTTTCGTTTTGGAAAGTTTCTTAATTTTTTAAAGTGAGCTGTAAGAGAGTTTACAGTTGAGATCTGAGCGGATATAGTAATTCGAATAGTTGAAAATGTCAAAAACAAAGCTCCAATTTAAACAGCCTAAGCTAGCTTGAATAACTCTATAGCCAGGCAAGCTACAGTAAGTAAATTTGATGTGTATACGACTTCATTTATAAACTATACACTGCTCAAAAATAAAGACTGTATATTGCTTTTAGCAAAAGTTATACAGGAATTAGCTAGAAATCAGTTGCAAGTTAGATTCAAGTCGATTTTCTAGCTCAGTAATCTTTAAAGCATATTTTATATGAATAGAATAGAATGAATAGACTATCTTTAGTTAAATTATAAGCCAAATATACCAATAAAATACCCTGTAAAATCTTTTGATCTTATTTTTTAACATCTTTAAATTTTATATATGCAAGAAAAAAAAAATACACTGAGTTCACAAGGTCAATGTAGCGACATCCACTTGCATTTCGGCAGAATGAGCTGTTGTGGCAGTTGACAACTTGTGCTGTGGCTTGACTTGCAACATTTGGCGGCAAGTCAACATACGCCACATGCCACTTGTCGCCTGTTTGCTGTCTCTCACTTATTTCCTTCTTTCTCTTTCTCTTTGCAGTCGCCAAGCTGGCAGCATACGCCGAGGAGGTCAGTAGCTCGACCGGCTTTGGTTCGGAAGGTAAGTAGAAAGAGATAGAGAGAGAGAGAGAGAGAGAGAGAGAGAGACGTGCAGCATGCCAAGCGATTGATGCTACTCAATCATTGATGTGACTTACAGAGTGGGGCTCAGGCTGGCGAGGAGGCACCAACTTCCTGGTGGAGGTCGAGGAGACAGCTGCCATGTCACCGCTACCGACTGCCACACGGCGCGCCACCAACAGCAGCAGCAGTGGCAGCAACAACGGCACATCGGAGGACTACAACATCGACCTGGGCAGCCAGGAGCAAGTGCTGCCAGATGCCACAGGCTCAACAATCGCTGGCACAGCCAATGGCACAACTATAGAGACGGGTAAGACTCGACTTTCCTCTTCCCCTCTTCCCTTTTCCCACTCTCACTAGGGGTGACATCATTTCATCTTATTTATTGCTTTGCGATTTACGACTGCAGTCGCCTGAGAGAGAGAAAGAATTATAGAGAGACGCAGAAAGAGAGTGTGAGAATGTGAGATTATCGATAGTGAAACATGGCCCAATTAAGAGCAAGAAGCAATTGTGGGCAATTAAATCTAGCAGACTGAGGATAGGCCCACATGTGGCTAATGGAGTGTACAAGATTTTGCTGCATAATTTAAGGGAGATACCAAGTCCATTCTAGGGTCTATACATGTCCAGTTTTTAGTTGATTTTGACATGATTCTTAGCCAAAAATTAACTACCTCCTAAAACAATTTTAAACAATTGTTTTGTACTAATTTTGACCTCCCCTTTCGATTAAAAGTAAAAACTGGCGATTTAAAATTTTGAAAAAAAAAAATTTCTGAAAAATTATAGGGGGTACCCTTATCTAAAATTGTAAAAAAAGAAAAAAAATCGAAATGCTTCTATATATATTTTGGATATGTAAGATCACTCAGGGTGTCAAAACATAAACAAAATGTCATTCCTCGTGGAAATCTGTTGATTTTTCACAAAGCTATGATGTTTGGAAATTGAGGGCCCAAGTCTTGTCGAGGGTCTTACATGTCAAATTTTTAGGACACTTTGACATGATTTTTTGGCAAAAATTAAGTATCTTTTAAAATGGTTTTAAACACTTGTTTAGTACTAATTTTTACCTCCGCAATCTATTAAAAGTGAAATCTCGCGATTCTAAACTTTTGAAAAAATTTTTTTTTTGAAAAATTTACAGGGGGGACCCTTATCTAAAAATGAAAAAAATCGAAAATTTTAAAAATTCTTTATTGATATTATTTAAGTGTAGAATCAAAAATAAGGTCAAAACATAAACAAAATGTCATTCCAGATACAAATCGCTTGGTTAATAACAAAGTTATGATAGCTGGAAAATTGGGTTAGAGGTCGTATCGAGTGTGCTACATGTCAAATTTTTGGTCGACTTTGACATGATTTCTGGCCTAAAATTAAGTATCGCCCAAATCACTTTTAAACACTTGATTAGTACTAATTTTAACCTCCTCTTTCGTTTAAAAGTAAAAACTCGCGATTTAAAATTTTGAAAAAATAATGTTTTCCGAAAAATCATAGCTAAAATTTCCAAAAATTTCAAAATGTTGAAATTTCATTTATTTAAATGTGGAATTACTAAAAATGTCTAGACATAAACAAAATGATATTCCACATAAAAATCTGATAATTTAGCAAAGTTCTGATAGTCGAATGTTTAGGCTCTACCTCTGAAAAATAAAAATCTTAAGATCCTAAGCCGACTTAGATTTATCGCTACACATGGAACTTAAGGCGCATAATTGAATGTTTATGGTCTCCACAGTAATCCAATTTTCTCTCTCTGGGGGACTAGGGATGAGCTAAACGCAAAACGTGGCGTGATAATTGAATTCGAATCGTTACGCTCCCATCCCAATCCCTCCCTGATTTATTAATGCCTTTGCGTACGTGCGCGAGTTTAGAGCGAAAATTGGCAAATGGAGAAATTGACAAATTATCTTAGATTTGGAATTAAATTGTGAATTGAATTGAACTTTTTTCTTTCGGTGTATCGCTGTTTAGGCCCCAAGATCATCGTGCGCACCGAGGAGGTGCTCATCGTGGGACTCGTGCTCATCCTTTGGGTGGGTGCCATCATGCTCTTCTTCAATCGTTGGGGCAAGATACGTATGCTGGAACCGTATCAGCCCAAGTTCCAGCAACAGCATCGCAGCTCGTGTCCTCTGGTCGACTTGGATGCCGTGCAGGCGCATCAGGTAAGCGAAGGAACTTCAAATCTTTCCTAGAATTTGCTTGGAATATCTAAGCTTGGATTGAAGTACAATAATAAAATATATCAAATTAAATTAAATAATGATAATTTACTAAAAAAGTATTCATATTGTAAATTGTACCATCAACTTGCTTATGGTAACTATAGCATACTTTAAAGAGCATTTTTAAAAATCGCATAGAATTTTATGCAAAATTTGAAATCTTGAGCAAAAGTGCTGCATCCATATAAACTAGTTCCATATACGAACCTGCATCAATGCATCAGTTCATTTGCAATTCCTAACCTTGAAAAAAAACTGCATAGAGAGACGAATTTTGTGAACGGATTAAGTCAGCTGAAAAGTATGCTATATGAAATTGAAAACCCAGCACTATAAGCAGCCGTGCATATATTACTCTCTCTCTCACACTCTTTCTTTCTCTGTCACTGTCTCTTTTCAGCGCGCCTCTGTCTCTCGCATGTCGATGGGCATGGTCCATCAACACAATTTGAATATGCCATCGTGTCAATTTGCGGCCTATAATCCCAGTCTATATGCAAAGGGTAAGTCGACCTTGAAACCAACCACCCCCCGCCCTACCCTACCCAATCCTACCCCTCCCCCCTGGTTTCCCTTACGCTTTGTTTGTGGGAAATGCAAATGCAATTAAAATGGAAAAATGCTGAAAGGAATAAAGAATATCGAACAACATCTTCATGCATCACGTCTGTGCATGTCTCTGCACGTCTGTGCGTGCACACTGCTAATGCGAAACTCATGCTTTGCATTTTATGCAACAAAATGCTAAAAAAAAAAAATACTGCTAACTTTGCGATGCGCATAAAGTTGGCAAGAAAATTCGCGTAAATTGCATCACATTGACTTTAACAACAACAACAACGAAAAGTAACGCCCCATCTACCTCCCCCTCCCCCAACACCATCTCTCCATCGAGCGTAACAAACTGTAGGGAAAAGTTATCAAGTTATCCTTGAGAAAATCACAAGAATCAATGGGGGATCTATGCGAAAGTTAATCGAATTTCAGCAAAATGTTGCAGGAAGAAAGTTTTCAATTTCTTTGCCAACCTAATTTGAGGTTATGTTGCTAACTCAAAATTCGCATTTAAGTTATGTGACCTATTGAAAGCTTAAGTTTCCTTTACTTTCTCTTAACCTTAAATACAGATATTAACTAAAAAAAAAAGGGAATAAGCGTATTTTTTAGTTATTTTCACACTTCACTTTCTGTTAATATTTCTAGACAAAATTTTGCTGGTTTATCTACAGGGTAACTAACTTTCGAGCTATTTTCTTTGGCAGTATAAAGATCTGGAATTATTTTTGATTAGTCTACTTTGATTAGTCAATTCTAGAGCTAGAAAGAAAACAAGATTTGAGTGTATAATAATATTTAATTTGCTAATTTAACTCTATATAGGGTATCTGTTATTCAAGCTTTATACTGAAACAGCTTAAAAATTCTATATTCCAACTTGTCTAATACATATATTCCTATAGAATAACGAACTAAAATCAAAGAAGAGCGGGAAATAGTTTTATAAACTATATTTTTGTAATAGCATCTCTCTACAGGGTATCTGCTCTTCTAGCATTGCCTTCTTCCTCCTAGCTGGTACATGTCTATTAATGGACTCTACTTAATGACTGCCTGGACAGACTTTTAGCATTAACACGAACGTTTTCGTGTACTGCAGATTATCAGGCTGCAGTCGAGAGTAGCAAGAGAAAGAGAGAGAGAGAGAGAGATAGGAAGAGGAAGAGCGAGAGCGAAAGAGTGCGGCAAGAAATGCAGAAGTGCGTTAAAAATATGTTGAATGGGAAACTAGTTGAGGCGTGTCTTGGTTTAAGTGCAAGATTTAGTCGGACTTTTAATGAGTTGCCAGACAATTAAACCGCATGATGGCGAAAGAGAGAGAAAGCGGAAGAGAGAGAGAAGGAGAGGGTAAAAGAGTAGAGTAGCACTGCGGGCAATAGAGTCGTCGCATAAGAGTGCAGCCCCCTGGGGAGGTTCAGGCAGGGCAACTCAGGCAAATAACAATACAATTTTAATGCCATTTGTGTGGGGCTTTTCTTCTTTTTTTTGGGGGCACGTTGCGGATGCTGAGTTTCACTCTGACACGCTGACTTTGACTTTGACTGGCTGTGCAATTAAATCTTGTGGAAACACACACGCACGCATACACCCTACACACACATAAACACACACAGATCTAGCGGAAAATATTGCGAAAAGCGAGGGAGAGAGAAAGGGAAGGAGAGAGGGAGCGCAGGCAGGACATGTTAATGAAAATGGAAGCACATTTCGCCTACAAAGGAATTAAGAGACCTTTCACTCATGTGTGTGTGTGTGTGTGTGTCAACACTTGTTCAACATTTATGCCGTTTGCATGATGCCATCTCTCTCTCTCTCTCTCTCTCTCTGTTTATGCGTAAACCAAATGATGTTTGCAAATTAAACAATTAACTTAAGGATCAGATATGGCATATTTATAGGGCAAATGTTAATGGGGCGCACGCTAATTGTCTGTGCAAACACATAGCATAATCATGCAATCATAATATGTACTATAATATCATAATATAAACATATACTCATGATATTTGTGGTTAAGTTGCCTGCATATATTCAAGCAAGTTTCAGTTGGAAATTTCTAGGCAATTTATTATATTTTTCAATGAATATACAGTGTGTAGGGTATATAACATTTATCTCAAGATTGTTCTCTATCACAATAAGCTGGTCACGCATAAACCTTTCCTTTTCCTTTCTATTTCGCGCTACGTTGACTGCTTGACAGCCCGAAAAGCTGCTTGAATCCTTCACTAACTCCTTGTCTATCTCCCTCTCTCTTTCTCTTTTCAGGCTATGCCTCGCACGTGTCGCACGTCTCGCGACCCCGTCAGAACTCCGTCTTTGTGGGTGCGACTACGAGTCATTACCTGATGCCCAGGCCGCCAAGGAAGACGCGCTCTGCGATGGATCTGCACTCGATGGTGCTGGATGAGAGTGCCGAACAGGTCTAGTTAGCTTAAGGTGTGTGCGTGTGTGTGTGTGGGATGGATGAGTGTGCTGGGAGCGAGAGAAAGAAAGAGAGAGCGAAGCATAGCTAAGTCAGTGAGTAAGTCAGAGTAAGCAGAAGAAGAAGCAGTAGAAGAAACCGAAGTAGAAATTAAACAGAGAAAGAAGCGGCAACATTGTCCAAAACAAATTGCAAACTATTTACAAACAAGTGTTTTTAACTCTCAAAGCCACGCATAATGTCTCTAAAAAGCAAGACAACACTATCTATCTAACTATCTTGCTCTGTCTATCCATCTAACCATCTATCTATCTATCTATCTATTTCTATTGCTTAAGTGGCTTTTTATCTATGAGCGCAGCGTGATCTAGTCAAGTCGCTTCTCATTGCCTAGCTGGCAGCTATAGAACTTACCTATAGCTGGCAGCTACGTAACGTGCAAGCTTCATCACGCTACGCTGCACATTGTCATGTATTATTAACTCTAGTAACTCTCCTTTGATCTATACACACACACACACATACATATATATTATTAAGAAACCCCGCGTATAAATACATTTTTAATGTTTACCAAGATACCATATATCAGTTTTATGTAGAACAACACTTTATACCTTGCCACACACCACAAGGTGCAAAAGCTCAAAGTAAATCTATAATACTATATATATTCCTTAACTGCAAAAGTAACTATAGCTATAGCTGTAACTATAACTGTAACTGTTATGTAGATGTGTGATGCATACGAGTTTTCTATGCAAATCGTTCAGTCAACTTAGTCAATTCGTTTCCCTACGCTCTCCCGCTACCCTCCTTCTCTACTTCTTTGCCTAGCTGGAATAGATATCACAGATATATATATAATGTCCTTCATCTTGTGTGTTTGTCTCAAAGCTAACGACTTCTTTACGTATCAATATGTTGCGCTATCGATAACTTTGTATAGTATATCTAAATGTGTACCTACCACAACTCTTACTCTTTCTACAACTACATAGAACTGTCGATGTAACTGTAACTGTAACTGTAATTGTATCTATAACTGTAACTACATATGTGAGTCTCAACCAACTTTCGACCAAGAACATGAGCAACCAGCAAAGTTTGCAGATAACTTCTAAGCCGATTATTCAATAATCGATTCGCTTGCGAACATAATCGAATATATTTAATTATTGAAAAGTATGGATCCCCTATAAAGGTTATCTGCAAACTCTGGCAACCACAACAACAAAAAAACTACAACCAAAGTTTAACTAACAAAAAAGCTTTAAAATTTTTCGAAAATTAAACGAACAACAAGAAGAACCCATCCAACTGAATTAACTAACTTATAGTATACTACTAGATATACAATATTACTATGTATTTATACTATATGTATGTATGTACTGTAAGCTGATTAACTGTAAAAAAAGTCAACTAAAGTCTAGAGGAGCAAACTATGCGGAACAATTAAACTAAAACTGATACTAAACGTAAAACTCAGACGAGAAACCCCAAAGCGGTTGTTAAACTCATCTCTGAAGTCTACTCTATATATATACTGTATATATAATGTGGATACATTTGTAGCTGTTACGACACATTTCAGCTGTATATACACGCCGATAAGTCTTATTGAGGGTAAAACGTTGAGGGTTCTCCACAGTTATAAATCAATTGGTAAATTAATGAGAGAAAAATGTAAAATACAGTTCGATTTTATCTCAATTAACGGTTCAGAACGAACTCTGACACCGCCGATAATTTATCGATAAGTTTTCAGCACTTGAATGCATATGTAACGGTATTAATACAGATATATATATATTTTTTTTGTTTAATACATTTATAAACATATAATTGAAAACCCATTGAAGTCATGGAATACAATTAGCGTATTCCAAAATTCAAGAGTTATACAAACACACACACACATACACATTCAATTTACTGTTACGGCATAATGATATCGATTTCATATTGGACATGATCGTATTTTACCAAAGAAGAAATGCGAGAAATTTTAATTACATATTTCTAAAATATTTACAGCGAATTAATAAGCGAACATCCACAAAAGAGAGCATTATATACAAATGATATATATATACATAAATATACACATACATATTATTATATAGTACTTATATACTCGTATATTATACTACAAATATCAAAACTATAATTATAAACAACAATTATATACAATAAATTTCGAAAATTAAATTGAAACAATTATATTGAAACAAAAATGAATCATCGAGTGTTTTAATGGGGGTTCAGGGGTCGTGTCTAGGATAGAAACAAATATATAAAATATGCAGCACAATAAATTATATATCAGCCCAAAAGTATGCAACAGAAATAAAGCCATTTAATTGGCAGCGAATAGCAAAGCATTTAATCTGCCTCCTGAAAGTATGCAACAGAAAAGAGTCTGCCGTACCTGCATAACTCGTTATACTAAAAAGGACACTACGGCCGTAAATCCTTACGGATTTCGACGGGACACATGTCATTCTTCTTCTCTCTCAAGGCTCTACAGGATGGCATCAAAAAATTTGGGGGTCATCTAAGAATCCTGGACTTGAAAATTTTCGATGTCCAGGTCGCGAAAATCAGGGCGAAAACACAAAATCCGGGATAACACAAAAACTAAAAGGACTATCCGAATGTCCTTGGGTCAGATTATAGTCCTGGCCGAGACGCATCGATTGACACATAGCTTGTTCGAATCCTTAAGGACATGGCTGATAAAAACAGGAAAAACGATATACTGAAAAGTCCTTATAACTCGAGATCCTGCAGGAGTTTCGTCCTTTGAGTTAAGTCATACGGTCCACCACAGTAGGGACTATCTTCCTGTTAAAGGACATCACTGTAGTCCTTTAACAGGCTGATCTACAAGGGTATTTGTGGTTTTTGAACGATTTTTATAGGGGGGACCCTTGCAAAAATGGCAGAAGTGTTTTTCGTTCCTAAACGAAAGTCCTCTATTAAAATTCTCAGCCCGAAAGTATGCTACATAAAATTAAACTACTTATGAAGACTCGTCGCTTAATTTTTTCCCCCAAACTCGAAAATACACCAGGCACCCAGAAATCAGTAGCAGGTGGCTGCAGTTTTCAGCGACCACGTGGCATGACATTGCAACTTTTTCTTTTTTTGGACTTGCACGTGGGTTTGTTATTGTTTTGATCAGACTTGGGTGTGGTTGGGTGGGTTTTGGGTTTGTTTCGATCGCACCACGTGGCTCGTGACGTCACAGCGTACTCCCTGCAGTGACCTACTGCTGATTTCTGTTCGCCTGGTACTTTTCGCTGCCTGGTCATCAAATTGCTTGAATTGGACGATGCTTGGAGTGTGATCCTCACCAGGTCCAGTTCGACCATGTGATCCACCTCCTCCACAAGATCCACCTGTTCCCTGTGGTCCACTGTTCCCACGTGCTCATCTGAAACTATCGAACCTACTGATTAGACACAATACTATCGATACATTTCATAACTATCGATAACATTCAATACCTATCGATATCTTTTGACAGCCACCGATAACTATCGATAACATTCAATAAATATCGATAACTATCGATAACATTCGATACATATTGGTACCTATCGATAAATATCGATAATTATCGATAACTACCGATAAATATCGATAACTATCGATGACATTTGATAACTATCGATAAATATCGATAACATTCGATAATTACCAATATTATCGATGACAAAAACTATCGACAACATATCGATAGCACACATAACTATCGTAGAAGCAGGTTGCTAGTATGCATGTTGCGGTTTCTGGATGCCTGGTGCTATTTCGTGTGAGACGCGCTTAAATACACCGCCTCGCAGCGAAATAGTGCCAGGCAACATGATGGCACATCCACTGAACACAATTGCACATATTTTACAGGGTATTCACTGCACCAACACTGCACATTTATCACAATTTGCTGTATCCTATCGTTGCTATGGGCTATTTTCGATAGACAGAAACATGAGCCACTTTTACAGCCGCAATCGTATCATGGTTATTCACATTAAATCTCCGCTAAGTAGATTGAAAAACTTGCATTAACAAAGGAATACCCTATAAAAAAATGGCAGCCACGTCACGTTGAGTGAATAAAAAGCGTGCAAAATGATTTGCAACAGAGTCATGTCACGAGTATTCCGACCATGCTTATATGGTTATAGGTTCTTTGGCTCCTCCCGGACTGTTGCCCTCTTGCCTGTGCTCTCCGCCCTCTGCACTTTGCCCTCTGCTTGCCATGAGGCCATAAACAATAAGAGTAAATGGCCAAGCGGCGCGTAAACTGCTGACAGCGATGCTTGAAGCGTCGACGAAACGCGCCCGGGGGCCATAAAGCAGCCGACCCGATGACATCGGGGTTCAAGTGCAAGTGCGATTTATGTGCATTGCAGGCTAGCTAGCTAGACAGGGAGCGGTTCCTCCTGCTTGGCTGCTGCTCCTTCCCTCTTGGCTCCCAGGTAGCCCCGCCTGGCCTTGAAGATGTTTGCACACAAATCACAAACCCGACTGCAACTGCCGCTGACACTGCAACATGCCGCATGGGCGTGGCAAACAACTGTGGCAAAGGGTTTACCTCAGCCTGCTCCACTTGAACTGGAGTCGGAAGTCCTTGAGCAGCAGCACATAAACTTAGAGTAATGTTTTTTTCGCATTTTTAAGTTTCTCCTTTGTTTAATTCCTTATAAAGTATCTAAGTGAATGCAATAATTTATCGTTTTATCGATCTATAAAAAGAAAAAACATTTAAAAAGGGTAACTTTATGGCATATTTCACTTTATTTAAATATTCCCCTAGTTCCAGCGATGACTCACTCGGGAGTTTTTAAAATGACAGCGCGGAATATGAGTGTGGTAATCCGCATAGCTATTCAAATGATGAGCATTCAGATACTCTGTGATATTTCTATGCAAATCTCAGCGCGCAGTTTTGATTGACGCGACATGCCAGACAGATAGAGACAGAGACAGAGAGGGAGAGGGAGAGGGAGAGAGCGAGGGAGTAGCATATTTGCATTAAAATGCACGGCAATTGTAACAGCAGCCGCTTCTCTCTCTCTCTCTTTCCCTCTCTCTCTCTTTCTGTGTCTTTCTGTCCTACGTCCAGAGGGGGCGCTTAAAAATGCTTAGCCTGCTTTTCTGGGCCGTTTGGAAAATTTATATGCTGCAGTCGGAAAACTTAATTGCTTTCGGCTTTTGGGCTTCCATCATATTTTTGACCCAGCCCCATTGTTCTTATTGTTGTTACGTGTCCTTCCTCTCTACGTTCTTGTTGTTGCTGTTGCTGTTGTTTCTGCTTTGTGCTTGTGTTGTTGCTGATTTTTCAATTTTCCTTGGTGCGCGAACGCGTTTTCTACGCTTCGTTGCTTTTTCTGTGCTTTTCCTGTGCAGGAGGAGCCTGGGCTTCGTTAACTTTGATTTGTCCACTGAGAGACATTCAAATGAAATTTCACAGCTTCCCAGCAAGCAGGCAGGCAATCACACACACACACACAACTTACACACGCCCTCAGACACACAGACACACACACACATCTTTGTAGCCCGCATAAGTAAGACAGTTGTAATACCGCAAAGTACTGTAGGTTAATGGGTAGCTTAGCTTTGTTGGTAATGGGTAGTTTCAGGTAATATGGTATTATCGATAGTAGTTATCGATAGTAATTGATAAATTATGTTTCTTGATATACATATTATTTTCCAATAAAGTACAGGCTTTACTCCCTTCGAAGGAATAATTCATTTGGGATTTATTTAATGTTTACGAAACTTTACTTTGCGATAGTTTTATCTATAGCTGCATAGTTCATTTACCATCGACTCCACTTCGAAACCCTGTTATTTTTCTTGGTCACACATTCAGCTGTGTATGTTTAAAATTACAGGGTATTTCACAGTCTATACTACACACAATAGATACGCAGCTTATTGTGCTTGGGGCCATCGTTGGAAACCTTCGTTTTTGTCATCGTGTTGTGCAAGGACACACTCATAACTGCGAATTTGTAGGTGACTAAAGGGGTGGGGGGATGTGTGTATGTGGTGTGTGTGTGTGTGTGTGCGTAGTATCTTGGGTGCCACATAAAAGTTTCAATGCTGCAACGGCGTCTGCCACACGAGCGATCACTTTAATTGCTGCGCTTTGTTTGACAATCAACGTAAATTCGAAATGTTAAACGACAGCCAATTTATTATATAGATATATATATATATACATACATATATGTGTGTTTAAATAACATACACACACACATGTATATCAAGTTAATGCAGCACAGCGGGAAAAGATGAACATGAGCTTTGCCCTAATAGTTTGTCCAGCTGATTGATTGCCTCCCCTTGCTGTAGCTCAGCTACTGCTGCTGCACTTCCTCATGGCACTATGCATATGTAGTATCTGTCTCTCTCTCTCTCTCTCTGTCTCTCTCTCCCTCCCTCTCTCTCTTTCTCGCTGTGTGTCTTCCTTGTGTGCCTTGTGTCATGCACTCGGGCAACGCGTTTGAATTTCAAGTGCAAACACAAAAACAGAAAGCGAATTTGATTAACAAGCAGCAGCAGCAGCAGAAGCTTTCTAAATGTTTACCCACTGATTAATCACCCGAGTCATTCCTGGTACCTCCCTCCCCTTTTGGTACCCCTCATCTTTCTGAATTAGCATAGATTGTCAAGTCTTTAGGGCTCATTGAAATGGGATACAGCACGCTCTATAACCACAATCAACATAATCGGACGTTGGTCGATTTAATATGCATTAACTTTACCCAAGCGCAACTAACGCACTTCCAACATGAACTAAGCCTGCATTGACTACATAAAATAATTCTACCCAAGATAACTCTATCTATCATTATTTTAAAACTAATCTAATAAGATCTTATCAACCCAAACAGACTTCATCTCAAATTTAGCTGTTGTTTATATAAATAAACTTCCTACAAGTTGGCACTGGCCCGGAGCACTGGCCCGGAGCAACTTAATTATGTTCACATCGCATCGATAACACACTTATCGATAACAACTGTTACCATACAAAGTGCTACAAATGCTGCAACAACTTAGCCAAATGGGGGAAACAATTGTGCCGGCAACAATGTGAACTGAGTAATAATTATGCGGTAAATGAGCGTCAGAAAGAGATGGTTGGGGGAAGTGAGAATGAGATGAGAATATGCCAACATATAATAGGCAGACAGGCAGGGATAGATAGCCCGGGGAACTGGTTCTGCAACTGTCGCTTTTCCCAAGCAGGCTCCTCCGCCCCCAGATTGGTTACGGATCCGCAGTGTGTTTGTTGTTGGTGACAAATGCAATAAAAACCCGAAAGCGACGCGTATCATTCCCATTGTCAGTTACCATCATGGGTAATACGGAGGGGCGGGTGGTAGGGGCACAACACTGGACAGTGGGCGGGTGTTTTCGGTACTGTTTGATTAATGACGGCCATTGCGGCACTGAGTGATGAGCGGCTTCGGCTTTGACAGTGCTACACGGCTTGGCCCGGCCCGGACCGGGACTGGTCTCGAGTTTCGGGTACAGCGACCCGTCGCTCCGGCTCCGGCTCTGACTTCGTCTCGGTAACGTCTTTGTCTCCCCAGGCCACTTTAATGCTCATGGATGCCACTTTATTATAGTGCATGCGGACAAACTAAGTTGCCGCTTTTACGGTCGTCCCGAATGAAGCCATTTTAAATCAAGCCATGTGGATAGGTATGCGCGGCCTGGCAGATACCCTAGGCAGAAATACTCGATAGTAAACATCGGCAGGAACCCTTGCTCAGCTTAACATCAGTTTTAATGACAATGTGGCAACACTCGCCACGAGCTGCTTACAGCTTACGATCATAGCAGGCAGCTATTGTCCGACTAACTCTACAGGGTATTCCCATAAAAAGAAAACCAACAACGAAACGAAACAGACGTCCTGCCAAAAAGAAGTTGGAATCAATCAGGAGTGGGCGGATACGGCATCACACCCGCCCCCCAGTCGGACGACAGGCGCGTGGGGGCGTGAACGTTTCGCCCTGAACTGTCATTAATATTTACGAGGGCTCATAATGACAACATTGCAGGGCGATGAGCGGCGCTGCAAGTGAGCTATGGCATAATCAAAAGACACGCAGCCTCATCAAGTTTTTTGTTCAATCTCCCCCTCAACACAAAAGCCAAAAGACAGAGGGAGGGAGAAGAAGAGAGAGGTGGGGGCTGGGAAAAAGCCAGGCGCGCGTTGGTTTCTTCTACGAATCATGAACAATGCGTAAAAATAAAACGAACGATCCATAACAACAACAGCAACAAGAACAATGGCCATGTGCGTCCCGAAAGGAGGAACTCTAAAAGGCAACAAGCCGTCGTCGTCGTACTCATAAGGCGAACACGCTTTCCCACCGACTAAATTGAGCTGTCAAGGACAACACAATGCTGCGACAGTCCAGAGTCGCGTCCATGAAAACCACAGACATAAAGCTGCCCCAAAGTCCCGGGGATTCATTCAAGTTGCATTTGCCCCGCCATAAGCTCACCCACTTCAAATTGAGTTTTATAAATGCGCAAACGTTTCTTTTCTTTTCACTTTATGCGCTGCCCACCGTGAACAATAGAGAACAGAAATAAACAATATGAAAATTAAGTCGGTGGGGTTAGGCCGTGCCAGTGGCAGGGGGCTTGCCTAATTCACTAGATACAATTTTGAAATCTAATATTTGCTTAGGGAATAAGCTTAACCTTGAAATTCGATCTTTTTTGATTTATGTGGGTTAAAGAGGACGTTGCCCAGTTCTAAAATCAACTTCATCTGCTCTATTTTTCTACCCACACAATACAAATACCTTTCTACCCAAAAATATAAATAAATAAATAAACTGAAGCGCACTTACCAACTTCTCCAATCCCATTCAAATTGCGCGCGCTCTCTGTAAAGGTTTCCAACAGCGTTGCCAGACATGTTCTAAGATTTTAACATTTTTGCTCCTCACTTAAGATAAATTACTCCACGCGAATGTTAAGTTACAAGCTTTTGTTGTGGCCACAAACGATGAGTTTTTTGCAATTTTGCGAATATCCATTTTAGCACAATTTAATAAAAAAAAAGTTGTAAATATATGTTTATATTAGGTATCTAAGGTTGAATGCAGCCATCCGGGGTCCATTTAATTCGCAAAACGGGCCGAGTAATGCCGCTACTACATAAAGTCGTCAGATTCGTTGCCGGCGTCGTAGTTGGTGCGCATGTTCTCAGATTTCTGCAACGAGGCGTAGCTGCGCAGTTCAGCCTCCAGTTCGCGCTGCTTGGCGGCCTCCTTATCCTTTTCGCGCTTCTCACGCTGCAGCCGCTTCTGGTCCTGGCGTTCGGCTACGTCGCGTGCCTCGCGCTGTCCACGGAAATCGGGATGCTCCTCCTCGGTTTTGGTCTTGTTCAGACGATTAACAATTTCGTTGACACGCTTTTCCAAGCGTATCTTGCGGACGGCCTTCTCGTCGTGGTAAGCCACCTGACCGGGTTCCATGTCTGGCGTCTTCTTGAGATTTTCCCACATGGTGTAAACAATTTCCAAGTTGTTTACCTTGTTTCCCTGTATGCTGTTCGCTTTGCACAGCTGCGCCGCATCCACCAGCACATCGGAGGGTATGTCATCGATGGTCTGTCCCTTTCGCAGGCGCAGATACACGTGTGCCGACGACAGATCGTGCACATGGAACCAAACATCTTCCGGCCAGCCCCAGCGGATCAACTCCTCGTTTTCATGCTTGTCGCGTCCCATGTACAGCATGGCCGCCGGCTGCACCACAGTACTTTTGAAGTAGAAAACCATGGTTTGGCACAATTAATAATGCAAAACAACCTTATTTGGATGTTTTATGACAAATGCACTTCGTTAAGTTTTTTTATAACTACTATGCGGCAATTTTGTCTCAATTGACTCAACATATGATTGCTAACAGAGCGCTGTAAAGCTTTGGTCAGACCATACGATAGGGCTGATAGAAGAAATCGATAAGAAATTTATATATCGATATTTATAAATGGCTCGAAAATGCGCACTCACGTTATGTTCACTACATAATTTTATTATTACATTGTTGCTTGGCAGCCCTGCTACAGAGCTCTGTAAGCTTCCACCCCGAGAACAACACGCAGCCAACTTCACGCAACTCTTACTTGTGTTAGCAATAGCCTGGCACGTTTTATAACTGTTAGCTTTTTGTTATGCAAACAGCCCGCAAAAAAAGGTTTTTTTGAATGTGAACTCATGCGAGTTATGAGGTGATTTATTAATATGAATCCCATTTAGAATTCTGTTGCTAAGCTGGTGAAATGTTTTGGGGTTTTCGACACGCAAATGTAAATGCCGAAAAACCTGTTTATTTTCGGCAGCAGACAGACTGCTGTTGTACATATGCAAAACAGTTTGCTCAGCTGAGGGTCGGCGATTCTTATGTAAATAAATAAATGCTCGCAATAGTTGTGAGTGTCGATGTACGAATCTGTGTGTGCGTGTGTGCGTGTGTGTGTGAAAAGAATTGCGATACTTTCAGTACAATGCAAAGTGATTGAGTTTAAATTGTTCCTTTTTACTGCAATTTGCATTGATTTTCGATTTGATTGATGAACGCGGAAAGAGAAAGGCAAGCCGAGAGCAGGAGAGAGGAGAAAGGTGCTCAATTAATCACATGAATCAGCAAATTGTTTTCTTGTCCTCGCTTTAATTAGCCGCTTTTTAACATTCATAAATGCCAAAATCACATGTGGCTCCCGTAATGAGGTCCGAATTTAAATTTTTAAATGTCAAAACGAGCTTAACCCTGCATCTGTATGTGATTTTGCCATAAATCAGTTGGGCAAAGTGTTGCTCGCTTGTCACAAATAAATCAAATTCAAATTCCCCCAGTGACGCTATTATTATTATCTGGAACTTTGGCCCAGACCAGCAGCTTTCCAGCTCGCCATGAGCGCTTATCGTGCCGCAACCTGCTGCCGCTTTTATTGCCATTGTTATTGTTGTTGCCGCTGCCGTTGCTGTTGTTCAATTAATTTGTTATTTGTCGCGCTAGTAGTAATTTCATAATTAACTATAGATGCCACGCCGTTCGTGGTTCGTGGTTAATTCTAGCCTTGGCCGCTGAGCCTGTGATAATTATTCTAATTGGAAACCGCAGCCACAACTCCAGTGCCAGTGCCGGCGGGGGTAAACAAAAAACATGCAAGAACATGTCAACAACGTGTTGGTTATTGATATCGACGCGTGGGTTCTGCCTGATAGTCAATTTCCACTTACCGCTTACCTGATGGCCAAATGTCACTGATAAACTGATAACGGTCAAGAGGTACAATGGTAAAACATTTAACTAAACTAACTAAGCACGGTGGGCGAACGATCGCGCGAGCTGGCAGCAGGCAGGCGCCCTGTACACGGGGGCAAAAACAATCAGAAATTCGACTTTGATAGCGCTGCCTTTTTCAGCATAATTTATGCCGCTCTTCCGCCAGACAGAGAGAGAGAGAAAGAGAGAGAGAGCCAGTGAAAGTGGGCGTGCGAAAGAGCCAGCTGATAAGCGTCTTTGAAAAATTCCTGGCCTTTTGGCTTATGGCCAACTGCAGCAAGGCGACGACTGCAAGTCAGTTTGGACCAATAAAAACCTTCAAAATTCATAAAACAATAAAAACGTATTGAAAAAATATAAACAAAAATGATTTAGGTGCACCCAAAGAGGCGCAGACGATTTTCGACAACTTTCTATTATCAACAAAAAATAGCAAAAATATGAAAAGAACTTGAGCTATTTCATTGATAAACAAACCCATAAGCTGCGCTATACACAGGGTATATTTAAAATTAGAACTGCTATAGAATAATATAGTAGGTATATAGTAAGGTATTCAATACGTATGCTTAAAAATAAAACAAAATAAAAAAATTCTCATTTTGTTTTCATTTCAACTGTGCATTTTTTCACAGTATAAATAAATTAAGTATAAATAATGCTAATAAAGTATTATATTAAATAGAAAAACTCCCCTGGCACTTAGTTGAATGACACGTTTTTATAGCGAACTTTCGCAGTTTGATGAAATTAATTCGCAATCAATTTCAGATCAATTAACAATTACGTTTTGCTTCTAGCATGATATAGACTGTATGCCTAGGGCGTAAGGGGCGACTATACTCTGCACATATTTTATGCAGCGTAATGCCGCTTGACGTCACCTACTCACGCCATGCTGCCCCTCCAAAGTCCCGCAGCCCGCACAAGTTTGTTGCCAACGTCGTTCGTTCAATGGCAAGGCTGGCCGCAAAGACACAGACACAGAGAGAGACAGAGAAGAGAGAAAAAGAGCATGTTAGAATGATGGCAAGTGGCTGAGAGAGGGAGAGAGCAGTAGACACTGTCGCGTGGCAACGCGCAACTAGCTGCAACTTCCGACAACAAACAAATGCGAGCGACGGCGATGGCGACGGCGGCGTATACGTAATACGCAACGTAACCAGGCGCATTACGCATACGCCGCATTGTACGTGAAATCAATTTTAAAATTCGCATTTCGTATTTTTTTTTTTTTTTGTTGTTTTAAATGCCTGCTGCGCCCCGCTAAACAGCAACCTGGCCAGAATCTCTGCGGCTGCGGCTGCTGTGGCGACTGCGGTTGCTGCGGTTTCAGTTGGCGAGCAAACGTTGCGCCAGACGGACGCGTCAGTTTGAGCTGCCTCCAAAGTGTCGCAGTGTAGCCGCAATTGCCGCTGAAAAATATTAACATACGTTTGCGTGAAGAGGCTCGTCGATAGCCAAATCAATAGCAATAACACGCTGCGGGCAAATGAACAAGACGCAACAAGAACAAGCTGAAACATTTCGCTGATAACGAACCCGACGCCAGCGAAGACCCCAAAGACCCGCGTCGTCGTCGTCGTCGTCGTCGCGTCGTGTCGTGTCGCATATCTTCGTCATCATCGTCATCATCATCATCGAGTGGCTGCTGCTGCTGCTGCTTAGCACGGGAGTTACGTAGCCAGCACATTGAGTACTAGTACGCCGAGCGTACTAATTCGCAACGAATTTTCGAAGTTTTCGAAGTGCCTTCGTCATGAGGAGGCCAGGCCAAAGGCAGTTATGAAATTGATATGATTGAAATGCGCGGAAGTTTCCACTTGTCGTTTCAATTAGACAAGAGTGTTGGCCGCGCACAGCTGGGCCAGTTGGGCTGAGAGAGAGAAAGAGGCTACAAAGCCATCGAGCAGCACGCAACATACCCACAGTCGCGCCACAGACAACCGTCAACAGACAACGGACTACGGACAACGGGTTTGTCCCCAAATTGTCCTACAATAAAATCGAGTCCCATCGAGACGTTGCATCGTTGAACCCTCGCGCAGCTGCTTCGCTTCGATAGCTCCTTCGATCCTCCGTCTGCCTATCCTTCGCAGCCATGCCGCTGGAACAGGAACCGCCTCCGTCGGCGGATCAGCCAATTACACCGCCACCGAGCTATGCATCTGTCAAGGATCTGGAGAAGTCACAGCTTCTCTTCCCTAACAACACCACCGCCGCCGCCACCATCACCAACAACAGCAACAGCAGCAACAAGAAAAGCAAAAAGAGCAAACGCAGGGAGAGCATGTTGCCGCTGGGCGAGCGCCATGTAGCCGTGGTGCGCCAACAGGTGATGGTCTTCCTGGGCAACTGTGGCGTCCTTGGCTCCGGCATGGTTGTCAGCATGCCTTCGGTTACCCTCAACCAGCTGCAGGATCCCACCCAGGACTTCTGCCTGGACAAGAGCGAAGCCAGTTGGTTCGGTGAGTAGAGTGTCCAGACAGATCCAGATCCATTGATAGACCGCAAGGTGTCTCCGGTAGTGAAAAGTCCAGCTGAGTGAAATTTTTTTGTTGTGAGATTTTATTTTTTTTGAAGTGACTCTTGAAAGTTAACTGTGATATGATGTTGTGTCTATGCAATAAATACCTTGATAAAGTTCCAAGTGGGGTAGCGCGTAATAATTGTGTGTGTTCCTATGGCGCCCGAAAGAACTTTAGCTTGTGATAAGCTGCTTCAATTGAAAACAGCTTGTAGTAGTTCGCGATACTTCAGATTTTTATTTATTATAAACACATGACTGTTCCTGAGAGTTTCAAGGTTTTCAGCCTAGTCTCCCAAGTGCATTATGGTGGTCTTTGAACTAGACCCAACAGGCTTACGCTTTGGAAGTAGCAACTAGAAGTCCCTGCTCAGCTCCCTCCACTTACCAACGCTCTAGACCTCAACAGCAAGGTCCTTCTTGAATTCAGTTGGTGAGGTTTAGGACTCAAATTCCTTAAGGCTCCCAAAGGAGCTGCTACTCATCCAGATCCCTCCACTTACCAACGCTCTAGACCTGAAAAGCTAGGTCCTTCTTGAAGTCAGTAGGGTGAGGACTGTCTCTTAGATTCCTTAAGGCTCTGAAGCTACTACTCAGCTTGATCCTTCCACTTACCAACGTTCTAGACCTCAACAGCAAGGTCCTTTATGAATTCAGTAGCGAAGGGCTAGGGCAGTCTCTTAGTTTCTCTAAGCCGACTTTAGACTTTGGGCTTCTATGAAACCCTATCTGTGCTTAAAGTATCTTCTTTAGTCACCCCAAAGGAACTTCTACTCAGCTAGATCCCTCTACTTACCAACGCTCTAGACCTCAACAGCAAGGATCTTCTCAAAGTCAGTAGGGAAGAGCTAGGACAGTTTCTTAGATTCTTAAAGCCAAAGTAGCCTCTGCTCAGCTAGTTCTCTTCACATTCAAGCGCGCTAGACCTCAGCGACAAGGTCCTTCTTGAAGTCAGTCAGGGAAAAGCTAGGAAGGTCTCTCAGATTCCTTAAGTTACCCGCAAAGTAGCCTCAGCTAGATCCCTTCACATAGACCTTAACAGCTTTCGGGTTTTCCTGCTCAGTGGACCCCTCCGAAAAGACTGCAAAACTCAAGCTAATCTCCAGACCTTGCCCATCTCACCCGCAGCCTCCATTAACAACATGGCCTGCCCGCTGGGGGGTCTGCTGGTGAGCTTCCTGCTGGATCGCATTGGGCGCAAGTATACGATTCTTATAACGAATCTGATCGGACTAATCGGTTGGCTGCTGCTGGCAACGAGTTTCCTGTACGAGGATCGCAGTTATCGCTACGCACAGATGCTGGTGGCACGAGCATTTGGTGGCGCCATGATCGGCATGTTTGTCTCACCCGTGGGCGTCTACTCGGCCGAGATCAGTCTGCCGCGCATCCGGGGTCGGCTTATCTTGGGCACTTCGATTGGCCTCGCATCCGGAATTCTATTCATGTACCTACTGGGCTACTTCATACGACACAACGTGCTGCTCATCGCCATCATTAGCTGTGCCTATCAGATGGCAGCGACGCTGCTAGTGTTGCCCATGCCGGAGTCACCCAGTTGGCTGCTGCAAAAGGGACGTGTGGAGCGGGCGACACGCTCGCTGCGCTACTTCCGAGGACTGCGACGACGAGGTAAGTGATAGATCGTCTAGATAAAGTGACTACCCCGAGGTGTGCTCATCCCCTGGTGCTCGTCATCTCTGCAGGTGAATCCATTGTGCCCGAGTTCGAAGCGGAGCTATCGCAAATGAAGATCACCGCGGACAACAGTCGCGACACGGCGGCCAGTGAGTCTCTTAGCCAGGCGATACGACGGCCGGAGGTCTACAAGCCGCTGCTGATGATGATCGGCTTCTTTGGCTTCCAGCAGGCGTGTGGCGTCGTCGTGATCATCGTGTACGCCGTGCAGATCGCCCAGCGAGCAGGAGTAACCATCGATCCCGTGTTGGTCGCTGTCATGCTGGGCATAGCCCGCATCATTACCACCTTCTTCATGAGCCACATCTTCGAGAAGTGGGGTCGCAAGCCAGCGGGCATTGTCTCTGCCTCCGGCATGGGCGGCTGCATGCTGTTACTCGCCGCCGGTGGCTGGTGGCCCACCACAGTGGGAACCTGGTCCTGGCTGCCCGTTCTCTGCATTGTCGCGCACATTGTCTTCTCCACAATGGGCATGCTGACGCTGCCCTTCATCATGATCTCCGAGGTGTTTCCACAGAGCGTGCGCGGCAGTGCCTCCGGCATTTCCGTCTTCTTTGGCATGATCCTAGCGTTCATCATGCTGAAGATCTATCCCAACATGGAGGCAATGCTGGGCGTAGCCAATCTCTTTGCATTCTATGCGTTTGTCTCCTTCGTGGCAGCCGCCTTCATCTGGAGCTGTGTGCCAGAGACGCGTGGCCGCACGCTCATCGAGATCGAGGAGCATTGGCGCATGGGTCGCAGGGCAAGACGTGAGCAGCGTGCCTCCATGGCGGCGGCGGCGCTCAGCAATGTTGAGCTGCATGAAGTTTTCCTCAAGAAGTGAGTGGGGGAGGAAAGCATTGGGATACGAACGAGGAAGGCAATCTGTGATGTGTTAAGTACTTAAGCCTTAGCCAAATGGAATGCGGCATTTTGCATGGCAAAAACAAAGTAAACAATTAAACAAATACTTGAATAAATAAATAAATACATTAATAGAAAACTAAATGAGGCGCATTTAAGTGGGAGAGGGAAGGGGTACCAGAAGCAGCCTTGAGTGGGTTTGGTTTTCCTAGGCTTCTTGAGGAAATTAGACTACCTATCGTCACAAAGTTGTATGCCCTAATCGGAATACAATCAGAGATTATTCAACTCTCAAGTGCTACTCAAGACCCTGAGAGAAATACAAGAGAAAGAGAGAGAGAGAGATAGAGGAACAGGAAGAGAGAGCTATAACATCTAGGAAACTCTCCCTCCCTCTCTCTCTCTCTCTCTCTCTGAACACATAGCAGACCATGTCCACTCTTTAATAGACCTCAGTTAGATTGCAGCGATAGGTCGCGGGTAAAGTCATTTGAAGTGCATTCAAGGCCCGCGATCAGTCTCGCTCAGTCGATCAGCTGATCGGGACTGAGTCAGCTTTGGCCCACTTGTGCGAGTGCGAGTGCAACTACGCAGTGGGCAAACGCAGCTGATAATGGTCAGGGAAACCTGTAAGAGGGAGAGACCAACTGAGATAGAGCGGGACATAGAGAGCAAGAGGGCAGCCAGAGATGAATGACAACATTGAAAGCGAAGATGAGACTGCATGACTCGAAACGGATTCTAGTTGAATTCTAACTGATAACTCGATCGACTATATACTATATATGTAAACCGGAGAGAACCAGCGTAGACATCGCTGGCGTGAGATCGCAAATTAGGGCGTTTGGCGCGTTTGGTGACTTTCACATGCTGCCTAATCGGACATGTCATTCAATTGGGCGCTCGACGAGATTAGCTAGCAAAGCGTTTGGCTGCTGACGCGACCAGCAAGCTACTCCGCTCCGACAAAGCCCCGACGAACGGTGAATACCCTGCACGTGTGCATGTGCGTGTGCGCGCCCAAAACCGGATTTGGGCTTTAGCGAAATTACTCATTTTGTTTTTATAGCTAGCTCAGTTGCCAGGGAGGGGGGACTTCACCTGCTATTAATAGCCAACTTATAAACTAACATATACATATATATGTGTGTTTATGCCAATTGGTTGGCCGTAATTGAGCTAGTGTTATTTTGTCTGCTCTGTTTCGGACTGTTTTAGGACTGTTTTCGGACTTCTCAAGGTTGCGTAGCTTTTGTAGGAAAAACCGATTTTATTTTTGCTATTTGTGAGCCTGATAACAGCGAACGCACAGAAGTCGCTAAAAACATCAAGCAACAACAACAATAACAACATCTACAAGAACAAGCAACATGAGCAGCAAAAGGTACTAATTGAACTTGATTGAAAAACGTGCGACATTAATCAGTTAATCAATTGACAATCAACCAAATGGGAAATGTCACCTGCCAGAGAGAGAGAGAGAGAGAGAGAGAAAGATACGAGCACGCGTCACTTGAGCGCTTTGTTTACCACAACACAGTACCGTTATACAGTTAAACAGGGATTACAATGTGTGTGTGCATGTTTGCTTAGTTCTTGCACTTGTCACTACACACTTGAACTAGCCCGAATGACATAATGACTAATTGACGCCCCAATCGAGTCCGCTGCACGCAAAGTAAATGAAAAATTTCCGCAAAATAAACGAATAAAATGTGCCGCAACCGGCAAAGTGCAGAAAAGGCGCCTATTTGCATGCCGGTGTGCGTGTCATAGCAACGAGCAATTGTCACGAGACTTAACAGCTGTTAAACAAATAGAATCGATACATTAACGAGAGTGTTGCCAACTGTTTCGTTTAGTTTGAATTTTAAATATTTTCGTTTATTTGTTCTTATCTGTTCGGTTTAATGTGACCTTTTCTTAGTACAACAATTAGCTGCTATTCATTTATATACACATACATATGTGTATGTGTATACATGTATGTATATATATGTTTGTATAAACGAATTAAAATTCAAGTTGTTCATTTCACTTTAGGTATATATGTTGTATGTATGTATATAATACGCAATGTAAACTACGAACATTACAAGTTTTGCCTCGCTTAATGTTTGTTTGTTTGTGTGTGTGTAGTGTTGTTTATCGTATATCATTATGGTATTTTATTTGTATTTCTTATTTAAAAAAAAAAAACTTCTGCGCGCGTCCTTTATTATTTGGTAATTCACTTAACATTTGTTGCGGCTGTATACGTATGTTATGTATGTATGTATGTATATAGTTACATATATAATTCAATTGGTTTTTACTTCTCTCATCGTCATCAAATACGAGTTAGGTTATTTGTTATTTGTTCCTCTATTTAATGTATGTAGTATATTGCTTATGTAGTTGTTGTTTGTAGGCATGTAGCATGTTCGTTATGAGTATATATTTACTTTAACTTTACTTGATTTACTTGTTCTCTAATCTCTCATTTTCTGTTGTTCATTTTTGGTGTTTTTCTATTCTCATTGTTTTGTTTATCAGATGTTTCATTTAATTTGTAATGTTTCATTGTTTGCTTTGTTGTTATTTAAAAATCTCTCAAAGGGCAGTTCATGTTCCGCTGCCAAAGCTCAGTTCGGCAGCAGTTAAACAGGGTGTTTCGCTTGCTTTCCATCGCATGCACTAATTGTAATGTACCGTTACAAGTTCTAAGCAAAAAAAAATGTCTCATCGTTTAGTATATAATATATATATATTGTATGTATATGTGTGTGTATATAGTTCGATTTATACGTATGCTCCATATCGTACGTATGTATGCGCATTATGTAAATATTCATGTACTTATGTATATGTTTATATATAAATATGTATACCGCACATATGTATGTATATAGAGATTTCGGTATGAAGAAGTACATAGTGTATGCCTATAAGTTGGAGAAGAAGAAGAAATGAGCAAAAGATTCAAACTCGAAAGTTGGAATAGGAATCGACATCGAAATCGATAATTTTACAATACAATAAATTTATATAAACAGAATCGATAGAATTAGCGCTTTTGTCATTGGAAATTGTTGTCGTTTTCATTAATTAACGCTAAATTTGTCTCAACTATGTAATTATTTGTTTTTCGTTTCGCATTTAGCTTTTTTTCTTGCTTTTGTTTTCGATTTCGTTTTTCCTTTACTTTCTTTTCTTTCTATATATATTGTTATCATTCATTTTGCTATGCATTTTGACAAAAAAAAATTGTTTACCTGGTTCGATTATACGTAAGAAACTATTTTCACTAATCAGTTTTGAGGTTCGATTCGTTAATATATTTGGTTTTCGCATTCTTATTGTGTTTCTTTTCTTATGTAAAAAAATGTTTGGTTTGTTTTTTTTTCTTTTCTGATGTTTATTTTTTCGTTACTTATGCTAAACACAAAAAAATTGATGCGTCTTCAATTTGTTATGCATTATAAAAAGATGTTTACCTCTAAATATTTATCGATATATACATAAAAAATGTATGTGTATATTTAAGAATATATATATGTATATATAACCCTTGAACAACATTTCAAATGTATGTAAGTAGTTTATGTCGTGAGGTTCGCTTTTTATGTTATTTATCTGATGATTTCCTCTTGTCGCTTTTCGCGCACATTCGTTACATTTCTTTCCTTTTCTAATTGCGCTTTTGTTGCTTTTCAAAAAAACAAAAAAATTATACAACAAAATTAGCTTGGCTGCTTATGCCTATAAACAAAAATATCTTCACATCTAGTTTAAAATGAAAAAAAAAAATAATTATCGTCGGCTCTACAAAAAAAATAATACACATCTATGTAAGTACGTTATGTCTATATGTACGCTTCATGTAGGAGTTTTACACATGCTCAAAAAAAGTGTCGATTATTCTGAAAAAAACTCCCATATTACTCTTTTTCAAAAAAAAATTATTTTTGTCTTGGTTTTTTTTACTTTTGGTTAATTTTCATTGTTTTTTTTTTGTCTTTTTCTTGTTTTTAATTTTTTTATATTTTTTTTTGTATTTTTTCATCGCTATAGTTATTTTTTGTTCTTTTTTTTGGCTTTTTTTTATTCGAATTTCTTTGAACTTGGCTTAACTTGAACATTTGCCGAGATTTCCACTTCTCTAAGCTAGGTTTGTGTTATCGATTATTGGACAAGAAAAAAAATTTGCATTTGCCTTATAGATAATGAGTAGAACTAGTTGCGATTTCGAGACGAGGCGCGTCGAGAGGCGCCGTGTGCAATTATGGATAGTTCCAATATTTTTCATTATAAGCTAAGGCTACGATTGGTTGAGTATTCTTTCTGAGATTTTGTTCAGTTATCGATTAGTTGCACGTCCACACATACGTTAATATACCTGTATGTGTGACGGTTTGTTATTATTATTATGTGGGTGTCGTGTGTGTGAGGGTGCTGAGTGTGTTAGGTGAGCAGTCGATAGGTCACAGAGTAACGGGAGAGGCAATTCGAACGGTTATTCGATAGATTCTTAAATCAGTACACTGACCTAACCCCACTATTTTCAATATGCTTTTTCTTCTTGAGTTTCTTAACTCACATCCTTATGCTTCTTTTAGCTATCTAGCTTGCTGTTTTCTTAAAAAAAAAATGTACTCCTCAACTCTCTTTCTTCTTTTACTATCTTTATCCCTCCCGCTCTCTTTGCTTGTGACCTTTCCTGCCGCCCACCAACCCAACTGTCTTACTTTTTGTTATGATTATTTTTATTTTTAGCAAAAAAAATTGATTAATCTCTTATTCAATTGTTGATCAACTATGTATTATGTATGTATTTACTGCTCGTTCACTTTCGTGTTTTGAAATTGTTTTTTTTTTTTGGTTTTCTTTTTTTTTTTATTTTGTTATCTCCTCTTAAGAATGTACTCAGCACAACCAAGCTGTTTGCACAAAAAAATATTTGTACGCTATTTAACAATTAATTTGCATTAATTTCGCTTACGATCTAGACTTCTTCTCTGTGTCTTTTTTATGCTTGGGGACTATACGTTTTGTCACGCGAGTCACCCTGTTGTTTTTAAAAGTATCAGATAAACAAAAAACTCAAAAGAAACAATATTAAAATAAGAGTTGGTTGGTTGAGAAATGTTTATTAAACGTAGTTTCGATTCAATTTGTGATATTAAAATAAACATAAAATTTTGATAAAATATAGGTTTCTCAATATGTGTAGGTGTACATGTATGTGTGTGTGTGTGTTAGTTCACACATTTGAATAATCAAGAATCAAAGTCAAAATTAATATAGGATCGATCATTATCAACGCATTTCCGTACTGTTCTCAAATTTCACTTAAATTTTCCATTTATTCTCTTCTTACTTTACTCATGCGCCCAACCTGGGGAGACGAGGGGCGTGGCAAAAACAAAAAAAAAACATACTTAAAATTAACTTTAGAATGTGACAGCAAAAATCAAAATAAAAAACATTAAATAGAAATTTGCCACGCCCCTTACATTTTCGTGCATTTTTTTGTATCAGGAGAAAATTTAAAATAAAATCTGTTAGCATTTCTCTTCTTATCTGTTTCCTCTTTGTTAAACTTTTATCACGTTCTCCTCTTTACGTAAGTTTTGTAGTGTTTGTGTGTGTGTGTGTATATAGTGTGTGTGTGCGTGTGTATGTGTAGCATGCTCAAGTTGTTTCAAAAAAAAATTTTAAAATTATGAAAAAAATTCTTTTTACAAACTATGCAAAAAAAAATATTGATTTAGGTTCCTCATTTTGTATTTTCTGGTAATTTTGTCAGGTGAACAGGTTGTGGGTGGGCGCGGGGCCACGCCCACCCACTCGAACAAGCTGCACATTTGAACTGCCAGCGACGGCAGTGCGGGTAGTGCTGTCCCAGCCCCCCTTCTCTTCTAGTCCTACTTCTCCTACATTTCTAACTCTTCGTCTCTACTTCTGCTTGAAAACTTTCTAATATTCTTCTTCATCTTCTCCTCTCCTTCGCATCGATCTATAGTTGGTAAGAACAGCCTGAACTTGAGCATGCCAACAGTTTTTATATTATCAAAAAAAAAATTGATTTATAAATTATGAAAAAAAAAAAACAGATCTTCAGCTATATAATTTATATACGTATATATATGTATGTTTGTATATATCTCCAGTTTGGACACAGAAACAGAAAAAAAAAACAGAGCTTATGCCTTATTTAGTACACGCTATATATAGGTATATATGTTTTTTTTAGTTATATATGTATGTACGTATAGTTACTATATAAATATGTGAAAAAAAATGTCGTTTGCCTATGATTAGGCAAAACAAAACCACCTTCCATTATAATCGTATGTTTCTCTCTTTCTAAATATATTTGTATATATATCTCTATATAGGTATATATGTTTGTATGTTATGCCTAAATCCTATGATTTTCCTCCCAAAAAAAAACCACAAAAAAAAAAAAAAGTACAACATAAAAGTAAGTGAGGAACATTTAAGAATAAACAAAAAAAAGATGATCCAAAAAAAAGTTGATTAACATTAAATATTGATTGGTATTCGTTGAGAACATAAAGATAATGTCGCTAAAATGATCCGCATATACAATCGGTATAAATTTATACATATATATATGTAGTATATATATACATATTGATAATATGCAAATTTCTTTCATATTTTGCGTTTTTTTTTTTTGCTTTTCGAAATTTTTTTTTAGCAATTCTTTTTTTCTGCAGTTGGATTAAGTAATTTTTAAGGTTATGTCGGCCACAAGTAGGCGGCATTTGCATTCGATGTTGTTGATGCGCTTGACGTTGTTGCCGTCGTCGCTGTTGCTGTTGTTGTGGTTGTTGCAGTGTGAAATGTGTTGCTGTTGCCATTGCTACTGAGCAGAGATTGCAGCTTCTGCGCATGTTGCCGCTGTTGTTGTTGCTGTTGCTGCTGCCGTTCTTGTTGCTGTTGCTGATGATGTTGCTGCTGCTCAATGTTGAAGCTGAAGTCGGAAAAATGTTCCAGCGGGGAAATGCTCAGGCCGCGGTTGCTGTTGTTGTGTTGATTGCTGCTGCTGTTGTGTGAAGAGATGCTAAGAGTATGAAAGTTGTCGATGTTGCAATTGTTGTCGCCGATCAAATTGCTGTTGCTGTTGATGTTGCTGATGCTACTGTGATGCTGCAGCGGCAGCTGTTGTTGTTGTTGTTGATGATGTTGTTGTTGTCGTGCAAGACTACCATGTGGCGGCGACTGTTGTTGATTGTTGTAGTTGAACTGTTGCTGCTGCTGCTGTCGCAAAGCGTTGGCATTGCCATAGCTGCTGCCGCTGCTGCTGCCACTGGCAAAAGGATTATTGCTGTGGCTGCTGCTGCTGGCGTAGGCGTGGCTGTTGCTGCTGGCAAACTGATTGTTGCCGCTGCTTAGGCGTGACGGCAGCAGATAGTTGCTGCTGTTTGGATTTCGTTGCGGTTGTGATTGTTGCTGCTGTTGTTGTTGTTGTTGCTGTTGTTGATGGAATTGTGGATGATATGGTAACATGTTGCTGTTGAAATGATTGCTGTTGTTGACGTTGCTGTTGTTATTGTTGCTGTTGCTGTTACTGTTGATGTTGTTATTGTTGTTATTGTTGTTATTGTTGCTGCTGCTGATGTTGTTGCTGTTGCTGAAGCCGCACGACTGCTGGTAGAGTTGCAGTTGCTGCTGCTGCTGCGGCGTCAATTATAAGTAGGGATAATGGTACTTCCTGCGGTACAGTCCATCAAGCAAATCGGCAAAGTTGTCGCCTAGAAATTATTTTTTTTTTTTTGATTAGATTAAAAAAAAAGAGAGAAAGAAAATATGTTAATATATATCATTCGAGAGATCGCTGTAAAAATATCATAGCGTATATTTGAAAAAGTTGCATTAGATTTTAGATTAAATTTAAGCTAGTTTCTTCTCGTACAAAAACCCTAATCTAACTTACATAACTTAACTTATCGTTCAAAATGAAAGTGAAAAAAAAATACAAGTTTATTTGAGGAGAGTTTCTTTTTAGCGTGTTAGTGTTGTTGTTGTTCTTGTTGCTTGGATATTTTTGTTGTATTTTTTTTTGGTTTAACGGTTTTTCGAGTTGATGGATTTAAATTCGGATTTTTACTTTAAGCGACTTTTGGTTTATCGATTTCTGTTTATCGTTTATCGTGGTTTGTAAAGTTGAACCGTTACACGAAATGCGACTCGATCGATTTGATTCTTGCTCGTTCATATACAAAAAACAACGTGCCATGTTTTGTTTTCTTCTCATCGTCATCGGGAGGGATTTTTTGTGTGGTTTCTTCGAGACGAGAGACGGGACTAAGACTGAGGGGTATGTAACGTAACTGAATTGAACTGAATAGGAAAATAACGCTGCGTGGCGGCATGTTCTCTATGAGGATGGCAATAAGAGTGTAGAGTAATAAGAGTACGCACAGCAAAGAACGTGGCAGGCAAAACAATTTGATTCAAAAAACACGAACCAGCTAATCGAACAAAGTATATGGAAATGGAATCTAAAAATGAAATATGCTGAGAATTTTGAGTTTTCTTGAGTTCCAATTAATTATGATGAAGGTACGGACCGAAAGAAACGGACAGATTTCGCATTTGGAAACGAGGGATCGGGTGGGTTGTGATTTAAAAGGTTAGGTTTCTCTAGGCAACTATACAAAAACGTCAAAAACACACACAATTTTATTTTTTTTTTTTAGATAATACAAAGGATTTTTGTTTTAAGCGCAGGCAAAATTAATTGAAGATGATTTTGAAAAGCAGTTTGTATAGGGTTTTTGCGCAAGTACAAGTCTAGTACAATTGTCTTTAATATTTATTATCATTAATGATTATATTTCTTTTCTTTTTTTCAGGGAACTTTTTCAAATAACGCTCTACTAATTTTAGTTGTAGTTAATTTAATTTTTTTTTTTTTTTTTTTTTTTTTTTTTGAGAGAGAGTCAAATAAGTACGATGGAATGAGAACTTAAAAGATGTTTGAAAAGAAAACATGGCACGTTCTGAAGAGTTTTCGTTTTTCTTTTTTATACAGTTCGAGAATTTATTCTTTTCTTTTGCGGCATGAGGCAGAATTTTGAGACTCGCATTAGGATTGAAAAAGAACAAAACTATCGTATATAGATTGATCAAGTCGAATATATGTGTGTGTGTGTGTGTGTATGTATTTGTCTAATGTGAATACGTCATGTTTGTGTACGCTATGTTTTTTTGTATGTGTGTGTGTGTGTGTGTGTGTGTGTTTAAGGCTCACAGCTATAGGGGCGTAGACGAAGAGAAATTCTGGAAGAAAAGCTATAGTAGAATTATTAAAGCTTTAACTTGTATTGAATAGATTATTGAAGCCAAGTTTAAAAGATAAGAAAGACAAAAGTTACTCTTATCTTTCTTTCAATGAGCTAGCTAAAGCAAAGTGAAGCAAAAAGCAAGTCGGACAAGCTGTATAAACTGAGAAATTCGCTCACTCAAAAATTAAGCAAGGATATATAGGAAAATGTGCACACTGTGCTGCTTTCTCTGGACAACTTTGGGAGTGAAGGCAAGTGAGAAATTAACATAGAGAAATGGAAAATATTTTTCTCATACTCTTTGTATACCTCACTCTGCCCACTCACTCGTATGTCCCACCCCATCGATAGCGTTGTCAAGCCTTATGTGTCTATGTCGTGTACTTTTGTCGCTAAACTACTTAAAAATTATATAGTATTTTTATTGAAATTCCAATTAGTTGTTTTTCGTCTTTTTTTGTGCTCTCAAAAAAAAAAAAAAAAAAAAAAATTAGAGAAGAATTATGATTATGATTATCATTAGGCATAGAGTAGAGAAATATAAAAGGAATAATTACTATCGAGACCAAAGATAGCATCGCAAATAGCATCGAATAATGAGCGTAATTTTTCCATAGCTCCGTCTATAAAAAAAAATGAACAAAAAAAATAAAGAAATTGTACAACTTATTAGTTGATGTTGTTGTTAAGCGCCAACTGATTTAGTTTTTTTTTTTTTTTAATAAATAATTTGGTTTTTCTTTTCATATTTTTTCAGTTTCCATGTCGTCAAGAAAAATCAAAGGCAGAAAGATTGTTTATAAATGAGAGAAGTGACGAAACTTTCTGCAGAAAGTAGGGGGTAACTTGGGGACTTGGGGTTAGTTGGCCGGGCGAGGAAGTGACCCAGCGCCCAGCATGGATTAGTACAGTTGTGACTACGGCAACAGAAGGATACAAATACAGTTAATATGTATAGCATATATACATACATAAATGTAGGCATATGATAAAACACAAACTACTCGAATACTAAATTCAATAAACTAGATAAACTTTCTCACAATGATACTAAGATTTATAATAATAAACTAAACTCAAAGAAATTATGCGTAAACTATGATAAATTCAATAAAAAAAGAGACGTAATAAAACAAACAACAACAACCAAATTGTGGTTTGAAAAAAAAAACAAACAAAAAAACCCAAAAATATTTAATTTTGCTGCCTTTGTATTTTGATTTTCCCCTACCCCCCTAGTGCTGATGATAAAAGTTGGGGGAAAAGCTGCATAGTTGGTATGAGGAATGAGAATTTTGAGTATGTTTCGTTTTTTTTTTTTTGGCGATTGTCAACACTGAAACAGCAGGCACAATAAAAAAAAATTTGAATATAGATTACATATAGGGTACATCTCTAGGTTTGCCCCTGTAGGCTAAAGCACCGTAAAAAAAAATATAACAGAATAATATATATAGTATTTATAGAACAATGCGATCGATACATTTAGAGAAAATGAGCTGTAAGGAGAGCTCAACACTTGTCACGAAAAAAAAAATTACAACGTATATAGGAAAATGTTTCTTGTATGAACTTGTTTATGCATGATAGAACACACTTGCAAAAAATATGAAAAAAAATAACAACGTGTTTCGTTTTTTATTTTTTTTTTTTTTGTATGGCACTGGAACCGATAAGGGGGTGTGGCGGCTGCCATTGATCCATCGCAAATTTATATTTCTTTTTTTTTTCTACATTATGTTCACATTTCGAAAAAAAATTTGTCTTGGATGCGAAAAAAAATGTAAAAAAAAATAACAGCATGTTGTCTTTGGGCACATATAAAAAAAATAAACAAAAATGATCAGTTATCGGTGATCGTTGTTGATCGATATGCACCCCGTTATCGCTTCGTGAGTGCGCGCATACTTACCATGCGCCACATGTCATAAGTCCCTGTCTCAGTCTCTCTCCCTTTGACTCTCTCTCTTTGTGTCTCTGTCTCTATGTACAGAGACTTGCGCAGGCGCCACCTGGCGGCAACGGCAACACATTTCGATTGATCGCAGCAAACAAAAAAAAAAAAAGAGAATGCAGCGCACACATACACTCACACTCACATACACACACACAGTCACGCGCATGCAGGCAAACAGACACACAAACAGACAACTCTTGTCCCACTGTACTTCGCTGCATAATTAACGTTATTTGGTTTTTTTTTTCTTTTTTTTTTTTTGGTATTTTTTTGTTGGCAACAAAAAAAAAATAAAAAAATTTGTTTTTTAGTTTTGTTTTGCGCTTGGCTTTTTTTATTTTCAATTATATATATACACCAGTTTATGTATATATCATATATATTTATATATATTCTATGTATATATAGATATATATCTTCTCTTTATATAGGTATACTATATATATAAAACTTCTTTTTCATCTTCTTTGTTGTTGCTCTGCTTGTTGTTGTTGTTGCTGTTGTTGTTGTTGTCGCTGCTCGGTCGGCGTGGTTCATGTCGTTTTTGCTGTTGCTGTTGTTGTTGTTGTTGTTGCTTTTAAAACGCACTACGAACTAAATAATTTAAGATATTAACGCTACACGGACAGATGGGCTAATATAATCTGTATGTGTTCTAAGAGATATTATCTAGGTTTTCCCTTTATGTATATTACTGTTATTCTTGTTGATAGCAAAAAATCAAAATATGATTTGCAAATATGAAAAACAAGGCAACGCTTCTTTGATCAGTTCCGGTTTTGAGCACAAAAAAAAATTAGAAAAAAATGTTGCACTTTCTTTTTTTTTTTTTTTTTTTTTTTTTTTTTAGTTTATAGCTGCGGTATTTTTCTTGATATTGAACACACACTTATCGATTATTATTATTGTTATCGGTTTTGTTGTGGTTGTTGCACTGCTGTATATAGATATGATAAAAAATAGTTCTCTCATTCCCCGCCGTTTAAGCTTAAAGCATTCCTGCTCCAGCGATATTTCAATATGTCAACCGTTAGATATGTCGGCTATAAGATGCTCGTGGTATATTACCATATTTCAGTTATTTGAGGCGGTTGCAGCGACACGATCGATCGTTGTTTTAGGTTTACGAAGAACAGTTTCTACGGCACTTGGGTACGGTTTTATTATTTATCGTTATCGAACTTTTTTTTTTAATTAAGTGTGCGAGTGTTGGGTGTGTGTGTGTGTATGTGTGAGTGTGGATATATGTGTGTTTCTTGTCTGACTACGCTATCAAAAAAAAACCTTATCATTTGCCTGTGTTTCTCATCCTGTGTTGTTTTTTCCAGTATTTTCTCTCATTTTTACTCTGTTTGTTAGTATTTTCTAGATTTAATATTATTTTTATATTTAAAAATACGCAAATTATTAATTTTTTTTTGGGTTTTCTTGGGTTTTTTTTTTAAAATATCATTCTTTACACTAAAATGGGGAAATATACAATTCAATTTGTCACATTATTTCGCCCATATACATATTATTATAATATATATACGAACACTTTGTGTGGGAGTTTGTAGTAGGGTGTGAGGGAGTGGGGATGTGTAGGTGTGTGTAAATTACATGGAACTAAATTAAGAAATTTTGGAAACGAAAACAAATTTAGAAATAAGGATTGCAACAATTAATTGTTTGGTTACGATTTCAGTTAAGAAGGGTTAACTAAAGATCTTGTCTTTCATATAATATAATAATAATTCATATAATATATAATATATTATTATAATATTTATGATTGAGGTTTTTTCTCTTGTTTTCTACTACTTCTTGTCAAAAAATATATCTTTTACATATATATATATATATATCTCGTTTATATATAACTGGTTTGTTGTTGTTTGTTTTGTTTTTATAACGTTGATTGATTTGTGGGTTGGTTGGTTTTCTTTCTTGCTTTTTTGATTTTTGGGTTTTGTTTTTGTTTGTTTGTTTGTTTTGTTGTTGTTGTTATTTGTTTTGTTTTGTTTTAGATAAACTTTTGTGCATCAAAGTAGGGATGCGTTTTTTGGAAGCGCTGTTGTGTTTTTAATGATCTACCTCTGTGAACCATATTATTGAAGCCGGCCGCCATGTGCGGTGGTGGTGGTGGTGGTGGCGGTGGCACCTGTGGCGGACCCCCCACGCCCATTTGGGACATGAAGTGTGCCGCCTTTGCCTTGCCATGCTCCTCTGCCAGACGCACCGACAGCGGTTGGGATCCTCCCTCAGGAATAACGTTGTTCAGCGCCGATATTGCCTCCTGTGCCTCCTCGCGTTTGTTGTACCTGCATCGACGAACGGGGCGTACAATGAATGTGGATGTTTGGTGGACACACGTTGGTGGGATATAGTAGTAGTTTTGATTTGGATTCGATTCGATACGATTTGATTTGATTTGAATTGATCGGTTGTTGGATGGATGAAAGTGAAAAGAGGAGAGAGAATGCGTATAAGTATGATTGATCGTATGAATTGAGTATTTTTTTTTGTTTATATGTATGTGGCGAGATGAGGTTTCGTTGAATCGATTGCAATCTCATATATTTATATAGGACATTGATCGTGTCGTGTACAAAGCGATATTAAGTGAGGTACAACATATTCTCTCAACTGGCCATGCTACAATACTTACCGTACAAATGCCACGCCCCTTGGCCGACCGGTGAGCTTGTCGCGCAAAATATTCTTTTGCACAATGGAACCGTATTTGCCAAAGATTGTATCCAGCTGATCGTCGGTTATCGTGCGCGGCAGATTGGTCACATACAGATTGGTATCCTTGATCGATTCACCGCCAGGACGTGCATATGAAACCTGAGTAAGAAAGAGAAGAGAACGTTAATCGATTGCAGAGAAAGTGAGAGCAGGAAAGTATTTCAAGGAATGATGAGGAAAGGATAGATAACCCACCTTCAGCCGCTTATTACGCACTGTGATACCGTTTAGCACTTTGATAGCACGCTGCGAGTCCATTTCCGATGTGAAGTCCACGAAAGCGTAACCAAAACTGTAGCCAGTCTATGGAAGATTAAACACAATTAGTAATTTTTAATAGTGTACTACTCAGAGTGTACTCACCTTATAGTCTCTCATGATTCTGCACGTATTGATGGGTCCAATGGCTCTAAAGAGCGCATACAGCTCGCGATCAGTCATATCCTGCGGCAGATAGTTGACAATCAGATTCGTATTGCTGCTGCGCTGATCGTTCATGAAATCATCGCTGCCGCCGCTGCCTATCGATAGGCCGCATAGATTGTTAAGCGAATTGTTGCTGGCCATCGGTGGCATGTTGCATATGTTGCCGCCAAGCGAATTGGCACTGCCGCCATTGGCGCCGGGAAACTCATGGTAACCGCGACGGGACGAGGAACTTGGAAATGTAAATTCTGTGTCCTGTGGTGAGAACGCATAACGTGACTGTAATCAAATTAACCATACAAAGATATTCTAATGTTGAGAGCAGGCCTCACAGAAAACGCTGGGTTTTTGGGGGATCGATCGATCGATGATTATCGATGACATCGCTGGCTGTTATCGTACAATGGAAACACGTTTGTTTGCAGCAGCATCAACAACAAATCACAATCACTCACTCACACACTCTTTTTTTTTCTTTCTCACTCACGCTGTTAAGAGACTATATAGTATAGTTAGTTAAGTTGATAAAGAAGAAAATGTGAGAAATGCTTGCGAAGAAATGTGTTTTTGTATTATTGTTTAAGGTGGCGGTTTATTTAACAGTTGGATAAGTTAGTTTAACAGTGGCATGTTAAGTGTGAAGGCATTGCGAACTTAACAGTACAGCTACTTAACAGTCGCATGTTAACGCTGCTACTAGCTTAGCTTAGCATCAGTGCATGTAGGTGTGGGTGTGTGGGTGTGTGTGTGTGTGTAACTGCAAGCAGTTAACAGCATTCCGCGTTGCTAATGTGTGAGAGCATAAATAGAGAGAGAGAGAAGCAAAACGTAAAGCTGTCAAAGAATTCAAAACGAAAACGTAACAACGTAACAGTTGCTGTAAGCCGCTTAGGGCAAAGTTATGTGTACATATGTATGCGTGTGTGGGTGTTGTATACATGTGTCTAGGTGTGTGTGTATGCAAGTCACAGATTATTTGTGTGTGGGTGTGGTGAAAAGAGCGAGAGAGAGAGAGGGGGGTAGGTAGCGGACAGATAGATAGGAAAGCGGAAGAGCTGCTGCTGCTGCCGCAAAGTATGCAATGAAATTTGATTTTAATTTCGATTTCGATTTGACATTTCGATTAAATGTTTGTGTGCGTGTGGGAGTGTGTGTGTGTGAGTTTCTCTTTGTTGTTGTTGCTGTTGTATTCGTGTTACAGTTGTTGTTGTTGTTGTTGTTGCCTGTTTATTTGTTGTTATTTTGTGGATTGATTTAGTTTTCTTTAGTCTTCTCTTGTTGTTAAATTGTCAAAATGCAAACTTGAATTTAATTATCTTTGTTTATATATTTACGTTTGTATTTGATGTTTTGGTATTTTATTTCTTAAGAATATTAGATAAATCAAATGTTGAGCATCCACAAAAACGATTTTCAGATCAAAGCGTGTGCCCCAGAGCGTTCAATGAGACAAACTCAATAACATTCAACTAGAGAGTAAGGAATAATATATAATACATACAAGAACCGAAAACTGATAACGGATAACCAAAAAAAATCAATTATCAATGCAAATTGCAGTATTTTATTTATTTTACTTTAAAATACATTATTTTTATTATTATTTTTTTTGTTTCTGTTTTTTTTTTTTTTTATTGCACATGCAATGAAATTTGAAATTGATTTCGATTTGTATGTTCTGATTAATTTTAAAATAATATAATATCTGAATAATACGTACCATTCCTGATGGCAGTGAATGCGACATGCCAAACACACGCCCTCCGCTGTCGTTCGAACAGTTGGTTAGAAAACAAAAAATCGATTAACATACATACGTAATGATGGTGTTTTAGTTCAAGAATATATATATAAATACGTAGGATATCAAAAAATAAAATATAATAATAATCAAAAGTGTTATAAAAGCGCAATTTAAATTTGGTTTTGTTTTTCGAAATGTTTGAATGTGGTTGAAATGCATATGGAATGGAAATATCTTATGGCAATACCTTAAGACTTAATAACAGACCTACTACAGCTCGAGGCAGGATCAATGTAATATGCCTCTCTACAGCGTCTCACAGCGTGCTGTTAACTCACTGTTAGCGCATTAGACAGCACGCTGTTACAACACTGTTCAGCATGAAGAACATCAATCCATGGCCTAGACCCATGTATTTACTATAACATATTATTCTAGAAGGCTTAAAAACTAACAAAGAGAAGAAATTACTCCCAAAGGGAGACAAATCATACTGCAGTCGCCGTGTGGGCACTGAGTATGGAGAATGGAGAGAGAAAAGCAGACACAACTTGAGGAGTATCGATTTCTCAATACATCATATATAGAGAAAACGATTCAAGTTGATTTCTGCGCAATGTTTAGAAACACTATACAAAAAATATATCAATCTTTTGAACTTATGTTAACTTTGCACTTAAAAAAAATTAATTATTTCATTTGAATTTTCTTTACACTGGAATAAACATCACAATTTTTTGTATTTTTTTCATTATTTTCTTGGCACTTGAACAAAAAAGAAAAAAAATAATATTTCAATTGATTTCACACTGGAAAAAAATTGAGTGCAAGCTGAAAACCCTGTGGAAAAATCGGATCAAATTTCATTTTCATTTTTGAAAAAAAAAATTTTGATGTTTGAGCACTTGAAAAAAAATATGTTTTCTTTGTTGCACTAGAAAAAAAACGGAAAAATAAAAACCCTTTTATACGGACACAAAAGTGTCAAACATACACTTGAAAAAAAAAATATTCATAGACTTTTTGCTGCACTTGAAAAAAATTGAAAAAAAAAATTGACCCAAATTTTGGATAGTATCTGGAACCCACGTAGAAAGCTCGGAAATTATATGAGCTGCTGTCGTTGTTGTTGATGTTGATTGTAGTGTATTTTAAGCATTTTTTTAGTGTCTAGTTTAACTTAGGGATGCATGATATTATTTTTTGTATTTTTTTTTTTTTTTTTTTTGTAATTGTAAAATGTCAGGAAGAAAGTCTTTTACTTACAGGCGTTGTCGGCGTCTTCGTTTAAGGAACATTTTGTTGTTGCGTCACAGAGTAGTTATCACACCAGTTTCAAAAAAAATACTACAAATTATGGGGGGGGGAGTTAAACCTCACACTACATACTATCTATACATATTTGTCTCTCTCGGTTTCGTTGCTGAGATCGTCTGATAATGCTGATGCTTCTTCTTCGCTGTGGAAAGAGATGATGTCTACACAATTAAATTCAACTGTCAAATGAGGAGCATGATGAGAGTGTAGGGAACATCCGGTTTTTTTTTTTTTTTTTTTGGGATAAGGAGTTGGTTTTTGGTGTGTAATTGTGTGTGTATGTGTGTGGTCTGTTTCCTTTGCTTTAAGTATGTGTGTGTGTGTGTGATTAGTTAAAATTTTGTTTTTAGGCACAGTAAAAAAAATAACAAAAAAAATGCAGCCACAAGGGCTGCGATATTTAACATAGCATGGTCACTCTAACAGACGCTGTTAAAAGCGCTGGTGCTGCTGCTGCTGTTGTTGATTGAAGTTGGGTTGATTGTTGACATTGTAGTTGTAGTTGTTGTTGTTATAGATGAAGTTGTTGTTGTAGCTGCTGCTGTGGTTGTTGTTTGTTAAAGATGTTGCTGCTGCTGTTGCTGATTAATTGTTGCGACCTTGGGCCGTTTGCTAGTTTCTTGAAGTTTAGAATGTGTGTGTTTTTGTTTTTTGTTTGTTTGACAAAGTAGAAGACGTGTGTGCGCATGCATGTGCATGCACACAGTTGTAGCTATGTTAAGATGGCGATATCATCGTCCGCTATGATGCATTGACATATAAGTGAGACACAACAACCCGTCACATCCGTATTCGTCTATCCGTCCGTATGCTACGACTACAACAACAACAGCAATCACTCTCTGCGTGTGTGTTGTTGCGTGAGCTTAACAACTAAGTTAACATTACCATTAACATTGCACTGTTAGTGTTACTGTTATCAATATACATTAACATAGACCTAACTTATAGTTAACAGTGCACGCTGCTCTGTTATTTAGCGGCTTCATGTGTCAAGGTCCTGACACAATTTACGAGAGTCGAGCACGTGCTGCGCGCGGCACTGCATCTCGCTCGCACGCACGTGTTGTTGCCATCTCTTTCACTCGTTGTTTACATTCGGCAACCATATGCAATAAATCTGAACAGAGCGAAAGGTGGGGATGGGGGGGTAGTTTGAGGACGCCAAAAAAAAAAGACAAGGCAAAAATTTCAATGAAGTGCGGCAACGGCGCCGACTCGCTTTTGCATTCCACATGCAATCCCAGTATAAAAGGAGTCGGAGTGGAGCGTGGAACTCATTAGGCCAGCACACACACAGCATCATCATAAACAATGCGAGACGAAGGCGCCACTATGACTCAGAGTACTTGGCCCAGTTGGCACACAGGCCAAGCACAGCCAGAGTCGACTGGGGAGTGGGGAAAGGAAAAGGGTATAATATGGGTCAGGTCAGGCTGAGGGGGGATACACAGCAAAAAACAGTCGGCTTAAAACTTATCAAAGCTTAGCTTACTTAGCTATTCCTGAGCGATTGAGTGTGAGAGAGACATAGAGATGAATGAGTGCGAGAGAGAGATAGCGCAGTAGAAGTTTGAGCAAAATGCAAAGCAAAAGTTATTCAAAAAAAAATAAAAAAGGGAAAACAAATTGGAAACCAAAAAGCTTTAGCAAACAACTTGAAACAAAAACATAAAGAAAATAAACATATATTATTATGTTTATGTTGTGTTTTTGTACTGCATTTTTTTTTGTTTTGTTCAACATTTACCGGTACATTGTGAGACAGTTAAGGTTGCACAGGCCGCACGAAAACGTTGTTAGGCCGTTTCTCTCAGTCCTCGGGGGTGGGCGAACGAAATGTGTGTTAAACGGATCTTTGGAGGATCTCTCGAGATCTTTGTAAATGGAACACGCAGCAGGCGCCTGCCTGGTAGAGGCTCACCCGCTCTCTCTCGCTCGCTTATATTATGGCGCGTTTTTTCATATTGCTTTTGTTTTTTTTTCGCTTTTGCTTTTGCTTTTACTTTGGTTTTCTTTTTGTTTAAATGCAGTGTTACAGTGAGGAGAGTGGAAGAGCTGGTGTTACGTTACGTTACGTTACGTTATGTAAAGTTGAGTTCTTTTTTTTTTTTTTTTGGTTTTTGATTTTAATGTTATATCACATTTTCAAACTGCAAGACACTGAAACGCGGCGCGTTACGTTGCGTTGCGTGGCGTTGCGTTACGTTACGCTATTGCTCTGTTATGTTACATGACGTGAGAAGACACACGTGTTGCTGCGCTGCAGAGAAATGGCGTCTATTAGTTACATGTGTGTCTGTGTGTGTGTTGGTGAGGATGCTATGCTTTTTTCTACGGCCAACTAAACGAAACAACAGTGTGGCAACACTGGCAATCAATCAGATGGATGGTAGAGCGAGATGACGCTACGTGAATGAGTATGGTGTGTGTGTGTGTATGAGTTAACTTAAGATCGGACAAATAACTATGCGCTTAATTAAAAAAGGTTGTGGTGGCTGTATGTATTGGTATTATTTGTTTTTTTTTCTTTACATCTAGATAGCTCTGATATCTTTGAGAGAGAGTAAGGAAATCTGACTGCCTTTTGCTGTGGGTGCGAGTAGTGTGCGTGTGTGTGTGTGTGTGCACCCGCTTGGGCTCTGCTGATGCTGCCTTTCTTTCTGCTTCTGTTTCTGTTTTCTGCTGTGTGTTTCCTCTTAAGTTAGTTAATTAGTTATTGTACAATCTAGTACATCGTATATAGTATAGATTAGCTTAGGATTACGTTGCTGTTGTTGTTGTTGCCGTTATTCTTGCAGCTTATGTTGTTGCGTCGTTATCGATGCTGTTGCTGTCGCTGTTGTTGTTGTTGTAGTCGTAGCTCAAGAGAGTCCATTGTTGCGAAAGAAAGAAAACTAAACAACAATGTGTGTGTAAATGTAGAATGAGTGTAGGGTATGCGTGTGTGTGTGTGTGAGTGTCTGTCTGTTTGTTTTATTGGAGGGGCTGACGGAGGGTTGTTTGGAGGTTAAGTTGACGAGGCCGAGGGGGGGTCGATACTATCGTTCTTCCTCCTTCCTCATCCGAGAGTGCATGTGACAGCAGCGCCAGCGAGCAAGAATCGATGTTGCGAAATTTTTATTCTTCCGCATTTCCATCGCATTTCCCCTGCCCCGCGCACACTGTCACATGCCCCCATTCTTTTTACTTTATCCCGCTATATACGCCAATGCATGTGTAGGCAGACGATGACGACGTTGCCAGATCAATTTTTTAGAGAGAGCCTAGCAAAAAAAAAGATGGCTGCCAAATATGCAGCTCAAAAAAAAAACAGAAAAAACAACTACTAGAGCTGTTAGTTTCGTTGAGAGGGGGAGGAGGCTGGGAGCAAAAAAAATGTCGTTAAGTTTGTGTGTGTGTGTAAGTGTGTATGTGTGTTGGAGGGAATTGGGATTATGGTAGGGGTACAATTTCATAGTTGTTACTGTTGTTGTTGTTCTTGTTTTTGGAGAATGCTTGAGATGAACAAACTGAAGTTAAAATTTACCTCGTCTTGTTGGTGTAACCGTATGGAGGATAACCACCGTTATTAGTGTTACTACCCGGGGGATTATTGTTGTTGTTGCCGTTGCCGTACATATCCTGAGAGTGTGTGTGTGCGTGCACGAGTATTTTTATTTGTTTCGATAAAAATACCCTTAAGTGTGCCCGTCGTGTGCAGTTGATGATTAATTATATCGATTGATTGACTGACTGATCGATCTATCGATATTACTACACAGGCAGACACAGAGATACGAGAGAAAAAGAGAGAGAGGGGGATTGTTTGGGAGCTGTGGTGGTGGGATCGCACTCTTCCTTTTTCCTCCCACTTCGTCTGCTTCTTCTAGTTGTTGTTGTTGTTGTTGTTGGCGCTCAGCGCTCTCAGCTGCCAGCTGCTGTCTGTGTGTGAGTGCGTTTTGTTTATGTGTGTATATGTGTTATGTACTATCTCTCTCTGTCTTTCTCTGCTCTCTGCTTCCTGTTGTTGTTGCTGCTGCTGCGGCGACGGCTGCAGTTGTTGCTACTTCTACTGTTGTTCTTCTCTTTGTTGTTGTTGTTGTCGTTGCCTAGCAAGAGAGCTGCGTCGTCGTCGTCGTCGTCGTCGTCGTCGTCGTCGTCGTCGTCGTAGCTCTCTTCGACAATTCTCAGGCAACTTGTTTTTGCAAGGCTTTTCTGTTGGTCCTTCTTCTTCCTTTACAACGTCGGCTTCGTTGGCTTCCCTCGTTTGCAGCCACAGTTAAGCTATCTGTCTCTTTTTCTCTCTTTAAATTTAGTTAGTATCAAATATTTTGTTGGATGAGGGGGCGCAGCGTGGGGGGGGGAGTTATATAGTGTAGCTTCGATATTTATTTTTCTTTTCTTTTTTTGTCTGTCTTTCTTGTTGCAATGTTATAGTTCTTTTCTTTTCTTCTTCTTTGTGGCTGCTGCAGTTGTTGTTGTTGGCGCGCTCAGCTGTGTTGTTGTTGTTGTTACTGTCGTTGTTGTTGTTGTAGTTGGTAGAGTAGTTTTTGTTGTTGTTGTTGATTGGGGTGAAAGGTGAGAAATTGGTAAGGAAATTAACATATGATAAAAAGAGAGACGTGTGTGTGTGTGTGTGCGTGTTTTCATAAATGTATGTGTGGGAGTGTGCGTATGTGAGACCGAGCAGCTGATTTGAATACTAAATAAAATACTAAAAATAAATACTAACAATTGATTCAGGCATAAAACAGCATATTATATATGTATGTGTATGTGTGTGTGTGAGAGAGTGCACGCGCGAGGCTAGTGAGAGCGGCCAGAGTTGCCACCCCCCATATATTCATACTTAACCTAAAAAAGTGCATAAACTATTTTTTCCTAGCCAGCAGCATTCTTAAAAGTTTAAACAACCTTACAAATTTCGAAAAAAAACCAAATAACAAATTGCGTTTCCAACAAATTACTAGAAATTTAGATGACATAGGACTCCACATACCTTGACAGTTTGAAATTTAAATAGGACGACAAAGTCGTCGATGGGGTCACAGAATCGTAATCGAAATCCATTTGCATTTTTGGATAATGATAATATCACACACGATTTGATTTGTTTCGAATTGAAGAGGAACACAGTAAAAAGATCACAATAGTGTAAGATCACCACAAGTTAGACTTGGCTCGAGAGTAGAACTCAACTGAACTCTCTGCTGCGCTCTGCAAGCTATTTAAAGGTCCTGCCACGCGATCCTCGCCCACTGGGAGGAGGAGGAGGAGGATGACTTCTACCTGCTTTACCCGGCTCAAGGTGCGCGTGCCAGACGCGTGCTTACAGGTAGTACGCACGCGCCACCCACTCGATCCTCGCGAGAGGATCAACTACCAAGAAGCGTGCCACCTCCTCACGGGTTAGTGGGTGATGGGTGATGCTGCACACCCAGGTAGGCAGATGTTCTGCCTTCTCAGAAGCTTCCTCCGGAGACAAGGTGGAAAAATGGCAAGGTGGAACCGTACTGCAAGCTGCAAACTCAGTTTTACGTGGAAGCAAGCTGCAAATTGCCAAAAACACATTTTGGAAAAGATGCGACAATTTTCAGAGGAATCAGAGGAACCGATTAGAGCAAAAATAAAAAAGATCACCAAGTCGAAAGAAAGGAAACCCTAGCATATTTCTCAAGATCTGGGATTCTGCATTGAATCGACAAACTATAAATATCAATCAATAAATATCATCCATCCAGGTTTATTTTTCCAGATCAGCAATTGAATCAACGAGCTATAAATATCAATCATATATGATAAAGTAATATGACACTATAGAGTTACTAATCATCTATAAAAACTGCAAGATAAATCGGATAACTCATATTATATCTTAAATCAAAGGAAAAACATCCTCAGAAACTTGTCTAGAACAGGATTTAGACCTATTCCTACTATATCTAAATATGTGATAATATGTAACTTTAAATATCCATATTAAAATACACATTTGATTGATCATAATCCCTCTTGATCTATTTCAGCTCATCATAATATCATAAATGCCTCATTAGGGTGCTCAATAAAACAAAGGTCTCTCGCTCTCTCCTCCCTCTTTCTGGACGAGATTATCACAATTGCAGCTGCCTGCAGATAGGCAGGTGATTGTCAAATTGAGCTGCTCTGCCTGGAAAACTGGGAAATGATACAGATACGCAGAAAAACGGTATAAGGAATTTTTGAGCAGATGAAAAAAAAAAACACGATTACAAGAAAAGTCGATTCCGAAAATGTACAAATATTATATAGAAAATTATTTATGGAATTTTTAATCAAAGAGCGAAATAACTGAATTGAAGCTAAAGCAGCAAGAAAATCCACTTAAAGTAATCTTTCGCCTTGGCAACTCTGGAAAACTTAAGATATTGTATATTTTAAGAGTTTTAGAGTTTTTTGCAACTGTTTTTGCTCCAGTAGCGCAATTTCTACTCCAAGAATAGATATGGATGAAGAAAAAATCTGAAATTGAGGACAAGCCCAACCCCAGCAGAGCGTAGACGTGCTACCCCACAACTCACCTCTCCCAAGCTCATAGACCTCATCCCACCCCAAGCCAGGCCAGGCCACTTCATCCATCCGGAAGCCGTGGGCCGGACAATAAATGCGTAGTTGCGTGACCGGCATAAGGGGAGCGGGGGGCAGGGCAGGGGAGGGTAGGGTTTGAGGCAGAGGCGGCGGCAGCAGCAGCAGCTGATGCGGGGTGGAAAACGACCCCAGGCCCATGGACGATTAACAGCAAGTGCCGCTGTATACAGGGTGTACGTATACACAGGGTGTGTGTGTGTGTATGCAGCAGCTCCCAGCAGCAGCAGCAGAGCTACATAATGCTCTTACAACCCACACACACATAGAAATATATAACGTTATAATTTGGCCGAAAAATACATAAGAGACGGCAGCGAGTAAATGGCCCAAACAATCGCAAAGCAAAAGGAACGAGAATTACGAAAAACGGTACAAGAACAATTCGTGTGTACTGTAGCAAAAAAAAAAAAAAAAGCAGAGGGCAGAACACTCTCAAGAGTTCTCCAACGCTCACGAAGCAGCGGCAAAAGGAGAGCCGAAAGAGCAAAACAACGAACAAGAACAGAGTACATAAGATGCGAGAGATATGTAAAAGACCCTATGTAATTTGTGTATGGTGAAAGCAGCAGACTGAGCAGAAAATCAAAACAAAAAAAAAGCCAAGAGCAAAAAGCAAAAGACAAAAAAAAAAAAGAAAGTCACATACTAACAGCACGTACAAGTAAGAGGAGAGCGGCACCTGCTGGGGCAGAGGGAAAGAGATAGCGTCAGCCAAAGATCACGAAACGGGCAAAAACAAAAGCAAAAGCAAAGCCAAAAACAATAACAAAAGTATTGAGCTTTGACTTTCAATCGAGCCATATGCAATATGCAAATCTATACGCGCGTGTTCACATGTGTGTGTGTGTGTAAACCGTAAATGCGCTGCTAATTACAAAGCAGAGCAGAACAACACACACATACATACACACACACACACGCAGCCTAAGGGAGCTTCGCTCAGCTGTGGCCGCCATGAATGAACCCCAATTGCAGCGTTGCCAGACATGGGTAAAGCAAAATCAACCACCGATCGGCAGCATAACCGCAATAGCGCAAGAGAGAGGGAGAGAGCGCCAGCCTATGGCAAGGCCGTCGCTCCAGCTGATTACACACACACAGAGACTCACTGTAAATAATTCATGTTAACAGCGCCATGTTAATGCACTTTTAAAAGTTTTAACTGTCAAGTGTGTGTGTTGCCCGCTCTCTTTGCCCCCCCTGCCCCGCGCTGTTGCGTAGCTTGCCAGACAGGTATAATTAACGTACATTGATCGAGGCGAATGGCCGTCAAAGGAAGTGGAGCCCAAAAGAGAGACGACAAAATGTTGAAACGGGATGGCGTAGCAGCAAAAAACAAGAGCAGCTGTCATACGATGCTGCGAGACTGTGGCTGTTGCTCTCTGCCCTTCCCCCTATGCACGCGCTCTCACGCTCTCTCAGTCTGCTCACAGCGCAGGCAGCAGCTGCTGGGCGAGGGGAATACTGGCGACGAAGGCGAATGCAGCTGCAGGCAAGAGGGAGAGAGAGAGCGGGTTAAGCTTCGCTTGCACTCGCTCTCGCACTTCGAACTGCATTTTGCACCTTTTCTTCAATGGAAATTTAGCCATAAAATCGTTTTAATCCGAGCTATTAAGGCAGGCGCGCGTGTGCCTGTTAATTTTGTTTATATTGCAGCAGCGGCATCGGCAGCGGCAGCAGCGTGCCAAAATTTATGATCCGCGAAAAATGATCGAACGCATCGGCGGACGGCGCTTAGGTAGCAAAGCAGCGCTGCTACTGCAGCGTCAGTCGAGTGTGGTGAGTTGCGCTGAGCAGAAGTCAACACACGCAGCACTCACACACACACACACTCACACGCAGATAGCAGCATTGCTTGCCTATTAAAATCGTCTGACATTTCTCTAAGCGTTGCAATTATTGAAATTGTATTGTAACTGTTTTAATACTTATGCATGTGTTCATTAACTCACTCGATACAACAGCAAAAATAATATATTGTTTAGTATTATTTTTATCTTATCGAATGTGACAGTCGCGTACAAAAACAAATTCAAAACACACAACGATAACAGCTGTGCGCAATGTGGCTACAGTGGTGGCAAGTAAAATTGATACTGTCGACATACATAATTTACGAGCAGCAGCAACGTTGCATGCAACATTTGTGAAATACATACATACGCTGCAATGTGCAGTATGGAAAATTACCAAGTCGTAGGGGAGGGGAGCATGGGAAAGAGAAATTGAAAACCGGAAACGAGTAAGCAGGACATGTACAAAAAAAAAAGAGGTTCACTTTGGTAGGTAGTCGAAAGCGAATAATGCCATAGACACCTCTTTTTCTTCCCCTCTTCTCCTTCTCCTCTTTTGCCTCCGTTTTTTTTTGCAGTGTGCTGCAGCGGAACTAAACGGGCAACACACAACAAGCCAGGTAAATTGCGATCGTGGTGGAACCTTTTTGCTGGACTCGACTGTTTTACATGGTTGTCGACGTCGTCGCTGCTGCTGCTCTGCTGCCGCTGCTTGCTTGCAGCTTGCAAGTGTTCTTGCTGTGTTCCCTTTCCCCGCGCTATTCGCTACACAAAATGGTAGTTTGTGTATAACAAGCAAACCGAAAACAAAAACGAAAAAGGAAAACACACAGACGGCGCACAGAATGAACTTCGTCGAGCGAGAGAGTCGCACAAACACACACACACACACAGCTACGCACTTATGCCAGTCTGTATATGTGTGTGTGTGTGTAAAACGCAGTTGAGACGTGTGTGTGCATGTCTCCAATATTTGGGGAATTCACTGTAGTTTGCCTGCTGTTTATACCGCTCGCTTTGTTATTAATTTCGTTATTTGTTGTCTGTTGCGAAGGTTGGAGCTGCTGCTACTGCTGCTGGCTAACGGGAAACAAAAAAACATACAAAAGTCCCCGATATAGAGGAAATCCAATGAAAAATGAAATAAACTAAACGCTGCAAAGTCGAATCGAGTATGCTGATGGCTTGACAACGTGGGATGCGGGGGGTCGCAACGCGGCAAACAGACCCAAAAGCAGCGCCCATATATACTCACTCACACACACACACATACATACACCTCGTTCACTCACACGCATTCGTCATCGACGCTAACAGCGAGTGACGGCGGCAGCGCCGCTGCCAGCGGCGACGGCCTCACTGAACGAGGACGTCGTGAATGTGTCTGTGTGCAAGCGCGCGTGTGTGTATGCATGTATGTGTGTGTGTGTGTGTGTGTGTGTGTGAGTGCGCGCGTACGTTTTCAACGGCTCGTTGCCATTTTTGCTTTGCTGCTCTTCTGCTGCTGCTGCTGCTGCCACCGCTTCTACGTTGTTTTTGCTGTTAGCTATATCACAGTACACCGCAAAAGTATGTGCACAGTATATAATCGCCTAAGCTGGCATATTTAGTGGGTACACTTTTGGTACGCACTGTAACAAAGTCGGTTTGTTTTATGTATGTATGTACACAAACACGTACACATCGAATGAGTGAGAGGGAGAGAGAGAGAAATACAAACCCAAGCATACGCACACACATATGTATGTACGCATGTGTGCGTGCATATGTTGTTCCGTTGTAAACACCAGCGTCAGCGTTGTTTTTATTTTTTTTTCTTTCTGTCTGTTGTTGTTGTTGTTGCACTCTCAATGCACTTGTTTTATTTTGTTTAATTCGCAATTCTGCCAGCCCGGTTAGCAGCGGCGGCGGCGGGCGACAAACAACAACCAAGATTGCGAAGTATACAAGAAAAAAAAGGTAAAGAAAAACAAATACAGCGAGTAACTGCTACAGTTACTCAAAAATGCTGCTGCCCTGCTTGCTGCTTCTGCTGCTGGCTGCTCTGCTACTACTCGTTGCCTTCTCGCCGCACTCTCACACCAACACACACACATACACAAATATGTGCATACATACATCCCATACGTAGTAGATGGATGATGTGTGTATGTAATAGTAGTAGTAGTACAGGAAAAAAAAAAACAAATAAATAAAATAAAAAATTCAAGCATTTCTGTTCTATTTTTTTTATGGAATGCAAATTAACTACGCATGTATTTGTCGGTATGATAGCAAACATAATTTTCATTATGTGCAATATTTCTTTGCTGTTTGCGTATATATTTCACAATGCCTGAGTGTGTTTTCTTTTTTTTTACTCATTTTCTCTTTTCGTCGATTCATTTTTTCTTTTCGTTCAGCTTTATATACACTTCACGTCACGCTAAAACCCATTGTGGGCCCTCTGGCACACATACACACGCTCACAATGTATATATATATATATGTATGTAAAAATGTGTGTGCACGCACGCATGTGCCTGCTGCATACGTGTGTGTATGTATAGTATATTGTTTTTAGGCTGGCTTTCTTCATCGATATTACACGTCGATTCTGTAGTCTTTTAATCAGGCTAGTCGGTTGCTCGATTGCATTGTGTACTTTGTTGCGAACAAAAAATTAAAAAAAAAAAAACAGTACAATGTGGAGAAAAAAAGGTTACCAGAAAAAAATGCACTGCGCGCGGCGCTACAAATTTCCTTCACAATTCACAGCCGACAAAATGATACTGAAAGCGTGACCGACTCGAGGGTGTGCAGAAATACAGCGCCCCAGCGGTAGAGCTGCAAAACCATCGATGGAACCATCGAGCTTATCGATGGTTGAGAATTTGTGAAACCATCGATATATTTTATTCATAATCGATATATCGCACAAATGCTGGCGACGCTTCAGCACACTTGTGACGCTTAAACACATGTAGGTTATTTTCGTAAAAAATTGTATTTTACTTTCTTATTTATATTTTTTCGATATAATGCAGATTTAACTTTCCAGACTATTTAAATGGACAAATTTTTGCAAAGTAGCATTATTCTAAAATTATTGTTTTGCATTTTAGATAACGGTAAATCTGCGCCATATTCTGCAGAGCCGCCTTGCAAGCGCAAGAAAGTAACTTCAGATGTTTGGCAATATTTCAATAAGAAAGATATGTTTGCGAAATGTCGACTTTGTGGAAACACCTACAAGACGTCGGGAAATACGTCAAATTTATATTGAGTTTGAAAAATTAACAGCATTTATCTTTATTTTACCATTTCAGCGATATATCGAAATAATCGATGGTTTAAGTCTAATAATCGATGGTTTCAACCATCGGAAATGAAATAATCGATGGCTCGTCCATCGATGGTTTTGAGCTCTACCCAGCGGCTTCCTGCACGACAGCCACATATGCCGAACTAAAATTTTAACATGCGGTCACACTTGTCTGTTAAAAATCGATAGCATCGATAAGCTACAAACTGTAATAAGCTTTTCTGGTCGTTTGGATTGCATAAAATAAGCATATTATCTGTAAAAAAAATATTAAAAAAAATAATATTGGAAATTAAGAGCTTTAAGCTAACATAATTGGCTTTTATTGCCGAAGAAGCTAACGCGGCGATCACTCGATAGCCCCACACTGCTAACGCACTGTTGAGCTCCTGTTAACGCAATGTTGCGACCTTACAGAAGTTGCCAGATGATCGAAATGCAGTCGGTAACCCCAAACAGAACAAAGTTATTCGTTATTTTGAAAAAGAACATACCAAATTATTTTTTATAAATTGGAGCATTTAATAATACTTAACACTTGCCGTTTTTATTATGTAAATCTACAAAAAATGTTGAGTGTAATCAAAATTACGACTAATCTTACATCGTATCGAAATAAATGTTGAGTTTGGCTTATTACGACTACATTTCATCACTACGTAGGCTTATACAAAAAAAAAAAAAAAAAAAAAAACACGTCCTCATATATAGTATGTACAAATGTATCGGATATATACTTATATCTCTCTATAAAGTAAATAATTATGCAATCTCTAGAATACAATCAATATACATACAATTACTTAGCAGTCCGAATCCGATTTTTAAGTAGCTTGTACAGCAAAAAACCGATAAAGCTATTAAAAAAAAAATTTAACATTTTTCTCTCTTCTCTTTGCTCATAGTTATATATAAATATATAAAACATAATGCTACAAGTCTTTTCAGTAAAAGGGGGGCCTGTGGGGCGGGGCTGAGCATCATTCTCATTGTTATCCTTTTTTCCTCTTTCTCTCTCCCTCCGGCTCTCTCTTCAGTTTCGTTTACAAGTTCGATATCGAATTCAATTGCGATTGCGATTCCGATTACGCTTTCAATTGCGGTTTCGATTGCCACCGCCTCCGCCTCGATTGCGATTGTTGCCACCTCCGCCGCCGCCAACAAAATGGCGTCCCTGTCCACCATTGTTGCCAAAGTTTTTGAACGGCACATTAGGACCTCCGCCGCCGCCTCCTCCACCACCGCCGGCTCCACCATTAAAGGGCATTCCCATGTTGTTCATATTGCCCATGTTTCCCATATTGCCCATATTTCCCATGCTGTTCATGTTGCCCATGTTGCCCATGTTTCCCATGTTGCCCATGTTGCCCATGTTGTTCATGTTGCCCATGTTGTTCATATTGTTCATGTTGCCCATGTTACCCATGTTGCCCATGTTGTTCAGGGCATTCATGTTGTTCATGTTGTTGCCGCCGCCGCCGCCGCCACCTCCTCCGCCGCCACCACCTCCTCCGCCTCCGCCACCACCGGCAAAGGGATTAAAGGGATTCGCATTCATCACACCCATCACATTGGGCGGCATGCCTAGTATGCTGTTCGAGCGCTGTGGCGGTGGCTGATTGAATGATGGCAATCCCATGCCCATGTTCATCATGCGCGACACTTGGGGCGGTGGCTGCCGGAGCAGCTGCACTATATTCGGCGGTGGTTGTGACATATTCGGTAGAATCGGCGGCATGTTGTTGCTGCTGTTGTTGTTGTTGTTGCCACCGCTGACCACCGGGTTCTGCTGCTGTTGCTGCGATGGAGGATCCTCGGGTAACTGGACAACCAGACCATTGTCATCGATGTAGATGCACAGTTTGGCAAAGATCTGCTGCAGCGTCTGATTGTTTACAATGAAGTTGACATCGAAGATCTTGTTGGGCGACTCCTGCTGGTGGAACTTCTTCAGCTCGGTGAAGACCAGCGCCAGTTGCTGATTCACCATGATCTTGTTGTTGCTGCCCAGATTCTTGTACCAGTTGGAGCTCTGTAGTAGGTTGCGAATCTCGGAGATTTGTCGGCTACTGTCGTTGCCCGATCCAGCCAAGGATCCACTTTGAGCACTGCTAGTGCCGGTGCTGCTCGCGCTGCTGCTGTTGGTTAGGTTTAGATGAGCACGGCGTGGATCTCGTCGTGGGTCGCTTCGTCGTGGATCACCACCGGAAGACGTTGTATCAGCCACGCCCGGCGGTGGCACGTTCATCGCGGGCAGCTGTACCGCTGCCGGTGCTGCTGCTGTAGCGGATGAGGAGGAAGAGGCAGGAGGCGGTGAACTGGGTGTGGAGTCATGCGGATGCTGATGCGAATCTGGAGACGAAATGCAGTTGCTTGTCTTGCGCTCACGTCGATCTGTCGTATATGAGTATCCCGTGGAGCTAGAGGCGCTACTTGCCACGCTGGAACTCGGGTTGTAGCCACCAGTGCCCTCGTCCGTCAGCTCGGGTAGACCGAGAATGCGTCGCAGGCGAGGATCACGTAGCTCACGCTGTTCCTTGTGGCTGGCGCTGGCACGCAACTCCCCATATCCTGGAGGATCGACGAGCACCTCGTTCATTTGCCAGCGGATAGGGATGTGCGAGAAGATCGCTGCATCGATCTCGGTGGCTGGCAGGTAATGCTTCATCGGTTCGAAGGGTAACCGCATGTCGATGTCGCGATCTCGATCACGTTTCGCTTCGGTTGCACGTGCATCCTCCTGTGCCGCCTTTGCTGGATCATAATCATACATGGAGCTGCGCGTATAGATGGACACGCCACCGCCCGCCGTTGCTGTCGCCGTTGAGGAAAGCTCCTCGTCCTGGCCCAAGCCTTGCGGTGACTGGGAGCCCGGCTCCATCATTGGTGTTGGCGTTGGTGAACGCGAATTCGAATTGGAGTTTTGCGAGGGATGCAGTGCATCGGCATAGCTATGCCTGGCCATAAAATCGCTGCTGTCCTCCGCATCCGGCTGCGCCTCTGCATCAGCACTATGCGTCTTGAAGGGATTCCTTATGATATCATTGAAGAACATGCCACGCTGTTCCGGCTTGGATGATTCGCTGCCAACGCTAGCGCCACCAAATAGCTGGAAAAGTCTTCCTCCAGCTGAACTACTCTCCGTGGATTGTTCCTTCTTTTTCTCCGTAGCAGCTTCCTCGGATTTACTTGCAATTGCGGCTGGTATCGCAGCTGGCAGCGGTAGGTTGCCACGCATGTTGTTTATAAAGGTGGGCAAATCGAATACAGATGGTAATGGTGGCGTTTCTTCCTCCGGCTTATCGTTCTCCTTGGACGGTTCCTTCTCATCATCATCGGTGCGTTTCGACTTCTTTGCTTTGCCCTCTGACTCGGAATCGTCGTCCTCCTCCTCGTTGCCATCATCGATGACCAGCTGCTCTTCGTCCTCTTCGTGATCATCGTCCACTGTGAAGGAACATAAGCAATTTGTATAGATAAAGGATTCCCCATTGCATTTTGATAGCTTAACAGCGCAGTAATAGTTGGCTACTGTTAGTTAACAGCTGAGCTTAACAGTGCGCTGTTATGGCAGCTTAGCAGCACGCTGCTATGTTACCTCCGCTTCGCTATGCTAGTTAACATAGAACTGTCAACATTAACATGGGACTAACTAACAGCGCACTGTTAACCTATGTTCAATCTTGAATTCCCCTTGGAAAACTTACGTGGATCATTGCCACCAAAGCTGACGTGGGCGTCCTTCAGATACTGTGTGTAGTCGACCATGATGAAGCCGTTGTTGCTGTTACTGTTGCTATTCGAGCCCGTGAGCGCGCTCACGTCCTGCTCCGACGACTTCACGGGAGTTCTGTAAAGGAAGGAAGAAGCGAAGCAAATAAGAGATCTGGGTGAGAACGGATCAAGGGTGCACCTACTTGTTGGAAGACTCGGCGGCGGCAGCGTTAGCGGCGACTGCTCCACCACCAGCCTGTTGTGACTTGGCCTGCTCGGCCATGCGCTGAATCTCACCAATCTCGGGCAGTGTTAGACCCGCCTCGGTCAGTTGGCCAAATGGCACCTCCATCATCTGCTCCAGATTGCTGATGCCTAGTTTGTTTAGCTTGACCATGTGTTCGGCGCTGAGCACCTGCGTCAGGTTCACCAGATCCAGATGAGCGGGCAGCGTCTTTGCAGTGGCGACAGCGGGAGCAACTGCAGCCGTAGCTGCTGCTCCTGCTGCTGCTGGAGGAGCTGACGATTTGCTTGCAGATTTCTCTGCCCAACGAGATTTGCGTTTCTTCTCCGGCTTCGAGTCACCATGTAGCAGATTTTTCGGAGGATTGATTACCATATCCAGCAACGATGGTATCGAATTGGGTGATCCAGAGCCAGCGCCTGCTGCTGCCGATGTAACTGCCGCCACCTGCTGCAGACTCGCATTGACAGCGGCAATGGCAGCCGCCTGACTCTGGGTCTGTGCCTGCTGCTGCACTGCCTGCAGCTGTGCAGACTTCACCTGCTGCTGGTGCTGCTGCTGATCCTGCAGACGACAGATGCCGGCACTGGCCAGCGTTGTCCAATTGTTGTCCATGTTATATTGCTCACAGAGCTGCTCATGACGTCGCGTCATCTGGCTGAGGGCGACGTCACGCGAGATGCGCTTGAAGTCACCGAGAATCTCTTTGGGCGCTGTCTCCATGTGCTTCAGCAGTATGTTGCGCAGCTGCTCCGTTAGCGGTTCACCATGATGGAAGAGGCACTCATCGCCCGCGTGGCACTCCATGCCCAGGTAGAAGTACTTGCAGGGGAACTCCTTGTGCATGTAGCTGCATTTGTCCCGCTTGGCGCAGCAATCCTTTAGATAGAACTTGCACAGCTCCAATTTGCGTGGATCTCGCGGTTTATCGTCACCAGAGTCGCGTCGGCTTCGCTTATTGCCGCCGCCGCCTCCACCACCACCGCCGCCACCTCCTCCTCCGCCGCCACCATCGGCTCGCCTATCCATGTCCCGATCACGTTCTCTATCCCGATCTCTACGCTTGCGACCGCCTCGCGTCTCATCACGATCACGACGCTGGCGACGACGTTGCGCCGCACCGCCCACTGGGCTTACTCCCAGATTGCCGCCTTGCTCATCCTCCGAATAGGATTCGTAGCTGCTGTAGTTGTCCGGCGGCGAGTCGTAACCACCTCCTGCATCTCCCAAGTCATGCCACTCACTGGAATAACGGCCTAGCGCTGCACTTGCTCCGCCAGCAGCAGTGCTGGCGCCACCTGGTGGCGGACTACCACCGCGCACATTCATCATTTCGTACTCATCCATATCCATTTCATCGCTGCCGACGGCGCAGCCAACGTCCTCCATAGAGTTGCGACGCGCACGTTTCTGTGGGGGGGAGAGGAGAGAAAGAAGCCATTAGAGGGAAAACAATGAGATCTAACGGGAATTATTAAAAAAAAGCAAGTTTGAAGCTAAATCCGCTTGATCGATATATATCGATAACACCGCAAAGGTCTAAGCTGGCGGTCATTTTGCAAATGGATATCCTTAACAGAGGGATATCCTTAACAGAGACATGTCAATTAGCAGTGAACATAACAGAAGCAAAGGGCAGAGTTTAACAGTAGCTTAACAGAGTTTGCACTATGAAGCCAAGCCTTAACAGAGACATGTCATGGGGAAGGGGGGGGTTGCATAACATACCTGTTCGATATCTTTCTTCTGCTCGCGTTCACGTTCCTTTTTGCGCTTGCGTCGCCTGCTGCTGCGACTGAGTGGATGCTGCTGTTGTTGTTGCTGCTGCTGCCCTGCATTTTGATTGGCGCCGACTGTGGCAGCGCTGTCGCCGGCTGAAGTGTTACCACCAACATGACTGTTATCAGCCTCACTGTGATTGTTATTGCTGTTGTTGTTGTTGTTGCTGTTGCTGTTGCTGGCAGTGCTGATGCTGCCGCTGTTAAGTGTGCTGTTATTATGAATTTTGGGCATGGGCGGCTCGATGCCACTACGCTTCAATGCCTTAGCAATGGCATTCTCAATGCTAACGGCATGATCATCTAAAAAGAGAGAGGAGAGAGAGAGAGAGAGCGAGCGAGGGAGAGGCAGAGAGAAAGCTGCTTAGAAAGTGGACCATGGTAATTGCAATTACGCTTACCTTCAAGAGGGCGTGGCTTCTTGGACTTGCTGCTGCTGGACGCAGCTGGCTGCGCTTCACCCGACATGCCCAAAAAGACGACATCATCGTCGGGTGCCGCCCCCGCCAGCAACTTGTCGGGCTTCCGTTCGATGCCCAAAAATTGTACATCGTCGGCGGCACTTGTGTTGTTGTTGTTATTGCCCGCTGCCGAAGCAGCTGGCTTCTGCGGTTGTTGTTGTTGTTCCTCCTCTTCTTCATCATCGTCATCGATCTCGCCGTCTTCAAGATCCTCGGCTAGATTTATGATAGGCGCTTCGCCAGCCACAATGGACGACATATTTTGTTGTTTTTTCCCGTTTTAATACTGCAAAAAAAATTAAAAAGTTGTAATAAAACAGACTCACACTGCGCATAAATATTCGCCTAGCTGTGTACCACGGTGCAGCAGGCAGCCGGTAAACATGTGTCGAGCAACATGTTGCTAAGCACCCAAAGCAACAACGGCAACAACAAATGACAAAGCAAAACCAAAACAAACACACACCCACATACGTGTATGTACTCTACTTCTCACACATGCGTAGTAGAAGAACCGGAAATCAATTTCATTATTTACTTCTAGCACTGTACACACAGCGCTGTTATGCGTCTGCAAACATGTTGCCAGACATTGCAGGCTGCAGCAACATGACCTTATAAACAGCCTTAGTCAATCAATATTCAATACGTTTCTTTGTTTGTTTGTATTTGTGTGTGTGTGTACGCACTCCAATTGCACTGCAACAAATCATTAACCTCAATCGCGCATAAATTATACCACACACATACATACATGTAGAACATGCATCTCGCTGTCTGTGTGGCCTAACAGAACGCTGTTAACGGGTGCCGCCCCCAGTCGCTGCTGTTATGCACACATACATTCGATCGAGCATATGCATGTGTGTGTGTGTGTGTGTAGGTCAATACACTGCAAATATTTGCACAATATGTCATCGAATTCTATATATTTGCGTAATGCTCGATTTAACATGAATTTTAGTTTCTTAATTGTATAATTTTGAAATTTGCAAAAATTGCATTTTATTTTTCTGATGGTACAGTGTCCCACAATGCGATTTGTATACCCTGTCACCATTGCAAATTGTTAAAGTGGGGTATACTAACTTTGAGAAAGCGTATGTAACACGAAGGTGGCGTGGCAGAACCCACAAAAATGTATTTTTATATTCTTGCTTAAGATCACGGCCACGGAAATTGAAATTATTAGGTTTGGCTTTCCAAAATTGGAGAAAGGGTACTATACCGTCGAGCGTGCCTTTCACCTTTTTTTTTTAATTTCTCTGTAGCATTTGTGTACTTGGGTCATACAATTTCAATAGAGTCTATCGGTGTATGCCGAAATTCTGAATAAACAATAGTTTTTAGCAATGAAATAAAAAACTAAAATATATATTAAATTTGGAAACAAATCGTTCGTAGGCCACTGTGCGAAACATAGTGACGTTTTACTACACAGAAATAGCCAACAACAATATACATACATACATGATATTTTTTGCAAATGCAAATATTGAATAAAAATAAACTAGAAGCTCTTCCGGTTTGGTATTATCTCATCTAAATTAATGTTAAATCGTAGATTACTCATATACAATATCGATGACGTAGGCAGCTACATATATTTAACCATTACCTTTCCTTTTGTTTGTTTTACGCAAAATAAAAGGAAAAGGCAAATTTACACACATGATTGTACATAAATATATAAATTGACAAAATTATTTTGCCTCTCACACGCACGCATTCAACAAACATACACACACAAACACGCGACACACACACACAGTCATACAAGCAATAGAATGCAGCGCTCGCTCGCGTGCTCTCATTGTGGCTGTGTGCTAACATGTTGTCTCGCTTGCGCGCATGGACAAAGCATAGAACGCAGCTGCGTGACATACATACATGAGTTCAGGCACAGGTCCGCTGCTGCGTGCGTGTGCCGTGTATGTGTGTGAGTGTGTATGCGAGTGCGTTTGATTGCTAAATATGTTCATGTAAAAATGCATATTGGATGCGTACATACATACATTATGAATTATGTTATGTTACGATATTACACTTTGTATTTGCAGTCTTTCTCAGTCTGTTGTTACATTTGTAGGTTTGATTTTTTGGCCATTTTTTTTTAACTGTTTAACTTGCCACAATTCTCAGGGCCACGCTGGGCGAAAGTTTTTGTTGTTTTCTTTTTTTTTCTTCTCATTTACTGCCAGTTATGTATTTGTGCATGTGTGAGTAAGCGAGCGAGCGAGCAATATTTGTGTGTGTGTGTGTCTGTGTGCGTGGTTCGTTTGTTCTCATTGCATGTGTGCCTGTGTGTGTGTGTGACGCCCTGCATGACACACACGACGACGACGATGAACGGAAAGAAGAAATAAACTTAACAGCGATGACAGCTGCGCGCAGCGTTTACTATGCACATGCAGAGACACGCGCGTGTGTGCGTGTACACACATGTATGTACATAGGGCAGGGCCTTTGTTGTTGCAGCGTAAAACAGAAGAAACATTTATTTGGCTTTGGCTTTGTCTCTGCGCTCTGCAGATATTTTTGTTGATGAATGGGAGGACGTAATGGGCGTGGCCGACTTACAGGCCAGAAATAAAAACATAACGTGGTATATAGCAACAACAACAACAACAAAAATTACGAGAGTTGTCGCAGTTGTTTGGAAAGTTGCCGAAGAAAAAATCGTACATTCGGAAGAAATACGGAAAAATTCGTAATTCGTGCGCTATAGCATGTTTGGAACAAATTTCTCTTACGTTTCAGCGTTTTCAGTGGGCGTGGTTTGTGGTTATACGGAACATTACAATTAGTTATTAATGATTTATAACATTACTGTTTCGATTTCGTTGTTTCTTGGTTATAATTTGTTTTCGTTTGTTTTATGTGAAGTTTTTTTTTCGCTTTGCTTTTGCATTTGAGTTTTTTTTTTGCTGCTTGCTTTTGCTTTTTTTTTGGCGTCGTAGAGATCCCGCTGCTTACATAATGAAGTGGTACAGTAGGTGAATAGATATGCATATACATGTGTATGTATATAGAGTGTATACATATATTTGAAGGTATATACATGTACAGGCATACACATATGTGCACATATGGCTAGGGCGCTGTATGTGCACACACATATAGATATAACATGTATGTATACATATATATATATATATTTTTTTTTTCTATATATATGTGCTACATATGTGTATGAGAAATATTATTTCTTGGTGTGTTGTTCTTTTTTCTTTTTATACAATATATGCAAGCTGTCGCTCTCTTTCTCTCTGACTGTGGCCCTGGCCTCTGTATATGTCTGTCCCTTTCTCTATGTTTCGCTCATAGACAGAATAACAAATACATTAAATAATTAAAAACTCGTCAACATGAGCGTTGTTAACAATTCAACAATATCTACTTGAATGATTTGTGTAAAATTGCAACCGTACACTCCGAACATAAACCAGGGATGGTCTGCATGTTAGTGCTGCCTGTGTGGTGAGTTCACCGATTTTGTTCATCTCGATTTGACACTACAAATTGGGCGCCAAACAGGTTCGTCTTGATTTTAAGCGTATACTTTGAAAATTTTGTCATTTACTGACGAAGCAGTTATCTGCATTTTATTGCCATTCATGCTAAAACTGTCATTTACTTTAGAAATTCACGTTTATCTGATAATTAACAATTATGCCAATTCGTAAAAGTTTCGCTACTCAACAGATCCGTTGTGCTGAACGCGATAGTCAGCCCCACCACATCTGGCAACATTGCGCACGAAAGTGGTGCTCTTTTTCGATAGACAACAGGGCTGCAGCAATGTGCATATAATTTCGCAATTAATTAAAAACCAATCTTATCCCCTCATTATTATCAGATATGTGCATATTTGTGTATGTAGTTCACAAAGGATTTCAATAATTAGGTCGAGATGGAGGTGGTGGTCAGATAATCTTACCTTAGACACAGGTTTAGACCACTGTTTTATGGCGCTGGCTGTTCAACAATTTGTTGTTCAATGCAAAATGAAAAAAAAAAATTAATTTTTGGGTTTTTTGAAAATTGTTCTGGTGCGATGCATGTAACACAGTAATGAACATATAAAGCAGTAAACAAGGTGTACAATTGCTATAGTTTAAACTTGTGAATGAAAAGTCAAGGCAAATGTTTAAATACTCCGACTGCGGCGTGTATGTTTATCGATAAACACAAACTATGTGACCAGAGGTAAACACACTAGGGTCACATTCCGATCGAGTGTTGTATTTTGATACATTTTGTTTATACTTCTTATTTAATTGTTTTTATTTTTCTTGCATTTGTTGCTCAGCAGCTGACTTATTGTTAATGCGCGCTCACGTCTGCGGATGTTTTTGTTGCTGTGTTGGATTCAGAGCGTCATAATCGCAAATGGCACGTCTTATCTGTTTATATTTGTGGGTTTCCCAGCGGAGGCAGCAGGCGGCGCAATCAATGGCCAAAAGGAAATGCGATCCTCAGTTCGATCTGATTTCTCACATTTTCTTATCTCGCAGGTCTCGCTGGCGTTACTTCTGATTAGCACTGGCCGTGGAGCAGCAGCATAGCGAACTATATGTCTAGTGTGTCTGGCGAGGGCATCTCCTCGAGGCACTGGGGATAATTTCCAGGAGTCCAGCTGTGCATATGATATGAGGAGCGCCGGCTGAAGCTGATCCAGATAATCCGTTGCGCTACTTGGAAAACGTTTATCTGGAGACCTTTACGCTCGATTGGCTGACACGTCATCAGCTGCGACTGGGCGATATGTTGGGATCACTCATTGTGTGCATATTGTCGCATAGCATCCAGTGGACCGTCTATGGCTGAAATCGAAAATTTTCAAAAAGCCATTATAGCTCTTATTAAAATGCAGAATTGCTAAGGGAACCGAGACTTAAATAAAAAGTCATTCCGAATGAAAATCGGTTAATTTTTAGCAATGTTATGATGGGTGCAAAATCAGGTTAGAGGACCCTGTTAAGGTTGCTACATGTCCAATTTTTTGTCGAGTTTGGCATGATTTTTGACCCAAAATTAAGTATCTTCTAAAACAATTTTAAACACTTGTTTAGTACTAATTTTGACCTCCGAAATCAATTAAAAATACAAACTCACGATTTAAAATGTTGAAAAAAAAATTTGTTCTGAAAAATCATAGGGGGGACCCTTACCTCAAAATGGCGAAAAAGTCGAAAATTTTTAAAATATTATTTTTGATATTTTTGAAATGTAGGATCGCTAAGAATGTTAAAACAAAAACAAAAAGTCATGCCGCGACAAAATCGCTTGAGATTTACGAAAGTTAGGATGGATTGTAGTGAGGGTAGTGGTCTGGCCAATGGTCTTACATGTCAAATTTTTGGTAGACTTTTCCCATGATTTTTTGGCAAAAATTAAGTATCGTCCAAAACCATTTTAAACAATTGTTTAGTACTAATTTTGACCTCCGCAATCGATTAAAAACAAAAACTCGCGATTTTAAATTTTGAAAAAAAAATTTGTCTGAAAAATCATAGGGGGGACCCTTACCTCAATTTGTCGAAAAAGTCAAAAATTTTTAAAATGTTTACTTTGATATTTTTGAAATGTAGGATCGTTAAGAATATTAAAACAAAAAAAAAATGTCATGCCGAGTCAAAATCGCTTGAGATTTAGGAAAGTTATGATGGATTGTAGTGAGGGTAGGGGTCTGGTCAATGGTCTTACATGTCAAATTTTTGGTAGACTTTCCCATGATTTTTGGGCAAAAATTAAGTATCGTCCAAAACCATTTTAAACAATTGTTTATAACTAATTTCAACCTCCGAAATCGATTAAATGTAAAAACTAGCGATTTAAAATTTTTCAAAAATTTGTTTTCTTAAAAAATCATAGGGGGGACCCTTACCTAAATTCATACAAATTGAAATTTTTTAAATTCTCCTTATTGCAATTTTTGAATTGTAGGATCACTCAGGGGATTAAAACATAAACAAATGTGTACCGAATGAATATCGAGCACATTTTAACAAAGTTATAAATGGAGGACTTTTACCTACACAAATGCAGAACTGACTATATGTATTTTTATTTGCTTTGTAATATTTAGAACATTTAATAAAATTGTATTTTTTATTTTATTTATTTTTTCTTGTCTATAAGGCAGTTCAGTTTGCATTGTGTATGCGCGAGAGTAGCGCGGCAATATATAGCCTGCTCTTTCTGTTTCGCAAGCAGCGTGATAGACTGTGGAATACATATTAGTATAGTATTAGTATATAGTAATGTAGGTGGATACCTCAGCCGTGTACATCGTATTGCTGACCAGATTGTTGCGTATGCGAGAGACACTCGTCGAGCATCTCCAGAATCTAAGTCAGCGTCTCCTTGGGCAGTAGGTGCCCTACGAAGCCAGTGCTCAAATAGGTATTGTCAACCCAATTGCACTTGGAGAGTACATTGAAGCTGGTCATTGTATAGGTGCTCTCTGAGTGACTGAGTCATTTCTCCTGGTTAGTTTACACCACGGTCCTGTTAGGCGAATCAAATTGTCCAAAAAGGATACCGACGCACTGGTTGTGCCGTTCGGCACCGGCACCATTGCCGCTCATCACTTCTGCTGCTGCTGCTCTCTTCTATTGAGCCATCTTAGGTCCGGGTCACACTGTGACTGCTGAGGAGAAACAATGAGATAATTAGGTTGTCCATATGACTATATTCCAAGTTGCACTTACCTTGATGAAGACTAATGTGTACTCACAAATCGGAAGGCTTCTGCGATGCCATCTGAACAGAGGTATTCCGGAGCCACGTTCATTTCAGTGTTTAAATGCATGCGAATTTCTTTTCATCAACGAATAGTTGGTTTATTTTGTCTTTTTTTTATTCATGTTGTTTTTTTCTTTCTTTTCCAGCAATTTTCAATTGTATCGCAGCGGCACATCGCAACAGCTATGGTTACGATAACTATCGATAGGTAGCGAGATAAATAGCATGCGCATGATATGCAGCTCAAAGCGTTAGCTGCTAAATAAAATATGTACAAAAAATCTTTAAAAGACGAATTTCCTAATTATATGTATTTTATTAATTTTTTTCTGTAATATGTGTGCGTGTTGCGGTAAATTAGCGCTGTTTCGAATATCGAACTGAAAAAAAAATACTAAGAGCACGTCCACTCTCCCCGTGCGCGCCATTTGCTGTGAACAGCATACCTGGCGCACTCAGCTGTTGCTTCTGGCACGTGTTGGCAGAGCTGCATTACAAACACATATTTACCCTTATTTGGTTGTTGTTTTGGTGTTGTTGCGCGGCGGCGTCTTTTAACCGGTAATTAAAACGTAGCACTCGCATCAAGAAGGTGTGCAACAATTCACAATGGGCAAAAATAAACGCAACAACAAGCACAAAAACGCCAATGCAGCAGCATCAACGGCATCGACGACGACAAATAAGGAGCAGCAGCAGGCGCCGAAAGGTAGCAGCACCAGCACCAGCACCAGCGGCAGCACAAACAACAAAAGCAACACCAAAGCAAACGGGCTAAAGCTGCCGAATATCCCGGAAAGGGATCGCAAGACACTCAACCAGTTGGCGCAGAGCATATTCGATCTGGTGCAGCAGCAGCCGGGAAATGCGAATGACGAGTGGAAGCAGTATGTGGAGCTGCAGCGGCTGCTCGACCACATGATGCAGCTCGAGAAGCCGCTGCAGCGTCTCGTCTGCCCGCCCGATGAGAGCAATGTGAGTGAGGAGACACGCCTGGCCAAGGTCGCTGCCTTTGATGCGTGGGCCCGCAAGGGCGGCGTGAAAAGCGATGCCGTGGAAATAGCCACATTTCCTGGCTACCAGCTGGGTTTGCGTGCCACACGGGACATTGCAGCCGACGAGCAGGTGCTGAGTGTGCCGCGTGAGCTGATCTTTTCAGAGGAACATCTGCCAGAGTCGCTACGTTCGCTCTTCATCAATTTCCCGCTGCTCACAAACCTCAATCTGGCCCATGCGCTGGTCATCGAGAAGGTGCGTGGCGTGGCCAGCACCTGGCAACCCTACATAGACACGCTGCCATCGCGCTACAACACCGTGCTCTATTTCACCGTGGAGCAAATGCAGCGATTGCGCGGCACCTCCGCCTGTTCCGCTGCGCTGCGACAATGTCGCGTCATTGCCCGCCAGTACGCCTCCATGTACAAGTGCGCCCAGGTGCAGCACGATGACGGGGTCATGTCCTCCATGGGCGTGCTCTTCACCGAATATGGCCTCTGCTACGAGATCTATAGGTAAGTGCATTTGTCTCCCTCTCTCTTTCTATTTTTTTTTTCTGTGTTTGTGTGTGTGCGTGTTTGGCCAAGAAAAAAAAAATAATCAAATTTGATTTCTCATTGGAATCGCAAGTTCAATTCAAAAATATCTTTCTCTCTCTCTCTCTCTTTCTAATTGAAAATATACGGGTTGCAGTGCTGCCAACTTTTGAGAATAAAAAAAGGCTGCTCTGTCGGAAAGCTATGCAAAAAAAAAGCCAAAAATGTATTAAAAAATAAAACTATATCTAATTATCGATAAGAAATCGAATTTTAGATAAGTTTGAAAGAAAAAACTACAATAAGACTTTGAAAAAAAGCAGAATTTGCGCCAATTGTTTTTGCTTGGCTTTCCTTACATTTTACAGAGTATCCTTTGCGTTTATAATCTTTTTTACCTCTCGATGTTGTGCATTTTTCTCTGAATTTATTTTTAAATTTGCTGTCAACACGTATTTACACAATTAAATCCATTAAAAATGATTTCTTTATTTGTTTTTGCTACACTTTATTCTCAATAAAGAAGTCAACAAAAAAGGAGGCGAAAAAAAAAACATCATAACTTATTTACATTCTTATAGAATAGTTTTCTTTTTTTTCATCTTGTTAAGTATGTATTACATAACTACACAAATATATGTATGTATATTCATAATCCTATAGATACTATAACTCGTATTTTGTTGGGCACAAAAAAATCGAAAACCTTTCTGTAAAGAGTGAAAAAAAACATGAAACATACATATAGTTCTAGTACAGTAAATTTCTAGTATATCTCTCTAATATGTCTAGTGTTGATCAAATTTCAATGTGCACTCTTGTGTGTGTGTGTGTGTATTGTTTAAAATTTTCTCACGTTTCTTTTTGAATTTTAATTTTTAGTTTGTTTTCTTTTTTTTTTTTTGTATTTATTGTCCTCAAAAATGTTTTATCGAAATTTCAACTTAACCTTCAAAATATCAGCTCAACTGTACTGGCTGCTGCTGTTGTGTGTGTGTCGTTTTCAGTGTTGTTAAGTGCATTTCTACGAAACCCATTTCCAATTCTGTTTTGTGCCCCTGAAACGCAGTTTCCTAAGTGTTTTCTTTTCCATTCTCTCCCTCTCTCTCTTTCTTTCTCTTTGTTTTCTATTTTTTAGTTCTAGATTTATGTAAGTACGAAGTGCCGATAGTTTTTTTTTTTTTATCGATAGTAAGGGATCAGCTGCGTTTTAGAGTTTTAAAAACTAAGTTCATATTTATCTCGGGCTTTGCTTTTGGCCCTTAAAAATGGTATACACATTGCAGCATGAATTGAGATTTGAGATTTCTGTAGACTCTTCCTAAAGTTTCTCTATCTCTCGGGAAATTATTTATTTTCAATTTTTTCTATATCGTTCTTCTTTCTAATCTTATTTCTGAGCTCCTACTTGGTTTTTTTTTATCCGTAAACCATTAATCTTTACATTCATTCATTATTTAATTTTTTTTTTTGAGTTTTTTGTTTTCTTGTGATCTTAACTCTGCTCAATATAATCTTTCTTTTCTTCTTTTTAATTTCTCCCTGTTTTTTTTTATCTCTTTCTTTCTCTCTTTACTTCTCAAGTTGTGCCATGTCTCCCTCAATCAATTTCCCCTTTCAATTTCCTCTTAATTTCCACAAAAAAGAAGGAAATACATCGAAAAAAAAAATTGCCTCACTTATGCTATCGCTTGCGCTTTATATAGTATGTGTATGTATATCGTATAGTATATCGTATAATATATAGCATGTATATATATGTATATATATATATATATTTATATATAGATTCGTAACTCGTAGTTCTCTATCAAAAGTTGGCCTAATGTTGCTATCGCTTCCACTACACTGCTGTTGCCGTCGCGCTATCTCTCTCTCTATCGCTCTCTCCCTCTCTCGATTCAACTATCGATAATTATTGCGCCTAATTATCGTATGTTTTGCGCAGTGTATCGAACAGATACTCCTGCACCTCGGGCGAATTTGGATCCATCGTGTTCAGTTTCTGATGCGTGCTGCCGCGCAATGTGAATGCCAGCGAGCCTACACCGCCCAAGCCACGCCCACCGCCCGCTGTGGCTGTTGTTGCCGCTGCTGCTGCTGCTGTTGTTGTGGTTGCTGCTGCCGCTGCTGCTGCAGTTGTTGCTGTCGTTGTTAGCGATGAGCTGCAGGTGCTGAGCGTTGTGGAACCTTCTCGCTTGAACAGCAAATGATGCTGATGCTGATGTTGATGCTGATGCGGATGATGATGCACCGGCGTGTTGCATGACACTGTGGCAAGCTTGTGCGAATTGTGGCAGCTGCTGTTGCTGCCGCTGCCGCTGCCATCGCCGGTCGCTGCGGCCTGCGGCAATTTGCTCTTCATGGCATTGTAGGTCTTCAGGTAGCTCGACTTGCGTCGCCTATGCTGACGCCAGCGGCATGCCACAAAGATGACCATCAGCGTGGTCAACGAGGTGAGCACAATGGCTGCACTGGCCACAATCGCCGAACGCACACCTGCCGGCATATTGGCATACAGGCTGCCCAGCTGATGCTGCTGCTGCTGCTGATGCTGCTGGTGCTGGTGATGATGCTGTGAGTTGGAGGTGGCTGCTGCCGCCGATGGACTGCGTCGAAATCCATGCCCGGAGAGCTCGAGGTCAAGCAGATCATGTGCACGCGCCACTTCGTTCTCAATGGTATCGATAACATCACTGTTGTCCAGGGCTATCGATAGCTTTGTGGCATTACCATTGCTGCTCAGCTCAATGTCCATGCTGCTGGCGCCACCACCGCTCTCGTTCTCCTCATCCCTTGGCTCGTCCTGGCGTTGCTTCTCCTCCTGCGAGTCGAGCAGTAGGCGTGGCGGGGGCAGAAAGTAGGCGTTGCGTTTGTTATCCTCAGCAGCGACAGCAGCGGCGCGTGCCGCTGTCGCTGTGGCCAGCGAGGCCAACGCCAGCGTTTTCCATGAGGGGAAAAACCCGAGGGATTTTTCACCGCGTTGCTGCTGCTGTTGCGGAGGTGACGAGGCAGGGCCGGCAGCAACGGATAGGGATGACTGCGCATAGGCAGGACCTGTAAGGCAGTTGGAAAACACTCGATTAGTTGTTATCGATAACAATGGAAAGTGTTATTTGCGGTTAATTAATAACTATAGCTATCGATAACTATCGATAACTTGTGTGTTAGCTAAAGCTGAGTGTGTGACATGCTTGCTGCGCGTTTTAAAGAGTTAATCGATATGTATCGTTGTGATAACGATTATTACAACTATCGATAACAATCGGTATCCCTATTGATTCTACTTACGTGTGCATTTGGCGAGCTGAGCTGCTGCTGAAGAACGAGCACTGAGCTAGGAACAGCGACAACAACAACGTAACGGAATGGAATGGAACGAAACGAAACGAAACGAAATGGAATGGAACGGAATAATAATCGATGACAGAACAGAACAGAAACAGGCGTCGCGCAACAGCTCAGCACGCACCATCTCACGCTACCTCTCTATCTCTCTCTCTCACACTCTCTTGCTTTATCTTTCTCTCTCTCCCACTCTCCCTCTCTCTTTCTCTCTCACTTCCCCTCACTGCAGCTGTCGACGGCGCTGTTCACGCTGCCGTTGACGCTGTCGTCGCAAACGTAGCGCAGTTATACCTCGATTTCGATTACGATTACGATTATTATTATCGACATCGCTTGAATCCAAATCACTTAGGCCAGCATCCATCATGGCACCATCCTCATCATTGGGTTCGATATCAATGATCGAGGTAAAGTAACTGGAACCCTGTGAATCCGTTTTGATCTCATCCGGTTTGACGCTCTTCAAATCGATCAAATTGAAATGTGGAAAGTTCTCAAAGGCGGTGACAATATCCATATTATCCTGGAGCACTACTTTCTGCCCCGGATAGAAACGTGAGTGTGCATCACCAGTGGAGAGTATGGTGGAGAGATGCAATTGGCTGGAACCACGTTTACGATGCTCGATCAGTTCCTCCAACGTCATGTTGCGCTGCTCCAGCACCTTGAACAAACGATTACCCGAGCGACGATCCTCGATGAGCTCCAGCAGATCAGTGCGATCGTCCACATCATCGAGTAGCAGTGGCTTGTTGGGGGGAGAGGTAGCCGGAGGAGCTGCTGGTGTGGCTGCAGCTGGACGTGTCTGTGGCTGCACCTCCTCATCAAAAAAGTTCTCCAGCTCCGCTTCCTGCTCGCGATTGCTGCTGCTGCGATTGCTGTTGCTGCTGTCTCTGTTGGTGCTGCTGCCACTGCTGCTGCTGTGTGTTGCTGCCGTGCTGAGCACATTGTCTGTCAGCTCCAGTTCCACATCCTCTATGCTCTCTACGCTGTTTCTATCATAGGGTTGCCCTATAAAGTTGTCACGCAAACGCTTTGTGCTCTCGCGACTGTTGCCAGGGTTGTATCTGTTGCTGTTGTTGCTGTTGCTGTTGTTGCTGGCAGGGTTGCGTGTGCGCTGGCGTGTTGCTGTCTCCACTTCTTCCTCCTCTTCCAGCTCTGGTGATTCTTGCTCCTGTTCCTGTTCCTCTTCCTGCTGCTCTCGTTCTGCGCTTTCAGCAACTGTTGCTGCTGCAAGACTTGTTGCTGTTGCTGTTGTTGTTGTCTCCAACTCCTCCTCCTCAGCTGTTGCTGCTGCTGTATCTGCTGTTGTTGCTGCTGCCGCTGTTGCTGCTGTTGTTGTTGTTGCTGCCGCTGCTGCTGTTGTTGTTGTTGTCGTCGTTGTTGTTGTGGTTGCTGCTGTTGCCTTGAAAAGCAAGGGAGGTTTCAGAGTTGAACGCAATTGCTGTCGCTTCTTGTAGAGCGGCAAACGTGTTGTTGTTGTCACTACTGCTGCTGCTGTGCTGGCAACAGTTGTCGCTGCTGCTGCTGCTGCCGAGCTACGCCTGGTTGAGGCAGCTTCACGTGATGAGCTGCCAAAGAGCTTGAAACGCTGCAGCGCTGGCAACTTGTTTAGCTTCGGCTTGAGCGATTCCTCCAGATGTTGCTGTTGCTGTGATGTGGGCAACTGTTGCTGTTGTTCCTCTAAATAGGCTGCAGGTATGCGACGCACATTCTGCTTGTTGTTGCTGTTGCTGTTGTGCTGGTGCCCCGCTGCTGCTGCTGTTGCTCTGTTGGCAACAGTTGCTGCTGGCGCCACCGCTGTTGTTTGCAACGCCAGCAATGCATTCTGTTTGCCCTTGATGAGATCATCCAAAGAGAGATTCTTCTGCTGCAGTATCTCACTGAGACTCAGTCCGCCCGAGTTCTTTAATATGTTCTTTAGATCCACCGCAGGTTGCTGCTGCTGTTGCAACTGTTGCTGCTGCTGCTGCTGCTCCTGTTGCTGCTCCTGCTTCTTGGCCTGCCCGTAGGGTCGTCGATACGATTTGCTGCTGCTGCCACCGGCATTGCCAGTTGCCGTCTCCAGGCGCTGACGCTGCTGCTCCCGCTGCCTTTCACGTTCCAGCGCCGCCATCGGCTCCCTGATGGGCAACTGCTTGCGACGTGTTGCTGCACTTGGTTCATCCTCCACATGTCCGCGCCAATAGTTGCTGCCGGTCTGTGCCTGCTCCTCGGGCTGCTGCTGCTCCTCGTTGGCGCCCAACGTGCCCAGTGGCAGTTGGGGGCGTCGCTTGCGTTTGCCAGCGGGACGACGTCGCGATGCTGCTGCTGCGGCGGCAGCGGTTTCTGGTGTCGATTTGCCATCGTCCACGATGAGCGAGACGCCTGTTTGCAGCAGCTGCTGGGAGAGAGAAAGAGAGAGAGGGAGAAGGTAAGAACAAATCAGTGCATGAAAATCATCTAGCGGGTTGAGGGTTGGATGGGGGCGTGGTCAGCTGATTGATGGACTACGCTGATTGATGGCTGCGCTGGCGCTCTGATTGAATGCGCTGCACTTGCTCTGCCCCCAACTGGGCCCCCTCAGGCCAATCACATCTGCGTGTTGCCCATCAATTTTATATTACTTTTGCGAACCCATCTGCCCCCTGCCGATAGCGATAGGTTATTTTTGTTGGCAACGAGGTGTGGCCCGAAAGTTTGCAGGGCAAATGATCAGCAAAATAAAATGGATTTTTCAGGCGGTTTAAAACTAGCCAACCCCAAAGAGAGACTGATTTAAGCCGCCTATAGCGCTTTACAACACTGTTAAGTCTGTTCAAAATCAACAGAGGTGAGGGAATTTTCTTTAGGGTTTTACATCTAGCTGAATTCAGGAGCATGCTATTCCTTCGATAGAGTTGAAGGTCCCTAGAACCCCTTTCCAGACCTCTTACTTCCTGAAAAAACATCTAAGACTTTCACAGCACTTTTAATTTCCCCCAACTATCTTAAAAATCATCAGATTATTGTGATAGAGCGCATTTTCTTAAGAGTTTTACATCTAGCAGAATTCAGGATCATGCTATTCCTTTGGTAGACTTGAAGATCCCTATATCACCTTTTTACACCTCTAACTTCCCGAAAAACATCTTAGAGTCTTCTAACATCTTCCTAGACCCCTAAATTCCTCAAAAATCATTAGATTCGAGTGATAGAGCATTTTGAATTTCTTAATGGTTTTATATCAAGATCATGCTATTCCTTCGGTAGAGTTGAAGGTCCCTAGAACCCCTTCCCAGACCTCTTACTTCCTGAAAAAACATCTTAGACTTTTATAGCACACCTTCCAATTCCCCCAACTATCTCAAAAATGATCAGATTCTTGTGATAGAGCTTATTCTTTTTAGGGTTTTTGGCTTTGAATTATTTCTGCATTTAAATTTGAATTAAAAAAAGTAGTAAATCATCAATATATCGATGTATCTTTCTGTTAATGATCTAATTTGCCCCCCATATCATAGGTTTATATGTTACTTCTGCTTTCTATACTTTTCCTAACTTGTACTATCAATCAAAACGAATTTCTATTTAATATTCCCTGTTCCATTTGCTGCCAACTCTCTTATCTCATATATACATAGATGTATTCCCTTTTGGTATCTGTGCAAACACTTTAAGTATTATTTTATATACTTTTCTGGCCAAGAGTCAATCAAATGCCACTCCTTCTCCCACCTCCTCCTGCCTCTTACTACCCTCCCCCTTTGCTCATAATTAACTTGTACATCTTCGATGCGGGTAATAACTGTTGACCAGGGGAATACATACATGTGCAAAGGAGATGGTGCTAGTCTAGAGGGTAATGCTGAGGAAGAGTATGAGGGCAAGAGGTAGGGGAAGAGGTAGAGGAAGAGCTGGAGGAAGAGCTAGAGTGAGAGAGAGAGGGCAAGAGGTTGGATCAGGCAGACAGGCGCAATCGCCTGTCAAACTGTGCCTGCTGGCGCTTTTGTGTTCACGTAATTAATTTTCAATTTAGCGCCAGACCAAGCTGCCTACTTCTGCTACCCCGCCCCCACCCCCGACTTCATAATCCTCCGCCCCTCCATTTTCCCCATTTGCTGTCTAAGAAGCCCAAAAGGCAGACTAAGCGATTGTTGAAGAAATCCCTGGAGCCGACTGAAGTAATTGGCCCGCACCCAGTGTAAACTCTTTGAACTCGTACCCAGTCCAACCCAACCCCATCGCACCCTACCTCAACTAGCTGCAACTCTCTCACTCTCTCTCTCTCTCTCTTCTACTCCCACTCCCGCATCGACTCTAATCAGTCTAATGCAAATGCCGATTTATGCATTTATGCAGCTGCTCTCTCTCTCTTTCCCTCTTTCTCTCACTCTCTCTTCATGTGTGTGTTTTCGGGGTGTTCTATGTGTGTGTGTGTGTGTGTGTGTGGATTGCGCCTGTCTGCGGTTTGGTTTTCGAACTCACATTAGTGAAATTGATAGGTCGCTTCTTCTCTTCGCTTTTTCGATCCGACCACCCTCACGTTGCTATAGCTACACTACACACAAAATTTGCGTTAATTGAAAAGCAGTCATCTTATATACAACATATATACCATACATAACCCATGAGTATACTAGCTATTAAATTTCTTCTTTAAGGTTAAGAAAGCATAAATATATTTAAATGATTATCTCTGTCTCAGAGATCTCAGCTGGTATAGTTTTGGAAATTTGTTAGGCTAATTCTACTTCCACAAATTCTACACGGTGGGTTTATATAACAGCTTAGCCACGCCTTTAAACTCCTCTAAAAAGCTAAAAAAAAGTGCTAAGAAAAATACATTTCATAGAAAAAAGTTTGACACTTTCGAAAAAAGCTATAAAAAAATGTGACTTTATTTTTTCGAATTTTCCCTTTAATACTAGCCAATTTTGGCTGCAAAAAATGCCAAGCGACAACACTGACTCAAAATGACCTTAGGAAATTTGCAATTTGCGCGCACTGTGAAAATAATTAAGTCGAGAGAGCGAGCTGGCTAATGACAAAACTAAATTGTTGGCGAAAAAGTTGAGCAAACAAAGCGCCAAAATACAGTTGCCTCTGTCACTCTTTCTCTTCACCTCTCTCTCTATCTCTCTGTCTCTCTCTCTCTCTTCTCTCTTGCTTTGCTAGCTATATACATATCGTAGCCCTTATGAGGCGAGCAAAGCCATTAGACAATATGCTGTGGCAAGGCAAAGAGAGAGACGGAGAGAGAGGTAGAGAGAGTGACAGGAGTAGCGTACTGTAACCAGAGTTGCCACCACTGCGAAACAAACTTTTTTTTGGTGCATATAATACAGAGAATGCAAACAAATAATGTCAAATGAAAAACAGCACAGACTCTCTCCCACTCTACCTGGAGAGAGGGAGAGAGAGAGAGAGAGAGAGAGAGGGAGAGAGGGAGAGAGAGGGAGAGAGAGGGAGAGAGAGGGAGAGAAGGCATGCATTACAGTGATACCTCGTAAAATAAAACCCTGTCGGGTGTATCGATAGGCAGAGAAATTCAGTAGCTTACAGCAATCGAAGCTAGATCTGGCAATATGCAACTGTTTTTCATAGTTATCGTTTATCGATAGTTCTAAAACTGCCTGAGTATTGTCACAGTTCATTCAGTTCTATCTAGGCCAACGATTACAGGGTATACAGGGCATGGAAATTGCTGTGCATTAAACGCATTTCTTTGCCAAATTATTTGCCTGCTTTGTGACACGTGCCCCCTGTCTCCCTCTCTCTCTCTCCCTTTCTCTTTCTCCCTCTCTTCCTCTCCCTCTCTCATTCTGCCTGTCTGTGTATGTTGTCTGTTCGCCTTTCAATTGCTTGTCCAGCATGCTCGTTCCTCTCGTTCTCTCAAACCTATTTGGGTTTTTTCAATTTGTCCAAGTTTTGCCTGGGAAATTGCATGCATAATGAAGATGGACATCGATGGCAATCGAATTGTTTCGTTTAGGCCAAAATAGTAGAAGGTTTGTGAGCCAAGAATCCAGCACAAATCTGGTATTTAGGGCAGACAGGGAAAGCAGAAAGGAAAAGCAGTAGTAAAGAGTGGAGAAAATAGGACAAGGAAGAGAAGCAACTTTAAAATGCGCGTTTTGTGCAGTGCATTAAATCAAACTCCATGTCAGAGAAATAGAAAGCGCAGAGTTGACATTGTGCATGTGTTTCCATGTGTGTTGACAGCTCTGCCGCAGCAACTCTACAACTTGCTGTGTCATCAACACACACACACACACACAGCGACTTTTAGCGACTACTTGGCTGTCACATAACCTCACTTTGAACCTTGCTTCGCTTTTTGTCATCTAAATTTCTTATTTATTTGCTCTTTTTCAACTATTTTTATCCACTTTTGTGCTTGTTTTCTTTCTTTCTTTTCTATATAAATGTCAAGTTAGCATTAAATGCTGTCAACATTATATAAATTTATCGATAAGAGACAATTAACTGTGATAAACTACAAATTGGCCATTTTTATACTTATTTCGATAACAATTACCAGAGTTGTTTTTCCCCTAAAGCATCAATAGTTTTTTTTGAGGTTATGTATGCGTTTATCTCTTTTTGCATCTTGTGCATCAATCAATCAATCAGGTTATTTCTACCCTTCGCTTTTTCGCCTGCAGCTCAAGTACAGTTGCCTCCGTAAGTTTGTACAGCTGTTTTGAACGGTTTACTTCGGGCATAACGGTTAACTGGCACTTGGTTTGCTTTTGCGGTACTTTTTTTTGTTTTTTTTTTCCCCCCCAAGTTATTACCACAGACGCTTTGATAAGTTTTATGCCACTTTAGATAGAAATAAACGAGCTATAAAGCGATATAAAAATAAAAAAAAAAATGCTCATATTAAAAATTCGCATAATTTGCCTTCACCCCAACACAGCCAAAAAAAAAAAAACCACTTCAACTTTAGATTTTTGCCAGGGTGTGGCAACTCTGCGATGCCGTCGGCAAAGACACAATGGCCAATCTGTAGGGCAGAGCGAGAAAGAAAGAAAAGAGGGGAGAGAAATGCTCAAGGCAAAGGAGCTGGAGGGGTGGGATGAGGTCCGGCAACCGCAGAAAGTTGCTTAGCTGCTTGTCGTGATTGTGTTCGTTGTTGTTGTTGTTGCTGCTGTTGATTTCTAACGGAACACCCTACGCTTGCTGTCTCCCCTCTCTCTCCCTCTCCCTCTCCCTCGCCCACTCTCACGCTGTCTGACCATCAGAGGAAACCTTTTTTAATCACTTCAAACAAGTTTTCTGCTTTTCATAATTAAATTGAAAAATTTATGCGCAATTAAATGGAAAACTTTGCTTTGTGGTCCAAAGCCAAAGCAAAAAGCCCAATGAAAGAGAGCCAAAAGAACAAGAAGAAGAAGTATCAACTATGCACAAAGTAGTCAAAAGGAATGAGGATCATCTGCTCCATAGATGTGACAGATGTGCCTAAAGAATTATTAAATTCGTCTAGAAATCATTCTTAACTTTAGTTTATGCCATAAAGCAATGTCAGTTGTTATCGATTTAAATCGATAGGTTGCACTATCAATAGCAAGCTACAAGTTTGCACTTAAGCTCGAATTTTTTTTTAGTTAATTTTCGATTTTCTTGTGCATTTTGAAATAATTTTAAAAATATTTAAGAAATCCTCCCCTTTCTGCACAGTGTATTAATTTGATTTCTCCTTCCATTTCTCCCCCTAGATGGGCTGTATCCACGGTGATGACACGTCAGAATCTTGTGCCACGTGAGCTGCTGCCAGAGAACGAGGAGGCGGCCGCCAAGCTGCGTAATCTACTGATGTCCGCACTGATACCCTACTGGGATATGGCCAATCATCGCAGTGGCAAGATCACTTCGTTTTATCACAGTGGGGAAAGGCAAATGGATTGCACAGCACAGGAGGCGTGTGCCAAGGGTGAACAGTTCTTTATCTACTATGGTGATCGATCCAATGCGGATCTGTTGGTGCACAATGGGTAAGCTGGGCAGGATCATCATCAATCCTTCGCACTCGTATCTCTAAAGTATCTCTTGCTTGCAGTTTTCTGGATACACAAAATCAAAAGGATTATGTGCAGATACGTTTGGGTCTGAGTCCCACCGATCCGCTGGGTGAGCAGCGTGCTCTGCTCCTGGATACACTGAATATCGAGCGCAAGTCCGAGCTGCGTGTGCTGCCCGCACCGGAGCACATCTCTGGGGAACTCTTGGCCTTTGTGCGTGTCTTCAATATGAGTGCAGAGCAGTTGGAGCATTGGTGCAGTGATCTGGAGCGTGCTGTGGATTTGCTGCATATCGATTGTGCACTGGATACGGATCTAGAGACACGCACCTGGCAGTACATGTATCAGCGTCTTAAGCTGCTGCTGGGCGTGCTGGAGGCGACGCTGCACGAGGTGGATGAGGTGCAGCAGCTTGAGGCACTGCAGCTGAAGGAGGCGGAGGAGCAGGAGGGCGAGAAGAAGAAGCAGACGTATGATGAGATCGATATCATGTTGCTGCAGTATCGTCGTCTGGAACGTCGCATTCTAACCGATGCCCTGCAGTATGCACAGGAGCGGCTCAAGGTCTAAGCAGCAGCAGCAGGAGGAGGAGAAGGAGAAGGAGAAGAAGGATGAGGATGACAACAAGAACAACACCAACACAACACATTGCGGCCATTTGTAGCTCAAGGAAAAACCACAAAGCACTTTTCATTTTTCCACATTTTCATTTCGTATTTTTCTCATTTTTGTCGTTGAGAAGAAGGGAACCCAAGAGAGATCACACACGCACAGACAAACTTACACACACATTTATTTTTCTGTGACTAATTTAACTAATTGTCCCATAAATTTCGATAAGTTAATATCGATGCCAGAAACGATAACTTAACTTTGATTAATCAAAAGACTTTTTATTTGCATTATTTTCAAGCATTTTTTGTTGCTTATATTATTAATTTAAATTTTAATAATTATTTAATTTATCATTATTAATTTTTATGCTTATTATTATTATTTTCCTTATTGTTTCATGTTTGATTGCGATTATGGAATAAAATATGCAAAAAACAGAAAACAAAACAAGCAAACAAAGAAAACAATGTACTATATGTATATGTAGTAGTACGAAAACTATATAAAACTGTAATCATCAGATACAACAACGTGTCCTATAAATATCCAAAGATTCTTGAGTGTTGATAAACGTAAATCGAAAATCAAATTGAATTTTTAGGGAGTGCAAATTAATTGGGGAAAACGTTTTACTTTCAGCAAATGCATTCTTGTTGTTATTGTTGTTGTTGTGAAAACGCTGCAAAAGAAAAAGAAAAACAACAAAAGGGAAGGCAAAACAAATTGGGCAACGAATGGAGCAAAACAAATGCAAATGAGCGTTAGATGGGGCCAAATCGCCTTAAAATTGTATGAAAATGCGCTTAAGTGCTTAAGTGGCACACACACACACACACGCAGGCACACACACAGCTCACACACAAACACGCTCACACACAAAACATGGATTAAAACAAGCATCGGCTCTAACCACGTGTCCATGTGGCTGCCATTGTCAACGTGCCTGTGCCTCGGTGCCTGAGTGTGTGTGTGTGTACAGGCTGTGTGTGTGCAGGATGTGTGTGTGTCTGTGCGTGTGTGTGTGGCATGTTCGTGTGGTGTGCGTAGATTTATGGCAATGAAACTGCTCAGCGGATCAACGACATTGATGAAAGCTCAACACAAAAACGCTTGCACACAGAGGGAGAGAGAGAGGGAGAGAAAGAAAAGGGGTCCCGCCCCCACACACACACCCACACACACCCACATGCACTTGCTAAAAGATTAAACCTCCCTCCATACACACACAGCAAGATTACATCCCGCACACACACCCACACAACCAATTAGAGACTAACTAAGCAACAAAAACGTTCTTAAGTTCTTTGAGACATTCGCCAAAATATGTCTAAGCTTGCAGAGGGTATATACATTCTATCAAAAGTTGATTGGGTACTTTGGTGACATGGTAAATAAAACAACGCATTAAAATGTGAATGAATCAATTAATGCTCCGAGTGAATGTATAACGAATCACTTATGGATACATCGTTTTTTTTCTTCACTTAGTGTAGAAATGCGCTGCTCTGGGAATATATAAATGATTAAATAATAAAATAATTTAAAACATTTTAAAAATAAAAAACAAATAATTTAAATAATTATAAATTTAAAAAAAAATAATTTTAATATCTTTAATTGATCTTATATATTTAATTTAAATTATTATTTGTAATTTTATTTATTTTAATCGTTGAGTAGACTGCTCTTAGTTGACGTTAAATAAATAAATAAATAAAAATATGTATCTAGGGTTATCTTGCATACTTATACACCCTGTACTCACACACACACCCTGTACTCACACACACACCCTGTTGCTGTCAAAGACAAAGCGCGTTTCGTGCTCTTTGCTGCATTTTGTTTGTGGCTTGTGTGTTGCATAAATGTTAAGCTGCTTTGCTGCTGCTGCAAATTGATGGGCGGGAGGCGTGGCAAATCACTAATTGCTTTACAGTGCAATAAGCGTGAAAATATTTGCAACTGTGTGTGTGTGTGTATTTTTGCTTTGAGTCAAACTCACAAAAACAAAAAAGAAAAATAGAGTTAACCACACTGTGTGCAATCGATGGACAAAGTCAGGTTAAAAATGTGCACAGCCAGCACAGAGGCAGAAAAACACACATATCATCACTAGCACGCTCTCTCTCTTTCTCTCTCCCACACATGCACTCTCTCTCTCTCTCTCTCTCTCTCTCTCATCCTATACACAGCAAGTATTTCAATCAGCAGCCTAAACAGTTTTTCAATTGAATTCGCAAGCGGGTAAATTGACTGTCAACTGCTGCTGCTGTTGATGCTGCTGTTGTAAGGGGGCGTGGCAGGCATATAGTAGAGCTATGGGGGGCGTGGCAATCGCTTGCTAAAATAGCTATTCAAGTGTCAAATCAAATGTCGCGCGAAATGTGGCATAGAGAGAGAGGCGGGATAGCTATGCACTGTGGTATTTTAATGACATTTCGAAAGTGTTTGCATTCGCAATTTTCCTGCACATTTTCCACAGGTTAGAGAGAGAGTGGGAGGGAGAGCGAGATAGCGAGGGCATGCCAAAGTGTTGGCTTTACCTCAAATCAAATATGCATTCCGCTTTTAGTACAGGTAACACAACACAACAACAACCGATCCCGCTTTATAATTAAGCACACTTCAAACTGTAATTTACAACGCATTGTTATCATATCACAGCAATGGAACTGGACCACGTACCCCAGCAATACACAACATGTTCCTCTCACTCTCCTAACATAGGCAATATTCTTCATATTGGGAAATAAAATATAAATATATAAATATATTATATAAACTATTTTAAAAATGGCAAATTCTAAAGCTTTGCTCTCCCATCCTTTCTTGCAATCCCTTTGGCACACAAGCTTAGTAAATTAATCAGCTTTTCTTTGCTTTAAAAATCCCAACAAAAAGCAATAAAAGATTATTCTAAATATTTAGCTAAAAGAGAGTATAATATAATCTGCAGAAAATTGATTGATTTTGTGTATTGTGCGGCTTGGTGAGTGAATTGATTGGAAAATGCAGTTAAGAATTCAATGTGAAAATGTGCAATTGTTGCAATACTGAGAAAGCTTGTCAGAGAGAGAGAGAAAGAGAAAAAGAGAAAGAGAATACACACTGGAAGTCAGCTTAATACTTATGTCGATGCGTGGACAAACATCTGGCCAACGTTGCGTATACGTGCGCGTTACGTATACGCAGCGTCGCCTCGCAAGGGTCATTAAAAGGCATAAATAATGTGGCACACACACACAGACACACTCGCACAGGGTGTGCAATATGATTAAACATATTTTTCAGTCCGCAAGTGCCGCATGCACTTGAGGCCAGTTGCAAGGCACAACATGCTGCCAGGGTGGGGTAGGGAGGTGTGTGTGTGTGTGTGTGTGTGGCAGGTATGCCATAAAAACAGATTGTAATCTGCGTAAGTGGAAGTGGCCACATTTGGTTGCAAGACCAACCCAACCAGCCAGCCAACAGTATCAGTCAGCGTGGCATGCAACACACACACACACACACACACACGCACACCCACAGAGTGGTTGAAACATGAAACAAGCAATGGTAATATACAGATGTGTGTGTGTGCATGACTAGTAGGTACCCTGTAGAGCACTAAAACTATTATATCATCTCGTTAGTTTAGATTATACAGTTGTTTAATTAAAAACAAATTTTCCCATTTTAATACACCTTATTGAAGTTTAATTTTACTATCTTACAAACTAGAATTTTATACTCTACTATTATAGTCTCTTTATACTCTATTAATTAATGAATATTATTAATCTTTTTCTATAATCCTTTGCCAGATGAACTGTAACTGAATGAAAGAAAAGTTGCTTGAACAGTTTTATAACTTCTTCAGCTCTCTTAAACCTCATCGAGATTCAGCACGCTGCTTTAGCCTATCCTCAATTTACAGGGCATATGGCAAGTAAAATAATAGCCCAGCTAAGGTGGCTCTGTGTTTTTGGAGCATATCGAGAGGCAAATGTTTTCATGTTTTTGCCCATTTTCATGTGTAACCTCGCACCAAACCCAAGCACTACTCCCCCTCCTCCTATCAACCCCCCCTCCCCCCAATTGGGCTGCTTGAATAGCCCCGAAAAATGCATACTGTGTTGGCTTCTGGGTAGATCGAGTGTTCGAGGTCATTTTCAATATTTCCCTCTCGGTAAGCTGCAGTTGCAACTTGATGAGATTTCACAAATTCTCTTTACGTAAGTTCATTTTCCCATCTACTCCCCCCTGGTAAAAAGTCTCTAAATTATTGTGTGAATTTCCAAAAAGCTCTTGAGTAATAGTACTAGCAGCAAAGCTAAGGCTTATTTACCTTCACCTCCCTCCACCCTCTAGAAAAATCTCAGACTGACAGCCAATTTTGGGCAACTCGATAGCAGGCTTAGCCAGGTTTTCTCTCTCTTTTTCCTCATTGAGAGAGAGAGAGAGAGAGAGAATGAGAGAGATTTGGTTGCTATGGCGTCTAAATAGGCAAGTAGAATACCAAAATACAATAATCTTTAATATATAATAATAATCTTTTTTTTGGGGCTATGTGTGTGTTCTATGCTTAAATGGGAGAAAAATGTGCAAGAATAATTCAGAAAATCTTAAGTGGAGTTTTCTCTCGGATTCACTGGCTTTTTTATTATTTTTAAATCTTTCTTTCTTTTTTTTTAAATTTTTTTCCAATGCTTTTTCTTTTGTTATACCAATGATCTTTAGTTTTCTAGCATTTATTTAACTTGAATTGACTTCTATTTTACTCTATTTCTACTTTATGCTTTATATGGTTATACAACCTGTTAACCTTTCTTTGTTGTTTTCACTTTTCTTTTTCAATTGATTTCGTTTTTTTTGTTCTTCCGCCTGCTGCTGCAGCCTCGTTTGATTGATTGTTATTCAAATCGAATTCGCTTTGTTGTCTTTGGCAACACTGGCTTTGCATTCTGTTCAAGATGTTTCTATTTGGGCCTATAGAGCTCTGGCTTGGGTTAGCTCTTGCCTGCTGCCTTTCTCTGCTCCTTTTCTCTGCCTTTCTCTCTCTCTCTCTCTCTCTCTTCCTTTGCCTTTTCTCAAGGCCTCTCTAGACATTGATAGCACACAAGTTGCTGGGCGCAGTAGCAACTGTTGTTGCTGTTGCTGCTGCTGCTGCTGCTGCTTCTTCATTTTGCTTGCTGCTGCTAACAAGGTTACCTGGCCAACTAATTTGCATGGGACGTGACTGTACTCGCAGTGTTTGTTAGCAATTAACTAGGCCATTGTTGTTGTCAACGACAGCAGCAGAGACATTGTTGCTGTTGCTGTTGTTGCTGCTGCTGTTGCATGAATTCTTGCACTTCGCAGCGCAAGCGGCAGCTGCTTATTTTATTTGCTAATTGCAACACTCAACGGCAGCAGCAGCGGACAAAAGCAGCAGCAGCGGCAGCAGGAGTAGCAGCACGCAGCAAGGCAGAGCAGCGCAGGGAGAAGGAGTGAGAGGAGGGAGGGGCAGAGGGAGAGAGAGAGAGAGCACCCTCTCGACAAGTGCTCGACAAGTTTTCCAGCAGCAGCAGCAACTACGTCTCCGTCTGCGCCGCCATCTTTGTCTGCGTCGCCATCTTTGTCTGCGTCGCCATCTTTGTCTGCTGCCGCTGCCTGGCAAACAAATTAAAAGTGACGCATCTTCTTCTTCTGCTCTCTCCCTCTCTATCTCTCTGCGCGTCTTCATTCTGCACGCTTACAAAATTATCCTATTTTGCTTTTCACTCTAGTTACCTCCTTCTCTCTCCCTCTCTCTCTCTCTCTCTCTAGCTTCATATTTGTGCTCATGTTTTTACACTTTTGCCCAGTTTTGTAAGTTTTTTTTTTCACAACTCTCGCTCGCTTACAGCCAACTTGCAGGGCAGGGGTGGAAGGGGGGGGGAAGGGGCTAAGAGGCATGGTAGCTGCAGCGAGGTAAACAAAACACGCTCTTGACTGCACATTCCACATTCCAAAGCGCCGCCTGTGGCTCGACATTAACCCAGAAGGCTTCAAACTTGCTTCAAACAAAGTTGTGTCAGGCTTATCGATAAATTAATCGAAGTGCTTTTCTTTTTTTCTCTTGCCAATGCCAGCACTAAAAGGTTGAGACTAGATCAAATTGATTTGTAAATACTTTCTCATTTGCATTAGAGATGGAAATGGGTAATTTTGTCTGTTTTATCGAGTTATCGATACATTTTAAAGCAGTACTAATTCTTTAATAATTTCCTGCATTTTCTTCTGACACTCATTACATACCCTGCAAGAGTTATTACTTTACTTAAAACCGATGTTTAACCTCATTTCTTGAAAGTCCTTAACATTTCTTAACGTGCTGTTAAGCGACTGTTAACAGTTAACAGCGCTGTACCACTGTATTTCTAGCTGTTAAGCTGTCAACAATGCGACATAACCTCAACACTTTAGCGAATCCAATAAAAGCCTTTTCAATAAGAAGCTCTATCTCTCTCACCCGCTTCCAAATAAAAGCTGATAACATTTTGAGACAATTGTGCTTAGACGTGCGGCACGCCCCCAACCCACAACCTCATCCTGTCTCCTCCCTACTCCCCCTACTCCCTACTCCCCCCTCTTGCTGCCTTGGCTATGTCAACACAATAAACATGTGCAATTGGAATTTGAGAGCTTCTTATATATGTATCTATTGATTCGGAATTCGGAAGATAATCCCGAGTTCCTTTTGACTGTCGATTGGGGGGGAAAAGAGGGAGAAGGAGAAGAGTGAGAGAGAAGCGGCAACTGTTGCTGTTGCTTATGAGAATTGCCCAAGCAATGTCAAACAAGCTAATAACACAGGGCAGAGGGAGAAAGAGGAAGAGAGAGGGAGAGAAAGAGAAAGCAGCGGCAGCTAAAGTCAACACAGCACGCATACGCCATGTTGTACGTCGAAAGGAAAGACGAGGCACGTCATGGCACACGAGGCATGGCATGGCATGGCATGGGGGGTATCCATAATCCATACAAAATACTTGTACATGTGATGCATATTTCATTGCTTGCACTGGACATGTCTGTGCATGCACACACACACACACACACATACCAGAGTACAGTGGGCATGATATATTCATGTTTTGCCATTGCCATCTCTGATGTTATTTGCGTATGCATCGATGGCAAAAGATAAATTGAATGTTGACTGGACACGGGGCAGGGAGAGGGGAATGAGGGAGGGATGAGGGTGAGGGGAGCGATTTAATATGAATAATACTTATGTAATAAACGCAAAAACAATAATGCAACCTGAAGGAAAGGAGGGAAGGAAGGCAGAAAAACGCAGCCACAGGACCTGAAGGACTTCATGATGACTTCATAATCTGCTTGATGCTTAAAACTAATGCGACCTCAACTGGGAGAGAGAGAGAGAGAAGGATGTAGAAAGAGAAAGGTATACAGAAAGAGAGGGAGAACAAGCATGTTAAAAGCCAGAGAGGCAGAGGCAGGTAGAGATAGGCCACGCGTGCCACTGAGAGAGGCTCTTAAATGTTTCATAAATTGTTCATTTATACACAAGCACACACACACACAAACACACTGACTGACTGACTTTCCCCCATGAGAACACACACACTGAGCGGGTATACTGTGTGTGTGCGTGTGTGTGTGTGTGTGCATTACGCAATCGGGCAACAGCACAAAGTGTCCACGGGGATTGGCAGCGGCAGCAGCAGCAACAACAACATGACAGACAAACAGGCCCAAAAGCGTGCAATAAACCTTTACGTGCACTCAGAAAAATTTCAGAGTGAGAGAGAGAGAGAGAAAGAGAAAAAGAGAAAGAAAGAGGTAAAGAAAGAGTGAAAGAAAGTTATATACAAGAAATTGTAATAAGATTTTCAGTAAACTATAGTAAACTCCTTCATAAACGCACATTACAGTACATAAAACAAAAAATTGCCTTAGATTTTATGGGTACATCTATTTAAATCTCAAGATCTCTGGACTTATAAGGCCTACAGCTATTAAATTTGGCACAGAGCTACAGCTAAGGCTAAGCTAGCTTGGGGTTTTTAAAGCATTTCGCTGCGTTCTCTAACAAACTTGTTATGCTAGATTAAAGCTTGAACATATTTAAACTGCCAGATCTCTGTAACTAGAAAGGCTAGAGCTATTAAATTTGGCATGGTACTACATAAAGGATTAAGACAGCATTCTCAGTGTTTTTTTTCACAGTGTATGCTAGCGTAAAAAGGGGCAAGGGGGTTGTCTGTTCGTCGTGGCGTGGGTTGGTTAGAGAGTTGCTGACTCCCAAAAGGCGTTGAGACTTTAGCTTCATCTGTCAACTCTGAAGTTTGGGTTTGTGTGTGTGTGTTAGGCCTCTCTTTCTTTCTCTCTCACACACACACACACACTGAGATAAATTAACATAATTGCAACAATTTTTCACAATGTGACAGCTTCATAAATATTAAATTTTAATTAATTGAATGCCGTTAAGAGTTGCAGCACAGCTCGCGGGAATAACCAAATTTGTATCCCGCTCTCTCTCTCCCTCTTCCTCTCTCTCTCTCTCTCTTTCTTTCTTTTTCTCTTACTGGCGCTGGCAATTAGCAGCCGCTCAACAGTTTCACAAATATCAACAATTAATCAAAGTGAGCGCGCGCGCGCCTGAACTATCCAAAATGGCGGCTGACATATCCATTTCCGTTTTGAGGCGCGTACGCAAAAAGTGCGCAAATTGCCTGCAATCTGAACAGTGTTGCTTAACGCTAAAAAAAAAGTGTGTGCCTATTTTTTTACACTTTCTGAAACGTTTGCCAATTTGTTTTTAATTTTAAAGGGGTTGCTTTGCCGCTAGCATATTTAAACTATTTTATTTGCATGCCTTGCCTTTTGTTTTTGCAGTTTGCCCAGTTTTCTAGGTCTAGCATACCCTATGCATGCTGGGTATATTAGTATTAATTAACCATATGGTGTCGCTCGCAGCGTTTTGATTAAATGCGCATTACATCATGACCGAAAAGCCGCAGGGCACCTGCTGCTCTCTTTCTTTCTTTCTCCCTTTATATTTCTTTCTCTCTCTCTCTCTCTCTCTTTGGTCTCTTTCTGCCCGGCATTAAATCATTTAATTTATTTGCATAACTCTGACAGGGCATGAAATGTGCCATCAATGCGCAAGCGAATGCATTTTTAATGCATTAAATATTTCTTAATAATTTCATATCATCAATTTTACAATAGCACACACACACTTGCACAGACATGCACAGACGCGCACAGACAGGCACAGACAGCAGCTACCCGAAAAACGCTGCATTTATAATTAATGAGCATCATGCGAGCAGTCAAGCGACAAAGTATGTACCATAATAATATATGTGTGTGTAATGAGTTATTGCTCTCATTGCTGTATACCCTGTAAATTGAATTGGGAACTCTTTGGCGGGAAGTTATGCAAAGAAAAAGCCAAAAATTATAGGCCAAAAGTAGCCTAAAAAACTAAAGCGTAGAATGGAACTGTGCTGATTTGATTGCCTCTTGATTTGTAATACATATTATCCTACAAAATACCCTATAATTTCCCACCCCAAGAAGCAACTTGGTAATTCGATAACAATTTAAGAACTTATTTTCTCCAAGAAGAAATGCAACAATTGAAATTGATATGCAGCAATCAAGTCAATTGGCTGCAATTACCAACGACATAAATTAGGTCGTTCGTTGGAGCAGAACCTTTCCCCCTAGTAGAAGTACCTTCCTCCTAGCAACAGTACCATCCTTTCTCCACTTTTTCTCTCCCTCTCTCACTCTCCCCTCTATACGTTGCCGACAGCGCATAACGCATGCAAATATTTAGTAAAGCCAACTAAATGAATATGTAAACAGTTGAGTTTCGAGTTACCACGTAACTTGTTACAAGTAACGAGTTAATCGTAACAGTTACAGTTAGTTGACATAATATGATGACATTAATTATTGTCGTTGGCTGTATGTTGCAGTTCTGTGAAAGTATGAGTACATTTATCTCTTTAACCTGGTGGATCTCTGCTGTTAGTGCAGCTAATAAGACAAAATTTTGTATGTCTCTCCCTGTACACCTCATACAGCTAATGCTACTTATGAATCAATCATATCATACTAATTTTCTACGCAAAGCATAAAATATGCATATTAAGCTCAATTTTCGTCATAGAGTCAGGAAATTTGGCATGTACATAGTTTATGATATACTTGAAACTGATGCTATAATTTCATAAGGCTGGCATAAGCAACCAACAAATTATGCAGGTATTGTATAGTGCGTTTGAGTTATGTAATTGCTGGGTATCTTGGTTTCCCTGCCCTGTTTCTGTTCAGCCTTTTATTATACATAGTTTAAATATTTAATATTTCAATTATGCAACCGCAAATGACAAATTCAAACACACACACACACAAAACGCACGCACACACATTGCAAAAGGCGTCAAATGTGCGGGTCATTGCGTTAAATGTGGGCCACACACACACACACACACAGTGTGTACACCCCTCACACACACACTAACACACACGTTGGCCCAGTTTCTGTTTGGGGCAAAACTTGGAAAATTGTCTCAAGCAGGCGCTGAATAATTTAAAAACATTTTCAAAATGAGAAAACATAAAAACCGCACTCAAATTACTGAAAATTGACCGCACTTAAAGCAGGCACACACACACACACTCGCTCACTCACTCACACACTCACTTGCATACTGTGAAAACCTGGAAAACAATTTAAATATTTAATTGCGAGCACAATTTCACAGTTGGTTCCAGCGTAGAGTCATAAAAAACAACAACAACAAAAGCGTTGCCATAAAACAGAAAAAAATATATAAGAAAAATTGCCGCTAAATGTTGTGGCGACGCCATTTTGATGTTGATTTTGCTGCACAGCGTTGCCACATTGTGGCAATGCAGCACTGAACTTTTGCAGAGAGAGAGGGAGAGAGAGGGGAAGGAAGCGAGCAAGTGAGAAAGAGTGCATTAATTTTTATTTTATTGCATAATTATTTAATAATTACATAAAGCAATTAAGACAACAATATGCTGTGTTTATGCCATGTTCTCTGCATGAATTGCACAAAAAGTGTGTACACACTAAAGAATGTAGATGCAATTCATAAAAAATAAATAAATTTTGCTTTAATTTATAATATTTCATACGTCGCTACTTCCACACTCCTTTATTTATTTATTTTATATTTTTTATTTATTTATTTATTTAAGTCAACTATGGCCAGTTAACTGATTGGTTTATAAATGAATTTGAAGATAAATTAAAACGAAAATAAACAATAAAAAATATATATAAAAAAAAAAAAAAAAAATATATATTAAAAATAAATATAAAGAAAAAAAGTTTGCCAGTTTGTCTTTTAACGCCTTCAGGAGTTCATATAGCCCATATCCTACACCTAGTAATAGCCAAATTTTAAGTAGTATAACCAAGATTGAGACATTTTCGTTTTAAAATTGTATTATCAAGTGGAATTTCTAATAAATGCTGCGTAATTAAGTTGCAGGGTTCTCTAATTACTGAAGTAATTAAGATTGAAACTTGAACTAATTAAGCTGTAATTTGCCTGAAAACCGTTCTCGACTCATAAAAGAGACTTGCATATGTTTTCCCACACTGTGTGTGTTTCTGTCTGTGTGTGTGTGCAACATTTTACTGTCTCTCCCTGGCTCTGTTTCTGATTCGGGTAGGCAATGTTAACTGCAAAAGCAGAGTGCAACGCCTCCGGCTGTGTGCAGCACAAAGGCGAAGAAGGTGACCTGATTGACTGGAGAACACACACACACACACACGAGAGAAGGGAGGGGCATGTGAGCAGCACATATGCCCTACAGGGCACACACACACATACACACACACACACAGTGGCACACACAAGGCGAGCTAAATTTGTCTAAGAGGCCTCTCGAGGGCTGCTCGCGCCCTCCCTGCAAAGTAGGCAACGAAATTATGTAAGCAAAATAATGCAAAAAAAAAATTGCAACTTAAAACTGATGACGCTGCTGCCACACGAGTGCGTGTGTGTGTGTGAGAGGGTGTGTACTGTGTGTGTGTTTGTTTGCTGCAAGATTGTCGCAACTGCAGCGACGAAATTTTTATGATCCCGCAAGTTCACGTGTCGCATATTCATTTAAATTTCAATTTGAGTACACACACACACACCCACTTGCACTCACTCACTCACTCACTCACTACACACACACTCATACACTCACACGTCGAAGTGAGTGCGAGTGTGGCACGTGTAAGCCGCAGCTAAGTAGCCGCAACAGTTGCACTCAACACCGTGTGTCGTGCTGTGAAAACGTGTTCACATCATTTGAATAACTTGCAAATCTCCATAATAATCTACGCCACGCGGCGCAAGTGAGTCATCTGGTGCATAAAACTGCTACTCAATGATTCATTCCTATCATAGCATGCAACTGGGACAGGCACCAGGTGATACAAGGATTGATTGATTAAACATTTTTGAAAAAATAAATTTCAGACAATTGATAAGGGTACCCCCTTACCTAAATTCGCGAAAATCGAAAATTTTCAAAATTTTTATATTACAATTGTTATAATATAGGATCACTCAGGGGGTCAAAACCTAAACAAATTGCCATTCCGAAAGAAAATCGGTTGACTTTTAACAGAGTTATGATAAGAAGATGGTAAGGTAGGAGGTCCACTAGAGGGTCCTACATGTCAAATTTTTAAGAGATTTTGACCTGATTTTCGGCCCAAAATTAAGTATCGCCCAAATCACTTTTAAACACTTAATAAGTACTAATTTTGAACTCCGCAATCGATTAAAAGTAAAAACTGGCGATTTTGAAAAAAAAAATTTTTTCTGAAAAATCATAGGGGGGACCCTTACCTTCAAATCAACAAAATTTCGAAAATTTCAAAGAATTCTATATTGCAATTATTGAAATGTAGGATTACTAATTAGGTCAAAACATAAACAAAATGTCATTCCGAATGAAAATCGATTGTATTTTAAGGAAGTTATGATGGATGCAAGGTTAGGTTAGAGGACCTGTCGAGTGTACTACATGTCAAATTTTTGGTCGACTTTCACATGAGTTTTGGCCCAAAATTAAGTATCGCCCAAATCACTTTTAAACACTTGTTTAGTACTAATGTTGACCTCCGCAATCGATTAAAAGTAAAAACTCGCGATTTAAAATTTTGAAAAAAAAAATTTTTCTGAAATATCATAGGGGGGACCCTTACCTCAGATACCCAAAAAATGGTAAAAATGTCAAGGTGTCTTTATTGCAATTATTTGAATGTAGTATTATATAAGGGGTAAAATCATATACAAAATGTCATTCCGAATGAAAATCGATTGATTTTTAGCAGAGTTATGATAGCTGAAAGGAGAGGTTAGAGGCCATGTGGAGCGTGTCACATATTATTGCAGACTGGTTCTATTTTCCTTGGTTCTTTTCTAAAAATGACCAAATAATTCTTGACTTTTTCTGCCCAAACAAATGGAAACAGCAATCAAGGAAACTATCGAGAGTCTACCGCAATAAAAACTAATTTGATTTTGACTTTTATTCAAATTGGCATCAGAATTGAGAAATGCATAAGAGTGGCTGGTTGGATACCCTAGAAAGTGCACTCATTCGTTTCTAAATGATATAAAAATAAATACCAAGTTATACACATCATATCTTTGCACTTGACTGTTTCTGAAAGCAAGCTTAAAAAGCAAACACTATACCCCACTTGCTGATTTTACCATTTTCTAGGGTATTGCAAGCAACCTCAGGGTAAGACTAGCTTGCATCGTTTGTTGTTGTTGCAAATTATTTGCAATTTTGTTTTTGCTTGAGCTGGGAAAACACTAAAAACCAAAAAACAAGAAAAATATGACAAAACCCACAGGGCACACAGTGCGTATGAGCAACGTTGTACATTGCGTATACGCCAAGTGTGACAAGGCGTGAGTGAAAATTGCTCGGATTATACTTATGTATCAGTACCTTATCTCATATATAGCCTGCATATACCAACCATATCATATAGCCTGCTTATAGCAAGTGCACCAGGCTAGGGATACACTTTTTGTTTTTGGGATTTTAATTAAAAACTGTCGAAAATAGTTGGCAATGCAAGAAGATGCACACAAAGTTGTGCTGCCTCCACTGTCTTTCTATCTCTCTCGCGCTTTCTCTCTCTCTGTCTTACTCTATATCCCTCTCACTCTTGCTGTCTCCCTGTGTTACTCACACGCTGTGTGTGGCAACAATTGACAGCGACACACATAAAAGCTTTTAAATCTTAATAAATCTTGCATACAATTTCAAAAAGTAAAAGCAAGAGGGAGTGCGAAGAGGTGGCGACAGAGAGAGAGAGGGAGAGAAAGAGAGAAAAAAGTGCAAAGAGAGAGCTGGCAAGAGCGACAGTTCACCAAGAATAAGTTTCGTTTTCGCGGGGCGTGACCGAGTGACAATGATGTGGCATAGATTGTGCCACAGCAACGTGGCAAGCAGGCAGGTGGGAGGGGGGAGGGGGGGTGTATAGGTGATAGGGTATATCAAAAGTGCAGGATACAAAGAGTAGGGTGCCAGGAGCACAGGCTGCTTGGGAATTGCTGCTGCTGGGAACTGGTAGCTGTCTGTCTGTCTCTGGCTTAAGCTGCTTTCGTCTCTCACAATTTTTGGCAACTGGCACCTGTAGTTGACACGCACATCGTGCTATTTGGCAGGGGGTGGCAAAAGGGGAGGCCAGAACGGAGTAGTGAGGGGGTACCTTACCCATGCAATACATTTTCCCGCAGCATAACTTTATAATATATTTATTCAGCATTAACTACATATATATTTTTGTGGTATATTGTATTTATACTCTATCGTAGGGTATGTGCACTTAGTCACGCAGCTTAGAAGATATTACTACTACTATCAACAAACTGAATTTTAAATACTTTCTGCACTTTTTAAACTTCAAACAACTTTTCTACTCCAATTTCCAACCCCTTCAAGCATTTTTTCACATTTTTGGAGCACAAGAAAATAATTCTATATAAGTTTCAATCTTCCTAGTAAGTCTGGTGATATACTAGTCGCAGTGTCAGCTACTTTTTGATGCAAGAGAAGGGGAAATAATACGATATACTCTACTCTTTTATTGTGTATTCCCTGTGACGAGCAAGAAAGCTGTGCAAAAAAAAAGTATTGCCTACTTTGTAGCGCCATGGTGCGTCGTAAAAGGAAAAAAGTCTCGTGGGGAAAATGGCACGAAAATGCAGTCCCAGTTCTGAGCACTCAGTACCAGTACCCAAACTCAGTCTCAGTTTCTCAGTTCCGCGCACTCACTGTTCCAGTCTCAATTTCAGTTCTCTTCAGTTTTGGGAACTGCTCCGTTCGCATTTTGTGCAAATCTGACGTTGTTATAAAGTTTCTTTGTCATTATTTGTTGTTGTCTGACAACAATGTTGCCATACACTGTGTGTGTGTGTGTGTGTTGCTCTGCTTGCTGCTTTTACGTGTATAAATTTTGCACAACTAACTGCGTCACATTTTGCATAAGTGATGAGATCGATTTCCGGTGACGGTGCGTGCCGAACGACAAAGATGAAGACAGGCAGCAGCAGGGGGGAGGGGGGTGGGAGGTAGGTAGAGGGGTATATGGAGACAGTCAAAAACTGTGGCACAAGTAGCTGAAACTCAAGTAAAGACTGTGCTATCTTTGGGACGAAAACAGGGGAGGATTAAGAGCTAGTTTCAAGGATCCCACTTTAAAACTGTGCTAAATATATAATTTTTTTTTAACCTTTTCAAAGCTAATGAGGGTTTTATATTTCTGATATTTTGTAAGACCTACACAAGTCTCTATACCAAATTTAGTGACTCTAGCTCGTTTAGTTCTCAAGATCCAATAGTTGTAAATCGTTTAATTGATACAAAAGTCCATATTTATTTATTTTATCTAGAACTTCAGCTGCATATGACATACACACTAGCTCGCACAATTCTCAAGATCCGATTGCTAGCACGCTCATTACAATGGTTTCCTTAGGTATTTATTGCAAACAGTGCACTTTACAAGCAATTTAAAGGGTATGCACAGTGGAAAACTTGAAAGAAATACTCAACAAAATATTTAGTATCAGTAATCACAGCTACAAGCAAGCTGGGCCCCTACCCCTACCTAACCCACACATACCCACAATGTGTGCTACAACAACAAAATCTTTTGGGGCAACACAAGTTGCCAAAGATTGTCAACAGTTTTTGCTTATGTTGGGTGTGTGTGTGTGTGTGGAGGGGAGACATGCACGTGCGTGTTTGTGTGTGTGTGTGTGTGTGTGTGCATTGAACCGCGTCACAACTTGCAAGTTGAAGCAAACCAAAGCAAAGCAAAGCAGCAGCAGCAGCAGCAAAATAAACCATAAGTGCCATAAAATGTTTGCACAGAGTTTTTGGCTTTCGCTACCAGTGGCAGCCCCCTTCCCCTCTCTCACTCCCTCTCCCCCCGCCGGTCGCACCTGTCCTCCATCCATTCATCCATTGCCCAGAAATTCGCATCGCACCTTTGCTGCATGTTTTGTTGCTTATTTACGTTCGTTTTGCCCGTTTTTATACACGCCATTTATTTTCGGCTCTTGCCCCTCCCTCTTCTCTTTTCCCTTCCCACTGACCTTTTCCGGATTTTCTGCTTTCTTCTGTCTGCTACTGTTTTTCTTTCTCTCTTGCTTTACTTCATCTTGTTGTAGTTTCTGCTTTTCGTTTTGTTTTTTTTTTATTTTTTTTTATTTACGTTGAGCTTCAGCAACTGCAGCAGCAGCAGTTATTCTTCATTATACCCTAGCTTAAGCGGGTATATGCATTTACCGTAGAAGCCATTGCATAAGCGTGCAGTGCATGTTGGGTGTAGAAGAAGGCAGCTACAGTGCGAAAAATGCATATTTTTTTGATCAGCTGCAACATAAGCGTGGATATAGACATTTGTGTCTTTCTGTCTGTATGAACAGCTAGATCTCTGTTATTCTAAGAGCTAGGGCTATCAAATTTGCTGACAATGTGTCTTAATACTGCAGACAGCTCACGATTAGTTTAAAATTTGGCCACGCCTTCATACGCCCACATAAATCCAATAAAATTGTATTGCTAGCGTTATTTTAAGGCTAAATTATTTATTTTTGGTATATACAATAATTAGCAGCACGCATATGATTTCCAGAAATTTGCTAATGATAGTTTAATAAATATAGGTTTTATTTAATATATAAATTAAGTAGGTTTACTGGCAGCACTTATAAGTATGCTATATAAAATAATTATTCTAGTTGTATGAGGCTTTTTGAAATACTTAAGTTTGTTCTATTAAAAAAGACAGCGATAAGGAAGAATGTTACGTAAAGCAAAGTTCAGAGAGTCATGCCAGTAGCTTGATATATTAATTTACACATTTTATAGATCGACTATAAAGCAAGACTGAGAAATTTGAAATTCTTCGTTTATTTTTTTGCTTTTTGCTTGAATGAAAAATTTCATTTTTCGGGCATGTGTTTAGGCATTTTATGATGAGCATTTTGAATTTTGCATGACGGCAACAACAACAACAACAGAATGAGACAGCAACTTGGTGTGCAGGTTGAAAGAGCAAGAAGAAGCAGCAGCAGCTCCATGAGAGACGACCACATGACACATAAAAACTGACATGAAACTGCCCTTAACGAGCGCATAAATCTTTAACTGGCCAGTGGAGAGAGAGAGAGAGGGAGAGAGCTGTGGGGGTAGGGGTAGGCTGGCGGGGTAGGGAGAGTTGGCAGGTAAGTAGGGGTAAAGCAGGGAGATAGGCAGCTCGAGGGCTGCACTGGCTGCAGGGGGGGGAGGGGGCGGCTTTAATTTTGATTGTGGACACATTGCAATTGCCTGAGTGTGCGGCTACAAAAGCTTTGTGTGTGTGTGTGTGTGCGTGTTGTTGTTGTGCTTACTTCCGCTTTGTCTGCCCTACCCCCTCACCTGCTCACTCGCTTGAAAGCCTGTGGCAGTCAGCAGTTTTTGGGGGGCGGGGGGCGGCTCTCTGCTCTCTTATTTTGTACTCTTTTTGCCTGCCATTAATTTAATATGCAGACAAGGCAGGGGAGGGCAGCAGCAGAGGTGGAAGTGGGGGGGGGGGGAATGCAGAGGGGGGCAGCATAAGTAGTGTGAGGGCGGAGTGTACCCTACCGGGTGTGTGTGTGTGTAATTGCGCGCACAGCACTTAAGTCATTTCGCATGCAAGTGCGTGTGCATGTGTGTGTGTGTGTGTGTATGTGTGTGTGTGTGTATGTGTGTGTGTGTGTATGTGTGTGTGTGTGTCTGTGTGTGTGTGCAACTTTAAATGCTTATTTAATTGTGTTAAGTGTCATTTACACTGCATGCAGTACACACACACACACACACACACACACACACACACACACAGTCGCATACAGTGCGCCATTTTGCCTCCGCCATTTTAGCGGGCAAAAACTTTTAGCTAACATTTTAATTTATGTTGTACAGCAACTGGCACGCCTCTTTGGCCGCACTCCGCCCGTTTCTTTCCTCCCCTACCCTCCTAGCCACACATGCTCTTCGTTTTCCTCTTTCCCTCCCGCTCCCCCTCCCCCCCTTTCTGCCACTCACAAGCAATAAACGACACAACGCGCGCGCGAGTTTCAGTTTCAGTTTCAGTTTTCAAAATTAGTTTTCAGTGCAAAAGTTGCAACGTCTTCATTACGCGCAGATAAACGCCAAGGCATAAGCCACACCCCCCATGGCCCACCCCTCCCTACGCCTTCTGTGTGTGTGGGATGTGTATGTGTGTGTGTGTGTGGAAGATATTGTGGCTGAGACAGCTTGTCAGGCAGTCGCCGTGTCCGTCCGTCACTCACTCGTTCGCTCAGTGCACTGCAGAGTGCAACTGAGGCTTCAATTGGGTCGCCTTGCGCATACCCTGTAAGCTCTAAAGCATACAATTCCATACTCTTCTTCGCCACACTAAAAATACTCTATAAATCATTACTAATGGTTATATATACTTATATATTCACATTACCTAAAGGCGTTTGCATTTTTTATTTTTTCTTCCTTTTCCACAGGGTATCTTGCGGCTGCAACCTCCTTGCTACCTTGCCTTGTTGCATTGTTTTTACCCAATTTTCACTTCACTGACAGCAGCTTTACAGCTTCTGCTGACTTTGCTATCCGTGTTTGCCATATTTCTGCTTCTTGTTTATTATACCCTTCGACCATTGAAAATGGTCAAAAAAGGGTATACTAACTTTGTGCAAAATGTATGTAACAGGCATAAGGAGGCGTGGCAGACCCCATAAAGTATATATATTCTTGCTCAGGATCACTAGCCGAGTCGATTGAGACATGTCCGTCTGTCTGTCCGTCTGTCCGTCTGTCCGTCTGTCCGTCTGTCCGTCTGTCCGTCTGTATGAGACAACAGATCTCAGCTATTAAAAAAGCTAGAGATACCAAATTTGGCATGACGGTTCCTGTAAATCATAGGCAGATAAAGTTTATCTCAAATTTTTGATGCCACGCCCACCGCCCCCGCAAATCGGTTATTTGCGATTATTAAGCAAAGTATTAAATCCATAATGTTCTGCTTCGGTATGTATAAAGCTGAATGCAATGTGAACATATCCTCCAAATTACAATCCGATCGGACCAATAACACAGAAGTTATTGAAGTCAACGTTTTCAGTACAAATGTTCGGTACGGGCAGCAGCCGACGCGCTGCTTTGAGCAGTCGACGCCGACGTCGACGTTGCGTCGTGTCGCTTTACTCTTTACGCGCGTCGCTGTGTGAGTGCGAGCGAGTAAGCTATATGTACTAGAAGTATTTGAGCAGAATTCTCTGTTTGAAATTATGAGTGTGGTTACACGTTTGTAACGGATTTGGAAAATTGGGAGAAGGGTATCTTACTGTCGGGCGCCCGACTGTAGCCTTACCCACTTGTTTTTCTTTGTCTTTGCCGCATTTTCTGACACATTTTGGAGGTTAGTTTTATAGTATACCATATCAGAGATGACTTAGTAAATCGTATTTGGATAAATGCCAAATAGCTTTGAACTGAGACTATTTTCTAGACTTAAAGCAGTCATAACTTGGTCAAAAATTTTAAATAAATATTTATATATATTTTATATTTTATTTATATATTTGTAAATCTTTTCGAGTCTTTTCCTAATACTTTCTTTTCCTAATACTATATTTTACAGTAAGTAGAAATACCTTTATAGCTTTACCATTCTGTAGCAGTTCTAAATTTATAATAAGTATTTGATGTATTTTTTTCTAAATCATATAGTATTTTTCCCTAATAACTTAGTATTTTTCGCATATTACTAATAGGTTTGATTTAAAGTATTTTTGGCAAATATTTTGTAAATTAGAAATTGACGCTTGGAAAATGAGAAATTAATTTATTTTGATCACATGCATATTTCACTTGGCCAGTGAACCACAGGCAAACACACACACACACACTTACACCAAGAGCTTATACACACATTTTGCAATTTCCAATTTACACTCACACACACACACAGAGCGTACATTGTAGCAAATGTTTAATGATTAGCAACGCCGCTGGCAGCCATTGTTGAAGCCTGAAGGAGGGAGTTAAAGGGGGGGGGGGGGGGTCTGCTTTACACGGGCAGGGTATGGATTGTCTGGCAACGCTTTCAATTTAAAATAACAAATAGTTTAAGCGCTTTTAGGCTGGGCCGTCTAATTTGTTGCACACATAAATTAAAACGGCAAGCTAATAAATAACGGCTCATTAAGCTCACACACACACACATACACAGAACGAGAGTGAGAGAGAGAGAGCGAGAGAATGCAGGAGTGAGCGAGAAAGCAGCAAACTCGCATCCCGCTTTGTTTGCACTGCTACAACAGGCTAGACGCGGGGTTACACAAGCGTTTAGAGTGGGAGAGGGGGTGAGAGGGGCTGCTGCTGCTGGTCACATTAAAATTAACTGCCCTTTGTGTGCCCTTCTATTGCCATGTGCCACGCCTCCTATTGCTGTATTTGCTTATGTAAATTGCATCCTCTATCCTACTCCTGCCTTAGGGTGATCAACTTTAAAGCCAGCACTAATTGCGTGTGTTTCCCAACACTATTTCAGCGTTATCGATTACTTGTTAAAATTCAAAAAATGTATTGCATACTTTTGAGTGCTGTCATTAAACCTACTAAACTAATATATTAAATAAATTTCGAACTGATCATCTAATCACAACTAAACTGATAAGAATCATTTGCGGGAGCATAATAAATATACACAGAAAAAATGATTAATTTAGCCCTATAATTACGCTAGTAATATAATATTTTTTAATTTCCATGGGTGTTTGGGGGGCGTGGCAAAATTATAATTATTAATTAATATTATTATTATTAATATTGTTATTATAATTACATATTATTTTATCACAACTGAGATCTGGCTTGACAGACAAACAAAAAATAAAGCAAATAATGCATGTCACTTGCATATTTTAAATTAAAAGTCAATTAAAATAAACATATTTAATCTTATGTAAATTTGCTTTAACACATGTCAACAGCTCAAATTATTTGATTTTGCTTTAATTGATTTAAATACAAATTTAAATTGTCGTAAATTTCTTTGCAAAAAAAGGCAACTTTAAGTAAAACCGAATTTTGGCTAATGGAAAATTCAATCAAAATCAAATTGTAACTGACCACAAATAAGTGTGGTGCATTCAATTAATAAATTACATTTTGAGCTGACCCCTATCGGTATTTGCATAGTTAAGGTATGCAATAATATGCAGATTAAGCTCAAAAGTTAAGAAACTCTGCGAGTCACCACGTGAGGCAATTAGAGAGAGAGAAAGAGAGAGAGGGAGAAATATGACTTTAAATTTGCAGAGAGATTTGGCAAACATGGCTTGGCTGTGTGTGTGTGTGTGTGAGTGTGTGTTTTGGATAAGCAAAATTACCCTTTGACATATGCTGATCTGTGTGTGCCAGGCGCATACATAAATTATAATTAAACGAGCGTTTCGAAAACCGGCAAATGCTGTGACATAATTTGTACAGCTTGTGAATATAGTCAAGTGAGTGTTATGAGTGCTTATAACAAGTAATCGATAAATAATTCAATAACTTTACTGTGAGCTGAAAACAGACTCAAGCAAATATCGATACTTTTGTAAGCAATTTATAGATGAAAACTTAAAAATAGTATATTTTATTTGTAAATTTGAAATTCGAGAAGAATCGCTGCATCGTTCAAGTATTTATCTACAACCTTGATTTCTCCTGCTTATCGATCTTTTTATCCAGCTCTAATTTAAGCTGAGCACGAAGGTCGCATCAAATTATTGCGCATACGCCGCGTGGAACAACACAGTCAAAAAAAAGGGAAGTCTGTTTTGTTATGCCAGAAACAGCGGCAGCAAAGGCAAAGCAAGAAGAGAGAGAGAGAGAGAGATAAAGGGGACAGAGAGCTGGGCAGCTCTTTGTCACGTTCATAATTGCATAATGTATTATGCAGATTTTCCATAACAAGTTGCAGGACGTTGTGCGGTATGCGGGGCATGGGAAATGCTAAAAATCTCGCAATAGTCGTCTTTGGCTTTTGCCTTTCATTGCATTTGCTGTCGGCTGTCGAAAGAGATGAGAGCGAGAGAGAGAGAGAGAGAGAGATAGGAAGAGAGAGAGAGAGAGAGTGAGAAGAGAGGAGGGAGAGTGACCGTGGCTAAACAAAGGCCAAAAGTGTAAAAGAACTATGCTAATAGCTTTGCCTCCACTCCCCTTGCACTGTGAGCATTGTGTGCACAGGGTATATTTTATGTTTTATTTTATTTTACTCTCTCTCTCTCTCTTACACTCTCTTCTTGCTTCTCTCACTCTCACATATATGTACATATATAACGCATAGTAATTGGATCCTTGCAGCTGGTTAGCTTGAGTTAGTGTCGAGCTTAGACAAAGTCGCAATTAGTAAACCTCAAGTTAAACTGTAGACTGTACAAATCTTTGCTTAATCTATGCAATTCCCTGAGGTCTGAATGCCTGATAGAACACCTTGTCCACTCTCTCTCTCTACCTTTCTCTCTCTCTCACTTTCTCCCTCTCGTTCTCTGATGAGTTTTAGATGGTTGTGTCATGCAAATTGCAGCAAGTCAAGCTATGTCAAGTCGCAAACATAACCTCATTACGTAAGGCTTGTGTATTTAACTAACCAAATAAATGGCAAAGGTTTACGTCTTGGGTTTAACGTGACGTAATGACTTGACGTTCTGCTACGTAACAGCAGTTTACGTTATTTGATTAATCTATTTCTTAAGCTGCTCAAGGGATACCCATTAAACCTATAGCTCCCTAGCACTCCTAATGCCTTTGACGTTAGCTAGGCTTACGTAACGTAAGGCACTGTTTTTACGTAAATGTGTGTGAGAGAGAAAGAAAATTAAAAAACGTCAAACAGATTCATGCAATTTGCATATTTGTGCGCTCTTCTGTGCACAAAATGACACTTTTAGCATCGCATCGCGTCGCATCGTTTGCCAACACTGAATGGGCAAGAAGAAGAAGAGCGAAGATGACTAGACGAGGCAGACAAAGCGGAATCAGTGTGACTGCACTGGCAGGCGTGGGGGCGTGGCAGCAGAAGCAGAAGCAGACGACAAAGACTTCTTTGCATATGCAAAAAGTGCCATCTAAAACGGCCGCCCACGTCGTGTCTTTGTTTTATTAAGTACTTCCTCTACTACTCCACCCCTTCTTCTTCTCCTTCTTCTTCTTATTATTATTTTTACTTTGCAGAAAAATATTTTAGGCTGCCGTCTCGGTGTGTGTGTGTGTGTGTTTTGGCTTTTTTTCTTGGCTTCTGTTGCCGCAGCAGCAGCAGCCCAAAAAGTGAACATACAAAAGACAAAGTAGCACAAATTTTGCACCACACACACAGCCAGAGAGAGAGAGGGAGAGAGAGAGAGAGAGAGAGAGAGAGAGAGAGAGAGAGAGAGAGAGAGAGAGAGAGAGAGAGAGAGAGAGAGAAGAGGGCGTCAAACGGGGGCGTTGGGCGTGGCCATAGCCTGGTAGTGTCGTGTCTTAGAGCGTCGTGCATGCCAGCAGGCTGTAAAGCAAAAGGCGCCAAAATAAAAGCCTTTTATGCCGTTGCAGCCACAGGAAAGCGACAAAGTCGACAATTGTGTGGGCAGAGTAGAGTAGGGTAGAGGGAAAGAGGAGGAGGAAGAGAAAGAAGTACAAGCAGAGAGAGAGAGAGAGTGAGAACCAGACTCGACTCGCCTCGCCTTGCCATGCCTTGCCTAGTGTCTCGTCCTTAACTCGACTCAACTGCAAGCAAATGCCAAGAACAAAAGAATCAACGCTTAACACAATTTCGCATACCCTGTAAAGTTAATTGAGTGGAAAAGGTAATGCTAAAACTGGCTAAAGTTATGTGTTAGTTGCAGGTGTCTGCAAAAAGTAAGGAGCTGACAAGGCAAAGCTTGGCAAAACCAAAAATTAAACCTATTGTTCTAACCTCAACGAGCCTGATTCAATTAAACCTATTTTCAAACTTCAAATTAAACCTATTTTCTAACCTCAATTTTAACCTATTTTCTTAGCTCAACAACTCAAAGAAGAAAGACCAGGCTAGACCTATTTTCCAAGCTCAAACAATTCAAAAAAAGCAGCTTAGATTTAACCTGTTTGCCAACCATAAAAAGTCAGCAAGAATTAAACCTATTTTCTATATTTTAAAACTAAAGTAGTCTATTCAAATTAAACCTATTTTGAAAATTATTTCTGTAATACTCAAGGATCAAACAAGATTTTTTCTAGATATATGATATATACGAAACCTAGCCAGGCTAAGCTAGAGGGTTTTCTATACAGGCTATATGCTAGTCGCTCTACCACACACTTGCTTGGCTATATATGTAGTTTATTTTCTTTGTTTTTCTAGCTTCAAGTGGATTGGAGCACACACACACAGACACGCACACACCCACAACTGCATGCGTAGTTCTTTAGCTTGGGCTATAGAATGAGTCCGGCACGGTTTTGTTGTCTGGCACAGGGCACAGAGGCGTCGACAATGCTTCGTCTGCTTCACATGTAGGACACACAGAGAACGAGTCCCCGCGTTGCAGTCATCGTCGTCGTAGTCGTTGATAGAATTCATTTAGTTATGCACACCTTCCGTTTTGGAGGTGCTCTTTACGTGCTGCTGCATGGCACGGAATCGAGCACGCTCTTCAAGCAGGTACTGGCTGTTATTTTGTCGTGTAAGTTATTATCGAATTGAGGGCGTGGCCAAAGGCGCTAAGCGCTTTATTGACAAGCGTCTAAAGAAATCGCGAGTATTATACCGTGTAGGTCGTTGGCCAAGACGAACCCCAGTACCCCAACAACTGATCCAAGGTCAAGCGCACACAGAAGCCCAGTTAAGCTCCTCCTTGGACAGAGTTAAGATTGTGGCGTACATAATAAGCTGTAATAATCAGCCGAAACAGCAAAGGCAACGGCAACAACGACAACATTGCTGCGGATTATAAACGCAGTCAATGGGAAAATTACTTAGATTTTCGCTCGTCTTCTTGACTTTGTATACCTTTCGAGACCTTTTAAAATTCTCAAGAAAAGGGTATATCAACTTTAGGTATATATTTAAAATATAGAAAGAGTTGTCTGTAAGCCCACAAAGTAACACTAGCCTAGTGGATTAACTCATTACCGTCTTCCTGTCTCACTGTCAGGTTGTTCAAATCCCATGTAGGGTATTACGTAGTCATTCTCAACTGCCACTTTCATTGCTTGTTTCTTTTCTTCTTTCTAACGTTTGAAGTGAATGCAACGTTAATCGAAGACTGACCTTACCTTACGAAGCCAAGTTAATCGAAATAAGCCGACTTGACAGAGCACAAGCTAATTTCATCGAACTTAACCTTATTGTGACTGAGGTAAGACCAACATCGAAACGACCCTTACAGGTTTTAAAGTACCTTGGTAGAACTTAACTTACATTCGATTGGAACCTAACCTTCAACTTATCCCATCTTGGGTAAACAAATCCCCAACGTACTAAGGCTTCACCTAGCCTAAATTATCCTCATCTAAGGCTAACCTAGTCTAATCTAGTCTAACCTAGACTTATCCAGTCTAACGCAGCTTAACCAAGTCTAACCCAGTCTAACCCAGTCTAACCCAGTCTAACCTAGACTTACCCAGTCTAACCCAGTCTAACCCAGTCTAACTCAGTCTAACCCAGTCTAACTCAGTCTAACCGATTCTAACCCAGTCTAACCCTACCCAAACCCTACCCAAACTAAGCTACCCTTACTCAACCTTATCAACCCTCATTATCTATAGCAGCATCTGACCTAACCTTACTCCAAAGTTTATTACCTGAATACTTCCGGTTTCAATTCAACGCATAGCTGGGTAAATCCAACAAACCGTAACCATAACTAACCTAACCCTAAACTAACCTCAAAATGCAGACAAAACTGATTGTGAATTGGAATTTAGCCGATTTGGAGGAATCGTCTCTCATTATCGACAGCCGCAATGCGTTGCTGGCGTTGACTTATGGTTGCCAATGGGGTTGAGGGGGGCTAAGGGGTTTAAAAGGGTATGTCGGAGTAGGTAGGTCGAAGCAGTGAGGCAGCGAGGCCACATGGGTACAGAGAGAGAGAGAGAGGGGGGCACGCGGCACTTGACTGGCCGTGGCAGGCCACAAAATTGGGCGGTAACACGGCAAAGAAGATGCGTTTGGGCCATTACCTCGTGTCCCCCTCAAAACCCCCCTACTTACCTCCAATTCCGACCATTTTGCCACGCCCACAACTGCAATTAGGCAACGCAGGCGAAAGGCCACAATATGCACTCAATTATGGTGCAAGATGAATGCAATCGCGTTGCACTCAAGTGGACACAAGAGAGGGATAGCGAGACGAAGGAAGATAGAGAGAGAGTGAGGGAGAGAGATAGATAGGGAGGGAGAGAGAGAGCAGGAGCAGCAGCAGCAGCTGTAGCTTTAGCGGCGACTTTAAACTTTTGAGGAATGTGCTTTATTTGCAAAATTTTGCACAGGAGGTCACAACAAGTGCGGTAAACATTTTGCATTAGCGTAATTGCTAACAGGTAAAAGAAGCTGAACTCAAGCTGGCACGACTTTAAGATACCCTACGCTAATTACCAGGTTTTTTAAAATAAGCAAGATAAACTATACAAAAACCTTTACCCCAAATTTGGTAGCTCTGGCTTATATAATAGTTAAGATATCTACGTTTATGGAGATGAACAGACAGAGAGACGAGCAGACAAACAGAGAGGCAGGCAGATTGACAGACAGATAGACAGACAGACAGACAGACAGACAGACAGACAGACAGACAAACAGGCAGACAGACAGACAGACAGACAAACAGATAGACTGACAGATAGCCAGACAGATACATATGTATATCGACAAATAGACACATATGTTAGATAGACAGAGAGCCAGACAGAGATACAAATAGACCTGTTATACTACATACATAAAATAAGTATACCCCTGTTTAGATCATATTCAATGCTTGTAGGGTATTTAAAAAGTATGTGTGTGTTTGTTTTGTGTTTGCGGTGACGCGGTCAAAGACACTAGAAAACCCTCACAGCAAAGAGAGAGCCAGGTTAAAGAGTGAGAAAATGAGATGAAGACAATGAGAAAGGGAGAGAGAGGAAGAGAGAAAAATAGTTAGGTGCTTCCTGCTCTGTGTGTGTGGCATAGACCAACGGGGTGTTAGTTAGGTCCGTCTGAGGCATTTGCGGTTGACAGTTGTTTCGCCTTTGATTACAGACAATTTTTACACCCACTCATTATCTCTCCCCTACATTCTTTCCTCCTCTTTTTCTCTCTCTCTTCTCTCTCTCTTTTTTTCTCGCCTCCAGCCACTCTGTTTCTTTAGCTCTTAAATTATAGCATCATTGAACATAATAATAATTTTGTTCTTGGCAAATGTCGCGCTAAAAGTTTTTTGTCAGCTTGGGAAATAAGAAAATTGCATTTAAGATTTATAACCTCAAAAGTTGCCACAGTTTGCCCTGCCCTTCGTTCTTCTTCCCATCCCCTCTTCCTTCCCTTCTCTTCTCTCTGGATAAACCAAAACACAAATCAAACAAACTTTCAATCACTCAGGTAAAAGAAGACAACAAAAGTTTTTGCGATGCGCGAAACTTTCGCATCGACCCTCTCTCTCTCTCTCCCTCTCCCTCTCCCGCTCACTCCTTCCCCGCTCGAGCTTCAAAAAACCAGCAGCAGAATTCATTTTGCCACGCCCTCTTCCTCCCACCCGTCTGACATTTTTGTGGCTGACTGAATAAATAAACAGCCTGTCAGAGCAGTGACACAATGACGTCACACTGCGTGGGCGTCGGAAATGGACCAGGGATGGGTTGCAGCCTGGAGGCAACAATTGGCGTACAGATTTCACTTTTTAACTGCTTAAAATGGACCCAGAAAATGTCAATTAGAATATCCTGTCAGCGACACGACACGATTCACAAATCACAATTGACAAATCACATTCACAATATGAAATTCGTGATGATATTTTGGGATAGGTTGTTTTTCCCAAAAAAAGAAAATAGGTCGTTTTTAGCGAAAAAGAACTTATTCTGGTGTAAATTAAATGTATTTCCTTGAATAATGTAAAAATAAATATATAAAAATTTGCTAAGTTTCTTAAAATCTGCCTGCATGATAATACGCTTTGATGTTTTATTATTCACTTAGTATACCCTTTTTATAATATTTATTAAACCAATTAGGCAAGCGCCTTATGAGCCATAGGTCTACAATCTCCTCTGCCTGTAGACCTCAAATTCCCCCTCAAAAGCAGCCATAGAGCACAGGCAGCCTGATACTATAAGGAGCATAAATTTTGGGTATGCTGGGTCATCTGGTCATAATAAAGATATTAGCCCATAACAAGGGTCAATCGTTCGAGGCAGCTCCAAGTTAAAGTCAGAGTTGGAGACACAAAGTCGTAGACCAAAATGTTGCACAATTTGGGGCAATAAACCAATTTCCCAGTTGGCACATGAAGCTGTCAGACAAACCAAGCCAAGCCACAGAGGGAGAAAGAGACGGAGCGAGAGAGCGAGAGCGAGAGGGGGATAGCTAGTTGAGAGCACATCTATCATAAATAAGCGTTGCAAGTTGCGATTTATAGCACAACTTGAAACCACTAAACTAAAATCCAAATGTTTAGAAAACGAAGCTGCAACTGAAACCAAGAACGAGATAACAATCACACAGTGTGGGGAAGAGCGTGGGGGGTGGAGCTTAGAAAGGGGAGCGTCAGAGAGGGGGAGGAATGCAAAAACTATGCCGGAAATACGTGCTTAGCATGCAAACGCACAAAACAACAACAAGAGGCGGCACAACGGGACAAGATGGCAGCCAGCAGCAGGGATGGGAGAGGGGAGGCAGAGACAGGTCGTATACGTAGGCAGAGGCTGTACACACACACACACACACTCGCACACACACGCACACACACACATAAACCGCTTAACAATGCCACTTCCGTTTTTGGCATGCGGTTTACCCTGCTTGGTCGCCGGTTTCATGGTTAGGCATCAGTCCTTGGTCATTGTCGTTGCTGTTGTTCTTGCTGCTGTTGTTGTTGTTGTTGTTGCTGCTGTTGTTTACGGTTTTTCACACACAAACGAACACACGCACATACACACACAAACACACACACCCGCTGGCAGGCAGGCAGGCTACACATTTGTAGGCAACATTTTCACAAGTTGTGCGCCACCAGCGCGCAACGTCTGGCAAAATGTCAGCTATAGAGTTAGTTTAGCTCAAAATGTATATACCCTGTACGCATGTCAACATATCGATGGGGGAGCTTGGCAGGGCCATACTTTGGCGCTTGAAGGGGTATGCTTGGTAAAAGTAATTTGACTAAGCTAATCATGAATATCGTTTTATTATCTGCCTATATAGACTATCGCCTTACTATCGCATTTTTAGGAAACTATCGGCAGACTATCGATTTACTATCGCAGTTTTTATAGCAAAACTATCGGCAGACTATCGGCCTACTATCGTTTGTTTAGTAGCGAAGCCATCAGCAGACTATCGTTATACTATCGTATATAAAATAGAGAAACTATCGGAAATCTATGGCAGTACTATCGTATATTTATATTTGTTAATATTTTTTGGAGAGCAAAACTAACAGCAGACTATTCCCATATTATCGTATTGAATAATAGTTATCGACATTATTAATAGTTGTGGACTTAAATGATAGTTCCAGACGTTTTTCGATAGTTGCGTATAATTTGTCGGAAGTATTTTTGGATATAAAATATACTTTTTTTTTTTTGAAGCCTTAAGGGGTCTCATTTCCCTACGATAGTTTTTGCCTTCGATATAATATAATATATTAAGCACTTATATTATTTATATTTTTAATATTTCGTATATTCGTAATTATAACTTTTCCTTCCCTCTTCATATATTTAAGCAACCTGCTTATGAAGCAAGCAGAGAGTATTTGCCTTGTTAAACATGTTGCTTTTGTGCTTGCTCATTTATTGTTCGCAATGTTGTTGCTCAGTTTGAGAGCGAGTCGACTGCATTCTCTATATGGGTTGTTCTTGTAATTGTTGTTGTTGTAACATTCTTGTAACTGTTGTTGTTGTGGCTGCTGTTGTTGTTGTTGTGGCTCTTGTTGTTGTTGTTGCCGTCTGTTGTCTCGTTTCATAAATAACCGTATCTCGTTTAGACGCTTGATGTCAAAATGAAATTATTTCAATTACATTAGTAACGAGACTTCAACAGCAACAGCAGATGTTGCTAGTTCTCTCCCTCTCGCTCTCTCTCGCTCTCCCTCACTCCTTCTCTATCTGTTTCTGTCTGTTGCTGCTGTGTTCAAATTATCCTTCAGTTCATATCTTCACTCGCTCAGCTGGGTGTGGGACGCTGCTTAATTTGAACACTTCAACATTTGTCTCACAGCAGCAGCTGTTGGCCTCTCTCTCTCTCTCTCTCTCTCTCTCCCTCTCTATCCATCTCTTTTTCAGTGTCTGACTTGCATGTTGATTAGCTGCTCAGCCTGCGCCTGCAAGTAGGCTATGAATTTCGTTCTTAAGCAGCAACAATTGCAGCTGCAACTTGCCAGTTGCTCTCAATTATTCAAGCACATTAATATTAATAATTACGCCCAGGTGGCCTACAAATTATTGCAATATGTTCAAAGAGAGGAGTCCAACTTGAATTTCCAATATACATACATATATAACATATAATATCGATAGCATGTTTAATTGGGCACTTATGGCACTGAGCTACTCCCACACTTATAATTTTATTAATTCCTGGACGTCTTTAGTAATTTTACATATAAATAAATTTATGGTAGAATTTTGAATATTTTAGATAAGGGTCCCCCCTATGATATTTCAGAAAAAAAAATTTCTTCAAAATTTTAAATCGCGAGCTTTCACTTTTAATCGATAGAGAAGGCCAAAATAAGTACTTAACAAGTATTTAAATGTGTTTTAGACGATACCTAATTTTGAGCCAAAAATCATGTCAAAGTCGAACAAAAATTTGACATGTAGGACACTCTAAAGGTCCTCTAACCTAACCTTGCACCCATCATAACTTTTTTAAAAATCAATCGATTTTGATTCGGAATGACATTTTGTTTATGTTTTGACGCCCTTAGTGATCCGACATTTCAATAATTGCAATGCAGACGTTTTGAAATTTTTTGATTTTTTTCGATCCGAAGATAAGGGTCCCCCCTATGATTTTTCAGAAAATTTTTTTTTTTTCAAAATTTTAAATGCGAGCTTTCACTTTTATTAGATAGAGAAGGCCAAAATTAGTACTAAACAAGTGTTTAAAAGTGTTTTAGACGATACTTAATTTTTAGCCAAAAATCATGTCAAAGTCGACTAAAAATTGGACATGTAGGACACTCTAAAGGTCCTCTAGCCTAAATTTCCAACTATCATAACTTTGTTTAAAATGGACCGACTATGATACGGAATGACATTTTGTTTATGTTTTGAGACCCTTATTGATCATTCGTATCAATATCTGTGTTTTATTCTGTTTACATTTTTTCAATGTTTTCCGTATTGGTACTTTGATACATTTTTTAACAAAACTTGTCTGTAAAATTGTAAAACGTGTAAAAAGAATTTCTAATAGCTTGATTAATTTAATTTCTTTAATCTTTTATCAGAAGTTGATTTCTGACATTCTTTTTGAACTTCTGCAGACCTTAAGTGGGGTAAAGGAGAGAGAGAGACTGATTGGGGCAGAAGCCAAGCTTAGCTGGAAACGGTTAGCTATTTAGCCTTTTGGCAGCTGTTGTTTCTGCTCTGTCCACCTGTCAATAACTGTCTCGTTAAGAGCAAATGCCATTAACGATAAATCGAAGCGGTATACGATGTGGAGAGAGCGCTAGAGGGAGACAGAGAAAGAGCAGACTGGGCAAATCTCTAGCTAACTGAATTTTTGCACACACTTAACGCCTGCAGGACTGCATCAACTCGCCTCGACTCGACTCAATAAAACGCAGCAGGAGGTTAAAAAACAAGAAGAGAGAGAGAAGAAGGAGAGGGAGAAAGCGAGCGAAATAGAGGAAAAGGCAGACATATCGTCTATCAGCTGTGATGTGTGCGCTGAAATTCTTTGGCAGCTTTTGGCAAGTGGCAAAAGGCCCCCAAAAATCCACTCAATTCTCGCCACTCGCCGCACCAACTACACCAACCTCAGCCCAACCCAGCGAAGGGTGGAAGAAAAAAAAAGAAGAAATTTACAGTCAGCCAAAAAGCCAAAACAAAATAGCCGCAGTAAGCCAGCAGCAGCAAAGTAAACGACGAGCAGTTGCGCTAAAAAGCACAAAAATTCTCTTGATATCGTAATATATGGTTTTTTAATTTCCTGCATTACATGAGCAATTCTAATCTAATCTTTATAAAGCTTGTACAGTTTACTAGATATATTATAAGCTTGGTATGGAACAAATTTCATAACGATATTTAATAAGATATGCAAGCTATGCGTTATTGAAGGTTTGAGACATTTGCAGACTTCGCTGATGAGTCAAATAATGGAAATTGATAGAGAAGATCTTTAGTCTTGCTTTAGCTATGAAAATATATATAAGTGAACTAAAAACCTCTTAAAGTAAACCCAATATTACAGGGTATTTCAGTTTGAAGTTTTATGCTTTGTTCCTTTTGCTTGTATATACGTTCCAAATGCTGCGCATTCGATTTTCAGTTTCAGTATCAACCATGTCCAATTTTCAGTTTCGTCTTTTATCGCCTCCTCTTCTCCACTATCCTTGTTTTCCTGTCCTGCCTGCTTCTGCTCTGCCTGTGTGTGTGTGGGGGCTCGTTTTAAATGTGTCATGGCAAGACGATTCCGTTGACTGGGCCATTGTGGAACAAGGGCGAAAGTATTTTCACGTGCTTGTCAGGCCCTGTCAGTCGTGCAGTCAATTAGCCAACGCTTTTCAATTACAAACAAATCGAAGCAGTGGACACTAAAATGTGGGAGTGGCAGGCAGACAGGAGGAAGGGAGGGAGGTAGAGAGGCAGATAGAGAAGGAGTAGCACACAAGTAGCACACACATCTGCTGATGGGCTCACGTTCTCTCCACTTGCCACACTCGCCCCCCCACCCCCTTTAGGCGGAAATTTACATTTGTCACCTCCCACAAATGTGGGTCACAAATGGACAATTCAACGTAGAGACCTTCCCCATCCAATCTTACCCCTCTCTTCTCTCTCTCCTCTTCAGTAAAAAGGGGAAAAAACAAAAATAGAACTGAAATTGAAATGATCTAAAAGTGGAAAACAAGTGAAAAAAGTATTCGACTGTGTTTGTTGTTTCTAGGAATGCATTATGAAATGAATATATTATACGATTGGGGGGGAGGCAAAAGGCAACCTATTGAGGGCGTGGCATATTACGTTTTAGAGCTGTGACATGCTCTGCCTCAATGTTGGCAAGGGAAGTTTCAAATGGAAATATGCTTTGTACTGACTAACAATCATATCATCATAGATCTCTGCTCTAATAAGAGCTAGGGCTATCAAATTTGCTGGCAATATGTCTTATGGCTATTCGGCTTGAGTCTCAGAATTCAGCCACGCCTTCATGCAACATGTAAAAAGAAAAAAAAAAAAAAATAAATAAAATAAAATGAATCTGTAAATTGTGTTGAGATCGCATAATAAACACAGAAATAATATAATAATTAAACATATGCTAAATTTTCTAAACTAATTATACAATATACCATTGTTAAACTATATTTTTAGCTATTTAAATCAACCATACAAAAGTTAATCATGCGGAACAGGAATATATATACGAATTATATATGCAAGCTGTGAAAATAAAGCTAAAAAAAAGCTGCATAACTATGCACACGTAATTGAATTTGGCATACTTAAAAGCATAGCAAGAGAAAGGGATCGAGAGAGATAGACAGAGGGAGAGAGAGAGAGCGAGAGAGAGAAAAAGCGCACAATAAAAAAGTGAGTGAAAGAGCAAAAGGGGTGTACCGCCGCAATTTATATAATTCAATTACAATGTAAATCATTTAATCATATGAATATTCATTAAAGTTGGCCAAGCACACACACACACACACACACACACACACACATCGATACCCCTACAGCGATAAGAGCATGGTGTGGAGGCGTAGCCGGGGGAGGTTGTAGTTGCTGGGGGGGCGTGGCATTCATGTAAATGCATTTACCACAGCATTTCCGCCACAATGCGCGCGCGATGCAGTGACAAAAGCGGAAGTGCGGATTCTGTCAGCCAAAATGGGTGTCAGTGTGTGCCAGTGTGTGTGTGTGTCAATGTGTGTACATATAAGTGTGTGTGCCCGGATATCAGGCGACAAGGATGCATCTTTCGCCCTGGACATCGTCTGTTTGTGTCATTTCGAGATCATTTTCTTTTTATCTCTTTTTTTCCATTTTTCAAGCCAAATTAATTGAAAATTGTTTAACGAGTGTGCGTGTAGCTGTTGTGTGTGTGTGTGTGCGGGTGTGCATTTAAAATACCAGCACACACATTGGCCACATTAATGCGTGTTTTACATTCGAACACGCCGCAGTAATACGTAAATTTCACCACCTCCCACTTTCCTCAACAGTTTGCAACACTGTACTTAATGCGCCTCCCCACGCCTACTTTGCCACGCCTTCTTCTCTTTCACTCCCACTCCCACTCTTCACATTCGACCATCGCCTTAATGCATTTAAAGTATATGTAATTTAATGGCCATCAATGTGTATGAAAAGCATGAAGGAAGGAAGCATCAAGAGAATGCCCAGCAATGTGAGCAGCGAGGGTTGCTCAAGCAGTTGGCACAATACTGATCTTATCACAGTTTATACTCTAAGTTTCCCTACGACTTTTATTGCTTTTCTTTTACCCACTTACATAGTTTCTTAACCCAAATCTTGCTTGCATTCGTAATAAACTTCTTCTTCTCTCACAAAACTGTCCAGTCATATTTGAAATTGACTTCAACTGTGCTTGCTGCGTCATATATATGTCAACAGTATGACATATGAAATCATTGCACATGACCTGGCAAATATTTTATGACACGCTAAAGATTGTCAAATGATAAATATGAAACAAATACAAAAATACTATGCGAAAGTTGGATAGAGTTTCATGAAAGTGACACATGAGTCAGGGTAGGCTATAGCAGTGCTCATTCACTAGATGATGATCAATTTCAGAGTATATCTGAGTTAGCTTTTTCGTAAAAAGGGATTAATTATTCTACACACTAAATATTTATATTTTAGCTTCAAATTACGTGGGCGTATGTGGGCGTGGACAAGTTTTTAAGCTAGCTTAAGCTGAGTGCAGTCATACGATATATTGACAGCATATATTGATAGCTCTAGCTATTCTTATAGCTGAGATCTAGGTGTTCATACAGACAGACTTTGGCTATATTGACTAATATATAGACTTTGATGAAGTATATATATTATTTTAGGTTTTGCAGATGCCTCTTTCGATTTGCAACATGTTTTTAATATCTTTCTACTACTCTATGTGTGGTGGGCCTTATAAAAATCCTGGCGAGTACTTATTAGATGGTATGCTATACCCATTTACTGCTTGTTGTTAATGTTATGTCTCTTCTTCTGGTTATTGTTCAGATCCAGTTTGCATAGGCAATAAAAAAGTTTGCATGATGGCGACATTGCTGGCCATTAAAAGTTGCTGTATAAGACGCTTATGATGTGCCATCAAGGAAGCTCTACTTGACTACTTTTCCCACTCTCTCTCTCTCTCACTCTCTCTCTCTTAGTCTCACTCACTATCTCTCTCTCTCGCTTTCAGTTGGCACGTGCCTTGTGTAAAGTATTTACTGCAATTGAATTTAAATGCGAAAATCATTTAATTGCTTTAATTAATGACCGAAACGAACAGAGTACAGTTCTTCACAGTCTTCAGTTAAGCTGACGATTTTTAATACCCTGTAGACAATAAAAAAAGAAGAGTAAGACAAGAACAGACTGTTTTACTAGGTATTAAGCACATTAAGAGCACATAAAAATGATGCGACTAGTTTAATGTTACTTTGTTTGTGAAACTTTACACGTTTTTTCGAAATAAATTGGAAATGCTTAGGGGGCGTAATTGCAGAGATTTTATTTCGAAATTTTATAGATTTGTCACTAAGCTTGTTAAGTTAGTGTTGTAAAAGTTTCACTGGAGTATTAGCATATTTAAGGCTAGTTTTAGCTATTGATTTGCATAGCTCAAGCTGAGTAGATCACTTTGCAATAAAAGCAAACATAATTAAACTTGATTTTAAAATAAAGTTTAATTTTCAAAAGGGTGTTGATATCAATAATAATTATGAGGTTTCTTAAGCAATTAGGGTATTTCTTGGTTCAAGCTACCTCATTTTATTATACGTTTTTACGCATTCAACGATTTTTTAAAGCTTTTTCGCTGCGTCAACTGCAACTGAAACCTGCTGCAAAGTTCATACATGAAAGAAACCACTGAATTTCAATTGAAAATCGATCAGTCAGTCAGCTGTGTGTATGTGTGCCTTGTGTGTGTGCCCTGTGTGTGTGCGTGTGTGTGGGTGTGCGCTGTGTATATGTGTGTTGTGGCTGCTTGGCTGTAACTTCCGTTTGGCGCTTAAAACTGCGCTATGAACTGCAGCTGCCCTGGCCAAAAACCCACTCACCGCTCCCTGCGGGTATTAAATCTCTCTCTTTCTCTCTCTCACTCACTCTTCTCCCTCTCTTTTTGTGCACATATAAACAATGCATATTCATTGCACATATGTGTGTGTGCCTGTGTGTGTGTGTGCCAAATCTGTCTATGCTTGAAATTGTCACGTTTATTGGGCTCGATTCGCTCGGGCTTTACGTTTTAGGGCAATGAATTCCTGCATATTTGAGGGTTGAGTGCAAAACAATGTCAAAATGCAGATATCAATTGGCCACGCCCCCAGCTGGCCAGCCCTATACAGAAGACAGTTGATGGCATTTCTCAAGGGCAAAGGGACTGACAGATCTGCAGACATTCGGGAAAATCTGTGAGAAATTTAAAGTAACTTTTCGTTAAACCTTTTATAAACCTATTTTAATTGGTATAAAACAATATTTCCCATCCTAAACTAAACCTTTAAAATATAACTGCAACTACAATCCAGTTATCTTCAACCGTTTTGCTGGCTTTTTCCTAGCTAAATTGAAGTTAAATAATTCCAGCATTTAACACGCTCAAATGTCAGCTGAAAATTAGTTACCCTTTTAACCTTAATATACCCTCTACAAGGGTACGAAACTCTTGTTCGCTGTCAGTTAAAATTACCCCTAGCTAATTGGGTTAATGATTTGACAGATTTACAGCTAATAAAACGTTGACCAACACTCATTTAGTGTTGTGTATTTGCGAAAAACAAAAAGGTGAGCGAAAAAATGTACATTGAATATTTTACGAGTTCTTGGGGTAAATAACTTTAGAGTTGCTGCCGTAGTTTATTGATGACCCACATGGTAGTAGTCTCTGTCTGCTCAGTCTGCTCTTTCACACATCAATACACACACTCACACACACACACACACACACACACATATATACACACTCGAAACAACACAAGACGCAGTACTTGCTGCTTCAGCTGGCACTTGACTATGAGACGACTCAACCTCAAATAGCTTGGGCACTCAAACTTTCAGCTGCTGCTGCTTCTGCTGTATAAATCTTTGCTTAACCTCGTCTGAACTTTAGTGGCACGCCCACACACACACACACACACACACACACATACACACACAGTGGCACGTCGGGACACTTTCCGAGCCAACACCTTGCAGGTGAAATCAACTGTCATGCAGTTTTAAACAGTTTACGAGACGTATGAGCGATATTTGCACAGGTATTGCTTCCCCTTCCCACACACACACACACACACAAATAAACGACTGTACGTCCGTGTGTGTGCGTGTTTACTTTCTATACCTGCTATTTATTGAGTATAAGGTTATTTCAACTGGTGCCATGCCAAAAATGTATGTAAAAGCCAAAATAGGTTTGTATGAACATCTAGATCTCAGCTATTAAAAGAGCTAGAGCTATCAAATTTTCGGACAATATTTCTGATTAAAGCACGCAGCTTAAGCTTATTTTAGAATTAAGCCACGCCCCTACACGCCTATGTATTTCGAATTTCGAGCGTAATGTTAAGGATAAAATATACATTTTGGTGTGTAGAGTAATGATTAAAAAATAAATATGTATTGTATATTCTGTTAATTTGATTGAAATCACATAATAAACACAGCAATTAATAAATATATAATATGATTAATTAATTTTAATCTGAGCAGCACTCAAAAGTATGCAACATAAAATGTATTTGTTTTTTAACTGCAAGTAGCGGGTATACAACAGTCGAGCACACTCGCCTATAGCTCTCCTACTTGTTTTTCTAGCAATTTTATTTTGCAAGCAGCATTTTTGTTGTTTCTCTTTCTTCTTTTCTCTTTTTTTTTTAGCTGCCTGTCGAAGCACTTAATTCAGCGTAGCGTTTCAACGATTGATTCAATGTGCATGCCCGTGTGTGTGTGTGTGAGAGAGAGAGTGTTGAAGTGCGTGTATGGGAATCAGTGTGCTCGACTGTGTGTGTGTGTGTGTGCGTGTGTTGTGCTTGCTTTTCTTTCCTGCTGCTTTGTTGCTGCAAATTTAATTACAAGACAAATTGTCGACATATCACGTTATAAATACAAATGAAGCCAGACAGATACATAGAGATACCTGTATATTTACACCTGCTCTACCTCCCTCCCCCCCACAGGCTTCTCTGTCTGTGTAAATATTTTTATATTTAAGTTTGAAGCGGCAACTAGGGGAAAATCACAGCAGCACACTTAGAGTTACTCTGTATTTAAATTTAAAGAGTTAGATTAGCTATGCCAAAGTAGAATACACTGCTGAGTTATCTTAACTAAACTAAAGAGTTAGTTTCTATTTAGGGTAAAAATAGGTTAAGCTTCTATATGGTAAAGAGTATAGAAATTACTTTCGAAAGCAAACAGTATGTTTTATGTACTGCACTTAAGATTGCTCTTTAAGTTATGTTTTCAATGCGATAGCTCGATGATGCCATGAGTTGACAATTCACTCGCTCTGAGTGAGCTCTGTTGTTGTGGGTGGAGGGGGGAGGAGGTTATTCAGGAGTCTCCACTCAGTTTGTTTTTATGTGCATTCAGTGTGCATTCAGGCGTACAATCGCATTTGCACACATACACTATATGCAAATACGTAAACACACACTCATTCCATCGCTCTCTCTCCCTCTCTCTTTAGCTCTTATCAGCTTTCTCTCTCTCCTTCTCTCTCTCTGCATTTCCACTGGGTATGCAACATAAACAATGAATTGCGAACATTCAAACATTTATCTGAGCTCTTAACTCGCCAAGTGCAACTCGCGTTTACCCTTCCACCTTCCCCTACGGTTCCTTCTTCTCTACCTCCTTTTGTGTGGCAAATGAACGTTTATTAGTTACCCCTTTGGGAGTAGCAAATGCAATTTCAAATTTTATTGCGCTAATTATTATACAGCACATTTTGTATACCCTGTAGAGCGAGTGGCAACAATTTGTATGGGTTTGTATGGCAACTATCGCAGCTTAATCGATTATTATCGCTCGGCTAAAATCTCTAAATACTTTACTTTACTATATAATTAAATTAATACACTTTTGCAGGGTATCTTTTGGTCTTCATTGCAGGGTTATTGCTTCACTATTGTTACCATTTTATTGCCATATTTTTGGCACTATTTTGCACTATTCGCAACCAATTTGCGCCCTTTATGAACTGCACAATTAGTTGGGCGCAACGCGCTGAAGGTTGTTACAGATAGGGTTAGGGTATAACGACCTAGAAAAGGGGTACTTTGACTTTCTAATGTATTCAGAAGTGCATGTAATAGGTTTAGCTTATAGATAAGCCCTACTGTAGTCATAATACTCTCTCAATAAGCTACTAATGATTTATAGGATACTAAATTTATATATTGTTATATGTAAGATTATATTATGAATACCCTGTTTTAATGAGGTATAATAGTAGAGTACACCTAGCTTGTTTTGCTCATTAAATCCCTTACGTCGATTTGCGTTTTGGACAATAAATTTAATCGATTGTGAAAGCCAGGCAGGGTATATACATACAGGGTGTCCCAGGGTGGCTGGGCATCAAATTTATTTAGTAAAATATTTGCATTTGCACTTTAATTAGTTGCAATTATTTTGCTGTTTTTTTTTTGTTGCTCCTTCTGCCGCTTTCGTTAGGCAAATATTTTACTTCGAAGCCCCAAAAAATGTTTGCAAAATTTTCAACGTTTTGTGTGGGTTTCATGTCAGTGTGCGTGTGTGTGTTTATACAGGAATATATGTTACACATTTCGTGCTAATGAAGCTGTTCCTCAATGGCATATTTATCCAGCACAAAAAGGTGGTTAGCCCTCTCTCCCTCTCTCTCTCTCTTTTTCTGTGTGTGTGTGTGTGTGTGCCACAACTGCAAACTGCAAAGCACACCGAAACCCGTTAGAAATATGTATCCATATCATATGAAATATGCTTTATTTAAATATGACTTACAACCAAGAGCCTTGGTTGAGAACATCTCTAGAGATCTCAGTAACAGCATTTGGCTTGAAAAAAGCTACATTTCGCTTTCGTTAGTTGCACCGAATTTTTCATTTTCACATTCTCACATTTACTTTATATTTACATTCAGACGACACAAAGTAAGGGGACAACGTGGAATTGCGTTACGGATTTTTGTTGTAATTAAATAAGAAAATGTTTTTCATTTAAGCAAAAATTGGTAAAGAGAAAGAAAATCACGTGGAATTTCAAGGAGAACAGCATGATATTTTATCTAAAAATGGCTTTGCGGTTTATTTGCATCTTAAATATTAAAGCAGAAGGTTTTTTTGTAAAAATAAATATATAAATGTAGTAGGTTAACTGCTACTATAACTGCTGGTTAAGGGATTTTTTGCTTTATATGAGTTTCATGTGGTTTGAGATTTAATTTATCAGCTTTTATGCTAGTTTAATAATTTCCATATAGGTTTGGGATGAAAAAAGCGCATATTGTCAGGTTTCAACTGCCTGTAAAAGTTAACCATCACTTTGACAGTCACTTTTACTACAAGGAAAGCTTTTCTTAATATTCTTTAGTGTTAATTACAGCTTTCTGTTAGCTGATCTGCCTTTTAAATGGTTTCGTGATATTCCTAATATTATTATGATATATTTTATAGTTCAAACTGCTTGTTAAGGTTAACCATCACTTGACAGTCACTTTTACTACAAGTTAGGATTTTTTTAATATTCTTTGCAATTAATTATAGCTTTCTGTTAGTTGAACTGCCTGTTAAATGGTTTCATAATATTCCTTCTATTATTATGATATATTTTGTGGATTAAACTGCCTGTGAAAGTTAACCATCACTTTGACAGTCATTTTTGCTACAAGTTAAGCCTCTCTTTATATTCTTTAGTGTTAATTACAGCTTTCTGTTAGTTTAACTGCCTGTTAAATGGTTGCATAATATTCCAAATATTATTATGATATATTTTACGGTTTAAACTGCCTGTTAAGGTTAATCATCACCTTAACAATCACTTGTACTACAAGTTAAATGTTTCTTCATATTCTCTGGTATTAATTATAGCTTTGTGCGAGTTTATCAGCCTTATAAACAGTTGCGTGACATTTGTAGTATAACAAACTGTCAAACAAATGTGATCCATGTGTATCGCGTGTACCCATGCACCTATTTGTTCTACCTTCTTCTAGTTGCCCTGAACTCTCGGTGTCTCTGTCTCTGTGAACTGGGTCGATTGTCGTATTACTTGCCCCACTTGTATGTAGTATTATTTTCATTCTCGATTGTTTTCCATTTGCTTGCGGAACTGAACAAGATTACGGCAATTTGTTCTTGTTGCGGCTGCACTGCAATGATAGAGCAGCCCAGCCCTACGCTACCCAGCTTATAATACCCTTTCTTAACCACTGGTTTACCCTCTCTCCCTCTCACTCTGTTTCTGCTTAAATTGTGCTTTGGCTTTTGTGAGTGCCAACTTATCTGATTCCTTTATGATTCTTTGTTCGCTATGCTAGTCTTATTCTTTCTGCATTCATCTTAAGCCCTGCACACACACACAGATACACACACACACACACATGCAAGCACAGACAGTTACAGCAAGTACTTTCGCTGTATTTTCCTGTTTTTTTTTTCCTGTTTTTTGCTTTGCTGTGTCGCTGTGCGGCATTTGCGCCTGAAAGCATGCAACAACATTCAGCCATGACTCGGAGAAATGACCGAAAATGTCCAGAGAAACAGGCAAAATGGCCAAAATGGCTAAAATGGCTAACAAAGCCATCCAATCGTCTCGTTATGGCAACCCAAAAGCACAATAAAAGCTGCTCAATTGCTGCCCGGCTGCAGCTTTGTCCCAATATCAACGTCAACATCAACGACGACGACGGCGTCAACTCGAAAGCCACTTCAACGGACTCCAGGGCAGCTTCCTCTCCTGCCCCAGGGGGGTGACACCAGCTGGGCCAGGGGTGAAGAGAAAAAGGGGGGAGGGGGGTGGGGGCGGCGATAGTTGACAACTTGAAGTGTGCCTGCAACGGAAATGCGCTAATTATGCGGCGCGCATTACAAAAGCAAACTCTTTGGAGAGGCAACCAAAGCAGATAAAAAGTAAATATACAATTAAGCAGAGACTAGCAGATACCCTGTAGGTTGGAGAGAGAAGCAATAGGCCGAGGGAGACAGCACAGAGGAGCGTGTAAAGTCACAACGTAATGTCAAAACGTAGGAAAATCTAATGCATTAGACAGCTAATAACTAGACTAGTAAATACCCTACAGTTTTAAAATTGAAGAAATTAAAAAAAAACACATTGTTGAATAATGTTTTATACAAGTTTGACAGGACAGATACCCTGCCTATATACAAAAAAAAAATACATTTTAAGTCTGCCCGCAGTATATCTACTTGTTACAGGGTATACAGCTCGCTCCCGCTCTGATTAAGCTGTACAACGACATTTTCCTTTTTCTAAGAATATTGTGAAATCTCAACTTAAAGCAGCCAAACGGCGCGTAGCGTTTATTGTGGCTTGGTAAAAAGGAGCTGGGGTCTATGTGGGGTTAAGGTTTTAACCCCCCTAAGAGCAATGTAAAATCGCGCGCGTTTGCATTGTTGCTGTCGTTACTCATTGTTGTTGTTGTTGCTGCTGCTCAACGGCCGTGATTTTCAGCGGGGCGAATAGAAAAGGTAAATAAAATAAAAATAAAAATGGACGACAAAAAATTTGGTAAAAGAGGAGGAGTAAGAGAGAGAGAGAGAGAGGAAGGTGGCGAAAAAAAAGCGTAGAAATTTCTGCATCGTTGACTGACCTCAAAATGAGGCAACAAACAATGCAATTGTTGTTGTTGTTGCTGTTGGTTGTTGTTGGTTGTTGTTGCTGTTGTTGGTTGTTGTTGCTGTCGGTTGTTGTTGTTGTAGTTACATGTTTGCACTATGCGTTCAGTTGTTGTTATTTGCCTACGCTGCTGCTTTTGTTGTTGTTGCACATCCTGTCTGCCTGTAAAAGCAGTCAGCGATAGAGACAGCGCGACAGTGAGCGAGCAACAGAGACAGGGAGAGAGAGAGATGGAGACAGCGACATGACATATTTCTGCATTTGTGTTGCAGCTACTAAAACAGCTACCTGCCCCCCTTCAGGCACTTCCCCTCTCTCTGCTCACCACATTTTGAGTCGCTTAATCCGCTGCCTGCCTCTGCCTGCAGCTTCTGTTGTTTTTGTTGTTGTTATTGTAATTCGCTTCAAGAGCTTCGCTGTTGCTTATCAGACACAGCAGCAGCAGCAGCTACGCGGCTTGTTGTGCCACAGAAAAGCAGGGTATATTTGCAGTCGTACCCCTGTAAAACTTCAACTTGCTCTGCAAACTTAAACACACGCAATACGCCTCATCATCAGCATAATATAGCTCAATCTCAGTGATTATTGCAGCTGCTGTTAGAAAATTTTGTATATACACTACTGAATACCCTACCCATAAAAGGTATGCTTGAAATTTACAACAACTTGCACTCAAATCGAAATAAATCCAAATTAGACTTGCATCATTGAGTAAAAAAATAGAAACTAAAATGAAAACATGTTCTGCTACACTACAGGGTATCTACAAGTCATGCAACTCAAAACTAGAAGACTTAGCGCTTGTTTTCATATGCGAAAAATGCAAAGTTTTCGCCACACTAAAAAAAAAACTAAAAATTGGCAGCGTCGCGCGTATAAACCGCTGCTGCCTCCTACTTTTCCCTCCCTTTCTAAGCCCCTCCACGCCCACTTTGCATGCCTCCATTTCCACAATTTCCGAAGGGCTACGGTGTACAATTTTTGCAACTATTTTGTGGCAAGTTTATAACGAAATGCTGCAAATTGGTTTGGATTGGTTTCGCTTCGTTTCGGTTCGGTTTGGTTTGGTTTGGTTCAGCTGTGAATTGGTTTGGGGAAGATTTTTACGTTTATTTTTTTTTTTTGAGCAAACGTCCCGTGAAAAATCTGTACAAAAAATAGTCGAATAAATTGGTTAAAAAAAAAAATCATATACCATCGACTCTATTTTTGCCTGTTTGCCTAAGCCGGTTGCGAGTGCAGATTGAAGTCTTGTGGTGTTAGTGAATACTAGAAGGGAACCCTCTTTGACAATCTGGTGGCATGTCAACCCTGAGCTGCCTGCTTAAGTAAATTACGGTACCAGTCTGCAGCTTAAGGGATAGCTAAGAATTGGAATAGTTCGCATAGAAAATGACAAATAAATAAAATGACAATCTTAGGATTTGTCTTGATAGAAAGCTTAATGTTAGGAGTTAACCAGCAGTTATACTGGTTTACAATGCCCTTTTTTAAATATAAGTATTTCCAGGCACTTGAACAGTTAATTTATCTTGAAAACAGTCTGTAGCTAGCAATTATTTAGCTTATTATGCTTAACTGGCGGTTCCGCAGGCTTAACTTGAAGTTTAACTGCAGGTTAGCACAGAAATGATCGTATTTTTAGCTACTTCAAGCATTTTATTGCTTTTCAGCATAGTTTTAATGTAAATCTTTATACTTTCCAGCTAAACAATCCTCTAAACTGCGCAGCGTTGCCAGACTAACGTTTAAACTAGTTTAATTAGCAGTTTAACTGCAGGTTAGCAAAGAAAAAAGCATAGCTGCCTCTAATTTAAGCATTTTACTGCTTTCCAGTAATTTATCAGTAATACTACTCCTCCAATAAACAGCCCGCTAAACCGCACAGCGTTGCCAAGCCGCTAGTCAAGTTAAATTAGCCATTAAAATGCTCAACACATACACATACCATACATACACAGACACACACACACACACACTAAATAAACATAAGTTTTGTGCATAATAAAAGCGAACGCAATTTGTCCAGTCAAATATTGTGTGAACATTTTTAAATTTATTGCTAAAAAATGCTCCAGCATAGTTTCCTTGGGTTACCAAAGCAATTTAGCTCGATTCCGAGTGCAATTTCAAGCCAAAAACCAAAGAACAACAACAAAAAACTCCTTACAAATAATAGAAAAAATTTGCTGGCAGTGCGAGAGAGAGAGAGAGAGAGAGTGAGCTACTCTAGCTGGAAAAAACTTTTGCCGCACGCATGCAAATTGAAATAGTTTCGCAAACTTTCAGGTCAGTGGCAGAAAAAGGCGTTCCCTCTAAGGGGGAGGGGCCGCGTGTGGGTGTTGAAAGCTTTTCGGCAATTATGAGCGGCAAATTGGTACGATTTGAGAGCTTTAGTCTGTATATACAAACACTACCATAGCATAGTTCATTAATATATCACAACAGTCGGCTGGGGGGGCAGTCATCTTCGTAATCTCCATCAGCCAAAAGAAGATGAAGAGACGTGGCCTAAACAAGCGAAAAACGCTTTTTACCGGAAACTTATAAACGCAGCACGCTAATTATTTTACGCCAGGGCAGGGCATGTAATGGTGGCAGCGATGGTGGCGATGGGTTTCGACTACCTCCGGCTCTCACGAGCGCAACCGTAAGTATCTCTCTCTCTCTCAGAAGCATTGGCATGGGTTTCGGTTACGGCTGGAAGTAGCGATTGCACAGTGGACTGCGGTTAATTATTGGATGGAAGATGTTGCTGTGGACTAGGCAGGATTTTTTGAAATTCAGATTGAGCCTCTTAATGACAACAAGTTTCTTTTGAAGTTCCATAGTCGTTGTGGTTGTAATACTTCAATAATTCTCTTATTTTTAACACGATTCTACTGAAATTTGTAGCAGCGGTAGTTAATACATATTGCTGTATATACAACGAGTTTGAATCACTTAGCTCACAGATATATTAAAGTTTTTGCTATAAAACTCAGCTCAAATTAATACAATATAATATTAATATTTAAAATACTGAAGAAGCTTTCATCGTTTAAAAACTATTTTTATATTCTAGGAAGAAGAAAGTTTCTAGCAGGAATTATGTGAGCTCTTGATAGTTCAGAGGATAACATAAATTTAATTATAAGAAACTTAATAAGCTCAGTAAAATTTCAACAAACTAAATATTAATCACAAATCGAGAAGAGCCAAATTTCAAATTAAGTCAAATCAATCTCGTACCACGGTGCTCTGTAGCTGCGGCTTAGCGCAAACAATTTTCTGCGAGCTGTGCAAGCTGTGAACCAGATGTAAAGTTTTCTGGCAGCCGCAAAGGACGCTGCACGGACAGGAGAGAGAGAGTGAGAGAGAGAGGGAGAGTGAAAGAGGAAGAGATAGTGGCAAAGGGCAGATAACGTGACGGGGGCGGGTGGTTGCCTCCGCATAGTGGTTGCCGAGTGTCGCGTATTAGCGCGCATAGGACATAGATTTCATTTTGGCTTAGCGAGCGAAGCGTTCCTTTTTAATTTCTCTCTGTGGGCAAACATGGCGGCTGCAGCCAACTTTGGCGTAGGCGTTGACGTCAGCAGTCGTTGTTGTTGCTGCCGTTGCTGCTGCTGCCATTTCCGTTTCCGTTTCCGCCCTGCGGCACGTACATACGTGTGGGGCACTTTGGCCTAACTACTTGCTACATGGCATATCACACACACACACACACACACACACGCTACAGCCGCGCTGCTTATTGTAGTCGGCTGCCATTTTCCTTTCACTCTCTCCCTCTCTCTCTCTCTCTATCTCTCTTCTTCTGGCACTTACTTGACGCAGTTTTCTTCTTACACTTTGCTGCTGCTGTTGTTGTTGTTGCTCTCTCAGCGCCTCTTTGCACCTAATTCCAATTTCACTTTCTTTGATGATGCTCAATTTTTTGCATCATTAATCTTAAGCGATTTTCAGCTTTGACGCTGACAGACAGACAGAGAAGGGGAGACAGAGTTAGAGCGAGAGAGAGGCAGCTCAACTAGCTCAAGCTGCTTCCCCTCCCATACCCTCTCTCGCTCCTAGCTTGAAATATGACAAAATTATGCATGAAAATGATTTCATCAACTTCTTCTACTCATAATATTTATAAAGCTCGAATTAAGTTTCGATCTCGAAAATTTTGCTTAAGTTTCCGTTATGCACTTCCTCTGTCTAGGCACTCCGCCTGTGTGTGTGTGTGAGTGCGAAATTTGCATATGTTTTGCATGCAGTCTGTTCCCAACCATCAATTTTCCTGACTTGATTTCAATTTAAACTCTTTTCCGGCTTGTGCGCTCTTAAAAACTTTAACATTGGCTTCACATAACTCTGTGTTAAAGCCATGTTAAGGTTTAACAGCTGTAAACATGCTACATCCTTGACTGCAGCAAAATCTAGCTAGTTCAAAATCTAGCTATTTTCCCGCTAGATAGAATTTTGTTTATGTTTTCACCCACTATGTGATACTGAATTTAAATAATTACAATATTGACACATTGCAAATTTTACGATTTTTTTTGTCATCTGAAGGTAAGGGTCCCCCCTATGATTTATCAGAAAAATTTTTTTTTTCAAAATTTTAAATCGCGAGTTTTTACTTTTAATCGATTGCGGAGGTCAACATTAGTACTAAACAAGTGTTTAAAAGTGTTTTGGGCGATACTTAATTTTTGTCCAAAAATCATGTCAAAGTTGACCAAAAATTTGACATGTAGAACCCTCAACAGGGCATCTGACCTCACTTTCCACCTATCATAATTTTGTTGAATATCAACCGATTTTCATGCGGAATGACATTTTGTTTATGTTTTCACCCTTATATAATACTACATTTAAATAATTGCAATAACGACACTTTGACATTTTTACGATTTTTTTGGCATCTGAGGTAATGGTCCCCCCTATGATTTTTCAGAAAAAATTTTTTTTTCAAAATTTTAAATCGCGAGTTTTTACTTTTAATCGATTGCGGAGGTCAAAGTTAGTACTTATCAATTGTTTAAATCGGTTTTCGGCGATACTTAATTTTTGACCAAAAATCACGCCAAAGTCGACCGAAAACTTTACATGTAAGACCCTCTGTAGACCTCGCATACATCACATCCGACCCATCATAACTTTTTTAAAAATCTACCGATTTTCATTCGGAATGACATTTTGTTTATGTTTCGAATCCGTGAGAGATCCTACATTTTAAAAATTGCAGTATAGAAACTATGAAAATTTTGACATATTTTTCCTATGATATTTCGGAGTGATCCTACATTACAATAATTATAATAAAGACATTTTGAAATTTTTTAAATTCCCAAAATGTATAAATGGATGAATTTTTAACTATGCATTTTCAGAAAACAATTTTTCTTTTCAAAATGAATCGTTTACAATGCTTATAGTTAGTACTTTGGGTCAAAAATCATGTTACTCGACTAAAAATTTGAAATTAGCACCCTTACCTTATTTTTCGAGCACTCAAATCGACTTAACATTTCAGTTCCTCCACAATGTTAGCTTAACAGCTTTTGAAAGTCTAAACAACCGCTGAAATTATGCTAATGCGATTTGCGTGTAATTTATAAATGAAATAAAGCTTCCCCCTTTGCTATAGTACCATATACACTCCCTCAAAAACTGATTATATTTTTAATAAAGTTTCAACATGCAAATTTTCTGTATTAGCTGTACTTTAATAACTTTCGCCTCGCAAATCGCGTAAAATTACCTACAATATTTGGGTGACCATATATGTACATGGTGCGCTCTGGTGTAACCCTAATAATTTCAAGCTCGATTTGCACTGTACAGTTTTGTCAGCTTATGTGGTCTGTCCCAGCTGTCGTTGACTTTCATACTGCGAATAGTTCCGTACAAAAACAAAACAATTTCTATTCTCTTTTTCAGAGGGAGAGAGACAGAGAAATATCCCTACCCGATAGGAGATTGGGAGTTGCGGGGATAACCAATCCCTGGTTGGGTAGCGTTTTGTAGATTTTAAGTCCCATAAATTTTAAGTGTCAATATATAAAAACCGCATATGTGCGGCCATAGACGGCGAGGGCAATGGATGGCAGCGGCGGCGACCGAGTCGAAATTCATAAATTTTACCATTCGACCAAATGGTAAACTAAAATGCAGCAGCTTTCGCTGTGGCCAACACACACACACACACACACACACACGCTCACACACATACTTCATTCATATATATTGCCCTTGTGGCTGTGTGTGTGGAGGATTCGTTGCCATGTCCATGTCCGTTGCATGTGGACGGAGGGTTGCAGGCTGCTCTGTGTGGATTTTATTTTATTGCAAACGTAAAGTAAAACCAGTAAGAATTTCGAGCATATGTGCAGCATGACTAGCAGATACCCTATAGGGCCAGCATTGTAAACAAAAAGTGAGAGAATATGCGTAGTAAATATTCTAGGTAGATAAAGATTTACAGTGAATAAAATACCTTTAGAAATATTGATAGGGATACATGGTCACCTTAAAGCTGATTCTGCTAAAAGTATGCCCAATAAAATGCAGACATGATATTATATGAAGATTTTTTAAAGAAAGGGCAATGCAAAATATTTGGAGGTATGTTGTAGAAGAAAATATGGTCACCCTAAAGCAAATGATGCCAAAAACTATTAGAACAAACAGATGAACATTTATATTGCTTCTTTAAATACGCAGTTCTGTAATTTTAAAAGATTTAAAATAAGAAAACACTGAAAGGTGGTCACCTTAATGTGAGCTAGGTTATAAACATACTAAGTATGGCAGATATATTTCAGACGTTAAAAAACCTAACAAAAGTCATTCCTCGTTCAACTTGCATATAGGCCTTAATCCCACCCAACTACCCCGCTTTTAAGCAACCCTGACTTACTTACTTTACAGGGCATAAGCACAGCAGTCAAGCTGTTAAAAGAAAATGCCAAAAAAAATATTGCACGAAATAAAACAGCAACTGAAAATGACGAGGACAACGAAGGAATGAAGAAAATGAAGAAATACCCCCCATACCCCCCGCCACGATTGCAGTTAACTTTCACGTGAGCTACAAAAAGCCATACGAGAAACTCTGGGCTCTGGCTCTCGCTCCAGGCTGGTTCAGTGGGTCTCGACATGGTGGCCAGGGTGGCAATCAGAGCTGCAGTTCTGGCTGCAGGGTTGTCAAGTACTCGACAAATATCAGTTCCAATAAAACAAAAAAGAAGAGCTGCGTAAGCTGCCCAGGCAAAGCAATCGACAAGGCTTCTATCGTCGTCTATCGTCTATCGTCTATCGTTGGCAATCGAGCAGCGTCTATCGACACTCTAAAAACCACATGGCGCTAGCAGAAGCTGCCATTTTCCAATAAAGTGGGTCGTGTGTGTGTGTGTGTGTGTGTGTGTGTGAGCCTGTGTGTTTGCGTTGTGGTGTGCCGCAGCTGCAAAAGAGCGTAAAATTTGCTGCCAACAAAATTTTTGCCAGAAGATTTTTAATAAGTTTTTCTTTAATTATAACGGGAGAAAAACGATGCACAGCTGCAAAATTGTGGTATAATATTAAATTGAAACAAAAATAGCAAGTGCTGTGTAGAGTAACAGCATAATGTTAAATATATATAACTATAAAATATATGTATGTTAATGTTGTCAACATAAAAATAGATATATATATAGCAGTATGCTAACCCGAGTTCTACAACGAGTTAAATCGATAAACTCAATCATTATTTAATTTTTTACAGTATAAAGTTATATGAGGTATGTTATACATAACAGAGTCCATTAACAGCTGTTAGTTTAGCTCTGTTAACTTACATGTTCTTCAAAACATACTAACATGAACGGAAACTATGCACAACATAACATAACATGTTAGTTAATAGAGTTATGTTAGTTAAAAGAGCTGTGTGTCTTAATAACAGTATGTCTTTGCTTAACAGCGCACTGTAGCTGTTGGTAACAGCACTGCTGTTAATTATACACTCAGCCAATTACTTAGCGTCTTTAGTTTTGCAAAAGTTCGAACAGCTACATAAAAACAACTTGCAAAATTTAGCAAACATTTCTTTGCTTTGGCAGCGAGAGTACCCAAAGTTGTTCTGAAAAGTTCTGGACGTAATTAAATGTAACTTAAAGTCTATCAAAAACAAATTAATCACTAAAGTGCCGCAAATTAGAGAAGCGAAACAAAAAAAAAAACCGATGCAAAGTTTACTTTTTTGTTGCCTAATTTTCTCTGCTACTTTTTGGTTTTAGTCTCTCGATTATTTCACGAGTTGATTTCATTTAGCTAATCTGCTTATTGAACTTGAGGTCGACGGGCAAAAGGAGAGGCAGAGGGAGCAAAAGAGAAGTGTATAAAAGAGCGAAAGAGAGAAAAAAATCAAGTTACAGTCAAGTAGGGTTGCCCTTTAGTGGGGAGGAGGTTTTTTTCTCTTCTTGTTTTTTGTAGCCGCGTTGCAGCTGGGAAATCTCAATCGCAAAATTCAATTTGGTCACGAAGGACAAGAAGAAGAAACAGAGCAAGTAGAGGAGGAAGCAGAGTAGAGGTGACAAGCCAAGACAGACAACTGGGAGCAGGGCGAGGGGGTAGGGAGGTGTAGGATAGGGCAGACAGGTTGAAAAGGTGCTGCAAACGGATTAATTAGAAAATGAGTTTATCAAGCCTCGAGCAAAGTTTACGCCAGTCAATCAGCGCTTCAATCAGCATCAATCTTGTTCAATCTGATCCAATTATATGGACATATAAATATATATATATATATATCTCACTTACCTGAGTTGGCTGTGTGGCCAGTAAATCGTTATGTTGCTCCAATTCCGACTGTGTTGCTGTTGCTGCAGGCACTGCAAGATGTTGTTGCTGGTGCTGCTGCTGCTGTTGCAGCTGATACTGTTTTTGCTCCTGTTGTTGCTGCTGGTATTGCTGCTGAAAATGCTGCTGCTGCTGGTATTCATATTGCTGTTGCATTTGATATTGCAATTGCTGATATTTCAATTGCTGTTGCCCGCCAGAGGGCGCCGTCTGCTGCTGCTGCTGCTGCTGGTGCTGTCCCTGCACCAGCAACAGCTCAAATTGACAGCAACAATAAAATGCGATTGCCAGCAATTGCAATGTGTTGGCAACTCTGCGCGTTGTTGCTGCTGTTGCTGCTGCTGCTGCCGTTGCCGACATGTTGCTGCCTTAAATCCTCCAACAAAGTCGGTAACAACAATTTGTCTAACTGCAACTTGCCGCCGGCTGTTGTTGCCGCTGCTGCTGCTGTTGCTGCTGCTGTTGTGTTATTCTTGGGCCGTGGCGCTTGGGCAACTTCACTTTGCAAATTGCCAGACACACTGTAAAAAGAAGAAGTAACAGAGAGAGAGAGCAAGAAAGAGAGGTGAGTGAGAAATACAGCCAAAAGTCACTTCAAGTTCAACACTTACGACAACTAAACTTGCAGTAAAAATAATAACAGAAAAAAAAATAATACCAAATAAATTTAAAACTAAATAATTTAAGAGTATCTTCCGTTTGAATTGAACTTAAGTTGTAACATTGAAGAATGTGATCGTTTTAAGTAAATTCGAATTTTTTACCAAGCTGTGGGTTTTAGAAGTTGCTATAGGGGTTATAAAACTCTACCTAGATTTCTAGATTTCTTAAAATTATACAATAGATGTACGATATTTAGATGCATAAGCAATCTTAAAGTCACTTTTAACGAATGTAGGGTATAAAATAAATCTCTTGCAGGCGTCTTACGTTCTCCCTTCTCCCCTCTCTATCACCACATACCTATTTTCTCATTTAAATATTTTTATTTTTTTGTGATATACGATTTGTGCATTATTTAGGCGCAGAGCATGAAAAATCGTGGCCGAAGAATTCATTCATTTAATTTTCAATGTTTCATTTGTGCAATTATCGCGCAATTAAAGCGTCAATTCAGAAGAACAAACTCAACAATTAAGTGGGAAAGAGAGAGAGAGAGAGAGAACTGAGAGATAAGAAATGGAAAGTAAAAGCCGAAAGAAAAAAATATAACGAAGAAGCTACAGTCGTAAAGAAAGAAAGAAAGATGAAAATAAGATATAATTTCAATAATTAATTCACGAGAAAAGCGAGAAAAACAGCGAGAAAGAAAAAAGTGAGCAAAAAACAGAATACAAAAAAAGCAAAGCTGAAGATGAAGATGAAGTTGCACAAAAACAACATTCAACAATTTTCAAACAATTTTCAATTTTCACTTGCAATCAAAAGCAGTTGGGAAAATCAATTTCACTTTTTAATTAAACGACGCGGCGAGGAAAATCAAAGCAAAAGCGGAAACCCCAAAAACAAAAAAAAAAAAAAAAACAGAAAAAACGCGAAAAGAGATGATAAATTTCATAATGATGATGATGGTGATGAGAGCGCGATAATGATGATAATGATGATGATGCTGCTGGTGCTGGCTGAGTGGATGCATGATGACGCGATATTTGTTAGCTGCAGCCCGCGGGCGAGGGGGGCGTGGCATGGCAAAAGGAAAATAATATGCAATAAAAATGTCTGCAAAAAAAAAAAATCTTGTGCGCTTTGATGTTGCTGATGCAGGCGAGGCAAATAGCGACGAGGCATGCTGCTGCTGCAGCAGCGACTGCATTTTAATAGCTGCAACAACAGTGGTAAGAGGAGAAGAGGGGAAGAAGCAGAAGCAGAAGAGTAGAAACGAAACGAAAACGAAAATGAAAGAAGACGCCGCCAATTGCAGTGCATGCAGCAAAGCGATCATTTGCCAGCCTCTCTCTCTGTCTCTCCATCTCTCTCTCTCTATCTTTCTCTAACTGACTCACGCTCACTTTTTTGTGTGAGAAAGAGAAATAAATATGTGACTAACATAGACAAATACCCTGTACAATTGGTAGATGTTGTAGGAAGCCATAGAGATCTATGTATAAAGAATATATATATGCATATATTATATGATATTTATATTATTTATCACTTTTATCCAGTTTTCTTTTGAGTTTAGTACAGGCTAGTCATGTTTTAACTTTGGGTACTTAAGTCATTACAATTTGGGATATGATTTGAATTAATTTATAAACTTTTTTAATTTTTATTTCTAACTCAAAGTCTTCAAGTACCTTTTCTTTAGCAAATCTGCGCCTATACCATCTACTACATCCCTCTTAGAAGTTAAGAAACAAACTAAAATAGCCTCAAGGATCAAGTTTTCTCATTAGCATAGTCAGCGCGCTCCCTCTCTCTCTCTCTCTTTCTCTCTCTTTCTCTCTCTCTCTGTGTCTCTCTAAAAAGTCAACTTTACATATATCCACTTGCAAAAAAATTGTTTCCCCCGCGACCTAATCGAATTACAGAGCAGTCGAGCAGGGTATTTAAATGGTGTGCAGAGAAAAATAAAAAAAAAAATCACAGTTGATCGCCGGAGGCAAGCGAAACTTTTTTTTTTGAACTGTGTTAACAACATTTTCCGAGGCCAGCCAGGTTGTTAGTGTAGTTGTTGATAAGGATGCCCAAGCTGGCTGACTGACTGGCTGCGGTGCTCTTGTTTGGTGTCAATGATAGCGTGAATGATACTTTGTGTACACACACACACACACACTACACACACACACACCGGAACAGAGAGAGAGAGAGCGAGAGCCATGGGGCAGAAGGCAGACAGGCTGTTGGCTTCGTTTGCATAAGTGGGACAGACGCCAGTTTCCGGCATACGCTGCGTATACACAATATTGCAATACAAATACAGCGAAAAGTAAATATACATAAGCACACATAAGTAATACATACATATGCAAACACACACGCACACACACACATATACAGTCTGCCTTCAAAATTTATGAGCAGACTAAAATGGTCAGCAAGGGGAGAAGGCTAGGCAAAAAAAAAGATATTGTAGCTGAACGTGTGAGATTCTGAATTTTAAAAAGGAAAAGTTAAAGTCAACCTTAACCCATCAATCGACTACACATTTTATTGTGACTTTTGGGACTCATCATTATGCCATGTGCACTCACATAAATTCACAGTTAAAATCATTAAGCATGCAAAAAAAAAGAAACGAGTTAAGGTACAAAATAAAGTGGAATTTACTATAGTATATGTAGTTACTTTTGCTACAGCCCCAACTCGCCAGATTCTGTTAACAATTTGTAAGCTAATTAAAACTTTCAGAACTGCTCGATTTTTTTTTTCAACTCAGCTACAAATAATCCTCACACGTTGCGACATGCAAGTTTTCAGTCACCGCAACAGACTCAAAAAAACCTTGGAAAACTTTTGAGTATCACAACGAAAGAATTATAATTTTGTCACGGAATGGCATAAATATCAAGCCAGACCTGGATATGCTCATTATTTGTATATTTTGTACTTGATAAAAATCTTAAGTTGATGTACTTTCATATATACTAGATCGTATAGTCCCTTAGCTAAACAGATCAAAATACAGACAATATCTGAGCCACAACATGCCAAAAAAAACCCGCACAGCGAGTGCATAAAAATACTCAACTCACTTGGCGAATGCACTCGTATTTTTCCTATACATATACTACCCCAATATACAAGTATATATCTTGTATTTTAGTGTTGATTTTAGCCAGAAAAAAAGAACTCTGGCCAGAGATATTTTATAGCGAAAATCTCAGTCATAAAATTGATGAACAATAACGAGTTATGGCGAGCCAGAGAGAGAGAGAGAGAGATGAATTCTGAATCAAAATCATCATCGTTATTATGCAGCATCGTGAACTCGTATCGAGTGTGATATAGATGCCACAGCGCGTATACGTAATATGTGCATTAAGTGACGCTTTATAGGGCATTTTAACGGCCCATTGGCCTTCAGTCGAGCAGACAAACAACTTTACGTTTTATGCCAAACTTTCAGTAACTTATATACATACATACATACATATATATTTGTTTATATACTGCATATATGTATGTGTGTGTGTGTGTGCTCCATATTTATGCCTTGTGCAAGTTGCGGCCACAAAAACGAGCGAAAAATTGCAAGCGGAGTGTAAAATTTATGATAAAAACGTGCGACGTTGATAAGAAAAAGCGGATGCGACGCAGGCAGGGTAGGGAAGAGGAAGAGTGTGCCGTGTGCGTGGGCAGCAGGAAGAAGAAGAAGTAGGGGGAAGGGGAAGAGTAGCAGCAGGCAAAAACTCCAAAGGCGGATGTCTGGACTGGGCTGCCCTAGGACCTAGGCTTGGGCTCGACTCTTCAGGAGTCGACCGGAAGTGCACGCCACGGTCAGACAACTTGCCTTTCCGCGCCAGCCTTTGCTGAAGGAGGCGTGGCATCTTGTTGCTCGTTAGGCTAATAGCGAACCGCCAACCGCCTGCAGGCTGTGCCTCCCACGTTGTGCCACCATGCAGATTTACTGCCAATGATACGATCCCAAAATTGCAATGTACGGCAATAGTGTTGATAGGCCCCCAACGATAAGTGATGCAGGTGGCAAGTGACTGTTGGTATACCCTGTAGATAAATTGAGTACGCAGTGTTGCTTGGCAGTGGTACAAGAATTAAGTTATAGCTCTTGTTAAATACCAAATTTCAGAGTGGTAGCTCGAAGGGTTCCTGAGATATTGATTAATTTGACTTTCAAATATATTTCCATATATACCTAACTTTACTAGCTACATACATATATTTAGACGGTAGATGGGATTAGGTATAGCTCTTGGTTTCTACCAAATTTCAGAGGGGTAGCTCGTCAGGTTCCTGAGATATTGATTAGTAAACTATTTATTTGATTTTTCTAGCTACATTCATATATTGTATTTGAAGGGCAGAAGGGATTAGGTATAGCTCTTGTCAACTACCAAAATTTCATTGGGGTAGCGCTTAAGGTTCCTGAGAAATTTAATAATTTAACTTTCCCATATATCTCCACATATATAACCAACTTTTCAAGCTACATACATATATATAAAGGGTAAAAGGAATTAGGTATTGCTCTTGTTAACTACCAAATTTCAGAAGGGTAGCTCGTTAGGTTCCTGAGATATTGTTTAGTGAACTATTTATTCGACTCTCCCATATATATCTAACCTTTCTAGCTACAATCATATATCTAAAGGGTATTTAAATGCTTTAATCTGCTCCCAATCTTCCTAGTCTACCATTTCAGCTCAGAATCCTCTACAATTTTCGACATAACCCATGGCAACAATTACCTACAGGGTATTAACTGACAAACGAGTGAAAGCAGCAGGCGAAGGAGCAGGGGGCGAAGTAGCGGAAGCTGAAGCAGGAACTGGCGCAACGTAGAGCGTGGTGAGTAGGTAGTAGGTTCAAAAGAGCAGGTGGCAATTGGCCTCATCACCGTGGGCAATGCAATCATGCACCATGCCCGATACTTTGAGGCAGTCCATAGGAGTGTGTGTGTGCGTGTGTGTGTGTGTGTGTGTGTGTGTGTGTGCGTGTGTGTGTGTGTGGGGGAGCACGTTTCGTATAGTCTCTATGTGCAGCATTTTTCGGTTGTTGTTAACGTGGTATGTGCTGCTCTGTTTGTGCGACGGTTTTTCATTAAAAGCCTCGTCCACTTTGAGTAAAGCTGACCAAAGGAGCAGGAGAGCAGGCGAGCAGGAGACCAGGAGCAGGAGGCGATCTAATTTGATTTGCATTTCGTAGCTGTCGGTGGGAAATTTGATCGCTGGAATCAGCTTAACTTTAAGTCAACTCCTGCTCCCCCCTCCCCATCTCTAGTCGAACATTTGTCGGCAATTAACCTTTTAACCTCATGGCTTATGGTGGCTGAACAAATTGCTATCTATTTTGCGTTGCCAAGTTTCGAGGCCAAGTCCAAGTCCAGAGCAGCAGGAGGAGTAGCAGGCGGGCGCAGGTGCAGGAGGAGCAGAAGTCAAGCGTCGAAATTCCCAAAACTAATCAGCAGCAGCAGCAGACGCGAACGTGGGCATTGCCAACGACATGTGCTAAATGAATCAAACTCACACACAGTTGTAGAGAGTGAGGAAAGAGAGGGGCAGGCATAGAGGGAACTGTCTGTCCATCAGTTGAGTCGAGTGTAGACACTTTCTCATGCAGATACCAGATACATATATATACTTAGATAGATACGTATATCAAATGATATGCCGCATACGACACGCTGCTTGCATGTCAGTCCGGTTATGGTAACAAAGTGAGAGTTATATATTTTACACTGAGAGAAAATGCTTAGAGATTCTCTGATCGGTTTCACTTTCAACTCATCATGAATTGAGTCTAACTTTAATTTCGATTCAGCATAAACGAGTTTCGACTCTATTACGGTTCATTCTGAACGAGTTTAATCTTGAACAAGTTCAGCTCAATCTAGGAATATTTTTTTTTGAATAATGAATCAGTTGCTGCTTCAGTTTCGGATTCTTCTTCAATTCTTCAACTAGTTCCACTAACTGGTTCAATTTTGCTGCTGTGAAGTCTTTTTTTAGTTCCATTTCAATTTTAAAATTCATTTTAATGTTTCTGCTTTTAATTGTGTTTCCATTTTCATATCCTACATATATGTATACGAACTCTCTATGCCCTAATTAAATCACTTGAAATTTTTTACAGTGTATTCTCCACACTCAGCTCAGCTCAGCTGATGTCCCTTGGCTCCGGTGCCGAGTAATAACACGCATTTTCGATCGGATTGTTGTTGGTGTTGTAAACTTGTCTCATAAACGGTGCAGAACTGTTAGCAGTGGGGCGGGACGGAGCGGAACGGGGCGTGGCGGTGCTAAAGCAGGCGCTTTGCGCAAAAAAACCATTAATCAAATGTCCGCTTGTCTGTCTGTCCGCCAGTCTGCTCGCTCGTCCCGTTCGTGTCCGTGGCAAAGCCTCATGCCTCATACCGTCGCTGTCGCTGTCGCTGCCAGGAAACGGAAGTGTTACACTAAGCCATTTTGTCTTTACCGTTTGTCATGTCAGAGCACACACACGCACACACACACACGCTTCGAATGACAAACTGACAAAGCAAATACACTTTAAAAACGAAGAATGCAAATTATATTTAAATTTTTTTTCGAGACAGAGAAGTGTAGCCTCAGTTCGGTCTCGGGCAAATGGGAAAGAATTACACACGCACATTTATAAATATTTATTTGCCAGCCAGCTGTGCGTGTGTATGAGTGTGTGTGTGTGTGTGTGTGTAGTGCAGCTGTTGGCCAGCCTTAACTTTTGCCTGCCTGCCTGCCTGCCTTGGGGCCACCGGCAAAGCCAAAGCCAAACTTTTTGTATAGTTTCAGCTCGGCCTCAACTTGTCTGGCATGTTTGACACGCACACTTATAGATGCAAATACATACATTAGAGACACACACACTCGCACACACACATTCGCACACACACTCGCACACACACGCACAACTTTATTGGGAAACATGTGTTTGCGCATTTAGTTGGCAATGCGAAAAAGGGGACCTGCTGCCAAGTCAATTTGATGAAGTGCAAAAAAAAAACATAAAGAATAGCAACAATCGAATATGCTAGACTGTCATATACCCGCTAGTCGATTGTGGGAATGTGTTGCCTACTCAAACAATATATTGAATATCTACTAATAAATACACTACTCATCAAAAATAAATACTTTACCCTAACAATTACACTTGCATTTCGAATTTTAGCGATTTACCTTGGTTTATGAAGACGTGTCAAAATTCTAAAACAAGCTTGAGCTGCGCGCTGTCATAAGACATATTGTCAGCAAATTTGATAACCCTAGCTCTTATAATAGCCGAGATCTAGGTGTTCATACAGACATTTTGTGCCTTCTTTTGCTTTTCAATTGCTACAAATCTATAATACCCTGCTACACTATGATTAGCGGGTATACAAAAAGGGCATACTGCCTGAGCTAAGTAAGAAGTGCGTGAGAGAGAGGCGTAGAGCGCTCGACAAAGTCCAGAGATTTCAGCAAGTAGTCCAGTACGAGGTTCGAGGCTCTGGACTCAAATCAAAGGCCTGACAGGCGTGGCAATCTGTTTTGTTGCTGTCAAGGCTTAAGTGCTGCCTTGGCCAGGTGGCAACATTGGCCGCGCCCCCAAAACAGCAACGCCTTCTGCTTGCTACACAGTCAGCATGGAGTAGTATGTAGCTTAACTATCTCGCCAATCCCTGCTCGCCAAGTGTTTTCAAGTCAATCACTCTTAACTCGGCTAGGTTTTGGCTCTGGCTTTGGCTTATAGCCGGCATCGACTTGTTATGACATGAGTTATGACTCGATACGCATGCTCGACAAGCGTAGCCGCATAAGCCATGTTGGCAGCATAAACCACTTGCGAATTATAAGCAAAAATTTGTTTTTTAAGCTTGATTTATCTTGCTGGTTTAATTTACAAGAGAAAAAAAACATTGTATAATCAATATGGAGTTCAGTAAAAAGTTAAGAGTACTTTAAGCTCCCAAAATTTTGCACCATAATTAACAATTAGTAGTTCTATTTAATGTATTATAATGCGCTAATGTGTATTAAAAGTCTCTTAAAGTGCATAAAAGTTTATTTTGTTCGTGTTTAATGCCAGCAACAAATGGAAATGGAAATGAAAATGGAAAATGGAAAATGCGCTCTCTGTGGGCACCCGAGTTACGCATAGTTAAATGTTGCGGGTTAATTTAGTTATCCTAGGAATGAAATTAAATGCACAAAATATAATTATTCCATTGTTTTTCAGATTGCTATGCGAGTAGTACGTCGCTTGCAGTTTGCTCTCTCTCAAAGTGTGAAATAGTTGTGGGCCTATAGAAATTCTTATGCTCTATTAGAGAGTACTGCGGTTCAGTTGGCCCTTCTACTAAATACTCTATGTATGGGAAGAGAATCTAGAGAAGAAACCTCTACAAAAACTCAAAAAATTTAATCTACTAAATGAAAACATATTCTTACTTTGTATATAATACTTCTCTTAACTTAATTGTTTCTATATAGTCTCATAATATTAAAAACTTTATCAAATTCTAGAGAATCTAGTATTCGAGTTGCCCAAAACTCATATTAACTTTTGTTTTAATTATGAACAATGCCAACAAGCAAAAACACACACACACACACGCTGAGTAAAAACATTTCACGCCCAGCTGATTTATGTTTTTATTTATTTATTTACAAACTTTTTTTTTGCAAATATTTTTTTTTATTTTGTTTGCAATTTGATTTTGATATCTGGCCGAGTCTTTTTTTTCCAGCTGACGCGTGATAATTGAAAGGCATTTCGAATGCTTCGCTGGTTTTGCTGGCATGCTGCTGATGGGCTTTGCGAGAGAAAGAAAAAAAAAAGAAAGAAAGAAAAAAAACGCAAAGAAGAAAAACTACAAACCGAAAAAAGCATGGGTGGGTGTTGGCAGGCGGTGGGCGCGAGACCTCTTAGAGAGTGGTGAAAAACAAAAAAAAAAAAATAATATAATAATCGACTTTCAAACGGGAGTTAAAATTAATATTTAGTTATATGCTAGACACATACCCTGTAGAATAAAAATATATAATTCTTGGGAATTTCTAAATCTAATAAAAACATACATTTATTTTACAGGGTATTGTGCTGGCGCACCTTGGCACATTTCTCGATTTTTCGAACGGTTTCCATAAATGAAAAATTTTATTTGATTTGCTGCATATTTCCCTGGCAAAATTTTCTTGATATATTCGAGTTGCAGCCACAACAACTACTGCTGGCACTCTGCTGTTGTTGTTTTTGTTGCCGCTGTTGATTTCTACACACAACAACACAAAGTTTTGACCAAATGTTATTTAATTAAACAAATTATTTAGCTTGGCATTTTCATTAGCATTTGCATTTTCCATTTCGTTGAGGATTTCCATTTTGATTCCAATTTCCATTGGATATCTCTGTGGCGCTGACGTTGAAGGCATTTGCCATTTTGATTTCGATCAGGTTTTGCCTCTTTAGCCATAACCGAAAACAATTTGGGCCATTTAATTCAATTTTCGTTTAGAATGTGCCACAAGCAGAGCAGGGTGAGAGCGAGAGAGAGAGAAAGAGAGAAAGGGAGAGAGTGGGAGATAGGTGAGCAATATCGAGAGATGGGCAATAATAATAGTCATATCAATATCTTTGCTGAGGTGAGTCAACAATTGTTGGGGTTTTTGAAATAACGATAGATGACTAGAGGTTATAACGAAGCTTGTATACTCTGTAATAAGTTGTATCGAGTTAAATTATAAATATAAAAATAAATATAAAAATACAAAATTTATATACAATTTATATAAAATGTTATAGAATTATTTGAAAGAATTTACTATAGAATAGTTGCAAATTTGGATTATTAAAAGATTCGCTTCTACTTTACAAGAATATATATATCATATACATATTAGCATTATATATTATTTGAAGTTATTTTTATTTAGTTCCTTACTTAAATCGAAAAATATTTGTTTATATATCTTTAAAAAAAAATGCTCTATACCCTTTATTTTTTTGATTTAACCTACAGATAAGGCTAATTTTACGTTATATTTGATGAGCCATTGTGATGCTGCTAATGTCTGCACTGAAGTGTGTGGGTTGACTATGTGTGAGTGTGTGTGTGTTGTATGTGTGTTGTGTGTGTGTGTGTTTTTAATCGTTGTGTAGTTGTGTGCAGTCTGCAACTCATGTCAAGTGTCGAAATTGTCGTTTCGTTTGACAATTAAACGTTTCATTTGATTATTATCATTATTATTATGATGGTCATCTCTGTAGTTGTTATTGCAGTTATGTTATTATTGCCGTTGTTTTGTTATTGTTATTCTTTTTAAATGGAATTGTTTTTGCAACATTTGCAAATTTACGCGTTTTAATTCCATACTTGAATTTGCTCGAGTTTTAATTATGAAATTAATAACGATTATAATGAGTCGAGTCGCAACGAGTGTTTACTTAATGTAATTACCTCGCCTATCTAATTAACGCACATTTTAGTTTCGCATTTTAAATTGTTTGCGAGAACTTTGAGGTTTTTAAAGCTCATCAAAAGGTTTTCTTTAATATAGGTACACTAGGAGAAGCAAGTGTGATTGACTTGAGAGTTGCAGTAAGATGTATGGAAAAATAAAACTATATAATAATATAAAAGTATGATTATATGATAGTATGAAAATGCGTAGGATGATCTTTATAATACGTAAATTACTTTATTATACCTATAGGAAATTAGATAAAATATAATAATAATATTATAGTATGATACCCTATGCATAGGGTGATCTCTTTCATACGCATAATACTTTATTATACCTATAAGAAATTAGTTGTTGGGCGAGCAGTTGTGATTGATATGTATAGTTCATATCAATCACAACTGCTCGCCCAACAACTTCCTTTCATTTGATTTCGCATTTTTATTTGTCTTTCATTGTTTGGAAAAACGAAAGGAAAACACTTGGAAAACCGAAACCGACAGAAGCGACAGTCTGTAACTGTAGACTGAAAAGCGAGACGAGAGTGTGAAGCAAACATAAGAAAAATTTCACTTACCCAAAGCGATACGATGCGACGACCAATTAACACAAATATTGAGGCGGCAAACGCTGCGTATGCGTGATATAAATGTTTACTCTTATTATTGGGGATTGTTTTTAGTGTTGTCGTTTGGATTTCAATTTCGATTTCGATTTCGTTTTCAATGGCAAATGTCGTTGTCGTTGTTGTTTGAAATGTTGTTTGAGTTTTTTATCGAACTGTTGTTGTTGTTGTTGTAGTTGTTTTTGCCACGTTGTTGCGGATGATGATATTCAAGTTTTGTGCTGCGACACAGATAAAAAGTCATCGCGATTTTGCTGCAATTTTCTTTAGCTCATCAACATTTCTCTCTCTCTCTCTCTCTCTCTCTCTCAAACATCTTTCTTGCCCTCTGTTGATGACAGTTTTCTTTTTCTGTTGTTGTTGTTGTTGCGGGGGAGTGCAGACAAATGGAAATCAAATTAAAATTAAAAATTGCTCTCTAAATGAAACATAAAACAGTCGAAAAATGCCGACAGGGAGGCGACAGACGGCGACAGTCGGCAGAGATGAAGGTAAACAAAAGAGGCAGAGCGATTATTATATTATTATCATTATAACAAGCAGGAGGAGAACAGCAATGGAAGGCGACAAGCGGCTGAGGAAAGCTAAAGAAAAATGTCGCCACATTTTCATTTTGCCTACGGAGAAAATTCACTTGTTGTTGGGGGGGATGTTGCTGCTGTTGTTGTTGATGTTGTTGCTGTTGCTGTTGTTGCTGTTGTTGCTGCTGCTGCTGCCGCTGCTTAGCTGACAAATGCGCATAGGATGCTCGCATTATGAAATTTTTAATCAAATGAAATGACAATAAAATTTTCCATTGAAGGCAGAAAAAAAAACGCACACACAGAACGTCGCGATAATATTTTCCTGCAGAGGGCAAGATTGTGGGTTTTATTCTGATTTTTTTTATACAGAATTAAATTATCTGTCAAAAACGGAAAAGTTTTCTCCAAAATACTTAAGATATTTTAAAGAAATTTAAGTACGAGCAACCGTAAGCTATTTTACAGCTCAATTGGCTGCAATCTAAACAGATTGCTTACATAAGCTACCCCATTATCAGCTCCACACTGCTTACAGGGTACTCAGATATTGTGTAAATACAGTCATTGTCACAGGAAAAAAGGCCTGGCACAGGAAAAGCCGCCAGCGCTGGTGAAAGGTGCTGGGAAAAACACACACATGAAAATGCAGCATAGTATGAGGAGTTCAATCCAAAATTAAACTCGTGGGTTGCTCTATAATTCCCAACTGGTTTTTTTTTTTTTTTTTTGGGTGCAGCAACAGGATATATCACCCCGAAATTATCAGTTATTATATGTCTATGCATAAACCATTTATAATCTATCTATAGCTTAACATTAATTTCCTCAAACTGCAACCGAACAAAGCAATAAAATATTTAATTTACACCTGATTTCGCACGATTATTTCTAGTTATAGTCGATCGATTATAATAAAATTTGAACTACATGTTAGGCATATTACAAAAAGTTCAAGTTGTGAGTTTCATTGCGATATCTGGTAAAACAACCGATAATTTATTTGACAGCTATACGATTCGTTGGGATTCTCTTCTTGCCGACTTATTTAGTGCGTGTAGCCATGAGAAGTTTTTGTGCCAAGTCTCACAAAAATAGTTCTAAATTTTAATGTTAATAAATGTTTAATTTATTTTAATTTATTTATTATTTATATACAATATATTTTTTTATCGTAATTTTTTACTTTACTTTTCGTTTTAATTTATCTTTAAATTCATTTATATTATGATTTTAATAAATAAATAATAAATAAAATAAAATCTGAGGGTCTAAATTTGCTTTAATTCGAATTGAAACTGAAATATCTTTCGAAAAAAAATTTAGAAAAATGTTTTACAGACCAAAAAGCTTTTGACTACGGTCAGTTTTCTTTATGTTTTATTTTTCACTTTTTTTTTAGCTGTTTTACGGCCAAAATAAACTTTCGTTAGGCGGGCTTAAGAAGAAATATTATTCAAAACAAACGAAATATTTTTCAAAACAAACTTTCACTCAAAATTCAAGCAAAGAATTTGCAACTCAAGTGGGAAATGCATGCACCACAACAACAACAACACACACGCACACACACACACACACACGCACACACACACAGAGAGCGAAACGCAGCACGTGGCGGCATAAAAACGCGCGCGCGAAAATCACTTGAAAAAAAATATCAACAAACAAACAAACAAGAAGGCGGCAAGAAGGAGACAAGAACAACACATACGCACGCGACCAGCGTTGTTCACTGTGACTGTGACTCGTACACCGTGACTGTGACTACGATTGCGACTCTCTCTCTCAGCGACTCTCTGCTCTGCTCTGCTCTTGGGGAACACTCAACGGTCACACGCCAAGCGCTCGTTTGCGACTGAAGTCGCCGCCTCTGCCAGGCACCTGATAATGCCGCCGCAGCCGGCAGCCAAAACGTCGCTGTCGACGTCGACGTCGTCGTGTTGGCCCGAGCACGAGGCACGATGGAAATTCGTCGGCAGCAGCGGCAGCAGCAGCAGCAGCGCACTCGTTCGACCACTTTTCTCCACACATTCGCGCGACGTTTGCATTTTCCATCCCCCTCCCCATCCCACCTCTTCGCACCACACGCTGCGTGTGGTGAAAACTAGCGGCAAAATATGGACAATTGCACTTGGCCAATTCAAGAGGCAGTGTTGGACAGCCAAGAGGCAACATCACTGTCTCCACACCCCCCTTGGGAAGAGAGACCTCCCCCTTTCGAAGAGTCTCTTGAGGCGATGTCAAAGTCGCAACTGTTGAGTGCAACAAAATGTACCTAAGTATGTTCTCTAAAAGCAGGTGGATCTTAAGATAAATAAAGGATCAGACAGGTAAACATAATTTACTTGTTTAAGAAAAAATAATATCGAAAATGTTTTGTAAATAAATATAATAATAAATAAATAAAATAATAAATAAGTATAATAATAAATAAATATAATAATACATAAATATAATAATATATAAATATTCTAGATGTTTCAATAATTTCTGCGATACCATCGATTACTTTACAGTTATTTTTAAGAAATATAATTTCAATATACTGTCTTAAAGATTAAAAATCTTTTTACCTGAAAACTAAACAGTAAAATCGAACTATAAAAACCTTATAAAAACTTCAGCTTCAGAGTAAATAATAATAAATAAATAAATAATAATAAATAAATAAATAAATATTCTAGATGTTTTAATAGCTTTTGCTATACCATCGATTACTTTGCAGTTTTTTTTAGAATTATATTTTCAATATACTATAATGTCTTAAAGATTGAAAACCTTCTGACCTGAGAACGAAATAATGAAATTGTATAATACTATAGAAACCTAATAAAAAACTTCAGCTTTGTTTTAAGTGAATCCAAAAATTTTATGCCAACAATGTCTGAAGAATTTCCAATACGTTCAAGAAATATTTTTTCTGCTCCCTCTGCAATTTCAAAAACAATTTTATTGGGTGTCAATTAAACCGTTCAGACTGCCAGACTTGTCTCACCTACTCTCAACTAAAGCTGCCAACATGTTGGGCTTGAAAAACAGAGTTTGACAACCCTGGCCCCCCCCCTAAAACGGAAAGTGCCTAATTCGAGGAAGAACAAGAGAGAGAGAGAGAGAGAGAGAGAGAGAGAGAGAAAGAGCGAGCGGGAGCGCACTACGTAAAGCTGCTCCCGGCTCAGAGGTTTCTCAACTAAAACGATTTAAATACAGAAAGCTGCTTACTCCTCGGTCTGTCTCCAGACCCTTGTCCCTTGTCCACATAGTCCTGCCCAGCAGTCCTCTAGTCAGCAACCGAATCCGCGGGCAGCAAGCCAGCCGAGAGTTGCTGTTAGGGTTTGGGGGGGGAGGAGGAGGGTGGTTGCACTATAAAAACACATCGTCGTAGAACCAAAAATGCAGCCCAGGCAGCAGATAAGAGGCAGCACCGGCAACAGAACCAGCAGCACCAGACAGGCAAACGACAGCGGTATTTCCTACTCTCTCTCCTTCTCCTTCCTCTCTCATCATCCTCTTCCATTACGTACAGCCAGAGCGACCTTTGCCCAGTGCTGTGTTATTGTCTCTTCTTTTTTTCCCACCCTCCAACAGTGACTCCAACTCCAAACCCAACTTTCCACACTGATTCTGATTCTGACTCCGACTCCGACTCCGACTCCAACTCCGACTGCCAGGCGACCTTTGGCTAGCGGTGTCACTGCCTGTTGGTGCCACATTACATATTTGTCCACAGGCAGAGCGCCGCCACTTCCTTCCCTTTCTGCGGCAGGTTATAAGGCCTAAGCTGTACAGAATCTTCAGGTATTCTCTTGGCTGATAAGAAACCAATTTGGTTTCTATAGATTGTTTTTTTTTTGGCCGGATTTTTAAACAATTTCGACATTCTTATAAACAGGTAAGCTTCTTCTTCTAATATTCTTTAATATTATATACCAGAGCAGTAGGAAAATTATATATATATATTTCTACTCTATAATCTCCCATTGTTTTCCCTTAAGCTTCTGCTTCTAATATTCTATAATATTATATATCGGAGCAGTAGGAAAATTATATATATTATATATTTCTTATTTATAATCTAATCTATAATCACCCTTTGTTTTCACTATATATAATATATCATATAATAATTCTTTTGTATAATTTTTATCCTTTTCTTTGGTTAGCAAAATCATTTTTAGTTTGTTTCAACTTCTATAAAAAGAGAAAGCCATAATATATTTATATATTTAGAACCTTCAACTCCAAGGTAGAATCCCATATAGTTTCTTAGGATATAATTTCGCTTAGTTTTCCCCAGTTAGCTATATTACTTCCTTCAAGTAAGTGTACTCAAACCTCAGCATATGATCAGCGACTCTCGCATTGTTCATTTGATTCATTCTACATTTTTTTTTTTTTTTTTACAGCGTTCTTCTCCCACACTGCCTCGCGGAAATCTTTGACAAATGTAAACATTTGGTTTCTTTTCTCTTTTTTTTCCCGCAATCTCTTCTTCACCATTTTCCCCTTCCTTCCCTTTATTTTTTCTTTGCCGAGCTCTGCTTCCTTTTTGATAGTGTATGTGTCTGGCAATGTGAAAATCTCCAGCTTTGCTCTTTTTTTTCGCGTTACTAGCGCCAAATTTATTTTTCTCTGGTTTTTCTCTAACGGCGAGTGAAAGAAGAGAAGCAGAGAGTTGGGGGGGAGGAGGGGAAGGTTTCTACTTTAGATTAGACTTAATCAGCTTAGCGTGTCACTTTGACTATTAAAAACGACGTGTCGCCAAAGGGTTTTCGGGTCGTTATTGCTGGCTTAGCCACAACACACCCACACACACACAGATGCACACACACACTACACACACACACACACACACAATTTTACACTCGTGCACACAAAAACACTTTGACACACGCCCACAACTCGGCAAGGGGTGTGAGAAGGGAAGGCACCTTCAAAGTGGACACATGTGAAACGCGGATGTTAATTAGAGTTCCGCATTAGGGTTGACACAGAGCTGCCAGTTACAGTGCGACAACCCTGTGTCAGTAAACCCCTACGCTTAAAGCATCTGCTAATGTAGTATGGATTAGACTAAGAGAGTACTACATATAGTTTAGTTATGGCTTAGACTCATAAGCTCCCAATTGATTTAAAATATGCAGTTTCCATTTGAAAATAATAAAACAAATTTTAAAATTTTTAGAGTTGCCACAGAGCTGCTTGGTAATTAATTAAACTAATAAAAAGTGTGTAAGTAGAAATTTTAAGTTGTTTTAAACACATAAGCAGTTTCAGTTAAATAAAAAATATAGGGAAATCTTAAAAAATATAAATTAAATTTCTCCATACTTTCATCCCAAAAGATAATAAAAAATCGAAATATAAAAAATAATTTCCAGTGTAATTACAGCAAATTAAACATTTAGTTTGTGTTATTAAAGTGGCCTATTGGATGCCACACAAATTTGATCGCATCTTTAGCTTCCGTTTAGCTTGTTTTGCTCTGTTCGATTTCTGTAGCATCGCTCACCTTGTTTGGATGATCCGTGCAACCAGATGTGGCAGACGAGACTTGTGGCATAGAAAGTGAGCCACGTTCGCTCCACATTGCCACGTTGGGCAGCCTGGACAGGCAGCAGCAGCTTGGACCGCAGCTCCACAAAACCAACGCAGCCGCCACATTTTCACCAAACAAACACTTGACTTTCCATAGACGACGACGACGTCGACAACGCCTTCGCCACAGACACAGCCACAGCCACATCCACAGCCTCATCCATAGCCACATCCAGCATAGTCACCCCCGCTGTCATGGCCATCTCCTTCTCCATCTCCACCTGCGCCGCCAACATTTCCACTCGCAGACACCGACACCGACTTTGACTTTGCCAAATGAATGCCAAAGCAAACAGGATTTTCAAGTTGTTTGGGAAAGTAACAGTGACGCGGCCAGCGGCTCTGCCAGCGTCAACAGCTGTTGCGAGTAACGGGCAACATACAATACGAGTTAACATAAGTGTGCTCGACGTGCAGATGCCCTGTAGTTGGCAGTGGAGTGCCGCCCCTTCGTCACACTGTTGTAGAAAAAAGGTACTCAAAGTACCTCAAGCTCTTAAAATTAACAAATAAGCATGCAGCGCGACTAGTAGATACCCTGTAGTAAGAAATCTACATACATAATTATATTTATATACAACGTATAGTGACTGCTTAAAGCTTGCAAATACCAATTGATCATGAAGAAATTGCAGAAAAACAAAAGTAAAAGCAGAGTAATAGATTTTATGGAGGAAAAACTATTATATAGTTCCAGTAAAATATATGTTTTAGCTAGTTATAGTTCTCAAGCAACTTTATACCAAATTTGATGACTATATCACTATTAGTTTCAGAGATCTGCAAATTTTAAAGAAAACAATATACCCACTCTTTACACTCATTTTCATGCTACACTTCAACCCAGTATACTCCATCAAGTTGTATGCACCTTACGTCGATCTATTTTTTATGCCTCTTTGATATAGATTCTCTCTCTCTCTCTCTCTCTCTCTCTACATATCGTATACCCTTTTCTTTTTGTATGGAATATATACATACCCTGGCAAGAGCAATAGTAGCAACATGCGACGACAACAAAGCATTCATTGATTGCCTTTTGGTATTAGTTTCAATTTATTTCACTTTGAGTGTGATGGATGGCAACAGCGACAGCTCCAAACGTGGCATGCCCCGCATCCTCCAGCCTGCACACACATGCCCCCATACACACACACTCACACACACACAATAGGGTCATCAATTTAGAGGGCTGCCCTTAGCTCAAATTCCTACTTTTTTTTTTGCTGTTTTTCTGCAACTTTCTTCTTTGCTTTCTTCTATTTCTGGCAATTGTTGGTAGCACACATTTTTATTGCACGCTGCTTAATGCCAAAACAATTGTTGGCCCAAAATAAATTGCAAACAAAATTCAATTGCAGCAGCGTGTAGTAGGGTTGTCAGAGCAGAGCAGAGCAGAGCGCCTGCAGGGTTGTTGTTGTTGCTGTTGCATTTAATTGCCCGTTCGCTGTGAAAATCGAAACCGGTTGGCAGCACACTTAACAAATGGTCGAATGAATCGAAGCGACATTGCATGCTGCAACAGTTTCTAATTGACTTATTGCCGCCGCCACGCAGTTGTTGTTGTTGTTGTTGCAACCATTTGTGGCACGCATCGCAACGCACACACACATCACGGAAGATGTGGAACTGGTTCCACAAATATTCATGCGTGTTTCGAGTGTACTCGTTTTCACAGCATGCCCCTAAGCAGTGCGAAAACGCACATCAATTATTTCCCACACCCGATTGACTAACTCAGTCAATTCAATACCCTTCCCTCCGCTCTCTCTCTCTCTCTATGTCTCTTTCTCCCCATCTCTCTCTCTCTCTCTAGCTGACCCTAACATTAACTGTTGGTGTTGCCTATTTATGCACTCTTAGCTGTCAATCGCAACGTTTGTCATGCGATTGTCATATGACATCGAAATTACCGTTATATCCATCGTTTATCGATTACTTTTACTATCGATTAATTGCAGTTTTTATAGCTGGTATTTCCACCTCTGAACTTGCTTGAAAGCTTTCAAGTTGACAGTTTGATTGATTCACAGTCAGCTTCTCTATAACAACAGCTAGATCTCTGCATCTATAGAGATTACAGTTACTAAATTTGGTAGCATCACTCATTGTATAGTTACAAGTCTGAAAATATGTTTCAATAATTTACAATGTTACTTTCTTTCTCTGTCTCGTTCAACAGTTTTTTCAGGTTCCTTTTCATCCAACTTTGAGTGTATATGTACGAAACTCTAATCCGATTTTGTTTTCATCTGTAAAACCTTTTCGCAATAGTTCCCTTTTCTTTTTTTGTTTCTTTTCTCTCTCTCTCTTTCTCTTGCTTGTACTTTACACAGATCTGTAACAAGTCAGTTTCCACCTTCCTCCTACGTTGGAAAACCTGCAGTGCTTCGATTGAGTTTTTGTCATTTCACTTATGAACTGAATTGAACTCTGATTACAGCTGAGAACCCACCCCCGCCTCCCTCTACCTCTCTCTCTCTCTCTCTGAGCTGTCAGAGGTCAATCAAACTACTTGACAGTTGGGTCAGAGCAATAAACCAAATTAAGCGACAATAAGCAGCACAGAAAGTTAGAGTGACTACAAAGATACCTCTCTATGAAATTAATAAGAGAGAGATACAACCCTCAATAGCTGGTACACTCCTATTGCGCTTTTAAGTACAGGGTATTTAAAACAACATAAATAACAACTCAGGTGTCAAGTGTCAATCAGCATGAAGCAAGAAGTCAACCACAATATGCATTGAAATTATGGTGGCTGAAAAGTGAGGTTAGAAACCCTGTCGAGGGTGTCACATGCCAAGTTTTTAGTCAATTTTGACATGTTATTTGGCCCAAAATGAAGTAGTCTTTAAAATAGTTTTAAACACTTGTTTAATACTTATTTTGAGCTCCGCAAACGATTAAAACTAAAAACTTCAGATTTAAAGTTTTGAAAAAAAAATTCTGAAAAAAGACTGAAAATTGCAAAAAATCAAAAATTTCCAAAATATCTTTAATGCAATTATTGAAATGTAGGATCACTTGGGGAATCAAAACATTACCAAAATGTCATTCCGAATGAAAATCGGTCGATTTTTAAAAAAGTTATCATAGGTGCATAGTGCAGGTACAGGTCCTGTCGAGGGTCTTACATGTCAAATTTTTGGTCGAGTTTTACATGATTTTTGGCCAAAAAATAAGTATCTTCTAAAATCGATTTAAACACTTGTTTAGTACTAGTTTTGACCTCCCCAATTGATTAAAACTGTAAGTTCGAAATTTAAAATTTTGAAAAAAAAATTTTTTCTGAAAAATCATAGGGGGGACCCTTACCACATATGGCAAAAAAATCATAAAAATATTGAAGTGTCTTTATTGTAATTATTGAAATGTAGGATCACTTAGGGGATGAAAACAAGAACAAAGTGTCATTCCGAATGAAAATCGCTTGATTTTTAACAAAGTTATGATAGGTGGAAAATGAGGTCAGGTGCCCTGTTGAGGGTTCTACATGTCAAATTTTCGGTCGAGTTTTACATGATTTTTGGGCAAAAATTAAGTATCGTTAAAAACTGTTTTAAACACTTGTTTAGTACTGATTTTGACTTCTGCAATTGATTAAAAGTGAAAGCTTGCGATTTAAAATTTCAAAAAAAAAAATTTTCTGAAAAATAATAGGGGGGACCCTTACCTTCAGATCGAAAAAAATTCAAATTTTTTCAAAGTTTCAATATTTCATTTATTGAAATGTAGGATTACTGAGGGGTTCAAAACTTAAACAAAATGTCATTTCGCTTGAAAATCGCTTGATTTTTAAAGGAGCTATTATTAGAGGAAAGTCAGATAAGAAGTACAGGATGTTACTTGTCTATTGATCTATTATGTTTGTCGAAATGTGAGTAACCTTCCCCTTTGCATACATATAAATTATTTAGCGGGTTCTGTTAAGTTTTGAAGCATACCCGTGGTATTTTATATCATAATTGTCACTTTGAATCTTACGATTTTTATCAATGTTTCCATTTAAATACATTTTTTTCAATCCCCACTGAGTCGAGTATTATCAGTGTTTTTCCCTTTGTTTTTTTTTTAATTTTTTCAATTTATCCCTTCATTAGTATTTGCAAATAATATTGTATTAATCTGCAGAACATATCAATATTGATTCCTCTAGAGTAAACAAACAGCCCTCCTACCCGCCTCTTTCCCCTGTACACTTACTCCAGTAAACAACCGTCTATAATATAACCCCTTCAACAAAAATTGAAAGCTAAAAAGCTTATCATGTCAAGCCAATAGCTAATTAGATGCATAAAGCTCATAAAATAGAATTGATAGACTAGTACACACCCTGTAATTAAGTTAAGTTATATTACTAGTAAATTATTTAATGAAAAACAAATATTTCTACTAAGTTTTCATTCGCTTCAGCCAACCCACAACTTGTTACGAGTACCCAAGTATAGGGTATCTGTGCACCGCCACAACATCGAATAAAAAAAGTGGAACGTACGTATACGTATTTATTAAATTTGCACAACATCCGATGCTCTTGTTAACCATTTCCGTGTCCGCGCCAACTGCGAATGGCAAAACAGAAAATGAACCAAGGCAACACCAGCATATGGGCGGAATAAATGGAACGGGATAGGTTGAAGTGAACGGTGATGGGGTATGCGGGCGTGTTTGACTAGTGTAACCAATACACTCACTTTTTCGATATTGAAAAAAAAATTGAAAATATTCGCGCAATAAATTCACTAGTACAAGTAATACAAGCAACAGCGGCCTAACAATTAAATACCCTACGAAAATATGCGACGAATCGTAGGTAAGGGGCGTGGCAGCCAATGTTTGAAATATCTGATCTGCCCCTAGAATTCCCTATTTTGATAAGCTTTCTCTCTCAAGTCTCTCTACTTGTAATTTCTATCAATTTAATATACCCAAAAAAGAACCCAACTACAGAGTATAACAACAAACCCGAAAACAAAACACGAAAAAAATATATATATATATCGAAAAAAGTAGGCGTGGCAAAATAAAATCAAATAAAGCGCGTTCTGGCCAAATATGAATGTGCATGTGAGACAGCAGGGGGAGGTGAAGAGGGAGGGGGGGAGGATCTAGAGGATGCAGGATGTAGCACACAGCGATCCAAAAAGTGCAAACAACTGCAAAAAGCATATCAATAATGACGATGATGATGTACTGCACTTCTGGGCGTGGGAAGCAGAAGAACCCCCAACACTATGAAGTGCCAGGCAAGAGGAAGTGCAGCAGCAGGAGGCAGGGGCAGGAGGAGGAGTAGTGGCCAGTAGAGTGGCATCCAACATGTTTGCCATATATGTAGCCACAACAATAACTACAACAACTGCAACAACAACAACTCGTGGGGAATATTGTTAAAGTGCAACCGTTTCAGTTGTTGCTGCCTGCAGTTTTTGTTGCAGTTGTTCTGGTTGTTGTTGCTGCTGCTGCTGCCAACTGAATTATTGCCGGTTAAACAACTTTCGTTCCTACATACATATTTCAATTAAGTGCCAAAAAGTTAAGACATGGGAATTGCCATACACGGAAAAATACTAAAAAAAATAAAAAATAGGTAGAAAAAAAAAGAAAAAACCTCGAACACTTTTAATTGAATTGAACTATTCCGAAAAATACGTAAAACGTAACCTGAATAGAACTTGCATAGATGATGTTGATTATACCCTTCGACCATTGAAAATGGTCAAAAAAGGGTATACTAACTTTGTGCAAAATGTATGTAACAGGCATAAGGAGGCGTGGCAGACCCCATAAAGTATATATATTCTTGCTCAGGATCACTAGCCGAGTCGATTGAGACATGTCCGTCTGTCTGTCCGTCTGTCCGTCTGTCCGTCTGTCCGTCTGTCCGTCTGTCCGTCTGTTTGTTTGAGACAACAGATCTTAGCTATTAAAAAAGCTAGAGACACCAAATTTGGTATGAAGGTTCCTATATATTCGGGGCAGGTGAAGTTTATGTCAAATGTTTGATGCCACGCCCACCGCCCCCGCAAATCGGTTATTTACGATTATTAAGCAAAGTAATGAACCTATAAAGTTATGCTTTGGTATGTATAAAGCTGAATGCAATATGAACATATTCTCCAAATTACAATCCGATCGGACCAATAACACAGAAGTTATTAAGGTCGACGTTTTCAGTACAAATGTTCGGTACGAGCAGCAGCCGACGCTCTGTTTTGAGCAGTTGACGCCGACGTCGACGTTGCGTCGTGTCGCTTTACTCTTTACACGCGTCGCTGTGTGAGTGCGAGCGAGTAAGCTATATGTATCAAAAGTTTTTGTGCAGAAATTTCTGTTTGGAATTATTAGTGTGGTTACACGTTTGTAACGTATTTGGAAAATTGGGAGAAGGGTATCTTACTGTCGGGCCCGACTGTAGCCTTACCTACTTGTTTTATACTAGTTTTGTTTTTTATTGGCTAAACAAATTGCCCAAGACTATTGAGCCAAAAAAAAAATATGGTAATAAAAAAGTTTCTGTTTCTACTTTTGACCTAATGCAATCAAATTTTTATTTCGACTTTAATTTAGTTTTCATTCATTTTATTACTATATCCGATTGATTTTAAATATGCTAGTTTCCACAGTATTTTATTTTATGTTGCATACTTTTGAGTGCTGTCACTAAACCCCAATGAAATTCAATATAAAATAAAGATGTTTATTATAATTGAAAACTGATTCCTAATGAAAATAATAAAAAAAAATATATATATAATCGCGACCAAATCTGCAGATAACATTAGCATATTAATTCTTATTTTACATACTGAAAATGAATACTTTTATACTTAAAATAAACTAGAAATTCGGCATTATTTGGTTTACTGCAGCGCAGGGGGGCGTGGCAAAAATCTAAAATTGTTTTATTTAATTCTCCTTTTCAGTTTACTAAATTTGATGTAATTTATAATGACATCAGCAGAGATACTCATTAAAAAACGTGACTTTTGTTGCGTCATTTCCCTTACGAAGCTGTGAGAAAGGCGACGGTAAACAGTTTTGATGACAGTTTGGCCAAGATAATGTCAAAGCGTTATTCAAGCGCGAAGGAGAAGAGAGAGAAAAAGAAAGAACAGAGAGAGAAAGAAAGAGAGTCAAAAAAAAGAGCTAAGCACACAGTATGCTGAACCAAACTAGACAATGTCAAGTGTGGATAGATGCACATAGCGCATCATAAAAACCAGGAGAGCGTGAGTTGCAGAAGCGTAGCTAAAGGATTAAGCAGAAAGAGTAGAGGAGAGGAGGGACAGAGAGAGAGAGAGAGAGAGAGCTGAGAAAAAACAGCACCAGCCGAGGGGCCCATTGACCGGCAGCGCCAAAGGCAACGGGTCGAGTGTCAAGTGTCGATTGCACAGCACAGCCCCGAGGGGTGCCCCAAGAAAAGTGTGTCAAGTAAAAATGAAGTTAAGCTACGCAGAGAAGTGCTGTACTAAGCAATACCCTGTAAAGAAGTAAGGAAAATAAAAAGCTATGGGAAAATATGAGTTGCAGTAGATTGAAGACCAATACATCTACAAATCTTCATTAATTATAAAGTTTGTAGAGCAACTAAATATAAATAATATTCACGCTCAAGAGAGAAATATTCTAGTTAAATAAAGTAGTTATAGTTTTAGAGCAGCCTCAGGTATATAGAGATATTTTAAATATTTCGTACCATATTCTAGAATTCTAGTCTGAATAATTTTGGGAACCGCTGAAGTCACCCCCAGCCAGTCTCTACAAAATTTACAGGGTATAAAAGCGTGTATGAGGCACAGCAGCAGCCCGATTGTGACCTGGCATTAATCTTCGAAATTTGTTTTGTGCCTTTGCGAATAAAAATTGAAGAAATTTTTCAGAGCGCGATGGCATTTTGACCCAAGGTTAAAATTGTACGAAAAGGGTATGCAAGCATGGCAAGAGGATTGGGTATGGAAACAGAGAAAGAGAGAGAGAGAGAGAGAGTGAGTTGGATGGGGAGAAGGTGCAGTGGGACAGGGGACACCTTTTCGCAGTCAACCGCAACTTATGGCGCGCGCTCGGCAATTTAACGCTTGCGATTTTCGCTAAGGGATTTGCACACCCCTCCTGCCAAGCCCCCTACAAGGGGGGAGGTGGTAGAAGATTGTGCGATTGAATGCCAAAATGCACACAAATTGCGCAAATGCTGCAGCAGTGCAAAAAAGCGCAGCCAGAGGGAAGAGGGTGGGCAGCACAGGGGAAACACTTGGGGTGGCGCTGCCTTCTCGCTGCTCGTCACGCTCGGCAGCGTTTTTGTTTTAGCTGCGGAGCCTCTGTCGAGAGCTTATAAAATTCACACGCTGCACTTTTCCCGACTTCCCAAACACTCGACTCGACGGGTGCCACGCCCCAGCACAGCCTTCTTCTTTTTTTTGGGTTACCCATGGGGAAACCTTTTGCCAAATGCAATTTACTTCTGTGTGTTTTATTGCAGCCCCACTAAATGCCTTCCATGACTCCACGCAGCCTTCTCCTGCTGCTCCTCCTGCTCTCACTCCCTTCTTGACCTCACTCCGCACGCAGTCGCCTTCTTTTTTTTCAGTTTTGGCTAATTAAATTTTATGCTTGGTAATTTTAGAAAAAGGCCTTACACATTTTCTTGGACGCCGTACAAGTAATCAGGGGCGCAGAGAGTGAGAGAGAGGGAGAGAGGGAGAAAGGGAATGGCTTAACCTGCTCGTTTTTAAGTACGTCTCTTGCGGCGTATTTTGCTTTCATTCCTTGCCTGCAATTTACAAAAATCGCACAAGTTGTGCATATAAAAGAAAGCAGAAAAACGAGAAAGAGAGTGAGAGAGTGAGAGAAGTCTGGAGGCGGGGGCGTGGCAATAAATAAAACATCCACGAAAAATCGTTGCATACTTTCGGGTGCAGCGCACCGCGTCGCCCAGTGCACACTCTGAGGAATGCCCAAAAAAAAAAATACTACACGAAAGCCAAGCTTGAAAATGCAGCAATAAAATAAAAGAAAAACAACATGGAAAACACTATGAAAGATATTCAAAAAATAAAGGATTTCAATACAATACTTAAGAGATCAACAGAAATGGAAATATAAAAGAATTTTTCAAGCCAATTATATTATTGCACACTACTTGAGGTCTATCTGAAAAAATCAATTTATTTTAGCTTGAAAAAAGCTACTATAATAGCTGACATCTTAGATTTTATGACGTATACAGATGATTCTTGATCAGAGAAATATAAAATCATTTTTTTAGGTCAACTTTTTTATGTGCTTTCTCAACTTCTTAAGGTTTATCAGAAAATATATATTTAAATATATATATTATAAAAATATAATATATTATAATAATATAATATATTCCTTTTCAGAGTTCACAAGTTACAGACTACATTTATAATTCTATCGAGCAAATTAAATGATTTCGAATTGAAAAACTAAACTAGGCAGCAGCACATTAGAAACAAGCTTTGTGGCGTCACGCTGCGTTGTGCCTCGTCGTGCCTCGCGTTTTGTGCTGTGTTGTGCTGTGATGCATGCAACATTAGTCAATGGAGGCGGAGGCGCTGCTCTGCGCAGCGTATCATAACAATACATAATAAATAGCAGATGATGCGACAAGGCAGCAATGAAATCGATTTTCGAGCGACAGCAAAATGCAACAAAAGCCGAGAGCACAACATAAAAAATCGTCTGCGAACAGTGCGACGGGAAATCCCAAATGTATGTGTAGGCTAGCAACGACTATGTAATACGCTACAAGAAGCATAAGCTCAGGTTAGAGGCAAATAAACTATCAATGATATAAAATCAATAACGCACGAAACTTTCCTATCCTCTAGTTTTCTTTAAGTTTGGGGATTTTCTTGATTTACCTTGAGTTTCCTTGAGTATCCTTAAATTTTTGTTTGAGTTTTCTTCTGACTCCATATTATTTTTTGATTGGATGGAGATGTACTGCTTAGAGTTTAGAACTTTTTATCCAGTCCACTTATGCTAATGAAATCCATTAATCATCTGACTCCATAAATTTTAATAAAATTCCAGAAAGTTCCATGATTTTCTATGAGTTTCTATGGGTTTCTTTGAGTTTCCGGGAGTTTCCTTTTAATTCCTTGAGTTTCCTCTGCAACAACAAAGAGAACATTCTATAAAATCGATGGTATAGTCAGAAAATTTTATTTCTAAATTTGCTTTGCAAAGCTATCGACAAAATGAGACTACCCCGCTCTGTCAGTGCAGCTCGGGCAGTGTATCAATTTATTCGTTTATGCCTCCCATGCCCCATGCCACGTCGCGACGTGACGTGGCGTTGTGGCTCGCATAAAGATTTTTCGATTATGAAGAAAAATGCACAGCTGACGGGCGGACATTTATCACTTGCCACAGCGTGGGGCAGCATCAGCATCACGGGCAGCAGCAGCAGCTGAAGGCAGCCTGCCCGCCAGGCAGGGTTGCCACCGAGCAACTTAATTGAATTCAATATACATATGTAGATGGTAAATACATGCTCTATATAGAGTAATGTTTATACCAAGTGATCAGTAGAGTGGGTAACGCTGATCAAATTACGCTGAGCTTCCCCCAACCCACGTTTAAGACTTAAATTCAAATTCAATTTGCACCACTGTGCATGTGCATGTGTGTGTGTGTATGTGTGAGAGAGTTTATCGTTAAAATTTGATGCTATTAAATTTAATTGTGCATAAATTTTCAATCAAAATGGCCACAGAAAGACGGAGAGAGAGAGTAAGAGAGAGAGAGCAGGACAGAGAAAGAGCGAGTCAAGATGAAAATAAAAGGAAAATTTTGAAAATTGCGCAGCTTTCAAGCAGGCAAAAGGAGCGATAGAGAGAACACAAGAGAGAGAGAGGGAGAGAGAGAGTAGACAGGGAGGGATTTGGACTGCCTGTTAAGATGCAGCAAGTGCAGGCTAAGGTATGACAGAAGGATTAAGCAAACGAGTGCTTATCCAATAAAATACCCTGTAATTGAGCATAAAATGCTTGTGAAATTACTGACTTGAATGAAGTGCAAATAAATATCATAAATATATGAGATGATTCGGGTTTATTTTAAAAAATATATTAAGATATAAAGTATTAAAGGATTTATGGTAGAAGTTATTATATTTGAAATAACTTAGCCATGCGAAAATATTACTATATTTTATTTATATATTACTAATTTATCCCACAAAAAATAATATATTAATATAATCTAAAAATATAAAATCTACTATATATTTTCTTAGCATAAGAGATTTGTAAATAAATATTAGTATTAATATTATTATTATTAATACTCAAGATAATATAATAATATTTTTTAATACTTATAGTCATTCACAACAGCATACCCTTTCTAAGCACCCGCTTCTCTTTGCAGGGTATCGAACAAAAAAGCACAAAAACTGTTTGTGCAACTTGAGTTTTTAAGTAAAATAATTCCGTCTCGAGGTGTTTAAAGTCAAGCAAAAATATTTGCCATGAGCAACTGCGGAAATATACCCCAATCCTGTCTATCTGTCTGTCTCTCTGTCTGTCTGTCTGACAATATGTGTGCAGGAAGCAGATATTAAAGCACAAAAGAAAACTTGAAAATGAATTTAAAATGAAATGCTGACAGCAGTTACCCCTGCCCGCCCATCAAACCTACAGGTTTTGCCCTTAATCTTTCCCTTAACTCATGACACTGGACTCAGCTTAGAGTTCCATTACAGCAGCTACCCGTGATTTATATGCACGAATAACTCAAAAGGGGAACGTTCTTTTCCCCCAAGTTTTCGAGGCGCATAATGATATGTCTTTAAGGTAATACGTGGATTATAAAATAGTTTATGCAAGCTCTCTGAAATACAACTTATAACTTATAAATATATATTTATAAGTAATATTTTGTATATATTTATAGATATTTTTGAATATAATATATAATATAATATAATATAATATAATATAATATAATCAAACTCAAAAAGTGCTCAGAAAATTTTAAAAATTTACAGATATATCAGAAAGCAAATATTTACCCATAAAGCCAGACAGAAAGAGCGTGGATGAAATCCATTTGAACTCTAAATTTGACTTGGGAGTTATATTATGATGGCCATAAATGCCAAATACAAGTTCAACCTGTCCATCAACAGCAAGAGCCATTTAACCTGACACCTTTAACATGGTTAATATATATATATTAAATACCCTATTTATTCAAAGATGCGTACAAAATTGTTTACAATGAACGACTAGTTAAATGTCCATAATTTAGCCAACTTTTCTATTGTTTAAAACATTTTTGTTTAATAATATGCCAGTCTTACTATTCAGTACAGGGTATTTGCCCATTCAAAATGCCATTTTTAGACTATTGCATAATTAATTTTGTATATGTGAACTTTGCATTCAACATTTAATTGGCTGCCAGTCAAAATGTCGAGCTGAGTCGGCGTTCGAGCCCGATAACTATTTTTGAAATTGCCATTATCGCGCAGTTGCAGCAAAATGAAAATAAAATAAATGCAAATTAAAGCATAGTTTGAGGCGCACACACACACAGACAAGTTGCAAAAACAAACAAGCTGAAAAACTCATCCCAAGCGAATCGCACGTCAAAATTCTATATGTACGAATAATGCAAATAAAGTGTTAAAACAAGAACCAAGTTTGTATACTCTTACTAAAGAATAATCCTCATATTTTTCTACTTTTCTACACCATCCAAGTTCACCATGATTACGAAATTTACTTGAGCTAGAAACACACACATTTTTTTGATATATTCACTGAAACTAACATTGACGTACGGATTACAAATTTTTTTAAAATTTCATATAACAATGTTTGCCGTTAAAATTTCATATTTTTTACCAATGATTGTAAGCCTATTTTTACATTGTAATGGCGGAACGCTACTCGACTCGGAAGCATCATTGGAATCCACAATGTATACCGTTTTGATAATGCTAATATTGCACAAGATGAAAGTTTTATATACCAATTTTGGTGACTCAATATGGATCAAATTAATCGAGAGTTTCGTCATATTTCTATTAATTCAAGCTACATTATTCATATCGTGGGATCATATAGAGATGATTGGCAATAATGTTGCCAGATATATTGTATCGAAATGGGTCAATGATAATGAACCCTCATCGTGGCTGGCAAGAAAGCTGGTTGACTCAAGTGGCACTCTCTTTATTCTGGCCCTCGAGTATTTGACATTTCTCTGGCTATTCGAGCTATCAGATTTACTGGAACTATTCGGTGAACATGATATGATGGCATACAGCTAGATAACGATTTCTAAGCTAAGCTTTGGAATTTATTTTCTAAAGATTAAGCAAAAGTTATTTTCTTCTTGTATATTAAGTAAGTGATCTCTGGGTTCAAGTGCACATCCACAGCGTGTGCCTATCAAGTCTAGCCAAGTTTCTAATATATTCTCTTCTCGCACAGCTCGTTGATGGGGTTTCCTCAGGCTGTGTGCATGTGTGGGCGCTAGCTAGACGATAGCCGGCTGTCAGTTTATTTAATTGAAATGTTCCTGCAAACCTATAAATTACAAACACATCCAATGTGCATGTCCTCCACAAAGCCAGGGGGAGGAAAGAGATAGGGCAAAAAGCAGTGTGACGTAGATAGATACACACATTAACAGCTGAAATTTCATGCATGCCAAGCTTCAAAACAAACACAGAGAGAGAAAGCCACTTAAATGCACGATGGGTGGATACCCTGTCTTAAAATATAGTTTAAAATAAAATTCCAACTAAGACAGTTCTGTGTTTATGATTTGATCGTTTGTATAAGCATTTCCAGCTCATCTCCTTATTTTATAGGATATCTGAAGTAAACATAAATGCTGCACTTAGCTGACAAGACGTTGCATACTTCTTGGCGCCTAGCAAACAATCCAGCTGCTTGCGATGTGGCAAGTGCAAGTCGCAAGTGACAAGCAGCAAATGCAGCTGCAGCTGCAACTGCATGTTGCCTTTGCCCTTTGCCCCTACAACTGCAACATGCTCTTTGGAAGTCGACAAAAATATACTATCTGCCAAAGTGGCAAATATTTATGGCCAAATGCAAGAGTGGCAGGGGCAATCGCCTAGATTCCAACAGTTGCAACAGCTCAGCGCCAACTCCCTCTCTCTCTCTCTCCCCAAACAGTTTGGCCTCAGTTCGAATTATGCCAAACTTTGCACGGCCTTTTGGCCCATTTGTCGGTCAGCTGACAGTTGGGCCGAAAAGTAAATAACAAATATCATGAAAGAAATATACGAATGTAAAAATAGTTTTATATGTATATATGTGGTTAGAGACAGTTACTACTTATTACACTTGCAGTAGGCGTGTCGAGGGTACTACATATCAAATTTTTAATCGTATTTGAAATGATTTTTTACCCAAAATTTAGTATTGCCCAAAACAGTTTTAAACACTTTTGGCCGCAATCGATCAAAAATGAAAACACACGATTTATGATTTTGAAAAAAAAAAAAAAAAAATTTCTGAAAAATCATAGAGATCCTTACCTCAGATTGCAAGAAAATTTAAAAAATTTCAAAGAGTCTAAATTACAATTATTTAAATGTCGAATCACTCAAGAAGTCAAAACATAAACAAAATGTCATTCCGCATCAAAATTGATTGATTTTTAAAAAAGTTATGATGGGTGCAAGGTTAGGTTAGAGGACCTGTAGAGGGTCCTACATGTCAAATTTTTGGTCGACTTTGACATGAATTTTGGCTCAAAATTAAGTATCGCCCAAAACACTTTTAAACACTTGTTTAGTACTTATGTTGACTTGCTCTATCGATTGAAAGTGAAAACTCGCGATTTAAAATTTTGAAAAAAAAAATTTTTCTGAAATATCATAGGGGGGACCCTTACCTCAGATGCCAAAAAAAATTCATAAAAATGTCAAAGTGTCTTTATTGCAATTATTTAAATTTGTTATTATATAAGGGGTGAAAACATAAACAAAATGTCATCCCGCATGAAAATCGGTTGATTTTTAACAAAGTTATAATGAGAGGCAGGTGAGGTGAGAGGTCCTCTAGAGGGTGCTACATGTCAAATTTTTGGTCGACATGAACATGATTTTTGGTCGAAAATTAAGTATCGTCTAAAACCATTTTAAACAATTGCTTATTACTAATATTGACCTCCGCAATCGATTGAAATACAAAGCTGGCGATTTACTATTTTGAAAAAAAAAAATTTTTTAAACAATCATAGGGGGGACCCTTACCTTCAGATCGAAAAATATTTAAAAAATGTCAGTCTATATTGAAATTATAGAAATGTAGGATTACTCAAGAGATCAAAACATAAACAAAATATCATTCTGCAAGGAAATCTCTGCATTATTAACAGAGTTAGAGCTGTGATAGGTAGACAAGTGATGTTAGAAGGACTGTCGAGGTTATAGGTTTAGGAATTAGCTTGAGTAAACTTCCTGACCAGGCAAAGTGCCACAGTTTTGCCCCCAACAATTCACGAAAAAAACGGAGCTTAGCACAATCATTCATTCATAATTGGGTTCTGCTCCGAATCGCTTTGCTTTTCTCGACTACACTTATCACACAAACACAGACTTGAATCGATAACAGCAATTTATCGTTTAGAGAAGGTGTAATGGCTCCTTAAACACACTTACCCACACAAACACACACACACACTTTACGCACACTCTATAGCAGGCACAATTTGCATTCGGCACAGGCATAGTTACAGTTATTTAATGCTCACACACACATACACACACACACATGGGCGCGCGCGCAGGTAAACACACACACACACAAACACTCGCACGCACACACACACACACACACCTGTTTAAGTATAAGTGGTTGTGCTTGGCCAAGCAAATGAAGCAAGTCCTGGCGAGCCACTAGAGCTCCACATCGTACTTGCATCACCGCACCCACTCCCCGCCCCTTTGCCCCAATGAGCATTCGTGCGAGCTACGCGCTGCCCTAGAAGGGAGCGAAGGGGAAGCGTGAGAGTGCAAATGGGGTAGAGGGGAGAAAGGGGGGGTTAACTGTGTTCTCCCCGAAAATGGTTGTCGTAAAGTGTAAAGTCAACATTTTGTGCTGCAATTAAAGCCAAATTGCAAAGGCAAATAAATTTGCCAAGTAAATCGCTCGAAAGTCACACAAACTGCCAAGTGGAAACGCTTGACCACTCGTAGCGTCACTCTCTCGCTCTCTCTCACTCTGACACTATTTGGGTACTCCAAGTGCGAGTGTCGAGAGCTTAAGGGGTTTATCTAACGCTCGTTAGGTATGTGTGGTATATACATAGCAAAAGAGAGATCGTTGTGCAGCATTCCAAGCCAACTTTATAGGCCTAAATTGCTTCATTTCCAAAGAAAATTCCATGTTTTGGCGCCCACCGTGGGCACAATACATTATGTACTTAAATATATATTGAGTAGGAACAGGTAATAAGTTTTAAGTGACTTTATAAAGTAGCTTACCTAATAATTAACAAACTACAAACATTTTTAAAGACTTAAATCCTTAATTTATAAGTGTTGGCGCCCAACGTGAGTACATAGCATATACTCCAGCTGCGGTTAAGAAATATACATTTATTGAGTGTGAATTGCATGAGAAAATTATTGGACTTTAAAACCTTAAGCCACCTCACTTAAAGCCTAACAATATACTTCAAGTTTCTTGGCGCCCAACGTGGGTGCACCTTTCTTTTTGGCACACAATGTAAGACAAGAAAGTTTGCATTCCATTTTCGTTAGGTATTCTTTATCCCACCGTGTTTCTTTCCATACAATTTCATTTTTATTTTAATCCTAAATGATTTGTGTCGACTTTTTGGACACGTTGCGGTGCTACCCAACATTTGTGCCAAGTTATCTGAATAAAAAACGTTAAGATAACACAACGTGCCAAATGCGCAACCCCTTTTCGCAAAACAAAATAAATTATTCATAGAGTATACGCCGATGTCGGTGTTTTGTCTGTGCCAGCGCTAAGCACGTGTAAAAGCCAAAGCATTCGTGTCTTGGGCACGTGTAGAGTGGGAGAGAGAGAGAGAGAATGGGAGATGCCGCGCGCAAGGAGATTTACGATTACCAAAGTAAAATACTAACCAGGACACTTGCCCAAAACAGGCACACTAATTCAAGCCGACAAGCCGTAGAAGCCAGACCAGACCAGGCCAGAAGCTCTTAAACCATGTTATGAGGGGCGAGAAAGACAGATAACGTAAGGGACCAGTAGGTAGGTCCGAAGTATCCGGCCAAGTTAGCCCTGTCAGTTGATGCCGTCTCTGAATCTTAGGTTTTGATTGCGGTTTGCGAACTTTTCAAGCGGCATTTCAGATTGCAGATTAAGTAAGTTAGACATGGAGTAGGTAGATACCCAGCTTTAGTTGCATCAATCGTTCTGTCAGTTATTAAACAACATTTGTGGTCGGTCTCGTCTCGAAGTCTCTTTGTCATTTTTATGGTTTCTGCCGTTTTGGTCACTTTAAAGATTTATGCATTGGTAGCGGGGGCATCTGTTCAAATTGTTTATGGCATCACATGGCGTATGCGCAATTTGTTATAATAAACATGTTGCTCGGCTTTTCAGCTTACTCTTCGCTTGCAGTTTATGCACGCTCTCTCTCTCTATCTCTTTCTCTCTCGCTCTCACTCCCTTTCTCTTTCCCTTTCGCACATCCTGTCAACTTGTCAAACAATTTATTACGCCTGCTCCGCGTTCCGTTATTTCATCGTCGTCCTGGTCGTCGACGTCGTCGTCGTCGTTTCGCCGCCGTTACCATGCCAACCCATCACATGATGATTTATAGCTGCCCGCCTGGTTTAAGTTGTCGCCTCCGGTCGGTCGGTCGGTCGACGGTTTCTTTTCTTTGCATATATCATCTATATATGTGTACATATATTTTTTAACAAAAAATTTAATTTCGCCGCATTGTTTGCTTTTCAGCTGAACTTCTCGTTTAGGTTCTTCAATGCGACGCAGCACAGCGCAACACATAATTGATGACGGAACAAGTGTCTGAATGGCAACTCAAACACACACACACACGCACACACACTCACACATGACAGAGTATATACATATAGCATATATGAATAAACATTAGCTTGAAGTGTTGCGATATGTTTCCTTGTTCGGCACTCGCACTTCTCACACATTCTAACGCCAAAATTCTTGTGGATGTGAAGAGAGAGCGTTTGACGTGTATAAATTGTTAGATGGAATTCAAAATGGATGATGGGTTTTTCATGCGTTTGGGCGCCCAACGTGGGCGCACATTTTAGCTTGTATACTCAAAAAGTGAATTAATATTCGAATAGGGAGAGCAGATCTAATGTTTGCATGACTAGCGTTGGCACCCAACGTGGGGGTTCAAATTTATATTTTATAACAAAAACCAAAAGAAATAAACTTTTTTTTCTTATCTACTTCCTTGTTGAACGTCAACTATACTAAACATATTTATCATAGGTATCTTAAGCCCATCCTGAGTAGGATCCCCGGCCAAGGTGCTTGACAAGGGTCTTAGGCAGCCAAAGAAATCGTCAACCTAACCTAAGTCGTTGTAATCTATGAAATTGTTTTCCAACACACACATAATCGGTACATCGGATTAGGGCTTAGGGAACCCTAGATAGATGTGTATGTACGTTAGACTTCCCCTAGCTTAACCACCTAATTGACAATCACATTGCCAGTGGTCATTGGCCATGCTCGGCGATGCTCGGTCGAGCGTTTCTCACTTAACCGCTGCCAGTCCCCAGTTGACAGTTGACAGTTGTGTCCGAGTGTCGACGAGAGTTCCAAAAGAAACCTAATCTCTCTCTCTCTCTTTCGCTTTCTCTCATTGGCCATGCTACCAGTAAAACCTTTTTGCACCCGCTTCTCTGATATCTATTACAATCAAATTGCAAATTAAATCAGAAAACGGAATTAAACGGACTTGTAAAGCGAAACGCAAAAGGGAAATGCAAAGCCAACTGAAACGGAATACGAAAAAGAGAAAGAAGAAAAAAGAAACCGACTACGACCACGGCGATGAATAACTGTGGGAAAGGGATGGAGGGGGAGAGGAGAAGAAGAAAACAGGCGACAGCTTTGGTCACGATTCTGTGGGAAATAAGATGAAAATCGTTTAAATGCGTTAGTTAAACAAGTCAAGTTATAAGTTCATTTTCCGGCAACCGCACATATCCGTTGAAGGTAAACGCAAATCCAATCCCCACTGCCTTCCTCATTCCTCTCTTTTTCCCCCCCTTAGCAGGTGGCCAGCGAAGCGTGGGATTCCATAAAATCGCTGGCCAAGTGGCAAGAGCAAACACAGCTCTTAAGGCAGGGAACTACGCGTCCAGGGAATCATTGTCGCTGCAAGCGCTTTGGCATGGTAGTACCATAGCCCGACTGAGAACCAACTAACCATGCAGCAAAGCCAAGCCAAAACTGTCCCTACAGCATGAACAGATGTACCGAAGAAGCAGATGAATAAGGTACTGAAAGGTACTAAGTAAGGGTCTATTCGCCTTGATAATACCACGTAATAGGTAGGTAGGAAGCTACCTTCCACGAGCAAAGAGCTAGCTACCGTGCTCGATCAAAGAGCTAGCTCCCTTCCTCGATCAAAGAGCTAGCTCCCTTCCTCGATCAAAGAGCTAGAACTACCTACAACAATCAATGAAAAAGCTACTTCCCAAGTGCAAAGAGTGAGGTACCTTCCACAATCTACCTTCCAAATTCAACGATAAAAGAGTTACAGTATTTGTACCTCCATCTCTCTACTTCTCTATACCTTCCTCGAACAAAGAACTTCCTTCCTACATTCCTCGAACAAAGAACTTCCTAAGCCTCCCGATTCTACCTCGTACATTGAGCTAGCTTCGACGATTAAAGAGCTACCTTTCACAATCCTAGAGCAACACTACTCTCTACTAGCATGGACTATACCACGTTCTAAGTTCTTGAGCTACCTTCTGCTATCCAAGAGCTAACCAATTCTCTACTTGCAAAGACGCATACTGAGTTAGGAGCTACCTTTCACGATCCAAGAGCTACACTATACGAGTACACTTCTCTACCATACCAAACCATGCAGCATCATTTAGACTCGATATGTTTGGCCCTTCATGGAAGCAAAGGACAGCAACAGAATTGAGCTGCAAAACTTGATATGCCTGAGCTAGTATGTCTTCTGCATATCCTGCATTTTCCCTTTAAAGACCCCTTTCTCTCTACCCTACTCCTTTTGCTACAGGGGCGCTAACAAGCTGAGCAGAGCTTGAAAGGGGTTAAGGGACCGTTGTGGGCGGGGAAGGGGTAGAAAAAAAAAAACGAGTTAACGCTCCCAGTTGTACGCTTTGTAGGGTCTCCAGCTACGTCTCCGCTCGACTGCTCTGCCACTCAACTGGACTAAACTGACGACAGCAGCGACACAGCTGGGAGTTGGCTGGTCTGAACTGTGCTGGTCCTCTGGCTACTGCCTGTAAAACCCGTTGACTGTCAACTGGCTTTACTCAATGCAATTCACCAAATTCCTCTACCCAAAACCCTCGAGAGAGAGAGTGCAAAGGAAAAGTTTTTAGTTCGAAAAAAAAGGGTTTGGGGTTGGATATTCGTGCTGGTGCTGCAGCTACAGCTGCAGGTGCTGCATCTGCTGCAACTTGTTGGGGCCATTGCAACCCTTCAGCTAATGCTGCATATTTGTGTCAGAGTTGTCAAAGTTCCAAAATGACCGCAGGAAATGACCGAGTGAAGAGCGCGAGACGATGATGATGAAGGAGAAGCGTGTATAGCAGCATAGCGTAGCGTTGCGCAGCGTTTAATTAGCGTAAGTAAGTGAGACAGCACTGTCAGTCCATTCATTGGGTGACAACAAGCATCACGACTCCGACCGCCGGGCTCTCAATCATGTGCGTGTGTGTGTGTGCGGGTGTGGGTGCTGTGTGTAACCAACCGCGATAACAAACACTTTGGTTAGGGCGCTGAGGGCGTGGACCGTTTAAGTGTCAACGCAAACTGCCGAGACGAGGCGACAGCTCGACAGCAGCCCCGCTGGGCAGTTGAAGTTTAGTTAACACTTGCGCAGGGATCAAGTGCATTGCAAATGTTGTGGGTGGGTGGGTTAAAATAGGAATATATGCAGCAATTATAGTTATAGAGACATCTACCCATTAGTAGTGAGTATGAAAAGTAGGGTAATTAAAAGGGGAAGCTGTAAGTTTAGGTAGTACAAGCTCAGGCATGATAAACTATAGAGAAAAATTGGAATAGAAATTATATAGAGAGTCAAACATACATAGTACTTCAAGCTTTTTTCTTATCCAACTTCCAGCTAACATTACAAATATTACGTATACGTAATCTGTATTTAAAGCGTACCTAAAACTGACCCCTATATGCGTGGGATGTTTAGCAGGGAGCTCTATGTATGTCCTGCTCCATTTGAGCACCCTTGTGGCATGCATAAATGCAGGCAAAGCATTCCATTTGCCACAGTTGGACATTTTGGCCATGTCAAGATTGAAATCGTTTTTGAAAACTGTTAGCAAACACCCTAACCCCCAATCGTACCTAACCGTCCCTTATTGCCCCATGTGACTAGAAGCAAAATTCAACTGGTAAAAGTTTGGTGCATCCATTAAGAGATTTGCAGAGATGAGCAGAGAAGGATTGGGATAGGAGGATCTAGCATGATATTCTAGTATTCTATCTTAACGACACATTTGCCTGCTATTATAATAAATCTTTAATTCACACACAGAAAAATGCAAAAATCTGCTCAGATCAAATCAAAACAAAAACTTCAACATGTGCGTGCATGCGCGTGCATGCATGTGAATCGACTGTGTGACCGTTCGTGAGTGTTGACATGACACCAAAGCGACTACACTTTATAGTTTTTGAGTAAGTACACAATATGGGCGAGCGAGTGCATAAATGAATGACTCGACACTCCGCTGAATGACAGACGCGATGCCAAGCTGTGTATGAGAGAGAGAGAGGGACAAAGAGAGAGAGAGAGAGAGCGAGTGCAACAGCAAGTGGGAGTGGAAGCGTGTACGTGCCTCCTGCAGAGCAAAAAGACAAAGCGCAATGGAAAGCAACTTCAAGAACGAATGCGGTGTCTTGTATAGGGTATGATAGACCAGATAAGAAACAAAAATAAGTGTAGAAAGAGTTAAGATAATTTTGGAAAACGTTGAAAGTTTTTATTTAAGATCTAAAATCATAATTCCACTTCTTAAATTTGTAATTTAACACTTTTGAAATATTTTTAGTTCCATTCCATTTCCATTCCACTTTTCCGAAGAAAATATTTACTTTAAGCAAGAAATTCTCATTTTTTCTTGTGATAATAATGATATAAGTTAGAAGAGCAGACATTTAAAGCAAGTCTACTGCATATTCCTCCCAGATTTTTTCAAATTTAAAGTTTCATTCCATCGTACCAGTTCAATTTTCAATTTTGTGTTCCATATTCCATTTCTTTCTTCATGTTATTTTACTTTTTCCAGCATTTAATATGAGCACAAAACTTTACACAGTGCTCCATGTGTTTCTTCTTGTTTTCTCTGCCATTTTTCTTGTTCTTTTCTCCACCTCCACCCCCTCCTCTTCCTCTTCTTTTCGCTTCTTGTAGCATCGTTACTTTGCTTTAGCCGTGTTTTAGTGCACGCTTAATGCTCATATGCTTTATTATACTTGTACTTAACTACATATGTGATGCTTTTTACGGTTTCTACGTGCGTCTCTAACGGTAGCTACGACTACAGCAAGTGGAGCATAGTGCTGCCCAGAAGGCAGAAGGGATCCATGCTCAGCAGCGTTTTGTATGTCACATTCCTTTAGTTGGCTAGAGATTTACTTGGATTTATATGAAAGTTGAGTCGGGTCAGTCGGATGCACGCAAAGTGAGGTTAAGTTAAGGCTAAGCTTTGGTTAATAATCGCCATAAGGTAAGAGAGACAAGTCAACTGGAAGCTGCAAAGCAGATTGGAATTATAATATCTCATCGCAAGGCAGAGAGAGTAAATCAGAGCTGCAAGTTAACTTCAAACTCTTCCATGAAAATATAAGCATGTGTTCTGTATTTATGAAGGTGTCTGTGTGCGTGTCTAGTTTCTACAGCCTTAAGACATATTGTCAAGAAATTTGATAGGTCTAGCCCTTATAATAGCTTAGATATAGGCGTTCATACAGACAGAAATAGCTAAATCGACTTGCTTGTTGATGCTGATCAAGAATATTTAATTTGTGGGACCGGAGATGTTTTCTGTTGCATAGTACAAAGGCACAAAGCCATAAAACCTTTCTATATAGAGTGAAGAGTATATATCTCTAGCCTGGTGTGATTTCAGCTTGGTTGGAAGTTAAAAAGGCAGCCTCGAAAGGCTGTGCAAGTGAGACAGATACAGTTACATACGCATACTTCAATTAGCATATAATTTACTTTGGGCTCATCAGAGTTCATCAGAGCGCTAATTAAAGCGCCTTTTAGTTGCAGCCATAAAAGCCAAGGTGAGCAATTGCCCTCACTGTGTATCTGTGTGTAGCATATGTATGTGTGTGTGTGTGTGTGTGTGGTTAACCTGAAAGTATCGCAAGTGGCACATGTGTTGAGCTCCGAGCTCTTGGCACCTTTATGTCGTATTTTAAGGACATCTGCCTTACGTCTTTATGTGGTACGCTCTGTAAGTGCTGCTCAGGCAGCCTTTTTTTTTGGTCAAATCTGGCTTCTTTAGTAGGTTTTTAGCGGGAAATATATTCATGTTACGGTTTTAGTGGGACTAAAAGATCTTTTTTAGAGTTTTTTATTGAACTATCTAGCTTTTTTTGCTTAATTTTTCATCAAAAATAGTTTTTTTTCAGGCAGCACTGTTTGGACTCAGGCTCAGATTCCTTTTACTTCCTCCTACTCTTGCCTTTTGACCACATTCTTTTTCTCTTTTTCTCACTCTTTCCCTCTCTCTCTCTCTCTCTCTTGTACTCAATTATTTTGCAGTTTTTGCTTGTTTTCGTTGGCTAATTAAAACCAAAACAAATACAATTGTCACCGCTGTCAACGCCACAACATTGTTCCTAGTGTGACCTGAGTGTGTGTGTGTGGGGTGTGTGTAGGGTGTTTGTGTGTGCGTCATTGCTTAGCCATTGCAACAAACCACGAACAATAAGCAAGGACAATGCAAATGAAGTGGGCAGGCACAGCATGTAGCAGAAGGAGGAGCAGGAGGAGCAGAAGGAGGTTGTGCTGCCTGGGCAGGGCAAAGGACACAACAACAATAACATGAAAGAAAGCAAGGAAGAAGAGCAAGAGAGACAGAGAGAGAGAGAGAGAGGAAATAAAAGAGGAACAACTATTGCAGACAGACAATGAATGTCACCAGAGGGCGAACTTCCCCTTTGCCCTCTCAACCCCTCCCTCTCGCTCTCGACCCTCTCTCTCAGTCTCACTCGTCCTTGCACTCATCCACTTATTGTTGCTTTGTGCTTGTCTGTCCGCTTTGTTGCTCTGTTTATTTTGAAACATATTCCCGCTGCGTGCTGTGGTTTCACTTCTGGCCTTTTGTTGTTGTCTCCCATGTTGTTGTTGCTGTTGTTGCTGTTGTTGTTGTTGTTGTTGCACTTATATCACAGCCAGACAAAGAGCCCAGGCAACCCGCCAATGCTCTGTGGCGAGACGATAGTTCTAATTGTCGACGGGTTGCCCAATAAGTTTTGCAAACATACAAAAAAATAGTTCGCTTTGACTGTGAACCGGTTCAAAAAAGTTGCCTATAAGTCTAGTTTGGTTTGCTTCCACTAACCTAAGAAAGAGTTCAGTTTGAGGCTCTTTCTGAACCGGTTCAAAATAGTTAAACCTCTTTTAATCTTTAATCTTAACATTTTAAAACGGAGAAGTACTGATTCAGCTATGGAATCTCTAAGTTAAATGTGTAAACTAATCAAAAAACCTTTTTGAACCGGTTCAGCATAAAAACTAATGCCTTAAACCCTAAATCGTAGCTCTTAAAACCGGAAATTTTGGGTTTAACTTATTCTGTACGTATTGACGTTGGATTATTATGTACTGAGACAAAGTTTCAGCTTACAGTTCTATGCTCCACAATTATTTCAATTATTTTAAATCTTTAGCAATATATTATTCCTATACGACTTTCTGGTTTATATGCTCCAAAAACTAAAGAAACTGCTCCACTTTTTTTAGGGAGGCATATGAGGAACAACACTTGGCCATGGCTATTGTGAATGGGTTTGCAGCTATTGCTTTTGCTGCTGTTGTTGGCCAAACAAGTGTTGTCTGCTGTGGCAGTTGGTGAACCCTTCTAAAGATACCCACTATCCTCTCAGCCCTCTCTTCCCTCTCTTCCCTCTCTACCCACTCTACCCTGTGCCACCTTCAAGCACAGTGTGCGGGTGCATGGCAAACTAATGTCATAGTCACGCCGCATGACGTTGACAACAATAATGTTGATGATGTGGGGCAGGATGAGAGAGAGAGAGAGCGGTAGAGACGAGGTTTAGCGACAGAGATAGATGGGGAGAGGCAGAAGCAAAGCAGCGACTGCTTTGGGTCTATGTAAGTGCGGAAGGTTTCGCTGGCCACGCTGGCGTATGTGCAACATTTGGTATTTTGCCTCAGTCGGTTGTTGCAACCTGTCGCTGATGTGGCATTTGCATTTCTTTGTGCGGCAACTTTTATCGGGCATCTACTTTTGTCCCACCTCCCTCTCCTTCTCTCTCTATCCCCCTCTTTTTCTCTCTATCCCCTCTCTGCCCTTCTCCCTCCCCTTACTCGCTCTGCCGCTGCAAAGCAAAATCAAATTAGGGCTCAATGTTGCAAGCATTGCAAAAGGCTAGAAAAAAAAAGGCTAAAGCGTGGCAAGCGGTAGGGCTGGGTAGGTAGGAGGGTTGCCAGACTCGAATTATGGCAATGAGGAGCGGCATGATAACGGTACATTGCATTATCCGTAACTGTCGCTGCCTAATGGCAACAAATTTTCAATGCTTCAAGTGAAGCTCTCTCTATGTGGGTGTGTGGAAAGGTGTATGGGTGTGTGTGGCAGGTCTGTGAGTGGGTGTGTGTATGGAACTGTGTCTGCGATGTGAATTTTTATTTCGCTCGCACAGCTGACATCGCCCTTTTGTATATGACAAATGGCAAAAAAGGCTCGCACGGGTCGCACGCTGTCTTTACTGTGCTCTCTCTCTCTACCTCTACCTCTCTTTCTCCCTCTCACTCTACCTCAGTCTGTCTCTCTCTAACTTGCGCCCTGTCGACAGTTGCATATGCTGTAAATGTAATAAGTAATGCATGCATAATAAAAATGCAAGCTACAGCTTCTGCTTCCCATCTCACTCTCTCAGTCTCCCTCTCTCTCTCTCCCTCTCTCTCTTTCTCTTTCTGCGTGGCATACTTTTGGGCTGCATAGAAATTTGTTAGATTGAAATGTTATAAATCAAAGCATGTGTGTGCGAGATGGTGTGTGCGAGTGGGTGTGTCTAGTGTGGTGTGTGTGTGTGTCTCTCTATTTGTGGCAAATTGAAAAGCAAAACAGTATAAAGACAACATCTGGTTGAAAAGTCTTTGCAGTTTTCACACATGTATACGAGGTCAGATCACAATTTAAAGCACAATTTAACTGCAAGCTATGGTTTTACTTGAAGTTTTAAAAGATATCTATGCAAAATATGGCCAAAAAAAATATTAAATAAAATAAATGATAAGTAAGAAATCGAGTTATTAAATGAATTTCAAAGAAATAAGTTAGCTTTTTTTCCGCTTAACGCATTTTTAAATATTGCCCTAAAAAAAAAAAGCCACACTTGCTGCAGAAAAAAAGCAACACTGGGCAACACTGGCGCAACGCAAAATTAAAGAAGACATTTCCCCTCTTACAATTCCCAACTGGTTTAGCCAGTTCTAGTTGCCAGTTGAATTAGCTGAAATACAGCAAACAATTTGGCACTTTTCAAGCCAAGACAACAAGAACAACAAGAAGAGGCATACAAAGTCGGCATACGGCTGACGATTTGTTAGTGTCTGTGTCTGTGTCTTTGTCAGTGTGTGTCTGAGTGGCAGCAACATGAGGCAACAACTCGCAAGTTGCAAACTGCCAAACGGACAACAACAACAACAACAACAGCAGCAGCAGCGCAGTGCAGCGTGCAACAATGCGACCAGATACAAATGAAGTGCATACAAAGTGTGGCAGTAGCAACTGCAACGTTAAATACAACAACAACATCAGCAACAACAACAGCAACAGCAACAACAGCAACAACAGCAGCAGCTGCAGCAATGACGGCTGCAAGTGGCAGCTGACAGCGCCCGCAGTTGCAGGCAAAGTTCGCTCGTCAATTGTTTTCCACGTTGTGTATATACCCTGTAGAGTATGGCAGGGGGGTTTGCAGGCATTTGGAGCCTATATTTGTATTTTACAGAGTATTTCAGGGTTCAATATGCCGTATATAGCGCTAAGTAATCAATAAAATATATAATTCCACTCCTTTATGGCAAATAAATGCATTACAGGGTATTGAAAGCGCGAGAAATCAATATATTCTACAATTACTTTCCTACAACTCAAAAGAACTTTTTGCAGGGTATCTTAAAGCTTTCTGCGCCCTGTGGTTAGAGCTGATGTCAAACTATAAAACTGTATTCAAGTTCACATTGAAACTCAGATAACACCTTACAGGGTATCCACTAACCCATCATTCGTTAGCTACGCACACTCGCTGTCTTGACCCCACATGTGTACACGTATGTCGTTGAGCAATTGATTAACTGATGCCAGCACAGCACAGCCTACCCAAAAGTGCCTCTATATGCCTTCATGCCTTCCCTTCCCTTGGCACACGCGGCGTATGCGTAATTTATGTTTAAAGACTTTCTAGAAAATCATAAATAGCTGCAAATAACTCGCAACAGCATGCTCTGTGCATAATTATGTAATAAATTTAATTTCCATGCAAAACGAGGACAGGAAATGCTGTTGTAGAGCAAGGGAGGGAGGGAGAGAAAGAGAGAGAGAGAGAGAGGGAGAGAGAGAGAGCGGGTATCGAGTTGAAGGCGTATGAGCAACATTTGCCGCAGCCAAAAAATGTTTGTTATACCATAAAGTTGGTTCTGTGTGCGCCTCGGGTCAACACACTTGAGAGTGTGTGTGTGGGGGTGTGTGTGTGTGTGTGGGGGTGTGTGTATTGTTGTGTATGAGTTAATGCACAGGCTGCATTATGCATTATGCATTATGCATTATATCATTTATTATTAAAACGGCTTAATGACAAAACTTTTTTAGCATTTTATACGAAATTGCCAAATGTGCAGTAACATTTTTGGAGGTTTTTCCATGTGAGGTTGATGTTGAGGGTTCTGGGAATTGGGTTATACATACATGGAAACCCCACCCCCTAAAAAAAAGGTGACAATGTATACGAAAACTTTTCTTAATTGGAATGTGCATAACACAACACATAGGGACAATGTGATTAATTGAACAATACAAGTTCAAAAAGGTTACATAAGTGTAAAGGTAGCTGGACACAGAGATGTATATATTTGATTTATAAAGGCGTAAGTGGGCGTGGTCAAATTTTAAAACCAACTTGAATTGAGTGCAGCTTTCAGACATATTATCTGAAAATTTAATAACTCTAGGTCTACTTATAGCTGAGATCTAGATGTTCATACAGACAGATATGGCTAGATCGATATATAGAAACTTTAAATTACACATAAAGGGACAATGTGATTAATTGAACAATACAAGTTCAGAAAGGTTAAGATTTTAATTTGATTTATGAAGGCGTTAGGGGGCGTGGTCAAATTTTAAAACCAACTTGAACTGCGTGCAGCTATAAGACATATTATCTGAAAGTTTAATAACACTAGCTCTTCTTATATCTGAGATCTAGATGTTCATACAGACAGATATGGCTAGATCGATAAATACAAACCTAAAATTACTCATAAAGTGGGCCCTATACGTACTTTAGTTGAAAATGATTTCAAGACTTTAGCTTCAATTACACACACACACACAGCTAGTCCGACAAGTCTTGATTAACGATCTCTCTCTCTCCCTCTCTCTCTCTCTATCCCTCTCTCTCTCTCTCCCCATTCGGGGCTTCCGATGTGCCTTTGAAGTCTGTGCGTGCAACAGCTAATTAACCGGGCAAATTGAAATGCAGTAGTTAAGATAGTCGGCTGCCATAATGCAAGCAAATGTGAAGGTTTCCGTGCTCGGTGCCGGGCTAAGCCTCACTTCAATAGCGCCCCCCCCCCCCTCGTCCCACTCAACGGTTGCAATTAGCAGCATAAGCGAGACGGCGACACGAGGAGATGGTGTACATGTAGATAGATAGTAGGCGAAGAGCGAAAGGGAGCTGTGGGGAAATATAAATGGAAATGGCGACGGAAAATGGAAAATGGAATTGCGAGTTTAGCTGCCGCTTGAATGGCAGCTCACACTGCTAGAGATGATCGACCAAAGGAATGTTGAAAAAGAGAGAGGGAGAGAGAGAGAGCGTGACACGTTGGGAGTGAGTTATTATAGAGATGGGTTAACGTGTGGCGTGCCTAGAGATGGGAGAGCAGGAAGTAATATTGTAGAAAAGCAATATTGAGATAGAGTTGGGAGAGTAAGAAGCGAGAGAGGTTTACTAGAGATTGTTTACAACTCGTGACACGAGTTAGAGATAAATTATAGCGTAGAAATGAGTCTTCCAGTATTTTGAAGTACTAAGCTGACGTGACATGAGTTAGGGATGGGAGAGCAGGAAATTATATTAAAGAAAAGCCATATTGAAATAGAGGTGGGAGAGTAAGAAACGAGAGAGGTTTACCAGAGATTGTTTTCATCTCGTGACACGAGCTAGAGATTAAATAAAGCGTAGAAACGAGTCTTCAAGTATTTTAGAGTACTTAGCTAACATGACACGAATTAGGGATGGGAGAGCAGGAAATAATATTGAAGAAAAGCCATAATGAAATAGAGTTGGGAGAGTAAGAAGCGAGAGAGGTTTACTAGAGATTATTTTCAACTCGTGACATGAGTAAGAGATGAAATTACGCGTAGAAACGAGTCTTCTGGTATTTTAGAGTACTAAGCTGACGTGACACGAGCTAGGGATGATAGGAAGAGAATTTATTGAATTATAACAAGTCAAGAGCCCTACAGTCTAGCCTAGTCTAGTCTAGTTTAGGCAACATCAACTTTTAAATATCTGCCGTAACCGCAGGGCTGCACTTCCAATTTTATAACGATATATGTATATCGATTACTTAAAAAGAGATGCACATCTCTAGCAAAGATAAAGAAAGAAAGTGTGTGTGAGTGCACGAAGAAAGAATGCATTGCTGAGCGTGCGTGAATGGACGTATAGAGGGCGGGGGAGTGGGTGTGGCAGTGGGAGTGTGCTAGGTGGCGTAACAATTACGTCGACGTATCATGGCAGCCTTTTCAGCCATTGCGCCGCCATTTTGTCACGTTTATTATTACGATTATTACTCGCCGCAGCAGCAGCAGCAGCGCCTTATCGCAGCGACTGTTGAAGCTAAGATTCACGTGCCACCCGCCATCTCGTTGGCGCTGCCTCTCCCTCTCTCTCTCTCTCTGCCTCGCTCTCCTTTCCTTTCTCTGTCTGCTGCATCCACTTGAGTCGAGCGGAAACGGAAATTGCGTTAATAAAGTGCACACGCCAACCGTGCTGCTGCAGTTGAAGAGCCGCGGCGCGCTCTCTCCCTCTCTCTCTCTCTCTTTCTATCTCTGCCTCTGCAATTGCATTTAGTTCTGTCCAGTTCTCGAGTTGTATCCTATTACCCAACTAGAGCTGCCTCTACCTGCCCTCGCTTGATTGGCTTCATATTCTCCCGGCACAGATGACAAAATTGTCGAGGCAACTGAATTATTTCTTATTATTGACCACAGGTCGTCCCTCCCCTCCCCACCTCCCCTCCTGCTCCCTTTGAAACGGAAGTGCAGCGATTAGTCCAAATGTTTCTGCATCCTCCCCCCCTCCCTGCCCAACCATATCAACCACATAACCACCCAACCACCCACTCGCTGAAACAATTTGTAACGTTGTTATTGTTGTTGTTATTGTTGTTGCTTTTGCTGCTGCTGCCGCCGCTGCTGCTGCTGTTGATTTGTTCGCAGCTTGTTATGGCAAATTGCGTGGAATTAGCCCACACATGGCGCATTACAGTTAATTACTTAATCGACATGCTGTGCTATGTGTGTGTGTGAGTGTGTGTGTGTGAGTGTGTGTGTGTGTGTAAATTGAATTTTGGCTGCTGTTAAGCAAAGTTTGTGGATTGAAAATGAGTGCAACTTTCTAATCAGCAGATTAGTTTTGCGCTTAACTCGATAGTTACGCATGATGACAAAACGGGAAATTGCATGGAAAATGATTACGAGCTTGCGAGAGAGAGAGCGAGAGAGGGGGAGAGAGATAGAGAGAGAACCTACCTAAGAGAGAAAAACTGTATAAAACTTCCCTAATATAAAACTCTTTGTCAGTAACTCGATAGATAGTTCCAGCTCTTCTAGTCTCTGCAGATCTTGACCAAATTTCTGCAAGAAAATAATTTTACAGAGCTCTTAAGCTGCAACTTACGATAAATGTAAACTTTGTAGCAGCAACTTTTTGGGTAATTATAATATGTTATTAACAGCTAAAACCTACAAGAATTTTGTGTTAATTTCGAAATAGTTTTTATAGATCCTTTTGCATAATTCTCACAAAACTCTGTGCGTCTTGGTCTGGTCCAAAGTTTTTGCCCAATTTACATTAGTTTTTGTCGTTACTTGCTGGCTAAAACTTGCAAGTATGGTTTGTTTTTGCTGGGTTTGGGCGAAAATATTATGGCGATAATGTCACAAGGCAGCCGCATATTAACTTGGCCAAAAAAGGCCAAACCCAAGCGCAGCTTCAAGTGCGGTGCAGTTAGTAGCTAACTAATTACCAAAATCCTCTGGCCTACAGGGAGATGGCAAAGCCGTAGGCGACGCCGCCGCACTTAAGTGCAACAACTTTTTGGCTATCAAAAAGTGGCAGTAAGAAGAAAGAAGAATAAGAAGAGCAAAAAAAAACAAGTATATATAGAGTTGCTGTGTGTATGTTTGGGTTGGGAAAAAATTTGTTGCAACAATAACTGGCAATGAACTGAGGACGTGGCTAGTGGCAACTCGAGCGCGTTGTGCAACTTGGGACAATGTGCAAGCGTTTTGGCCATTTTTCGGCTAGACCCAAAGACACGAAAAACTTTTTTCCAAGTCACCAGGCAAAAGTAGCGAAAGTTCTCGCTCCCACACACATACAATTGTAAAATGTTTTTTAATTTGACCAAAATACTTTTGCAATAGTCACGAGTCGAGCCAAAAAAAAAAAAACAAAAACTTGCAAGCCAAACATTTTGACGCTCATATCGCAGCGGAGTTCAAAACGGACATGAGCTCTGGGAGGCCAACAGGGGGCTAGAGGGGGCAGTGGGTGTGACAATGCCGGGAGACTGGACAAACTATACAAAAAAAAGAAAGGGTAAACAAGCAAGAAGTTAAAATTTTAACAGGCCAGTATGTGAATGCTCTGAATATACCATTTTTATATAGAAAGAAGATTATAAAATCGGACTTAATACGTCCTGCGGATCATGAATATATATGCTATATAGTCAATATAATTTAATAATGCCGCCTTGGACTCACGCAAATCACCCTAAGTTTGGGTATTGCATAGTTTTGCAGCAAATTTCAATTTAGAAAGGCTGCAATTAAATCGGCTCATGCTGATCACGAATATATATGTTATATACTCTTTTATGCAAGTACTAACTCTATTGACTCCAAAACAACCTTCATTAAATTATAAAAAGCTGCAACTCAAGCAGCTCATGCTGAACACGTTTGTATACCATATATACTCAATATTCCTCTATTTTAACCAGCTACACTAACTCCCTCATAGCACCCTAAGTTAGGGTATTCACAAAGTTTTGCTGCAAACTTCAATGCGAAAAGCTGCAACAATGCCGCAACGAAAATCGTTGGACAATGGCCGAGACTGTACAGTCCAAAGAGCTGGACAACGTGTGGGGGTGTGGGAGGAGTGTGGGCGTGGTGAGCATGGAGCCGTACTCGGCCACAAAAGCAAGCAAAAGTTAACAACGGTGTCTAGGCAGCATGACATTTACCAAGTTCTGCTATAACAATAAAAATTGCACGTTACGCTTCGCAAGAAGCAGCAGCAAGCAGCGAGCAGCAGGTGGCAAGTAGCAAGTGGCATCCAGCAAGGTAGCAGGCAGCAGGCAGCAGGCAGAGGCAGCACCAAAGAAGGAAATGCACAGCTGGACATGGCATATCAAAAAATATGTATCCTTGAGCCAATGGCCAAAACTGCTGGACTAATGTTTATGTATAGCCCCAGCCGGATATGGAGCTTCTGCTACTGCTTCTGAAAAACGAAACGAAACGAAACTTTTCGTTGTTATTTCAAGTTAATGAAAATGTAAGATAGATACAACGGAATGAACCAAACGAACCGTGTGTAAAAACCAGACCCGAGCAGCAGATAAAGTGCAAAAACTGTTAGTAAATACAGCTGCAGTTTGAGCAAATTTTATGAAAACAAAACCATAATGAGAAACGAAACTGATATCAATTGCAATTCTCAATTCAGATATTGTGCTGAGTGTACAAGCCAAATTTGATGAGTCCAGTCAGAGAGAGCAGAGGGCAGATGGCTAAAGGAGTAAGCAAAATAAATGTTGTAATATCATTTATTGCAAAAGAAAAATCTATTTAAAGTGCTTTAAGGAATTTATTTGCCTGGAAAGTCAACATGAAATTCAAACTCAACTTTAAATTCAGCGAGAACTCTGGCAATAAATTAATATGATTTAATGTTTTTTTAGTTGCATTTGCCATTAATTAATTAAAAACTAAAAATTGTCAGAGTGAATTCAATTTTAAATATATATTTTTTCCATTCGATCTAACACCAGCTTGCATAGGTTTGCTGCTTATTTATCAAATCTAATAAATCTTAACACATCGCAGACAATTTCTAAACTCATAAATTTGAGAAAACAAAAAAGAAATACCCTTTCCGACTCAATCGTTTATTCCTATTAAAAAAGATCCTAAATTCATACAAAAATCAACTTTCTTGACAAATGATTTCTATCTATTTTTCCAAAATTAATAAACCCTATTCAATGTGATAAAACACATTAAAAGTCGCAGTTAAATACCATAAAGCACATTCACAAAAGGCGAATTAAATCGAACAATGAAACGAATAAGCTTTAAAATGAACATGGGAATAACACATAACTATATATTGTGGGACTTGCCGTATAAATTGTTAAATAAATAAATCTAAAAGTTATCTAAGCGTGTCTAAATTCGATTTACAGCTGCAATAAATGCCGCGACGTCTGCTGAAAATGAAAAAAAAAAAGAAAATACACACACACACACACACACAAATGGAAAACCTCAAATTGAAACGCAAAGCAATGGGAAAAACGACAACAACCTGAAGCGGTTGATGGGTGGCAGAGTAAATAAATAAATCAAGAAAAGCCGCAGGGAAAATACCCTTTGGATAAATGATAAATTGGAAAGTGGCATAAATTGCTTAATTAATGATTTTTTATACATTGTTATTATAAAGTTAATTCTTTAAAGAAACTATTTTAGTATTTTTTGGTCAGTTATACCCACTGTTAGGGCATACAGCATGCATAAATGCATATGTACATATATATATATATATATCTCTCGTCTATCTGCGGCTTTGTGTATTTTAATTGCTATTGTCTGCCATTTGTATTTGAGTTCCTTTCTGAACTCCCCCCACACCCTCTCGATATCCACACATTTTTATTTTCATTTGGATTTTTACTGTCATTTTTTGCTTAAACGGTTCGGCAAATAAACATCAAAGATTTATTTGTCGACTCTCTCTCTCTGTGTGTGTGTGTGTTTTTTCCTGTCCTCTGCTGTCCGAAACGTTGTGAATTATTTAAGCCAAATGTACACATAATATGGCATATATATGGTATGTAACTATATACATATGTATATTCGCATTGTTTCTGTCTGAAATTGAAAATTGATGGATGCGACCTTGCTACTATGCGAATTACACAATGTTAATTCCTTTATATGTCATAGATAGTGTCATGTTCTGTAAACAGATTTGTCATTTTTTTACTGTATTAGAAAAATAGTATTTTATAGGGTTCCTGAGGTTAGGAAAATATTTAAAAATATGTATAGATAGTACAAATAGAGATATATTTTTTAGGGACTTCCTTGCTCTACTAGATCTAAATAGAACACAATTACTCCCATTAGGCACCCCATAATTTCAATTTATACAATAACATCGCAATTAAATTAAAAAAACATTTCAAATACTATCCTGACACATTCGAATAATCAACAATGCTATAAACTAACGCAATTTCAAATATTTAATGAAATGTAAATAAAAACAGAAAATTTGTTATTGTTTTAAGGTAAGGCAAATATTTAAAAGCTATAGGTAGTACAAATAGAGTGTTTTTTTTTGGGTCTGTCATGCTTCAAAGATTAAGATATAACAAAATGACCCCCATTAACACCTCTATTTTTACAATAAAATTGCAATTCAAATTAGAGAAAATTTCCAAATAATATTCTAACGCATTCAATAAATCAAAAATGCTATAAACGTAATTTCAAATATTTAAAAATATAAATAAAAACAGAAAATTGTTTAATAATACAGAAGGAACGTTGTGGGCAGCAGCAGCGCTGCCGACAAACTGCAACGAGAAGGAACAACGCAGGAATACGAATGACGAAGGAGGAAACGATGCATACGATGAACTCACCACAGCGCAGTGCTCGCAGTGTTCGGCTGTGGTGAGTTAAAGAGTCGAAAAGGGATGAGTAGTGGAAAGGCAAATGTCGCCTCAGGCGGCCTGACTCCAACCGACTCTGGCTGTGGTTGCAGTTGCGGCTAGGAAGGGGGGCCAGCTGCCTGTGTCTGGAACAAGGTTTGTCGCGTTGTTCCCCCCCCCTTGCCTGACTGCCTGTTTGGCGGTGATTGTTTGTCTATTTATATGCTCATTATGTTTTCGCGCTTGTTTTACCAGCCCAAGCAGCGTCACTAGCAACAACAACAACAACATGGAAAGAAGCAGTGGGAAAGAGAGAGAGAGTACTCTGAATAATGTGCGGTCATACATTGTGACAAGCGCGGAGGAGCTGGAGCCTGGCCATGGTTTTTGGCAGTCCGCCCAGCCAGGCAGGCAGGTTGTCCTCAGTGGAGGAAAGAAAAAAAAACCCGGCAACCACAACAACGTCGCCTCACAATTTGCCAGCAATCCTTTTACCAAGAGTCCAGGCAGGAAGTGGAGGGGGCAGAGGGATTTTTTTACCCCCAATGTCGCTTACAATCAAACCGCTTGCCAATCAGAAATTTGTTTTTTGCTTGCTTTTTCCTCTTTCCCCCTCCGGAACTCACTCATCAATTAGGCAAGAACTAATTACACTGTTAGTTTGGTGAGACTGGGGGGAGGGGAGGTACAGAGGGGCAGCAGCGGCACCAGGCACATCATGCTCACATCGAGTGTAGAATTTCAGTTCTAATTTTCAAGAGTAACACAAAAAAAACTGCATAGATGAAGCTTCCTTAATTATCCGTATTGACAGAAAAACTACGATAAAAACGAAACTCTGCAATTAACCATATTGTGCTAGGATAAACGGAATATTATCTTAAACAGTTTACTAAAAAATCCCCATAGACAGATTTTGAAAACATTTATATAAATTTAAGTGATTATTTAACTTACCAAATACATTTTTAGTTAATCTCTCTGTATTTCCATATACATATCGTATTTTTATATCCATATTATACTATCCGTCGACATGAATAATTCCAGAACGTTAGTTTCAACAATATGTTACTTTCTGCAAAGAATAATTTCATTACAATATCAGAAAACCCTCAGATCGAATATTATTTTTTTACTTATAACAGCACAGAAACTCGTTCGTCTTTCCATTTCCAATCCATCGGGCATTAAAATATACATTTTGAAATAATTCTGCAAAGAACAACTTTAGTTTTTAGGTAATCATAATATAATTTTAAAGTATTTACAGTTTTCCTTTAGGGCTTGAACTCTCAATCGTAGATCTCTTCCATTTCATATCCTAAATATACTATATGCAAAATGTTCACTAATCCAAACTATTTCCTTTCCTGTAAAAAGAAAAAACAAAAATATTTAGTTAATATACAGATATATCAATAAAAAAATAAATAAATAAAATATCAGATTTAATCTTTTTTACTTATAACAGAAACTCTTTCGTCTTTCTATATCCAATCAATCGGGCATTACAATACACATTTTGGAACAATCCTGCAAATAATAATTAACTTTAGTTTTTAGATGATCATAATAGAATTTTAAATTATTTACAGATTTTTTTTATGGCTCCCAAACTCAGATCTCTACCATTTTATATCCTATACATACTATATGCAAAATGTTTACAAAGCCAGACGGTTTCCTTTCCTGTAAATAAAAAAAAAAAAATATTTAGTTAATATACAGATATATCAATAAATTCTCGCTGTAATCTCATAAAAACTCAACGCTTTGTCGCCGACATTTTGCTATAAACTTGCTATAAAAAGCGATTTCTGTGGTGGGATTTCGTACTTACTTATCGATATGAACTCTGACAAACAGATGGGAAAGATTGTCTATCAAAAGAAACAAAAAAAAAATAGGAAAGCCTCCATAAGCTCAGCAAGTTAAAATTGAAAAGTTCCTCTTTTTCCATATGAACACACAATACTATCAAAGTGAAAACCAAAAAAAAAATAGAGGGGAAAATCGGAAAATCATATAAAAATTTCAGTTAGGTTTTTTTGTGCCGTCGCATGGTGCGTTTTTCGCTGTCGCTGCTGTCGCTTGGCTTGAAGACTTAACGTAGCGAAATGTTTGCGGTTTTACTTCATAAACAATTTGTGTATATTTCATAAATGTTTTTTACAATTTTTTCGCCTTCATCTTTCATCATATTTTGCTGTTGTTGTTGCTGTTGTTGTTGTCGTACGCTTTGCCGTTTATTTTGGCTGGAATTACAGTTTTCTGATGGGACACATGATGTCGCGACCGCGAACAATGTGGTTCCAATGTGGCGGCGGACTATGCGTCCATAGAGGGGCGTGCGAGGGGGCGTGGCTGAACGTTGCGTTTGCAAAGGATCAACTTTTTCTGTGAATATGGCGGAAAATCAACGTGTCTGCACAGGAGGAGTAGAAGCAGGAGCAGGAGGAGTAGCAGGAGCAGGAGCAGGCGCAGCGGTCTGACGTGGCGAGCGGGGCGTGAATAAGCATAGGAAAGGCCGCCATAGTTGTATTTGTTGTTGTCTCTGCAATTCCATGCTTTTAAACATGGCCAACGGCTCTCCGTGCGTGTGCGTGTGTGTGTGTGTGTGTGTGTCTGCTGTATGCGTGTGTTTATTCACACACACGAGCATAGTTGACACTGGCAGCGAGAAAGTTGCAGGGGAAAGATCCCTTGGGTCGTGTTTATCTTGCGCTTACACTAGATATTCCCTTAAATTTCGCTTTTACAAATACACTGAACAAAACAGAAGGCATATTGTCTAAAAGAGTTTTAAACACTTGTATAGTACTAATTTTGACCTTCGCAATCGATCAAAAATGATATACACGGGACTTAAAATTTTGAAAAAAAAATGTGTGAAGAATGATACATTTTTACCAAAATTTCCAAAATTTCCAAAAAGTCTAAATTGTAATTATTGAAATGTAGAATACTTAAAGAGGTCAAGACATAAACAAAATGTCATTCCGCATGGAAATCGGTTGATTTTTAACAAAGTTATGATAGGTTGAAAGTGAGGTTAGATGCCCTATTGAGGCTTCTACATGTACAATTTTTGGTCGACTTTTACATGATTTTTGGGCAAAAATTAAGTATCGTTTAAAACAGTTTTAAACACTTGTTTAGTACTAACGTTAACCTCCGCAATGGATTAAAAATGTAAGTTCGCAATTTACAATTTTGAAAAAAAAATTTTTTTCGAAAAATCATAGGGGGGACCCTTACCTTCAGGTCGAAAAAATGTTCAAATTTTCAAAGTTTCTATACTACAATTATTAAAATGTAGGATCATTCAGAAGCTCGAAACATAAACAAAATGTCATTCCGCATGGAAATCGGTTGATTATTAAAAAAGTTATGATGGGTGGGATGTGATGTATGCGAGGTCTATAGAGGGTCTTACATGTCAAATTTTCGGTTGACTTTGGCGTGATTTTTGGTCAGAAATAAAGTATCACCTAAAACCGCTTTAAACACTTGTTTAGTACTAATTTTGACCTCTGCAATTGCATAAAAATGTAAATTCGCAATTTAAAATTTTGAAAAAAAATTTTTTTCGAAAAAATCATAGGGGGGACCCTTACCTTTAGGTCGAAAAAATGTAAAAATTTTTAAAGTTTCTATACTGCAATTATTTAAATGTAGGATCACTCAGGGCTTCGAAACATAAACAAAATGTCATTCCAAATGAAAATCAGTTGATTTTTAAAAAAGTTATGATGGGTGGGATGTGATGTATGCGAGGTCTATAGAGGCTCTTACATGTCAAATTTTCGGTCGACTGTGGCTTGATTTTGGTCAAAAATTAAGTATCGTTTAAAATACCTTTAAACACTATTTTAGTACTAATTTTGACCTCCGCTATCGATTTAAAGTAAAAGTTGGCGATTTAAAAATTTTGAAAAAAAAATTTCTGAAAAATGATACCAAAATTTGCCAAAAAATTGAACATTTTGAAAGAGTCTATATTAAAATTATTATAATGTAGTATCACTCAGGGGTTCGAAACATAAATAAAATTTAATTCCGCATGGAAATCGGTTGCTTTTTAACAAAGTTATGATAGGTGAGAAGACCACGTGAAAATCGTGTGATTTTTAAAAAAGTTATAATTACCCTTTACTTTACAATTTTTTCGCACAGTGCATGTTTGTGCGCTGATATGAGAATACCCTGTGAAGAGGGACAAGCAGGCTAAGCTACTCAGTTCTTCGGCTTAGTTTGTCACACACTACACACAAACAAAAAAGCAGCTCAAAGAGAGTGTTGAAAAATGAGAAAGAGTTACAGGTACACATATGTATTTACCGTTTGTTTTCATCTCTCTCTCTCCCATGTATGTGCATTCGTAAGTGCATGCACAAGTCGATGAGATGATTGAGAATTCCACTGCTGCTGCTGCTGCGGTTGTTGTTGTTTTTTCCGCTTTTTGTATTTTGTATTCTCGCCATCTTTTTCTGTCATTGTTTTGCCCTGTTGCAGTTTTTCCGCACAGTTTGGCCCAAAGCATTTTATTGCGCCCCTGCAGTCGCCGTGCAGAGTTTTCATTTTCATGCAATTTGTCTCGGGCTCCAAGCGGGAGAGGGTGGGGATTGGGTGTTGTTCCAGGAACGAAGGCCCAATGGAGGCAATGAAACGATGACGATAATAATAACGTGACAGCGAGCAAGCGAGCGGCTAGGCGAAATCATAGCCTTTATTTGGTCCCAACTGTATTAACAACTCGTTTATCATGTGCTTTACTTCTCACACACTACTTACGCACACATACATGCAGCAGTATATATCTGTATGTGTGTATGTGCGCATGACTTGCCTGAATGCGAAACTTGCGAAAAAGCAACTTTCTCACGATCGTTTCGTCGAGTTGCTGCATCCATATGGCGAATGCAACTTGTCCATCTGCTTTAATAGAGAGAGCGGGAAAGAGAGAGAGCGCTAAGTGCTTCGTTAAGTTGCAGTCAAACAAGCAGACACGACATGTGTATGCACGAGTGTTTGTATGTATAACATACATACATACATACGTTCGCATGAATGCACATAGTATTTGTGTGTATACAAATCTTCCAACGTATGTATGTACATACATATGTAGGTTTTATTTATTTATGTGTGTGTGCCTACCTGTTCACTTTATTTGAAGTGTCCTCAATGCGTTGAATATTCCAGGGGTTCGCCTTTGCTTGTTCGACAATGACGCCGTGCATTTTTTTTCTTTTCTTTTTCGTTGTTGCCACCTCACGGCACTTAACTACGCAATCGATGCGATACTTAATTATGAGTATTTATCCTTTGGCCGGCAATCGATACTTTAAATACCTTTACATTTATGCAAATATATCTGCATACAAGAATATGTAAACAATAAGCATATCGATTCTAATTAGCAGGCTTGCTGAATATCGCTACCTATCGATGATTTATGAACACGAAGAAGCAAGAGAATGCTAATTAGAAAATATTGCACACAGAAAAACGAACACACATGCAAATGTAAAATAATAAGAAATATAATATTTAAGCATTGCTGCCATCCCTGGTTCAATAGGCAGGCATGAAAAAGTAATTGAGTAAAAAGATTTGGCTTAAGCAGCTCTAACAATGGATCCGCGTGAGTTGTATAAATGTAAATTGCCGCTCCGATTCTCAAAACAATTACACACACACACACACACAGGCCTACCGCATGAGAGGTGTGCGCGCAGACGTAAAGCGGAGCTTCAATTGTCGCTACGGCCGGCCCTCAGCTGTTCACTCACGTTGTCGTGTTTATGTTTTCTTTATATGCCTTTACCTGTTGCGGCACACACACACACGCACGCTCGGCTGGCAGGCAGCAACAGTGGCAAGAGAGAAAAACGCAAAGCAAAAGAGACGAGGCAAACCAAAGACTTTTGTTGTTGCGCAGTGGCAAAGAATGCCGCACGCGTGTGAGAGTGTGTGTGTGTGACCAGAGTTGCGCAGTGTGGCGTTTTGTAGCTAAAACTGGCTTTTTCTGTTTTGCAGCCATGTAAGTATGGCTAAATTTGGTAGCACACGCTAAAATTTTGTTGCTTTTCAGCTTGTTTATGGCTAAGACAACGCAGCACTGCTGTAAATTGACATTTATTTGTGTGTGTGTACCTGCGAGATGGCCCACAACGGGTTTGTTGGCCCAAACCCGACGACGACGACGCGACCAACGCTGCCGCTGCCGTTGCCGCTTTTGGTTGCTCACAACGTCAGAAGCCAAGAAGCTGCGCAGTCGCCGTTTGCAGTGCTCGAGAAAAGAAAGAGAAAAATAATAAGAAAAATAAGTGTGACAAGTGCTTCGAAAAATTAAGCTGCGATTAAAAAGTAAGAGTATACAATATAGTGTGATAGTGCACAAAATTAAATCGTAGTCGCGTCGCTCGCCATGAGCCCAGCCGAGGAGCTGCGTCAGAGATGCGGCACCGTTTACACCTGGAACTGTGCGGGCGAGCTCTATGGCATCGAGTGTGAGCTGTGCGAGGAGCGTCCGTTCTGTGCATTGAATGAATTCGCTGAGCATATGGAACTATGGCATTCGGATTGGCAACAGGCACCAGAGGATGAACTAATGCTGGAGGTGCTCGCCGAGCAGTCAAGTGGCGGCGAGGTCAATGAACTCAAACAGCAATTGGTACAAGAGCTCAATGCGCTCGATGCGCAGCCAGCGCCGACGTCGCAGCAGCAGCAGCACGAGCAGCTCGAGCAGCCACAGCCACAGCACAAACAACATCACGAGCAGCCTGAGCAGCCCGAGCAGCAGCCGCCTCCCCTCATGGACACGCTCTGCCTGGTTGATCATATAAAGTTTGATGCGGATGTGAGTAACAGTCCACCCTACTCCCCCCTCTTCCTATTCTCTCTCTCTCTCTCTCACTCTGTATAGGCCTAGTTAAAACGCAATCAATCAAACAAGGTGAACAAAAAAGTAAAAAAAAAACAATTGAAAAGTAGAGTGGATAAAACAAAATAAAATAAACAATTCAATTCGAAAAAAAATTATCTCAAGGCTTGAGTAAATTTTAAAATAAATAAATTAATTAAAATTTAAATAAAATAATGCAAATATTGAAATATAAGTGGAATACAAAATAAAACAAGTGTCAAAAGTACGAAAAAAATCAAGGAAATATTTCAGGATTTTTTAATACAAATATAAAAAATAATAAATGAATAAACTAAAAAATAATAATAATAAACTAAATCAATTAAAAAACATCAAATCAAAAATCAAAGAAATTGCATAATCAATTAAACAAAAAAACTATAATAATACAAATATGTACAAAATTATACAAAAAATCTAAAATAGTAGAAAAAAGTCTAAGAAAATATAAAATTATTTAAAATAATTTATGAAAAACTTATAATAATCAAAGAAATTGCATAATCAATTTAAAAAAAAAAAAAAAACAATAATATATTAAAATAATTATAAAAATGTGCAAATAATTATCCAAAAAACAATCTTAAATAGTAGAATAGAATTTGAAGAAAGTATAAAATTATTTAAAATAATTTATGGAATTTTAATAATATTAAAAATATCAAAAATTATAACAAAAACTCTTATTAATATATAAAATAACTCAAATTAATTGATTGTTAATATATGAACTAAATTCATTATTTAAAGCTTAAGAAAATAAAAAAATATTAAAAACAATTCATGGAATCTAATATATATTCAATTATTTCAATGAGGATAATACAAGCTCTTATAAAATATGAAATAACTCAATTTACTGTAAATATATGAACTAAATTCATTATTTATAGCTTTTGGAATTAATTATTTCATATTGTTTGATTATTTATTAATTATATATTATAAAAAATTATAATTTATTATTCATTTTAATATATAAAGAATAATAATTTATTTTTTATGCTAATTATTATTTATAGTAAAATAAAAATAAATAATTTATTATTATTATTCTCCCTCTCTCCTCACAGAGCACCGTGCCCACCGTGGACAACGAGAAACTGACCACAGAGCATATAAAGCATCTGATCGAGTTATATAGGTCGCAGCCCCGCCTCTGGAATCAATCCCATCCGGAGTTTCGCGACGTCGAACTGGGTCGTGAGTCGTGGCGTCACATTACGAACGCTTGGTCCGCCCACTGTGGCCGCAACATCAGCATGACCGACGTAAGGATCCGGATCTCCACGCTGTGTCAGCGTTTCATCAAGCAACGTGAGCGCATGGCTGCGGAGGGGGAACTGGAGGCGAAATTCGTGCACTACGATCAGCTGAAGTTCCTGTGCGAGCAGCAGGCGCTGATGAAGCGACAGGAGCATTTCACGCGCGAGAATCGCAAACTGGTGGAGATCTATGAACATTATCCCATACTCTGGCACAATGCACACAAGCGTCTGCGCTGTGTGGACACAATGCGCAGGCGGCACGAGGCACATCGTGGCATGCAGCTCGCGCTGAGCATCTGTGGCATTCGCCTATCCGGCCTGGCCATACAGCGCCGGCTGCAATCGTTGCGCAAACGTTATCGCCTGGAGAAGATTCGCTATCTGCAGAGCGTGGTGGAGCGCAAGCAGGCGGAATTTGTGCCCGGATTCGAGCATTATGCAGAAATGGAATTTCTGCACAAACACATCGATCCGTATGTGTGTGCAGCATGTGGCAAGATCTTCGATAATTTGGTTAGTCATCAGGCGCATGTGCAGAGCAGCTGCGAGGCGCAGCTAATGGCCGTCGAGGTGGTGGAGCAGCCAGAGACGCAGTCAAACGGAGAGGCCACTCTGGGTGAGCTAATGGTGCATCAGGAGCAGCTGGATATGGCAATGGGGCAGCAAGAGGAGGAGGAGGAGGAGCAGCAGCAGAAAGAGATGGAGGAACAGGAGCAACTGCTGGAGCAGGCAGAGGAACAGCTGCCGCAGGAGCAGCTGCAGCTGGAGGAGTTGCCACAGGAGCAGCTGCAAGATCTCCCTCAACTCTGCCAAGAGGATGAGCAGCTGCAGAATGCGGACGTACTGCTGGAGCAGCTTACCCAGGAGGTGCTGCAGCTGGAAGCAAGGCCAGCACAGGAGATTCCCACACCTGCGGCTGAGTTGGCCACACTGCCACAAGTGGAAGTGGAACAGCAACAGCAGGAGACCACCGAGTTATCCTCCGCCGAGGACAGTCTGCCAGGAGAACATCAGCGGGTGCGTCTTACACTGCCGCAGACCATGAAACTAATTGAACTCTATCAGGCACATCCGAATCTCTGGGATCCCAATCATCTGGATTATCATTCACGCAAGCAGCGACGCGCCTCATGGCATCATCTGACAGTGGAACTGAATTCCTATGCCGGCGCCAGTTACACATGGAAGATGCTGCATCGCAAGCTGACGGATTATACCAAATATTATCGCCGTGAGAAGCAACGTGAGGCGTTGGCGGAGGAGGGTGAGGGCGAGGGCACACGCTGGAATTACTTTGAGGCATTCAGTTTCCTGGACGATGTGTTGCCCATGAGTTGTGTGCTGCAGAAGACGCTGCAGCAGCGGGATAGCAATCTGAAGATCATACAAGTCTATCAGAGCTATGAGGAGCTGTGGAACACTGCTCATCCGGATTACACGAAACGCAAGCAACGCCAACGGCAGTTGGAATCGTTGTGCACCCGACTGCAGGAGGAATGCAATCTACAGATCACGGTGGAGCGTCTAAAGAATCGTCTCATCGAGTTCCGTTGCCAGTATCGACAGTGTAAGCTGGCGCGGCAGTTGGCACAGAAGCGGGCTGAGGCATGGGAATCCACGTACGAGTACTATGAGCAATTGAAATTCCTGGAACTACATGTCTCCCCCTTCTGCTGCCCACATTGCCCGACTAGTTTCAAGCGACGCACAGATTACTTGCGCCATCAGCGTAATGTGCATCTGGAGGAGCTGGAGAAGGAGTTGAGTGCGGGTCAGCAGCAACAGCAGCAGCAGCAGCAGCTGCGCAAGCGACGTGCACGACGTGGCGGCCATGCGGCCGCTGCTAATCCTCTCGAGCACATATGCCATATCTGCGCTATGAAATTCTCGCTGCGCACCAGCCTCCTCGCACATCTGCGTCGGCATCTTGGCCAGCGCACACACGCGTGCACCGAGTGTCCCAAGAAGTTCTTCAATTCCACCGCATTGCGTGTCCACATGCGCAGCCATACCAAGGAGTTGCCCTATGTGTGTGAGCATTGCGCGAGGGGATTTGTGAATGCCAGCAAGTTGAATCAGCATGTGAAGCGGCATCAGGGCAAACGGGATTATCCATGTAGTCGCTGCGATAAGGCCTTCTATACGGGACACGAACGGGATCGTCATTTGCGCTCTCATCTCAATATACGCGACAAGGTGTGTCCGTATTGTGGACGCGCCTTTGTGGTGGGCAGTGCCTACTATGCTCATCTCAATCTGCATAGGAACGAGAAGCGCTATCATTGCACCACATGTGGACAGAAGTTTGCACAATACGCGGGTCTCTACAAGCATCGCAAGCGTTGTGTGCCGCCGGATGAGAAGTAATACTTAAATTATTGGAAGCAATCTTTATAGACACGATCCACGTATCGTATCGTGTTTACAATAGTTTGTGCAATTTTTAGATTTTAGTTATTTCTTATACACATACTCATTCTAGTATTATTTAGTAGTATTTTAGTTTATAGTATTTATAGAGGCCTCACTCTTGCTGCATCTTATATTTATAGATATATATCTGTTTGACTGCTTGATATATCATAATTTACACTCATTTACTTCAAGTTCTTAAGATTTCTGTGCAGAGATTATAGTTATTCCAATATCATAACATAATATATCCATTAGCATATGTATCTATCTATTTGCCTGCTTGAAATATCATTATTTATATTAGAACTTATTTACTTCAAGATCTTAAGATTTCTGTGCAGAGATTATAGTTATTCCAATATCATATCATAATATATGCATAAACATATTTATCTATCTGTTTGCCTGCTCCATATATCATTATTTATACTAGAACTCATTTAATTTACTCATTTACTTCAAGATCTTAAGATTTCTGTGCAGAGTTTATAATTATTCCATTATTATATATCATAATATATATTCATAAACATATGTATCTATCAGTTTGCCTGCTTGATATATCATTATTTACACTCGTTTCATTTAGTTCATAATCTTAAGATTTCTGTGCAGAGATTATACTCATTCCATTATCATATATCATTATATATCCATTAACATATGTATCTATGCAAACATCAAAGCAACTTGAGGCTATCTATAATCACATTTAGTGTCGTATTAAATCGAGTTTCATTCTGTATTTTCTTTTTATTCTCTTTTATCGACTACTCTTTGCAATTATACTTAAAATTGTATAAGTGGTTGAAGTGGGGGGGGGAAGGATGTTTAAATATTTGTTAGGTATTAAGGTAGGAAAGTGGGCTGGGGTCTGGGTGCGGGATTGGGCTCACAAAAAATTGCTATAAAAATGTATAACCATTTCTGTATATATTTATAATAAAGAAAAAAGCGTTAATTGGACTTGGCGAATCGCTTGAGCTGTCGCAGCCGATATATATCATTGGTGGGCGGCACCGATGTCTGCAGCTCATCATCGCTATCATCGCCACCGGGCAGCAGGCGACGTCGACGCGGCGGCATCGCTGCCACACTATGCTGCACGCCCGTGTACGTGCTGGTGTCCACAATCCAGTGCACCGATTTGGCCAAATCAAAGATCTTCGGTGTCAGATCGTTGTCGCCATTCGGTTGTGGCGCAGCTGCAGGCAGAGAGAAAAAAAACCGATTAGGCACAATCCTCTAGAGCAGAGACCACACTCACATTCCGGCAAATTGAGACGCATAAAGATGTCGAAGAGCAGTTCCACACTGACAAAGGGTCCGCGGAAACTGTTGGGTGGCGGCAGGGCAGCGCAGAGTGCAGCAAGTGCTGGCGGCTGTGGAAAGACGCCACCGGCCAATGGATGAGCACCGGGATGGGCACACGAACGTGGCTTAAACGGTATCATTTGCGAGAAATCTGGCCGTGGCAGCGGCTGTGTAGCCTCGCCATCCAGCTCGCCATCTCCGCTGTTGTGACTATTCGCATTGCCGCTCACACCGCTCACCTTGTTGAGGATGATGCCGACGTTCTGCAGCAGGGAGGGGAAGGTAGAAGATTCAGCTGGAAAATACTGCATATACAAGTTACTCACCTCGGCATAGCCAATGGACTTGAGCTCGGTGCTCGTGCAGGGATACAGATCCAGGAACTTGTAGCGATCCACCAGCTGTGCCGTCTCCTTGCCCTCGTACTCCTTGAGCTGTTGGCGAAGTAATATAAAATCCCAATTCTATCTTTCTCCCTGCCATACTCACATTTTCAAAGACCGCACTGCGACGTCGTTCCACCTTGACAATGCTGGACAAATCACCAATATTGGATTCGAACTCAAGAAAACGATTCCAGACCTCAACACTCTTGTGCGGCGACAGTCCGCCCGAGCTTAGGACACGCTCGAACAGGACACGCGTGTTGTTATCCTCGTTCAGATGCGACAAGTAATCAATATAACACATGACATATTCGGGACTGCCACCAAAACGTTTCAGACCCAACTCAAAGATGCGGAATGCAATCTCCTTGTCCTTGGAACAATAGTATTCCATAAGGGCAGCGGCCACAAATATGTGATAGCGGGAACGTACATCCTCACGTGCCTTCTTGAAGATGCCACGCGCCGATTTGATGCCCTCGGCGCGGCGTGCGAATTTCATGTACTGCACATAGACCTGGAGGAAGAATGAAAGATATAATGAGTAAATCTCTTGCAGAGTTTGAGGCACTCTTCCTCTTGCTTACCAGCGTCGGATCTATGTCTGGCAGCGTCAGCAGCTTGTTGTACATGCTGTGCACCTTCTCGTACTTGAGTCGTCCCTCCTCGAAGTCGGCATAGGCGAAATAGAGCAGCGCATTGCGATTCAGTACGCCATTAATGGAGCGTTCCAGTATGTTGGCGCATTCATCGGCAAAGATCTTGGCCGCTTGCACATCCTGCAGGTAAGTGAAAGAGATTACAATGAGATCATGGCTGGAATGAGGCATATAAGCTTATGTAATATATATATATATAGGGGTTTGGTTATCAATTCATTTAGGCTGGAGAGTAAAACGCGTGCGGCCCGTGTCGAAGGCAACGCGGCAAGTGGAGGCACATGCAGATCAGGCAGCAGCCTGCATCCACGTGCCACGTTACCCAAGGGGCGACACTTCACATCAATAAACAACAAAGAGAGACGAGAATTTTGAGTTTTTTTTTGCTGGCATTGATTGCTTTCTCTATTTGCGACAAAAGCAGCTTGTGAAGGGAGCAGCTTGTGCTGCATGTGTTTGAACGACGACTACGCACGCCTTTCTCCGTAAGAACGCGCGCACTGGTGTCCAGGAACTGCGATGCCTGATGCCACACGGCCGGATGATGGGTCAACACGAGCAGGCACTGTTCGGTGGCAAACATGACGCGACGCGTCACCAGCGCAGTATCCTCAGTGCGCAGCGGATTGGATTTCTCATAGGTTATGAAACGTTTCCAGAGTTCCACTTGCTTGGTCTCCTCCTTGGTCAGTGTGGGCGGCACGGCGGGCAGGTTGCGATTTAATCCCTTCGTATGATACTCCAGCTCCTTGGCCACGCGACGTGCATTCATGTAATCCCTGTAGATTGAGTTAAAATATATAACTCCAATTCACAGAATTACCGCAGCATTCTATACTTACTTGGAGCGCTCCAGACTCATCTTTTCGGATATTATGGGGTTTATGTTCTGCTCGAAGGCAATATAATCCTTCCAAAGCTGTTCGATGCCCACAATGGGCGTCACCACCGCCTTCTGGTAGACACGCCGCACCGCGGTTATTTTCTGGTTCTCAGCATAGTTGCCCACCGCCTCGACGCCGCGCAGAAAGTAAATGTAATCCTGCCAAATGCTAAACGAGTGCAAGTCCATGCCAATCTTTTCCAGCGCAAAATCATAGGCCTGTGCCATCTTCTCCCTGCAAGGGAAACGCCAAAAGGGATTAGAGACTCAGCTGGGCAACAGTACAAGCGACGCTGTAACTTACTTGTGCGTGCTGAGACCCGACTTGGTCTCCTTGACATAGGTCAGATAGAGTTTCCACAGATCGATGTTAAGAATTTTGACCAGACAACGCTGGAAGAGCTTCTCGACGCGCTCATAGTAACGGCTACGCATCTCCATCTCAATGTAGAGCTTCCAGTAGCGCGCCGTGGTGGGAAATACACTCACCAGCGACTCGTACAGGCTGCGCACCTCATGGATTGGACGTGTCTGTGCCTCGCGCAGCATCACCGACCACGACTCGATGTCGTACGGACGCAGCTCGACGACCTGTTGGGCGCGCACCAGACGCTCCATGCCCCATTCCTGTGCAATAGATAATAGATGTTACCAGCATTGTTCTCTCTCTCTCTCTGCTTAGTTAGTTGCACTTACTATGTCGATCTTTATAAGATCTCGTGCGGATGTCATCGCGCTCATTTGTTATTGCCGGCGTGGTAACTGTGGTAGGTAAACGATTCCTTTGCTGCTGCTGTTGCTGCTAACTGGCATTACACGCTCACACACACACAAACGCACAAACCGTAGCACTTACTTGTCACGTTAGTTAGAACGCTTCAAATTAATATTTCATATTTCATTTGCAGAAATATGACAAAAAAAAATTGTCTACAATAAATAAAATGCGGCTTCGGAATTAAACAGTGCTGTATAACGCTTGGGAAAGTGAACTAGTTCAGTTTTTCAATAATAAAATGTTATCGGAAATTTATATCGAAAAAGAAACATTTAATTGTCAGCAAATACATATACATATGCATATATATATTTTTAAATAAAAATGCGCAAATTAACAGAGTGTAATAAACTGATAATAAAAGAATTTCTGCATGTCAAAACGACTGAGTGCGCAGCGGTAAGTTCAATGAACGATAAATTTGAACCGGTTGACCAACACTTCAAAAGATATCGTTTAATTTTATTTGACGATAGTTTTGCATATTCAAATTAGTTTATGAAAAATGTAAATAAACAATAAATTGTTTGTGTGTTTTCTTTTATTTAAACAGTTTATTTATTGCTCTTGTTATGAAAAACAGCTTTTCAGCATATGTACAAGCGAACGACAGATTATACTCCGGCAATAGCTTGATGTTTCTCTCTGATTGCAACAGCTTGTTGCGTTACCACTGCGTAGCGGTAAACACGTCTCAACCTTACAAAGTTGAATGTTGTTGCCACCTTGCGCTATATAAGTCTATCGATTTGAATAGAATAAAAAAACAGAGTGCAAGTGTATCGATTTACAGCGATACATCGAGAGAAAAATATCAAATAACAAAACCAAACCAAACGAAACGAAACGAAACAATCAAGCGTGGCAATCAAACGAAACGAAACGCATTTAACGGTAGGCATATTGCAAAAAAAAAAAAATAAAAATAAAATTGAAAAATAAAACAAATAAGAAAAAAACGAAAAATAAGTAAAATCGAAATGAATCATAAATAAATAAATAACTGACAGAAACGATGCAGCCAGATGAACGAAAGATGCTGAGCTCGATGTCGCGTTATGGAAACCTGTGTGTGCGTGTGTGTGTTTGATAATTGCAAGTGACAGTTCTAACTGCCAAAAGGCGAGAGAAAGAGAGTGAACGAACGAAAAAAAAAAATAAGTAGAGACACACATACAGACGCACGCAAACATTGCAGCACACACACACACACACACGCACGCACACATACGCGCAGACAGGACCAGCTGTTGTGTTGAACAACGGCGAAAAGGGGTTAACATTAGCGGTACATTTACATTCTCGCTCGGTAAGCAATCAATACGATTTATTTGCGCTTATTTTGTTTTGTGGCACATTTCGCGGGCGCCTCTGCTGCTGCTTCTGCTGCTGCAGTTTTCTTTCCATTTCACTAATTTTCTGACTGACCGCTGTCACAGTGTGCCTTTATTTTTTGTTGTTGTTGACGAAATTCTTCCAATTGCCCTTGATGTTGTTGCGCTGCGCTGTCGCTTCCTGCGTCGGCGGTGGCGGCTATTGACCGTAAGTAGAAAAAAAAAGAGAAATACATAAGTGCGCACAATGTAAACGTGTGTGTGTGTGTGTGTGTGTGTGTGTGATAAGGCATAATAAGTGTGTCACACAGACACAGGGTGACAACAACAAGTAAAACACGGCGGCTTTTATGTCAAAGTGGAGCAAAAACTTTTTGCTGATTGTGATTGTATTTGCCCATAGTGTAGTGTGTCTCTGTGTCTGTGTGTGTGTGTGCGAAAAGGGAAAAGCTCACGTATGCATGTCAAATACTAACACACACACACAGACGCACATGCGACTACCCTGTGCCTGGCTGCCTGCTGTCAGTGTAATTTGACGAAATTCTCTTGCTCGCTCGCACGCTCGCTCGCTTGCCTGCTCATTCACGATGACAACGGTTTATAACGGTTGTTTTTAATTGTGCATAGTTTTTAAAGCATTTAAGTGGCCTCCGTCCATGGCACGACGTGTCGCTGCAGGCGCATGAGGCATGCGGCACAAGTGGCATGCCAAACCGCTTGCCTACATTCAGGCGCAGTGTGTGTGTGCGTGCGTGTGTGTGCGCGCGTGTGTGTGCTAGAGTATTTAGGTTGCAAGCCCCTCCTTCCCTGCTCTCTGCCTCGCTCTCTCTCTCGCTCGCTCGCTCATTGACCGTCGTTGTCTTGTTTTTATATGTTAAGTCTCTGTGCGAGCAAATAAATACAGCAATTACTTGAAATGTGGCACTGCTACGCACACACACACATACACACACTCGCACTTTTTCTCTCTCTCTCTCTCTGAGCAAATTTGTGCATTGAGTGAGGTCTCGAATTTCTTGTGAAACTTTATTAACCCTACTCCCCCTCCCCTACCCATCCCTAGTCGCATCTTTGTGGTTTTTGCAAGCTGATAAAATTAACCAACTGTATCTTTATATATATCTTTTACAAGCATATTGGGTATATCTTTGTGTGTGTGTGTGTGTGTGCGTGTGTGTCTGCCTCACATAAACACCTGTCTTTATGTCTGTTGCTTTTCTTATTGTAACAAGAGCGCACACATTCAATTAAATTCACACTCAGTGTGGGGTTAAGAGCCTCACATGTTTTTCTTCTGAGGTCGGATTAATTTCTTAGCAAAACTGTGTACTAAATTTAATTAGAATTTGGCTAAAGTTTTAAATTAAAGCCATATCAAGAGTTTTTTTGAGCTTTTAAGGGTTTACTTAGTCGGAAAATGCTTTAGAATTGAAAATGTATGCTGAATAAAAAGATATTTTCTCAGGAATATGCTTAATCTTAAGGTTTCTATAGTGTTTAGGGGTTTAGCTGTGGTTTATCTTAAAAAATATAAATTTCTTAAGTCTTTAAGCGCAATCCTCAGTATTTTCGCGGCAAACTGCCTTATGCTGCTCAGCTACAGCTTGAAAAAATCTCAAAATAAATCCAATTTCTAAAGATATTTATATTATATTTATTAAAAACATACCGTATATTCCTTGTATTAAAATACAGACCGCAAATCAATGCAAATTTGCTGTGGATATTGCTGGCTAACGCAATACCTACCTCCCACTCCCTCTCTCTCTCTCTGTCACACACTATCGCTGTCTCTGTCTGTCGCCAATAACCGCAAATTGCTTGAGTTTTTAATGGGTCGTCTGCAGCAATTACTCATTTAATTGGAACAAAGTAGAACGAACCCCGCTCTGATTGAGGGGGGAGGGACCCCGCGCGAGAGTGTGAGGGTTTTTTTCGGTGTGGTTCAGTCGGGTTTTGCCCGCTGATTGATTATCAAATTGCCACTGAAACTTGCCAGCGACAGTTTGAACAACATCCAAGGCAGACGAAGAAGAAGCAGAGAAGAGGAAGAAGGAGAAGGAAGCAGTGACAACAACAGTTCAATTTGGATTTTATTTTGCTCATTTTCGCTTTTCCGTTTCTCTTTTTTCCCCCGTCCTATAGAGACGAAGACGAGGCATCGCATGTCTTTGTACAATCAGAATATCCAAATTAATCATTCAATCGCATTAGTGCTCCATATACTATACTACATATGTGTGTGTCGTGTCCCTGTGTATGTGTATGTGTGTGTGTGTGTCTGGGTCTCGCTTTGACAGACATATGCGATGTGGTGCTTATGGAGTGCTTATGGTGTGCTTGCGCATATCCATCTCAATAAAATACTTTTATCAATAAACCAACAAAAAAAAAAAAAAAAAGTTCAACGAGTTCTCGTTATGAAGAATACAGTGCAGGGAGAAGGGCCCAGGGCCCTCTTAATGCGACTCCATCACCCCACCTGGGTTCTGCTAAAGTACAGACTGAACGAAAGTCTCATTAGGCGTTACTTAGTGATAATCAGTTGCAGCCAAAACATATTCAAAAAAAAAAAAAAAAAAATGAAAAAGAGCTTATATTACAAAGTTTTATAATTAAATTTCATCAATTATTTACAAATTTTGGCTTATAAATGAAATTGTTAGTGAATTTCAAAGAAAAATGTCAAAGAAAGCCAGATTTGGCTTTTAAAAAAAATGCAGACTTACTGTTTCTCGCTGTTTAAAGCCAAATTTGCCAGGCAAAAAAAAAAGATATGGCATCCCTGGCTCTAATGTTAAGCCCAAGGAGTCTTTTACTCAAAGCGTGCTGTTAGTTAACATTCCTCATTATGTTAAATGTTAAGCCTTAAACATAATTATGAATGAGTGTGCAGATAATACTGAAGCTGACTGTAAGCTGGCACTAACCTTGAGGGATATATCTATTTACAATATTCCAAATTATATCACCATCAATTATCTTACATAACATAACATTGTTTACAGCTGCCTGATGCTGTTAAATGCGCCGCTGTTAATGTCAATTTCGCCATTGAATCAATTTCAATAGAAATAAGACTCGTAAAGTCGCGTATTCTAAACGAAAATTGCCTTCAAAAGTAATTAGAGCGCTTTGTTTTTTTGTTTTTATTCACTCTGTCTATCTCCCTCTCTCTCTCTCTCTGTTTGTGATAGAGCTCGATGCTCGTTTGTCTCTTTCGCTGCCTCCGCGCTTATCAATTAAGTCGAGGCCAATTTACTGAACTCACTTCAGATCGAAATCTTTGTGTTCAGTTTAAGTACAGTGAGAACTTGCTATAGAGAGATACAGATAATATTAAAGGGAACCGCAGATACTCTTTAAAGCAGCCTAAACCCTCCTACTGTATACTTTAGCGAGTGCAGACTGTAGTCAGCATTTCTTTTTTTTTTATTCGTATTTGTTGACAATATTTGTTTTGTATTTGAATAACAATGTTTGGTTGTCGCTTTGTTGCTGACGCGGCAGCAACTTGCAAATGGGTCTAGCCAGGTAGCTAAGGGGGGGAAGGGATCTCCTCCCTCCCTCCTCGAGGTTGGGGTAGGGTTGGTTTGGAGGATGTACCAGTTACAATGGTTAACGACATGAAAACGACTAATTTCGCTATTGGTAAAGCGACTTTGCATGGAGCTAAACAACTCGTGACTCGAGCGTGGAGTCTAGAAGGAGCCAACCATAGGGTAGGGTAGGGTAGGGTAGGGTAGGGTCGGTTGAGGCACACAAATCGCTGACTGACGTGATAACAAATAACCTCAAATTTCTGATTTCTGTATTATTATTATTTTTATTATTGTTCCCCAATCAATGTACAAATGTTTGTACAATGTGAAGGAGGAGGAGGAGGAGAGAGGAGAAGACCTGCAAGGGATTCGGGGTGGGGGAACATCAAGAGGGCGCTGTCTAACAAACTGACAATGTCTGGCAGCCTGCTGTAGTTTGCTTTGTTGCTTTCGCTCAAACGGTTGCAGTTTGCGGACGTGATAGCTGAAGTATTGTTCCTCTCCTTCTCCTCCTCCTGCATCTCATCATCATGTCCGATGATCTTTCAATTGTGGGGGAATCACTGCGCGTGGGCTCAAACTATGCGCCACGTCTAACCATGCGTCGTCTGTATCGCAAGAAGCATTTACGCGATGAGCAACATTATCGTCATGAGGTGGCGAATCATTATCGTGACTACAAGCTGCAGCAATCCTCCCACAATCATCCCCAGCATCATCATCATTCCCAGCGTGGTGATGGTGCTGGGTTAGTGTTGCCACTGGCGCAGACGCGACGTCGACGTTGCATGCGACTGCGTCCATTGCAGCGTCCGGCAGCGATGCGTCCCACGCTGTATCAGCTACGTAGTCAGTTGCCCATTCATGTGCACTATTTTCCCAGGTAAGAAGCCAATTCCAGAGTGTACTGTGTGTGTGTGTGTGTGTGTGTGTGTGTGGGCTAGTTGGTGTGACAGTTGGTGTCATAAATGTATATTGGGTTGGGTCGTCGCAGCGCGCTCGGGTTCTCTATCGCCTCCACACCGGCTCCTCCTCTCTCTCCCGCAGTGTGTTCGTGCGCTTGACGTGAAATTTCCGCCACATCTTCAGCTCGAGTTTCGTGGCCTTTTGCCTCGCTACGCTGGCTACGCTGCTGCTGCGGCTGACGTCAGTGCCAGGCTGTATATGCTGCCATATACCCTGCTTGATAAGCCGACGCTCCCGTACCCGTCCCCGTCCCCGTTCCTCTCATACACCGCACCTGTGTGTGGCTGTGTCACCACAAACCGCCGCTCTATATAAACACACACACACACACACACACACAGTGTGTATACATATTAGATGTGTATATAATTTATATATTTCGGGCAGAATAGCGTAGCGCAGCGAGCAAAATAATTCGCACTGCCAGCCAACGCTGCGCTGCTCTCTTCAAATGGGGCAAGTGCTGGACTGGACGAAAGGTCTTGGGGAAAGTCGGAAATTATTAAAAAAAAAAGTCACTTAACTTGCAGTTTGTTTTGTGCTTTTGATAGTGGCAGATACTAAAGTGATGTTCTAGCTGAAGTGTAGTTCCATTTTTAATAAATGTGTCAATAGCAGAAGGAAAAAGAGAGAGAGAGCGTGTATTTTAACTTATAAAGCTAAAATTCATTGAGATTTCAGTATGGTTAAGGAGGTTAGACTTGAACCAGCGGGTTAGTCAAGGCAAGAATGGAGTTTCGTCTTGAACCTTCGGGTTAGCCAAGTCATAGAGCGAAAATCTTTAGAATTTGCAAGATATTTTCCTAACTGAGTGTCAAATTCGACGCCTTCTTAGGTTCTGATTGTGTAGCATCTCAATCCAACTCAGTTCTAGCTAAGCTTCATACTCAGAGTCTAAGAAAACCCTATTAACCTAAGTCACAGAGAGAAAATAGAAGGATTTGTAGGGTTTTGCCTTAGGGTGTGGTTAGAATGAGTATTCCATTCAAGACAGTGTTTTAATCCCTCAATTCCTTCCAGTATTGAATCAGGGATCAGGGACCTCTAGCTTGAGAATAAAATCAAATTTGACGCCTTCTTAGGTCCTGGCTGTGTAGCTCCTCTTCTGACTCAGTTCTAGCTAAGCTTCTCAACTTAGTGTGAAGTTTAGTTCTGTTGTAAACTCAGAGTCTAAGAAAACCCGATTAACCGAAGTCACAGAGAGAAAATTGAAGGATTTGTAGGGTTTTCCCCTAGCCTGTGGTTAGGATGAGTCTTCCATTCAAGACAGTGTTTCATTACCTTAATTCCTTTCAGTATTGAATCAGGAATTACCGTTATACCTCTATCTTGAGTATAGGATAGTATAGTATTCTCATGTTAATTACTTGATGTGTAAATTCATCAACTTCTTTGCGGTCATAAGGTTAACACTAATTGTTGTTAAGTTCTTTATCCATATAGTATTTTATGTGGTAAATACTCCTGCTCTGTGTTTCGAATACTTCGCTGCTGTAAGTCACATCGATTCATCCTACTCTTCCCCAGTTGGTTGCTTTATTGATTGTGCCAAACGGTCAACATGGAAGTTACTACTGGGTTAACCTTTGCTCAAGGTAATTCCATGGGGAGCGTTAGTAACGTTTTCACCAGAAGTAGTAGCAGTAGCCAAAGAGCAGTAGCAGGAGCAGCTACTTCCGTGTCGCACTTAACCTCACTTGTTGACATTTCTCGCGTAAACGATAACGATAACGATAAGTAAATAGGAGTTGTGGCTACGCTATAAGGCACGCGCTCGAAATCGTTGTTTGATTATATTAGCCAGTCCATTTGCGGCTCTCTACGAGATACCCTGTATGTGGAAATGACCCTGGGTATATTATTTTTCTCTAGCCTTCGATGTGAATAATTTATTTGGAAATTGTTTGTTTCAAAGACTCATAATTAGTTTGTTTTTTTTTTGCATTTATTCTAAAAGGTTTTTTAATATTTATAAACGGATTCGAAAATTGCAAATTTAGTACAGGGTCACTTGCGGTCGAAACAACTGTGCGACTTTATTCACCTGCCTTATTTTTCGCTCTCCTTTGTGCTGTTTTCTTTGCCCTATACGCTTCGTTTGCTTGTGTCACTGTGCTTGTAATTAATGTTTGCCTTCTTTTGCGGCCCTTTCCACCTTCTCTGGGGGTTGGTTGGTTTGGGGCTAATTACAGATTCGGAGATACGTATGCGCCCCGAGGACGGCAGACGATTCGCTCGGCAGCAGCAGCAGCAGCGGACGAGGCAACAATATACAACGATACATTGCGTCGCATACGACGTGCGCGCAGCTGCGACCAACTAAAGGCGCTCGTCCAGCGCCAGCTCAGCTGACGACGGCGACCCCAGAGAAATGTGAAATGGGCACAGCCTGACCCTGAAACTAGCGTCGACAGCGACAGCGGCAGCGGCAGCACAAGTTATGAGCAGCAAGTGTTAGATATTAATGCGAGGGAAAACCTACAACGGCACATTGACCTTTACGCTTACCTGCAATTGGCTAAGGGCTACTACGAGCGCGGCTTGCTGGCGAATGTAAAGTACCTGCAATCGATTGGCCAGCGTAATGCGATAAGGCAGCAAGAGCAGCAGCAGCAGCAGCAGGAGCAGAGGCAGCAGCAGCAGCAGCAGCGACAGCGACACAAGCAGCGACGCTACTCGTTGGAGGCTTGGCCGCAGCAGCAGCAGCAGCAGCGAGAGCAGCAGCAGCCTGTCATAGCTGTTGATCCGCAGCCTGCACGCTTGAGCGCCATTTTGAATAATTTGCGGCAGCGAGAGCGTTGCCAGACTGCCATCAGTGTGCACATAGCGCCGTTGCAGCAACATTTGAACGCAGCCCACGGCACGGCGAGCATGTGTGATTACAACAACAGGTATAACAACAACAACAACAACCATAATAACATTAACAGCAGCGATAGCAGCATTGGCAGCCATAACAGCAGCAACAATAACAGACAGCAACAGCAGCAGCCACCTAGCGCAACAGCCGAAATAATCGATCAAGCGCAACAGCAGCGCAAACTCTACGAAATAATCGATAATCTAAGCGAGCTGAGCGTGTGCGATAGTCGCGCCAATAGTAGCGATAAACAGCGTTTGATTCATTTGAGCCAGTTAAATCTGTGCGATAGTCGCAATAGTTTGCCGCGCATTATATTTACCGACTATACGCAACAGGTGACAGTGTATGGCGCCAATTTTGAATACCCAACGACGAAGCCAGACCACCAAATAAACTGAATACATATAGAAGAAAGAAAAACAAAACAAAAGCGAAAAAAAAAACAAAAACACGTAATACTCGACAAAGAAGAAGAAGAATTGCAATTAAAAAGGCGCAGCACAAGCACACGACAGAACAAACAAACAGACAACAAAAAACACAAAACGAAAAGGAAAACAAATAAACAGCACGCAGGGCAGGCAGGCAGAGGCAGTGAGAGAGAGAGAGCGAGCGAGTGCCGAAACAAAGCGAATTGCGCGCGCGTCATCGGAAATCGTTTTTTATATGCAAAACGACAAAAGCAGAGCGCGACAACAACAGCAACAACAACAACAACAACAGAGACGGAGAGCTAATAACGGGCCCGTAGAAACTATAAAAAACGGCTTTTTTTGAGCCGACAGTTTCGCTCGTACAATGGTTGCGGCTGCTGCCGACGTAAAAATCACAGCAACAATAATAACACAAGTCGCCGCCGAGCCAACAGCAGCAGCAACGTTGACGTCGACGCCAGCGACAGCAGCAGCAGAAACGACAGCGCTAACGAAGAGCAGCAGCAGCAGCAGCTTGGTGGTGCCTGCCGCATTGACGGCCGCAAGCGACAACAGCGCGCAACAAGCAGCGATCTCTAATCAAGGCAACAATAACAATAGCAGCAGCAGCAATCTCACTGATAACGACAGCAACATTAACAACAACAACAACAACATGTCGGATTCAAGCATTGCCAGCGGCTCGGCAGCATCAACAACAACAACAGCAGCAGCAGCCACATCTGTGCCAGCGCCAGCAGCAACAACACCGACAGCAGCAGCAGCAGCAGCAACTGTTGTCGCTGTGCCCAGCAAAAGCGCCGTCAGCCAGCGCAATGTTGATATTAAAATCGAGAAGACCGGACAAATGGAGGTGGCCACACAGCAGCTGTCCAAGAAGGTGCTAAAGCTCGATCTGGGTGGCAAAAACCTAGATGAATATTCACTGAAGTCCCCCAAGTCACCCATAGCGGGTAAGAATACTATATATAGAGCAGACTACACACATACGTCTATTGACAGAGATAATGTTTGTGGCGGCATTGTAAATCGATCGTCTATTTGCGCTATGTATGTACATGCGATTAATGGTGTATATGGGTTATACGATATTAGGTATATATGGGTATTATATTTGACTAGGCAGGCCCAACCCAAAAACCACATATGAGAAAACCAATCGGGGTATACGCTGACATTGTGTAAACGTATAAAAAATAGGCAGACTAAGGCGTGGGAAACCCAACAAAGTATGTAAATATGTAGATTCTAGCTCAGACTGACTAGCCTTGTCACTGTTTAGACTATACAATCCCTATAGAACCTTTCTAAACCCAAAGATTCGTTAAAAATAATTCGATTTCCTTGGAAGAGGGCATTTTCTTCATGTTTTGACATCTAGATTGAATCTGCATCAAAATAATGTGAATCTAAAATTTAAAAAAATTTGGAGCTTCTACATATGTTCCATGCTACCTCCTTGCTCGATTTTAGGACCCCTATAGAGCCTTAAGTATAGAAAACTTTGTTAAAAATCATCATATTTCCTTGGGACAGGAAATTTGTTCCATGATTTGGCCTCTAGATTGATTCTGCATGACAATATTGTGAATCTAAAACTTTCAAAAATTTAGACCTTTTATGTGTCTCCCATGCTACCTCCTTGCTCGATTTCTGGACCCCTATAGAGCCTCTAGTATGGAAAAGTTCTTCAAAAATCATCAGATCTCCTTGGGAGAAGGCATTTTCTCCATGATTTGACTTCTTTATTAATTCCGCATCACAATATTGTGAATCTAAAACTTTCAAAAATTTAGACCTTCCGCATGTCTTTCATAATACCACCTTGCTCGATTTCAGGACCCCTATAGAGCCTCTAGTATGGAAAAGTTCTTCAAAAATCATCAGATTTTCTTGGTAGAGGGCATTTTCTTCATAATTTTGCCTGTAGATTGATTCTGCGTCAAAAGATATTGAATTTAGAGTTTTTAAAAATTTGGGTCTTTCCCATGTCTACCATGCTAGCCCCTTCTTCAATTTCAGAACCCCTAGAAAGCCTCTAGTATGGACAATTTCTTCAAAAATCATCAGATTTCCTTGGGAGAGACAGTTTTTGTCTTTGTTTGACTCCTAGATTTATTTGAAACAAGATATAAAAAATCTAAAATTTATAAAAATTCCATACCACGCAGAACTGAGCTATCCACAATTACTTTAGTAGTATAGTAAACCCCATATGCCACCCACTCCAAGCTGAACAAACAACGCTTCGGGCCAAGGCAGGCGGAAGCAAAGTCGCATAGGTAATTGTTATATTCCGCGAACTTCTCCAGGCGGCAAGGGGTTAAAGACCGAGGGGCAGGGTGGTAGGGAAGGGTAGCGCATACACCATAATCGACCATAGATAGTGCGCTCGATCGTTTATGATCTATGGCGCATTACCTTATCTCTCTACAGTATGTGTTTGTATTTATTTTGCATTGTTTATGATTTGTTTTTAATTAGATTTCTTTCTTCGATTTCAAATTCATAGCACGCTTGCCGCATCAAACATCATTGACGTCATCGGTGGACGTTGAGGATCGGAAAACATTACGTGAGGCCTTATACCAGGGTATATTCCATCGGCATCGTCGCACCATCTTCGCCGTGGGCAGTTTTCTACGTATGCTGCGCAGTCGCAATTCGCAGTACAATACCATAAGGAGCTCGTCGGAGGGCGAGGATATCGATGAGGTTAGATAAGAGTACATTATATGCATGCATATATACACTTGTATATTGTGTATTTGTGCTATAAACGCTATATGTACAATGTGTATGTGCCATGGTAGTAGATGCAGTAATAACAGTAACCACAACAAGAACAACAACAACAACAGCAACACCAGCGAGAGCAACAGAAACAACAAACAACAACAACGACAATCTGGATAAGGAAAAGCGACCTTAATTGATGACTGATCCATTGTTGTTTTTGTTACACACACACACACTCTTAGACACGCACACACACACACCCACGCGCGTGTATAGTTAATCTATATAGTTCGTATTAAAATAGCGTATCATTGTGTAATCTTATGGCATGTAACCGATTGTAATTGTATCTTGTATCATCCTCCAGAAAGAGAGAGATATAAAGCGAGCACCTTGTATCACTGCGTCTCTTTCTCTCTCTCTATATACACTAAACGTAACTGTCACCCTCTTTATATTGCTGTCTCTGTCTGTTCTGTGTTCTCACTTAGCCCAAAAAGCAACCATAAGACTAGTCGCAATATTGTGTAGGTAAAAAGAAAGATACGAAAAGAATCAAATGCTGTGATTCGTCTCCTCCCCCCCAAAAAAAAAACTAAACGAACTGTTGCATTCCAAGACACATTATAGACTTTTTAGACCAATATAATTCCCATCTCTATCTCTCTCTCTTCCTCCTATTCCTACCTTTCGCTTTCCTACCGCGCAAGCAAAGCAAAGCTGAAAGACGCCTTATCTATATGAAAAAAGAAAAATTCTTTATCTATAAAGCCTTCATCTCGTTACTTAAGCTAAATGTAAACCCAAGCATTACACACACACAGACACAGACAAAGAAATATACATTCATGCTATATACTATATACCATATATACTGTATACCCTGTAACTATGTAAGTGTATGTACTGTAAAACTATGTCGAAAACGTAAACGTTAAGAAAACTTTGTAAAAGCGCCAACCGAATTCGTTATGTCATTGAACTATATTACCCTATATACCTACGCACCTTGCAGACGAACCACTCTGTTGCAGCTTATACCACACACTAGTTCATAAGTTTTGTACCACAACCATATAATATTGTATCGTACCCAATTGGTAAACCTTGGGATAGATATAGCCTGGTTTCCTAGTGCAATTTTTTGCTTGAGCTGAATAACATATGTGTATCTCTTTTTGAGAGCAATTTCTTTTTTGTATAGTTAAGCTAGCGACATTTTTTTCATTATTGTTTTTTTGTTTCTGTCTCGATATTTTGAACATTGTCATTAGGATATTTTGAAAGCATTTCGGAACAAACATTTTTAAGATTCTAAGCTCTTTTTGTACATTATTTTTGTTAGTCAAGTTTCAGAGTTAAGATAAACGTGTTTTTGTTGTTTAAAGAAAAATAATGATATTGGGGTACATTTATAAAGACCTCTGAATGTAGTATACCTTGTGCAGTTGTTTTTTATAGAATATATATTTAAAAATTCGTAATAGCTGATTATAAGTACTTTGTATAGAAACTAAGAGATTTATTTTTCGTGTTCTTGGCACATTCCCTTATAGGGTATCTAGTTGCTTATAGTATACAATATATAAAAGACCATCAGTCTCCTATATACATTTTTCGAAAATGGGTTTCCTTTCTAACAAACCGACCAGTTAGCAAAATTCTCCTCTGCCTTATACTATATATATAAATATATAATATTATAAATGAACCTATATTGGACCACAATGAACTTTTGATAGATTTTGCTTGGTAAAAAAAGAAAGAAAGAAAGGATTAAGGTTAAGTTTGCCAGTCTGCAAGGTGCGATAGTTCTTTTTTTTATTATTGTTGTTTGTATAGTTTTTTCTTAGATTATATCATAATTGTTGTTATTATTATTATTATTGTTATTGTCGGTTTTATTGCAAAAGGGAACAAAACAAAACTAAAGTGTATGAAGCCGTAATCGATGAAAATGTTATAGCGCAACTTATACAGTTCGAGAGAATATAGCTATAGCTAGTTATATGTATTATATTATATATATATATATGTATGTATACCAGAGAAATGTCTAGTTCTAAGTAGTCCACACACACACACACACTCACTCACACACCGACTATTGTATACCCTTTCGCAACACACACGATATGATATGATATATGCTGATATATATACTATATAGATATGTACGTATGTGTGTATTTTAGAGCATTTTTGTTTAGAGCTAGAGCAACATAATGTTTAAAGATTTTATACAGCGATATATACACAACACACACACACACAATCACACTCACACACACACACATACTATATAGAGAGCTAACTGTATGTGTAACGGCTACATTGATGACAAATCTGTTGGCATATATGTATGTATGTACTATATATATTTCATTATTATAACACACATATTTGATACAATTATGTTAAAAAATTATGTTTTTTTTTTGTCGAAATAAAAATACCAAGTGAAATTCCAGTTCAGTTCACTCTTTCCCTCTCATTCTATCTTATATGTCTTTCTCTCTTTTTCTTGCAGTTTCTAAAGTCGCGTAAGATGCTCAAGTTTCCGCATCTCTTCGATCGCTGAAACAACGAGTAAACTACTACAATATATATATATACATAACATATACAACACATTTATACGATATACATACATAGATTATATCAGACTCTTATATACGATATGCATATTTGTATTGATTGTAAAACACACGCTGAACATGGAATAAATCTCACACGATCTGTTTAGGCTAGAGGGGCACAGCTTACTCCTTCTATCCCCAAGCGGGAAATACGGGAGTTCGGGCAGGGACAGCAACAGGAACGCTTTGACCCAGCGCCGCAACAAACTGCAAATATGGAAGGAGATAGTTTATATATGAGAAATATTAAATGGAATTTAGTGAGATTTAAATGTATAAGTTCTTGAATTTAGAGAGCTTAACTTAGCTTAATATTCATTCGAATTGGAGTACGCTATACGCTTAGATGAACTATATTTTATAAATATATTGATAAAATCGACTGGTGATTGGATAGACATTAGGAAATCCGAAAGTTGTAGACTTTTCTTGAGACAAAACTTATGTATATCCAATGCTCTGGTGGATTTAATCCTCCTAAATATGCTGACATATGTGAGGAAGGTGTGAGAAATCGTTTAAATTTCAAGAATCCTTGACGCTCTAGCAGTTTATCTATCCAAAATTAACTCTCTACAAGAAGATTAAATGTGAATAATATTTTAGATAAATAACAGGCAGAACAACAGTCGAACTTGGCCAGAAGAAGACTGTCTTCATAGGAATTATCATACATTTTATTCGACTGTAGCTTGCCCTCTATATGGAGTAGCACTTGCGCTCACCTGCTGCGGGCTGGCCGCGACCACGTAGGTGCCATCGTTGACCGCACGCTGTATGTTCGCCCGTATCAATGCGGTTTCCTTGAGATTCAGCGGAGTAACACGCACCTGGGCATTCTGGATCCCTGCCAGCGTCCCGTGTCGTTGTAGCCAAAGTGGTGCAACCACTTGACGGCGCTGCACGGCTCCACCAGTGGCAGTGATCAGGCCTAGCAGCAGGCAGAGTAACCAAAAGCCAAGTTGTTTGTTCATGTTGAGCTTCACGATGGGAATGAGCAAAGAAAACGAGATTCACATTGGTTTCGCTTCCGCTGTAAATTCGTGCAGATTGCAGGGTAGAAAAAAGTGCGACGTGTTGTTGTTGTTGTTTGTATCATGTGATTCTTTTTTTTTTTTATTATTTGTTGTTGGCAGTTGGCAGATACGCTGAAACGTGTTCACAAGTCGAATGGAATAGATGACACAAGTATGAAGATAATCCCAATGAATGTTCGGGCGAGTGTGCGATTGAGTGTGTGTATGAGTGTTTTTTGAGTGCACGCCTCATCGTTTCATAGACCTAAAACTGACCTACACAACCATTATAAAGGACGGGGTTTAGGTATATGAATATTCATATTCATGAGTGTCGATGAGTGCTGCTGTCAAGCATAAAAACAAAAGAATGAATTAGTATATGAATAAAAGTGAATGCATCAGAACAACCAAAAAAAAAAAACAAAACGTACTGAATAATTGAATAATTAAATGAGTCTGTGCTAAAAAAAGCTTTGAGTACCCGCACACAGGAAGCAACAGCAAAACGAACAACAGACTGACTGAAAAAACTAAATGAATATCTGTGTGAATAACTTGAATAACACTGCGTTTGCCAACTCAAAGTGTGTGTGTGTTGGGGCAGGGAAGGAACGAGTGTGTCTGTGTGTGAATACACTCATTAGTAAGTGTAAAAGCTGCTCCTATTTTCGAATGAGTGTGAATGAGTTTGCTCGAATGAGTTCGTCTGCTCTAAACTTATGACTGATCAAATGTTTCGCCTTATCCCATCTCTCTCTCTCCCTCTCTCTCTCTGCGTCTCATTCCTGTGCCGCCTGCGCGCCTGATGCAGTCGGTGGTTCGCTGTCACGATCCATGGGCTCCTCCTTGATATCCACATCATCGTCGTCCACATCATCTTTGCTATGCTCATGCAGCAGCACATATTCCCTTGAGCTGAATCCAAATTTGATGACATCCTTCTCGATCAGTTCGTAGTACTTGCGCGGATCGATCTTCTTGCTGTTGAGGAACGTGCCGTTCGATGAGTCCAAATCGATTAGATAGAGGCGCACCCGTTTGCCGCTGCTGCCATCCTCACGCTCGAATGGCACCAAACGATACTGAAAGGCGGCGTGTTGCTTGGAGCAGCTCGGATGATCGACTGCCAGATCGCAGACCTTACGATCGCGCCCCACGAGGAAACTACTCTGGCGATGTATGTGTAGCGTCGGCAGTGCCATTTCACCCTTGAACGGATACAGACGCCAATGACGCTTCGGCTTACGGGCCTCGGGCGGCTCGGAATACTTTATGACGACGCCGTTCACCATGTTCGTGTCCTCGGTGAGAGCGCCGCTGAGTCCGAAATTCGGTTTCTCCTTCTCCACGGGCTCTTCGGGCAACGGTTTCTCAAGATCTCTCACCGATTTGCCCCACTCGAAGTGTTCGTCGTCGACATCGCGTAGACGTCGTTGCGGCGGCTGCTGCTGCTGTTGCTGTCGTTGGCGACGCGATGAGCCGCGGTCACCGTGACGTGGACTGCGACTGCGGCTGCGACTGGAGGAAGAAAAAAACAAAGATAAAGCTGTTTATGTCGTTCTATATGAATATATATATCTCCACAGACTCACCGACGTCCTGCATCTGGAGAGCGTCGATAATTACGCTCCCAGCGCTCGTTGCTGCGACGCCGACCGCGACTGCGATCGCGTTCCCGATCTCTGTCGCGTCCACGACGTTCAAAATCGCGTTCACGTCCACGTTCCCTGTCGTGATCTGGCCTATCCCTGTCTCGTTCACGTTCGCGATCACGTCCACGCTCCCGTTCTCTTTCCCTGTCCCGCTCTCGACTGCGTTCGCGCGGTTTGCTTGTGTTTTTGTTGTCATATTGCTGTCGCTGCTGCTGCTGCTGCGCGTTGCTGCTGCCAGCTCCACCGCCTCCGCCGCCGCCGCGGTCTGGACTGTCCCATTTGGAACGCTGTTCGAGTTGTTGATGCTGCTGCGATTTGGGCGACGCATCCTTCGCCTTTGTCTTGTTTACACCACGACGTCGTTCGCTGTTGCTGTCGGCGCTGCTGAAGCTGCTGCGACTGCTGCTGCGGCTATTGCGGCGAAGGTAATATTGATCTTCGCCGTCGCCACCGCCACCGCTGCTACTGCTGCTGCTGCTGCTACTACTGCTGCTGCTGGAAGACGAGCTGGAGGTGGAAGTATCGCGTGCTGGCTTGCGGTCCCCACCCGAATTTGTCTGTTTGTCATCACTTGCGGCGGCTTCTTTTTTATTCGACTTCTTCGGTTTTGCTTTTGATTTTGAGTCGTCGTCATTGCTCGCCGCTGCCGGCGCCGGCACATCATCGTCGCTGTGGCCCTTGTTTTGTTTTACCATTTTTCATCAAATAAAATTTTGAATGCTAAACCAATTTTGGCTCAACCGAATCGAAATATAAACGTTTCCGAAAATATTCTACTGACAGGACGAGTTAGTTGTCGTCGGTCTTTGACTTGAACAGCTGTTAATGTCACGATAGGTTATCGATGTTTTCGATGCTGCATATCGATAAAGTCGCGGGCTGCAATACCAACGTATAACACTAATCGATACTGTTGGGCAACGTTGTTGCGATGAAATTAACATGCCGTTAACAGAATGCACGACTGTTTCTTAACATTTTGTGTTATATACATAAATTATAATTTAAATAGATGTTAAATAATTGTTTTTCTCTTAGATCAACTAAATTTTTATTAAGACATCAATTAAAATACACTTTAAATGCAGCTGCATGTTAGACACATTAAAAACATTGAGAACACAAAATAAACACACATATTTAGTTCAAACTATTTGCCAAAGAAACTCTTAGCGAGCTTAATAAGATCCAAAGCCATCTTCAGCTCTTTGGCGCCACGCACTCCCAGTTTTTCTAGGTCTTCCAATGTCATCTGAAGCAGCACACCAATATCGATTTCCTGTTGGGTGAACATCTCGGTCAAATGCATATTCCCAGTGCGATTCAATACCGAACGCACGCGAGGACTCAGCGTGGGATGCTGCACTGGAGAGCCGTGCTTAAATTTGCGATCCTCCGTTTTGATGGTGCGTTGAGTGCGCGATGATGATCTTAGGGTGCTGCTGTTCGATGATCTCGAGGTACTTGAATACGATGATCTCGAGGTGCTGCTGTTCGATAATCTCGAGGTGCTGCCACCAGATGATCGTGCCGTGCTGCAGTTCTCCGTGTCGAAGGAGAAGACGTGCGAAGTGCGAGGCGTCAACGGAGTCAGCGGTGAGCGGGGATCTAATTGGAAATAATTTGACCTTATTCTAACTGGAAACTTTATAATTATTTGTATTTACCTCTCCAGGCACGATTGTAACGCTCCATTGCAGTTATAGGAATATCTAAGAGCTTGGACAAAACTATATTAAATACGTTCGAACGGAGAAAACACGACTTAGTCTAACCGTAAACTGCAAATGACTGAAACATTTTGCATTTTGTCTATTTTCCATGTCCCTTTTTCGTTATGTTCGTTAGTTGGCAACACTGGCTAGTACGTTGATCTTCAGGCCATTTTTGTGCAATATCATTGTCAGTATTTTTTTTGTTGGCAATTATCAAATAATTAGTAAATTAATGTCAATTAATAAAAATATGCTGAGTTGCAAATTGATAATTTTAAACAGTAACAGAATAACGGTGCCTGCGCTCTCGCCATAATCTCTCTTACGCGTCTCTCTTTCTGCTCATTCGCTGTTAAATAACATTAGAGCAAAGTGTTGAGCGCGGCTGTAGTTTTGTTTTTGTTGCAGCGCTTAACTGTTAACAGCGCCATAAATGTGCAGAGTTGCGAATTTTGATTTTGAAGTATTTATTTTCTTGTGTGATAAACTGCACTTCCAGTGTGTCAGCGCCATGTTGCTATTGTTGTTGTTGCTGCACAAGGAATAAACGCAGAAAGCACCAAAGAAAGCAGCAGCGCAGTAGCAACGGCACCTGGGCGACATTGCAATCAAAACGAAGAAAATCCCGGAAAAAAAAAACGAAGACGAAAGCACACACAAAACAAGCCTGCAGGCTGCATTTCGAAGGCAAAATGATGACACCGTTTGAAGATTTTGTTTATTTAATAAATCACGTGCTGCTTGGCGAGGAGCCGGTAAGTGAAAATTGGTTTATTTGACTGCCAGCGTGCATTGATTTTTGATATTACGCAGACAATCGAGGATTTTATCCTGCTGGTGGGCACCTTGGTGGCATTTATCGCTTTCATACTGTGGTGTTGCTTCCCCATACAGCCCAAGGTAGGTAAGCCCGCACGCAAATACTCGGATCCACATCGTCCCAAGTAGCCCACACACACACACACAGACGCACACAAACATGCACATGCATATGCATGCAAATACACATAACATCCACACACATGCATGCATGCTTACAGACACACACGCACACAAACACACGAAACATGTATGTAAAGTTCGCAGAGAGAGAGAGAGTGAGGCTTAAAGAGAGCCTCGTGCTAATTGCATTTCGATAATCGTTCATAGGAACCGGGACAACATCGTCAGTTCACGTGCAAAATCATCACGACTCGCATAAAAACCTTCGATGCTGCTGCTGCTGCCGCTGCCAACAACAAAAACAACGCGGACAAAGGCAGCGCAGCAACGGCAACTAAAACTGGCAGCAGCACTTCCAGCATAGTAAATGGCAGCGGCAGCGCTAGCAGCAGCACCGGCAGCGGCAGTGGCGCAAGCAGCAGCAGCATCAGCGGCTTGGGCATCAACAATAGTGCGCTATATAACGGTGCTAACGGTAGTTATAGCAAAAACGGTACCGTTGCCATGCATAATTATTACGTTAAGAACGGACATCATTGCTGCACTTAAAACTTGACAATGCTCTAGGCAGCAGCAGAGGCAGCAGCAGAGGCAGCGGCAGCGGCAACGGTAACGGTAGGATAAGCTGATATATAAAAATTATTTATTTTTGGGAAACTAATTTAGATGTAAAAGACAACTCTGTTCGAAAACTTGGTAACTTAAGGTTGGTGTTCAAAAAAAAAAGAGCTTAATTTTTTAAAGTGTGAGCGAGAGAGTGAGGCGTGGCAAGCCTGTTTTAGGTGTAATAAGTGAGACTGTGTGCGATGCACTCGAAGAATTTAGTGTGCACTGTGTGGACTGATAATATGCAATACGCATTTACTGCGTACTTTTATGTTCTCATTATATATAATTTTATATACCGTTTTAGTCCTTATATATAAGCTGTATATAGTTATTTATTCGTATTATACGTTCCTATTTATTTTTTTTAGGTTTTAAATCTGTTTTTTTTTTTAACATACTGAGAATTTTTATTTTAATTTTCATTTTGAAGAAAATCAAAATCAAAGATTAGCGAAAGTGTGAAGAAAACAGAGATGCGATTTAGACTCTTGCACAGATCACTTTTATTGCCCAAAGCAAGCGATATTTAAGAGCCACATTGAACTGATAAACGAATTACCAACGCCAACCTCAAGTTACCAAGATATTCTCCAGTTAAACTGATTAGCCTAATTTGTTCCCGTTCCCTTGTCTTCAAAAAATTGTGCCAATTGGTAGTTGGGAAACACAGCTGAAAGCTAAGCTAATGTAGTATCCCAACAAGTCCCGACTAATTATTATTAATATCCCCCTAAACACGCTCGAATTTCGATGTATTTTTAAGCACTTTGAATTGTAATTGCTCAGACTGATTTGTTAAAGGACAAGACCGTGTGACGGATAGTGTCGATGATGAAACTAAAGAGAAGAGAGAAACTGAGAGAGAGAGAGAGAGAGAACGAAAGATAAAAAGATAGATAAAAACAGACATATGTATAATAATGAAAAGTAATTTAGAATGAGAGAGAAAATAATGAGAAATATTAATAAGAAAGATTAACTGGGAGAGAAATTAAGTAAAAGAGAGATTAACTAAAAAAATTAATTGAGAGAGAAATTAATAATTAAAAAAGCGAGATATTTCTTAAGAGAGATTAATTTATAGAGAGAAAGATAAATTGAGAGAGAGAAAGAAATAAATTGAGAATAGTTATGAGAGAGAGAAATTAATAGAGAGAAGGAGAGAGAGAGAGAGAAATAAATTGATAGAGATAGAGATCAATTAAAAAAAAGATGAATCCACAGATAGAGATATTTATGTATAGATGGAAAGAGAGAGAGAAAACAATAGATAGAATGAGAGAGTAAGTATTTGAGAAAAAACGATAGAATGGCTCGAGTTTTTAAAACTTCCTTAAATAGCATGTATTTGTATTGTAATTGAAGTTGTAAGTGTAACTGTAATTGTAACTATAACTCTTAATTGTAATTCTAATTGGTATACCAAAATTATACGAAAATGTAAAAAATGAGACACGAAACAAGACACGACAACTACTTAAGTCTAACTACAAAAACGCAAACTAATTGCATGCAAAGAGGAAGACCGAGAGAGAGAGAGAGACAGCGAATTGAGAGATATATGAGAAAAGGAAACCCAAGACAATTATGCAGCGCAGCTGTGCAATGTCAGCTACGATAGCTCCGATATGTATGCATATAAAAATAAGTGTATAAGCTGAAAATTGTATTAACTATGATTCCGTATCAGTCATAACAGTATTAATATTCTGTCTCCTTTGCAATTCAACTTGATTTCATTTCTCTCAGTGTACAACACACAGACACATAGACTCACATACGTTTGATCTCATTTATTAACTTATTTATGTGATGATCCCTTTTTGAGAAGCGTTATATAAAAAACCCCCTCTAAAAAAACGAGAAGTACGAAACGAGAGTTGTGTCTTATTACTCACAGTGTCGCACATAAGTACGTACATACACTAATCAGCAAATCAGACGCGTTCAACCACTTGATGGGCAAACAACTATTCGAAGTAAAAAACCACTTCAGTTCTTGTTTTTTATTATTTTCAGTTTTATTAATTTTCATTTGCTATCTAAGCAAAATCATTAAAAATCACAATGGGCTAATTTTTTTTCTTATTTCTTTTGTTTTTTGTTTTATTACTAATAACAATGGGTAACAATCGTAGTATTATGAAATATCAGCATTGATAGATAGCTATATAAATACGTAATTATTAAGGAAAGTCCAAGGGCCGAGGGCCATAAATATCGCAGGGCACTCTTACAATACTCATCAGATATACATATTTAGGTATATATGTACATACATCTATAGATCTTACGTAGCTCCTATAACTCTTATGCTGCTATATACATAATTTACAGAACGTTGCGCTTTGGTACCGTTTGGATTTTGTTTTTTTGTGAATTGGTTATAAATAGTTGGGGGGGATTATCTATTATCTAAACAGTAGACAGTCTTAAGGAGTACCTAGGCTAGTTACAAAAAAAAAAAACAAAACAAATAACAGCAAAAAAAAATCGCAGTAATACTTATACTTTTAAATAGTGTATGACATTAGTTTAAGTTAGGTTGAGGTAAGGTTTAAACTTAACTCAAATCAACGGAATCAACTAAAACTAGTGCAACGTGTACTATATACATTTTTGATGTTGGCATTTCTCTCTCTCTCTCTCTCAGTGCTTTGTGCGCTTTGGAGCCTGCCAGAAGCTCGATAGCATGAAACTTCAATTGGAAGTCGGAACTGGAACCGAGAGTAGTTGTTGTTATCGGAACTGTAACTGATTACAGGAGCCAGAGCCGAAATTTGTATTTGCATTCGGAACTGGAACTAGTGCTACTCCTAGCTGCTGCAGACCAACGGGAAGAACACATTCATCTCAATCAAAATTTGCAGCACTATGAATACGGTGTAAACAATGAATAGCGCCACGCCCACTCGCTTGGTCAGCCGATAGCCACTACAGCTAAGGATGATGAACAGTGCAATGGTCGATAATATCAGTATTATAATGTTGTACTCGATGCCCTGGGTGCCCACTTGTTGCTTCTCCCCGGTGCCATAGTTCATGCAGTTCTTGATGAACCATGGCACGCCCAGGGACAACAGTATCGCCAGGGAGTTGGCTCCCAGCGAGTTGGAGACACCGATGCCGCTCTCACCTGTAAAACACAGTGGAGAGAGAGAGAGAGAGAGAGAGAGGGATAAATTAGCAGGAGGTTCCCATTGGTTCTCACCATCGCTTTGTCTTACCGTTTCGGAGCGAAATCAGACTGGAGACTGCCTCGGGCATTGTTGAACCGGCAGCCAGGAAGGTTAGACCCATCACAATGGTGGGCACATGTATGGCCACACCGAAGGCTGTTAACATCCAGACGATTATGTAGGCATTCGCACCGATCGTAATGATGCACATGATGAACGATAGCGGGTAGAGACGACGATGGCGCATCGGATGTGGAATGATAAAGCGTAGCACCAGCTTGATGGGGAACACAAAGATCCACCAGAACTTCATGAAGCCTGACGCGCTGTGTGGATACGCAAAGATGCTTTCGGGCATTTGATCATCCTCTTCCTCCTCACCGTTCCCTTGAAAGCGAATGCCATATAGAGTATGTTATCGATCGATCGATTAACAGTTTAAAGTTAAGTTTGCTTCACTTACAGTTCTTTGGTTGTGTTAGATTCGCCGTCGAGGACATGGAAGAAGTGTTCTCCGGGAAGTTAATAACAAACAAACCATCGCCCGACAAGGGATCCTTCTTAAGCGGCAACTGTGCCTTGGCACTGTTCTCTGGCGGTTCCGTTAGATCTGTAGAAGGATCAATGGGATTTAGATTTAGAGATACCGCGAGAATGGGGAAGGAAAATTGTCTTACCGTAGCGCGTGGAGAAGCAGCAGTTCATGCGATCCTCAATAAAGACTCGTATGGCGGGCATAAACTTATTGTTGTTAAACGTGATCAGATAGTAGAGTACCAGGAAACCCATCATGATGCAGGATTCGACGAAACTAATGCTACCACCCCAAGCCAATACGAGTAATACGATCGTATTGAATATATAGATAACACAGTCTCTCGCTATGGGCCACCAATCGAGTTGAACGGGCTAGGGAGATCATATATAGATAGATCGGAATTCAATGTAAGTCACAGAGTTTTACTTTCTTTCCTTTATATTCCTTACCTTATCGATACATAACGCTGCAAGACCAGCTACGCCCAGTGTGTTAAACATTAGGGAACCAATAATGGTACCCAATCCCATATCGGATTCCAGAATCAGTGTACTAATTGTGTTCGTAAAGAACTCTGGCATCGATGTCGCTGTCGCCATGAATGTGGCCGCTGCGACATCTTTCGATAGATGCAGATCCTCGCAAATGCATTCGACAGTCGGTAGAAAGTAATCATTACAGATGATCGCCAACAGAATGAAGAAATAGATGGCGGCGAATACGTGTAGTACTACCCAACCCTGGCGTAGTTGATCCACTGTAAAGAAAGGGATTTTATATATTCAAAATTTCACTCTAAAAATCAAGAGGTATCAACTAGTCGAATACGCTAATTTTTGGCCACTTTTATTATATATTCTTTTTATGACCAATTGTAATTGGGTTTTAATTGTTTATGTGGGAGTTGAGGCAGTATAAACAAGTTTGCAGGAACTTGGGGTGTATGCTGATAAGCACGTGAGGCCATATATAAAATTATATGGCTATGTAGGGTTCCCAAAATGAGATTTCTGAGGATAGAAAGTTGTCAGTCCGCTTTAAGATTCAATATATGCCTATTATGTTCTATATTCACGACCTCAGCTCTTCAGTTTCTGAAGAGATCAGTACTTGATATCTGAAAATGTCTTATCGCATTTATTTTTATGAGGGTTTCCATATATCATACATAGGTATTATTCTGTGGGATATTACAATGCCTTTTTTTTTTTTGTTTCTTTACTTAATTTGTATGATCAGAGCAGAAGGTATAAAAAATTATGAAGGTCATGGAGATTCGAAAATACTGGATGTATTTATATTCGCAGTAGGACCCAGCTCAGGGGTACTTGCTGAGATTGCGCGCAGTTGCCGAGTGGGCGACAAACTTGATGTCTGAATAGGTCTTATCACATATAAATCGTTTTACAGTTACTCGTAGAATTTCGCATTAGAATTCCGTTATTTATGACGCTGTCTACAATGCCGGGCGAGGAGGAGCTGCACTCTTCAGCCCAGGCATGTGGAGCTGTCATGTCCCCAAGCGTTGTAGTTTAATTAAAGGTTTCATACACACACACACACACCGCGCTGATAAGAGGCGCGATTTGGAGAACAGAGAGTGAGATACGAGATCACGAGAGCGTAAAAATAGACAATCATAGAGAGACGGGGAGAAAGAAAGACAGTGCGAGAGAGAGAGAGAGAGGGAGGGAGAGTGAGCGGGGCCTATAATTTTATATGGGTCTAGTTTATATAGAAAAGCTCTTTAAACACATTTGCGGCGACTGATTTATTGGCCATCGAGTTGCCTGCCTCCCCTTATCGCCCACTTGTATTGACCGACCCTGGCCCAGTGATAAGGCTGCCTGCCGCGTGCTGTTTACTAGCCAGGAAGACCACTTGCCAGGGACAGCAAGTTCAAGTGCAGGAGAATTCCCCATAAAATCATATTTCATCGAAAGAATTCGCGTGTCCATCGCGTCGATGACTTAATAAATCATATCAAACTGAGATTTCTATTTTTGCTAATTTTAAAACTTACGTGTAAAAATTTCTGGAAACTCATCCAGCGGTGCTTCGGCCTCCTCGCCAGGACACGTGCCCCGGGGCAGTATATCGAAGAGCAGCTGTTCATCTAGATATCTAAGGGATGATTCTAGGAAATTGCTCGCATTGTTTGCTGCAATATATAGAATGATAGATAGATATATATTAGAGATTTTGTAGAAGTAAGATAGTAACATGGAAAGATAGTAATCTATTAAAGATTTTCTAGAAGTAATCGTAATGTCACAACCATGACTAAGTTGATGCATTCAAATGCATTTTTTGCATTCTGAACAATATCTAAATTTCTATTTATATAGTCGTATCTATAGACAGTTTGTAGGTTAATGAAAGTGATAAGATTGAAGCTGTAATTCTGGAAAAAAGTGCTTTGCCTAACTAAATAATACTCTGTAAGTTGGTAAGTAACAAGAAAGATCTTAAGCCTAGAAAGATTGATGATGAAATGATATTAAAATAGTTTTTGTTTTTTTTCTATGTTTTTTATTCTTCTCTCTTTCTCGCATTAAAGTGTAAACAACGAAGATTAAGAAAAAATGACGTGGTAATTAAGAGGCCCAATAAATGCCTAATTGCATGAGGTAGATCCAAAACATAAACAGAGCTCGTTTTTAGCTTGAAACGAGCCCCCATATCTACTATATGTACATACATAGCAACATGTGTTCAGGAAGTATTTGATATCATATCATACATAGTACACATAATATTGCCAACGATTGGTAAGTTTTATGATGTTGTTGCGGTGTTAATGGAGTGATTTGTTCCGATTATTGTTGTTGTTGTTGTTGAATTTAGGGGTAATCGTTGAGTCGCCATTGAAATTGAATTGTCATTTTAAAAATAACGGGTAACCGTCATGCCGAAACGCTCTTGTTATTGTTTCCATTCATTTTACGACAGATTATTATTATTATATTATTAGCCATAATTTGGGCTCATACGAGGGGGAATAATAGTACTATACATTGGAACGATTTTTGTCGCGCAACTCGCTGTCTGTCACTTTATCTTCTTAGTTCCCCCGAAGTGTCCACAATTAGTGTATAGTATAGCTTCAAGGCAAGCAGGGTAGTACGGTGTGTGTGGAATATTCGTTTTTGTCTGATTGACTTGCCTTATCAGTTTGGGTCTTGTCTCGGTTCCTTCAACCCCCAAGATGAATCATTTATCATAAATGTTTGTACATATATTCCGATGGCCAGGTAAGTCGTTAAACTCCATGTGAACTGGGCAATCCACTGAGTTTGATTTGATAAAATTATGTATGATAGACTCGCTCTAGGGAAACTATACTTTCCAGCTAATATAGACTATATGATGTAATTTGCACGAATTTAGGAATATATAATCTAATGACATCACTTTAGAATCGTAAACAAAATCGTCTGCTTATCTGACAGTCTGAGAATCTCTTCGACAAACTGTAAACAAATTGTAGTCTCTCGGTACTTTCTTGGTAATACCATGACTCTTCTATTACCCCATTTGTTCCCTGGTATTATTGTAAGCCCATTGGCATTTAGTGTTTTTTTTTATATTGACCTTCTTTAGTTTGAAATTTTTACGCTACGTGCGATACGCTCGGCAGATTTTCACCAGCATTTTTATGCTCAGTTTATTGTTATTTTTTTTATTTTTATTTTTTTTTTTTTTTCAATTTATTATTTGTTGATTGTTCTGTGGGGGGAAAAAAGTGCATATCTTCTGCAGCTGGGCAGAACAATGCCATAAGCTTCTCCGATCGAGCTGCCAAGTCTGGCGTTAATCAGACATAATTCCATAATTAGATAAATTAAAAACTTAATAAACTTGATAATCCAACAGGGCAAGAAAATTATGAGACAAAGAACAATGTAGCTAAACGTACCGCTCTTTAATCTGAAGTCGATAAGAATTCTGTCGCTGGAATTTATCGAAGATCGTCTCTAAATAATCGATGTAAGAATTCGATTAGAAATTAAGCAGTAGTTGTGAGGTTACAAATATAATAAAATCGATAATTCTCTTTCTCGACAGCCCCGCTACATATTTAATAATATTCATCTATAACCTTATTGAAGTTTCTCGATAAATAATCGGGCAGTATTGCGGTAACTGGGGCGCCAAGATCAGATCTGATTTTTATAGAACTCGACGGAATAAGACGAAAATAATAAGTAAAAATTTTGGATTTTCGGCTTAGTATGGGAGATATAACCTTCGATAACTGGCCGATTTCCATACATTTTGCAGGCCGAATTGACCAGTGTGACCAGATCTCAAAAAAAGTATAATCACCCATATTTTGACCTTGGACCGTTACATGGTTATGGTCTCACTGTTAATCAGCTGTGTGCCCCAGTATCCCCAATAATCGAATTTCCAGTTGCAGTAAACTTGGAGATGTTATGTATATGACGCTGCTGGGAAATAGGTCATCAATAACTCCATCTTTATATGGCATTCAAAACAAGTAACGAATGCTACACAGTCAAGCAAAGCAGGGTTATGTAAGGGTTTTTCAAATAGTTTTTGTCAGGTCACTACAATACATATTGTAGTTTTGGGCTTTCAATTGGAACTGGTTCTTGTGGCCTTTGGTGGGCGACAGGTGCCAAAGCACAGCATAGCGAGTACTCGCACGCGTTCGGTTATTGTTATGAATATATGTGAATATGTTTACACTTATATTCATACTATCGTGATGGGATTGCATGTAACGAGCATGAGCTTAGCTGGGCTCAAACAAGTTTATTGAACCTGTTGACAGGTGTCGGTCGCAACGAACTTGTTGGGTTTACGCCCATCGATAATGAAGGTCGGAATTGAGAAATACCCGGGATAGGAATTTGTATTATCTCTTCTCTCTCTCTCTCTCTCTCTGTGTGTGTGTAGTCTTTTGTGCGGAAATTACAACTTGTGGTTTTCATTAGGGAACTCCCGATTAACTGCACAACCCTCAACCCCCCCTCTCCCCTCCCGTGGTGTTCCCCATCCCCATCCAGCACCTTTTTCAGATTGCAACCCATTGATGCATTTCATTGTGCAATTTAGCATGCGGCCTGCAATCAAGAGAAGCCTTCCGATGTTTGCCATAATTAACCAATGGGACTTCGGACAGACAATGCCACCAAATGAAAAAAAAAAATAGTTAATACCCTTCGCCCCGCAGTCGCTTCACTATTATCATTAGCATTATTATTGTTATTGCAACTTTGCCGTTTAATTGGCAACTCGTTTCGACGATCTTCTGGGCTCGTGTTGCGGCCAACAGCAGACCAATTGGTTTCCCATGCGGCGGGAGGGAGGGAGAGAGAGAGAGAAAGAGAGAGAGAGCGAGAGATCAGAGAACTTAGAACTAAAAAAGCTGAAAATTAAAAGCTGAAAACTGATTGTTAATTGTTGTTAAATAAACAAATAGTACAATTGTCCAACACTGTGCGACAAACAATTCAGTTTTCTTAGGCAGAAAAAAATGGTATAAAAATTAATTGCAGCATGGTTGGATGTGTACAAGAATATATAATATATATAGACTATAGAACGATAACAAAACTGAACACCCTGAAAACTAGTTCTTCTACTCGTTAAACATTTTTCTTGTTGCACAGTGTTGGCAACAAACAAGGGCGCCCCCGTAAGATCCCGTCTAACCCGCCCGTCTACGTTTAACCGTCACTCAGTCTATCAGTCTGTCAGCTTGGCCGGCTTGTTTGTCTGTTTGTTCGACAAATACCCGAGATGATGATAAATTTGCGCCGGCAATAACAACAATCTTAATATTAAAATTATTAACAAGAGAAAAAGAGAGAGAGAGAGACGACAACCACAACAAAAACAAAGCAATAGACAAATAGATAAAAAAATAAAATAAAATAAGGAAATATCTAGGTAAATAGTCTAGTAGCAATACTCGAGGAATGTACACGTCATGGATTCGGTGGGAAAATGCATGACGCGCATATCGTAAATATTATTGAACTTCGGATAGAATGAAATCAGTAATTGCATCTATGTATAGCCAGATACATGCCAGCATAGGACCGACCGTATCAAGAAGTGCAGCATCATGATTCCAGCTAAAATCGGAATAACCAAATGCCTTTTTCTGTTTAAAAATTAACTTTGGTAAAAGCACCGCGTATTTATAGACAGATTCGAGTTCGATTTGGCTTTGGACTTCGGGACTTATAAGGGGCGAGACTTTAGGGTTCGCTGCCCGGGATCAGTTCCAAAGAACACGGGAATCACCCTGCACCACCTGCACACCACCACCACAGGGAGAATGAGCCTCAATTATTTATGCTGTATTTTGCTTTTGCTTTTTGCACAAACAACAATCGAGTCGACGATTATAATTGAACGTTAAGTCGACTTTATGCAATGTTTAATTATGAAATCGCACGTAACTGACGACTCGAACAATCGAGCTGTGCCCCAAGTGCTCCCAAGTAGTTTGCGCTTCTTATTATAATTGTATTAAGAGTTGTCTATCTTGTGCATGTGTTTTTAAAACAAACAAGAATACTTGTTGATCATTCAGAATCTGATCAAAGACAACATTAATGTGCCTGCTTGCAACTCACCGGCTAGTTTTGCCTAGAGCTCAGGCTTATAACCTTTTTAAATTTTGTGGGTCCTACGTGTCAAATTTAAGGAGCAAAAATTAAGTATCTTCAAACACTTGTTTAGTACTATTTCTATCGTGATTTCAAATTTTGAAAAACAATTTTTTTCTAAAATATCATAGGGGGAACGAATATTTAAATGTGAAATGAATCACCAAGGGTGTTAAAACATTAACAAAATGTCATTCCAAGTCAAAATCGATAAAGTTATAAGAAAGTTATGATGGGTGGAATGTGAGGCTATGCGTCCTGTAGAGGGTCCTACATGTTAAATTTTTGGTCGACTTGGGCATGATTTTTGGCCAAAAATTAAGTATCTTCTTAAATCGATTTAAACACTTGTTAAGTACAAATATTGACCTCCGCGATCGATTAAAAGTAAAAACTTGCGATTCCAAAATTTTGAAAAAAAGTTTTTTCTGAAATTTCATAGGGGGGACCCTTATCTAAAAATGTCGAAAAAGTCGAAAATTTTAAAAAAGTCTATATTGTTTATATCGAAATGTAGAATCACTAAGGTTGTTAAATCATTAACAGAATGTCATTCCTAGTCAAAATCAATTAAGTTTTAAGAAAGTTATGATGGGTGGAGTGTGAGGCTAGTAGTCCTGTAGAGGGTCCTACATGTCAAATTTTTTTAACACTTTGAGATGATTTTTGGCTAAAAATTAAGTATCGCCCAAAACACTTTTAAACACTTGTTTAGTACTAATATTGACCTCCGCAATCGATTAAAAGTAAAAACTCGCGAATCTAAAATTTTGAAAAAAAAATGTTCTGAAATTTCATAGGGGGGACCCTTATCTAAAAATTGCAAAAAAGTCGAAAAGTCTATATTGCATTTATTGAAATGTAGAATCACTGAGGGTGTTAAAACATTAACAAAATGTCATTCCTTGTCAAAATCGATTAAGTTATGATATCGAGGGTACCTCGGTTTTTCCAAATTGGTTGCACTCGACTGTAGTATACTGTAATCGGTTGTGTTTCGAGTTTATTAGAAAACATTCAAAGGTATCAAATATTTTATTATTCATACTAATTGTTTTGGAATTGCTTCTGTGAATTTATTTTCAATGAATAGAAAATCATATATCATCCCACAAAGTGAGTTTACAACTTTTCTGAACTAATTGAAATGTCAACTATATCACTCTTGCCTAAATAAATCCGTGCCAAACAAAGTTTCTTTATCTTTCTTAGCTACACAATAAACTATGAAATAAATACAGCCCCTCAAGCATTGTGTCATCATAATTATTTGAAATTATTCGAAAACGTTTTGCCTTAAGCCTTATTTATTTATATTTTATTATTAATTTTACTATCATAAATAATTTTCAATGAGTGTAAAAGAAAATCGCTTAGATTATAAAACATCATCAGTTCTATGTGATTTAAAATTATCTTGATTTTTGATACTCCTGTTTGAGCTAATAATCAATTTTGAAAAATCAGAAAGTATCCTTATCAAGAACATTGACCGTTATGAGGATTATATGCTTTTCTAATATTAACCAATCTCTTCTTGATTATTTTGGACAATCTGAGGCCACTATCATTTTATATAATTAGTAATAATGTATTTAATATAACAACGAGAGTTATTTAATCAAACCAGTGAATTTTGCTAGCTTTTGCCAATTTGTACGAATAAATCAGAATCTGTAGAAATCAGATAATTGGCAGGTGTTCGAGTGGGCCGGAAAGTAAAGTAAGGGGTTAAAGTGAGTGAGAGAAAGCCAGGGCAGAACTGGGCTGATAAGGGTCCAATTGAAGGATTGATATTTTTGGTAATTCCAGTAAACAATGACAGCTACCTATATAAATGTAGAGATTTTATGTTCTCGACTGATAAAGCCTGATAAACGGGGCACACCCTGCGAATTTTGGCAGTTGTTTGATGAAGCAGATGGATGATAATGAAATCAATGCTCAAAGTTTTCACTGATTTATCAGCATAACGGAAGCTATAGGGTATATATATAGTTTAATATATATGCTCGAATAAGTGCTTGATTGATCGATTTGTTAATTATCTGGCAGCTGTTTCATATGTATCGTATATATACATTGTTGGATTGATAAGCCGATTTAAAGGCTAAGCGAAAGAATTATATAAAGAAGATGAGAGCATACTAACTCTATTGTTATATCATCTTGATCTTTGAAGGTATTCAAGTTCAAATCAAGTGCAGTTAGTATGCGGCGAGGTCGCAACTTTGACTATTTATGATGTGTATATTTACATTTTGGAATACTTAAGAGGTTTCGCTGTCGAGTTATATACGATAGATAGACGATATCTAAGAGTTGTAATATGTGAAGATAGTACAATATGCCGGCATTGTTTAATGGAACTTTTTCTCTTTCCAATATTTTTTTTTCTCTTTATACTTACGCGTTGCTTGTGTATCCGTTGTAAGGCCGGCAAGTAATACGATGGCGCCAAGAAAAAGACGCGCGTTTTTCAACATTTCAATGAGAACAACAACAAGAAAAAAACTGTAAAAATTATCGCGATTCTAAAAACGTTTAAATATTGGGGAAGAACGTTTAAAAATTTCTTATAGCATTGGCGGTTACGAAAAAAAAAATTCGTTTCACGCTGGCACACACGGCGTATGCGCAACGCGTTGTTTTGTTTTGAGACACGAGTTGAGACGAGGCGATTTTGTCGTTGTTTTTTTTTTATATTTTATTTTTTTATGATTTATTTGCTGCTTCGTTTTAGCTATTTTGTATATATTTCTTTTTTTTTAAATTTCGAATTTAGTATTTTAGTTTTTTGTTTCGTTTGTTTTCGTCGAATGCAGTTGGGCTACGGCAACCGCAACCGCTTGGCTAGAATTGTATCGCACAACTAATTAAGTGCGACCAGCGCGCGCGAGTCTTAATAATAAACAGCGACGCCCGCCTCGACTGCGCAGTCATTGTCAACGGCAACGTTGACGTTTACAGCGGCAGCGACTGCGTCAACGGCAGCAGAAGCAGCGGCGCAGCAACGCAAAAGCTATTGACGGTTCTACTTCGTATTATAGAAAAGATATCTCTCTTTTACCCAGTGTGGAGACAAGTCTGATAGTTAAGTTAGTTGATTTTGAATATGAATTCTGAATCATTTGGCCAACTGGCCGAGTGTGTGTGCGAGGGTGCAAGTGTGCAAGTGTGTGTGTGTTATTTACACGTCTGTTCATTCTTATTTTTTTTTTTGATAGCGCTTCGCTCTTATGTTGATTTCGACTACAGCTCTTAGTTACACACTCAGTTGAGTATGTGTGCGTGTGTGTGAATGGGTGTGCTTGTGCGTGTGTGTGTGAGCTCATTAATGAAGCAGTTACCGCTGTGATAAGAAAAGTCAAGCAACAAATTGTAGCAACAGTTTATCAATCTATTGCCGGCAGTCGTCGTCACAAAAACCTCAAGCTGGAGCTCATTTGTATGTGATAGGCGATCGTGTGTGTTAGTATGAACTTCATGTAACCAATTGAATTGCTGGGGTATTTTTTTTTTTTTTTTGCCCAACTCAAAAACCCAGTCGTAGCCTAACCCTACTGCTACTACTACTATTTATAGGGTTCACGTGCTCAACCCCCGATCAGTCCCGATCAGAGCCGATCAACCCGATCCCCTTCTGATCGCTAATCGCTTTTTATGCCCGCAATCATTTCATTTCACTTTCATACTCATTTTATGCATAAATTAATTTCATAGTGCCAACGATCCTAATCAAAAAAAAAAAAAAAAAAAACGGTGCAAAAAATTACAAATCTAAACTGATCGCACGCCGATCGCAAAGACGTAAAACGTCTCTTCATTAATTACACTATAGTATACTTCATGTACTTCCCTCTCGCTAGCAGCTACATACATATGTATGTGTACTACGATTGTGCAAAGTTCAGGTGTGTGTTTTTTAGACCTGTCGCCCCCAAGCCTATGCTGATCAATTTGTAGAAAACTGTATTTAGAAACAAGTAATACCCACTGGGAATTTATCGTGTCATCTTAATGCAATGAACTGTGCAGCACGATTTGCATTTGCCTTTTCCAATTTTCCCAATCCCATAAATTTGTCAAAAACCTAATCAATTCCGAGCACAAGTTTCTTTAGTTCCTATTGTGACTCAGTTGGTATAATTATTCAACATTTTTTGGAATATTCAAAATAAGTTTTTTGAAAGGAAATGTTTGACGTAGATGTCTGCCTAGATGATCTCAGCAACTGTAAGTGTTGAAGACACACAACTTGGCAAAAGGGTTTTCGTAATTCTCGATTATTAAGACTTGCTTACTTTGGATTCACACAGACCTATCCTGCAAATTTCAATCTGATTGCACAAAGAAAAATAAAAATGTAACATTTTTATAGAAAGACTATAGAAATTTTGTATTTTATTCCAGGCCAACCAAGTTTGTTCCCGCTGAGACAATCTTAAGTAATTGCAATATATTATATATATATTTTTATCATATCTCACATGATTAGGAAGCAAACCAATCGGCACGCTGCTGTCGCCATTGATTACAGCTGTACTTTTTCTATGTCCGTTTCAGATTCTTTCTCCCATGTACGTCACACTTGTTTATTTTGCGCATACTATGGCGCCGCAATCTGATCTTCCTTCACTATCAGCGACGTCATGTCTTCGCGAAATAATGGCGTAGGCACTGTCAAGGTGGTATAATAATATCAATTTCGACAGAAAGTAATGCAATAAGCCTACCATTAGGTGGTTAATGCTGATAGACAGTTTGACTGGTAGGATTAATGGGGCAGGCCCTGGCCTTGGCTCCTGTTATATACAATATTAGTATTAGACGGTCTGCACCGCCCAGCGATACGCCAATCAATGCCTTAGCACTTTCCATTATTTATCAGTCGGTTAAATAATATACAAGTATATATAATATATGAGCAGGGATTATAAAAGAGCAGAGACCCCTCCAGACCGGATATTGTAAGCAGGACATTGATATGGCTTCGATTTAAGTAGAATGATCATCTTTGGGGCCCAAAAATTGTGCTTAGTCATCGAACGATTAAAAAAAATTATTGTTTGTCTTATCTGCAAATCACAATGGGTCGCTTAATCAGCGTACGACTATTTAAAGAAATGTTTTAATAATTTGTTATTATGAGCATTTCGAGGGCCCAGATTTTTGCAGTTCCATAATTTATGAGGTTGTTTAAAATTAATACGAATAAGACGCGGATTTCCGATCGATTTTTAACGTTGATTTTTGATGCAATGGCAATTATAATATTTTAGAAATAACGAAATATAGTTTGTCTAACTTTAAATTATATATTTTCACATATGTATATAAGTACGATTTGCCATAATCTCGAGTATTACTCGTAATCAGCTGATAGAGCCTATGGCAAGGCGTGTGTTTTCTCTTGGTTTTTTTTCTTTCTCGCATTCTTTTTTTTTCTGCCCATAACCGGACGAACAACTCACAAAAGTTGACATCGTAAGTGAGAGTCCGATCTAGATAAGCCGTAGCACTTCAGTAGCGACTTAGCCCCAAGCAGCACCCACACAGAAAATCCAATTATCGATAATATACATATACAATAATACAGTCGCCACAATAAAGTGATCGAACCATCTATGAATAGCGAATACAGAAAGTCTACCATGATCGTTGATGGTTTCTGATGGTTACTAGGCAAAATTGTGAACATATCTCGAGTACTTTATTATTATTTATCCTTATCGATTGTTTCTGTAAATTATTATTTTACGAAATTGTCGTATTCTTTATAGCATGTTATATTATTCAGCTATAAAGATGATATATGTATTGTTGGTACATTTGCCATCTGGAAGTTGGGGGGCGTTAACTATGCGGGTATGCTGGACGGGAAGATATTGTGTTGTATACAGGAATACAATCTAACAAAATCATCAGTATATATTCAATGTTTTTGGTTTGTTTGAAAGCGGGATACTCTGAAAAAAATCCTAAAATGTAGCAAATAGTTATTTTAATACTTCTTGAAATGATTTAAATTCTGTGAAAAATATGTTTAAGTCCGGCTGCATATTTTTTTTTTTTTTAATAAAATTTCATGTCGACAATCAAAATGATTTACATTAATGATTTCTTATAGTAGAATTATCTCAGTATTTTATTTGTCCAGGAAATCATATTCGGGTGATTCTATATCACATTTTTGTTTGATATACTTCATTTCGATGGTGCAAGCAATTATCAAAAACAGTATATACATAACGGTAGACATCCATCCAACAATTTGGCCCAGCACGAATTTTGTGATTAGCAGGCAAATATATAGGATTGATGCTGCTACGATAAGCATGCCTACAGTTATTCCCAGTGCATTGGAATTGATCATGATTGATGAATTATCTGTAGTAAGTAATTTGAGAGTCCACGGAACTCCGAGGCAGACAAATATGTCAAAGGTATTCGCACCGATGGCATTGCACATGGCCATTGAGGCCATACCTAAGTGGGTTAACGAAAAGGTAACACTATAGAGAGGACAACAAATTGGAAACTACACATGGGAGAGACTGCTAGGGAGAGCAGCTCCTAATGGGAGAGATCACATGTGGAAACAAACCTTTTCTGCAAACAATGTACGATGATACGACTTCTGGAATACTTGTGCCGACAGCCAATACTGTGAGGCCCATGATGGCATCGGGTACTCCCAAATTATAACCTAGAACGGTTAGGAACCATGCTGAAAGATACGAAAGAACACCGATCCAAATGATTGAGACAATTATGGTTAAGAAATATGGTGCACGAGGACTGGGCGTCGTTAGGGCCAGAATAACTATGGCCGGATATTGTATGGCCCACCAGGTTACCATAATAAAATTCGACTCTGGTTCGGGCTTGGTGCATAGATTCTCTTTGAATGAGTTCAAGCGCTCTTCTTCCGTACGCTCTAGCGGATCCTCGTTTATCATGTCTCTGGTATCGTCAACAGCTGCAGAAAATCAAAACAAAATTATTTTGTTACTCAATTTGAAGCACGCGTTTTGGAATAATAATAATATACTTCTGAAACAACTTTGCAATTTACGATCCAATGCCAATGCGATTACATAAATTAAATATGCCGCTAAAAGACCAGCAGCTTCAATCATTAGAACAATTGAATCATACAGCACAACAAAGAGTAAACATATTGATATCATATACCAAAAGATATCACGAGTTAGGGGCCACCAATCAAGGTAGGATGTCTGTGAAGGATGAGATCCTAGTTAGATAGATGTTTGATTCAGCAAAACGAATACTTCTACTTACAACACCACTCGCAATACCACATACAGCCGCAATTCCCAACAAATTAAATACAGATGAACCGACTATCGTACCAATGCCGATGTCACCCTCCGTTATAAATGTTCCCACACAAGCAACGAATAGCTCTGGTGATGATGTGGCAGCTGCCAAGAAAGTGGCACCGGCAACGTCATACGATAGATGGAGGGCTGGAAAGAAATCGATATCGATAGATATATATATATATATATACGGTACATACAATAGCAGAGTCGTTCCATAGCTGGCACCAAATAATTATCGCAGAGAATTGCCAGAAATATAAATAGATACGTGCTGAATAGTATACAGAGTATAATGTTCAATATGCCTTTTTTACGAAAAAAATTTGGAAATTCTAGTATATCTGGAGGACTGCAGTTAAGATGATTATTCTCATTCAGAGTGCGAAGAAAAAACGGATCTGTAGATAAATAAAAAATTAGCAATTCCAATAATGATAACTTATTTTATATGTTGTCTCATTTTAACTATACCATAGTAATAATCGCTGCTTTTGTCGCCCATACTTGAAATTGAATTTAAATTTCCGAAAAAAATAATCTCTATATATAAATTTAAGTTTAAGTTCTTTGAATTTCTCGGAAAAACTGATTTGAAAAACAAAATCTTAACGTCAACTTTTACAATAGTACTAGATCGAGCCGATAATAAAGTGTGTGTGATATTTGAATTATTATAAAAGAGAGTTCCTTGATGGTTTTTATTTTGCTGTCAAAGTTCATGCATCGCAATCTTTCTGGATAATTTTCCCAAATCTAAACAAAAATAGAAGAACTTAAACAAAGACCTTCCGTATTACTCTGCTGTATACCCATATAATCCGTATCACAGATCGGGAACATTGTTTAAAAATCGTCATCAGCTGGAAAATCATTACTCTTTGGAACTACAACGTTCCTTGTCCTCATGTAATAATAATAATAATTCTAAAAATTATATTACACCCCACTAAAAATACACAAAAATTCACAAGTCAACGAAGGATTTTCACTTTTAATTTAACATATAAAAAATACAAATTTCATAAAAAAAAAACATGTAGAGCATGTATTTAAAATTAATTTCCGTTAATTGGCCTATTTCCAATTATTTGTTTAAAAAGGCATATTCATCAGATTCTATATCACACGTTTTCCTAAAGTTATTCATCTCGATGTAAATGGAAAATATAAGGAATAACACATACATGCTCAGAGCCAGCCAACCCACAAGTTTCCCCAGCACGAATTTTGTAAGCAGGAAACACATGTAGAAGAGACATGCAGACACAATTAGCATGCCGATGACAATCTGTAAGGATTTCGAATTGAGCGTTACATGGGCATCCGTCAACATCATCTTGAGAGTCCATGGTAGGCCTAGACAGATTAATATGTCGAACGTGTTCGAGCCGATGGCGTTGCTTATGGCCATTGAGGCCAGACCTAAGTTGGTTATCAATAGGTATAAGAGTAGTTAGTCGATGGATGAAAGGATACTATATATTGAGGGTATATCTAGATTATAAGCAAAGGATTAAAAGGGAACGAACCTTTTTTACAAACAATATACGAGGCAACAAGTTCAGGTACACTGGTGCCAATAGCCAATATGGTGAGGCCCATTACGGCATCGGGTATGCCCAAATTATAGCCGACAACGGTTAGAAACCATGCTATCGCATACGTTACAAGACAGATCCATATGACCGAAATAATAATGGTTAAAAAAAATGGAGCACGTGGACTGGGTGTGGTGATGGCCAGAATAACTATGGCCGGATATTGTACGGCCCACCAGACTTTCATAACCATACCGTCATCCGGTTCCGGCCGGGTGCATAGATTCTCTTTGAATGAGTTCAAGCGCTCATCATCCGTACGCTCTAGCGGGTCCTCCGTTATCATGTCTCTATTTTCGTCAACAGCTTCAAATTGTTTGCAAAAAAAAAAAAAAAAAAAAAAAAAAAAATAATTAATTTAAACTATGCTCCCCTTTCAAATAGTTATTAGTACTTCGGAAAATACGCTGAATTTTGCGATCCAAAGCCAATGTGATTACATAAACTACATAGCCAAATAAGAGAACATACGCCTCTGAGATTGCAACCTTAGAGTCGTGTAGAATAAAAAATAGTATGAATATGGCGGCCAGATACCACACGGTATCTCGAGTGACGGGCCACCAGTCTAGTTGGGATTCCTGTAAAAAATGGGAAGATCGCATGATGCTCGATTTATCAAAAGGTATTCCCTAGAGTTACTTACAATGCCCGTTGCAATACCACATACAGACGCAATACCCAATACATTGAATACCGATGAGCCGACTATAGTTCCGACACCGATGTCACCCTCCGTTACAAATGTGCCCACACAGGCCACGAATAGCTCCGGTGCTGATGTTGCTCCTGCCAAGAAAGTGGCACCGGCAACGTCATACGATAGTTGGAGGGCTGGAAAGCAAATCGATATCGAAAGGTAGATCAAAGAGACAATGGCATTGGGAGTAGGGGAGTACATACAATAGCAGAGTCGTTCCATGGCTGGGACCAAATATTCATCGCAGATAATGGCTAGGAATATGAATAGATACGTGCTCATAAGTGTGCAAAGAAGAGGATTGATTATTCCCTTCTTTCTGAAAAAATTCGGAAAGTCCATAATATCCGGAACGGTGCAATTTAGTTTATCATGTTCATACGAAAGCACCGGATCTAAGGAATTATAAATTAGTATTTGTATTAGTATTAGTATTTGTGAAAGACATTTAAGATTTTCGTCATCTTCCATGTTACCATTACTATAATCGCCATCTAAGTAAACCATATTCTAACTGATTTCAAGAAATATACACTTTTGAGAATTTGGAAAAAATTGTGCCTTTAAAAAGTTTAAATGTAAAATTGGACTAATAAACAAAAATTGAGTGGAAAGATTTGAACGAAACTTCGCAAACATTACTAGATTCATCTGATATAAAACATTCGCTTTTTAGAGATCAGATCACTCAAACCAAATATAATAATATTTAAATAATACTGTGTGAATCTCTGGTATGTTAGCATTATGTCTTATGTCTTGGTTTGTTCACGTAGGCCCTACACTGATTATATTTATTATTTTTCCAGTCGCGACTAAAATATTTGCACTACATGCGCGCCCTATCGCATGAGGCCGACAGATGCCGGATGTGAGATAAGTTATGAATATATATATAATGTTTACTGCCAACAGATATGCTAGATTTGCTTTAAGTTTTTCAGTCCGGTCTAATTTGAGCCCATTATGAATTTGTCATGTTAGGAACTAAATGGAAAGAAGAAACAAAAAAATGAACCCCTTTTTTTTTTTTTTTTTTTTTTTTTGTTAAATCTCATATATTAATCGTATAAATACATTATTGAATTTGGTTTTTTTGATTTTTGGTTCTCTCATCTTATTTATCTCATTTCACTGTGACTGCGACTGCGAGTGCGAGTGCGAGTGAAGAGGTTCAAACTACTTTAATAATAATAATAAAAAAAAAGTATTACAATAACAGCATAACGTAGTAGCATAAAGGTAACTCAACTATCAAGGTAGATAGAATAGAACAGGAAATACATATTAATTAATTAATTAAAACGACGACTGCACTGCAGAGTTGCCCGCCGGATATTGTTTATCATCATCATCATCATCATCATCGTCATCGTCATCCATCATCCATCGATCATCTATCGTTCATCCGTTATTCATCCAGATCCAGCTTAAGCTCCAGTTCCATGCGCGCAGTGCCAGCTCCAGCTTTAGCTCCCAACTCCGGTTCCAGTTCGAATGTTTCCCCTGGTTCCTCATGATCGTCCGCAGGTTGGCAGATTGACGCGGAAGAACACATTGAGCTCGATGAGCGAGGCAAATACCATGAATACCAGATAGATGACCAGACAGGCGATGCCCACCTTGGTGTCCAGCTTAAACTTATTCATCGAGAATGTCAGATAGAGTAGAAACAGTGTGGACAGCAATGTGATGGCCGAGTACTCTAGACCGGCCGAATTGATGGCCACATAGTTCTGGCCAGGCTGTATGGGAAAGAAAACGGCCTTGATCAGCCATGGAACACCCAGGCAGAGCAATATATCGAATGTGTTCGAGCCAATCGAATTGCAGATACCCATTGATCCGTGACCTGTAAAAGATTGCACATCATCAGCAATATCCAAACAGAGTGAAAGAGAGAGAGAGACAGGGAGGGAAAACTCACCACGCTTGGCCACAATAACACTGGAAACTGCCTCGGGAACGCTGGTGCCGGCGGCCAGGAATGTGATACCCATCACCGAGTCGGGTATCTTGAGTGTATCGCCTATGTAGAAGTGAGATAGAGTGAGACAGATAGAGATCCATTGTATGAGTACCTCACCCACGGGTTACTCACCAATTATGGTTATCATCCACGCCACAACATACGACAGCGAACCAATCCAAACGATGCACATTATGAAGGTCAACGGAAAGATCTTGTTGTTCTTGGCCTTTTTGCAGTCCGGTATCGCAATGCGGAAGAGTAGATGGATGGGCCAAATGATCAGCCAGGTGAATTGTGCAAAGCAACTGGTACCCTTGGGATATGTCAGCAGCGAGTAACCCTCCTGTTCGGGCAACTCTGCGGCAGCGGCAGCGGCAACTGCAGCTAACTGTGACTCGGCATCTGTGTTGTCCACGGCAATGGCACCGACAGGAGCCACAGCTATGACTCCGCCACCGCCAACGCCTCCGCCTCCGCTGCCAACTCCAGCGCCACCACCTGCAGCACTCACAGTAGCTGCTACTACGCCGCCTCCTCCGCCACCGCCACCTCCGCCCACACCGGCTGGGGTTGTGTTCGTATTGCTGCTGCCCTTGGCCTGATCGTTGTTAAGGCCGCCGTTCAGCTGGATGCTGGCTATGTTCTGGCAGATGCGGTTCTCCACAAGCTCTGCGAAAGTTAAGTAGGAAATCGATTGAGTTTGTGCACGGGAATGGAAACGAGAAAAGGAAAGCATGGGAGGATTGGAGAGGTAGCTGGATGAGGAGAGAAAGTAGATGGGAATGGGAACTGGAATAGGAGGTGGAATGTACAGATGCTGGGGTACTGAAGTATACTGGGAATGGGTACATGGATGGATACTCGAATAGGTACTGGAATGGGTACTAGAATAGGTATTAAAATAGGTACTGGAACAAGTACTGGAATAGGTACAAGCATATGTACTGGAATAGGTACAGCAATAGGTACTGCAATAGGTACTGTAATAGGTACTTGAATGGGTACTCGAATGGGTATTGGAATACATATGTATAGGAATAGGTACTGGAATATGTTCTGGATAAGGTACTGGAATAGGTACTGGAATAGGTACTGGAATGGGTACTGGAATAGGTACTGGAATGGGTACAGGAATAAGTACTGGAATAGGTACTGGAATGGGTACTGGGATGGGTACTGAAATGGGTACAGGAATAAATACTGGAGTGGGTACTGGAATAGCTGCTGGAATACGTACTGGAATAGCTGCTGGAATAGGTACTGGTATAGGAACTGGAAAAAGTACTGGAATAAGTACTGGAATAGGTACTGGAATAGTTACTGGAATGGGTACTGAGGTACATATATACTGGGAATGGGAATAAAATGTGTACAGGAATAGGTAGCAAGATAGGTACAGGAATAGGATCTGTAATAGGTTCTGCAATAGATACTGTGAGGCACATCTTGAGCATTCTTTTGGTATGTGTACCTGGGTCTTTCTCATTGCTGTTCTTTGTGTGTATACTGCAATTGGAGGAGCGGCTGCGCGAACGCGCCTGCTTAACGCCACCTGTGTGTGAGAGTTGGTTGTTTTTTGTTCATATATGTATGTATATAGTATGTATGTATGTATTCAATGTGTGTTAGTGTGTCTAGCCTCCCCCCTTCCCCTGTTACTCTTGCATGGAGGGAACTCACCTTTGGCGCACTTCTGAAAAGATTTATCGAAATACATGACTGCCAAATAGACTGCATAGAGTGAGACAAGGATGAGTGCCTCATACCATTCAACACGTTCGTCGTGCATAACACAAATCAAAATAGCGACAGTCACACCGTAGGCGATGCTATCCCGCGTCAGTGGCCACCAATCCAAGGGTATAGTCTGAAAGCGTAAGAGTTATAGATGAGGTGGAAGGATCGTTTGGGTGCTTTGGCAGACTCACCATGCCTGCTCCAATGCCACAACAGGCGGCCACAGCGAGTATATTGAATACCGCCGAGCCGACAATGGTCCCCACTCCGATGTCGCCCTCCGTGATGAATGTGCCTATCACATTGACGAACAGCTCCGGCGCCGATGTGGCCGCAGCCATAAACGTGGCGCCCGCCACATCGTTTGACATGTTGAGTGCTGCCCAGACAGAGTTCAATAAAAGATCAGGGATAGAAGAGTGTGAATCGATCGAAACGATAGCAAACTTGCAGGGTCTTTATATAATTTATATATATAAATATATATATGCATGAATTGTCTTCAACTTAAAGTTTAGAGAGTCATTAGTTATCCTTCCTTTTACGACTCTGCAATGTCATTTATCATTCCGTATCTAAATCAAATATCTCACCTGCACATATCTTCTCAACAGCTGGCACAAAGTACTCATCACATACTACTGCTAATGCTACAAATAAATATAAACTGGCTATAACATGAAGTACAACAGCACCGGACTGTCTTTGCGCCTCCGTGAATAGATCTCTGGGGAAATCATCAATGGCGGGCTGAGTGCAATTTATATCTAAGAGAGAAATTGACAAAAGGAGCAGAGAGAGAAGGTAAGTCATTATTCTGATTATTATTATTAAGAGTATAATATGGATATTTAAAATATTATTTTCTAAAAGACACGAGTCCTTTTTGCCATTTTTAAAAAGAACAAAGAATTTTGAAGTCTGTAATTATTATTCCTTTTCTTTTTTAATTATCACATGAAAAAAAAATAAAAATTAAACTATCATAGGGTTTCATTGGGTTTAAAGCAACTAAAACCCATTTCAGTACGGGAATTCAAAGAAAATTCACAAAAAAAAAAAATCGCACAAGTTGGGCGGCGATGCGAACAAACGAGTATTTTGTGTATGAATAACTATAATCGCTTGATTGATTAATGAGTCTATTTGAATTTACACAGTTCACACAGATCTTTAAATATCAATTAAGAGATCAACGTTTTGCACTTTGCTGTCAGCTCTGGCGAATCTCGTTTCGCTCCACGCTCTACGCTCCACGCCGCACCGCATAGCGTGTCGACTAATTCGAATGACCTATTCATAAGGCAGATAATGAGTGCTACTCGAATTGCTAATGAATAATCGTAATGCGCACATTTCATGTTACGTTTTCACTTCAATTATATCGCTCCGTTTTTATTTTTTTATTTTATTATTTTGTTTCGATTGCGTCGGCTTCAAGCGCCGGTAAAGAACTAAACCAACCGAACTGCTGCAAGAACAACCAGAAGACTGACCCAGGGGGAGATTCGGCTAAGAAAATAACAAAAAAAAAAAAAAAAAAAAGAAAGAAAGAAAGAAGAAGCAAAGAAAAACAAGCAGAACTGAGAAACAATACGAAGCTCGCTTTTATTGGGGTTGGTTGATGCCGATGCCACCGAGTCGTGTCCAATTCCGATTCCGATTCCAATTTCGTGTCGTCTTCTTCATCATCATCATCTTCTTCGTTGATCATCGATGCTGCCGAGCTGCTCAGTACGATCTATGTTGAGTCGAGTCGGGTTGAGTCTTAGTTAGTTGAGAAGTGATCGGGTTGTTGTTTTTATGGAGGGGTTAGTTGGTGTGTTCGACTTTTTTCTGTTTGGTTTCCGTTGCAGCGGAAGCGACAAATACCGAGAAGAAAAACGCTTTGATCTCTCTGATCTGTCAACAAATTGAATAAATGGCGATGCAGCCAGTCTCTGCCCCGCCCCCTGCGGCAAGTATAGACATGCGACATACGTCTTCGACTCGACTCGGATGCAACAAATTGCAAGCATTATCAGGCATTCTACTATATACATAATAAAACACAACGTAAACAATCGATTATAGTAGCTGCAAATTGCCCAGGGAGTACCTCAATTCTAGCTCTAGTAATACCTTAACTAATGAGGAGCATTATCGGGAATATATATTTGCGAATTTTGTTTCTTCTTAGCAATCCAATGCAAGATCACAAGAACTTAGCGTTCTATATTTAGCTAAAGTCGTACATATTTGTACAACATTTTTTAGGGCAATTTGCATAAATTTCGATAAACAATTGAAGACAATTTTTTGACACAGAGTCTCTCCGTATCAGAGACATTATCATCATCGTCATCATCATGATCATCAAACGAAATGTGGATCTTGCGAACACTTGAGGCTCGACGCGGTTTGCGTAGCAAACAGATTCTTGACTCAAGAAGATACAAGACACAAGACACAAGACCGAAGACCGTAGACCGTAGATGGAAGAAACAAGACACCAAGGCATATTGGATGTCTCTCTGGGGTTTTTTGACTTCGGCTCACCCGGCAGAGGCAGAGGCAGCTACGTCTTCGGGGTCAATTGAGCCAAACGCATTTTGTAACCGTCGGCCCGCATAATGCAATAATGCTTAATCAGCACCATCAGGGAGTGTGGGCTGCGGAGTGGGCGGGGGGGGGGAATGGGAGAGCAGGAGAGTGAGAGAGAGAGAGAGAGTGATGATGAGAAGAAGAAGAGGCGGGGCAAGGCGGTTAATGATAATAAATTTAACATGGATAACAATCAGCGAAATGTTCAATCACAGTAAATTAAGTTCACTCTAATTGAATAAGAGCCGCATAAACAGTAGAAGAGAGAGAGAGAGAGAGAGAGAGAGTAGAAGAAAGAAAGAGAAAGCGAAAGAAGAAGTGCCAGAGAGAATACTGCGCGAGATCGCTCTAATAATAATATACTCTAGATTTATATCAAGTACACACAAGTATCAACATTGTATTGGCCCGCTTATCGCCAGCCGATTAATCGATAAACCACCAAGAGAGCTCAACTTCTTATAAATATCATTTTGCTTAAATGGAGAATGTTCTAAGGGTCAACTTGTTACGACGCTTAATTGTCAAACTAATTGACACGTTTTCCCACACTTCCAACATCTTCATGTTGAATTAATTCATGCGAGATCATGGAGATCATAAGGGTTTCACACTACTATAACACTACATATGGTAGATGGATGATAGTAATATGACTTATACTCTGCGGTAATTGAGTTATTTTACTTGAGTTCACGCAACGAGGCGTGAAAGTGTCAAAATTATGACACGAAATACTTAAATATGAAACTTGAGAAGAATTTGTATATGAAATCGAGAACTAAGCTCGAAAGTTGGGAAACAGATAGAGTAAGCAATAAAGATTTGTTTTTCTATAGAAACTTATGAGTTTTACTAGACAGAGAAGAGATTCTACTTGGGTCAAACCTAAAGAACAGATAGAATGTAGCTAAGACTGGACAGCTAGATTAGACATTGTCTAACACTGAAAACTGTATCTTTATAATGCATATAAGCAGCTCATCCCATCTGCTATATAAGAAAAATGTCTCATGCCCGCAATTGGCTTTTGTTTTACAAGAGAACCCAAACTCAGGCTATAGTTATACTCAGATCTATGTACAGTACATACGTATATATTATATATATATTTATATAGTTCCCTGTGCGAGTGTGTTGGTGGATGTGTAAGTTATTTTGTACATAAGTAAGCAAAATCAACGCGACAATGCGTTTTAATATGACTTTTGTGTATCGTTTAAGTAACTTTGAGAGCACCCAAGCTGTGGCTCTGGCTGGGGATCTGAGGCTGAGGCCCAGCTCGGGCTTATCTCACTAGTTTGTACTGTCAATGTGGCAATCTCTATGTATTTGTCATGTGTGTGTGTGTGTGTATCTGTTAGTTAGTTACTGTAGCTGTTGTTGCCGTTGTATTTCGTTGTATTGCGCAAGTCGACGTGCACCCAACGAACAAATGAAATGATCAATTTAAGATCTATCCAAATTATTCATGTTTCATCAATGTTTGTCGCTCTTGAATGACTTTAGGCTTTCATAATACAAATGTCTGTATATAAGGAACTAGCTGCATAAGTATGGAAATACTTTTCATGTAGTTAAACCAGTCAGCAAAGTTGTGCGGGTATTTCAGCTAATTTTCTTGACTTTACGTTTAGTTAAGATTCTGAAATTTGATAGTAAAATGAGTGAATCTTAAGAGAACAGATTTCCAAGCAGTTTACAGTTCTAGTTCTGGCATATTTCCTAAGAAATATCTATCAAATCAATGCATGTTTTGTATCATATATTTCCTTTAAGTTTTAGTAATGCTTCCGTGCTCTTCCGATATATATCTCAGGCCCTTTAATTGAGGTTTATTAAATAATTGCCCGATTCTTGGTATGAGACTGCACTTTGCCGCTGCCGTTGCCGTTGCCATTGCGTGTTGCTGTCAAATCTATTTCATCTGATTCTCCAATTCGAGATTGTTTTGAATGTGACGCTTCAATGCACATTCGGACAAAACGTTTATAGTATATATATATATGTATATATAGTATAGTGTGGTATCGTATCAAATATCAAGCTTGTTAGATAAGTGATTTTTTGTACGTGTATTTGGTAGTATGAAAATTCCATCAAGTTTTTTTATTTTCTCTGCACTTGCAACCTGCAAGTGCGTCTGTACTCGCCACTCGGGGGCACTAGAAGAATTCATTGCGCATACGCCGCATGATCAGCTACATGCATACATATGTATATAGGAAAAATTAAGTTTTCCGCAACGAAAATACAACAAAAACAACAACAACAGTAGTAGAAAAAAAATCAAGCTAACTGTGAACAATGGCAACAACAACAAAAATCTCTGTGTGGGTTTTTTTTTTTTTTTTAGTATTTTGTTCTAATTTGCTGTTTGTTTTTTTGGTCTGTGTGTCTGTTTTTTTTTTCGTTTTCGTTTAGGTTTTTTTTCGCTGTTTTATTATTATTTTTTTTTCGTTTTTGTGCATAGTAAATGTCATTAAGTTTCACTTAATGAGCCAATTTAGACAATTGATCCATATGCTTTAGTTTACGCGACACACACATATAAATAGATTATGTGCTGCGCCAGTGTGTGTACGTGAGTGTGTGTGTGTGTATGTGTGTGTGTGTAGAACGAGGGAAAACGCGCCGGACAAATGTGCAGAATAAAAAAATTTTGATATTTCTAAGCGACAATGACGACGGCGACGACGTTAGGATTATTGAGTTATATATTTAGCTATATACTATATAGAACTCTAGTCTAATATATGCGTTTAATGACGTCATCTGTCTGCACACACACACACACACATATGTACACATGGAGAGACACACACACACACACACACACACTTGGTTTTAAATTTGTTTTAATTATTTAATTCGCTTTGATTTCGCCGCATAACAAAAAGCAAAAACAATAAAAAAAAATATATAGATATATCTCAATTAATATTACGCATTTTGCAACACTGTTTGCATTTTTTTTTTGGATTTTATTAATATGTTTCCTTATTTCTTCAGTTGCAGTTGCTTTCGTTAGGTTTTTGATTGTGCTCTTTTTGGGAGTATTTTCTTTTTTTCAGTTTAGAAGTTTTAACTTATGTTTTTTTTGAGGTTTTTGAGTTGTGATAATTTTTCTTGATTTGTACCCGTACCCGTATTGCTGCTAAGACCCCAATAGTCTTCCATTGCTGCACGGTGTTGTGGTGGTGATGGACACTCGTAAACTGCGCTGCGGCCGCCGTATGAAACGCAATCTCAATCTCAATCTCTGCGCTGTCCACTTTGATGGTGTTGATTTGCTTGGCTTGCCGCCGCCGCCGTCGTCGTTGCCTGCGTCGCTGTTGCCTGCCTGCGTCACCCCCCGCAACGCCCTGTTGCCTGCCTGTTTGGGATTGGGCGGCTCTCAGCCTCGGCTTAGCTTCGGCTTCTCGGCCTTAGCCTCAGCAGCAGCAGCAGCAACGACGACGCTGACGATGACGAGAGACGGGCAGACGACACCCACACAAGCGCATATGTGAGGGGGGGAGCGGGTGGGGTAGCGGGTGAGGTAGCTTAAACGCGCACGTTATTTTCAATTGTCGTGAAGATCTCTTGCAATGTTCCCGAGCGGGATTAGGCACGAGAGAGAGAGAGAGGGGACGCGCAATTGAAAGCACAAGGCGCGGCGTGGCGCGACACTCACACTCGCACACTCACACACATGCACACAGGCACAGGCACTGGCACTGGCACATTTGTGTCTCACTTAATGCATTTCGCAGCAACAAAAAAATGAAACAAAATAACAAAACAGTAACAACAACAACAAGAAGAAGAGCAAGAGGCAACTACAACAAAATCAACGCACACACAAACGCCGCCAAAAAGTCAAAGGCAAAGGCAATGGCAACGATAACGGCATAAATCAAGGGGCAATCATAAGGCAGCGCGCTGCTTCTGCTGCTGCTGCTGCTTCTGCTGAGCTAAGCTGCGCTGAGCTCTGTCGCATGTGAGCATGTATGTGCGTGTGTGTGTGTGCTTGCTTCCTCTCTGCACTATTCTGATCTCGCTTGCCCGCACAGCTGCCAGGCTGCTGTCGCTGTTTCGGTCGCCTCGCCTCGTGCCTGACACGATGTGCTCTCGCGAGCGCGCACTCTCTCGCCTTCGCTCTCTCAGTGTGAGCAGCAACAACAACAAGAGAGGCAGGAGATAAACGGCAGCTAAGTCCCGTTACTTTCAAGATGGTTGCCTGCGTTGCGTATGTATAAGTATATTTTCGTTTAGTCTAAGCTGCGGCTGCGTGCTCTGCCGCTGCTGCTGCCTCTGCTGCTGCGACGCTGACGTCTTCAAGTTGTTTTTGCTTTTGCGCGCTTTGCGTGCTGAAGAATTTGCTTGCTGCCTTTGCGTTTGCTTTTGCGTTTTGTTTTTGCTTTTGATTTGATTTAGTTGTTTGATTTGGTTTTTCTATTTTTTTTTTTTTGATTTTTTTTTTGTATTCTATATATTGTCTTGATGCCGCCGACGTTGACGTTAAACTGATTCGATGTTTCGGCCAGCGCTTTGGTCGAAACTCAGCATCGAATTAGTTATTTCGCCGTGGCGTGCCGTGCAATGTGCATGTAGCTACGGTGTGTGTGTGTGTGTGTGTGTGTGTGTGTGTGTGTGTGTGTGTGTGTGTGTGTGTGTCTGTTTGTGCTCTGCTTTTATATACAGTTTAAATAACTATAGACTACACACACACACACACACAAGCTGATTGCATGCTGTACACACACACACACACGCCCCTCTCTCTCTCTCTCTCTCTCTCTCTCTCTTACTATGTGTGCTCCCGCATCAGCAGCATCATTGTTGCTGTTGTTGTTGTTGTCCAGTTCGTTCTACATACTTAGTATAATACGATCCAATACTAAATCCGCCCCGGCAAAGGTCATGTCATGGTACAGCGACCAACTAATTATGTTCTATCAAAAAAAAAAAAAACTCAGTCAAAGTGCGGGTATTCGATTGGCCACTATTCGCACTATTCAAAAACAGCTCGTGCCAGACTCAAAGAAAGTTATTTATTTATCCCCCATTTATCGGGGCTTGGCCCAATCAGCAACAAAAACAATATCCATTCTTATACGTAGCACACTGAGATTGTAAACAAACCTCACATTATGCTCGCTTAATTAAATCCAACTTTCTGCTGAGATTTATTACCTTATTTTGATCCATCGAATCACACGCCCATCAGGCTGATTTCGAGAACTTATATCGTTAAAGCTTTAACTTATTAATTCTCTAATCCTTAGTAAGTACTTCGCAAAATATATGATTATTTTTTACCTTGAACTTACACAAGATCTCATCGCATTGATTCCTCACAGCAAGTTCCCACATTTGCTGATTGATTGACCCAATGAAAACGCACTTCGCACTATGTTTTATTATTCAAATTTTCAAATTTTTATCACCCTTTGTTTATAAGAAAGAAAAAAATAACCACACCAACTCGAACTGAGGCGTTCGGTTTCATTTTAAAAATTTGCGAAAAGCAACAAATCTTTTACACAATCGAAAACCGAAGTTTGCCTGGTTGGTCAATCTATTTTTTTTTTTTTTTTTATATATATTTGCTTATCAACAAGCTGCGGCAACTAACAAATCTGAAAGAGAGAGAGAGCTCCAATAAAAATATAAGTATGGGAAGTTTAAATTATGTGAGCTCGACATGAAGATACCCTGTGTTGTAAAGGTATATCAAGCAGAGTGACTGCGATCAACTAATACTCCTTCTGCTTTTTACTTACCAAGTAGTATACCCTATATAAATAAAATAAATAAAGCAATAAAAAAAAAACAAATAAAAACAAAACAAAATCAAAAAACGATTTCAAAGTGATTTACATAGTTTTTTGTAGTTTGCTTAAGTTGTGAATTTATTTTCATTTCGCTAGACGTTTCTTTCATTTCATTTTCGCTGTTTCGTGTGTATTAACATATTTTTGGCAGTTCATTTGAATTTGAGCTGGCTAAAAGCTTTTGGCAAAACAAAAAATAAACCGTAATCTGTAATCTGTGTAGCCTTTCAAAATATAGAGCATTCGTTGGGGTTTTCGTAAACGTAGCTTTTGGATTGTTGTTGGAAATTGTTAATGATGTGAAGAATATGCTTTCTTTCATTACTCCAAATAGATCGATTTTTAAATGTTGCTTCTACTTGAAGCAAGCTTTTACCTTGCGAGTTCTAAGTGAAAGTTCTATAAACATGTGGAATGATTAAACCTTAAACTGAATAATAATACAACTTATTGTGAATAACTTTTATTAATTTATTTAGTATTTATTTATCTGAGCTGTTGACTTTGGTATATGAAATAGCTCTGCGGAAAAGATCAGATTCGTTTCTCTAATATAAATTATTAGAAATATAATATTATGTAGAAAAACGTTGATACCAGCTCAAAGCCCTGAACTGCAGTTAAGTTTATGGAAGCTTTTGCAGCTAGAACAATTCTGAAATAAGCTTTAAAGCCAAGATAGCAAAGCGAGAGCTCTTACCCCAAGCAGAAGCTTTCTCAGAGAACTCTAAAAAAAACATTAAAAAAAAGTTTAAATTTCAAAGAGCTTTGATACCAGCTCAAAGCTCCGAACTGCAGTAGAGTTTATTGAAGCTTTTGCAGCTAGAACAATTCTAAAAAGAGCTTGGAAGCCAAGTTAACACAGTGAGAACTGCTACCCCAAGCAGAAGCTTTCTCAGAGAACTATGCTGATGCTCCAAAAAAGCTGCCCCAGCTGAGCGTAAGCGAGCTTGGAAGCCAAAAAAGCGAGAACTTATTCCGAAACCAGAAGAACTGTTCTGGGGGAAAAGCCAACTCATAAAAGTTGCCCCAGCTGAGCTCCAACGATCCGTAATAAGGTCAGAGAAAGTGATAGATCTGACACAGTTCACAGTTCAGTCTAGTTCAGCTCAGCTGTGTGTGCTCTCGAGGTCGCATGGACATGACTTATGCAACCTATGTCAAGCTGGCCAGCTTGAATCCGGTGAGCTTATGAAAATCATAATCATAAAATGTGTGCTGCGCGACCTCAGATGATGCTGCTGCTGCTGCTGACTTGGCTAAACGGGCAACGGGTTTAGCGCCTAATTTAAATTTTTCGATCATTTTGTTGAGTCCCCTTCGAGTCGCTGAACTCCCACAGATTACTCCGCTCTCTGTCCCTTTACCGGTTTTTACTTTCGGGGGGGCTCGATCGAGGGGATCGAATCGATGACGACAGCGAGAGACAACGCTTAAGGCGAAAGCGACAGCGGGTCGCATTGGGCAAGGCAAATCGATAATCGATTCATCGCAGCGAGGCATATAAAAGCGAGCGACTCCAGGCAGACCATCATCAGTTGCCTCAGCTTCGTGAAGTTCCATAGATTTCGATCCCCAAGCAAGAAACTTCCAGCGATGAAGGTAAGTTTTATCGAGGAAATGAGGATTCCCGCTCACATTCGCTCTACAATCTCAATCCCATCTTCTCGACAGATCTTTGTGTGTTTGTTTGCCGCACTCGTTGCCACCAGCTCGGCTGGCATCATCAGTGGTGGAGGCGGCGGTGGAGGAGGTTACAGTTATGGCATTGGCTCTGGCGGCGGCGGCGGCGGCGGTGGTGGCGGACATGGTCACACCGAGGTGCGCACCGTCAAGGTGATCCATGAGGGCAGCAGCAGCTATGGTGGCGATCATGGACACGTTCATATCGGTGGCGGCGGTGGACATGGTGGACACGGTGCAGTGCATCAGGAGGTGAAAACCATTAAGGTTATTCACCAGGAAGCACCTGCTGTGGTCTACCACGGACACGGCGGCGGCGGCGGACATGGCGGTGGTCATGGCAGCTACGGTGGTCACCAGGAGGTGAAGACCATCAAAGTGATCCACCAGGAAGCACCTGCTGTGCACCATGGTTACTCTCACGGCGGCGGACACGGTGGTCACCAGGAAGTGAAGACCATCAAGGTTATTCACCAGGAAGCGCCTGCTGTGCACCATGGATTCTCTCACGGCAGCAGCGGCGGCGGCGGCTTTGGCGGTCACCAGGAGGTCAAGACTATCAAGGTTATCCATGAAGAAGGACACGGTCATGGCGGCGGTGCCGGCGGCTTTGTCGGTGGTTACTCTCACGGTGCTGGACACGATTTCGGCGGTCACCAGGAAGTCAAGACTGTGAAGGTTATCCATGAGGAGGGACACGCTCTGGGCGGCGGCGGTGGCTACGCTGCTGGCTTCTCTCACGGCGGTGGACACGACTTCGGTGGTCACCAGGAAGTGAAGACTGTGAAGGTTATCCACGAGGAGGGACACGCTCTGGGAGGCGGCGGCGGTGGCTACACTGGCGGCTTCTCTCATGGCGGCGGTTTCTCCCACGGCGGCGGCCACGAGGAGGTCAAGACCATCAAGGTCATCCACGAGGAAGTCGCAGCCGCACCCATCTCTGTGCCCGCTGTGCACAACGAGTACCTGCCCCCTGTAGTGTCAGCTCCCGCGCCCGGCTATCTGCCCCCCTCCGGTGGCTGGAAATAAGCAGCACGTCCAGCGTGTCCAGCATTGTTGTCCTGTGATTCGGACCGTGTGTCATGACTGTCACCTCCCCTTGTTGAATAGTTTTAGTACCCCACGCCCCCTTCCCATACACGCCCCCCACTATTTTTTTTTTGCATTCAACTTCCATTAGTATTTTAAGATGACAATTTTTTTTCTGTTGAACATTGAAAACATATAAAAAATTTAAAAAAAAAAATATGAAAAATTTGTTTTTTTATGGCAGTGAACTATTTTCGAAAACTGGTTCAAAGTGATTTACCCAAGTGCTATAAGAGTTATGCAAAGTATTATATCGTATTATCATTCATGTTGAGCTATTGATCGTGTTATGTTCGACAATTTGATCCGGAATGTGTTATCACATCGATTTCTATGCAAAATTGGACTTACCCAATCGATTTATGGTGAGTTTACGACTAAAGTTTTTCAAAATTATGTAGACAGTTCCCTTAGATCTTTGATTGATAGATTCAGACTTTATGGATCCATATTTTTTAATGCAAAATTAATCTAGAAGCGAAACCCTTAACAAAATGGCATTCCAAACAAAATGCACATGATTTTTGGCCAAGAAATGATAATCTGAAGTCTAGGTAGGTATCTTAGGTCTCTGGGTTTCTCAGGTTTTGAAAGCAGGGTAGGTCTGATATTCCAAAATTTTAGGAACCCTTTATTTTAATGTAGAATCAATCCAGAGGTTGAATCATAAACAAACTACTACATCAAACGAAAATCTGATGATTTTGAATTGAATTGATTGAAGTTATGTTTGATATACTAAGTCTAGATAGCTCACTCAGATCTCAGGAGGAGGAATTGGGATAGTAGAGCTAAAGTTCTATTTTAGAATGCTTATTTTATTAAACTAATGTTATCTAGAGGATAAACTATAAAAAACTATTTATAAATAAAATGCAATATTAAAATCGGCTGGTTTCTCAAAAAACTTAGGACTGTAACAAGTCTGAATAAATCTCTTAAGTCTCAGAGGCGAGATCTCTGCCTGTGAATGGAAACTTTTTTGTTTCGAATTCGATTTCGAAATGCAAATTGAACGTTTTAGCCCATGGGTTATTAATAATCATACATATGCACCTTCTGTCTGCATAAATTCGTCTTTTATCTTCAGATCATTTATAAAACATTTCGGGTTTTTCGTTGATTGTTTTTCTCTAAAAGTGCAACTGGTTTCCACCCACTTATTTATGGACTACCTCTATTTTACCCTCTCTCTCTCTCTCTCTCTCTCTCTCTCTCGCTCTCTCTTTCTGTCTTGCCTTTACTCTCCCTCTCGATAGGCTGCATTATCGTAACCCTAATGAGCTTAACGAGCTGATTAATAGGCCCATCGAATTGGTACTTCTTTTTCATGGTCGTTTATGTATTTCGTGTGTGTGTGTGTGTCTGTGTGTGTGTGCCGGTGAGTGTGCGTGTTTGACAATATATATGCTGAAATAAATTAGGGTTCCTAATTAAAGATTAGGCCCCATTGGGGCCTGATCACTTGTAGTTCCAATCCGATCGTTGCCCGAACATGCGTCGCTGCTGCGTTGACGGCGTCTGCGAGTGCTGCTGCTGATTCTGCTGCTCCAGGCTGTTGCTCGTGAGGTATTGATGCAATGGAAGTGGACGCGGCGAAGATGAAGTTAGGAGTGGGGGAGGTCTGCTCGTCGGACGCCACTTGGATGGGCGCCATGGCGTCTCATGCTCCTCCTCCAGCGTGTTGAGCGAGTTGAGCTTGCTGCTGGCGCTGCTGGAAGTGCTGCTGCTGCCTCCGTTCTCCGTGTGCACGCGAAGATTGAGCAGCAGCTCACCATCGTCATCTATAAGATTGTAGAGTTGCACCCCATCCTGGGCATGAGCCTGCTCCAGTCGCACCTGCTGCTTGGGCTTCGGTTTGGGTTTGGGCTTGATGCGTCTTCGCGGTTGTGGGGGCAGTAGACGTGAGGCGCGATCCTGTGCCTGCAGTTGCCGCAGAATGCCCAGGGGCAGCAGCAGATCCGATTCGAAGGGCAGAAAGCCGCTGGCACGCACCTTGATGATGTTGCGTCGCAAGGGGTGTGGCAACGCCCATGTCAGTGGCAGCGTTGCCAGGCTGAGGCAGAGCAGAAGCAACTGCAGCTGCATCGCGACGAACTGCATCCTGCTCTGAGGCTCAGGCGGTACACATTTTTAATCTCTGGTTCAATTTCAATTTCCACTTGAAGTGCACAATAACAGCAGAGGTAACAATAACATAAAAAAAATTACAAAATAAATAATCGTTTTTTTTTTTTTGCTTTTTTTTTGGGAGCCTCGGAGCAGCTCGTTCTAGGCGGGTATTGCACCAACTGATTCGGGCCAAGCAACGCACTGTGCCACAGAGCCACTTAGGGCTCACACACACACACACACAGACACACACACACACGCACACTTAGCTACATAAACATAAATGAATTAATTAGAGAAAATTCCGACGCACGCTTTTCGAAACGCTCGGCTGGGCACAGTGGGCTGCGGTTAACAAAAAAGTCGAGCATGCTAAATAAATAAAAATTATCTCACTATTATCTGCAGTGTGTGTGAGGGGTTGAGGGGTTACTCAAGCACATATTATTTAGTTTAGAAATTATTTGGAATGATTTACATATTTATAAATTAGTTTAAGTTGTTTGAAATTTATCTCTTTATTTTCCATATTTCTATAAAGTTTTTAAATTTCAAAGTTCATTGTAAAGATACATAAATCGGTTGTAGAATTAATTTCATACAAAATATATGATTGAAATGGAGCACTTTATTTATAAAGAATTTGTGAGTACATAAGCATTTAGAACTCAGGCCTTTTTTAACCTTTTCTAGTTAGAAATATTTTTTATACAGAAAATAAATTCGTATTCATTTTTGATTATAATGAGAGGAAATATATAATATTACATTATTTTAGTACTAAAAACACTGTATATAAAATATATTTTTCTTATTATTTAGCCACAACATAAATCATTTAAATAAAAAACCACACTGCATGTTCTCAACTCTATGCTCAACTTTCTCGTTAGGTCTTGCCCCACTGTGTTGTAAATGCTCAGCGCTTTGAAATGAAAATAAAAACATAACTGCTGTCTTTATTGTTGTGTTGTTGTCTATTGCGGACGCTCTTGCTGTAGATTGTTGTTGTTGTTGTACATTGTTGGTAACATATCATTTCTACTATCGTTTTTATGGCCAACACACACACAGACGAATGAGTAGTGTGAGCGTTTGTCGCTTGGTTAATAAGTGATTTATGCTACACTTAACAAGAATAATTCTGTTTAAATACTAATGCTCGGCCGTGCCCACTGTGCGGGGAGCTCTGCACAAAGGCAGCCGGTGCCGCTGTACCGGCGACAAACATCAGCTAGACGGGGTCATTAATGCGGCCATGAATGCCCCGGCTACTGTTGAATGTGGAGTTGTGAGTGGAGTTGGAGTTGGAGTTGGATTTGGGCTCTGCTGCACTGTGGGTCACTCTCGCTTAGCGGACGAGCTTAGTGTGTCACCTGCTCGACGGCTCACCTGCTCATTAGCATGAAAATGCTTTGCGGTCTTATGCAAATTTGGCAAACGGAACAAGGCGAAAATGATGCACTGAATCGACATGAAATTGAATTGAATTTTCACCCAGCGGGAAACATTTTCCGTTCCCCCCGCCCCCATTCCCTTTCTAACGGCTTGGGTCATTCAATTGTCAGCAGGTCAGTTAATTGGTTAATTTTATGTATGTCAACAAAAATGAATGCGGTGCTTTGTTTCGTTCCGCGGCCCATCGAAAACTCGAAAACCCGTTTCGGCTGGAGTTTCACTGTGTCCGGCAATCGCAGATGCAGATGCCTCATCGCTATAAGGTGACAATCGGCGATGATTTACGAAGCCCATTGAAATTGAAATGATTTAAGCACATTGGTATACCCTAGAAGTGCAAAGTTTCATTGGGTAGCATCGACTTGGTTTTAAACAATATTATAATGAGTAGAAAGTGAGTCTGGCATTGTCTCGCTTGGGTAATAACTGAAGAGGATGATGACTAAATCTTGTTTGAGATCAAACATGCCAAGCATGACCTGACAACAGAATGTACCAAGCGAACCGAAACTATTTTTGTTGCATACTTTTGGGCGGTTTATTTAAATGCTACGCACAAGAGTAAAATAACCTTCAGCCTAAAAGTATGCCACACAAAAAAGCCTGCTCTACCTGCAAAAAACATTTCAGTAAAAAGGACACTACGGCCGTAAATCCTGTCGGATTTCTTCGCGACACATGTCATTCTTCTTCTTTCATAGGGATCTACAGGATGGCATACAAAAATTTGGGGGTCATCTAGGAATCCTGGACTTGAAAATTTTCGACCTCGAGGCCAGCAAAACCAAGCCGAAAACACAAATTCCGGGATAACTCGAAAACCAGCAGGACTAGTCGAATGTCCTTCGGCCAGATTATAGTCCTAGCCAAGACAGATCGTTTGACATATGACTCAGTCGAATCCTTAAGGACATGGCTGAGATAAACCGGAAAAACGATATACAGAAAAGTCCTTATAACTCGGCTTCCTGCAGGACTTTCGTCCTTCGAGTTACGTCATACGATCCGGCACTGTAAGGGCTATCATTCTGCAAAAGGATATCACTGTAGTCCTTTAATTGGCCAAAATACAGGGGTATTTGTGATTTTTAAAGGATTTTCATAGGGGGAGGCCTTGTAAAAATTTCAAGTGTTTTTCCTTCCTAGATAAGCCCATAATTTTTGAATGCCAATCAATGGAGCTGGTGTTCGTGAGTAGAAAAAAGTGTGTCCTTCGAAATTTTAGAAGGACACTGAGGCACAGGATCAAGTTTAAAAATGAATCTAATAAATACCCCGAAAATATGCTCCACCAGAAAACTTAACGCACATTTTGTGGATTTTATTCGGTTTTATTTTAGCATTATTTAGCATATACATACGAGACTTTGGTATAGAGCGTGTACAACTAAATTATACCAACTTGCAAAAAAAAAAAATTGAATTATATATGTATTGGTTAAGCATTATAGTACGAGTATGTAAGATATTTACAGAGAAATTGTGTGCATTAAATCTATGTGTTAATCGCGTACTTCTCTACTTGACTAGCTTTATAGACGAAAACTCCAGGCTTCGGCAAACTGCGAGAACTGAACAATCGACACTTAAGTAAACCTATTTAAGAGTTATGTTCATTAATCTGGAGCTCTAGACTCGTACAAACATCATATTACATTTACACAGAAATAATAATAGATATATAGAATAAATATATACATACATATACAAATACTGTTGCTCTAGAAAGTACTTTGGTTTCGGGAGTATATAAATGATATACATATATAGTATGATAAAGTAATTATACATAATTAAGATACAGTTAGATTTGCTATATGCCCAGCACATGGCTTGAGTGAAGGTATCTCTCATCTAGTCCAATGTAATGTGCGGATTTGTATAGGTAAAGCCATGGAACTGCTTCTGATCCATTGAGGCAAGTATTTCCTTATCAATAGGCGTTAGGCGAACACGTTCCCGGGTGAATACGCGATCGAAATATTGGGTATCCAGCGGATGTTTCTATTGAAAATTATACAGCATTAGATATAGATACTGTTGCTCGGTTTATTATGTTAACTTACGACTTGGGGCTTGAAAGGTGGATCAATTTGCCTTTTCTCCAGCAGATTCCAGTCAATGGGTCTAAAGAATATATGATCAGCTATATCACCAGCTGGACTGTACTGCGATCCTATGCGCTTAGTGTAGTCCTTTTGCAGAAGCTAAAGAGACAGAAATAAGTATAATGTTTTACTACGATTTACCAGTTAGTAGAACTTACGCCCTTGAGTATGTCCGTCGCTTCAGCCGATATATAGACAGGGAACCATGGAATTTCATTGCAAATCGACCAGAAGAGTTCGTCCTCATCGCAGCCGCTAAAAGGCGACTGACCGATTAGCATCTCGTAGAGCAGCACACCGAATGACCACCAATCGACATTCTGATTGTACTTTTCACCCTGCAAAGAAAATGAGCTCAACATCTGTGAAATCTGTTTCTCCACCTTGATGACTTACCTTGATGATTTCGGGCGCCATGTAATCGGGTGTGCCGCAAAAACTATCAGCGGTTTTGTCCAAGTAAATTTGCAATTTGCACATGCCAAAATCGGCGATACGCACATGACCCTCATAGTCCAACAAAACGTTGTCCAACTTGAGATCCCTGTATAGAGAGAGAAAGCAAATGAAACCTTTGAGTTTAGAGTATTCCTTATCCACTTACCTATATATAATGCCCTTCTTATGCAGAAATTTAAGTCCAGATATGATTTCGGCACCATAGAAGCGTGCACGCTCCTCTGAGAAACGTCCACTCTCCTGTATGTGGAACATGAGATCTCCGCCATTAAGATATTCCATCACAAAGAACAGATGACTCTGCAAGGGTAGAAAAAGAGACAGATAATGTGAGAGATATATATATTGAAGGTGCATATAAAAATCTTCCACAGAATTGACTGAGACATCTTATAGAGCGAGATAGAATGAACTTTAGAAACTGGAAGTCTGTTTATACGATATATCAACCGTAGAAACAATATATCTCTGAGCACTTGCTTCTCACAGCGAGTCCCCCAAAATGTGGGATGGACGACGACGCATCCTCAAAGTCATAAGTAATTAAAATACCTTCTAATCGGTGTCAATGCAAGACAAGATGGCGCGTCTAGGCACAATCAAACAACGAGAAACTTATTGTTTTTCTGTTAGTATATTTTGGTTGTTGTTGTATTCTCTCTCGTGTTTTCTTCTCTAGTTTTATAGGGGGGGTTTGTTTAGAGAACATTATCGAACCAAGTGCCGGACGTGCGTGCCAAATTTGTTGGGCCTGAGGCGACGTCGTGTGCCGCAATCGATGGTCAGCGAGCAAGTGGTAGAATGGGAGAGAAGAATAGAGAGAGAGAGGGAGAGAGAGGTAAAGGCAGAAGAGAAGAGGGTGTGAGAATGTGTGAGAAAGGAATAGATGCTGCACTCTAATTTTAGGCACTTTTTACCTTTTCGTTAATTTATTTTCGTATCTTTCGGATGCGTTTTACCTAGACGCGTCTACTAATAGATCACTGTGTCTCTGTGCCTCTGGGTCTCTCTCTCTATCTCTCTCTCTCTCACTCTCTCTATCGCAATGATGACCTTAGACTTACCTCTGTTTGAAAGGTGCAAAACAGATGGCACAGATAGGGATGCTTGGTGCCCAGTGCGAGCACTTTACGCTCGATCAGGGTTGAATCCACATCGTCGTCCTCCAGCACAACATCCTTCTTGAGACACTTGATTGCATAGTAATATGTTGTGTCACGCAGCTCAGCCAGCAGCACCTGCATAAAGAGAAATAAAAGATATAGTACCTGTTCTTGGATAGTACAAGTTGGTATACTCACCTTGCCAAAGCTTCCTTTGCCCAGCACGGCAAGAAAATGAAAATCATCTACCGAATAATTCTTAAATCTAGGTATTACTGTGGCTGGCGCGGTGAACCGTCCGGATTTTTGGAATTGTGAATATGTATAGGATGTTTCTGTACGTTCGATCGATCCATAGACGAAAATCGAAGAAAGAAGTAGACAGTAGAGAGGTAGAGTATTCCAAAAGTAAAGTAATCCAAGAAAACGAGAGAGATATATATAGAGAAATATTAATAGAAGTATAAACTATGTATGCATAATGACAGTCACAGTCCAGAAATATAAGTCAGCTGTCCGATAAATATGTTCGAATTAGTAATTAGTTTTTAAATTATGTTAGGATTAGTTTGTAGTATTATATATTCTACTGCATTCCATACCATCGTGTTCATCGTTGTGCTCTATCTTGTAGGCAGGATTGGAGCTGGGCGGCGTGCTGGGCGAGTCACGTGCCTCACGAGCGCCTATTTTTATGTATATTTTTAAAAAAGTGATTAGTTTTTTTCATTTTTTTTTTTTTTTTTTTTAATTTGCCACGATTTATTTTTGGATGTGTGCGCAAGAGTTTGTGGGAGTTCGACTCATTGTTTGTTCGCAAAATTCTAATAATATACGATATTTTTAATTGTTCTGAAAATTTCTTTTTGTTTATGGAAAGAACAAAATTAAGTTTAAAGGAACTAAAGAAAGTGAAATACTAAGATAATATTGTTAGTATTGAAAATTTCATAATTGTAACTGCTAGAATCTTTCAGTTTAATGGAAACATTTACATTAACATGTTAGATATACGGACATTTCTTTTCTTGCCATCAGATGAAAATCCACACACGTGTTGTAAATATGTATTTTTGTTTATAGTATTAATATGCTATATTTATTACATGGGGGCCCCCACACACTCCCCACACACACACCCAAAAAATATTCGCTGACAAAGTCAATTACGAAATCAGATGGCGCCATTATTTATGGACTTTACGAAATACACGCGCCAATATTCTGTGGGCTGCGGCGTTTTGGTACCGATCGCATCGGATCGAAATAATTCGTATGGTTGGGTTTACCTCGCTTTACGTGGTTGAGTGCTTCGACGATGAGTTTCTGATTGACGCCACATAAATTGGCCGTGAGGCGTTCGCATTTCTTATGACAATTCACGTCGCATTCTGATCATGTTGTTGTTGTGGTATAGATGCAGATGTAGTTGTTGTTGTTGTTGACAGCCGAAATGTTGAGATTAATTTATTAAAACAAATCGTTATTAATATGTTTATGAATTGTGATTGTGTGTATATATACATATAGTTACTATATACCCATAAATACAGGGTATATATGGGATATATATGTATGCATATAATTTGGGGCTCGCTTGCAGCTGCGATTTATTGATTGCACGTTTCTATAGGATGACCCATCCCATAATTTTCCGTTTAATAAAAACACAAAAAAAAAAAAAAAACAATTAAAAGTGAGAATTTCCCAAAAGTTGCAGGTATATGACTAATGTATACCCTGGCATCAACAACACTACGTTTAAGCGATTTCGCTTTCTCAATTCCATAATATTCCCTATAGCAAATTCCATACAGGGTATATCAATTAAATAAGAACAATCACAGGCAACGAAGCAAGCAAATTGCTTACGCGCAACTAAAGGCAAATCAATACACACACACTCTCACACTCACACACACACACACTGAGAGCAAACGCACATCCGCTTTGGATGCGTCCCAAAGGCGCCCCCCGGCGATGAGGCGCCGAAAGCGGGCGTCGTTTAATGTAAATTTAATAAACAAAAAAAAAAAAAATATTTTCAAATATTTACAAGCAATCGCAGGCAACATTTTTCAAGGGGAAATTGCTAAAATTTCGCTTTGAATTCAACGTTGCGTTAACTAATTCAATGCAAATATTACGCATACGACGCACACCACGCACGCCAGGTCTCCCCCAAGATGTGAATGTTATGGAAAGAACAAATATTGATTGCGCATTTGTGCTTCAGGGGGCGTCAAGACATAAACAAAATGTCATTCACCATGAGAATCGTCTGATTTTTAACAAAGTTATGATACGTCGAACAGAAGGTTAGAGATCCTGTCGAGGGTCTTACATGCCAAATTTTTGGTCGACTTTCCCATGAGTTTTTGGGCAAAAATTAAGTATCGCCTAAAACACATTTAAACACTTGTTTAGTACTAATTTTGACCTCCGCTAACGATTAAAAGTAAAAGTTGGCGATTTCAAATTTTGAAAAAAAAAATTTTTCTGAAAAATCATAGGGGGTACCTATGATTTTTCTGAAAAATCATAGGGGGTACCCTTTCCAAAAATGGCCGAAAATTGAAAATATTCAAGGAGTCTATATTAATATTATTCAAATGTAGGATCACTAAGGGCCTCGAAACATAAACAAAATGTCATTCCGATTGAAAATCGGTTGATTTATAAAAAAGTTGTGATGGGTCGGATGTAAGGTATGCGAGGCCTTAGAGGGTCCTACATGTCAAATTTTCGGTCGACTTTGGCATGATTTTTGGTCAAAAATTAAGTATCGTCTAAAACACTTTTAAACACTTGTTTAGTACTAATTTTAACCTCCGCTTTCGATTAAAAGTAAAAGTTGGCGATTTCAAATTTTGAAAAAAAAAAATTTTCTGAAAAATCATAGGGGGGACCCTTACCCAAAAATGGCAAAAAGTCGAAAATTTTTAAAATGTTTATTTTGATATTTTTGAAATGTAGAATCGCTAAGAATGTTAAAACGAAAACAAAATGTCATTCCGCTTGAAAATCTCTTGAGTTTAAAGAAAGTTATGAAGGGTTGTAGTGAGTTTAGGGATCCTGTCGAGGGTCTTACATGTTAAATTTTTAGTCGACTTTGACATGATTTTTGGTCAAAAATTAAGTATCGTCTAAAACATCTTTAAACAGTTGTTTAGTACTAATTTTGACCTCCGCTATCGATTAAAAGTAAAAGTTGGCGATTTCAAATTTTGAAAAAAAAATTTTTCGAAAAAATCATAGGGGGGACCCTTATCTAAAACGTGTAAAAAGTCGAAAATTTCAAAAAGTCGAATTTGATAGGATTTGAAATGTAGAATCACTAAGAGTGTTAAAACATAAACAAAATGTCATTCCGGATGAAAATCGTTTGATTTTTAAAAAAGTTGTGATGGGTCGGATGTAAGGTATGCGAGGGTCTTACATGTCAAATTTTTAGTCGACTTTGACATGATTTTTGGCTTAAAATAAAGTATCGCCTAAAACATCTTTAAACACTTGTTTAGTACTAATGTTGACCTCCGCTATCGATTAAAAGTAAAAGTTGGCGATTTCAATTTAGGAAAAAAAATTTTTTCTGAAAAATCATAGGGGGGACCCTTATCTAAAACATGGTAAAATTCGACAAATTTTCGAAATGTCATAACGTTAATTTTGAATATGTAATACTACTGAGGGTGTTAAGATATAAATAAAATGTCATTCCGAGTAAAAATCTATTGATTTTTAAAAAAGTTAAGGTGATTAACCAAAACGAGAGAGAGAGAAAGAGAGAGAGAGAGAGAGGCAGATGAGGGAGTGAGTAAGCTGCGTTACCATGCGCTTTTTGCACTGCCCGGAATTGCTTTCACACTTTCATTATAGCTATGCTACATGTGTATACATACATATATCTCTGTATACATATGTATATATATCGGATTGGATTTATTTTTGCGTTTTATTTGCAAACATGCGCGGGATTTTTGTTTACATTTTTTGCATTTTTCAATTTGATTTTTATGCGACTTTTGCTTTCAATTCGCAACTCTCAAAAGAAATTCTCGCGATTGTGTCGATTGTTTTTGCTAGACAACGCACATAAAGACAAGAACGAATGGGTATCCTCTACTAGCCGATGGTTTAATACCCTTGATTTCTGCCTTAACCCATTACACCAATGCGTTTCATAAGATCTATAGACACTTTTCAGCTAGTATACCCTTTTTGCACCACTTTTGCTTTGAAGGGTATTAAAAGAATCGAATGTACGAGCAAAGAAAACACCAGATGAAATGCTCAAGACGACAAAGGCAAAGACAGAGATGAAGACAGACAAACAGCAAGACAGAGAGAGAGAGAGAGAGAGAGGGGAGATAGACAACGTCCACAATGACCTAAACAATTTTGTATACAATTCGCTAAAAGTAAAATGCCAAATAGTCTGTCTCTCAATTTCCCCGATCTGGCTATATCTTAGAGTGTATATATATTCTCTCTTTGATATCCACATTAGTTACGTTAGCAAATTCCTGGGCAAAATGTTTGTTCCGAAAATGGCAAAGGAATTACATGAGCTCGAATACCCTGTAAGCTGAGATAAGCAGGCTTAACTTGTAGTTAGACTATCTAGAATTCAAGTAAACAAGAGATAAAAAAAGTTATGATCGAAAGATGCCTCTTAGTTATTTAAAAGACCTGCAGATCACAAATAGATATTATAGAGGGAATATCTTAAAGTACAACATGATCTTAAGTTGCACATTAAATATAAGATGAACTCATTCTTTCTACACCAAAATAAAGTTTTTAGTATATTTTTTCTTTGTGTAGAAATAAACAGAGAATCGGAAGAGAATGCGATAAGCTCTTAAAAATTTAACCGACAGAATTTCCGCCAACATTTCCACACACACACTCGCACACACACTCGCACACACACTCGCACACTCACTCGTACACACACACACTCTCGCACACTCATAGATAGAGAGTAAAGAATAGAAAATTTGGCTTTACTTAATGGCTCGCGCGGGGGTATTATGTAGTATATATATATATAGTACTATACATACTCGTATAATGTGGCCATATAAAAGGCATTTGTATTCGCAACTAGCGCGATTTATAGCATGTTTATTTGTTTTTCCGATTTTTTGTTGCCTTTTCCACTAAATATTCAGCGTGTGCGAATTGAAAATGAAAGCACAGTGAGAGTGTGAGAGAGAGAGAGAGATGAATAAGGGGGGGTTTTTATTAGAGATGAATGGAATGATAATTTAGCTGGCACGTGCATCGTCTGTCGTACTATGTCGTCTTTCCTATTTGTCGATCGTTCGGTCAGGATATATCGCTGCGCTTACCCAACATCTTCTTGGGACTCGATGGCGCTGTGCCGCCCTCAAAGCCGGAATCATTGCTGCACGTGCTCATCCTAATGATGGAGGGAGAACTTGATGTGGATACCGATGCAGAGGCGGAGGCGGAGGCGGAAGCTGATGTGGAGGCATTGCTGGCCACAGGCAACAACAGGTTGTTGTTGCTCGTAAGTGCTGCCGCTGCTGCTGCTGCTCCTCCCGCAGCTGCTGCTGTTGCCGCTCCTCCTGTTGTTGTCGCCGTCGCCGTCGTCGTCGTTGTCCTTGTCTGTTTACCCTCATAATTTCCGCATGAGCTGCCACTGCTGCTGCTATTGCTGCACGCATCACTATCCTCCTCATCCGACTCCTCATCCAGCTCCTCGCTACCCTCCGAGCTGCTCTCATCATCTGTATTCTCATCCGAATATACAATCTTCTCACGCTTCCACAGTGGACGCGGTGTGGCCACCAATGGATAACGTGGCGCCTCCTCTTTCACATAACACTTGCTACTCGGATCGATTTTGATTTTCTTCTGCGGATCGAAACGTGCCGCCTCCTCTTTGGCCTTCTGTTTCTTCTTTTTATGCTCCTTCCGCTGTTTCTTCTTCATGCTCGCGCTGAGACCAATGTACGCACTGGAATCGTCGTCGTCACTATCGTCGCTACCTTCCGCCGACGAGGGTATATAATCGTCTAGCTCGGCGTCCACGTCTCGCAGACACTGTGCCAAATTCGATACTGTTGCAAACTTTGATAAATTATTGCCGACGCCTTCGTCGCAGCTGTTGCTTCGCTCAACGGCAACGGCAGCAACATCGCTCGCAGCAGCAACATTGCTCGACACAGCAGCAGCAGCAGTAGCTGTTTGCAGCTCGCCGCCTGCTGTTGCTGTTGTTGCTGCTGCTGCTGTTGTTGTAGGCGTTGTCGCTGCTGCAGTTGCTGTTGCTGCTGCTGCTGCAGTTGCAGTTGCTGCCGGCGGCGGCACGGATGACGCATTTGTGGCCGCTGCAATGGCCGCCTTAGTGGGGGCCAACGTTATAAATTGATCGGCATTGATTGGGGTCACATTGCTGTCGGGCAGCGCTGCTGTTGCTGTCGGAGTGGCTGATGCTGCTGCTGCTGTGACTTTCTTTTTGGCTGCTGCTGCTGCTGTTGGCGATTTCACCTTTGACTTTGGCTCAGCAGTTTCCGTCAATTTCGTTTTGGTTTCCGTTTGTTGTTTCAGTGTTGCTGTTGCTGGCGTTGCTGCTGCTGCTGCTGCTGCTGCTGCGTTGTCTAGTGGTTGCTGTTGTCGCTCATTATTATGCGTTGTTTTATTTATTTTCGTTGCTGCTGCTGCTGCCGTCGCCGTCAACGTTGCTGCCTGTTGTTGTTCAGGTGACTTGGCTGCTTGCCCGCTGTTTATTTTTAGCGCTGCCGCAGTTGTTGCTGTCGTAGTTTTTGTTGTTGCTGCTGCTGTTGCTGTTGCTGTGGTTGTCATGACTACAGCAGCACTGTCAGCAGCGTTGCCAGACTGTTGCTTCTGCACAGCAACTGTTGCTGTCGGCTTGGCTGTTGCTGTTGCTGCTGCTGCTGGTGTTGATTTTGGTGACCTTAGCAAATTAGGAGTAGCAGCAACTGTTGGTGTTGCAGGTGTTGTTGGTGCTGACTTCGAAGCAGCTGCAGTAGTTTTAATTGTTGTTGCCAGCTTGGTTGCTGTTGGTGAGGTTTTTGCAGTTGCAACTGTTGCTGCTGACTTGGATTTAGTTGGCTTGGGTGTTGCTGGTGTGGCTTTGGGAGAACCAGCAGCAGCTGTTGCTGGTGTTGCTTTGGGAGAACCTACAGCAGTTGTTGCTGGTGTGGATTTGGGAGAACTTATAGACGCTGTTGCTGGCACAGGTGTTGCTGTTGCGGATTTAGTTGCAATTGCTGCGGTTCTGATAGTTGTTGCCGGTTTGGTGGATGTTGGTGATGTTTTTGTGGTTGCTACAGCAGGCTTAGGTGTTGCTGGTGTGGATTTGGGAGAACTGACTGCAACAGTTGCTGTTGCTGGCTCAGGTGTTGCTGCAATTGGTGTTGCTGGCGCTGACTTGGTAGCAATCAGCGGTGTCTTTGTTGCTGTTGTCAGTTTTGGTGAGGTCTTTGCAACTGTTGCTGCTGCCAAAGGTGTTGCTGGTGCTGATTTTGAAGCAATTGCTGTGGGTTTTGTTGCTGCCTTCTGAGAAGGAGCTGCTGCTGCTGCTGTTGCTGCTGCTGGTGCCTTCAGTTCAATGTGTATTGCTGACTTGAGCGTGGGTGTTGCTGGTGCTGCAGCAGCAACAGTTGTTGGCGACTGCTCACCCCCTTCCTGGGTCACCTCCAGCTGCCGATCGGAGATCACCTTCTTGCGATTGTTCATGTAGAGCGTCTCACGCGATCCGATCTGCGACCAAAAATCTTCCCCACTCTCCGACTTTTGTATCGCCTTTCTGATGGGTTTGGGCGTGGCCACGCCCTCCGACTTCACAGTGCTGGGCGTGGCCGAGAGCGTGGGTGTGCTTGTGTTTTGATTCTGTTGTATTGCAGCCTCATCGAAGGTGAAAATCTGCGCCACACTCACATGTTGCTGCGGTGCCTCGGGCTGCTGTTGCTGCGGTGCCTCAGGCTGCTGTTGCTGCTGCTCCTGCTGCACTGGTTCCTTGGGCTTAAGTTTCTTTAGCGGCGATGTCTTTGCCTTGGGTGCTGCCTTCATAAATCCCTCGGGCAGCGCACGATCCTCGTTTCGTTTCGGCTCCAGCTTCACCTCCGTCTTTTTCTTGGGCAACTTGAAGATTTTGTGTATCTGATGATGCTCCTCCACAGTTTCCACATTCACGGTAAACTTGGGTTTGGGACTTGGCACCGGTTGTGGAGGCAACACTTCCTCGTTCAGCTCCAGCACGCTGGGCATGTGCTGCTGCTGCTGCAGTACCAACGGAGCATTCTCTACCTCAACAATTGCTGTGATCTTGTGGCGTCGCTTGTGACTCTTTCGCTTTGGGGTTGCTCCCGTCTGTGCCTCATCGCCGGTGGTGTTGCTGTCGTGGCTGCTGCGACGTTCCAAGTGAATCAATTGAAAGCTGCCCGAATTGGATTTCTGCAACTTATTGATCAGCTCCTGCTCCTGTTCCTGTATAATGGAGGCACGACGACGCAACTCGCCCGCATTCAAATCATCATCGATCTTATCGGAGGAGATATCCTCGCAGATGTCATGGAACGTGGGCACATGCACCAGACTCAGCCGGCGTATGCTCTCCTGTACCAGTTCCTGTTGCTCCGCCTCGGACTCCTCACTGCCGCTGCTGCTGCTGCTGCTGCTGGCAACTGTTGCTGTTGCTGTTGCTGTCGCTGCAGCTGCTGCTGGCGCTGTTTGCTGCACTGCAGCAGCAACTGTTGTTGTTGTTGCTGGCTGTCTCTGCTGTTGCTGCTGTGGTGCATCCTTCTCATCGTGTATGTAGAAACGTTCGCGCAGCAACTCACCGGGACTCTTCTTGTTGCTAGTGGTGGTACATGCTGCCAGTTCCTCAGCGAGTTTCTGTCTCCAGCTGAGACTGGGCTCTGCTGCCGGTGGCAAATCCCGGAACTGATGTTCCTCCGGCTGCGGCTCTGGCTGCTGCTGACGTGGCTGCTCCGCTGCGCGTTCCTTGCTCCGCCTGCGTATGGTGGACAGACGCACCACGGCACGATTACGCCGTATGGTGGAGCGACGCGGCTGTTGTTGCTGCTGCTCGGGTGCTACCTGTGGTTGTGCCTGTTGCTGCTCTTGTTTCTCCTGCTGCTGCTCAGATTTCTGCTGCTGCTGCTCAGATTTCTGCTGCTGCTCAGCTTTCTGCTGCTGCTGCTGCTGCTGCTGCTGCTGCTGCTCTTGTTTATCCTGCTGCTCCTTGGGCTGCCTGCGCTCCGACGTTGTCGCATCCACATTGCGACGATATCGCGCTGAGCTGACATCAATGTCCGCCGTATTGATGGCAATGGGACGCGGTGGCACATAGCGCGTTGTGTTGCTGTGCCCGCTGTAGCTGGAGACGCCGCTGGAGTATTTTGGCGATTGGATGCGGGTGAGCGGCATCAGGCTGCTGTGCCCGCTGTGACGACCAACTAGACCAGAGCTCTCCGTGATGGTGGTCAATTTGGGTTGATAGCGCGAGGACAGGCCGAGTATGTTGCTGCTGCTGCTGGTGCAGCTGCCCAAGCTGCTGCCGGCGCTGCCATAGCTGGAGAGGCTGCTGCTGCCGCTGCTGCTGGGCACGCGTGATGTGGGCAGCAGCGGCACCAGATAGCTACCCGGATATGCACGATTATAGCTGGAGGTATAGCTGGCGGGGCTGGAGCTGCTGCTGGAGCTGGAGCTGTAGTAGGGCGAATAGAGCTGACTGCTGCCGCCGCTGTAGTAATAATTACTCGAGTCCGAGTACAGTGGCATCTTTTCGCTTTTTTTTGCACTTCACACAATTTATTGTTCGTACTATATGGAAACAGCTGTCTGTCTATATATATATTCTATATATCTGGGCAATGCCTGTAGGCGGACATGTGTGTGTGTTTCGACGAAGAACTATTAGAGAAAGTCGCAAAACAAATTTTCCAATCACATTTTCCCTACCATCTAATTGCAATTTCAATTTTCTCTATCTATAAGCTATATATACATATCTATATATATATTCTCGATCTGTTGCTGTCATAAATGTTGGCAAGCAACAGAGCAAATGGGCAAAAAGGCATATTTAATTAGTGCCAAATGGGCGTAAATTGCCAACGATTGAAAGGGAGGGTTTCAATCTAGATTGAACGTGACAGTTGAAGAGTTATCAAGCTTTCAATCGATTGATTTGAATGGAAATTCAAACTGTCAATGAGACAAGCAACTTGACATGGATAAAAAGCATAAAATATTATGGAAATTGTAGAGAATATTACAACTTAACTTAAGAAAGGAAAAAGCAAGAAAAATATGCCTTAGATTTGTATATATTATTTTATACTCTGATTGAAACTGTAAAGTTCTACTTGAGAGAGTGCAAACTCCTTGAAATTAAAGAAAACCGAATCTATACAAATAAATGTTTTTCTTGTTCTTGCCAGCCCTGGGTCACATGCGGCGCGGCATATGGAAATAGACAGACTATATGTTTCCATATGTATATATACTATATAGTATTTTGTATCTATAGCATGACGTAAGCTCACGAGTCTGTCGTCTGCGTGTCGCGCTGACGTTGTCGCTAACCTGACGTGGAGACTCTCCGGAGAGTGGAGAAGAACAAGGAAACTCGGTTCTCCGCAATATTTCAATTGTTTATCTTTACACGCAACGCAACCGGCACGATAATCCAAAATAATACACAATGCAAAAAAAAAAAGAAAATAAAAGAAACAAAAACGAATCCAAAAATGTTTTTTTTTTCTTTTTTTGAAAAATTTCAAAGACGACGAGGAACAAACACAACACGGACAATTCTCAACGAGCCGAACGCATAAACGGAAACTACTGAAATGTGAAAGACAGCGCAAAAATGTTCAAGCAGTGAAGATGTTCCTGTTCGCACACACACACACACAGCAAACACACACACACACACACACATATATATAGCAGTGAGAGAGACCTCTAGAAACTGCTCAGACTGGGGGCTAACTTCGATATTATTGCTGCTGCTGCTGTGTGAGTTGCTGCTGCTGCTGTTGCTGCTGCTGTTGCTGATGTTGCTGCTGTGTGCGTGTTGAGGAGGCCAACAACAACAGCAGCAGCAACAGCAGCAGCAGCAACGGGCTGGGACCAGCGTCAGGTGCTTTGCTCTCAGTCAAATAGGCCCCAGTCTATATCTATCTGTATATGCTGCCGATTTCGAAATATGCCACACACACACACACACTCGTGCCAAGTGTCTGCGCGAGCGAGCATCATTTTCGAAATTCGAAAAACATCAAAATTGAGTTTTGAAATCATTTTGAATGTTCTTTTTCGCACACAGCGAAAGTAAAAGCTAAAAACAGCTGAGTGTGAGAGAGAGAGAGAGAGAGCACACGCCATACTGTACAAAAGAGAGCAAAATTGAGTGTCAGAGAGCTAACAGTAAGAGAGAGAGAGAGTGAGAGAGAGAGAGCCAGCACGGAGCAATGTTCTGAATATGTTTTTGGCGAATCGCTGTCAAAACGCGCTAATCGCCTACAAAATTTATGTAGCAAAAGTTTCGAGTTGATTGTGAAATTAATTGAAAAATAAAAAAACTAAAAAAAAACGCAACTCAATTAGCCAAAAGAAAAGCAGAGACAGTGAGAGAAAAAGAAAGAGAGCAAAGGGAAAGCGTTTTGGAATCGTTTTGACAAGCGAAAAAAAAAAATTGAAATTCTCTAGGCAACAAGTTCCAAATTAATGTGAAATTATTTATAAGCTCAAAGATGCCACAACTCAATTAGCTAAGAATAGTATACAAATAGTGTGTATAAAGAAATTTTAAATATATTCAGGTAAAGCAGCTAAAGATACAAAAGAATTCGAGCGATCAAGAAACTATATAAATATATACCATAATCAGTTTGTAGATTAAGTATGACAGATTTTTTAGTTAGAAACAAAAATTGAAGCCAGTTTTGCATTCTTTTCTGATTATAGAATTAAAGAATTTTTGCGTTTCAGATGAAGCAATAATTGATTAAAATTAATCAAAAATTGATACAGTTTTAGGTACTTTATTTCTTTTACTAGCCAAGCTCCAATCATACTTTATAATCGTTAGCCCGTCATAAGTCATTTTTGCTATTATAGATATAATATTATAAATATTTTGACACTTATTTGGCGCATACGAAATTAACCTTAGAGAGATGCTGCAGCCCATGCATAAATCTAAATTTTGCGCTATATACGCCATATACGTGTATATAAAATTAGCCCCCCCTGCTTTAAAGAAATATTCTGCTATAAATTATCTCGGTCTCTAATTATGCTAAATAATGGTCAATTTGGAAGCTGATCGATTCGTACACCTGCTAGAGAAATGTTTGCAATTTTCTACGGTTCCGCAAAGTGCATTTTGTAGGGGGAGGGGGGGACCTTGGGGGGAGATGAAGGCGGTGCAGGTCGTTGAAAGTGCCAAACAAACAGAAATAGACAACCGCAACATGTTGTGGCATCAGTTTGTCAATCTGTCAGTCTATAAGTTGCTTAGATTCTCAATCTTTCTTTGGCTCTTCCTATGGCCACAAGTAGAGTACTTAATCTTCGCAGATTTATAGCTAGGCCGCCTTTCCATTATTTTTCACCGTTTCGCTGTCGTATAACTTGTGTGTGTTTTGCCGTGTATATTTTTGTAAGTTTTCATCGTATTTTTGGCTCTTCACTCCCTTTCCGCTCTCTTCCTCTTTCCCTCTCTCTCCGTCTTTCTGCATTCCGTTCGTCGTGTCATGTCGTGTGCATGTAAGCTGCATCCGTAAGATGCAAAACGAAAACAACTAGGAAAAAAAAAGAAAAAAGTGCTAGAACATTGCTACCCTAACTAGTGGTTGCCACTAGTGGGGTAGATGCGTGCTCAAACTTGTTTTCTCTAACATCCAAAATTCTTTCTTCTCTTCTTTTACAGGGTATCTGCCAGTTGCGTCTATCCTGCATCACATGCACTTTTGTTATTTTGCTGTCTAATTCTTGGCCCGCAGCTTGTTGGCAAAAGCGCAATAAATTGATTTCTAATACAGCCTGTCGCGCCTGTCTACATGAATATCTGCTGTCTCATATAGGATATATGCACATACTATATAGTATATACATACATATATGCTATACGGTCTTAATTGGGTTCAGGCATTATGAGTATTTCCGCCATGCTTTATGAGCACGCTCAGCCACTCAATCAAAATGTTTTTCGATCGCTCTGCGACCCGAAGGTATGATTAAAAGAAAGAAAGATGAATTTTTGACAATGCTATGATTGCTGGAATTCTATATATATATAGAACACCGATCTTTCAGAAATATTGCAGTATCGAAAATATGCCAAAAATTCGAGGAATGCAGCTGTTTTTTAATGCCCCTAGGAATATGACAATTTAAAATAAAATCTAATGATTTAAAAAAAAATGTTATACGCAAATTATGATCAACTTTTAGAGGAAGAACATTTTCGGGTAGCTTGAAGAGTAAAGAAAATAATAAAATACATTTATGTAGATATAATATCATAAAGAATGTTGGTAAATTTTTCAAAAATAAAATAAAAAGCGAATGCAAACCAGCTAGCACATCGTGTCGCTGTATTCTCTCAAAATTCGCACATGACCAAACTAGTACAGGGTATCGTCTAGGCGCAACTGTTCCGCTCCAGTTGATGCGGTCTTCGTGTCGCCAGTTCATGATTTAACGACAAAATAAACGTATATAGAAATGTAAATACGCGCATATATATCTGACGAATTCCCATTCTTGTTTGTATGCAAACATACATATATCATCACCCAACATCGAACAAAGTCTGCACTTGTTTTGGGGGTATGAAATGCAAAATACGATATACAACGTGTAATAAATATAAATCTGAAATCTTTTTTTTTTTTTTTATTTTTATAACCTACAATATTTATTATTATCTTTTGTGCAATTTTAATTGCTGCGACCGAAATTTTGCTGACTGTGCCACAGTAGATCGCACAGACCGAAGAGGCCAAGTAGTGGGGGGAGGCAAGAAGAGAGAAAGTTGGGAAGAAAAAGCATATATAAAGTTTTGGGCAGGTTTAGGCGCAGCTTAGAGCCTAGAGTACTCAGAAAAGTTTTGGCATAAAGAAGTAAGCGTGTGCCTATTGTGTCATACCTTCTACCACACTCAAGATTTATTCACTATATAAATATATATTTTATACTCAGCATATATGCATGAGTTTACTTAAGTATTTGTCACATTGGTTGGGTAATGCTACTTTGTCATTGCCTTTCCTGAAATTATAAAAACAGGAAGACATTTTTTCGCGAAAATTCAGAACAGCAACCAGTAAAATATATAAAGCCCATTGCGGCCATCGGCCCAGCGCAAGAAAAGGCTATAAAAAAATAGCTTGTCAACAAACAAGACACAGGAATTATATAGAATATTATTTTTACAGCAATATCTTTATGTGTAAGAAATGCAGTAGGTGGGTAAAGATACTCTATAGGAACTTTACAGAACTTGTTAAAGGTTCTTTAAAATTTGTAAATAGTTAATAGAATATATTTAAAAAATTATAGACTCATAAGTAATTCAAAAAACTGCATAAATAATATTACATGGATAGTCCCTTCTAGAATTTCCACACATTACCAAAATTCCCAACCAAGTAACGGTTTAAATATTGGGAATGAAAGACAGTTACTTTAATTCCCCATATTCGTTTTTGACCGTTACATTGCGATGCTTTTGGGTTGTTGTCCCAACTAAGAGAATAAAAAGCTTCCACAAAGCGCCATCTGGCGCAAGCTTTCGTAGCGCGCAACAATCAAACGCAGTGCAGCGAAAGCCCCAAAATATATAATTGAAAATACGTATAGGGGTATTATGTATAGAACTTTCTTACTTACCTTCGCACTTAAGGGCCTGTATAAAAAATCCACCCATTAGGGAACCACAATGATCACAAAACGTTGGCGACATGAAGGTGTGCGGTTTAAAACGATGTGGCATATCGATCTTGAAACGTTCACGCAGCAGCTATAAAACAGAATTGAAAAAGTTTTAGATGAAAGTAATACTCATACACGCGACCTATGTCACCTACAATTGTGCTGGCAGAATTGAAAACGGAACCGGAGCATTTGCCCAGTAGCTTCTCATGGCATTTCTTGTGCACAACCGTCTGGCAAACTGTGGGAGAGTAAGAAGGATTATGATTAGGATTAGATTAGATTATGATCTTAAGCTCTGTACTAGTTTAAATCTGATATATAGACGTGAAAAAGTATTTTTGAAAGACAAATTTTAGCTGTATATAATTTCAAGTAAGCGATTATAGATCTTATTTCGAAAATAAAGCTTGATAGTCCTGATATTATCATATGATTCTGTTGGATTTAACTGAGGCCTAATTAGATCGCTTCAGATAATACTTTACTATCTTAAGCTTCAAAGTTTCTTTAATTTTTGGATTTCAGCCGATTTGAAGTTCCCTTCAGAGTTGCCTTGCTACTCACTAATGCATTGGTAACCCTGTTTGCCGAATCCCCAAAGAAACAAATTACAGAAGGCGCAAAACGTGGGTTGGCGAAAGAATTTGGCCACAAAGCGATGTCCATTGATGTCATGGGTTCTGCAAAAGGCAACGGATTAGCAATGTGAACAAGAAGATATATCCAGATGGAACTCACTTCTGATGTTTGATAGCGCCACGTCGATTGGTGATGCTGCGCGGTCGCGTGCGTCTGTCCACAAAGCCGCTACTGCCTGAACCACCGCCTGCTCCGCCGCCATTGCCTGCGCCACTGCCGCCACTCTCTCTATCCCGCTCTCGGTCTCTCTCTCTCTCCCTCTCCCTGTCTCTGTCACGACCGTAGGCCTCCTCCTTGGAGTGTTGGCGTGGTAGCTCAAAGGAATGCTGCTTGCCATAGTGATAGTGACTGTGACCGTGATTATTATAGTGATCATCACAATCACGATCACGACGTGCACCACTGGCGCCGCTAGAACCGCTGATACCGCTGCCAGCGCCACTGCTACTCGACGAGCTTGGCTTGTAGCGTGTCTGTGGAAAAGGGAAGGTAAGGTTTATTTTTCAACATTTTCTAAAATTTTCCCAAAATTTCTGCCTGAAACATTTTGAGTATTTTATTTCTCATTTAATTTAGATCGCATTTTCTATTTACTATTAAATAGGCACGACCACTTAGGCACTCAGCTATAAAAATAATATAAATAAATAGAATTTCTTCTAGTTTTCGCTTTCGACACGAATTCGCTAATGGAAAAACCCATTAGATTTGCAATTTACAAATCTTTTGTTTTGCTGCCTTAGGATTTCTTTAAAATATATACAATATACTTAATGCTATAGAGAATTTAATACCCAGCAAATGCCATGGAGCATAAAGGGTAGCTGACAAAGCATAATACTGTTTAAATTTGGGCATTATACGAGATAGAAGTCTGAAATTTTACATATAATTTCGACTCAATTAATCAAATTGGTATGCAATTAATTTTAAACAATAAATAATAAAACTATCCCTATACAACCTTATTGAACTTGTTATGTGTCAGAGCTACAGCTTTGAATTTAATACCCAGTAAATGCCATCGAGCATAAAAGGTAGCTGGCAAAGAATAAAAACAGTTCAAACTCGGGAATTATATAGGTATTACTCTGAAATTTTACATACAATTTCCTCTCAACTAAACAAATTAGTATACACTTCATTTCAAACAATAAATAACATATCTATCTCTATACAACCTTTTTGAACTTGGGATATGTTAGAGCTACAGCTTTAAATTTAATACCCAGTAAATGCCATAGAGCATAAAGAGCATAATACTGTTTAAACTCTGGAATTATACGAGGTAGTAATCTGAAATTTTAAGTACAATTTCCTCTCAATTAATCAAATTAGTATGCACTTCTCTTTGAACAATATATACATAATATAACTATGCCTATACAACCTTATGGAAATCGGGAGTTCTAAGAGCTACAGCTTTGAAATTTGTTAGACAGTTTTTAAACGACTCTACAACAATTTCCCACACTCTTTAAGATTTATTAGCCCTACACTTGAGTTTCCTGTTGATCTTAAATTTATTTAGGATCGTATCGCAGTAGGGAACTTACATCATGACGTGCTGAACCGCCAGAGCTGCGCGGCCTTTGGCTGCTGCTGCTTGAGTTGACTGCCTTTTGCTTGCGCACCTGGGCGCGTGTGAACATCATCTTGGCGTCCGTTTGCGCGTCGACGACGCGCCAAATCCTCTACACGAATCGCGTGCCGTTGTTGCCGTTGATGTGGCCGATGCGAACTCGACGCTGTAAGTGGAACTGGTACAACGTGCACGTTGTATCTGGCCCGATAGGTTGATCTGGCTAGGGTTGTGGGGTGGCAGAGGGTGCTGCTTCTGCTTTGTGTTATAAAACGTATGTATGTATGTATGTGTTCGGCACCAGAGCAAATACGTGAGGGCCTTCCTTCTCCTTCTACTACAACTTATATTGTTATTAAATAAACAGTCCGATGTTGTTTCGATGTTGCTGTGTGCGTCCGCATTTCTCTACTGAGACTGTTTAAGCGAGTCTAAAGCCTTGTTGATGGACATCTGCGAAATGAAAATGAGAGAGAGAGAGAGTGTCAGAGAGAGAGAGAGAGGGGGAGATGAGCAAACAAAGAAGCTAGGATACCCTCTACCAATATGATTTATGTTTATTCTGCTCTCATCGGGAGGCATATATATTATCTGCCTTCTTAAATTCCATTTACGATGCGAATGGAATTCCTTGCAAAGACAAGATCTTGGCATGATATATGGAAATTAACTGAAACCATAAATAAGCAGCTGGTAAAGCAATAATGCAGCAATTCTCTGTAGAACAAGAGAGAAAGTCCTATAGTAACCGATCAAGATTTTATGGCGAATTTTCAATGTGCCAAAGAGATGCCTGCCTGCCTACCCACAATATCCAGATTCTTCTTATGATCGAATGATGAATAATGATCCCATAAAGGCGAACAAAATTATTAAGGTTGTAAATGTTTTTGGCTAAACAATTTGCATGTTGATTGCTTTAGAATATCACGAGCGTATACTAGTTCTTGTTTTGGGTTTAAATAGTGCTTCGATTCGATTCGATTTATTCTCTTATGTCTGTGTGGACGCACAGATCTCAGCCATTACAAATGATATAGATGCCAAATTTGGCATGAAGGTTGGTGTATAACATACGCTTATGATGAGCATTTAAAATTTTGGATAAAGGGTATTATACCATCGGATTGAAGCTTTCAAATAATGACTTGTTTAAGTATACAATTATCTGCACGTGGTTTCAATCCAAACACAATAAAAACTAACCGAAAAAAGAGAGACTAGACAGGTGAGAATGATTTTAATGTGATTATCAAGAATATATAATTTTCTTAGGGTGACCGTGCTACGTTGAAAGGATATTATAGGCATAGGAAACATCTCTCTAAGGCGGCTAAATACAAACAACTTAAGCTTTGTTTATAATGTTTTTTCATTCAATAATTATACTGCCATGTTTATACCATAAATACCATCATATTGGCAATTTTCATGGCATAAACGAGCGGGAAACTTGTTGGAAGAGCGGAAATTGAATTGTTTTTTCAGTTACTGCTATTTGACAATAAAATCACGATTTTCATGGCATAAACGTTCACTTGTTGACTTGAGTTGAGTTTTCTTCTACAGATCATATTGGCGAGTATATAAAAACATCACGTAGCCATGGATCGTGCCGCAGTCAAGGCAGGAAATAGGCAACTATACAAGTTCATTAGTATAAATATAATTTTTTTATAGGTATATATATAATAAATATATGTGAAATTGTCTAGCCGGCAGGGGGGGGCAGCATTCAAAAGGGCACTTTGTCACGCATGCTAAGAGAAAATTTCAAAATCCAAATTTGAAATACTCAAAAATTGGTTTTGGTTAACATTCGTCGAGGTTATTCGTAATATTGATGAATGTGCACAGGAAGTATGCTAATTGATGAACCGACAATATTCATGGTGATTTATATCCAATATTCCTGAGCAATCAGTTTCTGTTGATGGATTGGGAATATTTTGTAAAAATCCCCTTCCTCTACGGGGATATGTCGAGTGGGTGGTTGATGGATCATTGCCTCAACGTTTTGTGGGAACGAACGAAAGGAAAAACAAACCAATTTGTGCTGTGATATTTGGCTTGATTTCTCATTTATTTAGCCTGAAGGGCACACCCACACACACACACACGTACACACACGCACACACAGCCCACTTGTTGTTGTTGTTATTATTGTTGTTATTGTATAGGGAATCCAGCAGGCGCGTTCTTTTGGGGCCGTGATTCGTTGTCGTGGTTGAGGCATTTAAAAATATGATTTCTCCGTCTTTGATGGCCCACCAAAAATAAGTTCTCGATTCATTTCAAATTCGTGCTCTCTCTCTCTCTCTCTCCTCCCCCTCCCCATCACCCTTCCCTCTCTCTCGCTGCTTTTGCTGTTGTTTTTGTCTTTGTTAATGTTATTATAAATAGAATTAAGTGGCGAATTGTGCGAGATTGCGTGCCAATTGATTGCCGGATATGATTGAGAAAACAACAAGAACAACACAGAGTGAGAGAGGAAGAGAGAGAAAAAGAGAGGGAGAGAGAGGCAAACACAAACAACTTGTGGTCTTAACGAAAATGCCAAAACAAACTTACAGAAATTTGTGTTTTGCTAGTGACAACAAGCAAAAAGGTTCGAACTATGAAAATATTCAATTTAAACAATATGGAAATTTCCATGAATTTTCTAGTCTGGAAAATTTCTATGATTTATTTTTTTTAAATAGTTATCAACAAATAAACATATTTTTGAGTATGATTTGTTTGCCAGGTATTCGTTTTAATATGTGTGTGTTTCATTCATTTATAAAAAGAAACTTGGACTCAGCTAAACCTGAGGTTTCTAAACTTTCTTAGAATTTAAATTTTAATTTATTATTAAAAAAAATAAACCACATACTTTAGTACAATCATAGCTTTCGTACGAAATATATATATACTATGCACATATAATAAAATCGAAAAATATCTTCACAGTTTGTTCTATGCGAACGTTTTCATTGCATTCTACAGATGCTTCTGACTTTTTGAATGGGGTATGATGGAACTTCTCAGACAGTTTATAACAGACTTTGATGGGTACTTTGACACGCTAATGAACTGAACGCGCTGCAGCGACCGCGAGACCGCCGACCGATTCCAAACCGAATACTTGAGCCAGTCGAATTGGTCGACCGATCGACCGATCCACCGATCGATCGATCTACCGATCGGCTGGCTGGCTGGCCATGTGACTGTGAGAGTGCAGAGTGGAAGATGGGGCGGCAGGTGAGATGAGGCTGGGATACAGTGTTTGGGTCGCCTTCGGTGGCAAAATTCGGGCGGCTACTATATAAACACATTCCACAAAAAAAAAGGGGAAGACAACGGCAACAAGGAGAAGGAAGAGGAGGAGGAGGAGCAGGAAAAACACAACAGATCAGTAGAGAAACGATCAGTTCTGAGATTGTCGGAACAGAACTGAAGAACAACAGAAGGAAACGAGAACAGAACAGAAAAAAAGAGAACAACAACAACAACACGATTTCTTCATAGTGAAAAATGCTTTTGTTTTAATGCCCCGCAAAACACATCGCAAATTGACTGGATGATTGTGCGGTTGCTCTAGTTGCTCTAGTCGTCATCTCATCTTTCCGAAATATACACGGACACGCACCCACATGTCTACATATCTACACATATCGATTGATCCAACTACGTGTGTGTGTGTGTGTGTGTGTGACGTCATAGGCCAACCTGTCTAAGGTTTGCCACACTTTGGCACTATCACTTGCAGAAAGAACACAACAAGAAAAAAAGGAAACAAAAAAGAAACACACACATTGATAGATCTCTTATTCACTTTCACTGGCCGTGCACATTACGCATACGACGCGTTGTCACACACATTTTTTTGTGCTGCTTTTCTTGAGCATTTTTCTCTTGCTTTTTTCTAGTTTTCCATGCAGTTTTCTTTCCCCAGTGGAAACTCACGCCAAACAAACAGACGCACACAAACACGAAACGTACAGGCCACAATGTATATACATACGAATAAATACGGATATTGTGGGCAAGGGAATCAACGAAAAAAAAAACGTAGAATGTAAATGAAAACGTACACGACGAAAAATACAGAAAACGTTCGTAGGAAACGACGATACGATACGAAACAAAAAAAAAATATGTGTGCAAGACGAAATGAAAATCTTCAGCTCTGTTCGCCTGCTGCTGCGATCTCACTGAATTCGCATCTGAAAACGATATATGCCCCAAAGTATTTTCTAGTGTGTGTATCTGCAGCAACGCGCCTTTCATGCTCTCTCAGGCTCGCTCTCGCTCTCTCTCTTTCTTTCGCTCTCATTATTACACTCACAGTGAGCATTAGGCTGAGTTATTATAGGCATAATATCATGTGCTCTTTGCAATCAACTACATATACAGTATAGAGAGCGGGGGGTCGGGCGTTCGATAGGGGCCAAAGCATGTCGCAAAGGGAATACACCATATAATGCGTGTACTCTCTAGAGTAATGCCGAGCACAGGTGAGAGCAGGCAGTATGCGACTAGCTAGATACTCAGTCATAATAAATACAAATTTTTCAGAAGCCTGCATACCCTCTAGTTCGCAACATCTACGAGCTTAGTAAGGTTTAACACTAATATTTAGAAATCTAGATAGGTTTTTGAAAGCAACTATCTAGAGAGCTCGAGGTATAACTGTTCCAAGTGACTTCTCAAAGTTAAGAAAAGTCTCTCAGATTTTTTTAAAAGCATGCTGATGCTGAAACAATATGTTTTTCTAATCAAAAATCATAGTAGTTCTCTCTTTTTGGTGGTCTTATAGTAACCGCAAGCTCGCAGGCAAACACTCATCTGCGGCAGCTGTGACACAAACCACTCACAAGCTTAGTACAGACACAAACCAACAGCTTTTTTGAGAGGGAAAGTCATTCTATATGAAGCGAAATACATCTATAAAGAGACGTCTCTTGGGTCTTTCAGATTTTTGTAGCATGTTGGGTCCAAAATGTCTAAATTCTAGAAGAATTTTTTAATGCAGAAATTATAAAAGAATTTGTTATTTCAAACAGGAATCGAATTATTCTTGACAAAATTATGACTTCAGGTAGTTAAAATAGATTTTGAAGGGTATAAGTTGATCCAAAATGAGTGCCTTCCAAAGTGCATCACAAAATTCTAGTCAAACATAATCAACCCCCAGCAAAGGGTAAGCGTCGACTACCGCAATCGAATCCAGGCAAATCCATTCGCAACTCTGAGTCAAGGCCAAACTTGTTGTAACTTTTCATTTTCGGTTGTGTAAAGTTTTCCCATTTGATTCATTGGCCTCATTTCCCGGGCAATGCGTTCGCTCCGCTTTCTCTCTGTCTCTCTCTTTCTCTCGAGCTGTCTGTCTGTCTGCCTGTCTGTCTGTTTATCCGTTTTACCTCCCCTTCTCTTCCGTTTTTGTCTAGGCATCCGGAAAGCCAATTGAGTGGCATAAATCAGTTGGGCCAGACAATAATGGAAATGCTCGCACATGTATCTATCACACTTATGTGCTCAGTGTTTTCTATTCCAACAGTATCCGTATCTCTATCTGTATCTGTATCTGTATATCTGGCATCTTATTGTGTTTTGAATATTTTGATATTCATCTCGAAACTTAATCAAGCAAAAATGTTTTAAACTTTTCTTCGCCCTTTACCCTTTTCACAGTTTTGTTACTCCCTTTTTTTTGGGGTTTTTCTTCTTCGTCGACATTTAAGAGCTTTGCCCTGCTTTGGCCTGCCTGTTTTTCATCTTTAAGATACATTTACCCCTCGCTCTTACCCCGCTTCGGCTGCAGCTTGTAACAGATAGTCGCGTGCGTTGAGCTTATAAGTAAGATTCTTTGCAACTTGCATTGTCTGCTTTTGCTGCTTGCTACATGTGGCATGCGGCATGCTGCATGCGCTCTTCATTCAGCTGGGAGTGCGGCCAGCTGTGTTTTGCAGCCCAAGAAAACATCGCATGCAGCTCGCTATCGGATTCACATTCGGTTTCGTGCCACTCACAGAAAGCACTTGAAGATAATGCAGTTCTTTGAGCAGGTTGCGCGACCCCAACAAATCCATCCATAGTATTCATTTGCATTCAAGGATCGCAAGTGAGTTGCATCATTTGTCAGTTAAATCAGCTAGCAGCAAGAAAAAACCGCATAGAAATATGCAGAGTAATTAAAACACATCAAAAAATAATCTAATCATTTTTTCACCCATTGTGAATATGCTACGAGTGTTAAAATAAAGTAAACCTTAAGGTAAACTATGCTCTGATACATACAAATAAATTAATTTTAATATTCTTACTTCTTACTTAAATTATACTTATAGTTTTAATTTAATTCATATTTTTGTAATTTTCTTTCTCTTTATATTTTTAATTTAATTTATGTTTGTAATTTTCTTTTTCTTTATATTTGTAATTCAATTTATATTTGTAATTTTCATTTTCTTTATATTTTTTCTTTTACTTATGTTAATTATACTTATATTTTTATTTAATTTATTTTTGTAATTTTCTTTTTCTTTATATTTTTAATTTAATTTATATTTGTAATTTGCTTTTTTTTTCATATTTTTAATTTAATTTATATTTGTAATTTTCTTTTTTAATATATTTGAATCTACTGTTCTTAGTTGACGTTAAATAAATAAATAAATAAATATTTAGAGCAGACAGCAAGACATTTCTTATAAGTAAGCAATTGAGAGAGATATATATAGAAGGGCAGACATCAACCTACTATATTCCAATTGGCTGCCCTTCACGTTATTCAACGTGCAGCTTATGATATTGAAGGTCAAGAACTTTGTGTGTATATACAACAAGCGATCCCCCAACTGAAGAAACTTCAGGGAGCAACAGGGTGGGAGACAATGGACAAGTTAAGACAATACAATAAGCCAAAGGGCAAGTCGAAAGGGTCGCACACAGACTGCAGGGGGTACAAGACATGCCGACAGGCAGGGGGAGCGAAGGAAAGGGGGGTTGGGTGTTCTGTTCTGTTCTGTTCTGTTTCTTGCTACTGTTTCAGGACATTTGTACACGTCGTACAATCAATTGCTATTAGTTTTCATTACAATCAAATTACCATAAAATCACATAGACCGTTAGTCGAGTTCGTGCCTTACGGGTTGCCATTTGTCGTCGTCGACGACCATCTAACCCCCTCCCGCCTCCACCCTCACCTGACCAGAAGAAGGTACACACTTTTTCGATATTCATAGAATAATTACACTTTATCAAGGCGGCACACCACTCCCATGAATTAACACCACTTTCAGGTGGAGTTAGAGGAGTTCTTCCCCTTTTCGATAGTTCCTGTTCCTGTTCCTTGTTTCCTGTTGCTGCTGCTGCCCGACTGGGAAATTAGTCAAGTTTGTTACGTTTATGTAGGGAGAATTACCGTAATTAAAATATATTGAGCAATAAAAGTGATTTTTATTATTGGAACGCAACGTAAGAGAGAGAGAGAAAGAGAGTTCACCCTACGATTTGCCCCCAAAAAGTTAATTGACGATGATGATGCCGGTGACACGGTCAGAGAGCACAAAACTCACCCACACACAGGCGCAATAATTGGACAACAGGTACAGGGAGACTTCGTCTCCGTCTCCGTCTCTCTGTGCTCTCGTCCAACTGTTTCTTTTGTGGCTCATTTTATGCGGCTTTCCTCAAACCCAAAGGGAGCATTAAATGGTTGCCCAAAAAAAGAAAAAGAATTTCTACAACTAACTTGGAATCTCCCTGCTGGACTAAGCTCCTCCTACCTCTCTCTCTCTCTCTGCTTAGCTATTCTGCTGTGTGGATTATGCTAAAGGTGCTTGCACTCTGAATTTGCATGATAGTCTAGAGTTGAAAGATAAAGAACGGCAGATAGAAAGGTGGGAATGTCTAGTCGAAAGATCATTTCGGTTGTCTTTAAAGGAATATCTAAGAAAATCACTTTACTAACTTGATGATGTTTTAAGCATATATAGATTAAACAACATAGATTATATACTATGGGTACTTCTCAGGGAGAATATGTTCCCTATAGAGTCTATACATATTTTTTTAAAAGTTATTTATTTATTTAACTTCAACTAAGAGCAGTCGACTCAAAGATATTAAACACAAAAATAATAATAATGATAATATAAATTCAATTAAAAATATAAGTATAAACTAAGAATATTAAAATTAATTTGTTTTAAATGTATAATTATTTAAGTTATTAGATTTAATTTTATAAGAATATTCAAATTCATTTTTTTTTAAATGTATAATTATTTAAGTTATTAGATTTTATTTTATATACAAATTTTTTAAATTATTTCATCATTTAATCTGGGAAGAAAGAGACAATTTTAGTTGATCCAACATTTGTTGCAAGAGAATTGAAGAAACCCAGAAAACTCAATCTTCTGTTTAAGTTCTACCTAAACTTACTTAAAGATCTTTCCCCTGAGCTTTACAGACATCGTTGGCTTTCATCAATTGCAATTAGTAGGCAAACTTGGCTAACGGTTAATGTCAGTCTCTGGTTGTGTGTGTATATGTGTGTGTGTGTGTGTGGCACATTGACATATTGCCACAAACACTCGCCCAGTGTTGGAAAGGGGTACCATACCGGACACTGTGTGCACTACGTAAAGACTCTGCCGAAAATTAACTTTGACACACACTTTATGGTATGTGGTGTGTGTGTGTGTGTCTGTGTGAGTGGGTGCCATAAAAACGCAGCTCATTGGCTGCTAAACATGCCGTTTATGGTAGGCAACAGAATGGAGTAAGAGAGTGAGAGAGAGAGAGAGAGAGCGAGAGAACGAGAGAGAGAGGGCAGTAAAAGGAACATGGCTAAGTACTTCTCGACTGAAGCTGTCATAGCGCTGACCATAACGTTGCATTGCGATTACATGTGGCTGAGTGAGTGTGTGCCTGCCAGGTGTGTGTAGATGTGTGTGTGTGCCTGCTGGAGTGTGTAGGTGTGCGTGTGTGTGTGCCTGTCAATAAGCAAAACAGCTGTCAAAACGCAGATGCTACGTAGTACTAGGGATGCTAATGTAATTTGACAATGAACCGATGAGCCCGTAGCTGCAGACAGCAACTCCATAGCTTCAGTTTTCCGACAAGCTGGCAACGCTGCCAGTGCCACTCCCACTCCCACTGCTCCTCCTGCTGCTCCTGCTTAATCGATTGACATTTGCGGCACTGTCTTGGTAATCGACTTTGATGGCCGCAGAGATGCTACGCACGAACAACAAACTTAATGAGTTGACCAAAGAGCCAGCCCCGAGTAACGGCAGGGTGGCAACCCTAAACTTAACTGTTCATTTCGCTTCGCGCTTCTATCGTAAATCGGCCAGGCCAGGCCAGGCAGGCACACACACTCTTCTTTATGAACACATTTTCTGACATTATCATCCTAGCAACATTTTTTTTTTTTTTTCATTTGGCCGTTAAGTTCGAATACCCATTAGAGTGTACTGGACGGCGGTGGCGGCGGCACTTACGGCCGACATCATTTTGTTTCGCTATTATGTAAAAAGCTTATAACAAAATACGCAAAAATAAACCCAGGGAAAATAACACGCAAATAAATAGAGTTACAGACTCTTTTACTCTCTCTCTCTCCCTCATAATGGCGGTACTAACGCGCCTTTAATGCGACTGCACTTAAATTTATTATATAAGAATGCATAAAATATGCCACATACCATATAAATTATTCACTGCGATTTAGGCTGGCACTGCTACGTATTGCGACAAACCCCTAAGAGTTTCTCTTAGAAAGAGAGAGAGGAGAGATAGAGCTTTAGGCCGCTCAACAAGATTGCATAGAACTTGGGTATATAAGATCAAAAAAGCTTTAGATAATAAAATTGAATAGAAAAGTACTCGCACTATCTACCTGATGAATATTTCCATATAAATATTAAATTTATTTAATATATTAATTTTAAATATTATTTTAATTTTAAATATTAAAATATTTAATTTTTTTTTTAGAAAAGCAATGCACTAATTTAAACCGCTTCAAAGCAATCCGTCCCAAGTATTTTTCTTTGACTTTGAAAACCAATCGCAGTTACAAAACAAAACAGGTCCAGCCTAAAGTCGTATAGGCCACATATAAGCGAAAATTTCGTTAACAAATCCAATCTGCAGTTGGCAGATAAATGAGTGCACAAATGGCCGTTTATGAGCACATTGGGCTGACTGCGCTAAACTGTCCTAGACCCATTTTCCCTAGCCGACAATAATGCTTAGATGACCTGAAGCCCGAAGAGTCCAGTGATGATGGACACATTTAATTACAGGCCAAAACAGTTGCAGTGCGTCGCTCTTGGTAAGATGCGCGGTTGGCACAGAGCAAAGGAAATTGCAGGGAAAGAAGCTAGTGAAGCAACCAATAGATAAATTGGATGCTATACGATACCAAGACAAGGCAGTAGCACAGAGTCTGACTTTGAGCAGAAGCGTAGCTTGTTTTGCTGGGCAGCAAGAGGGGGTGCCAAGGGGATCCCTTTGGTCACTCCACTGTGCACACCTAGAATGTATGGAACAAAAGTCTAAGTACAGAGCATAATTTTGGTTTCCTACGTATGAAACCTATTTGGACTTTTGTCACCCGACCGACTACCCTGCATGCCAGATGACAAGCGTTACGAGTTTATACATTCATTGAGGGCGCGTCCAAGTAACAGCTCAGATTCAGATTCAGCCAGCCAGGACCAGGGCAAGTGGGTGTGGGTGTGGGCGGGGGCGGGGGTGTGGCTGACATCACCTGTGTGTTTGTGGTAATCGAGGGCAGGGTAGGGGTACATGGAGTACATGGAGTACGAGTGCTTTGCCCCGTTGCAACACGTCCATCAGTGGCCCATTGTCTGTGTCGCGCATACGTAATGAACCCAAACCGAATCCGAATTGCAGCCACGACCTCTGACTCCAAGTTTACCCCTCTCACCCTTCCTCCCCCCGACTGCATTTAGTTACACATATATCTGCACGCCTGCTCACCTGTCTGTCTGTCTGTCTGTCTGTTTCCTCTGCTGGTGAGTGAGGTGTGAGGCGGGGTTGGATGATTGGCTCTACTACTCTGTGGGTGGGGGGGCAAGAGGGGGCAATGTGCATTGAAAGAAACGCAATTAGCACTTCGATTGTGTTCGGGTAACGCGATTTGCATCAAATTCATGTCTTCATCAACAGACAAACAGCACACAGCGTGGAAGAAGCGGAGAGAGGGACAGATAGAGAGAGAGAGAGAGAGGGAGAGACACGGAGTAACCTCCGTCAAAACTTTGTGAAAGGTCAACAAGTCAAATGGGCAAAGAAGAAGGTGAAAACACTTTAAATTATTACTTAAATTGGCATGACAAGTTCATATGGTTAACTTGTCAACTTGTGACTAATTAATTAAAGGTTGACTATATTTAAATATATTAAATATTTAATAAGTCGAAATCAGAACAAAATCATTGAGTTGCATCAAAATGAGCCAGAAACTGTACATTTTGCAATTATCGATAATTTACTCACATCACTAAACTTCAAGTTGCTCAACACTTGCCTTAAACTATGAACACTAGATGGCGGCATTGTACCCATTCCAGTCTGGCAACCTTTTTTCAGTGTTGCGTATCATACTATTATAACTTTCCTTTGGATAATCTTTTTTTTTTTTTGCTTTTCTCTTTCGACGATCTGTTGCTTTTGATTCCAGACGCAGTATTTTTGTTCCCATTCCCTGCTGCAACACTTCATTTTTTCCCTCTCACTCTCTCTCTTACTCTTTCTCTCTCTCTCGCTGAGACAAGTGGCACTTGTGGCGCCGTCTAACTGTTACCTGCTGCGCCTTCGGATTGTGTCCGGTGTCTCGTGTTTTGTCTCTGCCGGCATTCAATGCATATTTACTTATTTTCTTTTGCCTCTCTGCTTTGGTTTTTAGCTTTTTTTTTTTTGCTCATGCTTTCGCCCTTTCTCTTTCTCTCGCCTCTGTCCTTTCATTTGCTTTCAAAGCAATTATACTGGATAAATATCTTCTTCCGTTTTAGCTGTAATTACAAAAGTTTAATTGAGTTTTCTCGGCTCGTTGTGCTCCTTTCGTTTCGTTTCGTTCGTTTCGTTCTTTTCTTTTGCTTCTTCTTCTTCCTCTTCTCGCTCTTTGAAGGTCTGTTGTTGTCCCGCTTCCTCCTTTTTGGGCCAGCGATGCTGTCGTTGCGGCTAGCTAGAAGTTTATCCAGCATTTCTCGTTGTTCTTGTCGCCGCGCCTGCCGTTGACGTTTTTTATACCCTTCAACCATTGTAAAAAATGGTCAAAAAAAAAGGGTATACAAATTGTGTGCAAGTGTACAAAACAGGCACAAGCAGGCGTGGCAGAACCCAGAGAGCAAGAGAGAGCGAGAAAGCAATAGGTGGCATGATCAATTATGCATAATACGAAAGATTTTCGGTAGGGTATCTTACAGTCGGTCTCCTGCGACTGTAGCTTTCGTTACTTGTTTCATCTGGATCTGTCCCAACTCCTGCTCCACCTACTCGTCGCTAGCATCATCCATATTATTGTTGATGTTGCAGAAAAACAAAAAGACATGAAAGCAAGCAACAGTTAGGGCTGCTCGACTGTAAAATACTCGCTACCAACTGCCTTAAATACGGACGGACCTGGCTATATCCTATACTTCAAGACTTATACTAATCAGAAATATATGCATAATATGCATGTACTTTGTGCAGTCGAAGGAGATACCTTCTTAATAAATTGTAATACCCTTCTGCTCAATGAGTATCGGGTATAGAAAAAGAAGCGAGTGTGAGCGAGTGACAACACGAACGAGTTGTTGTCAGCCTGGCAGGCCTGTCTCCTTCGTCTATCTAGCGCCACGTGATTGTTTTGTGCCACACTCAGTGGGGGACAGAGCAGCAGACAGTAGCAAAGCCGCTTGGGGCCTGAGGCTGAGTGATTTCTTCAGTTGTCCAAGGACAGGACAGGCGCAGCAGCCCAGGCAATACGTGCATAATAAGAAGTGATTAAAACCGCTGAGACCGCTGCTACGATAGAAAATAATCGATATATGTTGATTGTTGGTCGGCACGTTGACCAACACTGTACGATATAATATGGCATTTATCGCTGCACTCTGGCGACCTCTGTAGGCGAGAAGTTTCAACTCCCAGCAGGCACATGTGCGAGAGGATTCGAGGTTCGAATCTAAGGAATGGTCATGGTTGTAAGGCTTTTTATTTACATAAATATGTATAGCCCAAAGCAGTGCCTTTCAATTAAATTTCATGTTCATAAATATTATAATACCCAGTTATAGCATATATAAGAAATTTAAATTGGAAAAATAAAATCAATCATGTGAATTTCGTTTTTTCTCTGACTCTGAATAGAGATCATCAACAGTACTAATAATTTTTTGACTTACCTCAAGTTATATACAAAACTGATCTATTTGATCCTGCGGTATTTTCCTTGTAGGCATTTTGGTTTACCTGATTTCGCCGACCCCTGTAGTCGAATGCTTTGAGTGTCTTGATCACCTTAGTGATCGACTACATACGGGGTTCCAGGTTCGAATCCTGGTAAGGGCATGGCAGGAGCGCGCAGGATATACCTAGTATTAAGTAAATCTGTAATATGAAAAAATGAATTTAATAAATAAATATATATTTTTTTTTTTAATTTTTTTTTAGATAAAATATCAGTTTTTCAATAATTATTCAAGTAATATATGATTTGCCCATGATCATTTCTTTTTACAATCACTATATCGATAAATCACCGTGAGCTGCTGCTCGCTGGTTAAACGAAAATAAATATAAATATCAAACTTTCTGATATTGCTATATTATATATATATTTTTTTTTGATTTGCATACATTCTAGTTATCTTTATCATAATGCCATTACTCTCGATTTTGATCAGAAATCAACATCAACATCATCTAATAGTTTTTTGACTTGCCTAAAGTTATATGCAAAATGTATCGATTTGATCTTTCGGTATTAGCCTTGAAGACATTATAGCTTACCTGATTTCGCCGACCCCTGTAGTCGTGTCCTTTGAGTGTCTTGATCACCAAAGTGATTGATTACAAACGGGGTTCCAGGTTCGAATCCTGGTAAAGGCATGGCAGGAGCGCGCTGGATATACCTAGTATTAAGAAAACATGTAATATGAAAAAATAAAGTTAATAAAATATATAACAAATATTTTTTTTTATATATAATACAGTTATTTAATATAATACATATATTTTTTAAATATAGTAAAGCTGTATAATATAATGAATATTTTTTTTTAGTATAGTAAAGATTTTTTTCATAAGAGCACGAGTAGGATGAACGTATTGTAGAGTGTCAATATCGTCGGTCGAGAGAAAGCTACACATTTGCTACTTAGCCCAAAGTAACACCTGGGAAATGTGATTCTCCGCTTGAGCTCCATTCTGATGTTGCTGCTGGAGTTGACGGTGATGCCAAGGCACATGAAATCCTTGACAACTTCAAGTATAACTGCCTGTATCTACTAACAATCCCAAGCGCTGGGATTCCTTTCAACTTAATAGCATATACATCATTTCAATTTCTAATGATGTCGATATCGTCGGAGTTGGACAATTTAAAAAAAATAGTGCGATTTCGATGTACTTCAGCATTTCGCAGTATCCCTTCCATCACCAGGTAAAAGAGGTGCCTTACCTAAGGATGAATAGAAATATTTCGTATTTGATCCTTCGGTACTTGCCATGTAGGCATTATGGCTTACCTGATTTCGCCGACCCCTGTAGTCGAATGCTTTGAGTGTCTTGATCACCTAAGTGATCGATTACAAACGGGGTTCCAGGTTCGAATCCTGGTAAAGGCATGGCAGGAGCGCGCAGGATATAGTTTTAAGAAAATCTGTAATATGAAAAAATGAAATAAATAAATATATATTTTATTTTTTGATAAATAAATATATATTTTATTTTTTGATAAATAAATATATATTTTATTTTTTGATAAATAAATATATATTTTGTTTTTTGATAAATAAATATATATTTTATTTTTTGATAAATAAATATATATTTTATTTTTTGATTAATAAATATATATATTTTTTTTTATAAATACAAAAATAGTATATAAAATATTTTTATAAAAATATATATTTAAAAATATATTTTTGAATATCTTCAGTTGTAAATTTCTTTTCACTATTTATCAAAATCTTTTTAATCTAGATTCTGAACAGTAGTAACAGTCATGTGATTTACCAAAACATGTATTGAAATATTCTCTATTTGATCCTGCAGAATTCGCATCCTTATAGACATCATAACGTACCTGTTTTCGCCGACCCCTGTAGTCGAGTCCTTTGAGTGTCTTGATCACCTAAGTGATCGACTACAAACGGGGTTACAGGTTCGAATCCTGTTGAGGGCATGGCAGCAGCGCGCAGGACACCAGGATGCTTAGTCTTAAGAACAACTGTAATATGAAAATATGAAGAATAATAAATAAAATATTTTTTTTTATTTTGAACTTAATAAAGTATTCTATAATTTAAAAACAACTATTTTTAAATATTTTTTCAACAAATAAAATATTACTGAACATTTCAGCGAAAAATCGATTTTGAGCTACATGCAAACTATCGATTATTCATCGTGATTCGCTCATCTCTAGTTAAGAGTTCAAGCCAGGTAAGCAACTCACTCGGCCTGTCAATTTGTTTTTAATAAATAGCGGAAGTGTCGAGTAGGTAGACAGATTCTGGTTAATTTATTCATTGCAAATTTACATGCTCATGTTTGCAAATTTAAAAACCACACACACACACACACACACACCGTGTGTGCGAGAGAGTGAGTAGTTAGAAGAAAGAAAGAGAGAGTGAGAGGGGGAGACGGGATGACTGCTGCAGAGATAAAGCCGAGTGCAGGCGAGTTTATTCAAAGCAGACTCTCCTAGTAATATGTAAATCGCATTCCCAGTGCCAAAGTGGAGTTTGCTCAGAGTCAGCAAGCTTTGCCGGCTTCAGCTCCGGCTACGGCTTCAACTGAAACTGCAACCACAACAGCTGGCCCAGCTCCAGCTCCTCTCATTCCTATCAACCTCGGTTGCAGCGGCACCTACTCCACATTCACATTCGCATCGGCGCCTCCGTCGCATAGCGTTCAGTTATTTTCCCATGGGAAAAATCCACTTGGCGCTTCCCCAATATTTACATATCATAGTTGGCTCCACAAATGAGTTGGCGAGTGTGCGTGCGGGCTCTGAGTATGTGAGTGTGAGTGTGTGAGTGTGTGCAGACAGTCAGCCAGTATGACAGAAGGACGGACGTGTGTGCACGTGAGTGCCAAGTGAATGCGACGTGTCGAGTTAAATCATCGCAGCCTATTACCCAACCCGCGCATGAAATATTCATTGCGTAGCAAATCTGAGGCAACCAAAAATCGGAACTGAGCTCGCCAGCTCGTTTGAAAGTCCCCTGCTCGAGTTCGATGCTATAATAACCCTATCCTGTTGGGTCAAAACCCCATGCAAATCTATCGAAACTAGGCAAAAGTCAAGTAAGTTTCGATTATTGATAGTGTTCCCCTCTGCAAGACTTTTAAAAGTTTTAAAACTTTCAAAATGTCAAAAAAAATTTAATACTGATCAAGAATATATAGAATACTATAAACATATTAATCGATATTAGCAAAAAGTTGTGTAAAATATTTAGCAAAAAGTTGTCTTTAATTTAAGAAAATTTATGTACAAAAAAAATGTCACATAAAATTAAATACTGATCAAGAATATATAAAAAACTATTGGCATAATAATCGAAATTAGCAAAAAGTTGTGTATAATATTTGGCAAAAAGTGGTGTTAAATATATAGCATAATATTATTTGTTTAATTTTCTTTAATTTAAGGAAATTTATGTAAAAAAAAAATGTCACATAAAATGTAATACTGATCAAGAATATATACAAAACTATTGGCATAATAATCGAAATTAGAAAAAAGTTGAGTAAAATAAGTAGCAAAAAGTTGTGTTAAATATATAGCATAATATTATTTGTTCAATTTTCTTTAATTTAAGAAAATTAATGTCAAAAAAGTCACATAAAGTTTAATACTGATCAAAAATTTATAGAAACTATTGTTAAATATATAGCACAATATTATTTGTTAAATTTTCTTGAATTTAAGAAAAATACACGACTTTAAATCCAATCCCAATTTAAGATGTTAATTGACTGGATATGTCAGCAAATAATGAACTTGTCTTACGATTAAAATTCGAGTCCAAAATTAAAGTTTTCCCTAGAACACACACACATACAGAGAGAGGACCACCCTATCCAGTCTCTTCCCACTTCAACCCATCACGCCTGTTAGAGCCGCCTTTGCCGGACACTTGAGGGAAACCTTAATAAAAAAAAAAAAAAAAAAACGTTTGTTCGAAATATGATATAACAAATTACATGCGCTTGAGTAATCGAATATTTATGATGGAGCAGGAGGAGGTACCCGACCCAAAGTAGTATACCCCGCCCGCCTGCCGTATAACTGATACGGCCATTTCGTATGCATTGAAAAGCAACAACCCAAAGAAAAAGAAATAGAAAGAGAAACAGATAGAGAAAGGTGAGGAAGATGAGCAAGAAGCTGGCGAGCAGAGTGCGCTTGTCAAAACAAATCCGTAAGAGATTACATTAAAAGGCGCATTCGGACAGCTCAATCGTAAGGCAGCACACACACACACACACACACATGCATCGTTTCAGTTATGGCTATAAGGATGGGAGAGAGAAAGAGAGAGAGAGATGGCACATATGTATGTATAGCCTCGTCTACAGGTTGAGATTTGGGTATTCGTTTATATTAAGTGCACGCTGTGCATGCGGAAATATCCCCAATGGATTTCGAGAGACGCCAAAGCGCACCCAACTCAAACTGAACTAAATCCCGGTTCCTGTGGCAACGTTGGCGGCGGCAATCGCGTCTGGTATTTTTGCCCATCCTACTTTCGCTGTGTAAAATGATGGAAAGTTCTGTAATGTAAACTGACTGACAGTAGTTTTTCATTATGAATTCATGTAATTATTTATTTTTTCATCACACTTGTTTCTTTAATTCGATTTGGGGAAAAGCTGACTAAAAATTTGTCATGTAGGAGCTTCGACAGGGTATTGAATCTTACTTTGCCCATCATAATTTTGTTAAAACTTTTGCGACCTTCAAGTGCAATGACTTTTTTTTTTACCTTTTCACACCCTTAGTGATTCTACATTGTAATATATGCAATATAGACTTTTTGAAAATTTTCGACTTTTTCGTAATTTTAGATAAGGGTCCCCCTATGATATTTCAGAACATTTTTTTTTTTCAAAATTTTAAAATCGCGAGTTTTTACTTTTAATCGATTGCGGAGGTCAATTAGTACTAAACAAGTGTTTAAATCGATTTTAGAAGATACTTAATTTTTGACCAAAAATCATGCCTGAGTCGACCAAAAATTTGACATGTAAGACCCTCTACAGGACTAATAACCTCACATTTCATCCATCATAACTTTCTTAAAACTTAATCGATTTTGGCTGTGAATGACATTTTGTTAATGTTTTAGCACCCTTGGTGATTCTACATTTCAATATTTGCCAAATAGACTTTTTGAAAATTTTCGACTTTTTCGCCATTTTTAGGCAAGGGTCCCCCCTATGAAATTTCAGAAAATTTTTTTTTTCAAAATTTTGGAATCGCGAGTTTTGACTTTTAATCGATTGCGGTGGTCAATATTAGTACTAAACAAGTATTTAAATCGATTTTAGATGATACTTAATTTTTGACCAAAAATCATGTCAAAGTCACCCAAAAATTTGACATGTAAGACCTCTACAGGACTAAAAACCTCACATTTCATCCATCATAACTTTCTTAAAACTTAATCGATTTTGACTATGAATGACATTTTGTTAATGTTTTAGCACCCTTAGTGATTCTACATTTCAATATTTGTCATATAGACTTTTTGAAAATTTTCGACTTTTTCACCATTTATAGGTAAGGGTCCCCCCTATGAAAATTCAGAAAAAAATTTTTTCCAAAACTTTAGAATCACGAGTTTTGACTTTTAATCGATAGCGGGGGTCAACATTAGTACAAAACAAGTGTTTAAATCGAATTTAGAAGATACCTAATTTTTGGCCAAAAATCATGCGAAAGTCTCCCAAAAATTTGACATGTAAGACCCTCTACAGGATTACTAACCTCACAGTTCATCCATCATAACTTTCCTAAAACTTAACCGATTTTGACTATGAATGACATTTTGTTAATGTTTTAGCACCCTTAGTGATTCTACATTGCAATAAAAACAACTTGGACTTTTTGAAAATTTTCGACTTTTTCGCCGTTTTTAGGCAAGGGTCCCCCCTATGATTTTTCAGAAAAATTTTTTTTTCAAAATTTGAAATCCCCAACTTTGACTTTTAATCGATAGCGGAGGTCAATATTAGTACAAAACAAGTGTTTAAATCGAATTTAGGATATACTTAATTTTTGGTCAAAAATCATGTCAAAGTCACCCAAAAATTTGACATGTAAGACCCTCTACAGGACTAATAACCTCACTTTTCATCCATCATAACTTTCTTAAAACTTATACGATTTCGACTATGAATGACATTTTGTTAATGTTTTGGCACCCCTAATGGTTCTACATTCAAACATATGCCATATAGACTTTTTGAAAATTTTGACTTTTTCGCCATTTTTAGGCAAGGGTCCTCCCTATGAAATTTCAGAAAATTTTTTTTTTCAAAATTTTGGAATCACGAGTTTTGACTTTTAATCGATTGCGGTGGTCAATATTAGTACAAAACAAGTATTTAAATCGATTTTAGAAGATACTTAATTTTTGACCAAAAATCATGTCAAAGTCACCTAAAATTTTGACATGTAAGACCCTCTACAGGACTAAAAACCTCACATTTCATCCATCATAACTTTCTTAAAACTTAATCGATTTTGACTATGAATGATATTTTGTTAATGTTTTAGCACCCTTAGTGATTCTACATTTCAATATTTGTCATATAGACTTTTTGAAAATTTTCGACTTTATCGCCATTTTTAGACAAGGGTCCCCCCTATGATATTTCAGAAAATTTTTTTTTGCAAAATTTTGGAATCGCGAATTTTTACTTTTAATCGATTTCGGAGGTCAGTATTAGTACTAAACAAGTATTTAAATCGATTTTAGAAGATACTTAATTTTTGACCAAAAATCATGTCAAAGTCACCTAAAATTTTGACATGTAAGGCCCTCGATAGCACATTGTCTCATCGTTTCTCAACATAACTTTCTTAAAAATTATCAGATTTTCATTCGGAATGAAATTTTGTTTATGTTTTGATCCCTTTAGTGATTATGCATTTCAAGATCTGCAATATAGATGGTTTCGTTTTTTTTCGACTTTTTGCCATTTTGGCGAAGGGTAAAGGGATTTTTTTCAAAATTTTAAATCTGAAATTTTTACGTTTAATCGATTGCGGAGCACAAAATTAGTACAAAACAAGTCTTTAAAACAGTTTTACCTGTTTCTTGATGTAGTACAACTTTTATATTACACTCGGCATTTCGAGATTAATTAAAGCTGGTGAATACAGTGATTTGATTTAAACAGTTGAATTCCAAAGCTAAGCCACACACCCACAACCCTATTAAGGTAAGCCTGAGTTGTCTGTAACAATTGTATTGGGAAGAAGAGTTGCCACCTGGCAACTGTGAGACACTTAATTAGTTCATAAGCTCTGTCAATGCCAATGCCCGGCGCGGAAGTGGGAGTCATGGAGTCATAGCGTTACTTCGATGGTTAAATCGAACTTTGACGTGGGGCGAAAATGGGAGGAAAATGGGAGAAAATGGGAAAATGCGTCTTTGGAGTGCCCACTCGAGCTGAGTTTGGTCAGAGTTGAACATCATAACTAAGTACGTCTGCTGCGGGTATGTGCCAGAGTAGTGCATGCATATATATATATATATATATATATATATGTGTGTGAGTACAAGATAATTCCATTTGACATTCCTGAATTCATCGGTTATCGTTCTACCTTTGAGCAAATTTGTCTGTGATTTGTTTGTTGCTGTGGAAATGTAAGCAAATGTTTTGTAAGCCGACAAAGCTGCTTACTTGATTTACGTCTCCCACTCGCATTTCTTCTTCGTCTTCGTATCTGGTGCTCTTAGTTTGCCATAGTCTTCTCCTGCTCTTGCTCCTTCTTCATCTTCATCTCCTCCTCCTTGTTGTTGTTGCTGTGAATGGTCCATCTTGAGCTGACATTTCAACTGACAATTTGGACGACTGGACGAGCTTTGTTATGCAAAATGCAGGCGCACTTTAGCAGTGGCGTAGTGCAAAAGGGTTGACAAAAATAAAAAGGGGTGAAAAATACTACGGCAAATCTGTTTAGCATTTAAATGGATTATCGCATTTCTTGGGATTAACTGTAAGCTGTAGAAAACTTTAACGAATTTTTAATTATTTTATTTTTTTTTTTTATTTATTATTATTTTTATTTATTATTTTTGTATTTATAATTTTTTTAATTATTATTGTTTTTTATTTATTATTTTTGTATTTATTATTTTTTGTATTTATTATTTTTTTTATTTATTTATTTTAATAAACCCCCAGCCGATTTATAGATTCATTCCATTTCCTTAGGATTAACTTCAAGCTGTAGAATACTTTAACGAATTTTTAATTATTTTATTTATTATTTTTTTATTAATTATTTTTTTTATTTAATATTTTTTTTTTTATTTATTATATTTATTTATTATTAACCCCCAGAGGATTAATAGATTCATGTTGGGGGTTAGAATGAAGGCTTAGCTTACTTTATACTACATCCTATCCCCTTTTTTGTCATAAGACTACACCCATGCGTTAAATAGGTATTTCCCCCTCTCTCTCTCTCAGTCTACCTCAACAACCAACTGTGATTCGAACCTTTGTCCATCCACGTTTACAGTGTGCACTCTATAAATTGTAAAACTATTTTCAATAAGGCCGCACAACAAGCCAGGTGAGGGGGAGGGGAGAGGACGGGATGTTCGTACAGACAGCTCGACTCCATTTGACACGACCAGGACGAACTGCCCAATTGTGGGTGGAAAGAGAAGCGAAACAGATCAACTCTATAGCATGCTCCGTCTGGATGCCCCTGACTCTCTCTCTCTCTCTCTCTCTATCTCCCTAGTCCAGTCACTTCGCCATGCGACTTCCTTATTGTTATTCCTGTGTTTCTGCCATTTCTTGGCACTGCTTTTTGTCTTTGCTTTGCTCTCGACTTTCGGCAACTTCTTGAGAATACTTTATCTACCTGTATACAGGTGTGTGTGTGTGAGCGGGTTTTTTTTTGTCTTTTAGTAATTTAGCATATTTCTGAAGCATTTTGTTGGGGGAGGCTGTTGTTGTCGTCTGCTTGCAGCTATCCCTCTCTCTCTATCTCTTTCTTCCCCTTTGCTTGCGGTGTGCAAATGCAAATTGCTTGCCTTGTATGCACATCCTTTATGCCACTTTACCCACTCCTCCCAGGAGCAGGAGGAGCAGCTGCAGTTGCTGAAGTGCGCCCAGTCGCGTTGATAGTTTTATTATTTGAAGTGCCACCCAGTGTCAAGAGATCTTGAGCGAGTTTTACAGTCCGATTTCAGTTTCTGGTTCCTCCAACGATTGCTGGGAGCAGCGCCTAGCTAGGACTTTTAGCTCAACGGTTTGACCCAACAACCCTTTGATTTTTCATATTCCAATAGGGTTTTTTTAGTTCTCATAGCGTAGAAACCGTTTAGCTAGTCATTCCCATTTTTTCTTCCCCGATTTTTGTATTCCAATAGGGTTTTCCTAGTTCTCATAGAGTAGAAACCCTTAATCGTTCTGGGTAGCTAAGCTAGTCAAGGAAAACCCAACTTCCCAACTCACCTTTTCTCTATTACCAAAACCATATCGTTTTCTTGGCTTCCTTTAGCGTTTTTTTCTTGTCGTTTTTCCGCTGTTTTACATTGTCAAGCTGCGTCCGAGGTCGCAGTTCAAATAAATAGTGTAAAAGAGTAGGGGCGTCAGGGGGAGAGGGGAGTGGGAGAGGGCAACCCTGGAGTGGCTGCTTTTATGTTTATGTTTATGTTGTCTTTGGGTCCTGCGTCCAGATGTTTTGATTCAGTTTTAATTCATTTCAGTTGGCGGCGTCGGCATCCAGTGACCGTTATTGCTCCTGCTCCTGATCCATGCCAACTTCTGCGTCTCCAGCTCCGTCTCCGTCATCATCCTCGTCATCCTCGTCGTCGTCGTTTGTTCTTGTTGCTATTAAGAAAAACGCCTCCAAGAATAATCGACTAAACGAACGAGCAAACGAGAATTGGTTGACGACCAACGGAGTTGCCTGCTCCGCTCTCCATCTCTCTCTCTCTCTCTCGTTCGCTCATTTGCACTGCTCTAGTCGCTCCGTCTCTTTCGACATGCAGCCAACCAGCCGGCAATAAAAATATGATTGTATTTTCGCTTGAGTTGTTTTCATTTCTCGATGATGTCGAGAGGACCGTGCCGCAGCACTCGGGTCCAGGCGACCGCAGTTTTACCCCAATTCTTTCAGTTTCCACATCCTTCCGTCACACAGACACACACACACACATACATCTCTGGCTTTAGTTTCCGTCTTGGCCTGGCCCAATGCATGGTTAAATCAAGCGCACGACAGAGGTCGACCATTGAACCGCTGCTGCTGCTGCTTGTTGTTTTTGCCTCTGCTCTTGGTGGAACCTTTGTTTTGTTTGCCCCCGCCCCCAAACACACCCGCACACACACACACACACACAGAGGCACAAGTTCACTGGGTACGGCAACCATTTGAAATCAGTACGGCAACTCGCATATTTGCTACATTACGTTCTCCTCGTTGCCATTAGTCGTGGTAGGTCGTCCTGGGTCGTCCAGTCCAGTCGCCAGTCTCGAGACCTTCTCCCTCTCTCTCTGACTCTCTCTCCCCCTCTCCCTCGCACATGCATATGTATTTACTCGAGTGATGTAATTTTTGAATAGCTTAAGGCTTTTCAAAATATTTAGCATGGCAAATCCTTTTTAAACGTTGATTTCGACTGCAGTCGAAGCATGTTTTTGGGGTTCGCTCCTTGTAGGAGAGCCCAGCCCAGCCCAGCCCAAGGCACTCGAGTACTTTGCATATGCGTATACGTATTATTGTTATTAATAATAATAAATTAGATGTTATGCTCAAGTTCAGTCAAGCAAACGGAAAGGTTCTTGCCAATTTCTTTCTTGACCAGAATCAGGATAGTCATATTTAATTGCTTAGAAAACCATATAAATCTTGAATTCTTTCTTCAAAGTGAAGTTTTCTTAAATAGGGTGTCAAAGTCAATATTGTTATGGCGATCGTTGGCTAGGTAGGTCGATGCGATAAAGAAGGGATCGATTGCTAGACATCTCGACAGATGATCAGGTACTCACCCTGGTCTTCCAGATGGTCAGCTACCTGGTATTCCAAGGGGTAGGGTATTAGGTGTGGTTTCAGTTATACCAGAGATCTCTAGGGATTGGCTTCTCTGTTTGGTGCTCTTGCAGGCCTTTCTCTAGTGTTGGAAAGCGTATGCAGCGATTGGTTTTATGACGGAATTGTAGAGAAGTACCTTGTAGTCTAGACAGGTAGTTGATAAGCTCAGAGAGACTACCGGCTAGGGTGTATTCCTTTGGATTCAATGCACCAGATGAGTTTTCCATCGAGATGATATGTAACTTTCTTGGCTTTCGAAAGAACAGTATTGATTAAGGTAATGAAGTGGAACTCCAGCATTGATCCTTGGAAATATATGTGAGTTACATCTCATTGTAAACATTCTGTTATAGGGATACGACTTTAGGAGTTTGTGTGTATCCTGCAAAAGGCATAGATCTGAAACATGAGAAGCATATCTACATAAATATATAACATAAAATACATAGCAATTTTAAATAAAGGGTGTGAAATTCATAAAGGTTTATTCATTAGTTTATTATTCGAAGAGGTTTTAAATAATTTAGTAATTATTACGCTAACAATTAAAGTAATTAAAAAAATATTCATCAAAAGAATTGTGATACAATTCGTGGGAAAAATTTTATAATTTATTTAAAGATAAAGAATTTTGTGGAAAAATTAGAACAAATATTTGTAATTCATCCTTTTTCTCTATTTAGAAAAAATGAACGAATTTTTAAAAATCTATATTATTTTATATATGTATGTATAATTATTGAAATATTACAATATGTGGTTGATTTGCTAAAAATTAATATTTTACATTTTACAACACTCTTTTTTATCGATTGTATTTCAAGCGTCGATTTCAATTGCAACCCTGCTTGCTGCTTGCTGCCATACAGAGTTGCCACACACAACGTTTGAACGTTTTATACAACGCGCATACAATGAAAACTTTTGGAACAAGTCAAAGGCAAAGTGTAGAAGGAAATAGAAATTAGGGAAAACATAATAACGACAACAACACGTAGCACGATGTTGTTGATAGAGTGTGGGAGAGAGAGAGAGCACGTTACTAACGTATCATTGTGTTTGTTATTGTTCACTGGTCACAGCAACACAATGGCTTCTCCTCCCCCCCTCCCCCTTCATCACGCTCTATCCTCCCCCCCTGCACAGTGTCCAAAAAGTGCGCAAAAAACGCAAGAGGCAAATAAAAATTTGTAATGAAATTTTGTGCGCTGACATTTCGAAAAATTGCTTTTTAACCTTTGCCAGAGCCAGAGATAGAGACAGAGACAGAGCTCCGGGCTCCAAGCTCCTGCCAGCCAAATCGGAAGTCGTCTGAGAGAGAGGGAGAGAGGGAGGGAGAGAGAGGGAGCGTCTCTTCTCTACATGTCACTGACATGCTACACGTGTATCTCTTCGCCCTGAACTTGAGGTCCAAGCACAGTCTCAACCCTCAACCCTGCTGGGTGTGTGTGTGTGTGTGTGCATGCAAAGCAAAGTTGTGCAGCATCGAAATCTGTAAGCTGGAAAACTCTGTGACATGCTTTTAAGTTTTCGGCTGGCATGCACATGCAGATTATTATTAGGTTGTTCCCCCTCCTCCCCTCTCCACGTTCACCCTTCGTAGCCCAAAACTCAGGTGAGTCCCCAAAAAGTTTGCCCATGTCCAGCTGGCGTGGTGAAGTGAGCAGGAGGGAGAGACAGAGAGAGGGAGAGGGGGGCGGAGCATGCCATTTGCCTTGCTATAAGTTTTGTTCTAACAAACCAATTACTCGCACCAATTTCCACAGGCTGCTTCGCCTCGCCTTACATGATGGAAGAGTTCGACTTTGAGCAGAGTGGCAGCAAGGCGGGAGGGGGAGACAGGAGACGGTAAGAGAGACAGAGACAGAGACAGCTTCGGCAAAGGCAAAAGAAAAAGCACCGCAACGTCACCAAAGCAGACTAGAGATGGCAGTGTAACCAATTCGATTGGCAATTGATTTTCGAATATTGAACTATCGATAAATTTTTTTATATTATTTTATATTATTATTATTATTTTTGTAGTATTTTTGCAATATTATTTGTGCCTCTTTTTATTTTCCAACGCAATTAAGGCAAAAGAAAAATCAGACTAGAGAAGACAGCGTTGCCGATTCGATTGGCAATTGATTTTATAATAATAAGCTATCGATATTTTTTCTAGACTATTTTATATTATTAACTTAATGCCTTCGTAGTATTTTGACAATATTATTTGTGTTTTTTTTTTCATTTCCCAACACACGCAAAGGCAAAAGAAAAAGCACCGCAACGTCACCAAAGCAGGTTCGATTGGCAATTGATTTTCGAATATTAAAATATCGATATATTTTCCAGATTATTTTATATTATTAATCTAATTTCTTTGTAGTATTTTTTCAATATTATTTGTGGTTTTTTATAATTTTCCAACACACGCAAAGGCAAAAGAAAAAGGAGACAGCATGGCCGATTCGATTGGCAATTAATTTTCGAATATTTAGTTTCGATATATTCTTCAGATTATTTTATATTATTCATTTAATGCTTTTGCAATATTTTTGCAATATTATTTGAGGCCTTTTTAATTTTCAACACTCCTCACGACATACGCTCAACTCTTTGTTAGCTTCTCTGCGAACTGACATTTTCCAACACTGCTTTGGCGCATCACGCGCTCATCTCTAGCTCAGGAGAGACGTCGCCCAACGACGATGGCGAAGCTGACGCTGTAGCAAAATACAAATACGACTTTCAGTTACTTTTTCATTATTTTGCCAAGGAGAGTTTGTCCTTTTGCGTGTGCGACACACTCGGCAGAAACACTTGGCTCGCATGTCCCCGTATCTCAGATTCCTCCAACTTCTCTCCCCCCCTCTCTCTCTCTCTCTCTCTCTCTCTCTCTGTCTCTCTGTCCCTTTCTGTATTGCAATGTTCAAAACATTGGCAGATGTCGTCGCACTAGCAAAAGTTACGAGAGAGCGCGCTGCAGCAGCAGCAGCAGTCGCAGCAGAAGACAGCAGGCAGGTGTGTGTGTGTCTCTGTGTGTGTGTGTGTGGGAGAGGGGCGCATCCGGATCTGGATGGCGTGTGTACACACGCCGAGACAAGGACAAGACATGCCAGAGTCAACTCAGTTGAGCGAAATGTGCACAGAGCACAGAAAAAACAAAAAACAAAAAAAAAAAAAAACAGCGCAAAAAGTTGCGACAAGTCTACTTTCCTTGGGCTCCTTCTCCCACACTCCACTTTTGCTCATTCTTGTCTCTTTGTTTTCTTCTAATTTTTTCTTGTTGTTCTCCCCCTTTTCCAACGCACATTTTGCACTGTTTACCGCATGTGCTGCTCGCCTGCAGGTGGAGGGGGGGATTGGGCGAGGCAGCAGCAACTTAAAGCAGCAAAAAAAAAATAAATAAATGATCGAAATGGATCACACAGTCGCTATCTCTTTCTCTCTCTCTCTCATTTATTATGCAATTGCATTTAATTTCAAATTGTTATCGATAACGATACGTATTTTATTAGCAGCTTTGGTATTTTTGATCGCGTTGGTATTTTACGAGCTAACGCAAAAAGGGTCACACGCTGCGTGCAGCATTGCCAGCACTTTTCGCATGCGGTTGCAGTGCAATGTGGCAACGCTTCTCGCTTTGTTTTTCAGGTGCGTGTGTATGTGTGGCCAGAGGGGCGCCAGCAGCTACCGCGGGCTGTTGTTACAGCTCAAGATGAAGTCGTAGTCGCATATGGGCAAAAGAGAGAGAAAGAGAGAGGGGAGAGAGAGAGGAAGAAGCGCATGTTGTTGCGAGAGCGACGTAATCTTTGGGCTGCTTGGCCGCTTAACTTGCTTCACTTGCAGTTGCCCCCCCCCCCCCCTGCTTGCAGCATATTAAGAGGCAAGCTGAGGCAGCAGCAGCAGCAGCATCTGCGGCAGCAGCAGCTCGCGCGTGCTGTTGTAAAAAGTTTTTAATTTTTCTTTTCAAACATTTAACTAAAAGCGCAAGTCGCCCCCGCCCGCACACTGCGCCCCCCCCTCACAGCAGACAGGAAATGAGAGCAAAGAAGAGAGCGGGAGAGCGGGGGCGGTAGACCGAAAAGAAATTATCCTTTTTCTTGTTCGTTTCTTTTGCTTTATAACTTTTGCTTGGCAAAATATCATACGCATAAAACAACATACGCTGCGCTGCGCTCCACACACCCCTCGCCACGCCAGCCACTACCTCCACTCCTTCCCTGCCTTCCAGTCTCATTCCATTCATTGCGCTTCCATTCAGTATATGAAACTCAGACTGGCAACGCCATAGTCGCTCTCCCGCTCTCTCTTGGTCTCTCTCTTTCTTATTTTTCTTTTAATGAAACAGTTGTTGCTTGCGGCAACATTATGATTATTATGAGGCATGCAAAAGTTGCAGTTAAAGCGTCGCGTAAAATAATATTTAGATGCCAACATTCTGGCAAAAAGCCCTCATAGTAATCGCAGTGCGTCGGAGTTGCAACCAAGCCAAGCCAAGGCAAGCCAAGCCAAGTCAGCCCATTTTGTAGTTTAATTAAATTTGCGCCGGGGCCGAAAATTTCGTTGAAGACCGCCAAATGCCAAAGCCAAAGCCAAAGCCAAAACTAAAGCTGGAGTCGGATTCAGATTCGAAGTCAGGATCAGCAGGAGACAGAAAAAGAGTGAGAGCGTGAGAGAGAGCGAGAGAGAGTTGGCTATGCGGGGGGTAGCTGACAGTGCTGCCCATTAGGCTTTTTTGCCGACAAATGTAGCTTTTTTTTAGGTGTTTAGCTTTTTTTAAATTTTCTTAATGGAATTACCAATATTTTTCAATAAAATTGAATGGAAAATATTGCATTTCCACTTGATTTTTGTTATTCAGTTTGTTACTAAAAATCCAGCCTTTTTCCCGATAAATATGTTTTTATGGAGCATGGAAATTTATGATATTAAGGGACGCGTGAATTTTAGAGGGATTTTGAAGGAAAGTTAGCTTCTTTCTGTATTTGTTTTTTGTTTAAAATGTCCAATGTTCAACATTTTCTACGAGATTCTTTCTTTTTACGATTATATTGTTTATTATTAATATTACAATTTTTTTTTCAGCTTTTTTTTTAATTTTTGTATAGTACCGCCGACCTTTTTTAATAAACTTCAATGTAAAATAAGCTTTTTACTGAAAATCTAGCCTTTTTCCCGTTAAATCTGTGAATTTCAGAGGGATTTTGTAGGGTAAGCTTCTTTCTGTATGTTTTTCTTTTATCCAATGTCCAATGTCCAACATTTTACTACGAGATCTAACCAAATTCTTTGGCTTTTTTTCCTTTTTTTGTGCATTAATTTTCTGGCTATTTAAGCATAGTTTCCCGTCAAAATTAGCATTTATTTACCAAAATTTTACCAACACTGGCAGCCGGAGTTAGTCGCTTCAAATGCACCGCAGCAACAGCAACATCAGCAATGTTGCTGTTAGTTTCGAAAATCCCTTAAATGAATTGAGTGAGGATAGAAAGGGAGGGAGAAGGATGTAGACGCAATCGTAGGCAAAGCGTCACCAGTTGCTACTCCTGCTGGTCTCCGGCTTTAGCGACTGCCGCATCAGATTGACTGAGAAGCCGCACAAATTTTGCTCCCCTCCCCCTCTCTCCCCCCTTTCCCTTTATCGTTTTGGCTACACAACAGTTGACGAAATTAACTTTTGCTATGATTTTCGTTGCTTCCCCCTGCTCCCTCCTTCTCCTCCACACCTTTTCTTTGTTCGCATTCAAAATAAAGTGATTGAGAGAGGAATGACAGGGGGGGAGCGAGAGAGTTGGGTGCATTGAGAACCGGAACGAAACACCGCATTTGTATGTCTTCCAATTGGTTTTCCATTTGCCTCGTTTCTAATTGCCATTTGATTGTCCCAATCAAAACGTTTTTCGTTTATAAAGAAATAATTCTTGTTTTCCATTCACAGCTCTAAATGTTTTTAAATTGTTTATTGGCTTGAAAATACCGCAATTTCCGCAGTTCCTAAATTTGTATACCAATAAATAGCCAGATTTGACGGAAAAAAAGCAGAATGAGCAGCACTGCGCAAGTTGGCGTGGCCTAACGACTTTTTCAACACTGTTACACGCGCTGCAAATGCACTCGATAAATCGATTTATCGAAATTGATAGCACTGCGCCAGATGGCGTGCCTCTGGTATTTTCCAACACTGTTACACGCACTGCAAATGCACTCGATAAATTTATTTATCGAAATTGACAGCGCTGTGTGAGATGGCGTCCTCTGGTATTTTTCAACACTGTCACTGACTGATTACTATTTAAATCATTTATTAAATATTAATTTAAATAATTTTGTCATTTAAATTTTTCAATAATTCTGTTTATGATTGAAACTAAACTTTCTGCTAATCATTTTCCTGTCGCATTTCATAAACAAGCTTACACTGTGAACGACAGTTTAGTTTGAGCCAAAAGAGACAGAGAGAGAAAGAGAGAGAGGGACAGAGAGATACGGGCTTGTAGATAGCGCGTGTTGCTGCGCACTGGCAACGGCAACAGATCAAAATCGTTGGAAAAGTGCTCCTCAAAGCATGTCGGATGCGAATCTTTGTCTGCTTTTTGTCTTTCTGTGCCTTCTTCACCCAACTGGCTGCTACAGCTGCTCCTGCTCCTGCCCATGCTGCTTCTGATGCACACCCTCCTCTCCTGCTGTGTATGTTGTCTCTGTCTATTTGCGGTCTGGCATTATCACCCTGGCTGGATCTATGTGCACCCGCATGACGAGCACAAAACGTTCGAAACTGAAGCTGCAGCATTTTGTCAGCCAAGCTAGCTAGCTGTACCGCTGTCATCTGCAGCTGTTGAATGCGTTGCGTGTCCCACTCCGTGAATGGGCTCCATTTGTCGAGGAAATATAAAAGTTCCAAAACGAAGAGGGAGCTAGGTTACGGCCACGGGACAGAGACATAGTGTGTTAAATTTATTTATATATTTCATTGCTTATTTCCTACAAAACCTATCGATAACTGAACAAGCAATCGTATTACTCACACATGCCGAACGATTTTTATTGGTTTACGTGGGTGAGTGTAGGCGTAGCTAAATTATAAAACAATATTCATCTGAGTATAGACATATATTATATTTATACCAACTTTCATACCCCTAGCTTCAATAATCTCCGAGATCTAGGCGTTCATACAGACAAATAGCTCTATATCGACTTTCCTATCGACGAAACATAAAAGTTCCAAAACGAAGAGAGCGCTAAGACAGAAACAGAGAGGAAAAGGGAATTTCTATTTATATTTCTATTGCTTGCTCGATAACTAACCAAGCAATCGTGTTTTCTCACGCATGCAGTTCGATTTTTATCGGTTTACGTGGACGAGTGAAGGCGTAGCTAAATTCTAAAACAATATTCATCTGGCTATAGGAATAATATACATTTATACCAACTTTCATAGCCCTAGCTCTTATACTATCCAAGATCTAGTTGTTCATACAGACAAAGAAAGCTATATCCACTTCCCTAGCCTGTATAAAAACATATTAATTAGAATACTTCCCTATTACAATTTTCCGGCATACGCATTTTATGCTCACTTTATGTAGACACGTATTTGCCAAGAACGAGATAATCAAGTGCGAAATGAAGCGTTACGGGAAATATAAACAGAAATGCGTTAACAATGTCTCGAAAGGGGACGCCAATTGGCCGGATGGACGACATGATGTGACTCTATGCCGGTCAGGGCGGGGCAGAACATGGGGCAGGGGGCACAACATCTAAAACAATTTCCCATTAATGACAACAACGTCAGTTTCAGACATCGTTTCTACCTCCCCCCCTCCCCCTCGTCTACGGTATCTTTTCATTATTTTGGCCTGGCAGCAAGTACCAAGCAAACAAGCCAAGTGGCAGGTTGAACTCGGGAGGGGGAGGGGAGAGCGGTCTGCCATGCAGGCGTCCTTTTATGATGACGTTACGTACGAACGTTGCGCTCTCTCGCCTGACTGACATGAAACTGTAATGGAATTCAATAAAAGCTGAGAGTGCAGAAACTGTTTGACACGCAAACGGCCGACCCAGACACGGATACGGACAGAGCTGTTGCTCTCCAGGATTGAGAGGTATCCATGCATTCAGAGGAGGGAAGGGGGGAGGAGGATGAATGTCCACCTTCGACGCCGCGAAACACAACACACAACACACACAGAGAGAGAGAGAGAGAGAGAGGGGGAGACTCCCGCAACGTGTGCGCTGGACGGGCTCATTTGTTAATTTTGCGCAATATCGAGTCGAGTCGAGTCTGGAACTGGACACAGGGTGCCCGATGCCTTTCGCACATTGGCTACAAATGAGCGCACAGCATTTAACATGTGGCGATATTTATTATGCCTTACCTATATATACAATATATATATATATATGCAGATATAGTGCCAAGTGAGGCTTATGGACTGCAGGATGCAAGTGGTAGCTCCAGCTCGCAGATTATATATATTAGCTGAGATCTAGATGGAAAGACAGACGTATAAATAGGAATTCTTAGTTCATTCAGCAGGCTTTGCTAATCAAATCAAAGCTGAAAATAAGATAATAAAATAGAGTTCTCGATAGTCTCCTCCCTATACCGCAAAGATGCCGCACATTGTCACAGCACAAGGTAGTAATCTCTGGCTACAGATGCTGCTAGAGGCAAATAGCTACATCATCATACTCTGGGCCATATGCTATCCACTTAACATGATCTATGTAAGTAATAGGAAGAGAAAGAAATAGAGATCTCTTATTTTATTATTTCTTCCGCAGCACGCCTGCATCCTGCAGCTGAATCTATCGCTGGCCTATGTCCTGGTGCTGTTGCTGGAGTGGCTGCGTCTGTACATCAGTTACTCACTGAATCTTCGCTACTGTAAGCCACAGCCAAAGTTGCTGCTCTTGAACAGCTTTATAGCATGTATGCCGCTGCTTTTGGCCCTGCACTATCTGCGCCTCAAGATGTGCTACTCCCTAGGATGGTTATTATCATTCATCTGGAATCTATGGTACACTTGCATTCTACTGCAAGTGCTTGTGATACTCAGCAAGTTTTGGTCAAGGCAACAGCTGGATAAGCTACCGAATTGGACAGCCACCATGGATGCATATAGACGTCGTAGAAGGGGGCACTAATAACGTAGTTGAGTACAACACGGAAATATATTTATATAGTTAATAAAGCCCCTTGGAAGATCCCTAGCTGGGAACTGCCTCACTTACAACTTATTCAACAATGTTTAGATTATCATGGGAGCTGGCTCGTGTTTTGACCCCTGGATTGAATCCCTATTCATGTTTGAATAATCTAAAATTTTCAAAAATTTTGACCTTCCATGCTTCTCATTTTGCTAGAAAACCTCATTGTAAGACGCCTACCTAGACTTCCCATATTCATAACTTCATCAAAAATGATCAGATTTTCTTGGGAGTTGGCTCTTTCTTCATGGTTTGACTTCTGGATTGAATCTGCATCAAAATATTATGAATCTAAAACTTTCAAAAATTTGAACCTTCTATATGTCTTCCAGGCTACTCCCTTGCTCGATTTTAGGATCCCTCTAGAGCCTTTAGTATGGAAAACTTCGTCAAAAATCATCAGATTCTCTTGAGAGATGGCTCTCTCTTTATGATTAGATCTTTAGAAAAATTCTGCATCAAAATATTAAGAGTCTAAGACTTTAACAAATTTTGGCCTATTCAATGTTCTTGCCTGCTCATAATATACCTCGTAAGACCCCTTCCTGGACCTTCCAATTTGCAATACTCCGTCAAAACTTATCAGATTATCATGGGAGATGGCTTGTTCTTCTTGGTATGACCCCTACATTGTTTCTGCTTCAAATTAGTATGAGTCTGAAAATTTTCACAAATTTGGAATTCTCTTTGCTCGTGATCTACCTTGCAATCTCCTTGGATGAACCCTACCAGGACTTTCAAATCTCATAATTTCATTACAAATTATCAGATTTTCATGGGAGACTTCTAGATGGATTCTGCATCACAATATAATCAATTTGAAATGTTCAAAAATTGTACCTCCTATTATCCAGCTGTAGTCTGTACTACAGACAGATCCCCGTAATGCTAATGTTATCGATTACTTTACAGCTGCTACAACACCCAAGATAACTATCGATAGAGCGGAGAGCAGAGCATCATCTCGTCGACATGAACTGATTTCCTCGTATCTGCTTGGGTACGGCCCACATTGGAACACCTTGTCCGGCAAACGCAGTCCCTTTCGGTGTTGCTTTTATTGAATTTATTTTGCAATGCGCGACCGTCTCTCACCTCCTCCTCCTCCAATCTCTCCCCTTCCCCCCTTTTGGCGAACGACCAATGACGTCGTTTGATGCCCCAACCGGATGTCGTTTTCAATAAAGGCGTCGCAGGCGTTAAGCTCTCTCCACACACACACACACACACACACACGCCAGAGTTGCCACACATGTGGGCCAACTTCAGTTATCTCTCTCTCGTTCTCTATCTGACTCCCATCTCTCTCACTCTCTCCCTCTCTCTCCCTCTCTCTTTTGCTCGTGCAGCACTTTAATTAATTTCTTTAAGTTCATTAACGTTTGACTTGTTTAAGCAAGCGAAGATGGCGATACAGCAAATGGGCGTAGCACACCCTCTCCACTCTCCGTCCCGCCTACATCCACATCATCCCACATAGAGAGAGAGAGAGAGAGAGAGAGCGAGGTGACCAGTTTGATGGCTTTGTCAGCAGAAAATTGCTTTTCGCCCGGACGAGCACTTTAAGCCAGGCTGACTCAAGTGCCCGAGACCATAAAATGTAACCAACTTATGGCTACGACGCGTCCTAGTGCGGAAGGAAGTATAGTGGTTGGCGGGAGGAGGGGAAGGATAGAAAGGGAGTATAGTTTGCCACGCCCCCAAACCAAAGTACTGCGTGATGGAGTTAAGGCAAGCAGCATTATGCAGATTTACTTAGCTGTCCACCAAAAACCTTATTCGATATTTGTCTATCGCTTAGAGTTGCCCAAGCGTTGCGATAGTTTTGAGGTTAGGTACATACTCAACTGTACCTTAGGTGAATTGAAACCTTATATATACTATATATATTTGTCTACACTCTCGTTTGCATTTTTAAATCAAAGTATTAATATAAAATAAAATCAATTCATGAATGAAAAGAGACATAGAAAGTTTTCGATAGACCAATGATATTATCGATAACATTAACGTTGGTCTGACAGCCCTAAGTTTTCCATGCTTGGCATCCTTAAAGTTTCTATATCAAAGTTCTCCCTATCATAGTCACTTTTCTGGATGACAAGTTTTTCCATAGCAACAAAATTGAGCAAAAAATCGAGCTGCCTATCGAAATGATAATTACGGCCATACCAATTTTAAGGTTATGTGCAAAAAAGGGCTAAGAAAAAAGCTAAAAATTTCGCGCTCTTTATAACCAGGAAGCTCCCTCCACGGCTTCCTCCTCCTTCAAATCTCTAGACATCTGAAAAACACTGAAAAATAAAGCAAAAGTCGTCAAGATGTGAGAGAAATATGAAAATTTGGAATAGAAATCGAAATTCAAATTGAAATTAGCCAAAACAAATTTCCCGTTTAACTTGAAGCCGGAAGCATGTCGAGCAAATCGAATGCGGTGCTGCCTGCCCAGAAATCGCAGCCGGAGGCGACAAGTGACAAGGCCGCCATGGAGGGGGATGGGCAGCCGGCGACAGTTGCAGCAGAGACGCCACAGAGTGTGGATGAGAATTTGCCCAGTACAAGTCGTCAAGTGGCTGCACCTCCACCGGAGGCAGCATTAGCGACGAAACCACCACGTGCTACATCCTCCTCATCACGCTCGCATTCGCATCTCAATGGACCCGCTATGCGGATTAGGCGTGAGCTCACCGAGATCACACAAAATCCGCCTCCGAATTGCAGCGCTGAGATGTTCAAGGATGATCTCTTCCATTGGCGTGCCACGATTCTGGGTCCCAGCGGCACTGTCTACGAGCATGGCATCTTCCGGCTGGACATACGTTTCCCAGCCTCATACCCCTTCCGTCCGCCCCAGATACGCTTCATCACACGCATCTATCACTGCAATGTGGATAGTCGCGGTGTCATTTGTCTGGATGTGCTCAACGAGCGTTGGTCACCCGTGATGAATATAGCCAAGGTGCTGCTCTCGATTTGGGTACTCATTGGGGAGTGCAATCCATTGGATCCCCTTGTGATGGGCATTGCGGATCAGTATCAAAACAATCGCAAGGAGCATGACAGGATCGCAAGCTATTGGACCAAACGTTTCGCAGTGAATAAGTCTGCACCGGCTGAGGGTAAGGGAGAGAACGAAAAGGAAGAGCAGGAACAGGTGCAGGCTACGCCAAAAGTGGAGCCAGATGAGCAATCATCGGAGGATGGCGAGGACGCGGCACAGGAAGAGGAACAACAGCAGCAGCAGCAGCCGGCACAGCCACCGCCACGGGAATAAACGCAGAAAAGCGCGATACTTTGCTCAATAAACGCATTCGCTCTCCCACTCTCTCTCTCTCTACCCTTTGTTCTCCCTCTCTCTTCCTCTTTCTCTCTGCCTTCATTTATCCTGGCCGGTTGAATATGGCTTGCATAATGGCCGCAGCGTTACCACCCTTTTCACTGCCAGCGGCTTTTATGCGTGCATGTGCAAGAATATTCATGAGCTGTCAAAAATGTACGACATACGAAGGGCTTGTGGGTTGAAAAATGATGTGGAATGTGGAACGCAGTGGATGGTGTCACCATTTACAACACTGGCAGTGCCTGTGCCTAATTAGTCCAGCTATGCCACGCGATGCGATATCAAATGAGTGTCATAGCTGGCAGCTTGCTAATGGCAAGGTAACTAAATGTATCGATGCGTGACATAGCTGGCAGCTTCTTACTTTCAAGGCAACTAAACATATCATTGCGTGACATAGCTGGCAGCTTCTTACTTTCAAGGCAACTAAATGTATCGAACGGCGATGAGTGTCATAGCTGGCAGCTTCTTACTGGCCAACTAAAACAAAGTATCGAAAAGTAGCGTTAGTATCGAAATAGCAGGCGAGCGTTTTACAGCACTGAAAATAGAGAGAGAGAGGCAATCAGTGCTGCCATCTCAGCTTTTTTCTGTCAAATCTAGCTTTTTTTTTAACCCTATACTACGTAATACTAATCAACTAGACCCACTTGCTGTACTAGTTCATTTCAGCAGTCTATTTCTTTCCATGTAGCACAGTGTAATTAGCCGGTTGTCCTTACTAGGTGAGTAACTCTAAATGCAGAGCAAAGAGAAAGTGTGGGGACAACTGGAAATGGCGGAAAATATAGCTGAAAATTGTTAATTAAACGAGCTGAGCTTGTGTTGAGCTGTGGGGATGAGCACAAAATGTTATCCAGCAGGAGTAGGGACAAAGGCAAAAGGGAAAACAGAGAGAAAGAGAGAGAGAGAGTGCGCTGAGAAGATCTAAGGAAAGCGACACTCAATTTGCGAAATGCGATAAATTGAATGAAAAGTGTGAAAATGAAGAGGAGTCATCAGTGCCGGACAGGAAAGAGCAGGGCAAAGTCAAGCAGAGGCGGGGCAGGCAGGCAGGCAGGGGGGGGGAGAGTGGGTCGCGTAAGGTAGCGTAAGTGTGAACTGTGTGTTAGGGAGGAATGGGATGGGGGGATGGGGGGATGCGTCGAGCAGGCGGCAGAGTGCCGGCTTAAGCACAGAGCGTAGCGAAGCGCAACACAAAAAAATGTAAATGAAAATTCAGGGAAATTTAATAATAAAAACATCAGCATAAAGTAAAACGCATAAAATCCAATGAAATGTAAAAGGCAACCAACGAAGGCGATGCCGCACCGCACCGCACCGCACCGCACCGCACCGCGCGCTGGACAGAGACGCCATCAAGGACGATGTTCCGCTCTCTGTGTGTGTGTGTGTGCAGTTGTTGCTGCTGCACTGAGAGAAATTGCAGTTGGATATAGGAATATATATATATTTTATTAAATGAATATTGAGGAAATCCTCTTGTTTATGCACACAGTTGCGTTTCATATTCTTTTTATTAATTCTATCGATATTATTGATACTATCGATAGGTTTATTTTGAGGTATTTCTTGCAATTTTATCGATAGCAGTTTTGGTTCACTGAGATTTATGGATATTGATTAAAGTATGGAGATAAATCCTTTGCTTTTCTGTTTTTTACTTTAAATATCTTGAATATATTCAGTAAATTTCGTGCCCTTGTACTCTTTGCAGATACTATCGATATACATACATATCGATCGATAAAACTTTCCAAAGTTCTTCTCAATTTTTAGATCTGCATATATTACTTAATCTTAATGCTTTTGTGAATATATATCCCATCATTATTGTTGCTTTTTGTGTTTTCTCAACAGTTTCCAGAAAATACTTCAATTTCCTTCGATATTTCGATACTTTTCTGCACTGCAGCGATACTCCATGTTGTTTTAAATTTTCATAGCATTTTATACGAATTTTTCTTGCAGTGTACTTGTCGTTCCTTGTCGCGTGTGTGTACAAAATAGCATCGGGTAATCACATTGCGTCGCTCCGACTTTGATTCCAACTCGGGCCCGTAGCTGTTGCTGCGAACACTGTAGCTGAAGCTGAAGCTGTAGCTGAAGCTGAAGCTGGATGCGGTTGCTGTAGCTGGCTGCTCTCTGGCGTTGCCTGGGCCTGAGTCTGGGTCTGGGCAGGATATGCTCAATTGAACATGTTGATTGCTGACAGCGCAGACGCCGCTGCCGTCCCCAAATGAGGAGTCAATTGAAAATCAACTTAGAGCTTGCTTTAATGGAATTAGTTGTAGAGCGCAGTGCCAGCAGCACCGGCAGCAGCAGCAGCTACGACAGTGGCAGCAGCAGCAGCAGTTCCTGCTCTCTTCATCTCTCTGCCTCCGTCCTGTTTCTCCTTCAGCTTCTCCTTTCTTTCAAACGCAAAGGATATCTTGACAAAAGTGCGACACATTTCAGGTTCTTGCTCAAGCAAGCGTGTCTCACACATGCTGGTACTATCTAAACACACACACACATACATACACTCACACACACACACTCCCGCTCCCACATCATTTACACCTGGTCCGTTCGCTTGGACATGTGGAAAACACATTTAAATAGAGCTCTCGATTGGTGTAGCCCAAGTGAAGCGTGTTGAAAAGCGTGCAAATGAAATTAGAGAGCTACAGCCACCTCACTCCTCCCCCCTCCCTGGCCACGCCCATTTATTTAAGCTGACCTGATATACATCTTTGACCTGCAACCCTAGCAGGAGGTTAAGGTTGAAAAAAGCAAAGTTTATATTGAATTTTGTATACTCTTTAAAAGAAAAGTCAAAGTGAAAATATTCGTAGCATACATTATAGGGCTAAGAGGCATACGGATGATGAAGGGGAATTTCATAAAAAAGTGTTGGTAAATTCTAAAAAAAATTACACTTAAAAAAAAGCCAGAATTCCCTCTCAATTTTTTCCCCGCTATTGTCTCTTAATAAAAGCCAGTTTTGGCGAGAAAAAAGCGTAATGAACAGCATTGAGTGTAAGCAGTATAGCTTGCTCGCTCTCTCCCGCTTTCTTCCTCTCCCTTTCTCTCTCTTTCTCTTTCTAACGCCTTAGACCATGCCCAACCTCATCGTCACAGCACTGTGTCGTCTTTGGTAACGTCTTCTACCTCCTGCCTGGATGCGTGTTGGGGGGGGCCCTTGCTTGGCTGCCTTTGGTTTTGTGCAGCTGCCTTTGTAGCTTAATTGAATTTAAGTGCGTCGCACTATATGCAATATTGCAAAATGCAGCACACACAGCCACACTCACAACCTCTCTGTCTCTCCCTCTCTCTCTCACTCCCACTCTCCCTCTCACACAATGTGCATTTGACTTTGTCGCACGATTTGGCGACTTGCAGCAGCATTTCGCCTGCGACAATCAAACTAAGCCAACTTTGTGGGTGGCAGGGACAGAGGGTTGACCCCCTAGGGGGGGGAGGGGGTGAGGGTTACATACCATTATGATGTGCAGAACTTGACAAAACTTTGTTAGCCAAGCGAAATAGTTTTATTAATTGGCCATGGAGAAGCCTCAGAGCGGCACAAAGTTTGAGTAAAACCGATTTAGGCGCGTTATACAACACTGGCTGGCAGCCATATGAGAAATGGTGGAGAAATGGAATACAGATCGTGTAAAGAAAATACTAAATAAATTAGGCATATATTTTGAATATAGTTGAATAAATATAAATAATATTGCAACAGGGTTTCATAAGCATTAAAAAACACTAAAATTGCATAATCGATAACTTTTTTTAACGCTGCACAACACTAGCATAATTGCATTTAGGGTTAAAGCATTTAACAGCAATACAATACAATATTAGGGTTAAAGCATTTAACAGCAATACAATACAATATTATTAAATTTAGTTTTATTTCAAGAAATAAAAGCAAATAACCGATATTAATTACTTTTTTATCGCTGCACAACACTAGCATAATTGCATTTAGGGTTAAAGCATTTGACAGCATTTAAATATGATAGAAAATGTTGAAATAAAGTTATAAAATACAATATTTGAAAATTTAGTTATATTTAAAGAAAATAAAAACAAATAATCGATATTTATTACTTTTTTTTATCGCTGCACAACACTAGCATAGTTGCATTTAGAGTTAAAGCATTTAACAGCAACAAAATATAATATAAAATGATGAAAGACAGTTATAAAATACAATATTACTAAATTTAGTTTAACTTAAAGAAAATAAAAGCAAATAATCTATATTTTAAGTCGTTAGGCAACACTTTAAAACCCACGGTAATTTGGCAACACTGGCGGCTTTTTTTCCCCCTTTTTTCTGGCACACTGAAAGTGTTGGCAATTTGCGGCCTGATAAATTATGGCAGCATTATGCCGATATGGATGTGAATCAAAGCGATCTTCAACGAGTACAACGTGCACCTAAGCACGTCAGTTGAGAGGAGGAGCAGGGAGCAGGGAGCAGGCAGCCGGGGTGACTACGTTAAATGTCGCTTTAAAAACTTTCTGACCAGTTACGGCACATAAACAAACAGCTACACGGCGGAACCGACCGGCTCGTCCGGCAAATAAAAAGCACTGAGCGAAAATCGATGTGCATAAAAGAGTAGCCAACAAGTGCATGGCAAGAAAAACAAGAAGCAGCAGCTGGAGCAGGAGCAGCCACACAAAAAAAGCAACATGGTATATGTACGGCCGGAGCACATTAGGCCGCGGAGCTGGAACTGAAACTGGCGACGCTGTGTGTGAAGCAGAGGCAGCAGCTAAAAAATGTCACAGCGCCAAAATTTGGTGGCGAAAAACGCCAACAAAAACACAGGCAGGAGCAGGAGCAGCAGGAAGAGGAGCAGGAGCATGAAGTGGAGGCACAAGGAATGTCCGTTGCCGTCGCTGACCAAGGCAAACACTTGGCACTTGGCACTTTTTGATGTTGTTAGTGGCCATGTCGGAGCGACGCGACGCGACGCGACGCGCTGCGTTACGTTGTGCTGCAGGGACAGTGGGGATAGCTGGGGATAGCGCCATTCCTGCAGGTGTCGCGACGGCCGCGCAGACTTGCAAACTATGCACATGGCGGTAAATACTCTGGACGACTCCGCCACGCCACGCCACGTGCTGCTCTTCTTCTCTCCCTTCTTCTCTTCCTGTCTCTCCTTCTCTATCCTTTGCCCTTTCTCCGGCTGTCGCTTAAATTTACTGCCCTCAGGCATTTCATTTGTTGCAGGTGGAGTAGGAAGAGCAGGCGGTTTTCAATGGTTTGGTGGGTGGGTGCAGCTGCTCCGCTTTGGGCGCAAATATTTCCGAAATGTGACAAAACAACAAATCGACAAAAAAAAGAAAAAACAAAAATCGAATAAGAAAAGCTACAGAGGAGTTTGATAAACTGAAAAATACCCTTTTCTATGTTGAATATTTTTAAAGCATAGTTTTGAGTGCTGATATTAAGACCAATAAAATTATGTAATATTAAAGAAATGCTGTGATTCTTCTATAATGAAAATACAAGCTAAATATGAATACTTTACCCATAAAATTACGCTTTCAATTGTATTTTTATCAATTTACGTGGGCGTATGTAGGCGTGGCCAAATTCTAAAAAAAACGTGAGCTACCTGCTATAATAAGACATATTGTCCACAAATTTGATAGCTCTAGCTCTTATAATAGCTAAGATCTAGGTGTTCATACAGACAGAAACGCGCAAATGGCTTTATTGACTCGGCTAATCAATAAAATATGCACATTTTGGGTTAAGAAGAAGTTGGCATACCCCATTTCAAACCGCTTCCCCGATCGCAGGGTATAGATAAAAACCAGTGAGTGTGAAAGAGAAGAAATAGCAAAATCTGTATAGCATGCATTTGTTTGGCAGCACCGCTAGTCGGAGTCGGATAGAGCCTACAAAACGCTATATCAGACACTGAATAGTCTGATTGGAATGAATGTGCACAGCAACTTCAACGTGCACACAGTCCACGTTCCCTTCCTCCAAATCCAGCTTAGCTATAAAAGATCCCGCCAAAAAAAAAGCCAGTTCACAACTAGCGACGTTCATCTAAATGGCGACAGATTCCTGAAAACGACAGATAACAAGCATTTAACCAAGTTGAGCAGAGGACACTGTGTTGCTCAACTGGAGTAGTTTAACGACAGTTGAAGGTAGTTAGAGGGAGAGAGAGAGAAAAAGAGAGAGAGAGAGAGAGGGAAGAGAGAAGAGCCTATAAGTAACTAGTTAGTCCATACATCTATTATAAAGATCGAACAATAAAGAAAATGCTATTCCAAACTAGAATCTGATGTTTTTTAGGAAAATTATGACTGCTTGAAGTCTTTGCTGGATCAGGCAACCCTCTCTCAACCCTCTGGCAACCCTCTCTCAACGCTCTGGCAACCCTCTCTCTCTCTCTGCTGTATTAACCTGCAGTTAAACTACACATCAAGCACTCTCAGCTCAGCTCATCTCATCTCATCTCCTCTCTGAGCACAGGGCAAGCGCAATTTGTGACGCACCTCAGCGGATGCTGCCACTCGAAGGGAATAGCTTTACCCCCCCGGATGAAAGGGGAATGTACAACATAGTGTATTGTCAATTGGTTTGGTCAAAATGATAATCCAATAAGGTAGTCAGGAAACAGCAGGACTTTGCAGGGCCAGAACCCCTACAGGTAATACATCAAATCAACTTAAATCTTCATTAAATTTTACTCTGCGCTCAAGCGGGAATTGAATGCGTCCGCTAGAGGGTTTCGCCCAGTGGTTCTACTGGTTCTACTTCTCCTGCTCCTCCTCCTGCTCCTGCTCCTGCTCCTCCTCCCGCTGCTGCTGCTGCTGCTGTAATCCGCGAGGCACCGCGCGCACATCATTTCACACGGAAATCAAAGACGCTTCCTTATTTTTCTTAAGTTTAAATTGCAGGAAATTACTTTGCAGTGCCGCCAGAGAGAGAGAGAGAGAGCGAGTGGACCGCTGTGCACACACAGCTTGCCTCTGGTTCTACCTCTCTCTCTCTCTCTCTTCTGCTCTCCAATGATTTTTATCGTCCTCGTTGCAATTTCTAATATTAAACTCAAAGCAGGTAGAGTAGTTGTAGTAGTAGTAGTAGTAGTCGCAGTCGGGAGCTGTCCCTGTCCGACCGCGGATGTTGAGAGCAAAATCCTAACTGCTACTTATCGAGCAGATCCCTCAACCTTCTTGCACTTCCCTCTCCGTTCCACTCACGCCTTTAGCTTGCTCACTCTTTGCGGTGCTTTGCTCTCTCTCTCTCTCTCTCTCTCTCTGCGCGCATTTTCATTTTCATTTTGGCATCGTTGCCACGGAAATTCATCAAAATCATATAAAACTCGTTCGCCTCGAAAGAAGACAACCCCCTCCTACCCTGAGCTGGGAGGGTTGGACTGGCTGCTCTACCCCACCCCCCGTCTCTGCCCTCGCCTACGCCTCTGCGCGCGGTTTATCATTCGCTAGTTACAGCCCAAAACTTTTGACGGACCATCTGCATGTTTTCTTACACGGCAACCGCTCAAGCTTCTTCTACCTCTTCTTCTCCTCTGCTTCTTCCTCTTCTTCTTCTTGTTGCTGCTGTTGTTGTTGTTGCTATTGCCGGTTGTTGTTGTTGCTGTTGTCGGTTGCTGCTGCCAGTGGCACTCGAGCAATATTTGATTTTCTTCTTTGATGCCATTAGTTTTTCTGAGGCCTGAGCCGCCTTCGCTGCCTTCGCCGTCGCCTCTGCCGCCGCGCGTTCTGCTTACTGATTCCGCTTGCCTGCCCTACCCTGCCCCGCCCTACCCTGCCCTGCCCTACCCTGCCCTGCCTTTGCCCCTCATCCCACTGTCACCATGCCAGGGCAATCGCGCACTTGTAGATAAACTTTTGTAAATGAAATTGCAGAATGTTCTTAGCTCAAAATCAAAAAGCAACTCACTCTGGTTAGGGTCGCTAGAACTCAGGAACTATTTATGCTAAGGTTAGGAAATTTGTGGTAGTACTAACTAGTATACTAAGCTAGCTTTAAGGACCTGCAGCTGCCCTCTATACTAATTTTATTTTCTAATAATCAGTTATATATATACAACTTTTAGCTACTGCTTTCTGATACGTTGCTGCAGCTAGCTGGTTTAAATTCTGTTTATGGGTATGGAGTATTATATTATATTATATTATTATTGATCTGCCTTTTTTCTAGGGTATGTGGCAGTCGCTATGTCACATTTGTACGCCCAACATTGAGTACACTCAACTGGAGTCTTCTTAGCTGATTTTTTTGTTGCTGCTGCTTTCTTTCCGCTCTTCTACGCTCTGTATTTTTTCATTTCTCGCTCGCTCGCTCTCTCTTTCTCTCCTTTTTCCCCTCCCTCTCTCTCTTTCTCTCTCTCTCTCCCGCCCCCTGCCCACTTCTTGTCCACTTGGCAGTTGAAGCAGATAATGCGTTTTGCGACTGTTGCATTTCCGTGCCGGGGCATTTGGCCAGGTGCTTAGAAACCATTCGAGTAATCAAAGCTGGTCTACAATGCGCTAAAGCAATCACCAGACAGGACTTTGCCCCGCCGCCACAGTTTTGCACCATCCCCCCCTTTGCTCATCTCTTCTGCGACTTCAGTTTACCCTGGTGCAGAGCGATTGAACACCTGGCAAAACAGTTTGTTACCTTTTGTAGCCCGAACTTTAGATGCGGCAGAGTAAATCAACAGAACCCGAAAACACACACACACAAACAACAACAATAACAAATATAATCATAGCAAATGAAAAATGCTTCTACACACACATACACACACACACACACACGAGCGAGTAGCGCAATCTCAGTTGCATTTTAATTACCGAATCAAAAATCAGAGAAGCGGAAATACTTATGAATTTCTTATGAGCCCACGAGACGAAGAAATTTGCCGTCGCCGACTCGACTTGTACAGCAAAAACAGAAACAAAAACAACAGCAACACGAAAGTCAATAAGAAGACAAGAAGAAGAAGAAGAAGAAGGGGAAGAAGGGGAAGAAGTGGAAGCAGAGCAAGCAGCGTAGAAGCGGGCTCGAGGCACAAGTTTACGTATACCCTGTAAAGTTCGAGTTCAAACAACAGGAAATAGTCACAGTCAGGGAAACGTTTACGAAGTAGAATAATAAGAGAGAAGAGTAGATAAAACAAGGTCTATAGAAGATAAGATGAAAAAGAAAAGCAGGTAGTATATACTTAGAAAGAAAAAAGACCCAAGAAAGCGCGAGAATACGAACTAAGCAAGCGCAGAGCTAGTAAAACGTTTACGAATGTAATGCCAAAGCAGAAAGAAAGATTAAGGACACTACTAAGCTCAGATAATACCAGAATATTACAGGCAAATGTGCCTAAGCCTCAGCAGCATAAGAAGAAGGTTAATTTAGCTGAAAGTAGAAACATTTACGAATATCAAACACAAAAGAGAACTAGGAGATGCTTACAAGTTGGTACTAAGAAAAGGAAAAGAGCCAAGAAAGCGCGAGAATGCGAACTCAGCAAGCGCAGAGCGAGTAAAACGTTTACGAATGTAATGCCAAAGCAGAAACAAAGATTAAAGACTCTACTATGCCTAAATAATATCAGAATATTACAGGCAAATGTGCCTAAATCTTAGAAGCATATGAAGAAGAATAATTCAGCAGAAAGTAAAAACATTTACGAATATCAAACACAAAAGAGAACGAGGAATTGCTGAGGTAACGACTTTATCAATCAATAGATCAACTTGCCAGGCTTCCTAGTTCTGTCTAACATACCTCAAGTTTGAGTTTGCTGCTAATAGTTGTGCATACCCTACACAAACACATACTCTACAAATAAACAAGTGAAAAGACGCAACACTCGAGCAGCAGCTGCTCAGTTGTAATATGTGGCCTGAAGTTTGCGCCCAGGTGGGTTGCTCGAAAAGTTTTCCACAATATCAGCGAAAATACCCTGTAAATAATAAGGATTCTGACTAGGCACAGTACTTATTGCAGTGCAATTTTCAACGCTCTATCGAAATGCTGCAACTATCGCAACTATCGATAAATTCTGGCAAACTATACGATTGCACCGGGTAAACAACAATATTTACACGTATATTTACTATCAAATAGAGACACACACACACACACACACACACGCACATGGACGCTGGCACACCTAAAGTGCGCATACACCGCAAGCTGCCAGACAAATTGGTTTAGCACAAGTGTTGTGTGTGGGAGAGGGAGAGAGAGAGAGGGAGAGAGCGAGCGAGCGAGAGAGCTGCATGTGTGTGTTGCAGCTGCATATGGAATGTCTCCTCGCATTCGGCAGAGGAAATAAGTACCGAAAGATATTTAATTCAGCTGCAAGAGCCTGCGCTGCGGTTATCCAACACTAAAAAATAATATATATACTAGCTGACAAGCTGTCTGCTTATGTATGTCTTGCTGGCCAGGCAAGTGCATGTATCCTGCCCAGCCTCCCCTACCTTCTGCTTTGTATCGGCAGGCAGACAGGTCTGCCGCCGCTGCTGCTGTCAATTAGGAACCCACAGTAGCGCCCAAAAGTATGCAACCACCTCATCCTCCCCCCCCGCTCAGGCAGACACGGTGAAAGTTGCACAACCTTTTCATAGGCCGCCGCATAATCCTCTCTTAAGCTGCGTATACAAATGTTAATCAGACACACACACGCAACATACACACACACACACACACATATACACCAACTCACACATACATATGGTGTATGTATGTCTGTGTGCACATACATTCACACAGGCAGTCGGTACAGACAGTGAATAAGTAGATTTTCATTTGTTAAAAAAAAATGCACATTTCTCTTAAATTGTTTATTTTTGTAAGTGCTCTAATGGGTATATGCGTTTCATCAGGCTGTTTGTGACGTTCAAAATAAGCTAAGAGTCATATTTATCGGTAAGTTAATTATTTGATGTGATTTTTTCGTTGGGTAAATCCTTTTTCTCAGCTAACATTCGTATGCGAAAAAATTATTTAAGCTTCATTTCGCATGCCTCAAAATTATTTTTACCTAATTTTGTATGAAAAATAATTATTCTTAGTCCAATTGTTATGCGAAAAAATGATTTGTACTTAATTTTGTATGCGAAATAATTAATTTTATTTGTTTTCGTATGCGGGAAATTATTTCTACTACGAAATCGTATGCAAAATGATTATTTTTACTTAATTTTGTATGAAAAATAATTATTTTAAGTCCAATTTGTATGTAAAAAAATTATTTGTACTTCATTTTGTATGCGAAATAATTAGTTTTACTTTTTTTCGTAGGCGAAAAATTAATTTGACTTAATTTCGTATGCAAAATAATTATATTTAATTCATTTCGTATGCGAGAACAGCTGATCTTAGTCCCATTACTGTACAAATATTATTGTTTTATTATAAAATTATATTCGAATATTTAGTAAGGAGGTTCGCACGTAGAATTTCGCTAGGAAAGAATTTCGGATGCCAAAAATATATTACTTTTTATTAAATATTAATAATTTTCGACTGCCTAAAAATGTAGGCATTCAAATTAATTTGTACATGAAATTTAAGTCTGGCACTAGGTCTTCAAGCTTGATGTGATATTTAAAAGTAAGTAAGTGCATTTGGCAGTCGTTGTCTGCGAATTAGCATCACTTTTATTTGTCTTTCCACCTACGGCAGCGGCTTTGGCCAACTGAGGGCGGCGACTTTTGTGGGTTGGCCAAATAATTTTTGGCTACTTTTTGACTGCTGTTGCCGCTGCTGCTGCTGCTACAGTCAGTCGGGTAATTTGTCTGTCTGACTGTGTGGGCGTGCCACACCTCCTTGCGCACACCCGCCGCATACACACGCACACCCCAATGTGTGTGTGTGTATATATTTGTGCTTAACAATTATTTATTTATGAGGTAAACATCATTCAGCTGCAGTTGCACTGTGGAGAGTCGAGCAGAGGGTAGAGAGAGAGAGAGAGAGAGAGAGAGTGAGAGAGAGACAGAGAGAGGTAGGTGAGGGCGAGGCGGCTTTATGAATACATAAATGTCCCGTCCATGTGCCACATGATAGCCGTTAGATTGTCCGGACGGATGAACGAAGGGACAGAGAGACGGACAGACTGGACAGAGCAACGGACGCTTGGCTGGCCAAATGACCGTTGCAAATTTGATTGCATTTACATATGCAGATGCAGATACAACTCTGCACAGCTGTACTATAACGGTAAATACAGTTGCAGATACATTTAACCCTCCTCGCCTCCTCCCCCCTCTGGTTGCCAAGGTTGCCACCAAGCAGCAGCTTTGTGTTTGTAATTGCAACAAAGCCATAATGATTTTTGCTTACATTTCGGCTTAACATGACTCCCAATGCCACGCCTCCATCCCTGGCCACGCCCCCCTCCCCGCCCCCTTTTCACAATTGCTGTTTAAGTACTCATAATAAACTGTTAACTTGGTTGCACGTATCAAACACAGCACAGTCCACTTTTCGATATATATATATTCGTATTCGTATTCGCATTCGTATTCGCATTCGTATTCATGTATTTAGTTTCAATCAGCATTCAACAAAAGCTAAAGAAGTTATTCAGTAGGTATTCAGGTTGCAGAGCTTAGCATGATAATTCCATAGTTAATTAAGGCTGATCTTAGCTAATCAACGGAACTATTCAAGTGAACTTTGTGCTTAAACTGCTTGAGAATTTTAGCTATTTTATTGCGAAAAGTCCTACAAGCATATTTGATTTAATTAAGTTCTTTTAAATCTGTTGACAATACGTCTTATTAATACTCGCAGCTTATGTTTGTTTTGAAATTCAGCCACGCCCACATACGCCCATATAAAAACGTTAAAAATGGAATTGCAAGCGTTAGGTTAACTCTAAAGTATTCATTTTTGGTGTGCATAATGACTATGCCTAGTTGAATTATTTCAGTAAGTTTTATTATGTTCGGTTAAGTAATACAGCTGTTATTTAATATATAAATCTGATGGGTTTACTTACAGCACTCAAAAGTATGCAACAAAAAATAACTAACCTTAAATCAACTGTAGCTTGCTTATTTCTTGTAGAAGTAAGCTATAAATTAATTAAATAAAAATAAATCTATACAAGTGAAGCAGTAATTGAGCTGGAGAAAAAGGAAAAAAGAAATTTAATTGTATAAGAAGAAAAAGAGAATAATGAGAGGGTAATGCAAGTAGGCAGAGGCCCGTAACTAGGCGAGGGCACAATTTCTTGTGAACTGATTATGAAAAAAATCGCTTTAATTGGTATTAAGTTTGTAAATTAATTTTGTAGTGTAACAATAGTAGGGGCAGTCGCCGCGAATTTATGCACAAGGGAGCCCCCGAGACAGAGACGGTACTGGAGGAAAGGGGCAAAGCAGCAGCAGTAGCAGCATCTAGTAAGGTGCTCAAATATTTATGCCAATTTCGGTGTGGCGGGGAATCTTTGCCTCTGCTGAGTCGGGGAAAAATACAATGACTACAAAATGAAACTATTTGCGGCAACGCTGCGCGATATACAATAACCGAAGCGGCTACGCTGAATAAAACATGGAGAAAAAAAGGGGGTGCTCCCCCCTCTCTCCTTCTGGATAATCAGTGAAGCAAAAAGAAAGCGAAACGTAACCAATGAATTTCTGAATTTAGGCGATTCTTTTTGAAACGCTTTATTAAATCTCACCGTCTTTCTCTACGTCTGGCAATGAATATGTATATGGAAATGGGATATGGAATATGTACTGTATGTATGTGCCCACAGCCCACACACACACACACACACACACACAAAGCGAAAGAGAGGTGTGCGATACGGCAGCGGCGCATCAAATATTTATAAACCTGCACGGGAAGGGCAAAGAGGCAGCAAGAGGACCGACTTCATATTCAATTTTCAGTCATAACGCGACGCAAGTGCAGCCAATTGCCCAGCAATCAGAACCCGCTGAGGAAAGAGACCCCTATACTACGAGGGTCGTTTGATAAGTCCGTGACTTTTTGAATAAAATATATTTTTTTCGTCAAAGAAGCGTTTTATTTCTCAACATAATCTCCTTTTAGCTCTATACATTTAGTCCAGCGTTTTTCCAATTTTTTTATTCCTTCCAAATAATAGGTTTTCTCAAGGCCCTCAAAATAGTCGTTTGTTTCTGTGATGACCTCTTCATTTGACCCGAATCTCTTACCGCCGAGCCATTTCTTCATGTTTGGAAACAAAAAATAGTCACAGGGGGCTAAATCTGGAGAATATGCTGGATGGGGTAGCAGTTCGTAGCCCAATTTATGAAATTTTGCCATGCTGACTACACACGTGTGCACCCGTGCATTGTCCTGATGGAACAGCACTTTTTTTTCGCCAAATGCGGTCGTTTCTGCTTCAAATCAATATCGAATCTGTCCAAAAGCTCTGAATAATATTCGCCGGTGATCGTTTTACCCTTTTCAAGGTAATCGATGTGAATGATACCTTGTGCATCCCAAAAAACTGTGGCCATGACCTTGTTGGCCGACAGACCCACCTTGGCCTTCTTTGGTGCACGTTCACCCGGAGAAACCCACTGTCTTGATTGTTCTTTGGTCTCTGGTGTGGTGTGGTGGATCCATGTTTCGTCTACGGTAACGAAACGGCGCAAAAATTCGTTTGGATTGCGGTTGAACATCGCCAAACACTCCTTTGAAATGGTCACACGGTTGCGCTTATGGTCGTGTGTGAGCAATCGCGGCACCCATCGCGCGGAAAGCTTTTTCATGTCCAAATATTCATGTAAAATGTGATGTACCCGTTCAGTTGAGATGCCTACAGCCTCAGCTACCTCACGCACTTTCATTCTCCGATCATCCAATATCATTCCATGGATTTTGTCGACGATTTCTGGCATGACGACCTCTTTTGGGCGACCTGAACGTTCGGCATCACTTGTACTGGTACGACCACAACGGAACTCAGTAAACCATTTCTTAACCATTGAAATTGATGGTGCAGAGTCCCCATAATATTTATCAAGTCTTTCCTTGGTTTCGGTGATGGATTTTTTACGCAAAAAATAATGCTTAATTAGCACACGAAATTCACTTTTTCCATTTTCGTTAAAATTCACGAGATCGTCTGCTTTCAATGCCTATAAAACGCAAACCAAAGAACGCAGCTTCTCAAAATTTTACAGTCAGCTGTTAATCGATAACTGCTGACAGGAGCAGTGTTGTATTTAGAGCAGGTGCGCGGCAAATACAAAAAGTCACGGACTTATCAAACGACCCTCGTATGTTATATAGGCAGTGCTGCCAACTTTCGGAGAACAAAATAAAGCTATGGGGAAAAAAAAGCCATATGGCAAATTTCACGAGAGCGGAAAAAAAGCTTACTTATAAAAAGCATCCAAAATTACTGCTCTCTGCTGTTTATAAATATTTCCCGCTAATGTCATTTAATTATAGCTAAATTTGACAGAAAAAAAAAGCCGAATTGGCAGCACCAAGTTCAAGCACAATCAGGCAACAGCTTTGTGGCATCTGCGATTTCTTTTTCTGGCTAAACTTGCAGGCAAGCAACTAAAATTAAAATATAATACTAAAACTGTTTAAGATTTAAAGAAATAATTTACATATGTTTTATTAAATCTAAGCTAAATAAATTACAAATATATTCGGTTACATATTGAGAAGTAAATATGAAGCGTAATTTAAGCAACAAATCTAAGCCCAATAAATTACAAATAATTGAGTTATTAGAAAAACAACGCATCAAAATATGAAGAGTAATTTAAACATACCTCAAAAAACTGCAATTTTAAATTATTCGAACCAAACCTCAATTAAGTAATGTATTGCTCTATCTCTTTGTGAATATGCGTTTTTTCTTTAAAAAAGTGTATTTGCTTTTGAATACACAGGGCTGGCCATATTAGATGGACCCATGTGAATGCTCTATAAATTTGGCAAAAAAACTTCAGATCAAGGAATAATATAACTTGTTTGAAGCTTTGGCTTTAGGAGATTTGTTTACATATATGTATATAAAATTGTTTTTAAAGATTCTCTTAAAGATGTGAGTGCAAGTTAGGGTCAAAATTAATATATATTATATATTGTATATTATTATATATATTCTTTTTAAAGATACCTTAAGCTATGCGAATTCCTTAGCAATTTAAGCTGGAAATTTTGCGCATATTCAGCAGAAAGGCAGGGGGGAGGGGGAAGCAGCAAGCAATGGCAGAGGCGTGGCAAATGCGTTGCCCAAAAATAGCTGGGGGTACCAATAAAATGCAATGTTTGATATGAAAACAAATTCACGCGGGTGCGACTAACCAAATGACAAGAACATTAAGCACACACACACACACACACACACACACAGGAAAAACACCTGTCCCTCCCCTTGCACACACACATAAAGAGAGAGGGAGGGAGGGAGAGGGCAGCTCTTGCAATGATTTCCACATTAGATTTTATTTGCACTTTCGTTGACATTTGCGCAGCAAAGACAACACACCGCAGCCCCCGAAAAAAAAGGGAGGAAGTATTGGGCAACACGCATACGCAGCGTGTGTGTCCCGGGCCAAGGTAAGGTTACGTATTATACGGTTATTTTTTAAAGCGGCTACAAAATCTCCAAAGCACACTTGACTTAAATGTGTAGAATATGCTGCAGGTAGAGAAACCAAGTGGGGAGATGGGGGAGGCAGGCTGTAAAGGACACACAGAGAGAGAGAGAGAGAGAGAGAGAGTGAGGCGGAGAAGGCAGTGGAGCGCAAAGCGACGAGAATTGTTGCCATTACCGCAAGGCGGACGAAGATGCAGTAGATGGAGACGATGGAGGCGACAGTGTGGGACAGGAAAAGGACAGGCGGGAAGGCCGCACAACCACATATGACACTTGTTAATCCAGAAACAACAACAAGGAGGAGGAAGAACAAGAGAAAAGCAACAACAACCGATGACGAGCAAAACATGAAGCAAATGCTGCAAGGAATAGAAGGGAAAACGGCCAGAGAGAGAGAGAGAGAGAGAGAGGGAGAGGGAGAGACAGAGTCTACGCTAGTTGAAGACACAATTTCAGAGCCACAAAAGGGCAGCAGATAGAGAGAGAGAGAGAGAGGGAGAGCGAGCGAGATGGCATACTGTAGCGAGAGACGCAGCGCAATACACACGCATACCAATAAAAAGAAACGAAACGATAGGACATTTGGAATCCTCATTGCAACGAAAGTGATTTTAATAATAAATGAATTTTTTTTTTTTGTTTTTTTTTTGTTTTTGTTTTGCTCCTTTTGCCGTAACAACAACACAAACAACAACGAGAGCAACTACAGCAGCCGCCATCAGGTCCTGGCGGAGGCTGAAGCACATGAGCTTGTGTTGTGTTGTCTCTCTTCTGCATAGTTTTTTTTTTTTGCTTCGTTCCCAAGCTCCACAAAGGACACTTGTTCCTTGTGATGTTGCTCGTTTTAGTGCTCTTCAGTGGGGCCCCAGCTCGACTCGAAACGGACCACGGACCGGGCCAGGATTCCGGCTATAGGATGGATGCGATGCGGCCAACAGGACTCGAGAGCCCGCACGAGAAATTCCTTTGCTCAGCAAAACAAAAAAAAAATAAAACTACAGACGAATGTGCTCGACTATGATATAACCTTGAAATTACACAATACCCTTTTATTTTTAACGATTTACGAAGGCGTTTGGGGGCGTGGTCAAATTCTAAAAGCAGCTTGATCTGGATGCTATAATAAGACATATTGTCAACAAATTTGATAGCCCTAGCTTTTATAATAACTGAGATCTGGGTGTTCATACAGACGCACTCTCTATATAGACTTTTCTGTTGCTGCTGTTCAAGAATATATATGCTATGTGTGTTAGAAAATGCCTCCTTTATACATATAATGTTCGCATCAAGTTGGAATACCCTTTCTGCCCCACGAAGTAGCAGGTATAATAATCATCTTAAGCGAGAAGGCAGAGAGAGAGAGAGAGGGAGAGTTGTGGCCATCAAAATATTGACAGCATTTTGTGCATATCATAATTTGATTAGCCCTTTCTTGTATAGCGAATCTGCGCAGTTTGTATATATGGTTTATGTTTCTTTCTTTTTCGAAGGATTCTTTAATATTTAATGCATATTTGTCCTTTGAGGTTTGAATTTCTGAAGTAACATGCTAATGATTTGTTTAATTTCGTGAGCTCTCTTCCAAAAGCTTTCTACTTATCATATTAGTTTTATATAGAACTTTATTTAAGCTTATAAACTTAGTATACCTTAAAGTGCGATTGAGATTTTGTGTTTAATCATTCCATGTAAACATCAATCCATTCTTTCCCTTATCTTTTTCAATTCTTAGCTTAATCAATCCACTTTTCCACACCTTTCTATATTATATATCCACGCTCGCGCTCTCCCAAATTTTCTCCATTCAGCCTTATCAAATTACCCGCACATATTTCAAAAAACTAATTGGCCATCCCTATGTATTCGACGAGTCAAAGTTAGGGGCAATTATTCTAGAGCACAGGAAACTAATCTCAGACTTTGTAATGAATTTTGCGGCGTTTTTGCGCTTAAAAATTAATATCTAACCTCAAAGAGCACAGCCGAAATTCATAATTATAATTTGTACAACAAGTGCATAGCGGGAGGGCCTGGACAGTCCCCACTCGAAAACCGAGAAGAGCGGAAATGTGGGGGGGTGTAAAGCCTATGCTCAGGTTCAGGCCATAATTCATAAACATAAATTTAAATTAGAAAACAAATGAAAGCGCAAAATGTCGTTAATTTCCCAAGCAGGCGTAACCCTATATCGTACACCGTCTAAAGTCGGTAGTAAAATTCAAGGATTGTGTGTGCGTTTTTGATCTAGGTAAAAGTGAAACTAAACAAAGCACATTCATCAAAAACACCTGAAAGGGTATGACATAGAAACATAAATTTAAAGAGCTTAGAAAATTGTTCTGGAAGAAGCTTTAGGCTTTACCTGGAATATGACTAAGAACTCTAAATACAGGAATATCCCGAATTTTGCCTAAGTTCTAAGTAACTCTCAAAGTTAATGACTTAGCCAGCTATACAGCTGAAAAAGCGCTTAAGGAAGCGTCATCTGAAAGTTAATAATACCCAAATAATACCTATCCTTAAATCCAATGTTAATACCCTATAGAATGTTAGTTGAACTTGAATAATTTGCAGTTGATTTGTAAGTTTATTTTTTGAACTTTTGACAGTCGTCGTATCGATAAATAAATGTCCACAAGTTGTTCCTGTTATAACCCACTGTCTGTGGTTATGAGGATAGGAGGAGGTAGTTGGGGTACTCTATCAATGGATACTGTGATAATGGATCCAGAATATTTGCAATAAAGGACAACCGCAGCGCTAAGCGTGTGATAAAAGCTGTTGAGCTCATTCAGCGAAATGGAAATGGAACCAACAACATAAACAAAAAAGCTACCACAGTCGAAATGTAGATGGAGGGCAGGGAGCAGGGAGCGGGGAGCAGGGAGCGGGAAGCTGAAAAGTGCAGAGACTACATAGATTGTGTAGATGTGAGAGGTGACTATTGCCTAGCTGCCTTTGATGTGGCTACCCAACTGGGTAACTTATTTGCGACGCGAGAAGGATCATGAGAAAAGAGAAAGGCGAAAGGGGAAAAGGAAGGGCAAGGAGAAAGGGGACCGCCTGCACAGGGCAGCAGCTGAGCGGGTCGCTTGATTATAAGCCACATTAATGCACAGACATGCGCTGGCAAAAAGGTTGAGCAGCAACTCCTAAAAACTGCGAGGGCAAAAGTAAAAGACAAAATGGCATAGATGATGATGATGATGATGATGGACCAGGACTCTCAAACAGGCCAGCACCAGTACCAGGACCTTTTCATGGCATGTTCCGTGGAGGATGTAGCAAGGGTAGATGGAATGGTAATTCTAGGTGGTTGGCACTGGCGGTCAACAGTTTTAATTAAAACAAAACAAGCAAAATGAGCTATCAAATGAGAACGACACTTGAATACACTACTCGAGTGAGGTAAAAAAAAAAGGGAGAGAAACAGGGATTGGGTTAACCAGCAAATTAGATCAAGTAGAAGCATGATTGTTGCACCATTTCAATTGGAATAGAACTGTAGTAATATCTTCTAGTTTTCGATAACAATCATTTGAGGATATCATGTAATACTTGGCTGAAGTTGTAAGAGAGATTTAGAGAGAGAGAGGTTTCTCTTTGGGAAGAAGAGAGGCTCCTCTTTAGGTAGGAGAGAGGTTCCTCTGTAGGAAGAAGAGAGGTTCCTTCTTACGAAGGAGAGAGGTAACTCTTAAGGAAGAAGAGAGGTTTCTCTTTAGGAAGAAGAGAGGTTCCTCTTTGGGAAAAAGAGAGGTTCCTCCTTAGGAAGAAGAAAGGTTCCTCCTTAGGAAGAAGAGAGGTTCCTCCTTAGGAAGAAGAAAGGTTCCTCCTTAGGAAGAAGGGAGGTAACTCTTTAGGAAGAAGAGAGGTAACTCTTTAGGAAGAAGAGAGGTTCCTCCTTAGGAAGGAGAGAGGTTCCTCCGTAGAAAGGCGAAGGGGTTCCTCCTTAGGTAGGAGAGAGGTTCCTCCGTGGAAAGGAGAAGGGGTTCCTCCTTAGGAAGGAGAGAGGTCCCCTCTTAGGAAGGAGAAAGGTTCCTTCTTAAAAGGCACAGAAGTACCTCCTTCGGAAGGAGAGAGGTAACCCATTAGGAAAAAGAGAGGTAACCCATTAGGAAAAAGAGAGGTTCCTCTTTAGTTAGAAGAGAGGTTCCTCTTTAGCAAGGATCCCTGCAACCCATGAAAGAAAAACTAAGAACAACAATATATAAAAAGATTTATAAGGTTATATCTTGCTTCACAGATCTACTAGGCTGACAATACTCTCAAGAAATCGAAAGGAACCCTCATGAAATAAGTATAAAGCAACAGAGACACTACCAGCTGCGAGTTAGAGAGAGAGAGAGAGAGAGAGAGAAAGACAACGCGCCTACGCAATAAATAATGCATGTAATGCGTGCGAAAAAGAGAAAAAGCGTAAAGGAACAAAGTGAGGGTGTGGGAATAAAGGAGAAAGAAGACGTGGCGGTAAATGAAATGAAGTGCAGTGTGGAATGAAGATGATGCGGTGCCGGTGCCGGTCATAAAGTCCGCCAAGAAATGTAGACGTTTTCCAGAACCTGCTGCTACTAGGTCGAGCCCCAGCAAAATGTGCGGAAAATGTGACGGTCAACAAATTATCAAAAAAAAAACCCTTAGAGGGAAAGAGAAAGAGAGAGAGAGGGAGCAAAGAAAAAACAAAACACACCCGAAAAGAAAGGAAAATAAAATGAAAAGCAAAGAACAAACGAAGTGGGGAGTAAAACAAGTGCCAGAAAAAAAGGGCGAACAGCTGCGAACTTCAACGCCGCCGCCAGGTCAGAGACGTTTAGCTAAAGAGCCAAGTCAAAGGAAACAACAAACAGAGAGACAGACAGACGGACAGACAGACAAACAGAAACAACAACAAACTGGCGGAATGGGAAACGGAAATAGGCGGAAGAAAAAAGAAAAAAAATATACCAAGCCTACAAAATTGCCAAAATGAAAAACGACCCAACAAAACTGTTGTCATTGTCTCGTCTGTTCGCTTCTGGAGGCTCCTCCTGGAGGAAGGAACAACGCTACCGCAAAACAGTTAGAACTGTACATTATGGAGCTTACAAGTGACTTACTTTTTGGGGGGAGGGTGGGGGAGGAAAATACTACTAACGAAATGAGAATGGAAAGTACTGCAAAGGCACAGAGACAGATATTGACAATTATGAAATGGAAGCGGGGGTCCGGAGAGATCGTATAGTGTAGGGTTTATGTGGGTGAGGGGTTTACACCATGATACTTTTCATTTGTAATGATAATTATAAGGTCTAATGGGAAAGGAAACCTTAGAACCTTGGAACTGCTTACGGTTTGGAAGTGGGTTGGGGGTAGCTAAGAAAGGAACGTCCTAAGGTAGTCTCTAGTCTTCCCTATAGGAAAGACTAGGGTTAGGTCTAGGCAAGAAAGGAATGTCCTAAGGTAGTCTCTAGACTTCCCTATACTCCTCGCAAGTCCCTCAATTCTTCTTCCCATTTTGTAGTCAATGCAGCATTGATTGATAAACCGAATTACCCCAAAGTTCTATACTGAATTACCCCATAGGGTCTAAAGGGTCTAGTACAGTGCCTAGTGAGATCCTCACAGATCCTACCACAACCGCACTTCATTTGCACTGTGATCAATCAGCTGATTGATAAACTCAATTGCCTGGGAATACTGCGGGCTCCTATTCCTATCCTCCCATCACTTCGACAATCTTGTCAAGAGGTCAGCTCGACCGGCAGAAATTAAGTTGTTACTTCTCTTTGTCCTCCTTTGTCGATGTCCCCCTCCTCATCTCTGCTCCATAAACATATCTACCTATACATTGCTTTATGCTAGAATATTTTTGTCCAGACGGGCACTGGACATGCAAGCGGGCGGAGTGCGGACAGTGGGCAGCTGGTTGGGGTAGGGGTAGGAGCTAAGCAGGGTGTCCCGTCTGTGGTCCACAGTTTTGCCCTTGCCTGGACGAAAAAAAAAAAAAACCTTTTGCCTTTCGTTTTGCTTAACTTGCACTTGGCGTCGTCCCTTTCAGTCGCCGCAACACACAACTCACACACACACACACAAACACACAAATATAACAAGTAGGAAGGCTACAGTGGAGTGTGCTCGACTGTGATATACCCGCTAGCACTATTTGAATGATAATAATTATTAAATATAATAATTTTGTCTGCAAATTACGATTGCAACTCAATTTGTATTAATTTTTAGAGCCGTATGGGGGCGTGGCAAAGTTGCAAATCCAGCTTCATCTGCGTACAGTTATAAGACATATTGCCCCCAAATTTCATAGCCCTAGCTCTTATAATAGCTAAGAACTGAGTGTTCATACAGACAAAAAAGGCTATAACGATGCGTCTGTTGATGCTCTTCAAAAATATATAGTCTCTGTGGGTTCAAAATAACGTTCTTCTACATTTGCACTTGCCACAAACTCATAATACCCTTCCACGCTATAAATACCGGGTATAACTATACTATATATATAGGATTTATGCATGTATACGTATATTTTTTTTTTGTTGTTGTTGCTGCTTTCTCTTTTATTCTTTTTGTTGCTCCTTTTTGTGGCTAAATACAAAGGCGGCTGGTTTTTGTGTCTCGGCCTGTGCGGCCTGTTCTAGTAGCAAAAGACTAACTTAGTGCAGGGAGAGACAGAGAGAGAGAGAGTGAGTGGAAAAGAGAAGAAGGGACACAGACGAGAGGGCAGCGAGGATGTTGGGTTATGGGTCGGCTTTTTGTGTGCCGGCCCCGGTTGTTAGTTGCATGAATATGAAGTGGTCTTATAATCCACACCAAACAACAAAATGACCCAAGTGCGAAATTAAAAGGCGAAAATGTGCCGAGTACGGGTTGGGTAGGGGAATGGGAGAATGAGAATGGAAGTGGGTATGGGATGGGGCTATGGCAAAAGAAAGAAAGTTGTCTAACGGGACGGAGGGTTGGGCGGAGAGGGAGGGGTTAGCTGCGACGTGCCGACTGCGAAATGGACGAACGCTCGTCTCGTGTGAAGACGTTAGGCTTGGGCAACAACAACAAAAAAAAGGGGCCAATTGTGGGGAAGCCTTTGTTTTTAGACCTCCCCCTTCTCCATATTCTCTTGCTCTCCATAAACAGTCTTGCCCAAAAAAAAAGCTAAAACTGTTGCCCTTTCTGTTCTTGTTACTTACTAAACTAGCCTGGCTATCAGCTGAGCCTTCCTACGGGTTCCGCTTATACTGTCCTCTATACTATATAATCTACGCTTTATTTAGCTTAGACCACTCCAGTTAAACCTTTCTTTCTTTCTTGTTTACTCAACTCCAATTTACTGCTCTATTCTAAAGCTTTATCTGTCCTATAGCCCTACTTTATGGCTCTACCCTACTACTTTGCTTACTTCACCTTCTTCTCCCTAATTTAACTCATTCACTTACCTTCTTAACCTCAATCCCTACGCGATCAGTTCCCCCGATTTATAAACTAACTTAAGCTTGTATACCAGTCGCTTCCCACTTCAAACATCAATTCGAACAGTTTGTTATAACTTTGCTAAATGTTATTAACATACGCTCAAAACGCAGGCGCAGTTGCTAAAAGAGAAATAATGCCATAAACTCAAATGGTGAGAGCATGTAATGTTGTTCTCTTTGTTATACGGCCGTTTATGGCAGGGTTTGAAACCTCACTACGTTACTATTCGAATATTTTATAATTATTTATGCGAGTATTATATTTTTATATATAATAAACATCTTAAAAAGTATTTAATTATTAGTTTTAAGAAATTTAAAATGAAATCGGTATAAGATTACTAAAGTATAGCAAAATCTCTTCTACAGTTACTGCCAGCTGTAATGTAACGCGGCTCATGCGCAGCAGGCACTGTTAAGTCTCTTTGGAAAGGTTTAAACGTCTCGACAATTCTCTTTTCTCAGCTGAAGCCTTATGGCAAAATTAATTCGGAATAAAATTTATAAGACTTGTTGATAGTACTGAGAGACCCATCTAGACTTCCAATTATCATAAAACTGCCAAAAATCAACCGATTTGTATTTTGGATGACATTTTGTGAATGTTTTGGCAACTTTTTAATTTCTGCATCAAAAAATAAGGCTCGAAAAATTTTTAAATTTTCGACCTATCGGCATGCTTTAAAAACTTGAGAGACTTACACCCCTGAGAGACCCATCTATCTCAGACTTTGCAAAAAACCAACCGATTTTCGTTTGGGTTGGCATTTTGTGAATGTTTTGTCATCTATATTTATACTGTATCACAAAATAAGGCTCGAAAAATTTTGGATTTTTTGTCCTATCTTGCTTCAGCAACTAGAAACATTCGGAGGTCTGAGAGACCCCTGAGAGACCCATCTTGACTTCCCCTAGACATAACTTTGTCAAAAATCAACCGAATTTCGTTTGGATTGAAATTTTTTGAATGTTTTGGAATCTACATTAGTTCTGCATCAAAAAATGGGTGTCTTAAAATTTTCGAATTTTCGACCTATCTTGCTTCCAAAACTTAAGAGTACCAGCATCCCGGAGAGACCCATCTTGACTTCTGATAGTCGTAACTTTATTAAAAATCAACCTATTTTGCTTTGGAATGTCATTTTGTGAATGTTTTGTCCAGTAGATTATTATAAAATCAAAATAAAATGATTTTACAACTTTCACATTTTTGAGCATTTTTCCATGTAACCCCCTTATAAAAAATGTCAAATTTTTTCAAAATTTTTTTTCTTCAGTTTTTGCCTTAAATCGTTTAGGCAGTTTAAAATAAGCATAAAAATCCAAGTCAAAGTGATTTCGAGTCAAATTTTCGCAGATATTAAAAATTATTATACCCAAACTATGAGAGACTCAGAAACTTTCAATTTGCCTTTCAATCGCAGCTTGGCTTTCAATATTGAAACAAGCTTAAAGTGGAAAAGCAGCAAAGCAAAGCTTTTTGTCGCTGCACTGTAAAAAACTACAGCTCTGTTAGACTTACAGTGCACTGCAAAATTAACAGCTGCAGTTGCTGTTAGCTAACAGGCATGCTATGTTAGTGCACACGACGTTACAGTGCGAAAAATATCGCAAAAAAGCTTTGCCTACTTTTCAGCGCGCATTCGAATTGAAGCCAAAGAAAGAATTTCCCACAAGGACTTTTCTGTTTCGCTGGTCAATTTTCGCACGGCTAAAGTGGGAAATTCCAAAGTGCAAATGCGCTGCAGCTTAAGCAACAAAATAAAGGACAATAAGTAAATACAAATTAAGTATACGCAGCGTGTTGCGTGTGGCAGCATGTGGAGTGTATCTGTGTGTGTGTGTGTGTGTGTGCGTGTGTGTGTGTGCCCTGCAGCATACATAAGTAGAAGAACGACAAATATGAACTCCATTGTGTACAATAAATATCCAATTATGATCGCTCCAGCAGGCAACATGCCTCAGCCCGCCCACTGTGAAAATACACACAAACACACACACACACACACACACACATACGGCGTACAAATTGGATTAATTATGAAAACCATGAAAATTGGGTTAATTCCTTCTGGTTAAATAATTGCCCGGCATTTGTTGGTCATCGAACTGGTGGCTGCATTTATTTTTGTTTTTGTTTTTGTTTTTTTTCATTTCACCCCTCCCCTTTTTGGCAGGCATGGCACGTGCTACGTGCCCCATGGCCCCTGGCAGCATGCTGCAATGCCGCATGCCGCATGCCACATGCAATTACAATGCGTTAATAAAAACAAAAGAGTTTCACGCGGCGGCGATCAGCTGCCATTTAATGTAATTATTTTAATACATTTTACAATTTACCCAGACACGCCCCCCTTAGTGCCGCCCCCAGTGTCGCCCCTTGTGGCATTCCGCTCCAATTCCAATTTTCACGCCCCTGGGCCATGTTACACGTGTCGCATTCGCCTGCTTAACTTGCGAATTCATATTTTGATTTTCATATAATACTGTAATTAATAAATTTCACATGATAACTGCAGTATACATGGAGGGGGAGAGAAGTGCGGGGAGAGGAGGCGCATCGCACACGTGCACATGGAATTTGCCTTAAAACTGATAAATGTGCGGCAAAAGAAAAGTCGGTAAACTTTTTCTCCGCATTTTCTTTTTCTTCTCGTTTCTTTTATCCTGCGATTTATTGTGTTGCTTAATTTGAACTTTCGTGACTTTTCTTTTTATTTACACACTTGTAACTGAATATTACATACATAAATAATAAAAGTAAATCATATATAATTAAAAAAATATGTATATAATTTATATAAATATAAATATATAATATAAATATATTTAAAAAAGATGTATGTAATTTATATATAATTTTTCAATATTCATTCATTGTAGCTGGCTCGAGGTCACGGTACAAAAATAAAAACAATTTGTTTTTAATTTATATTATTTTATTTTTCCGATATATTTCGGTTACTCTCCGGTTTTTTATTTTTCAATATATTTATAAACTTGCAGAGTCAACTTAAAATTGAAGTTACACAAATTTTGTCTTCAAGCCTTAACCCCATCGAGTACAATCCGAAAAGTCCCGGATTAAAGACCTCAACTTATGCACTTTATTGGGAATAAATTTCATTATAAACTTTTCATTGCACCAAAAGCTTTGGCCAGCGCCATCTATAGCTTTCTTTCAGCTGCATTTCGCAGCGAAACTTTTTCCACACATTTTTTAACATTAATAGAACTCTGAACTTTCAGTTGCATTTCGAAGCTTCAAGTGCAAAAATTGAATGCAAAATCCCACGCAAACTCAATTGAAACAAAATTGAATATAATTGAAGTCTTCCCATAAGCTTCACAAAAACCTGTAGAATTTATTTTAATTGGCTTTACAAGCTTTTACCTTTTTTTGTACCCTATTACATTCGTTTTGTCATATTTTCTCAAACATAATAAATCCCATTGTTGCCATATGAATATTCTTCTTATGCACACTCTATTGAAATCGACATATGTTGTATGCAATTCAAAAGAAAGATCAAAATGAAAAGAAATTGCAAAGCTAACAAGCTGATTTTATTGGCAATAGAAGAGGGACTGGAAGAGAGGGAGAGCTGAGAAAGGAGTACGAATATTGTAGGTCGCCCCCTTTTTAATGCGCTCATTGTATTACTTGATTGAAGGGGTCTTTATTTTTGGAATCTGTAATAACAGGCAGGCAGAAAGGTAGCTCATATGATTTTCTATAAAATATATCTCAATTATTATAGATAAATTTTATATACCAAATTTCATAAGTCTTAAGAACAAAAGAACTGAGTTATAACATAAAAATACCATATATGATTTTCTATAAAATATATCTCAGTTATTATAGAGCCTAGATCTATCAAACTCTGCACATAGATAGCTATAAGCTTGATCTAGTAATATATAAAATTTCATAGGCATAAAAGTAAAACCAACTGAGTTATATACAATAGAATACTGCGTAGAACTCCACTCGCTTTTCCAGCTTTTCACCTGTAACCGTACCCCTACCCCTACACTGCCAGCTGTAGCCCCTCCCTCCCTCACCCATCATGGCGCAATCCTTATTCATAAAGCGTCGCATCGTTGACGTTGTCAACCCAATTATTTGGTTATTAGTTATTTATGAAGCTGCCGCCGTTATTCGCGTAAGCCGCTCAACGTTAGCCCCTTCCCCTCCCCCCCCCCTCTATCTCCATCTATAGGCCTATATTTTGGGCGTGTTGCGGGTTCACATTGTGCAGCTAATCAACTGACACGACGCAGTGAACTGTCATATGCTGCGGCTACTTAATGTGTGAGTCAATACGAGAGGAGGGGAAGGGGAGGGGTAGGAAAATAGGTCGCTATTGAGCGGGAAGTATGGGGGGAGTGGGGGGTAAAGTCAGTCGACAGGGCTGTTATTTAACATTCGATAAATGTTTTTGTATCGATGAGGCAACGCCATGCATAATTTCCAATGATTGTGTTTTAATTAATGCTGCAACCAGCAAAAGTGCAGGGCAAAATTGTAGGGCAACAAAAAAACAGGCTATATCGACTGGGAGAGTCGCGCTGAACAGGAATATATATTATATATTTATACTTTTTGTACTGCTATTACTGGAACTGTCTGTTAGGCACAGTATACAAAAAATGAGTAAACATAAACAATTTGTTTTTTTTTTTTTTTTTTTTTTTTTACTTTAAAAAAAATATGAATATGTACAGAATTAAAAGCTAATATCGATTTATTTATGTATTTTATTTATTTATTTATTATTAAAGTCAACTATGGCCAGTCGACTTATTAATTGGTTTATAAATGAATTGAAAGATACATTAAAATAAAAAATAATGTTAGAAATTGCAATAAAAAATATATATATATAAATATAATAATTAAAAACCTTAACATTTACATCTGGGTTAAAAAGATTTTAATAAAATGATCAATAGATCATCCTTTTCTTTTTAAAAAAAATACCAAAAGCTGATTCAAAACTACACCTAAGCTACCCCAACTGTACCTTACAGGGTATGCAAAGAAAAATTAACCTAAAAAAAAAAAAAAAAAAAACCCTCAACATATTTGCAGAAAAAGTCAAGCGAACAGGCAAACTAACTAGCCGCCATTGTTCAACCAATAGAACTCATTCGATGCCCCTCATCGTGTCTAACCCTTCCCCCTTCCCCTCCCCCTCCCCTTGACACCCATAGCAAGCCCTTTTTCCAACACCAATTCAAATAATCGACTGAGTATTTTGTATGCCTGTCGATTTAAAAATTATTTGTGTATCTGGGTGTGTGTGTTGGTGTGTGTGTGTGTTGGTGTGTGTGTGTGTTTCTGGGTGTGTGTGTGTGTGTGTGCAGAGTATGCGCGTGCCTTAGAACAATGGATTCAAATTAAAAGTGGAAATCAGCGGGCAAAATATGCACAACTCTTGCGCTGTCTCTTTCACTCACATGCGCGCTCTCTCTCTCTCGGTCTCTCTCTCTGTCTCCCTCTCTGGCTTTTTATAACTTGCCCGCATTACACATAATACGTGTAATTATTATCATTTTTGTGCGATTTTCTATATTCACACAACATGCAAGGCACAGTGGCGCACTCTAGCGTTTGCTATTTGCAATATAGGTTACAGCATACAGAGCAACTGTCTGCTGTATGCTGACTCTATTTTTTAGTTACTGTGCATGCCCTGCGGCTCTGTATGCTTTCACATTTGCTTTGCTGTATGCTGTGTCTGCTCTGTATGCTGTATGCTATTCATGCTGTGTATGCTGTGTCTTCTCTGTCTGTGTCTGTGTCTGCTATGTATGCTGTGTCTTCTCTGTCTGCCCTGTACCCTTTATCTTTTTTCTCTCTTGTATAATGTATGTCATACATTGTGTATGCTGTGTCTGCTCTGCCTGCTGTGTCTGCTTTGCCTACAGTATCTGCTCTGCTTGCTGTGTCTGCTCTGTATGCTATGTATGCTATGTATGCTGTGTCTTCTCCGTCTGCTCTGTTATCTCTCTTACATGCATCATATATTATGTATGCTGTGTCTGCTCTGTATCCTGTATGCTATGTATGCTATGTATGCTATGTATGCTGTGTATGCTGTGTCTGCTCTGTCTGCTATGTATGCTGTCTTCTCTGTCTGTTCTGTTTTCTTTTTTACTCTAGCTCTGCCTGCTGTGTCTGCTCTGTATGCTGTGTCTACTTCGTATGATGTATGCTTGTGTATGTTGTATCTTCAGTATCATGTATGTAGTGTCTGCTCTGTATGCTGTGTATTCTCTGTGTGTTTTATTATGTATAATATGTTGTATGCTCAGTATCATGTCTACTGTGCCTGCTCTGTATGCTGTGTATTCTATCTATGTTCTATATGCTGTATGCTGTGTCTGCTCTGTATGCCCTGTACACTATATGCTCTACTTATTCTACAAGGTACAGTTGCATGCTCAGCATTAGTTTCATTTGTGTCTGTCTTGTATGCTCTATATATTTTTGTGTCTGCTCTGTATGTTCTATAACTTTTCTTGCTGTATGCTATGTATCTCGTGTATGCTGTAGCTATTTTCTGTCGGTACTGTCTAGTATAACCCTCTTATCTGTAGTGACATTGTATGTCTGCCATGTCGGCTGTCTCTGGCACTCATAAAATCCTTACTTAGCTCTGGCCCCACTGTGCTTACTTGACCAGTGCCAATTTACCGTTGATTGTTAACTATTTATTAACGAATAACTTTATAAATGGGTGTACACACTCACACACACTCGCACACACACACACACTCGCTCGTACATAATGACAGTGCAATTGTCGTTGGTTGCCTTTCAATTGCGTACGGCAACATGCAATTTTGTCAAAGTTGAATAACAAACCGTACCCCATCGAAAACCCCCCTGCGCAGTACGCCCATCATTAGCGTATGTTACAGCGAATGGATTGATTTTAATTTGTTGTTCAATTAGCGGCATTCACATCGTCCCTTTTCGCATCCTTTTCCCATTCCATCCCTGAACCCTACTCCTACATCCGCTTTCGGAGATTCAACTTTGCGTTGCCATCAGTCAAAAATTTAGCACGTTTTTGCAATTTACCGAGACACGACACGTTTAATTTAGCCAGCTAGACCAACTGGGCTAACTGGTCAACTGGATATGGTCTGAAATTGGCTTTCAGATTAATTTCTATCGATTCCAATCAGTACATAGTATCTCTGGCGGCGGCATAACAAATGTGCCCAAATGGACATGAAACGAATAGAAAACAGAAATGGGGTTACATGTTATCAGCCGAAAACCTTTAGCTGACATATTGCAGAGTTGTTGTTTTTCTCTTCTGCTTCTTTCTGAAGGATAATTTAATTAGGGATTTCTACATTGTTGTAAATTGGAAGGGAAGGGTTAAATGTAATACCAAATGGATGATAATGGAGGTAACTGTACGAATGACACTAATCAGGTTAACCATATTTTTTGAACAACTCAAAGCATTTTGCAAAGATATATTTATGGTAGTACTTACAGAGCCAATTTTAAACCGGTTCGCTTTACTTTTATTATAATTATTTGATGTACTGCAACCTTATATATTTATTGTAGCCCCTGCTAAGCGAAGAGCTCCTTATCCAGTCCAGTTATTTCGAGAAGTTGCTTGCCTAACCATGCACTTCTTTTAAGAGCCCAAGCCGGACAAAACCGAGAGTGCTTCGTTGAGATCTAACTCACGGAATCTAACTATTCCTTGTTGGCTAAGGTATGCTCTTAGTCTAGTAGGTTTCTCTATTAGGATTCTCATTGGGTTCTTACTCAGTTCAAGCCTTTTTAGGCTATAGCAGCCTAAAATAGACTTTAATTCCCTTAAGTTTGATGCTTGTGCTCTGTTAAACTCACGCATCTGCGCACTCCGCTGATCCTAGGTTCTACCTGATAGTATTTATATCTAAAACGGTTCAGGCCCAATTCTAGTACATTCTGTTTCTGCCTTTGCTAGTATGTCAACCTTCTCATTGCCTTGTATGTCCCAGTATCCCTCATAGAGTGAGGTAGGTTGCTTCTCTTCCCTAGTTCGTGGGATTCAAGGGATTCATGGAGTTTACAACGTGGGCCTGTTGGGTCAGAGAACCCTCTGTGAACCACTTCAAGGTATGCTGCTTCAACGGGTGCACCTCATCGAGTGCAAAACTTTACTAAACATAGTAAAAAACAATTGATAAGCTAAGGAAAAATCATACAAATTACCAGAAATAGAGTAATCTGATTACTACTTGAATTCCTACTCATCGGAACCACTTGCGAACCGGTTCGCAGAGATGCAATAATAACACACACAAACACACACACACAAACACTCGAAATGAGCTTAAACCGATTTATAAAGCTGCTCAGCTCAGCTTGTTCGAGAGAAGAGGGAAGAGGGAGGGGGAGGATGAATGTATTTTTAGTCTGCATGAATGCAAAAGATTTTCCACGATTTTGCACGCCTCAAAGTATGCAACACACTGTGACAAGATGTTGTAGGTGTGTGTGTGTGTGTGTCTCTCGTTTGGGCGTTTTTCACTGGAAACTGTCAATAGAATTTTGTTTCGACTTTACGGCTCCAAAGCTCTCTACCAAATTCCTGGTAATAAAACCCAAGATATCTGTTATCTCTTCAAGTACTTTCTCTAATCGCATTTTGGCTTTGTCTGGGTGGGGGGAGGGGGAAGTGTGGGTTAGGTGAGTCTAAGCTTTTGTCAAATATGAGTAGATATATTTTTAATTTCTTGGGTATTTTTCTGCTTTTTCTCTATATTTTTTTTTAAAGGAAAATCAAGAGAAAAGAAAATATGCTTAGGCTGCGCACAACGCACCTGGACAGGCCAAGTTTGGGTCGATGTGGAGGGGGAGGGGGCTGGGCTGGGCTGGACGATGGGCTTCAAAACAAGTGCCAGCAAATGTGCCGTGAAGAAACCATTTAGGATTAGTTTAATATGATACAAACACACACACACAGAGAGAAAGAGAGAGGGAAGAAGGAAGATGGGCGCGAGCGCTGGGCTAACGCAGCTGGAATAGGCAAACAGTGCTTAAAAATGGCAAAGCGGCAACAAAATGTTGACTACTTAGTAGACACACACACACAGAAAACACACCCAACACACACACACACACACCCTACAAGCACACACACACTGACAGAGATTCGCAAGTCGTAGCCAACAAAGCGAGAGAGAGAGAGAGGGAAGAAAGCAGCAGCAAAAGAAAAAAAAAAGAAAGCATAAAACTTGAGCCGGCATAAGGACACGGACAAGCAAAATATTGGTTAGCCAAGACACAGAGGCGTAGCCAAAAGACAGAGGGGCGAAGGGGGGTTGCTCCCTCTCTCTCTCTCTCTCTCTCTCTTTCGAAAAAAAAATGACAAATTTGCAAATGTTAAGACGAAACGAAAACATCAACATAAGTTATAGGCTTAGTGCGTAATCGTTTTTCGTAAAACGATGGCAGTCAGGCAGCCAGGGAGAAAGAGGGAGGGAGACAGGAACAGAGAGAGAGAGAGAGAGAGTGTGTAGGGGGGATCGGTATGTTTGCGGTTAAGCTGCTACTGGCATTAGGCAAAGTGCCTGGCAGGAGGCAGAGTACACACACAGTTCCATATGCCACAGGCAGCAGCAGCAGCAGAGCTTGGCAACACTGGCTAATAGTGTTGTCAGACTTGCTTTTTTAACAACTATCGATAAATACTATCGATTATCATATAGTTTATGGTAGTTACACGTTGAAACACAGAGTAGCAGATTTTATTTTATTTATATTTATCGATAGTTGATCCAAGCAATCGATAGTTTCTAGATGATATATACAAATTTGCAAACTATCGTTTAAAGAGTAGCAGATTTTATTTATTTAAGTAAGGAAAAAAAGACTAAAGCCACTCCCACAACATTTATCGATAGTTGATCGCAGCAATCGATAGTTAATTTACGCTTTATTGCTAAAGAATTTGCAAACTATTGACGCAGGAGCTTTTAATCTTGCGATTTCGATAGATACAAGCGATAAATCAGCTTTCGATAACACAGATTTCGATAAAAGTGTTATCGATTTGCTTTACAGTTGTTTTTAAACAAAAAAAGGAACTCCATCCAAATAAATGGCAGAAGTTCTCTATCGACATTTATCGATAGTTGATCAATGCAATCGATAGTTTATAAACTCAATGTTGTCTAAAAATTTTCAAACTATCGATTAGGCAGCTGCTAATCTGCCAATGCATTTCGATAGATACAAGCGATAAATCAGCTTTCGATAAAAGTGCTATCGATTTGCTTTACTGTTGCTGCATACAGATTTTTTAAAACCAAAAAAAAGGAACCCCATCCCTTCCTCTTCTCCACCCCTAGGGATCACAGCCGGCACATTAAATATGCAGCATCAGCTGACCAAAAGCCATGCCCCACGCACCACCAAACCACCCCCTCCCCCTCCGACCCACCCACCCACAGCGTGTTTCCACAGTTCAAATTAAAAATTCATAAAAGCAAAAAATGTGGAATTATTGTGATAAAATAAACAGAAGAAAAGAAGCCGCAAAAGACGTGAAGGAGGAGCAGGAGGAGCAGGAGGAGAAGGAAAAAAGTGGGCAAGAAAAAAACAAGAAGAAGACGTGACATTGGACAGCAGCTGGATAAGGGGAGTGAAGAGGGGAAGGGGGGAGGCTAAGGACCGGGAACAGAAGCAGGAGCAGCGGCAAAGGAATTGGGTTCGGGGCTGATGACGTGGATAAAATAAACATAGGACATTGGTTTCCTCTCGTGGGCGGCGAGATGAGGTCGGATGGCAGGGAGGAGAGGGAGGCAGGGAGGGTGCCAGGAGACAAGACAAGACGAAAGCGTGTTTAAACATTAAAAGGACCATTAGATACGCCTTAAAGTATGCTTCAAGTAGATTATCTTCCATCAGTTTTGTTTGCTTACTTGGAATTGTTTCGCTTCATTTTTCTCGTTTGCAAACACACGCACACACACTCGCACACCCGCACACTCGCACACAAACACTGTCACACACATCTCTATTTGGTGAGCTTTGTGTGTGTGCCTGTGCGTATGTCCTTTCCACACGAAGCTCAAGTCGCCAGCTTTGGCTTTGCCCGCCTCCGCCTTCTCCTTCTCCCTCCCTCCTCCTGAGCTGGTCAAATGGGAAGAGCCGGAACAGAACGTAGCGCGCCTGGGCAGATTCAGCCAGTCGGCGTTATTATAAATTGTGCGCGTGTCCTTGTAAAATAACATCAAGTGAACCTAGCGGGCACCTCCTCATGGTTCCTCCTGCTCTCCTGTACTCCCCTCATCCCCCCTCCCTCTGTCTCTCTCTCTCTGCCATTGCAAGCTGTGTCCCTGTGCTGCTTCTTAAATTACCAAGAGTGCGCGTTCTGTGGCGCTTATTGCTTTTCCCCCTGCTTCCGCTCTCTCTCTCTCACACACACTCTCTTGCTCTTCTTATCCTGACCAGCTTTGAGTGATGGGCAACCGCCAGGGAAAGGGAGAAGGGAGGGGGCGCAATCCGTATTCCGCCCTGACTCCATTTAAAGCTGCAATCGCCTTGTCTCGTTTCCACTTGCGTGTGTTTTTCTTTTAAATCGTTCATAACCTCACATTAGCTTATCCTACCTTGCACAAGTTTCTCATCTTTCTGAGAGCAAAATAATGCCCGAATCGGTTAAAAAATATTATTGATCAAATTATTCAGTTTTAATAAAGTATATGGTTTATCTTGAGATATTAAAGGTTTTATCTTGAAATAATATGAAAATTAAGTTAAAAACAAAATTAATGTCTCTAGGAAAGTATTTTTGCGCAGATCGTTATCTTCGCAATCGATCGACAACTGTTATCGATATTTTAAATTCACTTCAAGATCAGAGACTCTTGCAAAGAATATTTATACGTAAGTTTGACTAATTATTGTATATTATAAGTTTTCTTTCGATAAAAATTCAAAAAATGGCAAAATGCTTTAGAAAATCAAAATCCTACCTAGTAATCGATAAATAATCGACATTTCAATTTATTTAGACAACAAAGTTGCAACCCTTAATGTAGTATTGCCCATGATTTCAACAAGTTTCCTTGTATATTTATAAAACAAAAAAACAATAGACTTTCTAAATTTAAAACAATCGATAGACAAATGTAATCGAAACTGCTAGAACATTTTCAGATCAGAGATTCTGCAAAATAATATTCAATGTAGATTTGCTGACGATTTTTATCAATTTTGGTTGAAGAAAAAAGTTTTTATTATATTTTCTTCGGGAATCAAAGCCCACAACAGAACAATCGATAGACAAATGTTATCGATACTCCCAAAACATTTTCAGATCAGAGATTCTGCAAAATAATATCCAATGTAGATTTACTAGAATTTTTATAAAATTTGCTTGAAGAAAAATGTTAAACTAGAATATATTGAAAAAGTTATCGACGTTGGGGGCGATTGGAAACGCGTGCGACTGTACCCGCGCAGCAATTGCTTTTAATTGATCGAAATTATCAATTCAATTGCATTAGGGACGCGCAGCTAATCGCATCGCGACCATCTGTGGCAATTACATTAGCGCCACGCCCCGCCCCGCCCCACCCCGCCTCGTCTCGTCTCGCTTTGCCTGCGGCATGTCCCGTTCATCCTTTGAGCTGGCAAGAAGTGTGTGCGTGTGTGCGTGTGTGCTTGTGCTGCGTGGCCACCAGTCTACATAGTTCACCAGTGCAGTCGCTCGAGATGCAGCTGAGCTGCGGTCTGCTCCGGCTGTGCCTGCTCGGCTGCCTCAGCACAGCACAGTACCAACATCGCTTCAGCCTGCCCAGCCTTGATGTGGATGCACAGCGTCTGGCAAATGCCACGGTACATGTCACCCTACGCTACATTGCCACACGCATCAATACGCTTGTGGTGCGTCGCGATTGTGACGATTGCAATGCAACACAGCAGAAACACCACTTGCAACTGGTCGATCAGGTGCTCCAACAATTGACACCACACATGGCAATCCTACTGCATCGTGGTGCACCCGATGAACAACCCTGGGACTATACGCTCTTCATTGTCAACGAAGCCAACGCTTTCAAGTGAGTATAACGAGGGGGTGGAGCAGGTAGAGAGCAAGGTAGAACCTTGGGCTAACCGGAGAGGTCGCTGAAAACCAGAATAAGGGAACTCTGCACCTAGAAACCCATGTTTGTCTGTATGAACACCCAGATCTCAGCTACTCTAGGAGCTAGGATTATCAAATTTGTTGACAATGTGTCTTATTAGATGCAGATCACTTTGGAATCCAGCCACGCCCTCTAGACCCTCGTAAATTGATAAAAATAATCCAACACGCTTATTTGAATGAGTTTATTTGAAGGGATAGCGTATAAATTAATCCACTTCAATCTTAAATCTCTTCTATCTTTCTTTCTCCCAAATTTTCTGTGAACTATTCCTATTTTCTCCTACTCTCTCCCTGGATAACCTGCTTCAACAACCTAACCCTTACTCTTTCTACAAACTAATCCCTTCTACTCTCTCTCTCTCTCTCTCCACCACGCACAGCCGTCTCTATCTGAACTACTCGCACTCGGAGCATGAGCGTGAATTCTATTTTCTGGTCGTGCTCACATCTCGCCAGCCGGAGCAACTGCTGCGTACTTCTGTCGCCCACATTTGCTATAAGGCGTTGATGCGTCACATTATTAACGTTGTTGTGCTCACACTGAGATCGGAGGAGCAGCAGAATCAGACCGAAGCTGGCCTAACCCTATATGCCTACAAGCTATACGACGAGCATTGTGTGCCGCACATCAATGCATACGAGAGTAATCGCCTTCTGGCCAATGGAGAACTGGATCGCCCTGAGCTCTTTCCGCTGCGCTTTACCAACCTCACGAATTGTGCCCTCAATGTGACGGGACATCAATTGCCACCGCATTTCATGTATCGACCAGCAGATGGTGTTCCATTGCCAGCAGATGGTGCGTTTATCGATACACGAGATTTGCGTGGTATCGATGGTGAACTGCTGCGTCTGTTGGCCACAGCGTTGCGTTTCCGAGTGCATCTCATTATTCCGCAGGAGAAGAGCGAGATCTTTAGTGCGGATTCCATTAATGGTTGCTTTGCGCATGTAAGTAGGCTGTAGATATTCGAAATATTTTAATCGATATGTTATCGATTAACAACTGATAGTGTTGTTTAATGTTTCCATTGCTTGCTGTTCGATATTTGACTACCGATAAAACCTTGAGACTGTAGACTGCACATAATCGATACATTTTAGGCGATAAGTTATCGATTTTTAACTGATAGTGTTGTTTAATGTTTCTGTTGCTTGCTGTTAGATATTTGACTACCGATAAAATCTTGAGACTGTAGACTGCACATAGTCGATATTTGACTACCGATAAAACCTTGTGTGCGATATCGATAGCTAATAAATCCATCCCTTCCTCCACAGTTGCTATCGGGTCGGGCAGATATCGGAATCGGCGGTCTAAGCGGTTCGGATGCACGTCGCAAGCAATTCAGCACATCCGTAGTGTATCACCAGAGCAACTTCATCTTTGTGGTGCGCAAGGAACCGTACTTTGGTCCCTTCGGACAACTGGCACGTCCCTTTGGTGGGCAGGTGTGGTTCTGGTTGCTCTGCAGCTGCCTGAGTGCAATGATCTTTGCACGTTGCCTGCCACGACGTGTGAGACCGAAGCACGCCTTGGAGCATCTGTTGGCCTCATTCATTGGGAATCCTGTGCGGCAACAGAGTATACCACGTGGTGGATTTCTACGTCAGCTCTTTGGGGTTTGGCTACTTCTCTCGCTGGTGCTGCGTTGCGCCTATCAAGCCAAGCTGTTCGATGTCCTACGCTCGCCACGTCATCAGCCCATACCGGGTGGCCTGGGTGGATTACTTAGGCAGAATTATACGCTCATCAGTACCGGCTATCATGATTTCTATCCCACACAGATGACACGTGTCACCAATGGCAATTTCTCGCATCGCTATCAAAAATTGCTAAGTGCTCCAGCAGGATCACGTCTGGCCACCATATCGCTGCTCAATAATCTTGCCCATTGGAATATGCGACATCGGAACACTAGTGTTTTGGCTCCTGTCCATGAACCCATCTATTTGTATCAATTGGTCATCTACTTTAGTCACAACTCGATCTTCAAATTCACCTTCGATCGCAAGATTAATCAGTTGATCAGTTCGGGTGTGCTCAGTCACATTGAGCGACGTTATCTGCATCTTGCATATGCTGATCTTGGCTTGGATGATCTACAGATGTCGCCGCGCATCACTAACGATCTGCTGGGCGGTGTCTATCGTTGCTATATCGCTGTCATGGGCGTGGCTATCGTGCTCCTGCTCCTCGAGCATCTGGCGATGCGTTGGCGTTGGCTACGTAGGTTGCTCGACTGGCTGCAGTGAGGTAGGTCGAAAGGGGTTCTGGAAATTCTATGGAGAAGACTTACTTATCCATTTTTTTTTTTTTTTTTTAAACGAGATTAAAGGAATAAACAGAAATGATATATGCTAATTCAAGATTCTAAGATTCTATAGAGAAGAATTACTTATCCATTTTTATCGTGGTGATCGTAAAGATTAATCAATTTATCAACTTCATAGAGATTAATCGAATAAACGGAAAATATTTATCAGATTCCAAGATTCTATAGAGAAGAATTGCTTATCCATTTTTTTTTTGTGATCGGAGAGATTAATCAATTAATCAACTTCATAGAAATTAATCGAAAAAACGGAAAATATATATGATAATTTAGGATTCCAAGATTATATAGAAAAAAATTGCTTATCATATTTTTTTTTTTTTTTTTTTTGTGATCGTAAAGATTAATCAATAAATCAACTTGATAGAAATTAATCGAAAAAACGGAAAATATATATGAAAATTTAAGATACCAATACTTTTTGCTGTAGAATCAGTCTAGAGATCAGAGGGTTTTTGATCTAGTTCCCAGATCCCTGAGAGGGGAGAAAGTCGAAGCTCTCCGCTTCAACTGAAAAACTGCAGCAAGTATTTGCATTAAAGTTCCCAACATTTTATTAGGGTGTTAATGGACGTTGAAACAACACCCGCACAGCGTAGCACTCTAACCTCCCCTATAAAACTCACTCTCCCCCCCTGTCTAATTGAATTCTAGCTACGCCCCTGCACAAGCTTTGCGGCACTTTTACGAATGCCCTTAAAAATTGATTTAAGTCTTGTAATGCATGCACTAACCGCCAGTGTGCTCCTGCTCCTGCTCCATCCCACTCCCTCCCCCCTCTTTGCACTTGTGACCATATGAGTGAGGGGAGGAGGGCAAGCGGCAGGGATGTAGTGTCGAATTGGGGGACCGAGGGGGGGCAAGCGGCAACTGGCCAAGCGGCACGGAGCGCCACTTGAGTTAAGCTGCGCAAACGTTTGCATAATCACGTTCCAATTTAAATTGCTCTATTTGCCGCTTGCTCTCTGCGCTAGCAGGGCAGAGCAGGGGGATGAGGAGGAGGAGGAGGAGGAGGAGTAGGAGGCGAAGGGTAAGACAATACTAGAGGGGCGTGGCTAAGCGAAAGAGGAGGAATAGTAGTAGTAGCACATTTAACATCTCTCAAATTGGAAAAACTCTGGACAATTTTTATTAGCTGTCGCCATCGAAGCGCGGCTGTTGATCCCCCCCTTGCCCGCCATCCATGCTGAGTTTGGAGTGGAGTGTGATTTCTTTCTCTCTGCACAGTGCATTAAGGTGATGGAGACCCCGGCTACTCCCGTTCCGTTCCTCCACGTGAATACAAAGCAATAAAGTCCAATTGATTTTACGTTTTTCCCATTCCTCTTCGACTGCAGCGTTATCCCGGAACTGTTCCAACTGTCATTAAATGGAAAAACGAAGTAAATTAGTCCTTGTCTCTCATTTCAATTTGAGGCTGGTTCCGGAACACGTGCGTGGTGGAGTTACGTGAGTTTTTATGAGAGGCAAGGAACTAGTTATGATGCTGCTTTGTTTGATTAGGTTATCAAGGAAGGTTCTTATTATAATCACAGTTGGATTAGGAACCAGTTCCTCACAATCAAGTTCCAAAGAATCGATAATTTCTGCGCCTTTATCCATTTAAGAACTAGTTCTCCAGAAAATAGTTCCAAATTATGAACAAAATCCTTAAGATTCTTTGGTGTACACGTACGGCCTCCATTTAGGAACTAGTTCTCCAGAAAATAGTTCCAAATTATGAACAAAATCCTTAAGATTCTTTGGTGTACACGTACTGCCTTCATTTAGCAACTAGTTCTCCAAAGACTAGTTCCATATATGAACAAAAAATTAAAGATTCTTTAATGTACACGTGCTGCCTCCATTAAGGAAATTGTTCACTTGAAAATAGTTCCAAATTCGAAGAAATCTTGATGATTCTTTAGGAACTAGTTCTCCAAAAACTAGGTCCAAATATCAACAAAATATTGAAGTATTATAGACTGTTTTATTGAATTCCTTTTTAGTTTTTAAATACACCAAGCTACAAAAGAGTTCCGGAACTAGTTCAATTCCATACATTGCACTTCTCGTTGCGCACAATGGGCATACCGCTTAGACCATCATCGGGTATACACCTGACCGGTATATTAACAGAACCAATGCCAGGATTACGTTGATTACGATGATAATTGATGGTGATCATATCCCAATCGAAGACAAGATTATTAACCAGGTACAGTTTCTTCAAAACATGTTGAAACATTTTACGTAGCCTCGCATAATCCGGCTTCGAATCGAATTGCAATTGAAAGCAATAGTTAAGATACTCGCTAAATTCACTCGGAAGATTCCGACAGAGATCCTCATTTCCTATCGAACGCTTCTTCTCATGTATACGCTCGTATTTCTGTCGCTTTGTCGAGGCCTTCAAACCCTGCCAGGGTAGGCTACCCCTCAAGAAATAAACCAAAACATAACCCACCGAGATGAGATCATCTCGACGCGATTGCTCGTATCCCTCGTGGCTGGCAATCGATGCAAATCGCGCTGTGCCCGTTAGTTTACAATTCTCCCGATATGGTATATGCACATACGTATTAGGATCCCAATATTTCTTTGAGAGTCCAAAATCTATGAGATACAATTGCTTACATGTCGTATCGCGTCCAATCAAAAAGTTCTCCGGCTTTATGTCACGATGTATGAAACCACGTCCATGCACATGCTCCAAACGATGCAACATCTGATCCGCCAGCATGAGGACTGTCTTCATGGTGAAAGATCTGCTACAGAACTCAAAGAGATAATCCAATGAGGGACCCAACAATTGCATCACAAGTGCACAATAATCATCTTCCTGACTGAAAAAATGTATATGCGGTAATCCCAAAGCGGGCTTAATAGCCCGATATACCCGATACTCGTACGACAATTGTGGATACGGTACACCTGACTTCTCTACCTTGATCGCCACCTGCTCACCCGATGCCAAGTCTTTGCCCAGAAATATATCCCCAAACGATCCGCTATCAATCTGACCCAACACTTTGTAATCGCCCACATAATAGCTTCGTTCCTCTGCCAAGAACTCCATTTCTTCGATTACACTTTAATTTTTGTTTATCGTATCCTCGAGTGATAAAGGAAAATTTCCAAATAAGGAAAAAAGTGTAAAATAAAACGTGTAGAAAAAATTGGATGGAAAATAAAATTGACTTAAGAAACAGGGAACGCTTCAAAGTACATAAGAAAATGATAAAATTCTATAAAGTGATCAGGAAACCCCTTACCAATTTCACTGAAATTTTCAAACTGTCTGTATTGAATTTATTAAAATGAAAATTACTAAGGGTCGCAAGACATAAACAAAATGTCATTCCAGGTGTAAATCGTGTGATTTTTAAGAAAGTTATGAAGGGGTAGAGTAAGGTTGTATGCCCTATCGAGGGCTTTAAATGTCAAATTTTTAGAACACTTTGAGATGATTTTTAGCTAAAAATTAAGTATCGCCCAAAACATTTTTAAAAACTTCTTTAGTACTAATATTGACCTCCGCAATCGATTAAAAGTCAAAACTCGCGATTCCAAAATTTTGAAAAAATTTTTTTTTCGGAAATATCATAGGGTGTACCCTTTCGTAAAAACTGCGTAAAAGTCGAAAATTTACAAACTGTCTATACTGCATATATTTTAATGTAGAATTATTAAGGGTGTTACATCATTAGCAAAATGTCATCCTGAGTCAAAATCGCTTAAGATTTAGGAAAGTTATGATGGATGGAAGTTGAGGCTATTAGTCCTGTAGAGGGTCCTACATATCAAATTTTTGGGCGACTTAGGCATGATTTTTGGTCAAAAATTAAGTATCTTTTAAAACCGATTTAAATACATGTATAGTACTAATTTTGACCAACGCTTTCGATTAAAAGTGAAAACTCGCAATTTAAAATTTTGAAGAAAAAATTTTTTCGAAAATATCATAGAGGGAAAATATCATTACCTTAAAATGGCCAAAAAGTCGAACATTTTCAAAATGTTTATTTCGATGTTTTTGAAATGTAGAACAGCTAAGAATGTTAAAACAAAAACAAAATGTCATTCCGCTTGAAAGTCGCTTGAGTTTAAAGAAAGTTATGATGGGTTGTAGTGAGGTTAGGTGTCCCGTCGAGGGTCTCTTACATGTCAAATTTTTGGGAACCTTTCCCATGATTTTTGGGCAAAAATTAAGTATCTTCCAAAACACTTTTAAACACTTGTTTAATACTAATTTTAACCTCCTCAGTCGATTAAAAGTAAAAACTCGCGGTTTAAAATTTTTAAGAAAAAAATTTGTCGGAAATATCATAGGGTGGACCCTTGTCTAAAAATGGCGAAAAAGTTGAAAATTTTCAAAAAGTGTATTTTACTATTTTTTAAATGTAGAATCACTAAGGGTGTTAAAATTTAAACAATATTGTATTCCACATTAAAGTCTCTTGAGTTTTAAGAAAGTTATAATATAAATTGGTGAAATTTAGGTTGGATGCCCTATCGAGGGTCTTAAGTGATGTAAGCGAAAATTAAAAACTCTCCCTTCTCTCTCTTGTTCTTTCTAACTCTCTTTCTCTTCAGCTATCTCTCTTCTGCCTCGCTCACACACGCTAGTCTAGGCAGGCACTGCAGTCTGTTCGCCTGACAAGGTCTCGCTAGCGCAATACCCTTTCTCTAGCTCCTTTTCTCTCCAACCATACTCCCTCCCTCCCTCCTCTCTCTCTCTCTCTCTCTCTCGCTGGCAGTGCGTGTGCGTATCGATTATCTCCGCTGTGCAGACGGCGGCAATCCATAGACAAGGCTAGGCAAGGCAGGAGAGGAGTGGAGTGGAGGGAGAGAGAGAGAGAGACTGCACAAGTAAGGACAATGATGGGAAGTCGCCGTCGACATTGTAGACGAGCGACGACCAAAAGTACCAAGGATGAGCACGGGCGGAGTCGAGGAAGACGGATCAACTAGCCAGTAATAATGTCTTTCGCTGACATTTGACATTTTGGCTATATTTCACTCACTTTGTGACAACTGGCAACTTGGCATTCAAATATAGCCCACAGCTACAGCCCAATGCCCGCAGCTCTCAGAATCGTCTACCCTGACTTCCCTCTCTCTCTCTCTCTCCCAATCCCCTATTGGCAATCCGAGAGTCCCAATCTCAATGCATGGCCAGTTCCAGTTCCAGCTGCCCGACGACCAAGCTGTTCGTCGTTCATGTTCATGCTTAGATGTTTAAGAACAATCAAGTTTGTGTGTGAGCTAGAGATGGCACTTTGCCGCATACGATATGTGAATATCGTATGTGATTTAGTCGAACTATCGTATAGCAATGAAAAAAATATATTTATTGTATGAAATTGGTTTATATAGAGCAAGTTTGAGTTATTTAAAGAGAAGGCAGTTAAAATTTGGAAGTATAAGCAGATAACTATCGTTTAACTATCGTTTAGAAATAAAAACCTGTAGATTTAAAATGAATGTTAGGTCTTTAATATTGCTAATGCATATTCCTGAATTATTTAATGCAGAAATTCCTAGCATAACAATGGAAAATATATATTTACAGTATAAAATTGCATTTTATAGCGCAAGTATAAGCAGCTAACTATCGTTTAACTATCGTTTAGAAAAAAAACCTGCAGATTCAAAGTGAATGTTAAGTCATAAATATTGTAAATACATATTCCAGATTTATTAAATGTAGAAATCCTTGAATAAATTATGTCTAGCTATCATATAGACAAAGATATTCACTTAATCTAACGACTAACTATCGTTTAGGCACTAAAACCTCGAGAACTATCGTTTAAAGTTGCTATAAGGCCTCAAATAATATGGCAATATATGCCAGAAATATTAAATATAGAAAATTTAATTGAAATCAGTTTACAAATCGTTTTTAGTTAACACTAAACTATCGTATGCTTAAACTATCGTATACCTTAGCTTGCAGACAAATTTCCAAGAAGAAATGGGAGGAATTTTAGCTGTCAAATTTCATAATAGGCTCAGAAAGTTTCATAAATATCATAGTCTAGCTCAAAGACAGCCCTGCACTGCTGCACAGTTCGATATTATCAATAACTGCGCATTTCTAGTACATAGATGTGTTCGTGTTGGTGTGTGTGTGTGTGCGAGTGTGTGTGTGTTGTGCAGACTGTCTAAAATGTTTGGTAGTTGTCTGCCGACTGCAGAAGCAAAGCGACAAGCGACGAGCAAGAGAGACATTTGCGTCAAACCATCGTCGCCGCAGCCGCAACTGAAGCTGGAGCTGGAGCTGGTCGAAGGAACTGGTTGGACTGGAGCACTGCGGTGGCCATTATTTTCAGTGGCAGACGCCGACAGGGAGTAGCGAGAGGAAGAGAGAGAGCGAGAGAGACACGGGCAGTTACATCATAACATGGCCACATGGCTGATGGATATGGACAGATAACCAGCATTAGCATTAACCTCCAACCCCAGCATCGATATCTGTTTTTGGAGTAAAAGGGTTAAAATTATCTTTTGATTTCATTTCGTTGTTCTCTCAAATTCCCATTCCTGCCAGTACATCGAAGGGGTTTAGGTCAGTACAATTGTTGACTCTTAGGTTTTACCCTTTCCCTTCTCATCAAGTATGCCGCAGGTGGAGAAGGAACACTTCTCCTGGTCGCATCACTTGCCACCGCTTCAATTATAGTTTTTGTTTTGTACTAATTGTTTTTATTGCTCATCTCTTTCTCTCTCTCTCTCTTTCTCTTTCTAGAGTTGCCACTGTGTCTTTAGCTATTTAAAACGTTTATCGCGTTTTATCGTTTATCGATAATTGCGATTAATAGAGTTGCCACTGTGTCTTTAGCTTTTTTTAACGTTTATTGATTTTTCTCGTTTATCGATAATTGTGCGATTAATTGCTAAAAGTGTCTTCTTAGCCATATTCATCGGTTTAAAAAAAAACAGCTGCATTTTATATAGCTATTTTTATACTTTATGCTCCTACTATGACGTTACTCATTTATCGAAAATGAATACACAGCGATATCTACAATATATCGAGAATTTAACATTGAAAGCTTCATTTGGCAACATTTTCAGCTTAAATTCTCAGCTAGAAAAAGCCAAAAGTAACTTTGATAATACCGATAGTAATCGAAAACGATTATATTCTCTCTGTGCTGCAGTTTATAAAAGCAATTTTATACTTTAAGTTCCTACTGTGACTTAACATATTTATCGAAAATGATTAGTTATCGACATATACAATTTATCGATAGATTCTAGCATTTATTACTGCATGTTTCATTTGGCAGCTTAAATTCTCAGCTAGAAAAGTAGCTAAAATTAACTTCGATAAATTCGATAGTAATCGAAAACGATTATATTTCAATCGCTGTCAGCTTTCGCTTTGCCCCATGCCTCTATGTCTATGTACACATATGTAGCTGCTTTACTATAGATTTCAATTGTCGAAGGGGGTAGGGAGGGAGGTAGTAGGGCGGGTAGGCGTGGCGCACTCCCTAAAACGAGCTGCATGCTTAATTTGCAGTGAATTCCCCGGCGCGCTCTCTGTCTGTGTGTGTGTGTATGTGTGATAACTGCCGAATATGAACGTGACAAAAGTTGTTGATGACAACAACAACAACAACAACAACTAAGCGAAGAGAGACGCAAGTGCAATTGCAGAGGGGAGCAGAGGGGGGGAGCAGGGGAGAGCGGGGGCTGGTCAGAACAAACAGCAAAATAGAAATGACTTTAATAGCTCATCAATGATTCAGGCGGAAATCCGGGCTGTCCAAGTGCAGTCGGTTTATTGGATACCGGAAAGGCATTATGTACCGTTGCCCCCTGTTGCTGTCTGTCTGTCTGTCTCTCTCTCACACTCACTCTCTCTCTCACTCTCTCTTTACCCCTGCTTGTCTGCTGTTGTTGTTGTTGTTGTTATTTGCTTGTTTGATTGGACTAACTGACTGACTGCCTGCAGCTTTGCCTGCCTGCCTGGCACACCCTGTGCTGTCTGATTTTCACGCTGCAGCTCAAAAGTATGCAACAAAATTTGCATATTGTTCTGCCATACTAGGTGACTATACACCTCTCTCTGCGCTCGCTCTCTCTCACTCTCTTTGTGAGACAGAGACAACCTATGCTTTTTGGAAATCAACTGCCCTTTTCACCTGCCTGGCACCTTCCCACCCCCTCCCCCCCTGCCATCATGTTTGCTTGAACATATCCGCATCATTATTATCATCATTATAGATGACCACATCGTACCCAGTGGCCAGTGGCTATGTGACAGTAGCCGCCGCACGGCTTTTGTATCTCATTTATTATGCAAATCGCAACGAGCCGACTCCAGCAACCCTCCCCCAGCTTATCCCCTTCCTCAGGTGGGGTACCCTTTGGCTTGAATTGGGGAATTGACAACGATATTTGTGGGGTCGCTGCAAGTTCAACAGTTACAACAATTATGTTGTTCTTGCACTTACAGAAAACAACAGAGAACCCATACTATAATATTAGATGTGCAATATGTAAAATACCCGTATATTATGGAGGATAAAAAGGAGTTTTAGACATGATTTAGTTTCACAATGACAGAGAAAGCTGAAACTGACTTTTTCTATAGTAATATAGGACCGTAAAGACTAAAAAACCATTTCTGTCTGTATGAACAACTAGATCTTGGTTATTATTAAAGCTAGAGCTATAAAATTTGGTGACAATGTGTCTTACTATAATACGTAGCTCATGTTTATGTTAGAATTTGATCACGCCTTCATACGCCTTTGGAAATCGAAAAAAATCAATTTGCAAACGTATTTTTGGGGCTAGATTATGTATATTCGTAACTACACACTTAGATGGGCTTCTCTTAGAGCCAAAATTGCTTATATTTACCTAAAAAATCGAATTCAGACCAATACACCCAATAAAGAAATTTCTCCATCAGAAAACAGTGTTGATATTAAAAAACTATCGATATTTATTTGCATGAAAAATTCAAAAAGGATTGCCAACACTGGCAAGACCATTGTACACTACACTACACTACCTGATCGACCACATACTTGACACTATTTTTATCGAACAACCTGAAACCACTTCTATCACATAGGGCTAACTCAAAATTTACTGGCTTTAGATACTTCTCGCATGCATCCAGTGTGAGAGCTTCGAGTACCATCAACAAAGCCGAACGTAAACTCATATTCTCTTCGAATTGTTCAACAAGATATTCACCACGTCCATCCGAACCAATTCCAACCGCAGCGACATTACACAATATCTTATTGCCACAAGGTTCGATTTTATAGAGCGATAGATTATCCCATAATGTATAACCGGCCATAAGTATGCCCAGGCCAAAGGGTCGGGTGGCGCAGGCGTGTGTGTATTCCTGAAACGCATGACTAACCCGACTCGCTGACATTTTGATATTATCGAAGAAATTCGTAAGACTGTATTTGAACATCGAATTGGAGATCACACGGAAATCGGCATCCAAACCGGCATAGGTCATACCCATGTGAGCGTTAAGTGGTATGATTTTCTTCATCGTTTCACTCTCCGCCAGCGGATCTACTCTCTTCACTGTGGCCATAACACAAAAGTCATCGGTTTTAACTGCTACCGCGGGATCGCAACGACCAACACACATTTTGGCGCATTCCACTTGAGGTATTTTACCATCAACATCAATGGGTGTTAATGTTGACCACATTTTAGGGGGGGAACTTTCAATTTAACTATATATTTATAGATATTATATAATGTTGGAGAGTGTAGACTTATGATTAGTGTTGAGAAGTGTGTAGAAAATGGGAAAAAAGGTATACGATTTTGTTGAGTAGTGCCGCAAAGCCTGCTGCTTTTTCTATAATTTTTAAGTAGTACGGTTACCTCAATTTACAATATCTATAGTGTTTGCAAGTGTAGACTTAGGATTAGTGTTGAGAAGTGTGTAGAAAATTGAGAAATAGTTATCAAAATTTGTTGAGTTGTGCTTCAAAGCCTGCTGCTTTTTCTATAATTTTAAACTAGTATGGTTACCTCAATTTACGATATCTATAGTGTTGGAATGTGTAGACTTAGGATGAGTGTTGAGAAGTGTATAGAAAATTGGGGAAAGGGTATCAGATTTTGTTGAGTATTGCTTCAAGGCCTCCTGCATTCTCTCTAATTTTTAACTACTATGGTTACCTCAATTTACGATATTCGGATGCGTATGGTCACTCCAATTCAGTATTTTTACCATATTTAACGATATTTAGGCGCGCTTGATCTCCAAATTAGCTGAGTTGCCAGGCTGCCCTACGATATTGTGATGAGTAATGTAGATTTATTTACGATATTCGGGCATGTATGGTCACCCAAATTTACGATATTTGCACTAGTATGGTCATCCTAACTTACAATATTTAGCTGAGTTTGCCAGTATAACTGATGTCCTTTACTTACGATATTTGGGCAAGTATGGCCACCCTTATTTACGATATTTGCCTGGTATGGTCATCTTAATTTACGATATTAGCTGTACTAAGTATGACTATTAATCCAACCAAATCTGAGGCTAATTCACGACTTTTATGCAGTCACTTATACACAGATCAAACTACACACACAAGCACACTCACACACATACAAACTCACACTACGCTACGCATTGATGTCGCTGAAGGATGAGAGGGATATTGCCGCAATCATAAAAGGTAAATAAAAATTTCAATTTTAATCAATTACGTGATTTAATTGAAAAACGCCAAAGTCAATAAGAGAAATATGAAAAAAAAAAACACAGAAGCAGCAGCAGGCGGCAGCATCGGCGCATATATAAATCGGCAGATATATCCATGTATTTATATATAAATATATATTGTATATATATGTGTATATGTCGTACAGACATCAACGCGCATCCAATTTGTTTATCTATCAATTTCAAATGTGTCCGTCCTCGCAATGTTTGTTCAGCGAGAGACCCCCGCGACCCCTTTGCGACCCACGATGCGACGCGACTATCGGAGGGACATACCGATTTTCGTTTATTTTCCTTTTTTTCCCCTACCCCCAACTTGAATTTTTTTCTACTTTTTATTATTTGCCTGCGAATTGGTTTTCAATTAACATAAAGCTGACAAAATTAAAATTCAAACGCAACAAGCAAAAGGGCCAAAATGGGAGGAGGAGAGACAATTATGGGCAAGAAAGATAGAGAGAGAGAGAGAGAGAGGGAAGCGAAGTAGGGGAATGTGTACGATACTATATTGCAGACAATATGGCTTCGTACTGCATGGCATTATAAATAACTCTATTATAGCATTTTTTTTCTCCTTTTAAGAAGGCATAAAGCAAATTAATCGAATTGGAAACTAAAAGAATTTTATATCAGGATTATATGGAAAATTTTAAATTTAACTGCCAAAAAAAAAACAAACAAAAAAAATTGAAATTTAAACCAAAAAAGAAGCTAAATTTACAAAAAGAAAATATGAAATTAAATCAATTTATCTACAAATTATGTTTAAAAATCAAATTTTGGTACAATTTCTTACAAAAAAGCCAAATTTATCTGCCAAAAAATAAACAAAAAATAAACAGCGTTAAAGTAAAATCTAAAAAAAGCTAAAATTTTAAAAAGAAACATAAAGTTACATCAATTTATCAAAAAATTTCTTTTCTTATAAATTTCTATAATATTTCTTATAAAAAAAACCAAATTTACTTAAACAAAATTCTGAATTCCCGCTGCCTCATTTTTTTCCCGCTGTTCGGCTTCAATAAAAGCCAGATTTGACGTGAAAAAAGCGAAGTAGGCAGCACTGATGGCAAAGAAAATTATCGATATATTCGGCAACACTGGTGCCAAAGAAAAGTATCGATATATTTGCCCAAATACTCTATAAGCTGTAAACACAGCTGAGGTATGTATGCCCTCTGGCATATACCCTGTATATTTAGCGGGGTAAAACGTTTTGTTCATTAGGCAAGGCCGCTTTCCAGGGGGGAGAGGGCGGCATTACGCACATGTCGCAGGCATTTGAAATATGCTCAGGCACATTGTCGACGACGTATCGAAGGAATCCTTAGTCAAAGGCAAAGTAGAGGGAGGGGAGGGGGCAGGGCAAAGCTGGAAGCACTCTCTCTTCCGCGCTCTCTCTCTCTCTCTGTGCGCTCGAGTCGAAGTGAATTGTTGGAAGAAACAATACGAAGGGAATGCACAGCAGTGCGGCGAGAGAGTGTGTGTGTGTGTGTGAGAGGGAGAGGGAGCGAATGGTTGTGTGTGTGTGTGTGTCAAAACAAATTTCATTTCACATTCAATTAAATTAATTTTAACACCATTTGCAGGCGGCAGACGTAGCTGAAGTTGGAGTCGGATTCGGAGTCGTAGCTAGAGCCGGAGCCGACCAAGTGGCAGCAGCAGCTGCCAATGGCAAAGGCGGACAGAGGAGGAGAGAGCAGCACAGCAGGATGCGCTGACGCTGACGTCGCAGCCGCAGTCGCAGTCGCCGCATGCCTGCGCCACGTTTTCCACATTTCTTTGCAGTCCGGCGGCGTTAATGGTTTTATCTCTTTGCCTTATTGTTTGCCATCGCCAACGCCACCGCCTGCCACAGATCGATCGAGTGCGGGTCCAGCTCTAGCTGCGAGTCCAAGTCGTTGTCCAAGTCGGAGTCGGAGTCGGAGTCGGCGTCGGAACCGAAGCAAAGCCGAACAGCAATTCGAACTGCGAGTTAATATAATTACAGAAATAAAGTCTGGAATTTTAATTAAAACACAACTTCATTTACAGCCGCAGACGCACGAACAGGAAGAGTGGGTGGGAGAGGGGGACAGCAGGTGTAGCCGCACAGCCCGCAATAGACAATGACAAACGAAGCGCCGCAGTCGCCACAAGTCCAAACCGGTTCGGAGAGCAGCAGCGGCAGCAGCAGCGCCGTAATTTGGGCTAGAAAATTACCAAGCGAATTTCAAACAATTAAGCTAAAGTTTGTGTGAGCTTGCGGCAAGATAGACTTGCAAATACCCTGCAAAAGTAGAGCAAAAAAAAATTCCTATTGTCATCTCGCTCTCACACACACCAATAGGCATGCAAAATTTGCTTCCAATATTCCAATGCACACCCACATATGTGTGCCGCTGCTGCTTTTGCGTTTTTAACAGACAGATGTATTATATATTGTATGATCTTATCCACTCACCTTATTTTTACACTTCTTATAAGCATCATCTTTATAATTTATTCACATACTCTTTGCACTTTGCACTATTTAAATAAAAACATTAAGCCGAGCTCTTTTCAACACACACACACACACATGAATAGGCACAAAGTGTGACCAAATGAAACTATCGATAGGCAACGATCAATGTATTATATGTATTTTTGCTGAGCAAAATGTGAACGATAAATAAATATATATCGATATTGGCAGCAATATGCTTACTTTGACGTTTTGATTTAACAATTAATTAAAGAAAAAAATAAAAGTAATAACAAAAATTAATATACTTAAGGATTTTGCTTATTTTAGAAGATATAGCCTGCGATAACTTTTCAATTTGCATGCATTTGGCAAGGCAAGCGCACTAGTGTGACCAGTTAGCGAAAAGCGTAAGCTATGGTCACATACTACTGTTTGTTTACATTTTGCTTTTTGCAATTTGATTTTCGACTTTTTTGCGAATATCGTAAACGATCGGGCTGCCGCTGTTGAAGTTTTGTTTTTGGCAACAAATGTGGCTATTGCCGCTGACTGCGCACAGCTACGCCCACGCTTTGGTTGGCTAATCAAGAACAGAAGCTGCACAAGCCGCAGCTGTGCGACGACAGGCGTGTGCCATGCGTCCCCCCTGCTCTTCTGACCAGCTGACATATGCACAACTGGATGCGTGTGTGTGTGAGGGAGAGAGGAGTGGAGGAGAACCTGGACATGTGGGACAGGCTGTGCGCAACGCACGTTGAAACAACTAATGGCTAAATTTTTGCTAAAATTTGCGCAAAATTTGCATGTTTTGACGCTGCCTTCCCGGCCCTTTCCCCATGCGTGTTGTAGTTGCCAGCTGTCAACCAGCCACGCCCCGCCGCCCGCCTCCGCCTACCTACCACATTCTGTTTGTGTTGCAAATATAATTTTTAATTTAAATGCAAATTTTGGAAATCATTTTCGAAGCATTATGCGCCCATATTGATACGCAAATTGCTGTCAGCAGAGCGCACGCATAGACATAGAGGAGACACACACGCACACACGCACACACATGCAGATTTAATAACGCATACGCCACGTCAGTCAACCGCCGCCGCAACAGGCCGCAGCGAGGATGGAGACAAGAGACGCAGCGGCGGCGGCGTCGCCTGTGACCGCTGGCTGGGGCTGCAGCCCGTCGCTGTCGAAAATCTGACATCAGTGAAGCCAAAACAGCGAAACCCTCAAACCCATCAAACCACACGCACACTAAGACACTTGCCACGCCTCCTTCCCTTCCTGCCCTACCCTTTTGTCTATTGATTTTTGAAGAATGCTCCCTCGCCTCGTCCCGTCCCTGTGCGTTTTTAATGTTTATTGGCGGTGGCAGCGCCACTAGCAGCAACAACAGCAACAAAATTGCAAACGCAGCCACAGGAGCAGCAGCAGCAGCAACAACAACGATGCGAACAACGACAACAATTCGCATCAGCGGGAAACGCGTGTAACCAAGCGAAGGTGTCAGCTCCATCAAAGGGGAAAGCGACACAGCTTCCATCTCCTCCTCCTCCCACTGTCTATTACAATCACCCCACTGAAGGAGGACCTGACCCATCCATGTCCATGCTGGCGGCGTAGGCACCGAAGTGCGAAATACAAATGCAAAGTGCGCGGCTACACTGGGGGAAAAACTGATGAACTTGTCAAATGGCAAAAGTGAAGCAAAGAAAATGAGGTGGGCGGGAAGGAGGAAGACAGTAGAGGACAAAGAAGACGAATTTCGATTCCCTGATAGAAAATAGAGCAAAGAAGCAGGAGAGGAGTAGCAGAATAGATAGCAAAAGATTGAGAAAACATCAAGTAATGCACGTACATGAATGACTTATATAGTATATAAATTTAAAAACATAAATATTTGTATAATTCTATATAAATACTTGTATAATTCTATATAAATACTTGTATAATTCTATATAAATACTTGTATAATTATATATAAATACTTGTATAATTCTATATGTATATAATCCTTTCTTATCCACAGCATAAGCAGAGAGTAAAGAATCTTCTAGAAAGACTCAAATATACAGATACAAATGGATTTAATAAATACTTAATGAAAAGAACGTACACACACACGAGTTACAGCATCTACAAACGATACAAATAATGCCTTAAATCATATAAGATCATATGCATAGCAAGAATACAATATAAATACGTAATATCTACATTTTTCGACCATAGAGTCAATTGATAACACGCCTAACTTCATTCTACTAATAGAAATTGCAAAACTAACAAGAACAAAATATGAATATACATTTTTAGTTCAATAATACTTTGGAAACCAAAAGAATAAACATGAATAAACATCTTTAGTTCCATTATACTTTGAAAAAAAAAAACTGCTCAAATTACTCTACTTTAAAGATGGTACATAACATAAATACATATTTCTACACTATCTAACAAGAAATCTACAATATTTAACGTTTATAATTTAAACAGAAAATTTTAAACTACTTCTATATGAATACATAACTAATGAAGCAATTGAGTCTATCTAAACTTAGGGACTTTATGTTGTAAGTAACCAAACATTTCTAGGAGCTAGCAGAAGTTGGCAGCTACAGCAGGTAAGGATCTGAAAAAAAAGCAAAGCATTAGTTGATGTTTTAAATGACAAATTAATTATAATATTTTAAAAAAAATCGATACATTTATATTAGACATATGTCACCCAAATTACTCACTGTTTTTTCATGCCCCTGATGAAGTTGGAATGCTACCTACAAGAAAATAAAAAAATAGTTAAAGCAACGTATGAAATTATAATAAATTATATTTTATATACTTAAAACTTGCAAAATAGCGCCAAGCTAAACTGTAAGAAATTAAATAAAATAATTATATAATATAGATACATTTTTACACATATTAAATATTATATAAAAATAATATATTATATATATGTATATATTAAAAAACCCTTTATTTAAGCTCGCACCAACTTGCCCCACAATTTCTTTGCCTGCACACGAGACGCGGCGGCTTCATTAGAGAGTTGTGCCACCTGCCTCCTTCTCCAGCGTTTCATCAATCGCATTTTGTGCTCACTCCACTGGCCAAACGTTGCCCCGCGGCAACCAGCAGCGCGGGTGGCTCTATTTGTGTGTGTTGGCAGTAGCGCCGATATATATATGTATATATATATATAGAGAGAGAGAGAGAGCGCGCGCGTCATTTAAAACCATTTCACAAGTCGTCAAATCGGATTATGAACTCGTTTCACTATTTTGTCCCTGAACTACTTTGATGTTTAATTTGCAATTTAATTTTAATGTGCACAGGGTATGGGGCAGGAGCTACTACTCCATGCTTCTCCTCCTCCTCCATCCTTCTCCTCCTCCTGCCCTGCAGGCCAACTGTCCACCTGGTCGTATGAGCAATTCTGAAAAGGGCTTGCTCCATAACGATAATTTTACTATAGTTGGTGTTGAAATTGTTGTTGTTGCTGTTGTCAGGGCTGCTGCTGCTGTTGTTGTTGTTGTTGCTGTTGCTGTCGTTGCTATTAGTCGGTTGCCGTTGCTGGCCATTAACGTCCATTTAGTCCCGGCGCCACGCATTTCTAAGTTGGCAACATTTTCTAATTGCTGCTGCCAGTTGTTAAGCTGACTTCGCAAGGGGAACGTGGGGTGAAGTATTCCGAGGCGGGGGGGCAGGAGGTGGCATATTTTAGGTGCGACTTGGAACGTTTATTACAACTGACAGCGAGGACGAACCATCGCCATCGCCGTGAGGCCATTGATTTGAGGGGCAAGTGGCGGCGGTGGTGGCAAAAACGGAGTTGGTTGTGGCAGCAATTAGTGCATCAGGATGTAAAAACCTTTCGACCTTTCACAGCACACTTATCACACACACACACACACACACACACACCCTAACACACACACACACAGCTCGTTCCATTTATGAATAATTTAAAATTCATTGCAGCAGCTCGCGTTGCTTTTTTGTTATTGAAATCTAGGCGGAAATTAAGTTGTCCCGCTCGACCAGGAACAGCAGCAGCAGCAGGAGCAGCACAATCCAGCACATGGTAGAGCAAGCAGGTCGCCAGCGTTACTCGAGACACTTTAATGGACATGCCGGTGCCAGAGTTCACCTGCAGGCAGGTAGGGTGAGATTGGGGGGGAAGAGAATGTGGAGCAGGCAACTAGCTTGGGGAACTATGGCGCAACTGGAGAAGCACTGCAAGTCAGCACAGAGCAGAGACGTGGCCAAAAGGGGGCAGCAAAGATGACAGAGAGATCGAAACTTGGAGAAATATGACGGAGTAAGGCAAGAAGAGTATAGAAAATCAGTGAAGATCTTTAAAAATGTGGGTGAATCTTAGGAACTCCAATCCAATCCTCCCTAGAAATACTAGGGCAAAGCTCTCCATTGTTATATCTCGCTCGCTCTCTGCCAATCCTGCCCAGCATGCGATCCGTCTCTCTCTCTCTTCCTCTCTCTTGCTCCCATTGTGGAGTAAAAGCTAAAAAGCAAATGAAATTTTGCTCAATTCCGTCCGCAGGGAGTGGGGGGCAGGAGAAGGCCGCTTCACTTTGTCTCCCATTTGGCACGACGCCTCTGTCTCTGCCTGCAGTTAGAGGACGCCGCATTTGACCCTCATGAACGGCCCCGGTGCCCGGTGTCAGCTCTAACGAAGTCGAAGGAAGCTGTGCAGGAGTCAAAGCGGGCACAAAGAACGAGCCCCCGAGACGAAGAGTCAACCCAGCAGCGCCAGCTCACCTCCAGCTCACCATGCCCGTCGGCTCGTCTTGGTTCACATTCAGCTGTTGCGACTCCTACTTCGGCTTCGGTTCCAGCTGCTCTGCTCTGGTGGCCCCTGCCAGTTCACCTTTTTGGCTTGTGCAGAAGGCGGACAAACGTGAGTGAGAGAGAGAGGCGGGTGTGGAGGGCAGGCGGAGACGGGGACGTGGGTTCAGCGAGCGAGCACTTTGCATGCAGGTCGACATGGCGACACGTTGCCAGTAGGCGCCACAGTAGGTGTATGGGGGGAGAGTGCGGGGAAGGAACCCTCTTCTAGTGCTGCTTCAGGTCACGTGCTCCTTCAATGCCAGCTCCTTGGGCCGAGGCTAACAAGCTTTGGGAGCAAGCGAGCGTGCAGCGTTTGCCAGAGCGAGAGAAAGAGAGAGAGAGGAATGGGGGGGAGGTCGAGCGCAGGGTCACCAGAGATGCCGCGTTAATGTTTCTTTTACGTGAGTGGCCCCGCTGCCCGCTCCCACGGTTCGTGCTCCTGCTCCTGCTCCTCCTGGCCAGCGTCTTGCGCCTTTGTCTGCCGCATTCGCTCGCACTTGTTGGGTAATGTAAGTTAATAGCCATTGTTGTGCTCCAGCTCCAGCTCCGGCTCCAGTTGCTGTTCCCATTTCCTTTTCAGCTGCCGCTCCTGCTCCCGCTGCTCCTTCTCCCTCTCTCCCAGTTTCTAGTTGGGTGCTGCAAAAAATGGTAGAAACGGCAGCTTTATTGATAATTATTGTGCTCTGCTTCTTACGCGAGCGCGTCCCTGTGCCCTTTCTCCAACGGCGCCAGCTCCTCCTGTTGCTGTTGGGCCATGCATAAATTTAATTTGCTTAATTAATTAAGAAGAAGCGGGCAAAGCGGGCGCCACTTAAAGTGCGAACCAAATACACGAGCGCGCAGGGGGAGGGGGGCGGGGGTGTAGGGCGTGCAGGGGCCATGCACTAATTGAAAATAAAGACCAATTTTTTAATTAAACTTTAAATTAATTTATTGAAGTGCCCCGCACCCGACTGAACTTTGACCCGCAGCGCGGCCAGCGGTCACTCGCGGCGGCCCGAAGATCAAACGCGGCGCAAAAAATTGGACTTTAGATTTACCGCACACGCGTTTTTGAAAATTGAAATTGCAAATGGCGCCGCAGGCCTCGCACACAGAGAGAGAGAAAGAAAGAGCGAGAGTGGTGTATGAAAGTGTGTTGGAAAGCGGTGTGGGGCAGCCGCAGGGCGACTGCACAAAATCAACAATGCGCTAATGCTCATTTAATGCGATTTTGCACGTTTGCATTTTCTAACACTCCTACACACCCACACACACAGCCGCCCTCACATGCATAGGCAGACATGGGCACATTTGTGCCCAGCCGCATAGCTGAAATTTATTTATCCAAGTGTTGAACAATATTTGCACTATATTACATAACCGCATTGTTGCCACCGCCAATGAAGACCAAATAAAAAGCCAGCTCCCAGCAGCAGCGCTAATGTTAGAGCAGCATCACATGCAAATGGAGTGTGGTGTGGGAGAGGGAGAGGGAGGGGTGCGATTGCGTCAAAAAAGTAAACACACATTTTATAGCGTTCAGTTGCGATAAATTTGCATGCATTTGCCATGCAGACTGCGTGCACTGCGCGAAATCGTTTGGAGTTTATCAATTCACACAAATTTCTGTTCAAGCTGTAAATTTATGCAGTTTTGCTAAAAACAAAGACAAAAAAAAAAAAAAAAACCGATTCAACAGTTGCAATTAGCGCGTGCCCTGTGCGTAGTGTTGCAAAGTGTTGCTATTGGTTTCGAATAAGCCATCGTGCAATATATCGATATATAAATGCTCATACGATACGATACATCGCTGCACGATCGTTGCTTACACAAGCGTCAAGTCTGCAGACGCCATTTTGAATTAATTTGCATATGCAAAAGTAAAGTAGAGTAAAGAGAATTATTAAATATTAAATTAAATTGAATTTGAATTGAAAATATAATGCGAAAACATTGATTGAGAAGACTGCAATACCCAAGGATGTGGAAAACAACAACGGAAAGAAGATTTTATACAAATATTCGAACAATTAGCGCTCTTATGGACAGCAGCAGCGTCTTATTGGAAACAGGTCACGAGCATTTTCCACTGGAATTTCCAATCAGCTGGTCTCAAAAGTGAATCAAAATATTGCAAAGCATTTTGCCAGAGAGTTTGTATGTAAAATAATACTCAATGGTAACGTTAAATGTGAATTAAATTTATATATGTGCTTGAAGAATAGTAAACAAATATCTCTTTTATCTAGAATGCCGTAGGCGCAACAAGATCAAGAAAAATGTGTGTAAAGCAAAACAAACATAATGGAAGCTCTATGGAATATCATTATGTCTTGCGCCGTGGGAAAACTGGGTGAGCCAAGGTTTTATTATTAATAATATTAGAATAATCAGCTCAGGTATGGATTATATATCCATGTTAAATTCTTTCGAGTGTTATTCAATTGATTTGTCAAGCCACTCTGTAATGAATTCAATTCACAGATGTTTCTGTGAGTTGATGAATTGAGTGTGAATATACTCATAATTCGGTTTAGTCCCTAATTTGAAGGCTATGCAAATGCAGAGAGAGTTCAATTATCGACTCATTAGCTGCTGCATTCAAAAGGGACTAATTGACAAACGTGGCTAATCAACGAAACTCCCGCCCTTCCTCGTCTCAAAAGCCAAACCCAACCCAACCCAAACCGACCCTATGCAAACCACAGAAGAGAACTTAAGTTTAGTTGTTGCAGCTTTAAGCCGTAAAAACATGTTGTGAAAGGAAAATTAAGGAGAACGGGACGAGAGCGGAAGAGAAGAGTGTGTGTAGCACACGGACAAAGGTTGAAGGCAAACAAAAAAATATTAATTAAATTAAAACCACAAAACCGAGCCCGCAAATATCCGCACACAAAATGTTGTAATCACGATTTATGCTGAGTTGGTTATTTACACTTTGCACTTAATGTACACACACGCACACAGCATGGGGGGGGGAGGTGAGGAGAGTGTGGAGTGAGGTCTCCTGTGGAATGCGTTTTGTGTTGCACACGTTGCGCGGCGCTTTTTGCATGTTTAGCAGAAAATAATATGCAAATTATGCAATTATTTTTGCTATCTCTCCCGCTCGCACAGCGACTTTGTGTGTGTGTCCAGGTGTGTATTGTGTGGGTGGATGGGTGTGTGCAGGTGTGTGTATGTGGCAGGTGCAACGTGACCAACAGACTGGACGACAGCCATAGCAGCAGCAACAGCGGCAGCAGGAGCAACAGCAGCAGGCAGGCACTTTGCCTGATTGCTCCCGTCTGCTGCACGTCGGCCTCCGACTCTAATCGCTTTCCATGGCAGCCCCAATGGGGGTTACTTTGCCTTGCTCTGTCTCTTTTTCTCTCTGGGGAGTGTTGCTGGTGGTGTGTGCGTGTGTGGCAAGCTGTTGTCAGAGTTAGACCTGATTTCTGCCAGATCATTTGCCAACTTCGCCCAGCCATTCTGGTTGGGCTCAGTGCAGGCTAGACTGTGCTATGCTACGCTACGCTCTCTCTCTCTTCTCCTTTTTCTCTGGTTGTCTTGTGGTCCTGAGCCGGTGCCATCTAATGCTGTCCTGTCCTGCTGCTGCTGCCGCTCCTGCTGCAAACAACCGCACTCATTTCCTTTGTTGTGCTGCTGTTTGGCACTGCACATTGTTTCTTTGCACTTTGTCTGCCGCTGCTGCTCTGTCAGCTCTCCTCCTGCTTTGGCCATCTTCATCCTTGTGCTTGTTGTCGTCGCTGTGCCTCAAAATTTATGACAACATTTGGGCAAAACATATGTTGGCAACGGCAGGCAGCATTAGCAGCAATTGCTGACTGGCCCCCTGTCAACCCACAAAAGCGGCGCCCCTGCTGGGCAAACGCCAACGCTTTCCTTTTATTTTTTTTTTCTTGCTCCTTCTCTTGTTGTTGTCCTGTCAGGATGCAGCAGTGCAGGCTTTTGTCAATTTTTGCATAGCATTGCAAGAGTCCAAGTCAGACGCAAATGTCTTTCCAATGGCAACAGATTCCCTGACCTTCTAACGACTTGTGGCAATTACAAGGCATATCCGTTATTATTATTTTCCTGCTGCTTCCGGCAGTAACGTAACTAAGTCATGGTTATGCAATCTTTACTGGTTTTGTAGAGGGAACTAATGCGCTTGAGGGTCAAGCAAAAGGTTAAGCTTGTTTAAAATACTTGAATTAGGAGCATACTCTATTTTACTTACTACTCCATATGCCTCTAGAATTTCCACACTCTCTCTCTCTGTAACCCAATTGATTACTTCGCATATTCCGAACATATTTATTGTTTCACAACTGTTGATTAATATCATTTTCTATATATATGTATTTCATAGGATTATGATTGAACGATTTGTAAGACATCTTTGTGGATCTCCTGCTCATCCTGCCCTCGAGCCATTTATTTTTTTTTCTCAACTTTGGCCAAATCAAGTTAGGCAAAAGCACTCAAGCTCAGCTGCCTCTCATATATGCTGACAGTGGGCGTGGCTAGAGAGAAAAGGCAGGAGGAGGAGGTGGTTCATATAGGAAGTGGGCGTGGTTGGCCACGCACATCATATATTAAAACGCTCGGCCTGAATGCCTAATGAGCTTGACGGGCCGCGCTGTCGAGAGATTTTCCTCTCGACTTATTGACTTTCATATGCAATTTGGCAGGCCTGAAAGCGTGCGTGTTGCTGGGGGGGAGGGGGCACGTGTGTGTGTGTGTGTGTGTGTGTGTGAGCTGCTTAAATTATGCACCCTGCTCTCCGGCTGCCTCTCGACCTCGACCTCCCCCACCCGTGCGCTGCTGGCATAACAAAGTCACTTGTCAAATGCAGAAAGCAAAGCGAAGGCGAACTGAAATTAAAAGCTACAACAAAAAGCCGAAGATGGGCAGAAGAAACAGCACAGGGCATTGGCTAGAGGGCGGGGGACAACAACAACAACAAAGACAACACTTAATGCAAAAAATATGGATAATGTCATTTTTCTATTGAACAAAATCGAAATCGAGTCGCCTTCGTGTTTCTCCTTCTCCCCCCTGCGAAAGCGTCGCCGCACACTGAAGGACGCTTCGCTTCCTGATGTGATTATGATAAAATATCCTCGAGCAGTTTTATGATTTATGACTTTGAATATGGCAAACAAAACGGCGAACGGCAATGGCAAAGCAAGCATAGAGAGAGGGCGAGAGAGAGAGAAAGGGAGGAAGGTAGAGAGTGCGAGAACTTGTATTGACGGCATTGAGGGGCGCATAAAAAACCGTTAGCAGACAAGTGGAGCTGGGGGAGTGCCCGGCCGGGCCGGGCCGGATGTGCGTCCTGTGCCAAGGACAAGGGCAGCTTGCAATTTATATAGAGAGGGAGAAGGAGGAGGACGAGGATTTAGGTCGGGATCGTGGGGTGTGGCAGGCACAATAAGCACTCGAGTGCGTCGGCATAATTTATCCATGTTTGCCATTCAGCCGCATCGCGCGTATTGGCAAAGTTTGCTGTATACCCTGTATACGATTGGCTGAGCAGATAGAGGGTATATTGTATGAGGAATTCAAATAACAGAAACTGGCCAAAAGAAGTCATAGAAAGAAGTCTTTCTCACGCATTATCTATAAATACGTAACTCCAACTTCATCTCCAATTACAGGGTATCTGCTGCGCAATCACTCTCTTCTCTTCTTTGCCTGCGCCTGCTGCTTTGTTTTTTATGCTTGGCCCAACCACCACCTGATCTGATCGAGGGTCGCTGCCTCAGCTAGCTCAGCGGGTAGGGGGAAAAGGGAGTGGCGCCCATGTCCAGCCTTGTCTGGTCCGGCACTTTTCGCGCATAATTTGCCCCATTGTCGGATTCACTCGCTGCGTGGATGAACTTACCCCGGCGATTGGTTGCCCTTAAGCTGCTTTTGCTTTTAATTTTCATAATTTCCACCCTGCCAGTACCCTTGCCCCGCACCCCTCGCATGCCTTGCGGGGAAAAGCACTTGGCAGCGTCACGCCCAGGACTAAAAAAAAAAAGTCTCGCGCTTTGGAAGGGTTTGCTGCCCTGTGCAGGGGAGAAGGCGTCTCTGGTCTCTCTCTCTCTCTCTCTCTCCAGCTAATTCGTTTCACCTGCAGGCAACACAACGTTTACCAAATTCGACTCGGTTATGTAATCCTTGAGCTTATCTGCTTTTTAGACTCTGCTTAGACCGCAAATTGTTATTGATGATGCTCTTAACATCTGCCGCCCGATAGCAGACCCTGTCTGGCTGTCGGAGAGGGAGAGAGAGAGAGATAAAGAGAAAGGTACTGTGTGTGTGTGTGTGCGAGTGAGGCAATTGATTCGAATGAATTGACAATGCGAGTATTAAGTTAATTTCTGGTATTCTAAGCCAAGATTAGACATAATTCAACATAATGAAATATATGAGAGTCGTGAGTCGTGAGACTAATTGAAGTCGATTTGATTTAGGGATCAGAATATACAAACAAAACTCAACTGGAATATACAACTAATAGTTTAAAATTATGTGAAAATATTTGAATTTTATAGCAAATTTCATATCTATTCCAATTTTGCACAATTTATTTAACTATTTCTTCTGTATCATTCATCATTTTGTAAGCATTTTATGAAGTGAGACTGCAGCAACTCTTTAATGGGTATCTTATTGTCGTGCATGCTCGCGTTACTTGTTTGGGTTTTGCTGCTTAATTTGGCATTCAAATTTGATTTATTTTTAAATGTGATATTAGTTTGAAAGTTTTAGCTGTTTATAGCTAACATATTTTACACACACACACACACGTGCGCAGGCCTGGCACACACCCACACAAACACACACGCTGGGCCTGGCGCACACAACCCACACAGTCGTGTGTCTAGACGCCGCGTCACTTGGATTACACGCAAATTTCTGCCAATGGTCAAGTGTTTGTTAGCGGGGTGTGTGTGTGTGTGTGGGAGGACTTGACTGCGTATGCTTTGCGAGAGGCTGCATTCAACAGGGCGTGTCAGGGAGCTACGTCTGAGCCCCAAAAGGTCGAGGCAAAAGGTATTCGCAGTGGGAGTTTAGGAAGTAGGCGAATTAGGCATCAGGGTGTCTATATATGTATGTCTGTACTATCGAGGGTTGCTGCCGATGATGAAGCATCAGTTACCACAAAAGAAGACAGTATGTTGAGTGTGTGTGTGTGGGTGAGTGTCTGGCTGTGTGTGTGTGTGTGCTTCGCTTGGCTAAATTATTGTTGCTCGAATTTGGCTTATTTTGATGAATGCAATGGTCACGCACAGACGACCCTCCGTCGCACTCGCAGTACAAATGAGACATATGAAATGTAATCTAATGAATTTGATGATCTATTGTCACACACACACGCACACACACCAGCACACACACACACATCCAGACTCAAGGGGAGCAGGAGAGTGGGAAAGCTGCTGTAAGAGAGATAGCGCGAGAGTGTGTGATGTGAGCAAGGCAGGCAGCAAAGGCAGTGCACTGTGAGAAATTTCAAGGGAATTTTTAAAATATAAAATATATATATTATTATATATAGGATTATTGCTACAATCAAAGCAAATTTAGTAAATGTAAGCTATATATTTTGAGCTGCTAAAACTTTAATAACCCCACTCAATTTCTCTATCTTTCTTAGTTCTACTGCTGGCACTATGGAAACCCTCTTCGTTTCGTTCAGTGTAACGCTGAGCCTAGTGCCTGAGCCTAGTCAAAGGCTTTTTAAAGTCAACTCGTTGCCTACTTTGTATGCGTGCCTAGACTTCTGTATACATGTACGTACATATATATGTGTGTGAGTGTGTGTGTGTGTAAGGGGTGTGGGTGTTGTTGTTTTGTTGTTTACCCCACCACACCGCCCCCGCCCCCCTCCCACGCTGCTGCTGCTGCACGTTGTGCACATCTTTAGCATCTATCAGTCTGTAAAGCTTCCTTCCTGCCTGCCAGGGCCGAAAGGAACGTGCGACTATGCGTGAGATACCCCTGTTCTGCCCACCGCCTCATCCTGCTCGTCGTCGCCGCCTCTTTGTGTTATTTTGGAATGCGGCGACAGATATGCATATGTGAAGAGACACACACACACACACGCACAATGTAAGTGTGTGTGTGTGAGTGTGCTCATTCATTCATTTCATTCGAAATGTCTCTATCCATCTCTCACTGCCGCCTGCAGCATGCCCGCCCGCCCTCTTCCTTTTTGGGCCCCGCCTCAAAGGGGCCATATTCAATTTAGCAACAGAGAAGAAGATGACAAAACGATTGCTTTCGACTGCTTGTCATACGGATGATGAATTGTTTCTGTTCTTGCCTGTCCGCCTGCCCGGCTGCCTGGCTGCCTGGCTGCCATCCAGCCTGAGCCTGGACCAAGCGACCCAACGGCCAAGCCGGCCGAACGACCGCATCAAACTGTCATACTCCCTTCTCCCTCTCCCTCCATCATACCCACACACACCTCTTTCCCTCAGTCTGCTGTTGCATATTTATGCCTACTCTCTCTCTGTCTGTGCGTGGCAAACTTAAAGCGGATATTAAATTCGGGGCAATTAGGTTGATTTGAAAATAAATATAGAGAACCACCAGGTGGCAGCATAGGTTGTCGATTAAGTAGAGCTGGAGAAAGTAACTGAAACTAGGCAAAAGGTAGAGAAAGATATGCGCCTCATTTTGCTTAAGCTATAATTATTGTAGAATACTTTTACATAAAATATCTCAAACTCATTAAAGTAGTTAAAGTAGAAGCAGGAAAGCTAAAACAAGCAAGGATTTAAGACAAATTCATACTGAAATAACTGAAATCGTATAGTGTACAGTACAACCCATTTTCCCTGCGAAAAGCTAAGCCTAAGTAAAGTCTTTGATTCACTGACCTTTGCGCTGCATGTGCCCGAATAAGTGTGCTTTTCAAGTGAATACTCAGAGTGGGATAGAGTGGGTTACTCCAGAGGAGAAGGAGTAGAAGGGCAACACCGGCAAATCAATTAGTTCGATGCATGCAAAACGCAAGTTGGCATTATTTGGCGCACTTCCGTTTCCGCTGCCACGTCGCATTGCATCGCAGCGCAGCGCAGCGCTGCGCATCGTTGCCAACAAACAAAACTAATTACAAGCATTTTCATTAACGCCTACGACTGAGCTAACACTGCATAGGTGTGTGTGTAAGTGTGTGTATATTTGCTTGTGTGTTAGTGTGTGTGTGTAGGGCAACTACTTAAAAGTCGATGCGCCAAGAAGGCAAAGGCAAGGCTAAAACACTTTTGCAGTCTCTTAAGTGACAACGGGGCAACTAATTCAGCAGCAGCGGCAGAAGCAGATTGCGTTGGGGAAGTTAGAGAGAAAGGACGAGAAGCCAGGCAGAGTAGAGAGTGGGGGAAAAGTGGAAGAGTGGGCAGGTTGCTTCGGCGGGCATTGGAGGAAAACAAAGTTCCCTGACGCTGTTGCAAACTTTACCGCCAATGCGGCGCGGCTTCAATCTAGTAGAATTTTTATGCGCAACTAAAACCCAAAACAAGCAAGTTCCAACCCTCTACCTCATCTTCTTCCCCCCCATCCCCCCTTCAAATCCAACACCGTTGCATAGTGCACAGTGCAATGAAACTATGCTTAAACTGGTTGAAAATTATTTCTATAATTTGTTTAGGCAAGCCAAAGAAGCTTGACACTCTGATAAAGCTTATGCTAATTGTCTAACTCGTTTGTGTGTTTTTGGGGAACTTTGTTGGAGAATTTTATACTAATTGCAGATTTCTTTATCAAATCAACTAACATATTTCAGAGTTTAAAACAAATGTTGTTCCTTTGTTTGTTGTTAATCGGTTTATGGCGCACATGATATTAATTATGCAATTTTTCTTTAGTTTCTATAAACTTGTTAAGCAGGACGAACGAATGGGATACACCAAATATACAGCATATGGAATTGGGAAGCAACCATGGACTAAACTGACTACAGGATGTTCTAGGCAAGAGAAGACTTGGACTGAGCTTACTTATATTAACTGCAAAATATTCGTATTATAGGGTTGTTTTTGTCTATATAGCTAGATGTATATACACTTCTCTCTGCGTCAAGCATATGTAGTTAATTTGAATCTATAGATCTATGCACTGACTTGTCTAATTAGTTTAGTATAATCAAATCAAATGAATGAAATTTGTGCTTAATTTGCCACACTGTGCGCACACAGTGCCAGTGCGCCTGAGCCTCGACGAGTTGCAAGTGGCAAGTGGCGAGTGAATTGTCTAATTACAGCTGCCAGTAGCAAGACAAAGCAGCGCCGCTTCCACTTGTTGTTGTGGCCGACGATGTTGTTGTTGCTGTTGTTGTTGTTGTTGTAGTTCTAGTCTACCGTTGTCAGGGACAGGCTGAGACATCGCTTGGTCTGAGACAGGGACGCCCTTTGTTGTTGCCATCGCGTCGGCAGTCGAAAACATCTTAAGCACATTTTTAATTAATTTAAATGCGTTAAGTTGCTTGCACTTCATTTGGCGATGTCCTCAACATGCCCATATACTACAACTACCTTAGTCCTAACAGCAAGCTAAGACAACCAAGCACCCACCCACCCTACTGCCACTTGAAGTCGCCCCCAATCTTCTCAAGAGTTCGCTCACTACTCCACTTATCTCGATAACTGTGAATTTAATTGCTTTAATCCAATTTATCCACTCGTATTTTGCCAGATCAACGCATTTCGAGCATAATCTTTATGTTGATTTATCTCTAGTTCGTATAGTTTTCGATTAGCCCAAATAAGGTTATTAGTTTTCGAAGTATCTGTATAAGCAGGAACTGGGAAGACGTAGAAGTTAATGGAAAAACATCTTCCAAAAGCGAAGAACTCAGGAGACTGAGGACTACTCAGAGTTTTCTCAGCGCAGTACAAGAAACTCAATAGCATAACTGGAGGCGATTCGTGGTAAAGAAAAAGGATTCAATATATAATTTCATGATATATTTTAGATGCCTTCTCTCTATACACTCAATCATGAATGTTAACTCTATACCGAAACCAAATTAACTTATAGTTTTTCCCAGCTTCTTTCAACTTGACTTGAACATGCTGCAAACCCGATTTAACTGGGAAATTAAGAGGTGGCAATGGATCGATATGGATGTGGATGTGAATGTGGATGGAAATGAGTGAGAATGACTGGCGGACTTTGTCTGTGATCAATACTCGCGCCTGCAAACTGTCAGTGCGGCTGTCTCCGCATCTGTCTCTCTCTCTTGGTTTCTCTGTGTCTCGATGTCCTCGCTGTCCGGCTGGGAAGTGGCCGAAAAGTCTATTATGCCGACAACTGGCAACAAATTGTGCAACTTAATTAAAGAAACGCTGTTAAGCTTGGCCATTGAGCGCGCTTGTGGGGCGGCGATGCACACGCCTCCGCACACATCAGTCACATATGGATGAATGCGATGGCACCGCGGCGGTGAATCGCTATCGATGGTATCGAAGAGTGTGCGCGGGACAGACAGGGAAAGACGAGGACGAGGCGAAAGGCAAAGAGCTTTTTGCATTATAACGCAATTCAATGGAAACGGAACGAAGCTCGCGACTTCAGTCAGGCAGAGAGGCAGAGGCAGGCGAGGATTGAGAATGGATAGAGGGAGAACGAGAACGGGACAGTGCGGGTTTCGTCTGCCAAAAGGGGCAATTTCCGTGCTGAAAACGATGGCGACAGCAGAAGCAGCGGCAACTGCAACAGCAGCAGCAACAACAGCAACAACAACAACAACTGATGCTGCAACGAGACAAAAACAGCGTAAAAACCGAAACGAAACAAAAATGAAATCGTATTCTGGATGGAAAAAAAGTGCGCGCTGCTTTTAATTGAAAACGCAAATTGGTCATCAATTAATTTGACATATATAGACGGATCGAAAGCGGCCAAAAAACTACGTCGGCAACCGATTTGCAACTATGATGAAGCTGCCCCCGCTTCACCACACACACACACACAGACACACACACCACACACACGCCGACTACAGCTACATCTGCAGAACAGAACTCTCTTGTTTTCACCACACCCACACACACACAGTCTGTATACCATGTTCAGTTTTTCATTCCGTCTGTTAAGCATGCACAAAGGACACAACCCACAACTAACTCGTCATATCTACCGATTCGCAAATTTAAAGCTACTTCCGTTTCGAAATTTGCAATATATATTGTCTGATTCAGATTGTTGTCTGGGCTATTCTGTTAGAGTTTTTGGTCTACTGAAATTGATTTGGTCAGCGGGAGAGAGAGCGAGCGTTAGCCTATAAAATGATTTTAGATTTTGAACTGTAACCATAATGCATCATTTTGTTAAATGTTTTATTTTTTTTTCTACGAATTTTTTTTTACCTTTTTTGGCCACATTATTGTCGAATATGTAAAAAGTAATTGAACAAATTAGACATATAAATTGTTGTAATTGTATAGGTCGAGGTCAGTTGGTTTTCTATAGATGTCAGATCGGTTAATCTGGTTGCAGATATGATGTTTAAGTTTTTGGCACATAGCTAGGAATTTTTTTTATGGTATATGCAACTCAAGTACTCTGTAGACTCCTCTATTTGAGATATATCTATCCATAAATCTCTTACTAAAATAATGATTAGAGTAGTTCCCCTTTAGCTAGATCTAGGATTCCTTCGCTATGCCAATTCTACTCTCACTATACCGAAATATAATTTTGATCTGACTTAAGCTCTCTTTGTTGCCCTCCCTCCACACACTCTCTCCCCTCTCCCTCTCTCTCTGCTCCGCTCTTCAACCTGATGACAAAGTTGTTGTGGTACCGCTTCGCCATCGCCATCTCCATCGTGGTGGTCGTCATAAAGTTTCAGGAGAAAGAAAACTAATTTTTGTCAGCGTCGTTGGTGTTGCGACTGACAAGTGACTTAGCCAGACAGCCCACTCCTCGCCCAGTCTCCACTCCAATCTCTCTGCTCCTGCCCCTCGCTCCACGCTGCGGCATAAATACAAATTTTGTTTGGCAATATGCGCGCCGCGTATTTTGTTGCAAAAGTCTTGCATTAATCTAAATATTTGCATGCTTACGGCGGGGGAGGAGGTGAGGGGGGAGGGAGGATAAAGGATAAGGGTGTCAAGTAATAGGAATAGTCCTCTGATGCGCCTCGGTCGTGGATGCGGATGCGGACCCTTTTTTCCGTTTTTTTGGGCTTTGCCTATTTATTTATTTTCATCCTTCGTCGCCAAATTGTCAACGACTTTTAGGAGGGGGAGTAGGTAGGCGGCGGAGGAGGAGGAGGGGGCGTAGCCTGCGCCTGCATTGGCCAAACTCACATTTAAAATGCATTTCGCATGCAACGTCGACGCCGACGCCGCTCGGCATTTCCATTGCAAATGCAACAGACAAAGACAAAGCAAGACGCCAAAATAATCATCATCATCATCATCATCATCGTCACCGTGCTGGGAAACAACATCATCATCATTATTAGGGCCAGCAAGAGGGAGCGGCGGGAAGGAAGGGAAGGGAAAGAGACGTTGTTGAATGCAACGTCGCCGGAAATATAAAAACGCTTTATTTATTTGTATTTTCAGACTTTCCTCACTCTCTTTCTCTCGCTCACCCGTTCTCGCCACTTCGTAGCGTTTTTTCCCCCTATTTTTTTTTGTTTATTATTACTTTTATTGCTGTTTTCGTTGTTGTTGTTTTTATTGCTGTTGTGTTTATTGTTGCTGTTGCGTTTCAAGTAATCAAAATCGTTTAAACGAATTCGCCGAATTTGCATTTTGTGGCCAAGTTTAGGCACAACGTCATGCAATCGCTTGGGATTTCTCCTCCTTCTTTTCTTCTTTTTTCTTCCTTTTTCTGCATTCTCTGTGCAGGTTGTTTCTTCGCTAACCCCCTACGGTTTCATGGTACATTGTGGCAATGGAACGTCAGAAATGTTTAACTTTATTCACTGCAAAAAAGGGGGGACCGAACGTAAATGATTTAACTTAATTCACATTTCTGGCTTGATTAATGCTTCGATTAAAGTTTCTGTTTAAAATTTAAACAATTCTTTTTATAGGGAAAACTATGATTAAACTGTGGGTATGGTAGTGTAGGTTACTTTAAGTTATGTAGGCTTAACTTTTAAAACTTTAGGGATACTTCAAGGCTGCCCCTACAGGCAGCTTAAAGTTTTTTACTACAGATCGAATGTCTGTTTTGGGTTGTGTTCCACTTTCCAGCTGTCACTTATTTTTGCACTTTTCGAAACGGTTTTTTTTCGAATTTTCTTCATCGTGTTCGTATCGCTGTAGGGAATCCCCCACACAAACACTTTATGAGGCACTGTAACCTTCTCGCTCTCCCTCTCTTTCTCTCTGAAGCTATAAAATACTTGCTATAAATTCAGCTGTTTCGGGTTTGTGACCATGCTACGAGCACAGGAAATGGGAGCAGCTCCTTCGCCATGCCACATGAGGCAGCTCCCCCCTATTCCTCGTGCCATGGGGTTATCTGCTGTGCATGTGTGAGTGTTGCCATGCGATAATCGTAATGTTAACCCATAAATTGTCATAACTCTGAAATCGAGTAAAAAAAAAAAAATGCAAATAAATCATAATCATTTTTCATAATTGCCAACATTTTTTTTCTGTTGTTGCCTTCGCTCTACAGATTGGCTAATGGAAACTGGTTGGCAAAAAGTGTTGAGGTGAGAAGGTTATGGATAACTTATCGATTGCTGCTGCATATATATATATATACATACATATATATAAATATTCGTACAATTTGAATATCATGCGATTCATTTTCGTACGTTTATTGCTCGGGCTAAGGTTGCAGCTGCCCAATTATCAACTAATTTAAATTTTTCTCTTCCTCTCTGTCTGTCTGTCCCTCTATTGGCACTTGAAAAACCTCTGATAAATTTCATTCTTTGCCATAACAACAACAACAAGAAGAAGAACACTTTGCAGAACAAGAGGCAACTGTTGTGTATTTCATGTTTTGTGGCAAACATCAAAATAAAATGCATTTTGAAGGTTTCACCTTTAGTTTTACTCTCCTCTCTGTATCTGTCTCTCTCTCTCCCTCTCTCTCTCTCTCTGTACGTATTGTTGCAGCTGTAAAACCAACAGTGGCAGCAACAGCAATATGTTTTATAGACCACTGCGACTAGCAGATATCCTGTAAATATAGATATAGATATGTGACTTGTATTAATACTATATCTTTATATTTTTAGATAATCTGCAACTTATATGATGGGAATATAATAAGCTGGCATTGCCTGCTTAATTCGCAAACGGAAAAAAAGAGGTAAAAGAAAAGGAATCAATAATAAAATAAGCATATGATGTAAACAACCTTCTTTTTTGCAGGCACTAACGCTTACAGGGTATAGAAATGGATGAGTAGCCGAGAGTATTACAAGTTGAGCTAGCCAAATTGGTTGGATTACACACACACACACACACACACACACACACACACACTCGGAGAGATAACGATAGAGTGCATGCTACAGGGTGGAAAAGGAGATGGAGTAAGTGGATGGGGGGCACACAGGTAGATGAAATGTGGAATGGCAGCAGCCGATAAACTCGAATTGCACTTGAAACTTAATTACGAAACTCGCAAATGCAAAATGCAAATGCAAATACCTGACAAAGCCAAAGCTGCAGCAGCAGCCTCGACAGAAGCAGAGACAGGGATAGCAGCGGCAGCTTTAGCGTGTGGCAAGTGGCGCTGTTTATACGTCTGAACGCCTGGCTAAGTGCTTTGCCCTCCCATCTATCTGTATGTATCTGTGTGCCACATGGCGTATGAGTTATATGCATGAATGCCAACTGAATGTGTCTATAATGTCTATAATGCACTATAACTCGGGCACTTCTCATCGTCATCTTGTTAAGTAAATGCTAAACATAGTTGGGAAACTCTATACAACAGCCTCCCTCCCCTCTCTAGGGTCCCTGGGGGCACTCTGTTTGTATCTGTGTATGTCTGTGTGTGTGTCCACTCACTTATGTAATTAAGTGTCTTGTTAAAACGGAAATGGAATTCGGTTTTGCCTTTAATTTACATTAATTGACGATGCATTTATGCCAATGGCCACGAGGGACACAGTGCCCCCTCTTCGCCCCTGCTACCCCTACTGCAACTTGTTGGTATTTATTGTTTGGGATTAATGTCCGTCTGCCAGTCTGTCCCTCTCTGGTGTTTGCATTGAAAAATGCATGACACGATGTTGCGTACTTGCAACTTGGCTTTAATCGCCCGGCATTAGGCCACATGCAATATGCATGCCTCCAGCTCAGTAGCAGACAGCAGAGCAGGGCTGTCTCTCTCTCTCTCTGTGTGTGTGTAAGGGTAACCGGGTTATGCACTGACCCCATTCGAGAGAGCAACACACACACACACACACACGCAACACAACAAAATGCCAATGGCCAGCGGGCATTATTAATGGCACTGGGAGTGCACTTAGTCCGGGGCAGGCTGAGCGAGAGAGAGAGAGACAGAGAGAGCTTTGATTTATTCATTGCCACAAAACATTCACCATTCACTATTCACTATTCAGCATTCACTATTCACTGTGCTCACCATTCACTGACCTGGCATTTCACATTTAACTATAACAATTATTGTTATTTATATTACAATTATCTGTCCTAGAGAGAATGATAAAGAGAGAGGGAAAGAGAGAAAGAGAGAGAGGGGAAGGGGTATATTGCACTCGTCCTTGTACTCAAAATAATAATATAGAAAAGGCCTCTCGTTGTCATTTTCAGTGCAAATAAATTTTGCATCGAGGGCATCTATTTCATCCAAATTACTCTTCAGTGCAGAGTATGAGCTATGAGTCTGTCTAATATTAGGTGAAGTTTGACATGATTTTTCTGCCAACATTAAGTATTGTCTATAATCAATTTAAACACTTGTTTAGTACTTAATATGACCTCCACAACATATTAAAAGTAAAAATTTGGGATTTGAAAATTTTTAGAAAAAAATTTCGTAGGGGGTACCCTTACCTTAAATTCGCGCGAAAAAGTAGAAAATTTTGAAATAGTCAATTTTAGTTTTTTTAAAATGTTATTTATCTAAGGATGTTAAAACATGAACAAAATGTCATTCCGCTTGAAAATCGCTTGAGTTTAAAGAAAGTTATGATGGGTTGTATTGAGGTTAGGAGTCGTGTCGAGGGTCTCTTACATGTCAAATTTTTAGTCGGTTTGCACATGATTTTTGGGCAAAAATTAAGTATCTTCCAAAACACTTTTAAACACGTGTTTAATACTAATTTTAACCTCCTCAATCGATTAAAAGTGAAAATACGCGATTTAAAATTTTGAAAAAAAATTGTTTCTGAAAAATCATAGGGGGGACCATTACCTAAAAATGGCCAAAAAGTCGAAAATTTTCAAAATGTTTATTTCGATATTTTTGAAATGTTGAATCGTTAAGAATGTTAAAACAAAAACAAAATGTCATTCCGCTTGAAAATCGCTTGAGTTTAAAGAAAGTTGGAGTGAGGTCATGGGTCCTGTCGAGGGTCTCCTACATGTCAATTTTTTAGTCCACTTGGACTTGATTTTTGGTCAAAAATTAAGTATCTTCCAAAACACTTTTAAACACTTGTTTAATACTAATTTTAACCTCCTTAATCGATTAAAAGTGAAAAATCGCGATTTAAAATTTTGAAAAAAAAAAATTTCTGAAAAATCATAGGGAGGACCCTTAGCTAAAAACTACAAAAAAGTCGAAAATTTTCAAAAAGTCTATTTAACAGTTTTTTAAATGTAGAATTACTAAAGGCCTTAAGACATAAATAAAGGGTACTTAACGCATACAAATCACTTTAAATCAAGTTATGGTCTGGGGAAAGTGAGGTTGGATGACCTAAAATTAACTTATAGTGTATACTTTACCCAAAAACATATTTATAGAGCGTGTGAATATTCCACTAGGTTTCTCTATTCACTTTACATAGAAATGAACTTAAGTGAGGACTGCGCAGCTTATCGATTGTCTCACACGACCATGATGACTATAACTATGCTAAATATAGCTGAAGTGCTGGAAATGACAATTAAAAAGGGATTAACTCACACAAATGTGTTCGATAAATGAGTCTCTGTGCGCGAGTAAATGTCGCTAGTGTTGGTGAGCTATTTGGTGCAGTGTGTAAGTGCGTTGTGCAACACTGGCCACGTAGCGAAATCGTCGTATTATGAACACGCTTGAGTAATAAAAAGACGTCAGCAAGGTTTTCTCTCTCTCTCTCTGTGTGTGTGTGCAACACGACGAGGTCAGGTCGCAAAAGAAAGAGAGAGCTAGAGAGGGTGAGGGGTATAGGGAAAGGCTGAGGCAATGGGTAACAGGTAACGGTAATTGAAACAAAAGTTGAAGCCAAGAAACGGCACAGCATACGTTGCGGCGCCTTAAAAACCCATTTCCAACTGTTGACACGTGCCGCGTCGTGCCGCGGCCTGTGCAAGTCGAGACTTCTCTCCGGCATACCCCATGCAGAGAGAGAGAGAGAGAGGGGGGCATACCTCCCGCTTCCATTCCCATTTCGCTGGCGTTGTCCGTAAACGAAAATCACGCGGCCGCATGCGAAGTAAACAACGTGAAATGAAAGTCATGCGTCGCATTTTAAAACCGCAAGGAACATGTCTCGCAGGACGTGGTCCTCCCTCCCCCTCACCCCAACGGCTACACCCGCTACACCTTGCTCGCTGCCGCCCCCTCTCTTCCCCCCTCGCCGCTGTGTGACGCCCCCGCGGAAAGAGATGCGCATAATTTAAAATACAAATTTGCTGGCAACGTCGTCGCACGAGATGAGATGCGTCCGCCCCACTGCCTCTGCCACAAGAGATATATAGAGAGACAGAGAGAAAAAGAGAGAGAGAACTTTGTCCGCAGCGTCGCCTGAGCGATGCATTTGTAAATACGCCTCATTATTGTGCAGGTACCTGGCTACCCCTACACCCCCCTACAACCCAACCCAGCCCATCTTCCCCGCCAGCGTCATTCGTCACGTCGCATGTTGTACGCGGCGGCGGCGACGGCGGCGGCTACGGCGTTTCGTGCAGCGCCACAGGAAATGGCAACAAAGTACAAAGCAATTTAATAAATGCCGGAATCACGTGAAGGTGTTAAGCAAAACATTTTGCAGCAATGACCACGTTGGGGTCCCCCTAACACACGTTACGTTACACGACACGACACGACACGATACCAAAAAAAAAATGCGACACGACACGCAGCTAGTCCGAAATTGAAATTCAAATCTACATCCACATCCTCGCAGACTCACGCACAGCTGAGCAGGTGGGCAAAAGTGAGTGGCGAAGGCTTTCTTCAGCTCGTTAGGCAGGCACACTTTCTTATCGCATGTGTAGATAAGCGGCTATCGATCATTTGCAAAGAGATAATGAGGCTAAAGCTGAGGCTTGATGGGGTTAAGCAGTAGGGATGGCCTGTAGTCAGTCTGTTTTATTATCGATAGCAGCCTGCCAAAAGTACAGACAAATCAATGTAGAATTAAAGAGGTATTTTAATTTTGGTACTAGAAACTTCATAAGAAAATTCAGTCTCTTATTTTATTTATTATTATAATTTAAATATTCTCTCTTTTTATGCTGATGTTTTTCTCTTTTTGTCTCTATCTCTGCTTCTCTCTGCGTCTTCTGCTCCAGCCTAATTTGACATATGCATTTATTCATTCATTCATTCTCTTATTTCTGCACTCATTCATTTATTCGCTTTAATAACTGTCAATATGGCGAAGTTTGCAGTCCGTGCAGCTGTCGCCGTTGCCGTCGCTGTTAATAATGAACGAGCAGCGGCGGCGACAAGGCGGCGCGTCGCGTCGCGATGTTGGCGTATTAAATGCGACAACAACAACGAAAACAACAAGACTGCAGACCCTGATCTTATGGCCAGTTGCCACGCCCTGTGTCCAAGCCAGCCAGACTGTGTGCGCCTCTCTTTTGCAGGACATTCGACCGTAGAGGTCGCTTGCACTCTGCTTGTGCTTTAAAATTACACTGCAAAGGGTATATCGACAATATTGTGGGGTTTGTAACACATGGAAGTAGGTGTGGCATCGGTTTTATAGAGTGTATTTTATAGATTTAGTTTAATTTCTGTTTATATAGATATACTAATACTATTCTCTTTATACAGATCTTAAACAAACACGCTAAGCGTAAGGAAAATCAGAGGAAATGTGAGAGAAAATCTTAAGTACTGGACATATCTATATGCACTATAGATACAGGGTGAGTGAAATGGAAATATCTGCTTAGACCTATGCATTATAACACGCTTTTTTTTTTAGATATATCAACGGAAGGAACCAAGTGAGCTGACACAGAACGAAAAGGTCTAATTTTGTCTTAAGTTGTTACCATAGTCTTCACTAAACTAGGTTTATATAGTATATAGGGCTTATTTAAGGTATTGTGTAGAGTATCTGCAGCTTCACTTACTCATCATAGCTTTCCCGCTCGCCCCATTCTCAATTTTCTTGCTTTATTTTGTGTTTTTCGCAATTTTCTTTTCATACACATATTTATATATGGTCAGTGATTCGCACTCGTCGTATTCACATCCGCATTCACATTCACATTCGCAGTCGCAGTCGCGTGTATTCGCATTCGCAGTCCAGCTTCGTCTCGTTGACATCAATTTGTAATTTCAATTAAAAATTTAAACTGCAAAAAAGCGCAAGAGCATTCAATTCCATTGGCGCTGCCATTTAACGTTGTCGCTGGCTTCGCTTCCTCCTGCTCCCTGCTCCACTGAAGACTCCTCACCTGACTAACACGCACATTGCCTTTTGACCCCCGTCTGTCTGTCTGTCTGTCTGTCTGTCTCCTCCCCCTCCCTCCCAGCTTGGCTTGTATGCGGGCATAATTTCATATGGCGTATGCTACAAATGGCTGCCTGAGGCATTTAATTTGATTTCTTTCTGCAAATAGCTTTGCTCCATAGGCTGTGGTAGGGAGTGGGAGAAGAACAGACTTATATCTTGTATTTTATATCAGAGTCAGAGTTCTTTAAGCTGCGACTGTTGGTATTTTAGGGCATATTCTAGGCAAACAGAATATTTAAAGCCTCAATAGGACCTGCCGCAGCATTTCATGTTATTCATAGTTAAAACTCATGAATTTCTATATATGCAAACAATTTTCTACCCTAATTCTCGAGATAACCTTGACATAAACGCAATTTTTAATAATTTCCGGAAACTATCCTTAACTCTTCAAAATGTTTCAATTGTTGTTTTCTTTTTTGATTTACCTTGACTTGAGTTTGCACCTTAAAATTTTGACCGTATTTCGGCGACTTTCTACAGCCTACCTACCTGCCTACTTGAGTTTTCAGGATCCTTCAATAAATTAGAAAAATAAAAAAAGGGAAAACTCAAACTTTGCATAACATTTACCCGTGCCTCGTGCCGGGGAATAATGCGTCATAATCAAGCTTGGAGAGCTCTTGCGACTCTTTACTCTCGACTCGACTCAATCTTAAGTTATTTCTGGCAGAAAACGATTCATCATGTGCGTGTGCCTGTGCCTGTGCGTGTGTGTGTGAGTGTTGAGAAACGATTTAAAATTTATGTTTTGACAACCAAAAAAAAAAAAAAAAAAAAAGAAAAAAAAAAGTGATGACATAACTCTTGAGTGCTGTACAAATAGGTAGGATGATTGGTGGAAAGGGAGGCAGGCGAGAGTGAAAGGGCGCATAGGTGCTGAAAGTGCTACCACCTGATAGAGAGTGGGGAGGGAGGGGATTGGGTTGGGGTTAAGGTATGATTTGAAGTGGGCCAAGGCGGGTAAGAGGCGTACCGGGGGGGCGTATGATGTATGCAGATGTTGGAGGACTCTTGTGGCACGGAATGCTGCCGTTTCCGCTGCTCGCCCGAGCCCCTCCATTAGACATGGAAAGTGTCAACTTCCGCGTTCCTGCACACACACACACACACACACACACACAGAGAGGGAGCAGTAGAGAGAGAGAGGGAGTGAGGGCGCACTCACTTGTGTTGTCGCTGGTTAAAAGCATGTCAAATTTTTACACACACTCAAAGCGAGAAAGGATTGGAGTGGGAAAGGGGAGGGTAGCACGCCTGCGAGAATGCATGATTGAATGATTGAGAAATTAATACACACACACACACACACACATACAGACGCGCGTATCGACCACACACACATACAGACAGAGAGATGGGGAGGGTAAAAAGAGCAGCACGCTGGGCGCGCCATCAGCTTCAACGTGAAATTATTCCATTTCACTTTACAACTGAATGCAAATTACATGCTGTAATTTCCTGCAAGAAAGCAAGAAATGAAGCGAAATGAATGTGGCACACACACACACACACACAGACACAGGCACACACTCACATGCAGGCATGCCACACACCCACACATACACCCAGGCACACACGCATGCGGCGAATGTATTTGCGCCAAGCGGAAATAAAAATAAATTCGAAAAGTTAATATTAAATGTGCTACATTGGAAACATATTGTGTGGCAGCCCGCCCACGCAGCGCGCCTCACTCTCACTCTCTCACACGCTGCGCTCCCTCTCCCTCTCCCTCTCTCTGTCTCTCTCTCTCTTACTCTCTCCTGCACGTCTCTCGCTTCGCTTGCGCTGATTTTCCACATGCCTAGCAGACAACCAGGCAGGCAAAGCCTTTGTGTCCTTCCCCACACCCACGCATTAAGATGGCGCTGCCGGCGGGCAGTGCGAGATGCGAGGCCTATCGACCCTCCGCTGTGTCCCCTTCTCCCCTCTCTCTCTCTCTTCGTTTTGCCACGCCTTTGCCGCTCTTCGATCCGCTGGCCGTAAACAATTGCGCATTTTCAGCGCCGTTTGCTTACATTTTTTACTCGACTCGCGCTCGCTCGCGTTTTTATATTTCTCCTCGCTTATATTTTGCAGTTCAACATACCCTGTAGCATTGATTCAATCAACAGATAGGGTATACACTATGTATTTGTGCGTGTCTAGCTGGGTTAGGCTTATTTTATGATGATGTTAAAAAAAACAATATATCCTTTATTCTATAGATTAAAAAGTATATCGGTAAAATGCTAGATTTATAATATTTATTATATTATTATATTATGTTATATTTATTATATTATTATATTATATAATATTTATTATATTATTGTATTATATAATATTTATTATATTATTGTATTATCTAGTATTTATTATATTATTATATTATATTCATATTTAAACAAGAACAATAGGCTTTAGCTGTAAAAAAGATTTTACTACTAATTTTTCTGTACTTTCGTTATTGTAGACAGAAATATTTGCAATACTATCGATTACTAGCTACAATCTATTATTATCTCCTATCGTTGCTTTCGATTACTAGTTACTATCAATACTATCGATTACACTGCAACTTACTATCGATAACTCTGCAAATTAAAGGGATATCTGCAAGTCAGGCTGCCTCGTTGAATCATATTGCGAATTTCCTTTTATTTTGCCTTTTCACTTCGTGCATTTTTTACATTTTCATATGGCGCATTTTCCATTGCATTTCTGCTTCTTTTTTAGTCGCTTGTCTTTTTTTCTCATTTTCCCTTTTTTTCTGATATTTTTTTTTTTTTTTGTATTTTTTCTCGCTGTTTTATTTTTGTGTTGCTCGCTTTTTGTGTTTTCGGTTTTCTTCTTTCTTTTTAATTTGCGCGCCATTTTTTGGGCTTGCAGTTAATTTTTTATTGTTATTATTTTCATTGTGCCGCATCGCAGTCGCAGTTGCAGTTGCAGTTGCAGTCGCATCTCTCATCGCATTGGATAAAGCCGCCAATGCTGACGCCGACGCCGCGCTGCCGCTGCCGCCGCCACTTGGTCAATTCGCGTTTTTTAGTCAACGCGTAAAATATGCTTAAATATTTTAAATTTAATCACACGCTTCGCTGGCTCTCGGCAAATACGTCAATGCATATGCAAACAAATAATGTAAAGCGGCAGGGGCGTGCGTGCAAAGGGGAACATAGGGGGAGAGATGTGAGTGCGAAATCTCTCTCTCTCTCTCTCTCCCTCTCTCTCTCTCTCTCTGCTCCCCTATTTGCCTGTAGGCAACTTCATGCAACACACACGCATTGCTTTCCGCTTATAACATACCTCACCCGAATCGCTCCCTGTCTCTTTCGCACCCTCTCTTCGTCTCCCTATCTCTGTCTCTTTTCTTTTTGCACCTCGGGCTGCAGTTGACCGCGCATTAACCGCAATTAAAGCTGCGCTTTTTATTGCACCAGTTCAACATAGTAAATCCCCCAATCTTCAAAAATGTTGTATATACTCTATATGCCTGGCTTAAAATTCACTTATTCACATATTCCCCACTTATTATATTCAATTAAAATAGATCTAAACTATCTATTATATATTTCCAGTTAATTATTATATTATCATATTAACTATATATTATATATTTTCCGCTTATTATTTCAATTAAAATATATCTAAACTAGTAACTAATTTTAACATATATATTTGTAAATTTAAACAAATTTTGAATATTACGAGTTCCGGAACCAGTTCATTTTCGATTTAATAATAATATATTTTTCTCTTTTTCTATTTACAGCTTAACCTGCTTCAGTTATAATGGATAATCATGCGCTCTAGGGCAAGTTCATGTTCATAGTTCATATTTCATCATATTTACTGCTCCTTGAACTAGTTCATTTTTGCATATTTTAATTTATTTAACTCTTACTGATCAGAGCACTTTCTTTTAATGTTAACTGCATCTATAACTAGTTCATAGGCAGTGTCAACCCTTCTCCTATTAAACTAATTGCTGTACTAGTTACAATTCTACGTGAAACTAGTTCCTTGTCTTGTGCTAGTTTCCCTGCTCATAGGATGAGCATTTGCTCATTTTCTCTCCCATATTTTGATCCTACTTCTTGTTCCCCTTAATGTATTTAATTTTACTGATCAAAGCACTTTTTTTTAATGTTAACTGCATCTAGAACTAGTTCGTTGGCAGTGTCAATCCTTCTCCTGTTAAACTACTTGCTGAACTAGTTCCAATTCCAGGTGAAACTAGTTCAACAAAGTTAAACCTAATGCTTTACTAGTTCCTTGCCTTGTGCTAGTTTCCCTGCTCATAGGATGAGCATTAGCCCATTTTTACTCCCATATTTTGATCCTACTTTTTGTTCCCCTGTTATCTTTGCCCTTTTTGGTTCCAGTTCCAGTTCCAATTAGACACAAGTTTCAAAAATTTCAAAGTGCTTTTGACAAAGAACTACACTAGTTTCTAGTTTCGTTTTCAACTAGGCAAATCTGCCTGTGTATCTGTGTGAGTTTGTGGTTTTGGTTGTGTGTGTGTGTATGTGTGTGTGTGTGTGTGTGTGCGATGTGTGTGTGGGTGTGCACGTGGCATATTATACGCTGAAATGCCGCCGGAGCCATTTGACTCCGATTTCGGTTTGTGGCCAAGTGAAATTTATATGCCCAAATATAATGAACCCGTAGCACCCTGTGCACGTGTATACCATGCTAACTGACTGTCTGCAGCTGCAGTCCATCTCGCTCTCTCTCTCTCTCTCTCTTTCTCTCTCTTTTCCCATCCCTCTATTGCCGCAAAGCAGCTTTGCTCTGGTCCGGTATAGCTGGCATGTGCCAGTGCCTGTGGGCACATTTTAAGAGGGGGAAGAGATCAGGCAGCGGTAGAGCAGAGACAGAGAGAGAGAGGGAGAGAGAGAGAGAGGGAGCGAGAAAGAGAGAGAGAGACAGAAGAGGTCTGCTGCTGCTGTTGTCAGTACGTGGAAAAGCTGAAATTGGCGACGCCAATGCATTTGCTGCTGATACTCAACTCACCTGGAGTGAAGAGAGAAAGAGAGAGAGAGAGAGATGTCTCCCCCCTTTGCCCTGCTACAGCTACGCCCCTGCAGGGCGTGGAAAACTCGCGCTGTGTGTGTCTGTGTGTGTGTGTGCGAGGGAAAACAGCATGAAAATCATATTATAAATAAATTATGCAATTATAATTACACAAGAAAACTACTTGGGGCGAAACAACTAACACACTAACACAGACACAGGCACACACACACACAGCTCCCACACACACACACTTACACCTCCCACACACCCACACACACACACACACCCTTGTACGCTTGAACGCCAGCAGCAATTTTCCCCAGTCCCGGCTGCTCCTGCTGGAAAAATGCTTCAAGTTGTCATGTCAGGCGTGTGTGTGTCCTCCTCTCTTTCACACGCCCGCGCTGTCGCTGTCGCTTTCTCTCTCTCTCTCTCTCTCTTCTCTCTCAGTGTGTGTGTGTTGTCCTGGCGCCGGGCACAAATAGCACAAGTACAGGAAAATAATTACATTTTACGTGTTCCTATTAATCTTGCTGAGTTTTTAGTTTTAGCTTTTAGTTTTTAGTTTTGGCTTCAGTTTTAGTTTCAGTTGTTGCCCACTAATTCACTTTTTGTTCTCTCTCTCTGCCTCTTTCTCTCTCTTTCTTTCTCTTCTTGGCTCCTTTGCTGCCCTTGTGATTCAATTTTCTTGTTTTCAGTTGTCGCTACTTTGTTTTATGCCTTCTATTTTGACTTGATGTGAGTTTTTCATAGAGAAAATAAGAGCAAAGACCTGCTAGATTTAGATTTAGCATATATCATCATGAATCTTAAAAAAAAAAACAAGCTAAAAGGTTTGTCGGAAAGCAGCTATAAAGCAGCTATATATAAGAGAGCATAGAGAGAAATCTCTGTTTAAGCATTTTGCCACGCCCTCGTAAAGCAATAAACCTTTCGTGGGGTCGCTCCCAGTTCTAAATCCCTCTCTCTCTCTCTTGATCTAAATTTCTCTCTCTTTCACTTCAAAATTGCGCTTCAAATCCCTCGCTACTCCCCTTTCCGATCAGAACCTAATTGATTTGCCTTATGAACATTAGTTTTATTAGCTGATTTTCATCGCATTTTCCCGCGCACAACTTTTCCGCCATAAAATTTGGGTTACGACCTGCTTTGTTTTCCATTTGCCTTTTCGAATAGTTTTGGGTTTATGGCTCGAACGAGAGGAGTGTGTGAGAGAGAGGGAGGTGGGGTTGGGGCTAACCTACTCCCTTCGGGGCGTGGCCGATATGGTAGTGGGTTTTGTGGGTAAGAAGGGGGGCGTGGCATGCTGTTGCTTGCAACTAATTATGCTTTTTAGCATTTCGTAGTTTGCGCTTTTGTCACTTGGCAACAACACAAAAGCCGCTTAACCCACTAAAGCCACAGAATTGAGGCAACTCCCTGCCCCATACCCTGGCTTCACCGCCCCCGACCCGCACACACACACAGACACACACACGCACACACACATAGACACGCACGTAAATCTCATTAAAGTTGAGAGAACATGCTTCAAAATTAATTTCCGTAATTCTCCACTTGAGTTGGGGCGTTTATACAACTTGTTTTATTTACTTGAGGGTTTTCTATTTTTCTCCCCTCATCTCCCTCAAGCAGGAAAAACTGAAATTTAACTTTCCATGCGTGTGTGTGTGTGTGTGTGTGTGTGCTTGGGGGCACTGAGCGTAGCCAATCCTTTTTCTGCGGTCAATTTACAGTGCAATTCGTGAGTTGATAATTGAATCTGGTTTAAAGTTGCCCAGAGAGTGATAATTTTAGTGTGGTGTGTAAAAAAAAACAATGGGATACGACTCGCAAATACCCTGCAACATTATTTGCTACATTTATTTGCTCGTTTGCAATTCGTTTTTTTTTTGTATTCTATTCTACCATTTCTTGTCGCTTCTCGATTAATGTCTCCAGCACATCGGTATTTTCTGATTTGCATGATGATATAATTTCCTCAAAGCTTTCACATTTATCAATCAGATTCTGTAGAATTTTCCACGTCTTGCCATTGTTCTCCTCCCCATTGTCCGTCTTGTATTTAGCCTTCTTTGGATCTCCAGCAGCGGAGCTCCTCGCTTTCTTCATTTCTTTCTTTTTTTTTGCTTTCATTTTGGCATCATCATTTGGACATGAGAATGAGTTTGAAGACGATGAAGTCGAATCGGAATTTGAATAGGAAAATGAACCAGAACTGGAGCCAGAGCTTGATCCTGAACTAGAATCCGAGCTTGAGCTGGAACTGGAACTAGACGAGGATGAGGAGCTTGTATTCGAATCGGAATCAAAGCTTGAATCCGAACTGGAACTAGTGTCGGTATTGGACAGAAGCAACTTATTCACAACCACAACGGGATTGGCTACAACCATCTTGGGTTGTTCCGTATCATCTGAATCGGTCTCGGTATCCGATTCCAAATCCGAAACTGAATCCACTTCCATCTTATCACAACCCTTGCAATATTGTCGCTTATAATCCTTGATATTCCTCTCCAGTTCCTTGCATTTACGTGTCAAACGCTTCAGACGTGTCTCGAAAGGTTTCCAGGTATTATTCGCCATCGGTTCATAAACATATTTCTCCAGATAGCGTGAGATCTCGGGATTATTGTTCTTACATGTTTCACACATACGAAATTCGGGACATTGTCCACGAAAATTGCGAGCCGGAAAAGCCTTATAGCATTCCGTACAGGTCAGCACATATTGATCCTGTGTGAGGCATACTTTACACGGATTATTATAGGTCTCCGTATCGGTATCCTCACTGCTATATCCACCCATTTTGGTAACCTCTTTGGCGCTAATCGAACCCTCCGATTCCATGCTTAACTCTCGCTTTTGTTTTCTCTTTTGGAAAATTTGAAAGGAATTTTCTTCAAACTGCACAACTTTTCGTCTTGTCAGTTTGAGTTTGCTCGAGAGTTTTATCTCGCATAGCCTACTAACATCCATGATTTGATTTCAAACTGAACCTTGGTCCTTTTTCAACACTGGCCTGACATTGTGACATTGTGGGGAGTCAGCATCAGTTTTCTTTGAAATATTTCAGTTAAGAGAACACACTGCATAGATATATAAAGCAAGCTGATCATACGTAGGGTAGGGTAGGGTTTTGGTGAGTGCCTTCCAGTGTTGGACAACGTATGGGCGAAGCTCATTTTGAATTTATTTACGGTTTATCTGAAATATCAGTTGGATTTTTTAGCTTATGAGGGAACTTGGGGACTTGTCTGTCCACATTTCCTCTAGAGATTATTTTTAAATTTCCTATTAGTGCATACCAAGAAAGAAAACGGTGCTTTTTAGTGTTGGATAATGCATTTTTGAAGCTTTCTACAGTTAATCTTTAATTGCAGTTGATTTTCTTTTGTTTTGTTTTTTAAAGGGTATTTCACTGCCTTTTTTCGTTGACGAATTTTTCAAATAAAATTTTCGGGGTATACGGAAAATTAGCTGGAAAAGGCATAGAAAGAAAGAAAACTGTGCTTTTCAGTGTTGGATAATACTTTGTTGAAGCTATATATAGGTTTTCTTTTTGATTGATTTTTGGTTGATTTTCTTTTGTAACTGGAAAAGCTGTAGATTTTTTAAAGGGTTTTTCACTGCATTTGCACATAACCTCACTTTCTCGTTGACGAATTTCCCCCAATGAAATTTTGCGGGGCATACATGCATGCGGGAAAATTAGCTGGAAAAGCTTCTTAGGCAAAATTCGTGCAAATGCAGCGAGCGAGCTAAATCGCAAAAAGGCTCGATGTATCAATTATGTGAGCGTGTGTGTGTGTGGAGGGGGAGGGGGGATTTGATGAGTATGTATTTTTGTGTGTGTGTGTGTGTGTGTGTGTAGTATGTGTGTCAGCCCATTGTGTGTCGCTGTATTGGTGTCTCCAATGGCCGGCGTCATTTGCCTGTTCGGCGGCTGAGGCATTCTGGGAATGCTTCGCTCCGTTTTCAATTTAGTTTTGTGCCAAGGGATGGCAGCAAGATAAAGAGAGAAAGAGAGAGGGAGAGAAAGAGAGAGAGGAATCGCGCAGGCAGGCAGGCAACACCTGCCAATGCCGTGGTGCATGCAACAATGGGGCAATGAACGAAAAGAGTTGGCTTAGCTAACAGCAGGAGGAGGAGGAGGGAGTGCAGCATAGGAGCGACGCCAAATGGGAATGAGAGACGGTGCCGAGAGAACACAGAGCAAGAGGTAGCAGGCAGGGGAGGGGGCAGGGAGTGCGAAGGGGTGTGGGGTAGCATGGGATTGGCTATGGAATTGGGATCTCGCTGTCTGCCTGCGCTGCTGCTGCTGCTGCTGCTGTTGCCTTGGTCCATTGGAAGTGGCACTCAATTCAAATGAATCCCCGTTTGGCTGCCACTTGACAATGGGCACACACACACAGAGACAGAGGCACACACAGAGGCACCCACACACACACACGCACACATACAGCTGCACAGCGAGTCGAGTCAGTGAACTTAATTTGGTCACACACAATTGATTCTTTTTACCAACACACACACACACACCCATACACACACACACGCTCATAAACGCAACTACTCAGGCACACACACACTCCTCCTACACACATTTAGCTATTTTTGCAGTAGCAGTTGCAGTCAGTGCTGTCTAAAAAAAGCTAGAAAAGGCTGGAAAAACACATTAGTCTCTTCTTTTTAAATATCTAGAGTAAAACTAAATATTAGTTTTATATCTTGCTGCCCATTAGTAAGACTAAAAATAAGCTAGAAAAGGCTAGAAAAATTCCTAAGTCTGTTTCTTTAATATATCTATAGTAAAACTAAAAATTATCTAGCTATAAAAATTGTTTATAGCTTGTTTGCCCGTGCGCCCTGTTAAATTAATAATTAATTAAACAATATGTAATTTTTTTTTTGCTATTTTTTGTTTGGCTTGAAAACGGCTTTAACGCCAACACTAGCTGTATGCTACTGCTGCTGCGAGAGCTGGCGACGTTTTGTTACCTTTTGCGAAACTCGTTTTGTAATTTGTGGCTGAAACAATGCAATTAAGATGACATTAAGTGAAGTTCGTACTCTTTCTCTTTCACTCTCTCTTTCTCTCGCTCTCTCTTGGTCTCTCTCTCTGGCCTCATGCCACCTGCTGGCTTCAGCTACAGCTTCAACTGCGATTCCGATTTCAATGCCATATGCAGTTGCAGCGACAGCTTTAGCTCTACCACACACACCGCAGGAGACTTCTCTATTGTCCACCTGCCTCTGTCTACCCCTTTCTCTCTCTCTCTGTTTCCCTCTCTCTGCTCTTAAGCTTTCTCCTTCTGTCTTGTGCTGCGTATGCAAAGGTAATGACATCAAAGAGGTCATTCCTGTGGCCAGTTTGACATACACTCTTCGCTTTACTCCTTCACTTTGGCAGCTTCAACATTTGAGGTTGTCACTCATTGTTCTCTCTCTCTACCCTTCTCCCCCTATCTCGCTCTCTCTCTCTCGCTGTGTGGCCTGGGAAAAATGTTAATAAATTTACCACAAAATTTGAGCTTCTTTAACAATTGAGCTGGCATTTATTTGTTGAATTGCTGCATACTTCAGGATGCTCAAAAGATGATGCAGTACTTCAAGTATCTTTTTGCATGCCAATGGACGAAGAGATTGAGTTGAATAAGAAGTCAATTGGTCGAAAGAAAGTTTCGATAAGCACTTGAGGTAGAGAAAGAGAGAGAGAGACAGAGTGAATGAGTGGAAACTGTGAGAAAATGAGACTCTGATTAGTGGGCTGAAATCTTTGTAAACGTTAAGCAGGAGCTTGTTAAGACTTTGTATCGATACCCTTAGTATTTGTACATATTGAAATGTGCACTTTTAAAACTTTTCGACTTTTTCACAATTTTTAGACAAGGGTCCCCCCTATGATTTTTCAGAAATATTTTTTTTTCAAAATTTAAAATTGCGAGTTTTCATTTTTAATCGATTGCCGATATCAAAATTAGTAATAAACAAGTGTTTAAAAGTGTTTTGGAAGATACTTAATTTTTGCCCAAAAATCATGGGAAATCGTTCCAAAAATTTGACATATAAGAGACCCTCGACAGGATCCCTAACCTCACTCTCCATTCGGGCTATCAATTCTCCAGGAAATTCAAGTCTTCTTAAATTATGCAATTGTCAGCAGAGCGTATTGGTGGAGATGTGCGACTTGGACGTTGACCAGAATGCACCAAATGCTGCACCCGATCCCCTCCTGGCATCCATGCATATTCCTCCTGGCACCCTTTGGGTTACGCTGCGCTGTCTTGGGCTTGAAAACTCTTGGCCAACTCTTGGTGAGCTTGGCTCAAAAACATTCCATACCATTCCGGGCATAGTCTGACACAAAGATAATGCTGCGGATGGCAAAAAAGATTGTGAATTGTTAACCACACACATGCACACACACACACACACTCGCACAAGTCTGTTGGCTGTGGCGGAAAGACTCTGCTTGGCACGTACACAAGCATGTGGGCCTCTGTTTGGTCTAGGCAAGTTCAGGAATGGTGGATGGGAGGATGAGGATGAGGACGAGGATGTGGGGTGAGGGCATGTGACAAAAGCAGCTGCCTTTTGTTTGACTAACGCGCCCTTGGCCTGTTCCTCCCACGGCACCCCTGCCTCCTCCTCCTGCTCCTGGCAGTGTGTGTGTGAGCTCAAGCATTCAAATAATTAAACTCATCAAGTTGCCTTATGAGCATTTCCAGCGCCTGCCTGCCTGCCGCCTCCTCCTCCTGCCTGCGCTTAGTCTAATCTTCTTTGTTTTCTTTTTAGCACAAAGTCCTCATTGCGCTCTCTGCCCCCGTCACCCTCCTCCTGCTTCTCCTCCTCCTCCTCCAACATTTGCCTGCTTATCATGGCGTAGAGAGGGGGGCAGGAGTAGAACGACCACATCCTGCGAGCGCCGACGCGCCTACACGAGCTGTGGGCACGCATAATCCTTGATCTTTTGTTAGTTGTTTGCTCAACTTCTTCTCTTTACCTCAGCCGAGCTGTGCACCCCACCCATTCCTGCCATCCCTGCTGTTTGCTCTTTCTCTCGCCCCTCCCCTCTTTTGTTACGCCACTGCTCCGCTATCTCTCTAAATTATTAATTAAAGTATTTAACAAATATGCAAAAGTTTGCCCTGAGCGCCAGCAGCAGCAGCAGCGCCAGAACGTTCCTCTAGCTCGTCACGCCCCAACCCAGCGAGAGTGTACGCCTTTGTTGCGCCCTTTTTAGCCAGTTCATTCTGCCAGCAAATTGTCGACTAGTTAATAATATGGCCAGCACAGACACACACACTCCCTCTCTCTCTCTCTCTCTCTCTCTCTTCCTCTCCCTCTTTAGATACCTCTTTCTCCCTCTCATACAACTGTCAACTGTTGACTTTGCATCTTTTTGAAGTTTCATCGCCGCATCAAAGACATTTGGCAAATAGTTGTAAACTCTGGCTGGCAATGATTTGAAGTGTATATACAAGTAGTAGACAACCCTGGCGATAGTACTGTGCCAGGAGGGGCATCTACATGGCCAAATTCCAAAGGGAACAGGCGCACTACAAATGAGATTTCTGCACTCATACCTCCTGGAATGAGATACTATGCTGCAGCTCTTGTTGGAAGAGTCTTCTGTTTTTTTTTAAACCATTTACTTATAGAGTAGAAGGTTCTTGGATGTGGAAAAGCCAGTGAAAGGCATCTACGTTCCTGAATAGTGTATATTCGGCAGCAGCATCAGCCTACAAGTCAATATAGCCATTTTTGTCTGTATGAACACCTATAACTCAGAGACCAGAAGAGCTAGGTCTATCAAATTTTCTGAGAATATTTTTTAAGACTGTAGTCAGCATTTACGTTCCTGAAAAGTGTATATTCTGGAGCAGTATCAACAATTTAGCAATTTTTGTCTGTATGAACACCTATAACTCAGAGATTAGTAGAGGTAGATCTATCAAATTTGCTGAGAATGTGTCTTAGGACTGTACTCAGCTCAAGTTGGTTTTGGAATTCGGCCACGCCCTCAAACGCCCCTGGAAATTGATAAAAAAAACTGCAGCTCTCAAAAGTATGCAACACTTATTTGAAATCGAGGTACTTCTCTACCTTCACGCGCTGTAGCCTGAGCTTGGGCATAGAACATGGGTTTACTTCTTCTTTAGCCACTACTACGTTAAGATCTGCCAGGTAGGATCCTGCTTCCAGGTATGCTCTGCTTTACCTTACCTTAAACTGCATCAAAAACTGAACTTGAAGCAATTGTAGGGCGGTGGGGGCGAGGATTGAAGTTGACTGATTTCGCTTTAGGTTTATTCAACTTTCAAAGCATCATCATCATGCACGCATCGAGGTTAACAGCGGTTCAACTGCAGCCCTGCCCTTTTCCATCCCCTCTCCAACTGATCCCTCTGCTGCCCGGCATCTCTTCACCGGCTTACAACAGCATGGAAATCCTTTTTGCGTAAATCTCCCGACTACAGTTGACCGCAACGAGAGGCAGCGAGGCGCATTTACGTAAGCTGATTACGCGCGCGACTCGAGTCCAGTTGACCATTAGCGTGAAGAGGGGGGAGCGAGGGAGGGAAAGGGAGAGAGATAGTTCACTCACTTCCCTCTCTCTCTCTTTCTCCCTCTCTCTCTTTCATTAGAAGTGCGCGTTGCTCATAAATATTTGCAATGACAGCTGGGAGGAAAGTCAAGTGTGTGTTGCATACTTTGAATTACATATGAGAGAGAGAGAGAGAGGGATAGAGGGCAGTTAGAGAGAGATGGCAGAGGGTAATGCGGTGTTGGCAGTAGCGGGTTGCATTTTTAACATATTCAACACGCATGCGGTGGGGTGGGTTGGGGGGAGCGAGAGTGGTTTGCGGTGGTGCTGCGGTTGCTGTCAAAAAATGTAAACGCTCCCGTTGGCACTTAAACAAAACGTGAAGAGGCAGAGCGCAGAGGAGCAGCGTTAGAAAGGGAGAGAGAGAGCGAGAGAGAGAGAGAGAGAAAAAGACTCAGTAGATAATGATGAAGAAAGCACAAGCTGGTGCCTGGCCTGATGCCTGCTCTTTAATTCAAATGCAAAGCAGAACAGGATGGGGCAGAGCACAGGGTGGCTGCACAGCCTCGACCTGCAGTTGCATTTGAGAAGCGGGTCAGGTAGAGAGAGAGAGACAGAGATATAGAGAGAGAGGCGGGGTAGTCCTCTGACTTGGACAAACCCTACAGTTTTGGCGAGTGCTCAACGGTTCCATGATAAATAATGCAGCAGCAGCAGCAGCAGCGGCAGCAGTCAAGGGTGTCGAGCAGCAGGCAGAGAGATCTGCATAGGCACTGGGCAGGAGAGAGCCGGAGAGAGAGGGGCAGGGCAGAGACTTTGCCTTAGAGCAGTTTTCTTCAGCTGTCGCTGTCAGCTGGCACCGATGATGACGACAACGACGACGACGACTACGTACCTGGCCAAGCGCCCCTAGGGCTGCCCCGCTGCAGCAGCAGCAGGAGGAGGAGCAGGAGGCAGAAGGCAGGCAGCACTGTTGACACATAGTTTGTAGTTGGCAAACAGCAGCAGCAACAACAGGGAAGGCAACAACTGTGCCGACCTGAAGATGCTTTGTATAAATTTGAATATTTAACAGCAGCAGCAACAACAGCAGCAACAGCAACAACAACAACAGCAGCAGCAGCAACAACAACAGCAGCAGCAAACAACATTTCACTTGCGTATTCCAAATGCATACACTGAGAGAAATTGGCATGGCTTGTGCGAAATTTAACTGAGGAAAAAAACGAAGCAACGAAAAATTGCTGCATTAATTTGTTTTGCTTTAATTACGAAAATATTTTGCAGAATCGACAAGATTTTCTATTTTATTATTTAATTAATTTGAAGAGTTTTCCAAGATTTTTACACTTGTTATCGATAGGTTTCCTTTAGAACTTCAACTTCTCTGCACCTACTGTACTTACGCTTTCTCTATGAATATTAGATATACCCTGCAACTGTAATCCTTTGCAATAATAACACATGTTTCGCTTGACATTTAGCTTTATATTCATTTATTTATTTATTTTTATTTTTAATTAATTCATTAGTTTTTATTTATTCTTAGACCCTTGATATCCTCAGAAGTGTGTGTGGTTTATTTTTTATATTTCTATAATTCAACTTAATACGCTTAAAATATTTATTAATGAATACATATACATAGATAATCGGTATTATTATTAGTATTATCGGTATTATTATTATTATTATTATTATTATTATTATGTCCGCTTGCTGCTGGTAATATAATGCCATATATAATTGTTCATTTATCGTAGTGTATATAGATATATATACTCATATGCTTAGGTTTTTACGATCTGCTGTACTTTACGAGAATCTCTTGTGTATCTTCTGCTTCTTCTTCTTCTTCTTCTTCATTTTTCCTCGCTTTGCTCGGTTTCGCGAGGGTTTTTTCGCTTTTCACTAGTTTAAAAAAAAAAAATGCATTTTGTTTTCTCGTTTCTTTTTTTTTTTTTGTTTTGTTTTTCATTACATTTAGTAGAATTTGTCCTACAGTATTTTGTCTTCTTTCATTTCGGTTTTTGTTTTTGTTTTTGTTTTTTTCGGTTTATTTTCTATTTGGGTTCTCTGTTTTTTCTTTTTTGTTTTCTTTGTGAAATACATAGTTGATATTCTACAAACTTTAAGTGTGTGTGTGTGTGTGGTTTCTTTACGCTTTTGGTTTCTTCTTCTAGTAAATATAATTTGTTCTTTATCGTTCATTATTTTTCTTGGTATTTTTCTTGTTTTAATAACTGTCGCTTGGTATTTTTATTTAGTAGTATTTATTATATCTCATAAATTCTTGTTGTTGCTAAATTTTGTTTTCTGTTTACGTTCGCCCACTTTGCTTCGTCTTCTACGTTTCCTTTTCTTCCTCTTCTGCTGCTACTGTTGTAGGCTGTCTGTCTGTATGTGTGTGTGTGTGTGTGTGTGTGTGAAGAGGGTGTCTGTTCGTGTGTGTGTGTGCAAACGTTTAAATGTTAATTTATCTCAATTGTTTCCCTGTTTCTTTATTCGCTAAGTATTTTTCGCTTGACTTTGCCTCTAACATAAATATACTAAAATACCATTTTTTATATACATATACATATTTATTTTTTCTGTTTTCTTTTGCGTTTTTTTTTCCTCTTGTTTCTTTAAGCCATCTTCATCATCTTGTTCGTCGTGTGCCATTCTCATTTATTTATTTTGTTTTTTTTTTGGCTTTCTTATGTAAGTTTCTTTTTGTTTTTGTTGCTTTTGAAGCAATTTCATATTTTTTGTCGCTTTTCGTTTTGCATTTTAGTTTTTTTTTTTTTTTGTTTTTAGTTTTCTTTTGGTTTTCTTAGTTTGCCTTTTTTTACTCTTGCCAAATTCTAATAGGTAACTGACTCCTGCTCTTTATGTATGGTTTTTGTTTTTTTCATTTTTGGGGGGTTTTCGGGGATTCCGTTTTTTGTTTCGTTCTTTGCGAATTTTGGGTTCTTGGATCGTTGCCAATTAACAGAAGAGAAAACCGCGATAAACCGAACCGAAAAATGGTACAGTACACACACATAAATACTAAGTACATACCGGTTAAATACCACCAATTGGTTATTAGTTATCGATAATTGTGTGAGTTATTCATGTATGTATGTAGCTCTATATATCTACATATACCATATATATGTATGTTGTATGTTTCTCTATACTTAGTATTTTCTTTACATATATCGTTTTTTTTTTGTTTTCGGCGCGAGCGACAAGAAAAGCCACACTGAAAAAAAAATTGGGTTGGTTTCGTGTGCTATATATGTATGTATTGTTGGCGTTATACAACACTAGTTTACCACCGTTTTAGCTTAGTTTACGTTATCGTTATCGTTATTTAGCCTTAAGAAATATATACACAAATCTAATGGACAGCGCACACGATTGTCGTCTGTCCATTTGCTAAGCTATAACTAAATCTATCGTTTATCGATAAATTTATTTCGTGTTTTCGCAATCAGTTTTTTTTTTTGTTCATCATTTCTATTTGATTTCGCCCCCGATGTGAGAAGCAGAGAAGCTTTTGTAGTTTTCTTATTTTCTTATTTTGTTTTTGATATAACGCTTTGTATGCAAGCATGCGTGTATGGGTATGTATGTATGTATGTTTGTGGATGTATGTGTGGCAACACACACACGACCCTACACATACACACACACAGATATACAACACAGTGTTGTGAAGTGTGTGATTGAGAAGGGGGGAGAGAGTACTACTACACATACACATATGAAGATAACTAATTAGCGGTTTGCTTAGGTCGGGTGCGGTGTTTGCCAAGTTCTATTTGTATTTGTTACAAACTATCGCTAAACGCTAACGCTATCGTTATCGGTATCGGTATCGTTATCGCTATAGTTATCATTATCGTTATCGTTATCGCTATCGTTAGTATTTAGTTTTACGCCCAATCTTCTGTGTCTGTGTGAGTGTGTTTGTTTATTTCTGTCGCTGTCTTCCGCTCTCTTCTACTTTCTTTGGCCACATTTCTCTTGTCTAAAAAAATTTAATTTTTTTTTCATTTCTTTTTTGTTTTATTTTTTGCAACTAATTCAGCAATTTTTAGGCCCAGTTCTACATCGAGTTTTTTTTTTACCTTAGTACTAAAAAATACACCCCAAAAGAAAACTGTTTTCAAATTTTATAGCTAAGTTATCGCCTTTTTCCCATCTTTTTCTGTTCTTTCTTCCTTTCGCTCTTGCAATAAATTCGATAAGCACCAATTTATGAAATTAAAATTTCAATTGAAAATGCTAAATAAAAATTTGAAAACATTATACGATGAGTGTGTGTGTGTGTTTGTGAGTGGAGGTGTGTGTGTGAGTGTGTGTGTGTGTAAGCCATGTTGAATGCAATTGGACGGAAAATGAATCAGCTGCATGTGAGAAACGAATCGGCTCAGCGCGCGCAGCTCCATTTTCAAGCTAGATTTAGCTATAAAACCGACTGCGCTATTTTTTTTTTTTTTGTAATACTGTCATAGTTTGTTGTTGTATAAGCTTTATATATTTATTGATTTCTCATTTCTCTCTCTGCTCGTTTATTGTGTAAAATGCAATTTGCGTTTTGTGTGGAAAAGCGCAAAGAAAATCTTACAAAATAATAACAAAACATTCGATATAATATAATTTACATAATTTTACATTTTGTGACAATCGATAATCATATAATTATAATAATAATAGTAGTAATCGTAGTAGTAGTAATCATAATAGTTGGCTTAGTTTCGAAATTAATCATAATTATGTATGCAGAAAAAAAAAAAAATAATTATCATCGAAATAACCCCCCCATATAAAAATTGTAATAAATTAATTAAGTTAAGTGTACAAAAAAGTTTTCAATTTTTCTCAGCTAAATTTCAATTGTTTCGCTTTTTATTTTTTTGTTTCTTCTCTCATCGATTATGATAATAATAATTTTCCATTTATTTATTTCAAACATCAATTTTGCTTGGCCTGTGTTGTTTTTTGTTTTTTTTTTTTCTCATCTCGTATTTTTCTCATATTGGCGGCGTCGTTTTACAGTTACAGCTATTTATTTATGTATATGTGTTACAGTTACAATTACAGTTACAGTTACGTTTTATGGCGCATATTGTGTGTGTTTACTTTTGTTTTTTTCCTTTTTTGCATTTTAAATAAATTGCTGCATGCTCTATAGTTTAAATATGGGGTTCTGTCTCTCTATACCTTCTTATTCTTTCTTAATTTGTTTAGTATTTTTAATGTTGGCTATATAGCATGAGCTTGGTATATCTCTATATATCGCTTTCTAGCTGCTTTTCTCTTTTCATTCCCTCTTGCATTTCTTATTTCTCGTTACTGGTTTTGGTCTAAATAATTAGCTACAACTGCGAGACGCCCCCTAAAATAACTATGCACTTTCCTCATATTACGTTCATCTTCCACTTTCATCTCTTTCTTTCTTATATACAATTATCTTGACGCTGCGTGTCGTTTAGTTCACAGTAAAACTATCGCCCAAAACTATCGCATAGTTGAAATCGTAGCCAGAGCTATCGTACTATCGAAATATGTGCGATTTATCTAACTTTTCCTCTTCCATTCGATAGTTTAAGCGATAGTTTTACTATCGAAACACGCGTCTGCTTCTTTCTCTCTCTCTCTCTTTCGCATTCCTCTTTGCTCAACTTTAGCTGTGTGAGTGTGTATGTGTGTGTATTGGTGATTCGTTTAAAACTATGCCAGTCTCAAAAAGCTCGAGTACCACGATTAAAAAAAAAACAAAAAAAAAATCGTTTATTTTTGTTTTTTTCCTTGCTCTAATCTGCAACTACCTTCTCTACCTTTCTCTCTTCGCATGCTCTTTCTACTTGTTTCTTCTTCTTATTGTTTGTATGAATGCTGCATGTACATTTCTTGTGTGTGTGAGTGTTTTTTTTTTTTGTTTATAAATAGTTTGGGGGACTTAGGTTCTCTCTAGTATAACTAACATCTATATGTATGTACGCCATATATATATATCATAGTTATACACATACAGACATACATATACATATATATGGAGAAGCAAACGCTATATGCTATATAATATATAGTAATATCCATACTATATATTTATACGTATTATCATTATTATCATAATTATTATTATTATTATTCTTATTACCGTTATGCATTTGCTCTGTCGCATCTTCTAGAAATCTAATCGATTCGAAAAAAAAAATTGTTTAGCTTTAAAAAAAAATACGTACGAACGAATTCGATTAACATATATATATTTATATATATATAGATATAGATATATCCGTATGTAGACCTATTATAATTAGTATTTAGTACAGTTTGCGCCCTGCCACTGGGGGCCATATAATACTCGCCGATAATTATTATATATAAATATTTTCATTAATTTATTATATACTCATTTCATTTTAGTTTAGTTGCTGACGAATCCCAGATTCCTCGTGCGATGAAGCTAACACGCAACTGGTTCGCCATCGGGATGCTCATCGGGTTTGGACCAAGAGGTGAGACTACGTCGCCGTCGTGCATTGGGTACACCCGCTGCCCCACCGGTGGCGCCCTTCTTCTTCACAAACTTGATGTTGTATGGATCCTCCGCCAGCTCCGGATACAATGCCACATCGTGTATGTACTCACCCTCATAGTTATTGGCATAGCTCTGCTTGAGGATCTCATCGGACTCTTGTTGCGTCCACTCGATCACGGTGGTCAGTCCGCTTCGCAGTGCCTCCTTCTCCCGGTGCCAGGCCTTGCGCACTGCCGTCAGCTTGGCATGATGCATCAGGCGCTGCTGCTCCTTGGCCACTGTGGTGCCATAGCGCAAATTGATGATGGCATGTGCACCATGGATCTTCACGTCCAAGTAATTGCCAGAGGAGCCACCACCGGATGAGCTGGAGCCACCGCCAGAGGCACCGCCACCGCCACTCGATGATGCCGCATTACCGCTGGCAGCACCACCGCCCGCCTGGGATTCACGCGTGATCTCATGGAACGTTGTATTCACCTGACCCTGCAGCCGTTTCAATTGCTGTCGATCCTCGCTGGCACGCCATGCTTCCTCCTTGACAAAGAAGAACGAATCCTGCTGGGCATTGTGTACCACAAATGTGAAGGGCAGCAGCTTGGAGCGATTAAAGACGCTTGTGTAGACATCACGATAGATGGCATTGGCTGCCGGCACACTCGATACGATCGCCTGACCATCGGCACTGCGAGAGACAACGATACCCTTGCCAAATGGTGGTTCCGTATCCGAGCCAATGCTACGCGGTGATGGATCCATAACATCGCATTTCAGGGCGGAACGTGGTGGCGCCGACAGCTGCTCAAAATCGGACATGCGTCGCACATTGAGATGGGCTAGGAAACCACTTTCCACAGCCATGGTGGGTATATTATCGAAGGGACGGCGCATATTCAATGCAATTGGATTGGTTGGAGGACGACCCCACAACGCCGGAGGTTGCCACAAATCACGTGCGAGCTGTGGCACCAGATTACCCACATTATAGCCCAGCGTGTGCAACCAACTGGCAAAGTCTGAGGGATAATGACGCTGTTGACCCACATTGATGGGATCGTTGCCATTGAAGCGATACAAATGGAGGCGAGTCGGTGTAATGATACGTTCCGCCACCCGTTGCCAATCCGGTGACATCCATTGTCCAATCAATGGATCATAGACACGTCCATCACCCATGTGCACCAATGTGGTCACTTGATCCAATATGCCGCCACAGAAATCGATGGGCAAATAGAGATATGGATTCGAATCGTAGACAATGTGACCGAATGGCGATCGCATTATCTCACGTATACCCTCACCATATTGATTGAAGAGCATCAACGGGGTGCCACTCTGATCTGTGGCCACATAATACTTATGCCTATAGACCTGGGCATAGATCAAATGCCCAACATCATCATAGGTCAAGGACATCAACTTGCCATCGCGTGGCGAATAGATCTGGGAGACTTCGTAGGGTCGCTGCTGATTCGTATAGAAGAATTGTGTCACGTTGCCAAAGTTATCCTTGCGTGTGGTCAAACGCTTCAGATGATCATAATAGTAGCGTACATCGAATCGTCCACGCTTAGAGGCACGCACCAGTAATCCTTGTGTATTATAATGGAAACGTTCCTCTCTGGCATTCTGCGCAACCAGACCACGTCCATCATACTTGTATTGTCCCTCACCGAACTTGACAATGCGATCCTGATTGTTATACTCCATGGGTATGGTATTACCACGATATGTCAGGGACAGCAGATTACCATTGTCATCGTAACGGAATCCCCATGGTTCCTGTGCCTCCACACCCACCAACTGACCATCACAATCCCATGTGTAGTTCTTCACATTCGTGTAACTATTCACCGCCATGTTACGCGTGTAGGTGCGTGTCTGTGAGATGCGTCCATGTACACCATAGGTGAACTCCATGCGGAACACCTCAAGGCGATGTATGGATAGGGCCATGCGTTGTGTCTGGAAGCGACCGTCCACGGTGCGTGTAAAACCAGCGGTGCCATCGTGTAGTTGCGTCTGATTCAACGCTGGACGACTGAACTTAAACTGTCCAATCAGACTGGGCTGACCGGTGCGTCTGTCGTAGGCATAGGCCTGGCTGGGCAAGCTCTGCCCACCGATGCGTCCCTGCAGGGCGATAACACGCAACTGACTATCGTACTCGTAGCTGAATTTGGCATTGCTCAGTCCCGTCTTGGCCACATAATCGATACGTTCCTCGGTCAACAGGCCGGCGGAATACTCGAAATCCCAACGATACTCCAGCTCTCGCTCCGCATGCGACACTGTGCTGGGCATGCCAGTTGCCTCGTTATACTGGAACTCACTGCGTCCATCGCCGTGCACAACCTCAGTCAGTTGACCCGCCGCATTATAACGATACACGATGCGTGCACCATCACCGGGCAGGATGGTCTGGAGCAGAGCACCCGCATGACTATAATGCTGCAGATAGGCACGTGTACTGCCCGGTGGTGTATAGGTGCAACGTATGAATCCTATCGAGGTCTGCATGCTGAAACTATGCCGTGTACCCGAGGGCAACACAACATGCCGCAATCCGCCTGCATCATCATATTGTAGCACAAATTTCCGCTGACTGGCCAAACCGATCTCCGAAACAAGATTCCAATCGTTGTAGACAAACGAGATGATTCCATCCTGTTGTGAGGTGATCTCCGAGAGCAAACCATGACGATCGTAGCTATATTTAAGCTCTGCTGGACCCCAGGCCCAACCCTCGACACGATTGAAACGATCGTAGGTTATATTAACGGGATAACCATTTGTCGGATAATACGATTTGGGTAGACCCGACTGATCGTAGGCAACAATCAATATGGGCGTACGCTGGGCATCGTAGAAGGTCTCACGATTCGTAAACTGATCGAATTCGACACCAATCACGCGGGATTGATTCACCCAGATCTCACGATTAAGTGTCTGCTGTGGATTACGCACATCTCCAACCAGATTGTATACGGAATACATGGAATTGGTAAGACCATCACCCATGGTGACGCTCTGATGTGACCACATGGCTAACATTTCCGCTTCCACAGGCAGAGCTGCCTCCAGCAGAGGATGACGTGCCACGGCCGATGCCTCGACAACAACTCCATTGGCACCATGGATGGTCAACGTGTTGTTGGCCTTCAGTTCAGCATCGGCATGAGCACGTCCACGTTTCAGGAATGTCGATCGTACTCCTCCAAGTACAAGCAATTCGTTGGCATCACCGGCACTACGTTCGCGGGAGAACAGGGACTCCACGGAGGCGTGTACATAGACCGTAAGTCCCTTATTATCGGCTAATTGTGAATTGATGCGAATAATTTCACCACTTGGTAGGATCATGCCCGTGACGCGTCCAAACTCATCATACTGATAGATGTACGTCTCGCCGCCCGACGAACGTGAGTTCAACAATCCCGAATTACTATCATAATCCAATTCGATCTCCTGACGTCCCTTCTCACTCAGCTTTGTCATAATACCAATGCCATTGATCTGTATCTCTGACTTGTGATCCTGTGTATTCTCAATGGAACTAACCACATTGCTGTAATCACGCAGGAATTGTATCTTATTGCCCGATGCATCTGTCACCGTGGAGAGACGACCGAAGCTTGTGTTCTTCGAGTAGAGGAACGAGTAACGTGTCTTGCCAGATGTTAGATCTTTGGTAGCCACATGTTGTCCATAACGATTGAAGACATAGATCTCACTCGATGGCGGGAAGGGTATATGGAATTCACCGTTCTCATCGTGCGAAGGCAGATAATGCTCCAGGGCGAGTACGTGTAGGGAACCTGCAAGGGAAGGACGGAAGAAAAAGCGAGGATTGTGGGGTAAGTACAAGATATTTTATAGATATTTTAAAGAGGTTAGCCTCAGGTTATTTTATAGATATTTTAAAGAGGTTAGCCCCAGTTTGTTTTATAGATATTCTATAGAGGTTCGCCCCGGGTTTACTTTCCCACTTTGCCTAAATTTTAGCTATTTTTTTTAGTGCGAATTAAGATTCTCTGTTGCTTAGCATAATATGGAAAATAGAAACATCTTGAGAAAAAGGGAATTTCAAATGGGATATTTAACTTGTTGTACTCGCTATATACTTTTAAAATATGCAGATCTTGAAGTATGCTAATTTTTTGCTTAACTTTGACAAAAGAGCGCTACGAATCTGCCTCACTTTTTCATATACCCTGTAAAATATCGATAGAATAGTTGCATTTTCAATTTGTACTACTATCGATGAATTGCAGACTGGAAATTAGAAAAACTATCAAAAAGAAATTGTAGGACAATAGTTCATGCTCTATTCTAGCAGATATACAAGATAATATACAGGTAATACTTATTGTTTTGCAGTTTAGGGTCTTGTGCATATACATATACCCTATCTCTGCCAGTTTGCTTTCTCTAAGGTATTTTACAGTGTGCAAATACCTACAAAATGGTCATTAAATTGGTTTACTCCCTTTTTTCGCCGCATTCTCTTCTTCTCTCCCACACTGTGCTGCTGCTGCTTCTTCTTTTTCTTCTTCTTTTCCTTCTTTTCCTTCTTCTGCATTTGCTTAAGCTAAACGCCCAACTTCTTCTGCTGCTGCTGCAGCTGTTTGCTTTTACTACTAGCCAGCCGCGCTACCCTTCCCTTCCCTCCCTCGGCAACTCTGCAGCTTCTTTGCCTAGCCTGGCAACCCTGTGCCAGCTCCTCTTTCTCTCTCTCTCTCTCTTCATTTTGTTGTCGCTTGCTCATAAAACGTTTCAAGTTTTAAAATCACTGCAGCAAAAACAAAGTGTGTGTGTGTGTGTGTGTGTGTGCCAGGCAGGGTGTGCGCCTGCCTTAAGTATTTTTGTGCAATTTGCTGTCTGTTCTGTCTGTCCTGTTGTTGTTGTTGTTGTTGCCGTTGCGTTTCATTTTAGTTAGTGTTGGAAAATCGCTTTGGATTTGCATAAATTTGCTTGCTTGCCAGCTTTGCATGCAAACACTGACGACAACAGATGACAGATAGACAAAGCCAGAGGGAGAGAGCGAGAGAGAGAGAGGAGAGAGAGAGAGCGAGAGCGAGAGCTGTGACAGACAGCGAGACAAGTTTGCGAACGTGAGAAACTACACCCCTGCCCCAAAAGATTGCGACTATTTTGCTGCCCGCTGCTGTAGCGCATAAACTTGAGCAATAATAATTGCTGTGGCATGCTTTAATGAGTGCAGCATAAAATCGAAGAAATACACTCATATTTATTCACAATTTATTCACAAAATTGGGCACACGCGCAAAAACACAGTTTGTTTTATAGGAAATTACAATCGAAGCTTTAATAGATTTCACTTGGTGGTTTCGCTGCGACTTGTTGTGTTGATTTGATTGCGTTACAGTTCATTTACCCAGAGGGAGAGAGCGAGGAAGAGGGAGAGCGAGAGGGGACAGAAAGAGAGCGAGAGAGAGGTCTCCCATTATGGTCTCCCTATCCTTTCTCATTTTGAAGAAGTTTCTGCTTCTTCTCCAGGACATTGGCACAGGGCCAACAATTGAGCGAATTTCAATGCTTTTGGCGAGGGCGTGTGCCCGCCTACCTCCCCCCTCCCCCCTCCCCCCACTCTACAGGGGGTGCGCTCCCTCATAGAGGGCGCTGCTGTATAATGTAATGTAATGGTAATGACCCCATAAAGTGAACAACTTGTTTGTGCTCTGCGATGGCGATACCAGCGAAAAAAGGGGTTGTTGTCCCCTTCACACACAACCCCTTCTCGTACACGCCCATGCGTTCACAATGTATCGGTTTTGTGGGTCTATCGGTCTATCGGTTTGTCGTTCAGCTTGACTGATTTTAAGCGCTTTTCCCGCTTCACTTGTTTCTCTTCTTCTCGATGCTGCTCTTTTGGCATATGCCTCTGCGTAAGTGTTGCCAATATTCATTCAAATGCGAATTTAAGTACAGTTCGCATTATGTGTACACGGTGTATACACAACCCTACACTGCACAACCCTACCTACTATGCTCTCTGACCTTTTTGCACTATCTCTGCGCGCGGTGTAAAAATATTTAGAGCATACTTTCGCGAGTGGAAGAAGTAGGGAAAATTGAAAGCTCTAAAAAGTGTTGTTTCGATATCTTTGCACTTTGACTATCGATAGTAACGATGAAGGTGAAATTTGACTATCGATAGTTATGTTTAAAGTAAAAATTAATAATTTTCGGAAAGGGAAAACTTGAATTTGAAATATTACGATATAAATACATATTATCTAGCTAGATTATTGCATTCTTAATTTAGCTGAGATGCAAGGGCAGCTCCATGCGCCATTAATCGATAATATTGCTTACTTGTTATCGATATAATTGGATATGGCTGTTAGCTACCTTAGTTAGCTGTTTATTAGCTGAATATTCATTTGAATTGCATGAATAAAATATGAATAGCTTCGTATTTAAAGTTAATCAAAGAAAAAGAATACTGAATTCTTTATAAATTTTTATAATAAACAAAAAAAGCAAGAAGAGAGTATAGCAGAAGGTAGCTGGGTAGGGTGGGTAGAGCAGCTCGTTTCCGCTGCCTTGTGCAGCTGATAGAAATTTGTCAAATTGTTGGCCAAAAGCGAGCAGGCAACAATTGGCAACAACACACACACGCACACATGCAAGTGCGACTTGTTGGTAAATGGAACATTTCCTTTTTGGCAAATTTAGATGGTTTTTTTTCTCTTTCTCACTCTCTCTTCCTCCCGCCCTCTTCCTGCTGCCTGTTTCTTCTTTCTTTGAAGCAGAAAAGCGGAAGTGAAAATTTTGCGACATATTGCAAAACACAAAACGCAATAACAACAACAACAACAACAACTGGGAAGAAATACAATAATAATAATGACAGCTGTAATTGGGCATTGTGGTTGAGGAGGGGCGACTAGGGCAGAGGGAACTCTCCTCCTCCTCCCCCTCCTGCTCCTGCCCCCCTCCTGTTTAGGAGCTCGCGCGCGTGTTGTGCTCGAGGGGCGGAAGGCAATAAAAAGCGAAACCAATTTCCGTCACAATTCGAACGAGGGCAAATTAGGAAGTTCTTCTCTCCGTACACACACACACACACACACACGCATCTGGTCACACTCAGCAGGCGGCAGGTAAAAGCAGGAAGCAGAAAACAAAATGGCCGCCAATAAATAACTAGCAGCAAGGCGAGAGAGAGAGACAGGGAGAGAGCGCAGCAAAAGCTCAAAAAACAAACGTCGTTGGGTAAGAAGCAGAGGCGTGGCACAAGCAGGGGCGGCGAGGGGGGCGTCGCAGACAGCAAGGTATAAATTTGAGTGCATTAGCAAAACGTAATTTGATAAGACCAAAAATGTAATTAATAAATTTCGACAAGGCAGAGGCACAGGGGCGTGCCAGGAGAGGGAGGGGGGCTAGGGCAGGTAGCGGTGATGGCAGAGGCGGCATTTACCCTGTACAACGCGTTGGCAACGCAACAAAAACTAATGAAAGGCAAAGGCTGCAAACATGGACAACGTGCCAAGGTGCGGGCAAGGGCAAGAGAGCAAGAGAAGAGCTACAGAGGCTTGGAGAGAGAGAGAGAGAAAGAGAGTGGGAGAGGGGCGAGACAGAGGAAACCGTGGAAAGCAAATCAATGGCTATAATTAATCAAGTTTTAGTCGCCGCTCCGACGTCGTCGCTGGAGCCACGTGTGACTGATTGCCCAGAGGGCAGTGGCGTAGACAGTCGAGGGGGGAGTATGGAGTGCGGGCAGCAGGAGGGGGGAGACGAACAGGACAAAAGCGAAAAAGTGAAAATCAATCTTATTACCTACTCGACGAATTAGTCTCGCGCTACCCTAACCCAAGAAGGTCGGGGGGTTGGCCATCCCCTCTCTCACTCTCTCACTCACTCTCTCTCCCTCTCTCTCTCTCCCTCTGCTGCTGCTGCCAGGGGCTGCTGTTGCGGGCAGTCTGTGCTATGTGCGCGCATTAATCAAGTGTGCGCGAGTGTGCGAGAGTGTCGGTGTGTGTGTGTGAGTGTGTGTGTGTGTGTGTAGACAAGACATACAGAAATTGACATGGGTGTAAGGTGCTGGGTTTTTAAAGGAGGAAAGGGGGAAGGGGGGCAACAGTGAAACGTAAATAAGCTTCATTAAAAGCTTACGGTTCAAGTGCCAATACGTGTGTGTGTGTGTGTGTAGGTGTGTGTGAAAAATTGTTGCGTTAATTGCGAGTGCAAGAAATAGACAAAAGAGGGAGAGAGAGAGAGGGGGAGAGAGAGCGAGAGGGAGAGAGTGGGCAACAAAGGTTGACAGGCGGCAGGAATTAGGGCAATGACAAAAAGCTCGTTAATATTGGCAAGAGGTCAATCTAATGGAGTGGAGATAGAGGGGAGGCTACTGCGGTGTAATCACCTCAAAGAGGGCAGCGGCCAGAGCTGCTCACTTTTGGTACTACCCGCCCAGATAAACAGGAATCTCAATTACCACACACACTCACACACACACACACACATGGAATAAATGAATAAAGCAAGTCTAGTCTTAGCTAAGCGTAAGTGTTTGTTGTTTCTCTCCAAGCTTTTCTTCTGCTCTGCTCTTTTGTCTTTTTCTTTTCCTATTGTGTTTCTAACTTGAACCTATTCTTCTTCTATTTTCGTTTTGTGGTATAAAAAACTAACAGAGTTTTCTCCATTGTCTTTGATACTTGTAGTTCTGGCTTAGCTGCTTCATCGTTCTCTTGATTTCTTTTAGCTCAACGGTTTTGGTTTACTTTCTTTGATTTCTCATTCTTGCTTGTTGGATATGTTTCTATTCTTTCTAACTATTATAGAAAAAAGTCTGTAGAAGAGAAGACCGTTTCAAGAGCCGAGAGACATATCCTGACTTCCGATAATCATAACTTTGCCATAAATCAAAAGATTTTTATTTGAATGTTTTGGTCTCTAGATTGCTTCTGGTTTAGAAAAAAGGCATCTAAGATCTTCGAATATTCCAAAATTTCCAGAGAGACCTCGAGACCCCTGAGAGACCCCACTAGATTTCCCAAAGTCATAGCTCTGCCAAAAATCAATCGATTTTGCTTTGGTTTGGCATTTGGTTTATGTGAATGTTTTGGCTTCTATATAGATGCTCCTTTAAAAAATAGGGCTTCTAAAATTCTAGAATTTTGTCTCTACCTTCTTTTGCCACCATCTGAGAGACCTTAAACCTATAGAGATTATTATAGAGATTCACTCACCTTGATCGGCCACATTGATAACACCATCCTGGGCCACTGCAATCGCAGAGATGGCCTGGAAGCGTGCATTCGAGGAGAGCAGCGTCTCCGCATTGCTCAGTGTGCCATCATCGTTTAGGGTTGCACCCTGTCCCAATCCCAACGTGGAACCGCCTGCACCACCCGCTGTTGTCTTGGCGCCCAGCAGTACCGTTGTTGTGGTTGTTGGTCCGGTGGACATCAGATTGCCGCCGGCCACAATGCCGGCCAGTGTGCCCGAATTGGCGCCGTTGCCATTGCCATTGCCAGCGCAAATGCAGGCACCGCCACCACCACCAGAGTTGCCAGAGTTGCCGGCGCCGCCAATGCCACCACCGCTGCCGTTTGCTGCGCTGCCATTGTTTCCGTTTCCGCCAGCTGGTGTCGTTGGCGTGGTGCCGCCATTATTGCGTGTCGGATTCACGGTCGTTGAGTAGGCGCCTCCATTGCCCAACGACGATGAGGACGACGACGACGATGAGGACGACAAACCGCCAGAGCTGGAGCCGTTGCTGCCGTTTCCAATTGCACAGTCGCACGTTTGTGAGCTAGAGAGAGAGGGAGAGAGAAAGAGAGAGCACGTTAGTAAAGCAACAGGAAATGCTTAGAGCGTTTAACCGCCCCCCTCCCCCCTAGAAATCCACCCATCCCTACACCTCCTACACCCACCCATCCCACAAGGCACACTCTACTCCCTCCATTTCTAGCTACGTTATCTGTGGTGCAGGCAGCGCGCGTTTACATGTCGCGGCCACGCCCTAGACTTGTGTGTCTTCCCCTCTGACAACGGAACACAGTGGCGTAGCTAGATTGGGGGATAGAGAGAGGGAGAGAGGGGTGCCAGCTGGACGACGAGGTCGACAAAAGGCAAGTTGGACGCGTATTTATGATGACATTGTTTGTTCGATAAACATGCTCAAAAAGTAAAGTGCAGACTCGCTACGCTTATCGCCAGCAGCCACGCCTCCTTTTGCAGGGTCCTTAACCGACCCTACCAACCATCAACCATCCCAACTCCCCCTCCCCCCACCCCCTGGTTGCCATATAAAAAGGTTGATTTATAGTTTCTGGCATTTGCGGTGTCTGATAATTACTTTGCCACGTCTGCCAGCCACGCCCCACCAGCAGCAGCAGTGGCACCTGCGCCATTCCCATGTCAGTCTCCGTTCCCACTCCAGCTTCAAAATAAAGAAGGGAATATCCTTAACCCGCCCGTTGACACGCCCCTCCCACCTCCCTTTTTTTGGTGCGTTCCATCAAACTATGCGCCATAGAAATTCTATTAGATAAAATAAACTGCCACTGCATAAAGTTGCAAACATTTGTTGTGCCACTGTGTGTGTGTGTGTGCATGTGTGTGAACTATATATGTGTGTGTGTGTGTGTGTGTGTGTGCGAGTGTGTGCATATGCAGCTTGGGGCTGTCTCAGACACACAACTAGCGAACCAAATTAATTGCTTTAGTTTTGTTCAATTTTTGTTTTACTCCACTAATCGAAAGAGAAGGAACAGGAAATGGAGTGAAAGAGAGAGAGAAAGAGGGAGAGCAGGTAGAGCAAGAGGTAGATGAAGAGCCAGTTAGGTGTAGCGGTCAATGGGTGAAGAGGTATACGGAAACCCTATAGCAGTGTTAATTTAAAGTTAAAAGAGAAAAAGAGAGAGAAGCCAAAACGATTTCACACCGGTTTCCATTTCAGTTTGATTGCATGCTCCTTTTTTAACGAGTGCTTTACAACACTGCAAGCGTATTGTGTATTCACTACTTGTACAGCACTGTCTCATTTTGACGCTATACAACACTGTTAAACAGTAATTTGATACACACTTGCAAAAGGTTTATATCGCAGGCTATGCTCATGCTTTACAGCCTATTATCATATCAAGCTTTATACATATATTTTGCACACTTTGCAACACTGTAAGTCCCTTTTCCTCCCCCTTTCCCTCCTCACTCTCAAATTGCTGAATCTCTCTCATACATTTATTTCCCAACGATTTATAAACAATTGTTTTATGCTCTACTCTCTACGCTTGAGCTTGTGTTTCTCTTTCATTAGCAAACGGTTTACAACACTGTTTTAACGGATATTGATTCACTTGTTGTTTGTATATATGTATGTATATGTATACACTGGCATTTTCATTTCCATTCTCTCCTGCTATATACATATATGAACATATATCCTAAGAATAGTGTGTGTGTGTGTGTTTTTTGTTATATAAACAGCAAATCTGCCAGCTTTCAACTGCAGCACAAAATGCAAACACACACACACCTGCACACCCACACACACACACACACACCGAGTGTGCTAGTCCCAAATGTCCGAAATTCCAATTAATTTTTTGGTCACCCCTTTCCCCCCTCTTGATGGGGGTAGTAGGCAGCTTTAAAAAGCGTTTTAATCAAGTCAAATAAAGTAAACTGTGCGGCATATCGATTGGCTCACCTAAAACACACACACACGCACACACACACATACATATATAGAGTATACAGGGTGCACGTAAATACACAAGAGCTCTGGCTATGCCTATGTATAGTTTGCAAGTGGCATTTATTGCCGACTTTTGCTGCATTTGCTGCGAACATTTTGTGCAACAGCAGCTGAAATTTTTATTATTTATGCTGCTACCCAACAGCAAGCAGTACCTCCCCCCTACCCCAGTAGGGTACCCTGCTGCAACCCCTACCCTGCACACCTTCTTGTATACCATGCTGCATGCCATTGCTGCCTGCTATCGCTTGCCAAAATGCAAATATCGAATAACCCCCCTGCCCCCATCCCATTCCTATCGATGTCGAGTCCTCCCTACTGCTCGCTCCTCTCACATAATTGGGTCAAATATGCGCATAAACAAGTTCTTCTTCCATGTTGACCCAGGCAATGGCATCCATCAATGGGTCAAAGGGTCACTGGGAGTAGGAGAAGCTGGGTTGGGAATGGGAATGGGTTCGGTATAGGGGTATGGGGGTATGGCATGGTAGATGGTGTGCTGTTATGTATGCTAGCCCAGTTGGACTTTGTTTCATTATATTTTCTCTGGCAAGAGCACAACAATTATGTAAAGCTTGTGCTACTTTTGCAAGGGTCCTTGGATGCTCCACTACCACTACTACTATTGAAGAGGTTAGCCTCGTGGGACTTGTTGAGATTAATAATGCATGTAATGTATGTATTTATTTATGAAGTTGCTCTTAAGGAATTATGCTAGAGAGTAGAGTTTTGGGAAGAAGGGAAGGGGAAAACTCTAGAAAGTATAAGTAGTGCCTAGTACCTAGGGCTACCCTCTAGCCTAACCTCTCTAGGATTCCTCGAGTTTCTGTTCAATTGGAAAGTTTAATGCAACAACTACTCAGCTGAGCTTGGAGGTAGGTCTAGGGCAAACCAAGTATTCTCCATGTAGTTCCTACCCTTGCACTACCCTCTTTAGTTCCTATCAGTACCTTCCTCTAGAAAATAAAGGTAGTACCTTGTACCTAGGGCCAGAGTGAGCTACCCTCTACCCTAACCTCTCTAGGTTTCCTCAGTTTCTGTTCAGTTGAAAAGGTTAATGGAACAACTACTCAGTTGAGATTGGAGGTAGGTCTAGGGCAAGCTCAGTATTCTTCAAGTAGTTCCTACCCTTGCGCTACCCTCTTTAATTCCTATCAGTATCTTCCTCAAAGCTTTGCCCAGTAAAACCCCGAGTGGTTTCTCTCCCCTTCATGTCTAACCCCAACCCCATCAAGTATCACTCCCAACCCCATCAAGTATCACTCCCAACCCCATCAAGTACCACTCCCACTGGGTCTAGCCCCTTCTTAAAGCTAATTAATCCCCCCGAAACACTTACCCAGTTCCCTCCTGTTTGCCAGCAAAGTATCGCATGCTGCCGGCTGTGTTGACCACACGTATCGAATTGATGCGCCGCGAATCACTGTCCGCAATGTACAAGTCGCCAAAGGGTGAGAAAGCCATGGCCAGCACCGTACCCAGAACATTATCCGTAGCAGTCTTATTGACACGACTATCCTGTGCATTGTTGCTGCAGTGCAGCGGAGTGCCGGCAACGACGCGTATCTTCATGTCCGAGGTGAGACGCAGCACAAGGCGATCGTCGATGAAGTGAAGTGATCCGTCGAGTGGACTCAACGCGAGGCCAGTGGGCCATTGTAGCTGAGCTTGATTTGCCATGAGGGTGCCCGAGCAGGGTGCTGGACTCCAGTGATTATGATGTCCATGATGACCGATAAGTGTATGAATGATACCCTTGGGATCTACAGCTCGGATATTTGTGCCATCAGCAATGTACATGGTACGATCAGCTGCAATGGCCAGACCCTTGGGATGAGAGAGACGTGCCTGTAGAGCGGCACCACCATCACCGCAGTTGCCCTCGTCACCGGGTATGCAACGCTGTCCGCTACCCACAACGGGTTCACTATTAATGCTCGGATCCTTGACCTTCTCCAGGCGCAGTAAACGTAGAATTTGATGCCTCTCCGGATCGGATATATAGAGATGACCATCGGCAGGAGAGACAGCCAGATAATATTGATATGAGACCTGTGTAGCGCTTAGCTGGAGTATGGTAAAGACCTTGCCATCGGGTGTAATACGTCGCACCAGATTGAAATCACCCACATAGAGACTACCATCGGGTCCAGTGGCCAGTGCGATGGGCGTGAGCAGCTTAGCATCCTTGGCCACGCCATTACAATAATCCGGACAATTGAGAGGTCGCTGCAATCCTGTACCCATTACAACCTTCACCGTTCTGGGGTATTCCTTCATGTGCAACGTACTGCCATCTCCCTTCTGCAGTATACCCTCATGGAAGTTATAATGATGATGTATATCCAATCCCCAGCCACCGATATCGGAAATATCTACATCGTAACCCTGCAGTTTGGCTGTCTGGGTTATCCAGACAGGGGTTTGGCATGTGGTGTGCTGGTAACCCACCGAAATGCGTGCAATGGTCACCCCATAGACCTTCTGACGATAAACATTGCGCTTATTCCAGGCAAAAGTGTGTATCAGATTCGGATCAGCCTCGTAGGTCTTGACGTGCAGTGCACCCTCGATCTCAACGCCAACATGTACATGGGTCAATGTTTTCGGTATGGTCTCTGAGGTCAGACGCATGCGTACGATGCTCAGATAACCCGAAGCCTGCGACGATTGATAGGTGAGGTGCAGATCCGAACCAGGAATTTGTATGGACTCTTGGACAATCTGTGTGTGGAAGAGACAAAGAGAGAGAGAGAAAAGGATGGTAAGTATTGTAAAGGGACAAAATATATAGAAGGAAGAAAGCAGCTATGGAATATATAAAAGAAGGGAATCCCAAACAGGGAAGAAATGGAAAGACCTAATCAGCCCTACCCGGCTGTAGTTTAATCTTTAACCTTTTAAAGACATTCAAGATGTCTCTCTGCAAAAATCCCAAGGAAAAAGTATAACAAAAGCAAATGGGGAATAAGATTGTTTTTCTGACTAACAAAAGATTAAGGAATAAAGCAAGACAAGAGGTTAAGAAGAAGCAAAAAAGAAAGGGAAGAAAGTGAAGCCTGAGTGCAGTCAAAGATTTACAACCTGCAGCAGCACAGATGGAGAAAGATGGAAAAAGAGAAAGGAACAGCAAAAAGCAGATTCAAATTCAGGGAGATAAACGGAAATGGAAGGGAAGAGAGAGAGAGAGCAGGAGGAGCAGAAGGCTGGGGAGCTGGGTAGCTCAGAGTTCGGATGAGAATGAGCATTACAATTGTCGCTGCCACTAAGTGAGTTGGTTATTCAGCCACAGGCCACAGCTGGCACGGGTCGAATGCAGCAATTAAATGTAATGCGCGCACGCTCCCTCCAGCTCTACCTTCATCTCCAGCTCTATCTCCAGCTCTATCTCCCTGTCTCTGTCTAGCAGATGCAAAGTTATAATGTCATTAGTGCGAACTTTAAATTAATTAAAACTACGCCGAGTCCAGCTGCTGCCAGGACCGCTAATTAGGAGTGGCATTAGGCGGAGAAGGGAGCTACGAAGGGCTAATAGGGCCAGAGAGAAAGTAAGAGAGAGAGGGAGAGAGAGAGAGCCGCTACTCACCTGTGTCTCGGCAAAGATGACACGCTTGCCAGGCATAGCACCCACTCCATTGGGCATCCATGTGCTAATCAGTTGCGGCTTGAGTTTCTCATGATCATGATCCATGCACACTTTGCTCGCATCGTTAGCCTCATCCGCGGTGTGATAGTGTATCGAGTTGAGGAATGTTAGAGCTGGATTTAGTGGAGCCACCCTGTGAAAAAATCCATAGAGATGAGTGTGAGATGAGTTAGTGATGGCAGCGCATCGATACTTACTTGATATTGCGACTAGTTGTCTCATCGTCATCGCTCAGCTGCATCTGCACCGGCGGCAAGACAACTATGCGATTCCAGGGTACAAATACGGTGCGTGTGAGTGGACGGAAGGGTGAACGTTGGAATTGCAGGGTAACTGCACCGCCGCCATTGACCAGAACATCGAACCTAGAAAAGGGAAAGGAAGTAGAAAGAGCAGCATGAGTAAAAATTAAGGAAAAAATGGTCCCATTGAGTCTTAATGATAGGACAAGTTAAAAATAAACTATATGGTATTCAAAAATATGAATATATGTTATACAATTTATCGAAATTTGAATAAAGGTTATAAAATTTATCGATAATATATCGAAAGCAATTTCTTTTAATGCATAGTTAAATACTATAACTTTAGAAGCTTAAATACTTTTAAATATTTCAAGAAGCCTAGCTAATTAACCAACAAACAGAGTGTAAGACAGCAGAGCCTCATTTACATATTTATCGATTTTGTCGTGTCACGAACCACACGCGCTCATCCCTAACACACACACACGCACACTCCCACACACCTGGCAAATTAGTTGGAAAAAGTTGTGCCTGCAAATTTCACAGCACAAAACATGCAAATTAATATTTTAATGAACTCACTGGGCAGCCCCCTCTCGCTCCCCCCCTCCCTCTGTTTCCTGCAGGTAGTTAGCTAGCTACGCCACTGGCCATAGTTAGACGTGAGGGGGGGAGGGAGTATAGGGTAGTGGGTAGAGGGTTTTGCCTCTGCAGATAATACCTCAATTGTTTGTTGAAATTGAAAAACTTTGGGATTTTTGCCTCAACAACAAGAACAATTGCTGGCACAACGCAGTTAGGAGTGGGAGGGGGGGTCATAAGTTGAGATGTCGAAGAGCAACGAATCCACCTCCCCATCCCCTTCCTCATCCCTCTCTACGCTCATGCGTTGGCCGCATTAAATATAATGATGGGCGATTGCGAGGGCCGCCTTCATTATTACCGAGTATTTTTCGCATTGGCGTAAGAAAAAGTTGCGAAAAACTTTTGCGACGCGATGGAAGAACAAGAAGACGAAGATGAAGAAGATGCAGCAGCATGTTGGAAAACAAAGTGAAGGAAGAGAGGAGGAACGAACAATCGTCTAGCTGAAAGCGAAGGAGGGGAGAGAGCATTCAGTCGGGCAGAAAGCTTAAGAGAAGAAATGGCAAAAGTTTTTTTTCTGCTTTGGAAATATTTAATTAATGTGATTTTTAATTGTGTTTGTGAGCGAGAGAGAGAGAGAGAGAGAGAGAGAGAGAGAGAGAGAGAGAGAGAGAGAGAGAGAGGGCTGGGTAGGGTACTCAGTCAGTCGGCTAGATGCCACAAATTGTTACAGCGGGGTCGCTGCGGCACGAAGCAATCAACGCGTTGGCGTGGCCGATTGCAATTTCTCGACACCTGCACACGGCAATTTAGCGCAAAATTGCTGTGGCCAAGGCCACGCCCAGAGCAGCGAGGCAGCATGCCCAGCGCCCCCCGCCCCCCACTAGTGTTTGTGTGGGCGTGGCAGCGAAAATAAAGAAAAATGCGCACTGTGCTGAGAGAAAAATAATCAAATGAAAAATAATTACATTTAATTTTGCAATAAACAAACGCAAAGCTTTTTGGGAATCTCTTTGTGTGCGTGTGTGAGTAAACATTTATAAACATTTCAATAAATAAACACACACACACACGCGCGCACAAACAATAAAACGAAATTTGTTACAATTTTTGCTAATTTAATTTAAATGTTGTCACGCTTGGCCAAGTTGCCGTTTGCTGCTGCCTGCTGCCTGCTTTGTTATTGTTATTGTTATTGTAACTGTAATTGTTGTTGGCGTTTTTTGCACACACACAAACACACACACATGCCTGCACAAACATGGCCGCGCTCGCGCTTTTTGTTGCATATTTTCAGGCGCGCATTTTATTTAGCTGCAATTTAGACAGTCGCGTCGCGAATAAAAGGCACAGCTGGACACACACACCTGTTTATCTCCCCCCTAAAAAATATATGTTTGTTTGTATTTGTCGCCAGCCATAATCCTGCTTCGGTTTAATGACTTTTATTACCTTTATTACAGCACAAAACACACACACACACCTGACCATGGCCGGCAACAACAAGCGTATCCAACAATCAACAATGCATGTCAAAGTTCAACAAAACCAACAACAACTGGCAGCAAAACGAGCGAAAAAACAGCTAAATTTAGTTGTTAAAATGACAAAAAAAAGCAAGCAAGCAGAAACAAAGCTAAAGTGAGCGATTGAAAAATACCCTGCAAAATGTGCATAAGAAAAAAAATAAAAAATAAATAAAAAATCAATAAGAAATAAATAAATAATAAATACTAAAGAAAAAGAAAGCAGAAACATGAGAGCAGGAAGAGAGAAAGAGCAAGAGAGTGCTACTCAAGCCTCATGGCACAGCCTGTTGCTGCTACACCCTGTTACAGACGCCACAGGGTGCTCTTCTCGCCCGCCATGAAAAGCTACTAAAAACGACCGCAACCGCAATGAGCACAGCAGCAGGTTCTGTTGTTGTTGTTGTTGTTGTTGCTGTGTGTGTGTGCGAGAGTGTTTGTCAAGCTTAATAAGCGTATAGAATCGAAATAAACATTATAAATACGAAAAACCATAAAAACAAACTCCACCTCCAACGACACAAAACACATTAAAAGCAACAGCAGCGAGTGAGCTACAAACGCGCATACACCGCGAGAAATGGGGGAGAAATGTGTGTGAAAGAGAAAAGAAAATTTAATTTAACCAACTTCGGGAGGGAAGCAAATTTTGTTGAGCATATACAAAGATGTATACAGGCAACACTGAGCGAGATAATTATGTGTATCAGCATAGAGAAACGAGTTGATACAAAACCTTTAAATAAAAGTATAAAATTATATTTAAAATATAAAAAAATTAAATGATAAATAAAAAAAAAACAAATGTAGAGTATGGAAAAAAAAATTTGATTGATATATACTGCTTCCATGAGATTAATAGACATTCTTAGGATTCTCAACTGGCGCAAAGTGAAGGTTATCATCATCTAGGAGCAAACCAAAGAATCGAATGCCTTGATGAGCTTCTTTTTGTATCCCTACCTTTTTCTAGGCCTCTTTTAGCTCAATACAATTTAAGTTCCCACTAATTTCGCACTCTAACTATCAAATCATCTCACATGAGTCTACTCATCCTTTAGCTTTCGGTCTATCTATCTATCTATCTGTCCTACTACTCTACCCAGCCCCCCTCCCCCTCTCCATACTGACCTCATTTAGCAGCGCAGTCAAGCAAGTTTTATCGACTTAATTTCAATGTAACTTGAGCTAAATGGGAATACAAATGAAAATGGAAATGGAGAAGGAGGAGGAGGAGGAGGCGAAAAGAAATGAGGGAGAGCCGAAAGAGGGAGAAGAAATTCATTTGGTTTATGGCATACAAGTGTGCAATATTTTCATTGCTCACTGTGCAAAGCAACGGCTTTGAAGGCTGCACATTTAATTTTATAGAGCACTGCAGCAGCCAGCAGGCAGGGGGAGGAAGGAGAAGGACGAGGAGGAGGAGGTGGTGCCCCGTTTGGCCTTCTGGCACACACACACACACACACTCGCACACAGAGCATGGCTAAAAATAATGTGAACATAAACAGGAATTATTGCCAGCTAAAAGTAAGAATGTAGCCAAAGATAAGGCGAAAGTAAGTCGCAGCACAAAAGAAGAAAACAATACATAAAAAAAAAGAATGAAAGAAAGAGAAAACTTTAAAACCCTTCAAAAAGGGAAGAGAGCGAGAGAGAGAGAGCGGTAGATAAACAACAACAATGTAGTCATAATAAAAATAAATAAAAAAAATGAAGAATTTATGCCCCGACTAAGCAGCTGACAACGAAGCAGGAAGGACACACACACACAGAAGAAGACAGTGAGGAAGGGAGGGAGGTAGAGAAGGAGAGAGAGAAAGCAAATAAGGACATGTTTTGTGATTTTATGTTTTTCAGCGTATGAAACAGAGCGAGGGCGAGAGAGAGGTAGAGACCCTGCCTGTCTTGCTTTATAATTGTTTACGTAGCTGTTGCTATTGTTGTTTTTGTTGTTGTTGATTGCCAAAAATAACGAGGGGATAAACAGCGAAATGCAACAAAGTATAGAGTGCTTAATACGCTGTAGATCGGCTGAGAAAATATATAGAATATATATATGTAGAAGGCAGAGAAGAGAAGAGTCTAGCTGCTTGTAAATCAATTTAGAAATAATAAAAAAAATTTATAAATAAAAATAAAATAAAAAGTTGTAACCTTACCAGCTGCCTGACTAGTCGCACATACCCTACATATACCCATACATAGTAGAACAGGCAAATGTGAAAAATGTTCAACATTGTCGTTTGGGCATTTAACGGTCAACTGAGCTAATGAGAAATTATGGCGCAGTACGTATGTAGTACCCTACTAGGTAAAAATGTGTAATCATCATTCCCCCTCCAAACTGCTTGCCCTTCCCTTCTACTGCCCCAGCAGTCTCACACACACGTGCGAAGCAGGGTGTTGCCCATATAAGTATGCTATATTTTTTTCTTTTGCGCTGTTGCTGCCTCAGCTTGTGCAACTGTGTATGTGTGTGTGTTTGTGTGTGAAAAGTAAATACAAATAATCATCAGACAGTTAGTTTGTCTGTCTGTCTGTAGAGCACAGATTTTATTTGTGTGGCATTTGCTGCTGCTGTTGCCGGACATAATAAAATCAGCAGCGTCAGGCAAAGGCGGTGGGTGCGAAATGTTTATTTAAATTGGCCAGCAAAGAGACACACACACACGCACACTCACACACCTGGCTAGGCAAAAGAAAATGTCAAAATAACAACAAGAGCTATAGAAATGTTGATAATGTTGTCGTTGCATCTCTCTCTCTCTCTCTCTCTCTCTGTGAACAACGGAAATCCTTTTTGACCAAAAACAACTGCAAAAATATTTATATTAGATATATTGGATTGCTTTGGATTGGATTGGCTGGCTGGCTGCCTGGCTGGATTGTTGTTGTTACCCCTTGCCTTTCCCTTTCCCCCCCGCTCCCTTCGCTACTTTAGCCACACAAATTTGCATTTTCTACTATTTTCATTTTCTTGCATGTTTTTTCATTGGATTTTAAATTTTAGTTTTGTGCAAGAAAATGTCCGAAAATTCGTTTGACATTACACAATTTTATGCTGAATAAATATTTTGTTGGGCTTTCGCTTTGTGTGTGTGTGTGTGTGTGTGGGAATCGAGAGTGCTTGCAACTATCGATAACAAAATAAATATCGAGAACTGTAGAAGCAGAGAGAAAATAAATATTACAAACGCTGTAACATGTAGGAAAAATCATATGAGGTTTTTATTCGCAGGTTTTTCTCTAGTTTCGGTGTGCCAAAAAAATATCGATAGTTTCCTAGTTTGAGTTTGTAAAGCAAATATCGATTAGTTTCTTATATATCAATTAATTTGTATACTGTATTTCTATGTAGTTTTCTAAAATATTCTCAGCAAATTAATTGAACAAATGTTTTTCTCATGTCCTTGTCTCCGTGCCAATAAATATTTATGGATATTTTAACGTTTTCTACATGTATCTCAACTTTGGCCAAAATGTCACTATGTTAAATAAAAGACTTTTTGTGTTGTTTCTTAACTTTTTCTCTCCCCTGGGTCAATTGTCAGTTTTGCAAAAATAGAAAACCACATTTGTTTCTCTCCTCAAACTCAACTCGCATCTCTAACTTTTCTACTTTACTAGAATGGGAGGAGGGGGGATTTTACATCAAAGCAAGAGATTTAATTAAAAAGTGATAACTTATTTTATCTCTGGCTGTGTGTGTGTGTGTGCGTGCACTTGGCCCCGGCCCAAACAGAATTCTATTAACAAAATGTAATCAAGAGAAATCCGAGGCCGAGGCCGAAGACAAAGTCAGTTGCAGAGGGCAGAGGGAGATGGGGGAGATAGAGGGACAGACAGACAGAGCAGAGCAGACCGGCTGACAAATTATGAAAAATTACTCATACGTAAGTAATTTGCATTCGGAGCGCCAAAAGATTAAAGAGGCCGTCAGGCACACACACAGCAGCAGCAGCAAAGAAAAGAAAAACGATGAAAATAGAATAGAAAAAAAAAAAAATAAGAATCGCCACGCCAAAAATTAATTAAAAATTTGCGAGGCCAAGTTTCTGGAATATTAAGTAGTAGGATTACGATAGCTTTATAGTCTACATAAGCGTCTTATGAAAACGCAGGACTTGAGATTAAATTTTAAGAAAAATTAAGAGGGAAAATTGATTTCAGACTTCAAGTTGCGGAATTCTTTAGCAACTTGGGGATTTATATGGATTAAAGTACTTTTAAGTATGGAAAAACTAAATATCAAAATTATCAAAAGAATTGTCAACTTACCAGCCTCCCTGTCGTGTCAGGGTGAATCCAAAGCGTGAGTCACGATCCACTGAGACGCGTATACCGACAATTCCAAGACCCTGGGGAGTTATCACCTGTCCGCGCATAACCGATACACGACTGTAGATGGTTCAGGGAAGGTTTTTTTGTAAAAGAGAATTACATTTTATTAGTTACATGTTGCAAATTTGTCATTTTCTTTGTTTTTCATTTTTTTTTTTCTGTTTGGGTTTTGGTTTCCTTTTTTTTGGTAAATAATAAAATGAAAGTTGAAGAAAAAACATCAAGAATATATATGTATATATAGTATATATATATGGTTTTATAATATATATTTATATTGAACTGGTTACTAAATATCGATAATAAAAATTTGTATTTTCTTTGTTTTTTTTTTAATCTCTAGTTAAGAAGAGAAATAAATAAACGTATGCAATAAATCGAGAATCGAGGAAATATATTCATAAATATTATCATATACAAGTATATGTATTATGTATTGGTATGGAGTATATGCAGAGGGTTGTTGTTGTTGTTTTTGTTGAAGAGAGAGAGAGAGTGAGAGAGCGAGAAATGGATGATACAAAATATGTGAATATAATAATATATGATACGTTGTTGTCTATCTCTGTCTGGCTGCTTGTCTGTCTGTGTCTGTGTGTGTGTGTGTGTGTATCTGTGTGTGTGTGTGCATTGTGGAGTTTTTAATTTGTTGTCTGAAAATGTTTTTGCTTGGATAATTCAATTATTGAAAACAGCTTGGCAAATAAATGTATTCAATTCATCTATTTTCACAGTCTGTTTGTTTGTTCACATGTGTCTCTGCTGTCAGTGTACGAGTGTGTGTGTGTGTATAGGTGTGTGTTTGCATTGGCTACAATAAAAAAAAGCTAAATGTTCAAGTGTTTGGCTTGTTTGACATTTTATTCTCTATACAGGTGCAAAAGGCATTTGACTCGCAGCAATGGAATCGATTAAATATTGCCAAAGGCAAGGGAACTTCGGATTTTGCTATCGACGGAACGGACAAATGGACCGGGATGCTGGATGACAATCGGAATCGAGGGGTGAGAGGAGCTGGGTAGGGGAGTGGGGTAGAGGCTGTGCAGAGCTGCCTGCAGGTTTATTTTCATAGCATTTCGCATGGGAAAAACTCATTGAACTGCGGCCAAATCGACTACGGGTTGAAGAAAAGTACATGGTGCATGGTGTGTGGTTTATCGATTACTGAGCTGTGCGATAGTATCGGTATTGATATCGATAAACCGCCGCCCTCTCCTATCGCAGTGCTCAGCAAACGAAACTGTAATAATGCTCGGAGATATACGTATATATATATTTTAAAAAATCATGCAAAATATATATAATAAATATATATATATATAGATATCGATTCATATTCATATATGGAAACAACTATGAGAATTAAGCAAGAATATACATAAGTATGTTTTAAGATATATATAACGATTATAATATATTTTAAGAAATTTGTAAAATTAATTTAATTCGATATTTCTTCATATTCTTGGGCAAATCTTTTGAGAGAATAGGTAAAAAAACAGATCAATAAAAAATACTAATCGAAACGTAATGCCTGTCAATAAGGCATAAACAATAAGAGAATTGAAAATATAATCGATAATTTATAGAATAAAATTAAATCCTCTGAAAAATGTGATATTTTGCACAGCTGAAAGGTAATTGAAGGCAGTTCTTTTTTCATATCATCAATAAATATAGCTAAATGTGGGGGCATTAGAAATGTCAGTTATGTTTAGTATTAGAAATATGCTATAGAATATGCTATATTTATACCTATTATGTAGTTAAAGTTTGGGGAAATTTGGCATAGTAACACTTGAACTATTTAATAATAGTTTAAAATAGTTCACATATCACACAAGTTCTTCTGAATATTTTAGATAATAACAGAGCTTACATATGAGCATTATATGCTAAGTATATATAATCGCAGTACGCTACAAAGCTTATACAAAATTCCAACCACAAATGTAGCTTTTTTTCTAGCTCTATTTTTAGCTTTTTTCCCAGAACCTTTTTCTGAAATTTAATAACAAAGCAGAGAGGGAAAAAAACCCGCCGAAGATGATATGCAAGAGATAATGAGGCACACAGCCTGCGTAACTATGGCAACGCTGGCAATGAGGCGTAAAGCCGTTAGCTGATTTTGTAGTTGCCAATTTGGTTAGAAGGGGAGAGAGGGAGAGAGAGAGAGAGCGCGCGCGGGGGCAACTCTGGCTATAGAAACCTTGAAAGTGGAATTTGTGGCGCAGTGTTACCAAATGGCAAATGGCTTCAATTGTTTGCACTAATTATTGCTGCAAAAAGGGAGTTGCGGAAAGTTTCCTTAAGAGGGGGAAGGGGGGGCAGCAGAGTAAGGGGCGTGGCAACGTCATCTTCAGGTATGGTCATGTGCAGCAATTGTGCAGCTGCTGCTGCTGCTGCTGCCACTTGCCACACGCTGCTGCTGCTGCTGCTGCTGTGAAAAGTTCTTGCAAACATTTTCAACTTTTCAAGTGTTGCAATTTCTCAGCAGCCCCCCCTGCTGGCCTGGCTCCCTACGCCCCAGCGCACACATAAACACATAATGTACGGTCGTTGTATTTGGGTCAGCTTGTGTGTGTGTGTGTGTGTGCGAGTGTGTGTGAGTGAGTGTGCCTCTTCACTGACTTCTAATTGCAATTGACCAAATGCCAAGGCAGCTCGTCGACTCGACTCGACTTCAACTGCAGCAGGCAGCACAGCTTTCTTACAGTGTGTGTGTGTGTGGCTGTGTGTGGGCCTCTGTGTGTGTGTTAAGTGTGTGTGCAAACTGACTGTGCCTCATCGCTTGCTCTCGCACATTTTTGCTGCTTCAATTCGATTCAATGAAGCACAATTTTATTTGAAATCAAACCGAAAAGCAAATTGCAGCGAGTGTGTGTGTGTAAACTGGCTGTGTGCTCTATGTGTGTGTGCTGTGCATGTGTATGTATGTGTGTGTGTGTAAGCTGTGTGTATATATTCCAATTCATTGAAGTGCTGAGTGCCATTGATTTTTATTTCGCATTTTATTCGTTTCGTTTCATTTATTATTTATTTGATTTATTTTTATTTTATTTTTTTTCTGTTGCGACAGGCTGCCACGCCCACTGTGCAGGCCAAGCCAAGCTGCCCGTCTTGCCTCAGTTTTTTTTTTTTTTTTTTTTTTTTTTTGTAGGGCCTTGCAGGTCGTGTGGCCTTTGCCACACACAAGTAAATTACTCATACGCCAGGTTGGCCGCAGAGTCTGCTGCTGTGTGTGCTGCCTGTGTGTGTGTGTGTGTGTGTGTGTGTGTGTCTGTGTGTGTGTGCCTGTGTCTGTGTGCTGTTTTTGTTGTGTCGCCGCTTGATCAGTTGCTGCTCCTTTTCAAATTATGACGTCAGCAAGGTAAAGAAAGGCAAAGCTAAAAACCCGAAAAAGTAATCTCGTTTATTGCCATTGCCATTGGCCTTGCTGCCGCTGCCTCTCTCTCTGTGTGTGTGTGTGTGCCTTTGTGTGTGTGTGTGTGTGTTGCACAATGAAGTGAAAGCAATGCCACAAAATTTCTAATCTCATTCATGAGGCAAGCTTGCCCCCCCCCCCACTTCTTTCTTCTGCTCTACTCCATTTTGCGGGCACACTCTCAACTAATCGTCGTTGCAGCGAATGAGCAATAAAGCAGTCAAGATGCTGCCCCGCCAGGGGGCGTGTGGGTGCAACAGCAAGAGAGAGAGAGACACAGAGAGAGAGCGCGCGCGGTTGCGGGAAGAATTGGGGCCACAGCGCCACCTTTTGTGTCAAAAGTGCACTTCCATTATTAGCGCATTGTGTGCTGAGAGAAAAAGCACATTGGCGTAGGCAAAGGGAGAGGGGGGTGTAGAAGAGAGGAGAAGAGCGAGAGAAAGAGAGGAAGACAGTGGGGAGGCAGAAATATGAGCCGAGTTCGCGCATAAAGGAAGTGCATTTAATTTCTTTTCTTTGCCAACGTCGCTGGGTTTGTCGGGGCAGAGGGGGGCGTGGCAAGCAGAACGTCTCTGCTTTGTGGCCATTCATAAAGCGCGCTAGAGGGCGCTGCTGTTGCTGTCGTTTGGCTTACCGCGCGACACACAAAGTGGCAGCAGACGTGGATGAGGAGGAGCAAGAGCAGGAGCAGGAGAGGGCAGAAGAGGCGCCTCTCGTCTCATCATAAAAATTGAGCACGAGACTTAGTTGACTTTTGCACATACTACAAAAGGGCATTGCCCCGCCCCCTCTAGAGCTGCCCCCTGCTGCCCTGCAGCAACAACAAGTATATAATTTTAATTTGGCTTTATATTTTCACGACGAGCTGAAAAGATGCAGCGACGAAGAGGAGGAGAAGGAGGGCAGGAGGAGGAGCAGCAGCCGCCTCAACCGCAGCCGCAGCTCGCCACGTTAGAAACAAAGCCAAAGCCTGCAGGCCATGGGCGTAGCGTGTGTGGGAGAGAGAGAGTGAGGGGGAGTGGCAGCAAGGGGCGGGCAACGTCGCTTTATGTTCATTTAGCCTGAAACAGTTTTTGAAACATTTTTCAACACTGCAGCGTCGTCGCAGTGTTGGCGTCGAGTCTCGGCTGAGGCTGCGCCACACTTTTCTTTTACGCTTTTGTAACCACGATAAATGTGCTTTATGTACCGTTAGCCGGCAGTCTTTACGGCCTCAGAGTGTGAGAGGGAGACAGGGAGAGAGAGTAAGCAGGGGTAGGGTTGCCACCTAACCTCGCCTGATGAAATGTTTCCTGCACTTTCGCCTCGCTTTTTTTCATTTTCTTTTTTTTTTTTTGCATCTGTAGCGAAAAGAAAGCATTGGCGAAAGGAGAAGAAGAGAAGGGGAAGATGGTGGCAGGAAAATAGCTTAAAATAAAGGTATGAAAAATATTAAAGAGCCACACGACCCCAAAAAAAAAACGGACAGGCACAGTGGTACGAAAACAGTTTCAAGTGCCTCAAGATGATTTGCAAAGAGAGAGAGAGAGAGACAGGGAGAGAGGCAGGGGAGGGTTAGACTAGTTTATAGCTCAATTAGTTGAGCTTTTAAGTTTGGAGAAGACTTATACTTGTAAGACAATAAAAGAGGGAGAGAGAGAGAGAGAGGTAGAGAGCAGAAGAAGCCCAGAGCGAGAGAAGCACAGAGTTATGACAGACTTAGTTGAAGAATAACGAGTTAGTCAGAGAAGGAAAGAGATGCCTTCTGGAGAGAGCGACATAACTTGAGAAGGAAAGTAGAGTAAAGGAGACGAAGAGAGAGAAAGGGAGTAAGAAAAGGGAAAGAGAAACAAAAAAGAGAGAGAGAGAGAGAGTGTAGAAGAAGGTCTCCAACCAGGAAGCGCAGATGGCAAGAGAGAAAGGAAGCCAAGACAAGGCCCTATATATGGGTTTCTAGACAAAGCGATGATCGCGATTAAAAACATGTATCGATAACTAACGCAGAACTCAATCTAAGGGCTATCGATAAGCTACATGCAGACATAGAGCACAAGTTGATTATTTGCTCTTAAGAAGAGTGACAAGCTGTGGAACTTAGGCGCTTTAATGCAATAATTAGCAACGCAATGATCGTATAGCTAAAAAAGCTAAAAAAAAAGGTATATTGATAACTATCGCACAGCTTAGTCGATTCTCTTCGCTATCGCTTTGTTATCGATTGCCACTCGAATTGTGTTTAATGCCAAATGAATAAAGCAACTTTGGCAAATGCTTTGCATTCAAATTTAACGGTTTCTTTCCCATCCCCTTTCTCTTTCTTCTTCCCTTTCTTCACTGTTCCTGCCTCTCTCTCCCTCTCTCGCTTCTCCTTCATTCAGCAGGTGCATAAAGAGGACGTTTACACTTATTCCCTCGGGCTACGACGACGAAACGCAGCTCGTCTGAGATTCTTTCTTGCCCATTGTACACGATTGGGCGCGAAAGGGGGAGCAAAAGGGAGACGAAAGCAGATGAGCAAAATGAAAGAGAGAAGAGAAAACACACACACACACACACACACACATAATAAATAAATAGCTGTTGGTTTAGGGCGGCTGAGCGAATAAAACGGGGGCGTGGCTTAAGAGCTGCAGCAAAACGAGACGAGGTATAGAAAACTTTGAATAGAATTTTTAAGTTTGCCATTTACCAACACTCACACACACCTACGATAGAGAGAGGGAGAGAGAGAGACAGATAGAGCAGAAAGAAAAAGCTTTAGTAGCGTGTAATTTGCACTTTGTAAATTTGCATAAAAGCTGCAAACACAGGGTGCTCCGCGTCCAACAACAAGGTGTTCTCAGCGGGAGAGAGAGCGAGTTGGGGGGGAGATTTGGTTTGGAAAGACTGGCATAAGTCCAAGATGGAGACGATATGTAAATGCCAGACACACACACACACACACACACACACCCACGCACACCTGCATCATGTGTCGTCACTTTATACAGGTGAGTGAAGGGGGGAGTGAGAGGGAGGGGGGGGGATACTTAAAAGCAGCCAGACAGACCAAGATGCAAAGACATTCATTTTGGCCGAGATTAGGGCAACATTGCCACCTGGCTATGCCACAATTTGGCTGTCCAATTTGACGCACACAAAGCAAATTGAGTCAAGTGTCGTGAGAGAGAGCAGGATAGAGATAGGTAGAAAGAGAGAGAGTGAGAGAGAGAGAGGGGAAGCTGACAGATTCGATTGCTTGCCAGCTGCCAGCAAAGATGTCATTTTGTTTGCCCACAAGAAGATTACACATGTTACACAAAGCAAGAGCGACAGAGAGAGAGGGAGAGAGACAGAGACATGCTCAATTGAATGCAGAACAGAGCAGCCAAGCCAAGTGTTGTCGCTAAGCTCAAATGATCAATGCAAAGACTTGAATAATGTTTGCAAATGGGTCTCGGCTCAAGCATCTCAAGCTGAAAGCTTTACAAAATGAGCTTTTTCAAGCAGCTTTAAGTTGCATAACAACAGCAGCTTTAAGCTTGAAGTTAGCTAAGAAATACGAGAGTCATACTGAGGGTCTAAGCTGTAGGCAATCTTCTAGCTGGGATTTAAGGCAAATGATTCAATATAAACTTGATATTTTTCAAAGTTATCCTAAGATTAATCTAAAAGCTTCAAGTGAACTGTGTTTATTTTATTTATTTTTATCTTCAGTAAAACAAGCTTAAAGCTATTAAAAGGCTCAACATGACATAAAGCTCCCAAATAAAGCTAAAAGTTGCTGATAAAAGCTTTGCTTTTTAATTCTATTCAATTCTGGAGTTGTATAAGTAATAATTGAAGTTCTTATATTATTTTTATAGCTCTTAGAGCTTTGCTGATCTCTTAAAAGATATAAAAAGTGTTACCAGCGACTTCAAAGCTTTCAAAAGCTTTTCCCAGCTAGTTACTGCTTTAAATTCAAGCTAAAAATCAAGCCAACTCCCGTTTAAAGCGCTCACTCAACTTTTCGCTTGTAATTCCCAACTGATTCTAGCCTGATTACGATCGTATTAGCTCACAGCATGCCTATAGTGGGGGGTGTTGAGGAGAGAGAGAAGAGGGGGAGGCGGGTAATAAAAGCAGCATTTCATCAAAATTTGCCGCAATGGCCGACACGGCCACAACAATAGCGCCACAGCTTATACATTTTATAGTTACAGTTACATGAAGCCATTATAGAGAACCCCCCCTTCTCTGCTCTCCCCCCTCCCCCTGTCACAGTTCACACAGTGCACGGAATCGTTTTTAGTTTGTGCAGTTTGCACTTCACTTAAATGCGACGCGAAAGAAATAACAGCAGCAGCAGAGAGAGGCAGCAGCAGAGGCAGCAGCAGCAGAGGGGACACAATAATAATAAAAAAGCGTAAAGCCAAGTAAAACTTATGGGCCCTGGCCGCCGCAACAGGACAACGATCCTCCAGTTAGCTCCCCCTTATTTCCCTTTCTCCTCTCCGCTCTCTCATGGCGCCATTAAAAATTTCTGCTGATGTCGAATTAGCGCCAGGGAACGTTGCACAGTGGTTCTGCTTATGGTCATAAACAGTGCTGCGGGTTTTTTTTTAGCGGGAAATATTATAAACGTCAAAAACTGGCTTTAGACTAAACAGCGAGAGAAGTTTACGTATCGCAATATTAATTACTATATTTATATGTATATATTATTCTTGATTGTAATTTTTTACTTTACTTTTCTTTTTAATTCATCTTTAAATTGACTTAAATAAATAAATAAATTAAAAATAAAATCTATAGTTTTTTTCTTCTTCTTTAGCCTTTCCTTGCTTTTGCTTTATGCATTATACGTTTCAATAATTTGAGCTATTTTTTATGCATTTTATCCTAAATTCTTTAGCTATGTTTCTCTACTCCGTGGCTAATAATCTTGCTAATAATTTTGCTAGCCTTTTTTTTGGCTCTAAAAATTAGGCAACACTGTTCATAAGTCCCTTTCCAACACACACACACACATAAATATATCTAATCTCACATAAAAGTAATTACTTTCAGCTGCTGTTGCTATCGAAAAATATTAAATTATATTGAGTGCACACACACACACACACTGGCACACACCTCTGCTGCAACTGTACCATGTGTGTGTGTGTGTGTGCATGTGTGTGTGTGTGTGTGTGTGTGTGGTAGGTCCTTTAGTTGCTGCAACCGCACAGGCCATAACTATAGCGCCGCAGGACACACAAACACACAGCAACAAAAACAACAACAACAACAGCAGCAGCAGTTATCCCTTTACCTTCTTACCTCTTTCTCTCCCTCTCCCCATCTCTTTCTCCTCCTGCTCTCCTTCTGCCCTCCCTTTTGGCCCGTCGACATTTTTTCGCTGGCTGCGTTTTTCGTTCGTTTCGTTTTTCTGCGACTGCAGCACAAAATTCCGCGAATTTCTCTTTGGCTTTTTGCCTGCCTTCTTTCTCCGCATGTCCCTTCTGCCCATCTCTTTTCGCCTTCTCTTCTGCCTTTTTTCTGCTTTTTGCTGCTTCTCTCAGTTTGTTGCAATTTCTATTGGGTGCCCCCTTTTGCCAGGCAGGCTATTTAAGGCTCTGCCTGCCTACCTAACCTCAACGCTTGAGTTTTTTCCACTGTCTGTGCTCCCTCTCTTTCGCTCTCGCAAGCTGTCTGTCTCTTTCCCTCTGTGTGTGTGTGTGTGTGTAACTTATACGGGTATTAATTTTGGTTTATGTGCAACTTGTACGCTGTAATTTTTGCGCTTTTGCACTTTTTTCTTTACACCCAGCGACGGCGACTCCTGATTCTGCGAAGGGGGTCAGAGAGAAAGAGAAAGAAAAAGAGACAGAAAGAGATAGAGAGAGAGGGAAAAGGAGCAGAGACAGGAAGCAAGCTTGGTCACACTGATAACAACAATGAACGACGGTGCAAAGCGACTTGCATATATGTTTATAGTACTCTCTCTCCCTCTTTCTCTGTGAGATATATATAGCGTATTTATGGTATATATATTCTGTCTGATATTGTCTCTATATATAAATCTACTGTCATATATTCTCAACATTCATTTGCATGTGGCTACGACTGAGACAAAGAGAGGCAGCAAAAGAGTTATGACTAAGAGAAGAAAGAACAAATGGAGGGGCGAGAAGAGATAAATAGAGAAAGAGTGTGAGAAAAGTGAGGTTAAGCAGACGGGAAGAAGGGAAGACTGTGAAGGAAACCAATTATGAAGAGAGCAGATGGGAGAACAGTTTAGTAATATAATTCTACAAATCTTCAGAAATTTTTAAGATTAGGGAAAAGAGAAGATTTCGAAACTCTTAGTTAAGATAGAGAAAACGAGCGAAAGTTTGAGTAGTAAAAATACTGAGGTCTGCAGCAGCAAAGATTCTTATGAGAAAGAACAGGAAAGTAAGCGATCCAGAACGAAAGTAGATAAAATATCATAAAATACCAAGTATAGCTTATCTAGGGTAAGACTAAAGTCTCAAAGCAGAAGGTAAGACACTATATAATTCAATTCACCATTCAGCCTAGAAACTTTAGAAGGGAAAGAGCTACTAAATCGGACTATCATAATAATTCTAAAGCCTAAAGTCTTGACTGTCCATCACAAAGAGAACAACCGGAGATGGGATAGACGAGAGCGCTGAGTCAAGAGTCGAGTCGAGTCGAGTAGTATTTAGTATTTAGTGGAGTTCTTATGCAGGAGATTTGACTATCCCTCTCTCCTTCTACCCCTCTCTCTCTCTCTCTCTCCCTTTACGCTGCCTTGGGACTAGTTAATCAGTTGAACTCGAAAACAAAGGACAACTGCTGCCAAGTGCTGACAGCTAAGGAGGAGGACGAAGGACGAGGACGGGATTGAGTGCCAGAGCAAGTGCCAAGGACAAGTACCCCTCGCCCTCCCCCCTCTATAATCTCCTCTAGCCACAGACAGAGGAAGAAACTAACCGAACAAATATGAGAATTGGAGACGTGCATTAGCCGGGACAAAAACCACTTAGCGGGTAACTAACCACAGCGAAAAAACCCAAAGTACTTCAATCTACATAGACAGAGAGAGGGAGACACAGTTACAGGCTACAGCTACAGATATATATATAGTATATATATATGTATTTAGCATATATATATGTCGCGACAAAAGGCAAAAGGGACAAGCGAGCAGTGGGAGCGAAAGAGAGAGAGAGCGAGAGCGAGAAGGCAGTCAAACCGAAATGGAAGCCAAAACAGGAAGTAATCTATAGTCGCCGCCATTGTTTATTGTTTAATTTTTAGTCAGCTTTATTGCTGTTGTTGTTGTTTCTCGTTTTTCTCCTTCTTCTCTCCCTTTCACTCTCTGCTTCTTCTTGTCGCCGCCATTGTTGTTGTTGTCTCTTTTCAGCTTGTTGTTGCTGCTGTGTGCCCATTTTTGCGTCTGCCTCGTTTTCTATTGTTAACAATTTTTGCATTTGCCGTTGCAAGTAGCAAAAACTTTTCAATGTTCCGCGCCGCCGCCATTGTTCCCTGGTAACGCCCCCTTTACTGCCTCTGCCTCAGCCTCTGCTCAGCTCAGCTCGCCCCCCTTTACATAACCGTGCCACTTGAACAGCACAAAAGGCAACGAGGTAAAAACAGACAAAAGCCAAACCCAAACGCCAAAGACGTTGACAAGGCGACATTCGTGGGGCATCTCTAGCAGCGCAACCCCCCTTCCTTTCTCTCCCCCCCACTACGCCACTGGCCTTGCTCGACAAGACACGCCCGTATCGCATTTACTTGAATTTCGTTTTATCGGGAAAAGCGACAACAACTCGAGCGAAGCAGAAGAAGTACAAGAACAAGAACAACAATAATAATAACAACAATGTCACCCAGTTTCCATGACATTCTTCCCTTTACTTTCTTACTCCCTACTCCCATCTCTCTCTTTCTCCCATTTCTCTCTGCCCTATAATTGCGTTGCGGTGTCCTGGGTTATAGCCGAGACCTGCAAACCAGATGCCACGTTGTCGCCAGCGATTATGGTTATACGCTGTCAGAGTCCTTAGATATATATAGTATATATAGTTATATATATACAGAAAGTATATATTACTGGTGGCATAAAAGGATAAACAGCAAGCTGCAATATACTCCTAAAGAAATTATACGAATTTGATGCAGCTTCAAGATCCTAAGTAGTTGAGGCAAAGGAAAACTTCGTTAGATGTTAGAAATTTCTAAGATAATAACACTAAACTAAATTTCCAGCTAGTAGATCAAGTAAACCCTATGAAAACTCTTCTTATAGCATAGTTTTAAATTACTATCCCAGCGAACTCAGCTTCTGATCATCACAAACTCTTGAAACTTCTTATAAACACTATAAATAACTGCGCGTAGTACATATAATCAAATCACATATATAGCGCCTACTATACGCCAAATAACTGCATACAACTAAGTTCAGAACACTGTATGGAAAGATTTAATATAGTTAATATAGTTAATATAGTTATATATAGATAGATTAAAGTATTAAACTAAATTAACTAGTTGTGCTACAATATACACGTATTTATCATAATTATTATAGAGATAAAGCAAACTCATCTTTAATGCATTATGCACTTTTCTAGATTAATCAGTATTTAATGCGCTTATCAATTAGCTAATTACTTGAGTTCATTAGTCAGCCTCGAATCAGGCGGCGGGGTTACCCGAGTAATTTGTGAAACTATTCAAGATATCAATTACCTCAGCATCATGGAAAATATCACGTTTTTTATTTTCTTTTTTTATAGATAATTAAAAATCAGACAAGTGAAAATAATAAATCGAGAGAGAGATATACAAAAAAAAAAAAATAAAAATAAAAATAAACACAATCAATTAGAGAGAAAAAATTGTGAAATGAAAAAGGATTACGGAAAAAAAAAAAAAAACATAACGATTTGCATTCTGAATTGTTGTAAAAGTATTAAGAAAAAAATAAAAATATTTTTCTGAATTTATTCATATTTTTTTTTCGTTTTCGTTTGTTTTTTTTTCATTTGTTTTCTTTGTGCACCTTTAATAGAGCGTTAGGTGAGTGTGTATGTGAGTGTAAGTTCGTGTGTGTGTGTGTGTGAGTAGGCGCGTGTGTGTGTATGTGTGTCTGTGTATATGTGAGATTTTGCATTGTATTTTTGTTGTATTTGGAAAACATATAAACAAATGGCTTAGACGCAGACAATTAGGACAATTGGGATAACGTTGGGAGGGGATTGTTAGGGTTTTCTTTTATTTATTCATTTCTTTTTTTTTCTTTTTTTCTTTCATTTGGGGGAATTCAACATATAAGGATATTTATATATATATATAAGTGTATATATATATATAGTTTTTCTTTTCTTTATATTTCACTTTTTATTATTCGATCGATTTTTTTTCTCTGTTGTTCTTCAGTAACATATGTAGTATACTAGATAAAAAAATACAGATACAACTGCCTGTCTCGTATGCGACGACAATATAAATATATATAGATGATATACTGAAAACCTACTTGTTTTTTTTAGTTTTGTATTTTTTTTATTGCTGTGCAAGTCTCGACTTGAACACTGATTGATTAATTTGTTGTTGTTGTTGTACTCTTAGTTATTAAGTTAATTTACAAAAAAAAAAAAAAAAAAATAGAGAATACAGGAAAAAGAAAACTTTCTTTTTCTGGTGACAAATGAAAAGCGTTTTTCTAGAGTCGAGATGAGTTTTAATTTTCTTTTTTTACCATAAAAAGCATTGATCAAAAACTGAAAGAAAATCAATATGAATGAAAATAGACATAGAGAGAGAGAGAGAGAGAGAAAGCGATAAAAATAAGTTAGAGTGAGCGAAAGAGAGAAATAGAATGGGAGAAAAAAATTGGTTCGATGTCGATGAGAAACGAAAAACAAAATGAACGGAAAACGAGAACCGAAGAGAATCATACAATATTTTTTTTATATATTTTTTTGGATTTGGTGAATGAGATAGAAAATCTCGTTGGGTTTATCATTTTTTTGGGTGAACTTTTTTGTTGTTGCGAGAGAATGAGCGAGACAGAGTATGTGTGAGAGAGAGATAGACAGATTGTTTTTTGGAGTTTGTAATTGTGTATAACGAGCGAATGACTGAGAGAGGAATCTTTTTTGTTTTTTTTGTTGATCTTGAAATGATAAGACAAAAAGGAAGAAACATGCCGAAAAAACAAACTTAAAAATGTAATGTGACTTTCATATCATGGGAGAAAGAGACAGAGTGAGATAGAGCGAGAGAGAGAGAGAGACAGTGATTGTGTGTATTTGTTGTAGCTGTTGGTTGTTACTGTTATTGTTGCTGTTGTTATTGTTGTAGTGTTTCTTGGTTGTTCTTGTTGTTGTTGTTGGGTTAGTTTAGTATGCGTGTTAATATTGGTTAATCAGAAAGGGGAACAACGAACTGAAGAAGTCTGAATAATCAACTAAATACACATAGACACGTACACATAACACAAATACATACAAATACGTTATATACTTGATTATTATTTTTTGCAGTTGCAGTTTCAGTATTTTTTCGTTTTTTTTTCTCTTTTTCTTGTTTCTTTGGTATTTTTTAAAGTACTCTTTGCACGACCCTAAAACAGTAAGCCTTGTTGTGTGTGTGTTTTGTATTGACAACAAAAAAACTAATAATTTAATGAGATGAGAACTGTGGAAATGCGTGTGTTTGTGTGTGTGTGTTTCTGAGTTTGTATGGAAGTTACATATTTCGAATTTTTTCGTTCAGTATTTATTTTCTGATATTAAATTTATTTACACATTGGGAATTAAAAATCATAAAAAAAATGTATAGCAGAATACTGGTATATTAAAATACTGAAGTGGATTCGAGTCGAGTAGCAATTACAGCAGAAAAATGCGGCGCGAGCAAAAATACTTTTAATACTATTTTTAAGTAGGCTCTAAAAAAAAAAGCTGAAGTATTTAAGGCGCCCTCTAGTGGCGAGAATGTTCAGTAGTAGTGGCTTATCAAAGCCGATAAATCAAATGTACTTGAAATATGCATACGAATCGGTATTTTAAGCGGTATTTACTTTGGTATTTTCTTTGCAAAGAGCAGACAAGTGAATTGCTTAATTAATTATTTAGTATTTTTTTTTTCGTTTTTGCTGTAACTTCGATTCGAACCAGTCGATCGCTTTTCGTATTTTTTTTTATATCTTATTTTTGGGAGGGAAAACTAATAATATTTGCTTGTGTATTGAAACTTTTGATGCAAAATGCTGCTTAGGTTAGAACTTTATGGAATAAAAACACAAAATCGATGCAGAAATGTCAAAGAAGAAACGAAAAGAACTCAAGATAGCGACTATATGAGGCCTAAGCCAAAAATTACAAATTGTATTTCATTTATTTCTTTTTTGGTACCAAATACGCCTGTGTTTCCTTTTCAGTATTTTTGTTTGTGTTTTTTTTTTTTTTTTTTTTTTTTTTGACTTACCAAGGTGTGAACGAGCTCCAGAAGAGACTACAAGTTCACGGAGGTCGAAACGTAGTAGTATTTTTTATGGTATTTTTTTTTGTCATTTGATTATTTGATTTTTTTTTTGCAGTTTTCACATGGGGAAATGCAATTTTTTTTTTTTTTTTTTTGATTTTGTGTTGAAATTTGATTTCGATTATTTTGGATTTTGGTTTAGCACACAACATGAAGGTATCGAGCCACAGCAACAGAGTAGGACAGTACACAATTAATTGACAGGACAATAAAAAAGAAATTAAAAGACAAAAATGCTTTTCGTTAACGAATTAATCAAGTTGAGAGAGATTCAGTATACAATTTGTATTTTTTCTAAATTTGTTTATGTATTCTTTTTTTTTCAAATGATCGCCGAGCGATACAAATATAGACCTAAAGGAGTTCTTAGCATGAAACTGAAGCAATTGTTTAATCAAAATCAAAATGAACATTAAACGTCACTTGATAAACAAAATAATAAATCACATTTGACAAACACACTTAATTCGGTTGGTATTTTCTGGGTCTTTTACGATGAGAGAGAGAGAGAGAGATAGAGATACTTGTTTTGCTTTTTGGGATACATCTCAGAGCAGGCGTCAGGCTTCTTTTTGGGTATCGTTTCGTTTCGTTTTTAGTATTGGTTAGTTGGTTAAATGTTTTGAATGAAACTAAGGATCGCATATAGTAAATATATAGATATCATACGTACGTAGAGTATTACTTACAAATAAAAATGTGTAATCGAACGTTGAAAACGATAAAAAAAAGAGTAGACAATTCGCTTTTGGACACGCACACACAGTTACGAAATAAAAGTATAATACTTAAGGTACTTAAGATAGTTAATCAAACAAGAGTCGAGAAAATTACACACAACCAAGTCAGATTTCTCTATTGATTTTTTTTCATCATCGAGGTTTTCTTCTTCGAAAATGGTTTTAAGTCCTTGTTTACTTTCGCTTTTCGTTAGTTCATTTTTCTTTTTCATTTCTGGATTCATTTCTTTTCTTTCGCGTAACACAAATCGATATCGAAAATTGACAAATCAAAACCAACAACAAAAAAGTACACTTTCGACTAGTTGACCATGGAGATTTGTATGGTTCTATTTTTTTTTTTTTTTTTTTTGTATATTGCTTATCGAGTAATCGACAATATCGAAAATACAATACAAAACGAACTGAACCCAAGCAAATCAGATATAAATTTAACTCACATACGGCAAGGTGAGCGCATTGAGAATTCGTACAAAAGAAATGGAAAAAGTGAAACTATAACAAAGAAAACCAAAAAGAAATTCTTGAGTGCATTGTGAGGTTATGTTAGCTTGCAGTACGCCCACAGAATGCACTCGAAGAAATCGCAACATAACTCAAGTTTATAGATAAAAGACTATGTTTAGCTCGCTATAGTATATATTGGGGGGTCGGGTAACTGGCACCTAATTATAATATAATTATAGTATCTCACAATTTCATTGTGATTTTTGTTGATTTCGCACTTTACGACTAACATCATTTGGTATTTTTTAATAATTCATAGTTGATTTTTTTGTTTTTTTGTTTTTAGGGTTAGACGAACACAAGGAGGTAAAACACTAGACAACACACATACTCAATGAAGTGCTATCATTATTTTCGCTTTGGATTTTTGAAACAGTTTTTGATGAACCATTTTTTTTTTCGTATTATAATAGACAAAACGTAGAGTTCGAAAATGGGAAATGAAATTGAAATCAAGGGCTACAAAACAAAATGAAAATTTGAAAATTACGGAAAATTTTTTAGTTGCGCTAAGTATTTTTTTTCTTTTTACCCTTTTCTTTTTTGAGGCAGGCAAGAAAAGAAAAAGCTCAAACTAAGAGAAAATTTTGCGCACTAAGCGACAGTTTAATATTTTTTTTTATCAAATTTGTTCCCTTTTTTAAGTAGGGCCAGAAAAAGATTCGTGGAACTCAAAATGTTATAGAATAAAATACGTAAAAACTAAAGAACAAACCGAAAAGAAATGAGGGTGGGAAGGAAAAATACGACAGAACGAAAAACATCAAAAATTCAACATTTTGTTTGTTTCTGTTTTCTTTAAGAGATCTTTCAATATATTTTGAGGTTAGTTTGCAGCACGTCCAACGCATAAATGATAGACTCATTGAGGGGAGAGAGGCGTAAGGGATTGTGGGAATGTGATTGCGGGTATTTTGATTTACATATTTTTTTTTTTTTCAGAGAATTGGATTCGATTTTTTTTTTTTTTTTTTTTTTGTTGAGACTAGTTGAATGTGTTCAGTTGAAGTTTGAAAACATATATAAACAAGTTTCGATAACAATTTCATTTAGAGGTAAAAACAACAGTACTTTTTTTTTTTTTTTTTTTTTGTTAAAGCATGAAACAAAAACATAATAATATATACTTTCTTTTTTGATTGAATATGTTTAAGTCTATATATATATGTAGGTATATAATGTATATACATATGTATATATATGGTTGAAAGAAAGAGGAACGGAACGACAACGGAAAAAGAGAATGGAAAACAATAATAGAAACCGATAAATCATTTGATAGTCAAAATTTGAGCTTTTTCTCTTCGTTGATGCAGTACCACAAAACGTAAGATTAGGCAACGATTCGATTTGCAGAATCGGAATAACGATTCTGGTGCATACATGAATGTAGTAGTATATATAATTGTATATATAGAAAATATATTAAATTAATGTTTGTAACAGTACGCTTTATACATCTGCTTCTTTTTCTTCTTCTTTTGTTTCCATCAGTTTCGTAAATTGTAACAAACAGAAACAACTAAAAAAAACATACGATCGATAGATCGATAAATTTGATAAACCGAAACAGCAGAATTCGGCCCCGCCCCCTGCGGTGGCCTTCTGCATTTGATCCTAAACTGTGCACTAAGAGATTATACATAGCATATATACTATATTTCTCTGAATTCTCCTCCCAGAGCTCTAACAACGATATTACTATATCGACTAATCGATTAATTGGCATTGTACTTACTTCTCGCTGTACTCGTCCATGTGGGCATACGACTGCACCGAGTTCTCCTCGATGAGGAACTTCACGCGCTGATAGAAGGAGGCCGTCACAGAGGGGGGTTGCTTGCGCAGCAGTACCTCGACAGGGTCGTTCGATGAGAGGCACATTATGTGCTCCGAGCAGGCCGGATGCGAGCAGCATTCGCTATCGGAACAGTCTGTCATCCCATCTATATAGACGATGTTAGCAATGTATGTGTGTGTGTGATTTGTGATTTGTTGAATATTTTAGATTGTATATTGGGTTTTTTCTCTTGCTCAAGTTGCGCGCGAGTTAGGCTACAAAATGATCTAGCACTCTGTGTGTACTCTGGTACTTACCACCATCGTTATCGATATTATCCTTGCAGTTCATCTCTAGCGCAATCGAACAATCGCTACCAGCCCAACCCTCGATACAATCGCAGCGATATTCTCCATTCTCCAGTGTGCACTGTCCATGGCGTGAGCAGCCGTTCTCGCAGCCAGCTGTAGGGAAGAGAAAAGAAGAAGAGAGAAGAAGAATGAGTATGGAAGAAAGGTAGTAAAGAAAGCTACGGTTTCAGAAAGCAAATCAAGGCAGTAGAAGCTTTAGAGAGATGAGTAGGAGTATTTCTTAAAGCGAAACACAGGTTAAGCGCGTGTTAGACCCTTAAGACCTTCGGTAGCAGCCTCTCAACGAGCTCAGTGAACGACCTAAGCTAACCCTCTCACATTTTCCAACACTACCCTACAAGTATATCCCCCTTTAACCCATTTCCCAGGCAAATGCATTCGCTGACGATTAAAATCGAATGATGACATTCAAGTGAAGCTTCCACTCTGACGAGTAGTTTGAGGGTCGATCCATGTGACATTTTCCCCTTGTTGTTGCTGTTGTTGTTATTATTTTTTATTTTATACCACGAAAAGGACCCCATCACAGGCAGGGGAAGGAAGGATCCAACCGAAGCGTACCCGCCAAGGCTGCAAGGCCGCATTAATATAAAAATAATGTTAATGTTTGCTCGAGGCGAGTCGAGGCGCGCTCAAGTGCGTCCAGGGATGGGTTTGGGATGGCACCAGTAGGCAGGCAGGCAGTCAGGCAGAGGCACTCAAGGTTGGCTACAGGGTATGGGGTATGGGGACACTCCCTTGGCACGCACATCTCGAACATCGTAAACGAAATGTGGAGAAATCTACAAAACAGTAAACATAAAAAGCCAACGAAACGTAACGATAGATGCCATCGTACGTCTCGTCTCTTCTGTTACTGGGGGGGGTTATATGCATGTACTACCATCCAAGTGGGTGATATCGAGGGTTGGGTTTATTTGTTTGTTCCACGTTTGACGCAAAGTTAATGTCACTTGACATGTGTCATTTGCAAAATGGGTAACCTCGACGCTAACTCAACTTCCGGTATGTTAAAAAGTTTGCGGCGCATAAAATGACTTCCTTGTCGTAACTGCCTTCCTGTTTACGACTCTCCCAGCACACACACACACACACACGCACGTACACTACCTCTCTCTCTCTCTCTCTCTGTGTGTGTGTGTGTGCACTACACACATATTGGCAATAACGTCAAGTGTTGCTGCCAATATTTGAACGATGTCTGCTGACGCTGCCTGCGCACAAACAACTCGCCTAAGTACCTCAGTCCCTCTCTCTCACTCTCCCTATATTCCCTTCTCTTTCTCTAGGATTATGCTAAGTTTTGGGCACAGCACAAAATCTGTCAAAAGTTGCATAGCTTAAGCCAACGCGAAACTTTGCAATCCACTGCAAATATGTGGCTCGTTTAAACGAAAACTTTTATGGGATGCACCTATAGATTTAGTTAATATATGACCCAACTAGCCGGGGTAACTCGTCTACCCTAAACGTTAGTGAGTTGAAATATTCCTTAAAACAATATATCACTAAAAATTTTTATTTAATCATAGTATTAACAAGGAAATCGATGGTTAACCTCAAGTAACTTGGCTAATTTACGATCGATTGCTTGGGGAATCCTTTTAAAATTCATAAGACAACTTAAGAGTGCATATTTTTTGCGTTTTCTAAAATTTCCCTCATGACAAAGTCTAGCACACTCTTGTAACTGAGCTATTTGAGTTTGTACAATCGTATAATAACAATCTTGACCAAAAGACTATATAACTAGCCAACTTAAACGTTTCGCCACACGCAAACGACACTCGTATAGCTCGTAAACCCCGCGTAACTCGGCTACCCTATGTCAGAACACACACTGATTTACAGCTATTTCGACTCTCATAATTTTATTAGTTCGCATTCGCGCATAGCACAAAGAATCTTAACTAAAATGTTTAGAATGATAGTAAAATCTCGGCGCCGAATTTTAATAAAAATAAATAGAGAGGGGGAGGCGACATAACTAAACGTAAGTGCGGCATAAAAAGTCAACGACTCTACGCTATACCCTCTAGGGAGGGTAGGGGGGGGGTGGGAGGTCTAACTGAAATTGAGAGATATAAAAATGTATCTACACTGGAGGATTGCAGTCGTGTAATTTGTTACAAATCTCAGCTCAAATTCAATAAACTTTACCGCATTGTGAGCGAGACGCGAGAAAGAGAGAGAGAAAAGGGGAGAGAGAGAGAGAGAGAGGGTAGACAGGCACAGAGTGTTGCTGGGATAGATGTAAAACTCTCTCTGTGTCGCTGCAAAGTCGTTAAGTACTTTCTAAAAATACATCCCAAACATGCATGTATTAGTTAATGTCTGTGTGTGTGTGTGTGTGCCAGGATATTGGGTGGCACTTTGTGCTTGTGCAAGCGTGACTCGCACGTCTAAGCCACCACTCCAGCCAATGACTACACCCCCCCCCATCCCTTCCAGAACTCTACACAAGGCTCCCCTCAACGCGCTGCTGCAACACTTGAATCGATTCAAAACGTTTTTGGCCGTATGTTGTCAGAAGGAACTTCCCACTGGGAATGCCGAATGGCGTTCGACATTGCCAGTGACGGAGGGACCCAGCAAAAGGGGGAGGAGTGCTATACGAGGGGGAGGGGGAGAGCGGGGTCGGTCGGTTTTGGCTTGGTAAGTGTCTTTCGGCTGGGCCTGAGTGAAATGACGTCGGAAGTTTTATTGGTTTTGCTCACGTCAACGAAATGTAATACACACACACAGATAGAGAGGGAGAGGAAGAGAGAGAGAGGGGGAGGGGGAGAGCAAGGCAGAGAGAGAGAGAGAGAGCGAAAGAGAGAGAGGAAGCGTAGGTAACAGGCAACACATACCATACCATACCATACCATACATATAGCATGCATTACCCAGCTGAACTTGTAGTGTGCCAAAATGACGTGCAGACGACAGCGAACATATGTGTGTAAGAAAACTAAGTGAATTCTTCGACAGTGTTGGCAAACGAAAGATAAGGGATGTAAGCAACACTACAGCTTCAGAAGAAGAAGGTAAGACAGAGAGATCTGTGTCTTTCGATGGAGAGAAAGAGAAATAAAGAAAGAGGAACAAGAAGCTTAACTACGATATATATAAGACTACTTCGTATTTGCCGTCTTCTGCAGAGGTTTCTTATATGATCATGACATAATAATACCAACCAGTGTTGCCTAGTTGCTTCAGGATTAAAGCTGCTTCTACTATCTGTATTTGGTTTCTATCAAACCCAATCTGAACTTTCTCCAAATGCTGCGCTTCTATAACTTCCTGCCCAAGTCTTTCATCAACTTTTGCCCTGTGGCAACCCTGGCATTGCTTTTTTTGCACACTACTTGCCTAGTGCAACTGGGCTATATCGACTTCTGCATGTGCCTTCTGTTCCTGTTGCCTTCTTCCTCCCACTCTCTCTCTCTTTCTCTCTCTCTTCCGCTTCTACCCAGAGTTGGGCTCCTGCTGTGTGTAATGCCATTACATGCATGCCTGAGCCGTCGCTCTTGCCGCCCTAGGGGGCGTCACAAACACACACAAACACACACAAACACACACACACTCGCACACACACACTTACACGATACACACACGGTGAGGTCTGTTCGTTTTTGTAACATGACTGTTTGTTTTTAAAGTTTTAATCACTGTCAATCGATAGCTACTTATCATGCTGCACTGGCGCTGTCTGCCTGCCTTGCATGCCACGCCCCCACGCCCCTCCCCACAGCTGATGGCAACTCCCCAGTCAATAGCCCAAATTCGCAGCTTGCACTGCCAATTGACAGTTGGCAAAAATAAAGCCCAAAAAAACCCAAGAGAGAGAGAGAGAGAGAGGAAGAGGTAGAGCGAGTTCTTGGTTAAGTCATGGCGGCGGCAAAACTGTCAAGCTCACGACGCGCAGGGGCGGATCAAGAGGGGGGAGGGGCGACTGGGGGTTGCCAGGACACTTTGCTCTGCGCGCGCTTGGCCAAATGGCGTAAACATGTACAAAATACTTTGGCGCAACAGCAAAAAAATATTGATAAAAAAGCATGACAACAACAACAGCAACAACAACAGTTGCTGCTGCAAAATATTTGAACAGCAGCAGCAGCAGCAGCAGTATCTTCCCCTCCCCCTCTATGGCCAAGTGGGCGTGGCACTGAGATAGCAACTGCAACGTCGCAATGTTTTTGGTTCGCTTGGCGCGTTGCGACATGACGCGACAAACGTTGCTGCTGCTGTTGTTGCTGCTGCTGTTGTTGCTGTTGCTGTTGCTGTTGCTGTTGCTGTTGCCACGCGATGCTAGTGTCAGCTGCGGTTGCTCGCTTTTCGAATTGGCGCAACGCTAATCGATTGAGCGTCAGTTGTAAATGGTCAACAGCAACAGCAGCAGCGACAGCAGCAACAATTGCAGCCACAACAACAACAACAACAGCAGCAGCAGCAACAATTGCAACCACAACAACAGCAGCAGCAGCAGCAGCAACAACTGATTGCAATTGCATTTGGCCAGCTCAAGAGGTCAAGGCAACAACGCAAATTTCATCATTAAAACACAGCAACATTGCAAATTTCACCTATACATAACAGCAACAACGCAAATTTCATCATTATGGCATAAAACGCAAGCTGAACTCGAGCAAAACTTATGCCAACTATGCGGGGAGGGGTAGGGGGAGGGGGAGGGGCACAACCTCTTGGCAAACCACTCTCACAGCACTTTGATGCAATTTAATATGCGCTTCTCTCTATCAACTACTATATATATACATATATACAATATTTCTCGAAGGTCGCACATGGCAACCAAATTGCCAGACTTATAGAGACCACCTGACACAGTTGCTTCCTTTATTTAACCCACTTTTCAAACATTTATTAAGTAGTTCAACTTTGCAATTTGTGATGTGAGGAAAAGCATGATTGACTAAATTGCACTATGCTGTCGTAAGAATGAAGAACTTTCGCAACTAGCACATCAAGTTTTTTGGAACCAATTACCATACTACTTAGACCATTTCAAACTTAATAACTTTCCTTAAATTCTAGCGATTTTCAAGCGTTACAACATTTTGTTTATGTTTTACTACCCTTAGTAATACTGCATTTAAATATACTGAAATATAGACTTTTTGCAAAATCATCAATTTTCCGCAATTTTAAGACAAGGGTCCCCCCTATGATTTTTCAAAAAATTTTTTTTTTTTCAAAATTTAAAATCGCCTGTTTTTATTTTAAAACGATTGCGGAGGTCAATATTAGTAATAAACAAGTGTTTAAAAGTGTTTTGGAAGATACTTAATTTTTGACCAAAAATCATGCCAAAGTCGACTAAAAATTTGACAAGTAAGACCCTAGGGAGGTTTCCACACATCAATACAACCCATCATAACTTTCTTTAAACTCAAACGATTTTCAAGCGGAATGACATTTTGTTTTTGTTTAAACATTCTTATCGGTTCTACATTTAAAAAATATCGAAATAAACATTTTGAAAATTTTCGAATTTTTCTCAATTTTTAGGTAAGGGTCCCCCCTATGATTTTTCAGAAAAAATTTTTTTTTCAAAATTTAAAATCGCGTGTTTTCATTTTTAATCGATTGCGTAGGTCAATGTTAGTACTAAACAACTATTTAAAAGTGTTTTTGACGATACTTAATTTTTGGCCAAAAATCATGTCAAAGTCGACTAAAAATTTGACATGTAAGACCCTCGGGAGGGCCGCTTAGCTCACCTTCCAACCATCATAACTTTGTAAAATATCTATCGATTTTCATGCGGAATGACATTTTATTTATGTCTTGGCACCTTTGGTGATTCTACATTTACGTAATTACAGTATTGATAGTTTCAAAATTTTGGACTTTTTCCAATATTAAGGTAAGGGTACCCTCTAAGAATTTGTAAGAAATTTTTTTTTTCCAAATTTTTTCTAATTAAGATTTATATGTGTCTGATTTCTACTTACGCAACGTGCAATGTCGCCCATTCCAGCCCTGTGAGCAGACGCAGGTTCCGTTCTTGCATTGCCCATGCTCCGAGCAGCGTGCATCGCAGGGCAGCTGATCGCATAGATTTCCCGTCCAGCCAGGGTTGCAACGGCACTTGCCAGACTCGCAGACCCCGTTGCGACCACAGTCCAGGCTACAAACAGCTACAAGATGGAGATGAAAGAAGAACAAGATGAAAAACGTGTAAAAATGGCGTCAAGTAAATACGATATAAATAAATAAAAGTTAATGGCGAAAAAGTGTGGGAAGAAGAGGGAGAGGGGAACGGGAACATGGATAGTTATGATATTTGTACATATGTGCATTTAAATTCATTAAGGCTCCTTCTGGCTTTTACTTTCTTCACAGCGCGCTCTGCTTTCTTCTCCAGCTTCCTGCCTGCGCTTTCCTCCTCTTCCCTTCTCACACTTCACAGCAGACTGCAAAATGTTGCCCCGCCGAGTGAACCATAAAAACAACATTATAAATGTAACATTTACGTGGCAGTTGTATAACCATCCCCCTCCCCCTCCCCCTCCTACTGCTACGCCCCTGGCCAACATGATTGTAGCCTGGCAAATGTGGCCCACGTTGTCGTTGACTTTTGTTCTCTCTGTGCGTCGCAGGCGTAAATTTATTTTATTTGCTTTCTCTCTGTGTGTGCGGGGGGCAGGGGCGTAGAGAGGGGGGCAGCAGCAGCAGGGGGAAGCGACCTGCGTATTAAATAAATAATGAATTTTTATGAAGCTCTGCTTCATTACGTTTCGGCCAGAGAGTGCTGCGACTTCTGCTCCAACGAGAAGGTACCCCACAGAAGAGGAGGGTAGTGTGGGGTGTGTGCGGGGTCTGGGGTGTGTCGCGGCTCCTGTCGGTGCTAAAAAGTTAAGCAAATTAGGCGTGCGTGCCCCACTGTGTTGCCCTCTCAGAGTCTGCCAGGGCACAACTCGTAAGCTGCATGTTTTATTGGACTCCAACGCCCTCGAAATGATTATGGGGAACCAGGTACAGTTTTTGTTTGTCCCTGTAGTTGTTTACTCTCTCGCTCACTCTCTCTTTCTCTCCCTTTCTGTTTCTGGTAATCGGCAAATTTGTTTCTGGCTTTGCCTTTTGGCCTAATTGAAGGCTTCAGTTTTTATGAGCATCACATCTAATTTGGATTCGCTTCATGCGATAAAGCATCATTTTCTTTAGCCTTCTTATATGCCTCATATAATAACTGCATTAGTTATGGTTTTGTAAGAACCCTCTGCACGTACCCCTAGAGCAGCACACCCTGCCCTCTTCCTTTGCCAGCGTAGAGTGTGAAGAGCATCGTAAAATAACAAAAACCCTCAACAAACTTTGCATTTGATTGAGCTTAAGAAATGGAACTCGTAACTCAAACAATACTGAATACTGAATTAGCTCAGGCATATACCAAATACCACAAAATAATATACTAAAATGTATAAAATATATAATAAAATACTTTTTATACGAGAGCTTTTGATTGGGAAGCCGGGAACAGGTAAGACTCTTGGGAAAGATACGATTCTTTGTCTTTAAACTAACCTCATAAATCATTAGTTTCTAAATCATAGTTTAGGAATTGAAATTCTTGTATTTAATTAACAAAACAACGCAAATAAAATTACCAAAAAATAATATACTAAAATGTATAAAATTAATAATAAAATACTTTTTATATGAGAGCTTTGGGTTGAGAAGCAAGACTCTTTGGCAAGATATGACTTTTTGTCTTTAAACTTAACATTTATTCTTAAATCATATCTTTAGAAATTTTAATTCTTGCATTTAATCAACAAAACACCGCTTTTAAAATATGATGAGTAATTAAAACCACCGCCTAAATACAACAGCCAAAATATGCGGTTTAAAAAACACTCGCATCATTTTTGTACCCATTGTGCTATGATACAAGTGTTTAATTGATTGTAAAATATTTTTATAAATATATATAATACATTATGTTTCCTATTTCTCTTAAAAATTACCCCAACAAATAATTATGCCATTTAAGTAATTCCCATTTTGTAGCCAGCATCCACTTCAATTGCCCTTGTCGGGGTTTTTAAAGAGTCTCTTAAATTCTGCAACTATTCAGACGATTTACCCACACTTTCCCTACCCTCCCCCTCGTCAATCCCTTTTCAAATTGTTGCTAAAATTTGCAGCAGCTTTTCGCCAGCTTTTTCAGTTTTCCAGTTTTCCGCTTTTTCCCACACCCCTTCCCCATTCACTTCCCCCTCGTTTCGCTTCTCATTTGAATTCAATGCTCGAACTGAAGAATCATTTGTAAGCAGCTTGTTGTGCGCAACGACACCGGAACACAACACACACACACAACACACCCGCACACACACACACACACAGAGCACAAGAAAACAAAATACACAACACAACACAAGAAAACAAAACAAAACAACAGAACAACACAAAACACAACAAAACAAATAAACACAACGTAGAGTGCAATTGTTATGCTGGTTATTTGTATGAGGTGTGTGTGGGGAGTGGGGAGTGAGGGTTATGGGGGGAGGGAGAGGGAGTATGTAAGACCTTCTATAGGTGTTTGAAAAAGTGATGAAGCAGGTAAACTGAAAACTGAAAACTGTAAACTAAAACTGGAACTGGAAACTGGGCAAACTTACCTTGCGAACAATCCGGTCCCGTCCAGTGGCGCTCGCAGACGCATTGTCCCGTCTCCAGGTCATAGGTGCCATGCTCTGAACATCCTGGCAGGCATTGGTATACCTGCTGATCAATCGTCCCGCAATCCTCACCCTGCCAGCCGGCCTTGCAATAGCATTGTCCAGCCACACAGGTGCCGTGTCCGGAGCACAATGGATCAAGGCAATCATCTGCAGTAAGCGGAACACAAGTATATACAAAATGTTTGTTAGTCAAACTCAACAAATGGGGTACAATATAGGGGGGTACAATAGGGGGATACAATAGGGGAGTATAATAGAGGGGGGTAGGGGGGAGAGACAGTTGTCTAGCCTTGCATATACCCTAGAACATTTGCACTTGTAATAGCCTAGAACATTTGCACATGCCAGATATTCATAAAGACACTTGCTGAAACCCATTGATAACTCAACTCTCGCTTATACAATTGCTCTGAAATTCATAGTTTAATTCCATATAATACCTATCTGTCCGTACACCCAAGTTGGTACAGGTATTAGCCCTCTCTATAAGCTCGCAATTGCAACTGCCTAATCGAATCTACCCGTATTGCAGTGCACACACGCTTTAGGGTATATAAAAATACAATATGTACACTTTGAGTGGGCGGCTACAGGCGCGTGGGCGTGGCAACAGCAAATGGGCAGAGGCGGTGGTAAGGGGGGCGGCGGTAGGGGGCGGGGCCAGAGGTATGGGCGTTACAGCCTTGGCAAAACAAAAGCCCGTCACGAACCGTTGGGCGATACACATGCCGGCAGCAGGTTCCGGCTTGAAGCTTCAAGCTCGTCTGCTGCTACCGTATTCGGGGTCAGGCAACACACACACACACACATGGCACACACACACATGCATGACATGATTAGTATGTTAGACACGTACGAAAGTGGTCATTAAAATGAAATTCCAGTTTAGTTCAACTTGGTAATTTTGCGCAGTTGTTGCAATTTTTTTTGCTCTCTCTCTCCCTCTGGCTCCTACTGCTGCTTTTCTTTTCTTTTGCTCTTGTACTTGTATTTTGTTTTCTTCTACTTCTACGTGTGTGTTTTTTTCTCTCTCTCTTCCTCTCTCTCCCTCTCTCTCCGATCATTTTGTATGAGAAATATGCTTTCGACATATAAATTCGATTTTATACGTTTTATGTTTGCACAACGTTTCAAGTTCCGCTTTGTTCTTGTTCTACGCTTGTTTTGTATGCCAAGGGTCCAGCATAGATGGAGAAAGAGAGAGAGAGAGAGAGAGGGAGAGAGAGGCAGAGAGTGATAGGGAGGCAGCAGGAGAACAGAAATCACATGTGAGACACAGGCAACAAACAACTCCTGTGCGTGTCTATAGTAGGTGTGCGAGTGTATGAATGTGTGTGTTTGTGTGTGCCTGTATGTGCTGCATATTTTATACACTTTCTTTTTATACACAGCTCATACCCTTATTGGCTTCAAGTAAAGGGTATCAGGCAGTTGTGCCAGAAATATACGAAATTCTTTAAGCAAGTTGAGAACTTTTCAAACAGAGAGAGAGAGAGACACAGCAATAGCTCGGGTAGGTTTTCTATAGGGGTAAACTCGCATTGTAAAATATATATAAATACCTATTAATTATATCAAACATATAAAGTCATATTTCCTGTCTAACTGATTAAGTGTTTATATATTTAGATGTTTTTCTAATTAACGAATGCTTGAAAAACAAATGAAAAGCTTGTAGGCATTTCAAGGGTTGCTACAGCTTAAAAATTACTGTTAATTTAACGTTTAACGAAAGTGACAGCAAATTCAACCTTTTTTTGTATTTTGTTGTATTTTTTTTTTTCAAAACTCTGCAAACATATGACCAGTTGGGCCGCTCAGGCTGGCGCATTCTGCTAACTTTGGGGTGCCCAAAAAAGTAGGCAATGATTTTTTTCACTTTGTTTGCCTCAATTTAAAGCTAAGAAAACAGACACACAGAGAGACAAACACACATACACACACTTAAGCTCTCTCTCACACTCACACACACACACTTTAACACTCTCACACACACACACACACTCATAGGCTAAGAGTTTGCTATAACTAAACGCTGGGGCGGCATAATAACTGAAATATTTTGGCGTCACCATGACACGCCCCCAGGCCTCTTCAGCGAATGGACCCCACTCTAGCCGAGCCCATACCCCTGCCTCCTGCCCCGCACCCTCGCATAGTGTGTGTGTGTGTGTGTGTGCCTTATCGGGGCAGTGTCAACATGGCGTCGTGGAGTGAAAACAGCCCGAAATTGCAAACAAGGCAAATAAATAATTTTAGCATTTTTATGCCAAGTCAGCACAGCACACAGAGAGAGAGAGAGAGAGAGAGAGAGAGAGAGAGAGGGAAGAGAGAGGGCAAAGTCTGACAGAGACAGCCGGGACTGAGGTTGAAGCTGGTCCGCTGCCCCACCCCGCCCACTTGACACTTACGTTGATCGCAGTAGGGTCCCTTCCAGCCGCGCTCGCAACGGCACTCGCCCTCAATGCAGCGTCCATGGCTGGAGCAATTGGGCACCTCGCACTCCCCAACCGGTATGTCGCATTCGGCACCCTTCCAGCCATCCTCACAGTGGCAAACGCCGCCGCCATAGTGTCCATGCGCCGAGCAGAGAACCGGACAAACGCCTGTTAAAGAGAAGAGAAGAGGGAAGAGAAGTCAAACGGAATTAGAGTACGATGTGTGACAGAGAGATGGGCAAAGAGAGGGAAGAGAAAAGGCAGAGAGGAAGTGTAAAAAAAGAGGAAGAGCATGTGAAAAAGGAAAATTGGTATTGAAAAGTGTCAGACAAAGGCGAAGAAGCAGAAAGCGGCAAATAAATAAAAATACTTGCGCGGCACAGTGGGCAAGAGACGTTGTAAAATGTGTTTGTGATTTGTGACAGAGTTGCCACAGAGTTGCGAAAAATATTACTGCAAACAGTTTTCGTTAAAGCGATAACATTGAAGCGATATATTTATCGATTTATGCAAGCATATTGCATATATTCATATATATATAATTATCGCTGCTTGCATGAACAATTACTTGCTGAAGACTATCGATAAATATATCGATAAATTAATTTTATTTAGAAATTTATAATTATTTGATTTAAAATTTTATTTAAGTGGAAAATATTACTGCAAACAGTTATCGTTTAACCGATAACACTGAAACAATATATTAATCGATTAATGCAAGCATATTGTGCATTAATCTATATATATGTATCGCTGCTTTCATAAACAATTACTTGCTGCAGACTATCGATAAATGTATCGATAAATTAATTTTATTTGGGAATTTTCTTTCTACTGGCTTTATCTAGTATTTTTGCCAGAAAATTTTATAAATTGCGCCCACTGTGCACAGACCACGCAAGAATTACGTGAAGCTGAGGGTCGTCGGACCCCAGCAGCATTGCGAGTAGATTTAGATTCGGTTTTTTTGGTTGCTTCGCCCCTTTTTTTTTGGGGGGAAATGGAACTCAGAGTTAGAGACCGAGACCGAGTCCGATTCCGAGTCCGAATCCGAGTTGGGATTGGGGTGGCAAAACAAACAAAAGCAGGTGATGTTGACAGCTCAACTTGGCGTAAGTTTTTAATTTAAATTGCAGCTGGAGGGAGGATGAAGAAGCTGGAGAGCAAGGAAGGGAAGAAGATGGAGCAGGAGAAACGGGAGCAGTAGAAGAAGGAGAAACAGGCAAAGGAGTAGGGAAGTTAGAGAGTTGAGATGGGTGTTGTCTACTTACTCTTGGAACAGTCCACACCCTGATAGCCATCGATGCAATCACATTTGCCCAGATAACAACTGCCACGCCCCGAACAATCATTGGGGCATGTGGTGCTAACACCCTCAGCCTCCTCAGCGAGCAGTGAAACGGAATGTGCAACCAATTCATCATTGTAGACCGAGATGAACCAGAGTCCAGTGTCCAGATATTGTAGTAGCGATACATTCACCGTCATTGCATCCATATCGAGTGCAGGCAAACCACCGATACCGCCGCCACCACCACCAATGCCACCGGCACCACCATCCGCTGCCGAGCGTTTATTCACCGGATGTGCCAAATAACTTTGTCCCGTCTTACGCTGCTGCTGCACATGCTGTTTGACCAGATCCAGTGGTGTCTCCACATCGAAATATTCTAGGGAATCACTGCTGGCATTCTCCTCCTCGCCCTCCTCCTCATCGGCAGCATCATCCGCCTCCACATCATCGTCGGGATCTAGTTCGCGATCCCAGATTTGTCCCACACGCTCCACTTGCGGCAATTGCTGCTCATGCTCCAGCTGTTGTTCCATCTGCAGTTCCTGCTCCTCAAAACTGGCACTACGACGTCGCAGCTGATGCTGGATTAGACCCTTCTCGCTGGCATTGTTCCTGCCGCTGCTGCTGCGACGATGCCGCAAGTGACTATCGAGTCGGCCGCCCTTGATGAACTCCACGAAATCATGTTGCGTCACCGATGGCGCCACATTGCGTCGCGAATAGACTGCGAAATGGGCGCCCCAGGGTAGCGTAAAGTTGAAACGAATGAAGGCCGGATGCTTGTTACGGAATTCCAGAGTCCAGAACTGATAGGCCGGTATGGTGGCATGATAGAGCTCATTGAATTCCTTCAATTCCACCACCTGTGGCCACTGACCGTTGCTCAGACCGACCATGCCCATGCCCTGTTGTTGCTGCAATTGTGGATGATGTTGCATGAGAGGATTGTGTCCTCCCATTCCGCCCATGCCGCCGTTGCCCAGCTGCTGCCCTCCAGCACCAACGCCCATGCCGCCGCCACCAACCATGTTGCCACCAATTATTGCACCACCTCCATAGGTCAACTGATGCTGATGATGATCCTGCAATTGGGTATTGGTTGCATCCAATGGGGTCAAAGGTTGGTTTATCGCATGTGGCTGCTGTTGTTGCAGCAGCAACTGTTGCTGTATGCCAGTCGCCCCGCCAGCAACACCGCCAGCTCCGTTGCCTGCTCCGATGCCATTGCTACCATGATCCGATGTACTTGTCTGTATCGATTCCTCTGTGGGGTATGCTGTGGCGCCACCTAGCGCCTTGTTGTCGCCTCCCTTGCCACCGGCTCCGCCTCGCAGATCGTGCGGTTGCGATTTGACGTCTTGGACTAGGATGCAGTTGGAGCTGTCCATGTTCGGTTTCATTGAACTGACTGCTGCAAAAGAGAGCGAGAACGAGAGAGAGGGGAGAGAGAGAATACACAAATTGCGTTAGTATTTTATTTGGTATTTTTATTTATATTTTGTAAATGTATTTATGACCTGCAAATCGCTTGCAACAAGCAACGGTTTACACTATTGTTTATAGTTATACCCTGTAGCAGTGTGTGGTATGGGGTAGTGTATTTTTAAAGCCCCTTCAATACTTTTTAAAAAGCATATTTTACAAGTTTTTCAATGTATAAATACTAAGACTGGCAAAGCATAAACAAAATGTCATCCCACGTGCAAATAGCTGGATTTTTAAAAAAGTTATGGTCAGAAGAAAGTGAGCTTGAATGTCCTATTGAGGGTCTTAACAAGTCAAATTTTTAGACCAATTTGACGTGATTTTTTGGCCAAAATTAAGTATCTTCCAAAACACTTTTAAACACTTGTTTAGTACTAAAATTGACCTCCGCAATCGATTAAAAGTGGAAACTGGCAAATTAAAATTTTGAAAAAAAAATTTTTCTGAAAAATCATAGGGGGGACCATTACCTAAAAATGGCCAAAAAGTCGAACATTTTTGAAATGTTTATTTCGATAATTTTGAAATGTAGAACAGCTAAGAATGTCAAAACAAAAACAAAATGTCATTCCGCTTGAAAATCGCTTGAGTTTAAAGAAAGTTATGATGGGTTGTAGTGAGGTCATGGGCCTGTCGAGGGTCTCTTACATGTCAAATTTTTAGTCGACTTAGACATGAATTTTGGGAAAAAATTAAGTATCGTCCAAAACACTTTTAAACACTTGTTTAGTACTAAATTTGACACCCGCAATCGATTAAAAGTGAAAACTGGCAAATTAAAACTTTGAAAAAAAAAATTTTTTCTGAAAAATCATAGGGGGGGACCCTTACCTAAAAATTGAAAAAAATTCTAAAAATTTTTTTTTCAATTTTCATATGTATTTTAGCAGTATTTGTACTGTTTTTTAGTATTAAGCGTATTTCTTTGCCATTTAGCGTGGTTTGCTTGGTTTTTTTTATATGTAGGCTATTTGCAGGGTATCTGCCCCATCTCTCTGCCAGCGCTTTCTATTCTCACTTTGCTTTTAGCTTTTTTTTCTTAGTGCTTTCAGCGGGATTTCTATGTGTGCTTTTTTTTCTGGCTAGCGCGATTTGGGCAAAGCGTCGCTGCAAATGCGGCGCACATAAATCGCGTGCCTGCTAAATTTCACGCCATAAATCTGATGGTTTTTTTAGAGAGAGAGAGAGACGGCAATAATGTTTAGTGTGTGTGTGTGTGTTTGGTGCTGTCCTTGTGGCTTACCGAACAGCTGCAGTTCGCTCTGCTCTCTTCTATCTGCTTTCCCCCTTGTTCCCCCTACTTGGCTCAGTTTTTTCACACATAAATTTTTGGCATCATATTTTAACGCCATATTAATATGCACAGTGCCATAAATCAAATCTATGTTCGTCTCACTCGCACACACATACTTTGCTTGCCAATCCTTTACTCGGACCTCGACCACATGTGCCACACAGCACAAGAGAGAGAAAGAGCGAGAGAGAGAGAGACCGAGAGGGAGAGAGAGAGCGAAGAAGACACAAAGTACGCGTTGTTAACACGTTTGCATTTTGCTTGGCATCGATGCACGTTGCAACCCTGGCTGGCTGCCTGCCTGCCTGCCTGCTTGTGGCTATCGTTTATCGATAACTGATAAAATTTATGAGTTTCGCCATCTGCAGCAGCAGCGCGTATATGGGTTACAAAAGCGCCATTTTGAGGCTTACTTTATGAGCATAAAAGGGGGAGGGTTAAGGGGAATTTAAAATGGGTAACTCCAGCTGAGATTACAGCAATCATGATTGAAGTAGTAGCCCACGAAGTTGTACTTAAATAATCTATGGAAATTATGCCTTAGTCTGGCTATTAAAAAACCTTCAATCAACAATCAATCAAACAGTTTTTCAGCCACTTGCAGACTCAATCAACAGCTAAGATGTATCTAATCAGTGCTTCATTCAATTAATAAAGCAAAACACATATGCCACACACTCCCCAGACAATTTTAAACTCATTTATGCCTGATCAATCATTTAGCCAGCACAATCGAACACTCAACAAATCTGACAGCCTTCAATCAGCCCTGCTAAGCGTTAAAAAGTAATTTACTCAACCAGCTTCAATCAGTTAACAATGCCTACTCAATCAGTCAATAAATTGTAAGCCCATCAATCAAAAAAAAAAAATATTATAAAAGATAAAAATATGCGCTCTCTTTTTATCTCATACTCTCTCGCTCCTTCTCTCTCTCTCTCTCTCTCTCTCTCTTTCTGACTCTTTACAAAGCAATTAGACAAAGCGACTTTTTCGGGGTCACATTGAAATTATGTTAATGGGAACCACAAGCAGCGACCCCCCGATATATATATGAATAGACATGACAAGAGAAAGGCAGTAGAGAGTGGGCAGAGAAAGAAGCAAAGGAAAATGGCGCCGTAGCTCCCAAAAAAATAAAGAGGAAGCAGAGAGAAACATGTGAACTAATGCGACCTAATGATGTCGATGTCGACGTCGCTGTCGATGTCCTTGTTGATGTCTTGGCTGAGCAATGGTAGGAGGGAGAACAAACAAAAGCTGCAGACAGACGTAAGACACACACACACACACACACACACAGGCACACAATCACACACACACGCAATTACTCATATGAGGCACGACAAATTAACGTCAACGAACGTGCCTCAATTTGGTTGTTAAGCTTTTAATTTAAGCACACACAGCCAAACACACACACACATACACCTTTAGTCACACACACTTTAGTCACACACACACACAGCCAGCACACTCACACACAGCCACAGCTGCCTACACTGCCAGAAATTAAGCTAGAATTCAATACGTAAATAAATAAAGCAGCCTAATCCGGTTTTGGTAAAAAGTGTTGCCTACTTTTCAGCGTAAATTTTCATATCACGCGCGTTGGCAGTGTTGCCAGATCTATGCTGTCTTTAAGCAGGCTGGCAACACTTTGCCACAGCTCTCTATAAAAGGCAGAGACTATATGGTTTTTGCTCTCCATTTTGATATATCTCAGATTACTGAGACTCTTTTTCGATCAAGCTGTAGCTTTTTGTAGTCTGCAGACTCAGCGTGAGAAAGAGAGAGAGAGAAAAAGAGGGAGAGAGACAGGCCTAGAGCAAACTAATTAAAGTAACCTATATGCCCTGCGACTCACAGCACTCCACAATAACTTAGCTAGATATGAAAATGAAAGACAGTCTTTATTATTTGCCTGCTACCTTTGTTTTCTCTTTCCATTTCTCTCCCTCCCTTTCACACACACACTTAAGACTGGCACACACAAAGAGCATACGAAAATATACAGTTTATGTTTATTTCCTGTGTGTGTGTGTGTGTGTGTGTGTGTGCAACATCATTAATAAATAAATGAAATGAAGGCAAGAACAGAGCAGGAAGGTAAGGGAAAGGCAGAACGTCTACTGCCTCGTGTAGTTCCTATTAAGTTAACAAGCTTTTCATTTAAGTGGCTCGCACAACAACTGGTCAACCAACTGGAACTGGAACTGGAAGTGGTAGATGTAGATGTAGTTGTAATGGAAGTGGGCGTGGGAAAGTGGAATGGGCAGAGACACAAAGAAAGGCGCGCTTTGTAGAAGCAGAAAACGAAGGAAAGAGGAACAACAAAAAAAATAGACAACTTGGCATAGTTTCTCCGCGCCTTTCTTTGAGTGGGGCAAACACTAAGGGGGTGCTAGCTAAAATAGAGGGGGGGTAAGGGGTGGCACACCAATTAAATTTGATGATAATTTGTGGCAGACACAACCCTAGCAGGCAACCCTATCCGGACAGCTAGACAGGGACAATAAATATCGATACGACTCAATTGAAGGCAGCAGGACACACACAGTGGACACACCCAGGCAGGACGCATCGTTATTTATATTTAGAGAGAGTGGCAAGAGCAGGGGTTACCCCTTACCCCCCCAAAAAGGGTGTGTGAATTCGATTAGTTAATTTCAGTACGTTTCGCCTGCTGCTGCTGCTGCTACTGCAGAAGTGCCTGCACTTTAGATCAACTAATTGAATCTACGTGCCCGCTGTGCGCCCTCACAGAGTGCGAAAGAGAGGGAGAGAGAGGGAAAGAGAGGGAGGGAGAGGGAAAGAGAGAGGAAGAGAGAGGCGAAAAGTTGGTAAAATTTATGAAGCATTTTCCTAATTGCTCTTTTCCTTGAGGAAAATAATTTATTTAAACGACAAAAGGCTTCGCACACACCTTCAACTAAAACTTCAAACTGGACCTGCTGCAAGTGAGAGAGAGAGATAGGAAAAAAGGGAGATATATAGAGATAGAAAGAGAAAGAGATAGAGAGTGGTAGCTGCTTGAAAGCGAGCTGGCTAGCAAGTATATTTGCTCAGGTCTCACGAACTTCTTTGCAAGGTAAACTTATCGAGTCTGCTTTAAGGCACAGTACTGTCAGTGTTGGAAAGTACTGCAAATTAAGCCAAAAAAGTATTGTACATCTACTCTAAATCAGCTGCTGCTTTTCTTCTATTTCATTTATTATAAATTTAGCTATATAACTAATCAAAATTTGCTAGAAATCATGTACAATTAAATCAAAGAATTCCAGTGTTGTTAAAGTTTCTTTAAACTGCTTTAAAACTATTAGAGGAACTTTTCGAACTTATATGCTGCTATTCGTTCCTTTGAAATTGCCCTTTTTAGTGTTGTAAAAGCTGTAAAATTCCCTCAACCTATTTTTTTATATTTTCTATTTTATCAATCTATCATATATCATACACATTTATTGCTCCCCCTCCCACTTGGAAAAAACTTTTACACACTTGAATGCAAAACTATTTGCCAAACTGATTGCAATCTTTACGTCTCTCTCTTCCACTCTCTCTGTCACTCCTTGCTCTGTTTCTTATTGCGGTCGCTTTGAGCACTGGCACTAAGTACTCACAATGCGATAGGAAGTGCTCGACACAAGTCGATACAGTGTTGAGTAACTCTTGCTAATTGACTTTCTTTGTTGCGGTTATGAGTTGGAATTTCCGTGCGATTGGACAGGGTTGCCAACCCAGCAAAAGCAGGGTAACCACAGAAAAAGTGAACAAACCAAAGCGCCTAATTGAGAAAGGGAGAGGGAGAGAACGAAAGAGGAGAAAGAGAGCGCAGAGAGATATGAAAAGACTTGGCCCTTTTTCTTTAATTGAAGTGCAAGTTGTGAAGTAGTTCAAGTTTGGCACACAAAACACAATCAATTTCGGTTAGCCAAGGCAGCAGGACAGGGACAGGGACAGCAGAGAGCGAGAGAGAGGGAGAGGGAGAGGGAGAATGAGTGTGAGAGCAGAAGGAAGCGAGTGCGAGGCAGTGCTGCCAGACTGTCAGCGCAATTGACAAGGCATGCGGTGCGTATCTAATTTTTGGGCAAGCCACAAAGACAGAGTTAGAAAAGGGAGACAGAGAGACAGAGAAAGAGAGAGAGAGAGAGACTGAGAGAGTGAGACAGAGTCAAAGGCGAAACAACTGAAGCAATTTAAATTTAGCTGCAACCGCAACGTGAAGTGAAAATGCAAAATAAAATCGCATAAGCAACGCAGCTGCTGCTGCTGCTGTAGCTGTAAATGACAACATGGGCGTAGGGACAGGGGGTAACGTAACAGTGACCAGTTTATGTGTGCAAAAGGAAGAGAGTGAGTGTGTGTGTGTGTGTGTGTGTGTGTGTGTGCTGGGGGAGGAGCACTTGGAAAATTGTGAAACAGTGCATATCGAATGAGTTTCCGATAGTTATCCGCTTAAAAATCGATTAACCTATTTCCGATAACTACTGCAATGCGCATCCGTTGAGGCAGCAGCAACAACAACAACAACCTGGACAGCACCCACTAGCCTCCTCCCCCCCTCTCTTCCTCTCTACCACTTCCTGCTGCCGCTGCTGCTGCTGCTGCGTGTGCAACTCTGACTATGCTGTGGCTGCTTCCGTTGCCCCCCTCTCGCTCTCTCACTCTCTCCCTGTGCAACAACTGCCAGTCAAACATGTTAACTGTGCTTCCCTTTCCTACTCCTTCTCTCTCTCACTCTCTCTCTCCCTCTCAGTTGTTGTTGTTGTGATAGAAAGTGGCACAGGCTGTTGCTGCTGCCGCTGCTGCTGCGTTGCCTGCGGTGTTGGCCGCAACATTTCACGTTCTTGTCCTGTTGACACTGCGGTCGATTATCACAGAGAGATATGACAAACGGAGAGACAGACAGAAAGAGAGAGAGAGAATGCGAGAGAGAGAGAGACAGACAGAGAGACAGCTGGGCAGCCACGCAGCAAGCGTCATGCTGTGCAGGAATAATGCCAATAATATTGTATATATATTGGCCAACAAATTATGACAGTCATTTGCACACGCACACATGCAGAGAGACACACACAGACAAACAGAGAGAGACAAACAGACAGATAGAGAGAGAGAGGGAGAGAGAGACAGCGCACACATGCAGCGATAAATGCTGTAAAATGTTGTCAAATTATGAAAATCAACGGTAATTTGTTAAGAACTCTCTGCTGCACGCCCCCTCCCCCCTATCTACCTCTCTCTCCCACACACACCCTTCTGCCTTTCTCTCCCCCTCCCGCGCTCCATCAATTGTTATAAATCAGCAACAAGATTGACATGTTTGATTTAACAGTTATATGCAATTACATTAAATGTGCGGTATAGAGAGCGAGAGAGAGAGAGAGAGAGAGAGAAAGAGAGAGAGACAACTGCAGTTTGTAAATTTCATATAAAATAAATACATGCATAAAGGGCGCATTTTGATTTATGACAGTGTACTCAATATTTTCAATATCTCTGCACATTCTTTCCCTCTCTTTTCCCCCCCTTTTCCACTCATTTCCTTTTGATTTAAATTTAAATTGCATTTTAAAGGCTTATTAAACAAAGGGAAAAAGCATGCGTATTGTTCTGAGCTCATCTTGTCTTTCTATCTTTGCTTTGTCCTGCCGTACTGCACTTTCCTTAATAAATTCCGTAAATAAATTAAATTAATTTCAATTTGCAAATTTATTATTGCATTTTGCATTTTCAAGTCAATTACAAACCGGACGAGAACTATGCACAATGTTTGTGGCCGCAAGTGTAATTAAATATGGCGCACAAAAGCAGGCAACGCTTGACGTTGTCGCCCACGCGGCAGTCACCTTTTTATTTGCGCTTAAAAGCAGGCAACAGTTATTTTTTTGCGCTGCTCTTGGCATGTGTGAGAGTGTCAGAGTGTGTGTGTGAGAGTGTTAGAGTGTCTGTTTGTGTGTGTGTGTGTGTGTGTGTGTGTGTGTGTGAGTGTCGCTTAGCCTTTGTCAGCTGGTTGACACTTTGTTTCACCCTCTCTCTCTCTCTCTCTCTCTCTCTCCCTCCTCGCTGCACTTGCCTTCTCTCAGCTCATTTGCAGCCTCTTTTTTTGGGCAGCCGCACGAAAGTAGGCAACACTTTTTTGACAGCCGCCTTGCACTGCCCACATAAGTAGGCAACACTTGGTTGGCTTTTTCAGCAATTTAGCAAATTTGTTGGGCGTGGCAAGCGCCCCACGCAAATGCAAATCAAATTAAACGCACACACACACGCATACACAACCCACACACAGACACACACACACACACGCACACGCACTGCAAACAAACAAACGCCGCCATTCGCGCTTGTTAATTAACTGACAATGCTGCGTACGCGTTGGCTTCTCTCTGTCTCTGTCTCTCTCTAGCGCTGCCTCTCTCTCTCTGTGTGTATGTGTGTGTGCTAACTCTGTCTGTTTGCTTGTGTATTTTTTAATGTCTAGCGCACACGGCACACACACACACACAGGCAGAGAGAGCGAGCGAGTGGCAGCCAGACAGCAGCTGCGGCCCCCGCAAGTGTTTGCTAATTTTATTAAACCCTCTTGCGCTTAATTAATAGAAAATTATTGTGCAAACAGACGTGGCACACACAGACACACACATACACAGAGAGAAAGCGCCCGCACAGCAGCTGCAAAAATATTAGCCCCACCATTAAAAGCTAAAGCAGTGCGCCTAATGCCGCATGCCGCGCTTCGTTTTCATCACCTGCTGCTGCTGCTGCCATCTTAGCCCCCGCAGCTCTAAAACTATTCAACCATAAAACGACCCACACACACATACACACAGAGAAGCACACACACACACACACACACACACCCATAGAGTTGCTGGGTGAAAACGTAAATTCATTTACCGCAGCCCAAAACAACAACACAAAAAGCTTTTTACACAAATGAGTTTATGTGTAGCCCTAACCCGGGCACACACACACACACAGACACAGGCAGGCACACACACAGCTCTCTCTCACACACACACACACACCGACTGATCTATTGTTTGGCTGTGCGAGGGCAGCCACAGAAATTAATACATTATTTTTAAAAGATAAATTTCCGCTCACTCTCTCTGTCTCATTCTCTCTCTCTCTCGCACTGCCTTTAGCTAGCTGCCAAACAATTAAATCAGTGAAATCCACACGCAGCTTTTGGCCAACTTCAACCCCCTCCACTTCTGTCCCAACCCCCTCCCGTCCCATTTGTGCGCCACAAAATGTTCACAACTTTCCAACTTAAATTCATTTTGTGCGCCAAAGCGCTAAAGCAAAGTGCCTGCCCCCCCTTGAGCCAGGGTTACCAGGGTTGCCAGGGGGGGTGGAGGTGCAGGGTAGCGCGCAGCCAAGTGGCATCACACATTTTTCTCGTGGTTTGTTGTAAATTTGTTTTCGTTCACTTGCAACGTTGTGACACCGCAGCCAGGAAGCCGCAACTTTTCGACGCTCCCTGCCACACCCCATTTCCCTTTGCCCCTGGCCCCTCCCCTAACTCCCCCCATCTCTTCTGCTGTTGTTTCTGCTGTGAATCAGTGCCTCCGACTCTCAGGCAGCAGCTGCCGTTCTGCCTCTGCCTCTGCTGCTGCTTCTGCCTCTGCTGCTGCTGCTGTTGCTAAAAGCGTAGATAATAAATTAAACGCAGCACGCTTCAAGTCGTCCCCCTCCCCCCCCACACCACATGCCCTTTTCGCACGCAATGAGTAAGCATTTAAGTTCAGGGGCGTAGTGAGAGAGGGGAGTTCTCAGCTTAACCCCCTTACTCCAGCCAGTGTCAAATGTGTGAAAATTCGTCAAACTCTTTTTATTTCAGTTTAAGATGGCAACAGCTTTGATATTATCATCATATTTGCCAGTAATACCTACGTAAATCTGCCTAGCTAGTATCTAAACTATTGAAACTTCTCCTATATAAAGATTTACCTTTAATCTGTATACATACTTAATTTCATAACAATCTAAAGCATAGAAGTTGAGATATGCCCAATTGTTTAGACTACTCTATTCTTCTACGCTTCTTAAACTCTTTCTGAGTGCCCAAGCTGTCTACATCTTTTATATTCTGCAAGTTTATTCATTTTATTGTATCTATAGTAGCTCTAGCTCTATATAAGGCTGTATTTCTTAAAAACGTATGCTAGAAATTTGTATCTAAAGATGAGTTAAAGAAAGAAATGAAAAACTATGCAAATATTCTTGTTTAAAATGTATATTTTTCTGATATACATATTTAGCTATACACGTAGTTATGAAGTCTATAGCAGCTTGACAACCCTGCTTTTCATAGTAGTATCTTTCTTAAGTATCTCCCTCTAATAGAGTTGTCAGCCTAGCATATGTTACTTATGAGAACTAAACAAAGCTGATTCATATCTGCCTCAGTATGTTCTAAGCTTTGCAATACCCTACGCAGTTTCCCTATCCCTCTATATCTCTTCTTTTAACACTCCGACTTTCTCTTCTTCTCCCTCTCAATTCTCTGTCTCCCTTTCTTTGTTTATCGATAGATTCACAGTGGATTTGCGCTTCACACTGCTTTCAATTTCGATTTCTCTCGCCTCAATCTTAACACATTTTCTTTTTCTGCTCATTTCACAGACAGACAGAGAGAGAAAGAGAGATACACAGTGAGAAAGGGAGAGAAGAACAATTTCGGGACGCATAAATTAAATGCGTGTGCGGAAAATTTATCAAGCAAGTTGGCAACTCTGGCTGTGCGCTGCGAGAAGAAACCGTTCAAAGTGTCCGAGCGAGAGAGCAAGAGAGGGAGAGCAGCACAAAAGTTGTGCCAATGTTGCAGATAAAGCGCCAAAGCAGGGGGGAGTGGGAGAGAAGGAGGAGAGGAGGGGGAACATAGTGTGTAGAGCAGCGCAGGGGCTTAGAGCAGGAAGGCGGGGTGCAGGGTAGCACCACGTCAACCCTTTTGTTTCAAATTAAAATTTACATATTTTAATGTGCAAAGTTTTGTCGAGCAACGACGACGAGGAGCAGCGCAAACACAGACAGCAGAGAGAAAGAGAGAGAGAGGAAGAGAGAAGACAGGAGAGAGAGGAAGAGAGGTAGATAGAGGGAGAATGTCGGCTGGCAAAGTTGCCCTAACCAAAAAGGTTGGCAGTAAAAAATCAAATTGACCTGTAAATATAATTTAAAAGGTGGCAGCAAAAACAGCAACAGCAGCAGCAGAGACAGAGACAGCAGCAGAGACGGAGACAACAACAACACGCAACGTGTTTAATTATCAAGTTGTAAACAACAACAACAACAACAGCAGCAGCAGACAGACAAGTGGACCAAAACAACAACAGTTGCAGGGTATAAAAAGCGTTGCTTGCTTTTTTTGTTGTTCTGCTGCTGCCCCATTCAATTTGAACGAATCATTTTGTGTGTGTGCGCGCTGTCGCCATTTTTGTTTGCTCAACTCGCTCTGTCTCTTTCTCTCTCTCTCGCTCTCTCTGTGTGCGTAAAGGTGTTTCATGCCACAAGGCGCTGGCGTTTTCAAAATTTTGTTAATTTACCATTGTCAGCTAATGACAGAGAGGGGGGAGAGAGAGAGAGAGTGAGTTGGGTATGGCTTGAAAACTGCTGAAGCGTGTAAAGTTTTTTTGGAGGGGGTGCGTATAAACGCCTTTAAAAAGGATTAAAACACGAAAGAGACAAAAGAACTAGCACCTCCTGAAATGATATATTTAATAACTTGTAGGAATCTAAGACAATTTGTATATACAATATAACATTTCAGTTAATATTTAGTCTGCATGCCAAAAATTCATACTTTAGCCTTAAAACTATACTGGCAATGCAATTTTTTTTTGATTTAAGTGGGCGTGGCTTGAAACTAAGACTAGCTTGCGCTGTGTACTATATTTAGATACATTGTCCCCAAATTTCATAGCTCTAGCTCTGCTAGTCTCTGAGTTATTGGTGTTCAAACAGACAGAAATGCCTATATTTACTTATAATGCTGCTAATGCAGTATTTATGCTGTTAAAGCAGTCGCAGATGTCTACCTCTCTTGCTTATAGATGATCTGCTGTCTGAAAACCTTAGAGTTATTATACTGTTAGGTTTTTTCTTTCCTATCTTTCCTATCTATAGCGCTCTAGACCCAAGACAATCTGCAAAAATATATTCTACTTGAGCTGGCAGCTTTTCTTCTTTCACTTCTCTATCTACGTATATACTTGTAGTATACCCTATCTGCAGTTAAAATTCCTCAGCTTACGCATTCTTCACTTACAAAAGTGGGCAGTTTGGGTACAGAAGGGGGCGTGGCTACCAAATTAGCTGTTGTGGTTTCTAATTGCGTGTCAATTGGACAAGCTGGGAGATGCCTTGCTCCCAGCTGAGGCAGAGCAAGGTGCCTGGGGGGGATTGGAATTCAGAGCGAGAGGCGTTTGTTGTGTTTGCATACGCAAAGTTTCTTTGCCTCGGCACGCGAGTGTGTGTGTGCGAGTGTGTGTGTGTGTGTGTAAAGTAACACCATTTAACGCTAATGTAAAGCAAACACTTTGATGTATTTGCCTTGTAATGTGTGTGAGTGTGTGTTTGAGTACATGTGTGAGTGTCTCAGTGAGTGTGTGAGTCAAAGAGAGAGTGTATGTGTGTGTGTGTGTGAGCAGCCATATTTGCTCTTGTATGTGTATTTTTCATTAACTGCGCTCGCCGTTATGACAACGCAGCGCTGTCCACACACACACACAGAGAGAGGCATAGAAAGAGATGGAGAGAGAGTGAGACAGGAACAGGCACATGTCCATAAGACATGTCCCCCCTTAACCCTCTATTACACCTCCCCCCCGCCCATTTGTGCTTACCTGCAAAGTATGCCACCATGGCGGTTAGGACGACGGATATGAATATTAAGGCGATGCTCAAGCATTTCCAGGAACATCGGTGCTGACAGCGTTTATCTATGTGAAACCTGTAACAGAAAGAGAACGAAAGAGAGAGAGAGAGAGTTAGTAAAAAACCAGCTAGAAAGAGATAGCAGGCATGGCCATTAAGCAAACTTTGCCTGCTGCATTTGCAATTAACAACGAGCAAACAGGCAGCAAACGGCAACGGGAAACGGGCAGCATAATAAGACTAAGAAATTGCCCTGCCTCCCCCACCCTGTTTCCCAGTCACTTTCCCCCTCCTATTTATACACCCTGCATATTCCTTCGCATAACTGTAATTTGCGTAGCACTCTATGCAATTAGAGACAAAGCACAGTAGAAGCAGCCCCTCTAATCTCCTCTTATCGCACTGCGTTTCCTGTTTTCTTGTGCTTTCTTTACTTTCGAATCATTTACAAATCATTTACAAGTACCAAATGATTCATAGCACATTTTGAGCATATATCTCAGAATAACTTTAGGTATATGATCAGGCTATAAAGGGATATAGATACATATATCATTAGGCTCTTTGTATGTTGACTTTAGCTTGAGTAACTCACTGCATCATTTGGTACTTGTAAATCACTTGTAAGTGCAAATAAATTGTTCTATACTTTTTATCACATTCTCTACTTTAAATCATTCACTCAGTCAAAACAATCTGCACTCGTTTTTCACCTCTGCTTCTTTCAAATCATTTGCACTTGCAAATCATTCATTACTTGCAAATCACTTACAAGTTATCGTCACTTGTTACGGCTTTAAAATAGCTCTGATTCATTCAGAATCGATTTGTTTGTCTTAAAGCACTTGTGGGATATTTAAAATGCGACAGCAGGCACAAAGAAACCACAAGGCACAGCATGATATATAAATATATATATAAAACTATATAAATATATATATATACAGAGTGAGTAAGAGAGAGAGGTAAAGCGAGTGAAAGAGCGAGGGCTAGTTGCCTGACATATCACAAGGACCACAAAAACCAACGAATGGGTAAACTGCACATACACAGAGAGAAAGAGAGGGAGAGAGAGGGAGACAGGCAGGCAAATACATACGCACAGCCAACAGGACAAGGAAAACTGAGAAGCAGAAAAAGAGTCGAAAAGAAGGGTAGAGAGAGAGAGAGAGGGAAGAGTTGGTGAGCGAGTGAGGTAAAGCATCACCAATGAGTTTGTCAACTGTCAACTTTTTTAATAAACCCAACGCAAAATGATACACAAGCTGAAAGGGCGAGGAAAAGGAAGATAGGAAAGAGAGAGAGAGAGAGAGAGAGAGAGAGAAGAAGAGTTGTGTTTTCTAGGTGCATAGGCCTGTCTTTTGCTCTGACAACTTAGTTCGCCAGAGTTGCCACACTAATTGCATAAAACTTGACGCTGTTTACAGAGCAGAGTTCACTCCAGTCTAAGCAAACTCATAAATAGTCGAAATTAAAAACCATATTTGCTCGTCTTACCAGGAGCCAGTAATAGCAGAAGAAAGAGAGGGTCTGTAGAGGAGATAATAACAGAAATTCAAAGACATTGAAAATGATATGAGAGTAATTTTTTAAAGAAGTAAAGAGAAGTAGGGAAAGAAACGGAGATTCGTGTAAGTTGCTTAAAGAAACTCTTCAAGGAAGGCAAGAAGAGGGAAGGCTATAGGTATATTACTGCCAGAAATAAGTAGAATAAAAAGAAAAAGCCACAAAATGGATAAAGCAATATGCAGCGAATAAAGAGAGACTGCAGTAAAGAGAGCAGAAAGCAAAGACACAAAACGTGAAGCAGCTAAGAAAAGCTAAGACAAGCTGAGTACATGAGGAATTTGAGGTGAATCAAAGAAAGCGTAAGAAATAAAACCGAAGAGCAAAATAGAGATAGAGAAAGAGAGAGAGAGGAAAAGAGAGGATAGACAGAGATAGAGAGAAAAGCAAGAGCTGCCGCTCTGAGGAGCGCAGATTGACTGAAAGAGGTCAAAGATGAAGTGGAAAGTGCAGCTTAAGAGCGTAAAAAGAGCAGCACAAATACAGAAAGAGAGGGAGGAAGAGAGGGAGGAAAGACGGATAAAGAGAGTGAGAAGAATGTAGGAAGATAGGGAGGGAAGAGAGAGCAAGGAAGAAAGCAAGCGAAGCAGCGACATAAATCCAATTTTTTGCAGCGTATTTCAGCTGCACATGTCGCTGTTTTACAGCTGACCCCCCTAGTGACCTCCACCCCACCCCCCTTGGCCGAGCGCCTTTGACTTACCTGGATGGCGAATATGGCGAATAATGCGGTGCGTGCGCCGAGTGCGAATTACGCAACGGGAATCCGGGCATGACCAATGGCTGTGAGCCGCTTATCTGGCAATGTGGTCCGCCTCCACCAGGTCCAACTCCACCACCAACGCCGCCGACGCCACTGCCCGGTGGTCCCATTGACACTTGTGGCCCAACACCAGGACCACCACCGACACCAACACCGCCAGGCATTGTGCCAGCGCCCATGGGCATGCCGCTGCCGAGGCCGACGCCAACGCCGCGATCGATGCCACCATGGCCGATTGTGTTGCTGCCAGTTGACATACTTTGTGGCATCTGTTGTGGGTGGCCGCCGAGTCTGCAAAGGGAAAGAAAGAGAGAGAAAGAGTTGGTCAGTTAAGGCATGTGAGAGAAAGAGAGAGGGATATATAAGGGGAGAGAGAGAGAGAGAGAGTGAGGGCATGCCCCCGTTGTAATGCGGAAATTAAAACATGTTCAAAGTTTTTCGCAATTTTTGCAATATTTAAATCCTGCTGCTGCGCCTCCATCTCCTTCTCTTCTTCTACTTCATATATAGCTACATTATTTTATTTTATTTTATTCGCAGGAATGGGAAGGGGGCGAGGGCGTGGCACTTCACACAATGTGCTTGTTGTTGTATTATTATTATTTTTAACGGTTAAGTGATGCGGAAATTTTAAATTAAAAAACATAAATCAATGCAAGAGTGTCTCTTTCTCTGTGTGTGTGTGTGTGTCTCTTTGTGTGTGTGTGTGTCTCTGTGTGTGTGTTGCACATTGTTTCATTATCATTGTGCAGCAGCAGCAGCAGCGGCAGCCTGCCTGTTTTTATTATCGCTCAACATTAAGCGGAAATGCAGCGTCGCAGTTGCCCATTAAAGTATGCAACACATTTTATTTTCGCCCCGCGCTCGAAAGTAGGCAACATTATTTTGCATGACACTTGTTTGCAGCCTGCATTACAATTACACTCGTGGCCAGCAAAATGTATACGCTATGCCAGCCAGCCATATTAACAATCCTTATAGTTAGTGTATTTTCCCATTCGAACTGCCAATCAAAAATATTTTTATTGTTGTTGTTGTTATTGTGACACAATTTGCGCTGCGATTTACAAGACAAAAGCGCGAAAAAGAAAAATTAACGCACTCAACATGCAGCAGCGTGTTACTTGATACAAATATACATACATATATTCTTTATATATATGCATATATATGCTTTATACATATATTCTGCCTGCACTTGTGCTGCACAATAAAAAGCTTCACACAAAAGTTGCAATTAAAAATGTTGACCCGAAAAATTGTTGAAATTGTTTGAAGCTGTTCAAAAAAAAAATCTGAAGAGAGAGAGATGGAGTGGGCTTTTCATTTATAAGAAGAGCTTAAAAAAAAAAAATATATATATATATATATAAATGCTATGGGGAAAAAGCAGAGAGAATGTGGGTGTTATGGGCTTAAAAAAAATATTAATAAAAGCAGAAAAATTTCACTCGTTTACGCGCATAACTCAATCAAAACTTCCCGCATGAAATTCAATTGCAATTGACTGATATCAACATATTTATAAGAATAATACTTGAAGAGCTCAGATAGAGGCTGAGGAAACCTTCATTAAGAGATATTTTGGGGCATATTTAAGAAGAGAGTCTTAAGTAGAAATATAAAGCTCAATTTCTGTTCATATAATAAAAGGAATTAAAATATATACTATATGAAAAGTAAGGACAGTTACAACAATAAGCAATATTAATAATATTTTAATACAAATCAGATATTTCTATTTCTATTTTCTATATAGTTTTTCATATCATAAACTAATATTATTTAAAAAACTCAACCCTTAAGCAGTTCTTGCGCTTGATTTTCCTCTTTCAACTCTTCTCATTCTTCTCTCTTTTTATCGCTTTCTCCCATTTGCCTTTGCTCCTTAGAGAACAGATTTCGAATTAGATAACTTTGGCAATTTTTATGAAATCAGTTCGGTTTTTTTTTTTTTTTTTGGATTGGCTTATCTCTCTCTCTTTCTCTCTCTCTCTATCGCTGCATTTGGGAACTGCACTTTTTATTTATTTATTTCAAAGCAACTTTAATGGTCTGGCCTCTAGCCCAAAATCTCTTGACACTTCCCTGCAAGGGGTGTACGGGGTATGCAAGGGTCAGGGGTGTCGCTTTTGGGTTTCTGTCGAGTGCATTTGACACATCACATTTGGTTCGCTCTTGTCAAATTTTTGTGTGTGCTTTGGACGGGCATTTTGGCTTTGTTATTTATGGCCATGTCAAGCGGTCGCGCAGCTGGTCAAGAGCTGTTATCCCTCTCGTTTGACCCCCACTGAATGAATCCCTCTCTCTCACTCTCTCTGCCCACGCCTCTGCTCTGTGCCACTGCTTTCTATGGTCATCAGGATTTGGGCAAGCTTCTGCATTTGACATGCGGTTGGGCGATGCGGGCCAAAAAGTATTCGCTTTAATTTCTTTTTCTGCTCTGCTTCTTCTTCTTCTTTTTTCTCATGCTTTTCGCTTTTCATTTTGTTGGTTATTTCAGATAATGAAACACACGCGCAGTGTTGAATTGTGAACGTTTAATGAAGAACTGACTTCAGTAAGAGTACATAAGAATGTGTAGTCAAAGTAGAAGAGATTACAATGTTGCCAGATAGTTGGTATGAAGCTTACAAACAAAAGATACTCGATATTCATCATAATCGATATTCAACACTTCCTCTTAAGCTACATACATAAATTTTAATTTAATCCAAGATATTTAATTAATTCATAATGCTTTTGCTTTCCTAAGCCTTTTGTAAAGATATCAGCAACATTTTCATTAGTTGATACATATTTTAATTCAATTTCTTTACTTTCGACTTTCTCTCTTACGAAATGATACTTAATATCTATGTGTTTAGTGCGCTTGTGATGTACAGGGTTTTTAGCGATATGCTGCGCACTAATGTTGTCACCTAATAAGATAATTTTATCCTGATCCAAACAGCCAATTTCTTTTAGCAGTCTGCGAAGATAAACGGCTTCTTTGGCAGCAGTTGACAAAGCGATATACTCAGCTTCAGTGCTGCTTTGGGCAACTACGCTTTGTTTTGAAGATGCCCAGGAAAACGCGCTGCCGCCCAACATAAACGCATATCCTGAATACGATTTCCTATCATTCTGATCATTTGCCCAATCAGCATCAGCAAAGCCTTTTACTGAGTCTCCGGTTTTGTGATATGTGATGCTCAGATCCATGGTTCCAGATAAATATCGTAAAATATGCTTGGCTGCAGTTTGGTGCTCGACGTGTGGATTCGTGTTCCGTTGAGATAACTTGCAAACGGCGTGCAATATATCAGGTCGGCTCAATACTGCTAAATACATAAGGGAACCTATTAGCGATTGATATTCTGTTGTATTTACCTTGACGCAATCGTCATCTTGGCAGGAAACTTGAAATCCAGGCTCAAGTGGGGTGGACGCAGATCGGCAGTTCTGCATCCCATAAGTGGCTAATAAGGATTCTATGTACTTCGTTTGCGACATGGTTACAGGTCCTCGTTCACCATTTCGCTTAACTTCCATTCCAAAGAAGTATTTTACGGGGCCGCTGTCATGTGTCTCGAACTTGTCAGCAATCTTTCTTTTGATTATATCAATGTCTCTCTCGGTAGGACAAATGATAAGTAAGTCATCTACGTAAACTGCGATGTACTTTTGCTCTGTAAGATGTACGTAAAGACACGGCTCGCTTTTACATTTTTTGAAATCTAAACTTATCAAAACCTCATCCAGTGTATTATTCCAGGATCGTCCAGATTGTTTTAGGCCATAGATTGCCTTTTGCAGCTTCAATACTTTCGTTGGGTGACCCTCGTCAACAAAGTTCTCCGGCTGCTTCATATAAACCGTTTCTTCCAAAGTACTGTTTAAGTATGCATTGGAGATGTCCACTTGGTGCATACATAGCTCCTTCTCTGCGGCGATAGCAAATAGCATTCGAATTGTTTCGTAACGTATTACTGGAGAGAATGTTTCCCAGTAATTGACACCAAACTGCTGCCCGCATCCTTTGGCAACTAGTCTTGACTTGAATCGCTCGATTTCGCCATCTTTGTTTCGTTTTATACGAAACACCCATTTTGATGCAATGGCCTTTTGTTTAGGAGGTAGGTCCACCATTTCCCATGTCTCGTTCTTTCTTAAAGCATCCATTTCCGTTTGCATCGAATCTTGCCAGTTACGAACATACTGACTGCTCAACGCTTCTGCAACTGATTTCGGTGTTTCAATGTCATCCGAACTATCCAAGTAACTTAGTACATTGTACTGCTTACGGGGCCTGCCGCGTTGGCCTGTCCGTAGAATTCTTGGTCTTCCTGGTCCATAACGTGCAGAATTTTCCTCCTGTTCCAATGGCTCTTCTGCGTCGTTGGCGCTGACAAACTCTTCCCCTTCTTCGTCTGAGTCACTGCGCTCCGTGTCCTGTATCTCTTGATTTACCGGCTCCGGCTGTAAGACTTCGACAGGTGGCTCGAGACGAATAATGTTTGTCGCAAAATCAATTCTTGTGTTCTGTGCAGCTGACTTAAACTCACCCTCTAAGAATTTTACGTCACGACGTACCACTACTGACCGTTTTTCGGGATCGTAGAGACGATACGCTTTTGTCTCAAATGAATATCCAACAAACACATACTCGCTTCCTTTTGCCTGAAACTTCCCCTTCTTTGGTTTTTCCAGTGCAAAAACGCGTGATCCAAAGGTGCGAAGATGCTTTACAGATGGCCTTCGCCCTTTCCATAACTCAAAGGGAGTCCCTCCGTTGAGAACTTTAGTTGGACATCTATTACGCAAATAAGCTGCGGTTTGCACAGCTTCAGCCCACAGAAATTCCGGTAAATTTGCGTGAATTAGGAGACTTTTTGCCATTTCTATTAACGTGCGATTTGCTCGCTCAGCAATACCATTTTGCTGCGGCGTGTAAGGAACCGTCAATTGTCTTTTAATTCCGCACTTTTCCAAAAATTCGTCAAATTGTTTGTTTTTATATTCGGTGCCGTTGTCACTACGCAATACCTTTATTTTCTTATTTGTTTGACATTCAACATAATTTTTGAATAGCTTGAATTTTTCAAACACTTCATTCTTCGTGCGCATAAAGTAAACAAAGTTCTTTCTTGTGTAATCATCGATAAAACTAACCACATATCGATTTCCAGCGATCGAATTGACATTCATAGGCCCGCAAACGTCGCTATGAACTAGTTCCAGAACACTTTTTGTTATTCGTTCCGCCTTTTGTGGGAATGGCAACCCACATATTTTTGCCTTATTGCAAGTGTCACAATTTGTTTTAATATTAACGTTTTTAATATTCAATCCATGCACAAGCTTTTTCTCACTTAAGTCTTTCAAATTTTTGAAATTTAAATGGCCAAACCGATTATGCCATATTGATACCCATGATGAATCTTGAGAGATATGCAATTCATTGTGTTCAAATTTATTTTCGTATACATATAAATTGTTTTCTTGCTTTGCGCGTAACACAATTTCACCACTATTGTTGCATATTACTGCTCCGTTATTTTCAAATTTCGTATGGTGACCGTATTTTGCTGCTTTGCTTATCGATACAAAGTTCATGTTTAATGATGGGACATACAGAACGTCTCTCATTGTTATTTGCCGATTTTCAGTATGCAAAATCACAGTTCCTACACCAGGCGACTCAACAGATTTATCTGCTGCTAACATGATCGTGGTATTATTTTCACTTATATTTGAAAATTTGGTTTTGTCACAACACATATGTGAAGTAGCGCCACTGTCAAGGCACCACATATTTTTTCTGTCTTTAACAACACTGCTATGCATTAAAAAATTCGATTGTTCGTTCTCCTTTTCTTTTTTTCTCTTCTTTAATTTTGTTTCTGCATTCACTCGCGCGATGGCCCGTTTTTTGGCAATTGTAGCATTTTCCTTTAAACTTATCTTTGTCTTTTTGGCGATTGTCCTTCTGCTTACTGTTGTTCTGCTTTGTGTGTGTGTACACAGCTTCTGCTTCTTCTAGTTTCTCTTCTTTTCTGGCGCCTTCTTCGAGGAATTTGATTTTTACCGTTTCAAATGGCGGCATCTCGTCGCGTGTTTCTATTGCGACTACAAAATTTTCCCAAGAATCAGGCAAACTAGACAAAAACATTATAACCTTCAATTCGTCTTCCAAAGTTATTGCAAGCTCTGCCAATTTATCAGTTATGTTTACAAACGAATTAACATACTGAGACGCAGTATCCCCAGATTGCATTTTCAATCTCACTAGTTTTTGATACAACTGAGTTTTTCTAATTGGTCCCGTCGGCATATGAATGCTGCGCAATTTCTTCCATGCTTCTGCCGATGTTGTGCACGACTTTATGTGCATCAACTGCGTGGGCTTAACATTCAAAATTAAACTAGCTAAAGCTTTTTGATCAATTATTTCCCATCGCGCCGCCTGCGATGCTTCCTCGGGTTTGATTTGTTTTTCGCACACAACATTCCACAAATCCGATGTAATTAATAAGCTTCGCATAGACAAACTCCACATGTCATAATTCCCGTCATCGAGTTTTTCTATTTGGATTGACATACTCATTGCGAATTCTTCTCTGACGTTTTCTAGTCTTTTTCACAATTCACGAGGGATCTGGGCCCATAACCTTTGTTGGTTATTTCAGATAATGAAACACACGCGCAGTGTTGAATTGTGAACGTTTAATGAAGAACTGACTTCAGTAAGAGTACATAAGAATGTGTAGTCAAAGTAGAAGAGATTACAATGTTGCCAGATAGTTGGTATGAAGCTTACAAACAAAAGATACTCGATATTCATCATAATCGATATTCAACACATTTTTCAGTTTTCATTTTTCGGTTTTTCAAAGTTTTTTTTTATATTTTTTTTTTTAGCTTTTTTTCGATTTCCTTTTTTATTTTTTTCGCTTTGCAATTGACAATTGCTAAGCCGGAAAACGCATCGAGATTGTGAGGGGGCGCGAGGGGGGTAGCCCAAAACTGAACTTGAAGCGACCCCAAAAACAAATCTGAATTTTCGCAAATCAAGCTGCAAATTTACGAGGCCATAGGGAGGGGGAGGGGGGCGGAGGAGACAGAGTTAGCTTTCGGGGTAAGCGACTAAAGCAACCAGATCAGCGTAATTTATAACTCACACATGCAGCACAAGCGCAACAATGAAAGTGGGAGAAACAAGAGGGGCAGAGAGAGAGAGTGAGAGAGAGAGAGGAGTACGAAGAGGGAGGTATGCACAAACTGAAACTGTTGAAGAGGGGGCGTGGCAGGAGGCAAATGAGTGCGAAAGCCGCTTACAACAAAATCAACGACAACAGCAGCAGCAGGCGGCCAACTCTGGCGGCCCCAGCTCTGCCCCTCTCTCTCTGTCTTCCCTTCTCCCTCTCTCTTTCTGTGCATAAGATAAATGTGCTTGTGTGTGTGTTAGTGTGTGTGTGTTGTGTGGGGCAGCTTAGCAAACGCTAAGCCAGCGAGCGAACAGCGCAAGCTGTGCCTGTGATTTATTAGCAACAATAATAGAATTAAACAATTTAAATTAAGTTGTAGCCAAAAACCATAAACAGTCTGCCAAGTGGCGCAACAGAGAGAGAGAGAGACAGAGTGTGAGAGAGAGAGAGAGAGAGGCATAGCCAGCTCACACGCAATGGGGCGCACCACAGCAAACAGTTTTGTCGTAGATTAACGTCAAGTATGGTATGGTATAGTTTAGTATAGTCGCTTGGTAGGCAAACTTATTGAGCTCATCTGGTAAAAGTTTTTCCACAAAATGCATATAGAATAGTGTTAGTGTAATTAGAGTTACTTGATGGTCTCAATGCAGTTGAAATTACTATATATTGTCTTGCAAAAACTCATCTAACTCGGGCTAGAGCAGAGTTTGAGCTCTGAAATATTGTACACCGCTGCTTTAGTAAATTAAAGTAACAAACGACTTCTTTTCTGAACACTTCTCCATTGTATTAGCCTAATAAACGCAGCTAACTGCATAAAACCTCATGTAACTCAGCCTAGAATAGTGTTTGAGCTCTTAAATTTGATACAGTGACTGCTGTAGTACTCAAAAGTTCGTTTCTTTATAGTTCTCTAATGTTTTCAGCTATTTAGCTAAGTTAACCTCAAGTAACTTGTTCTGCCTTGGAGTTACAACTCTGAAATTTTGCATAGGCATGCATATTTGAAAAATAAATAAATACAGCCAACTTTAAGCTTCATAGCAGCCCATTTAAGGCAAGTAACCTCAAGTAACTCAAGCTATATAACATATTTTAAGCTAAATTAAGCTTTAAGAGCAAAGTAAATTCGATTAGACCCGACTACGCACAGTAGGATGAGCAAGAGAGAGAGGGAAAGGCAGAGAGTGAAAGATTCGATGGAGCAGGCCACATGTGTGGCGTCTCGCATCGCCAGGGGGCATTACAAATGCTTCCTGTGCATAAATGTGGCAACAGTGGTGTGTCGTCTATCTCACTCGCTCTCCCTCGCTCTCTCTCTCTCCTACTCTTTCCCTCTTTCTCGCTTACTGTGCGCTTTGTTGTTGACCAGCCCCAACGCAGTTTGACCCCGAATCAGTCAACCCTTGTGCTCTGCGCTGCGCTGCGTTCTCATTTCCGGCGCACTCGAGCAGGGAAGCATAGCAACAGCAGCAGGCAGAGCTGTGGGGAGGGGCAAAAAAGTGTTGCATACTTTCGAGTGCCACGCATTTTGCAACTTCAAAATGGCAGTTTGTAGTTGCGGGAGCGAGCGAGCGAGAGAGAGAGAACGAGAGTGAGTGAGAGCGAGCGAGTGCTGCCTGCAAATTGTTTTTGCTGCTGTCGTTCTAAGTGCGCATTTAATTTAATTTTTATTTAAATGCAACGCATAAAAAATTAAAACATTTTGTTACAAATTCCCCCCAATGTGCAGTGTGTGTGTGCGTGTGTATGCGAGCGTGTGTGTGTGTGTGTGTGTGTGCCTGCAACAATAGCAGGAAAATAATTGCTTACTGTGACACACATTGCCAGCTTCACTCAGAAATCACTCCAACTCAAGCAGCAGCTCGCTCGTTATGCTTCCTCTCTCTCTCTCCCTCTCTCTACCTCCTCTCTCTTCCTGCATCTCTCTCTTTTATTTGCACAATTTTATGAAATTTCAGCAGTTACATTCTCAGGCCTGAACTGCGGTTTTCCTCACGCCTAACCAGCCCGGGCGTGATATATATACATATATTTATTTATATCATGTAGATTATTTTTTTCAATATTTCTTTAGTAGTTTGTCTTACTAGATATTAGTTTGCTATAGTTTTCTTATATAATATATTTTCATTTCTTTTCTTTCATATTTTTCTTTAGTTTTCTTATCTTTTTGACTTTATAATGAATAATCATATTTTTCCTCCACTTTTCTATATCTTTCGATATAGTTTAGCATTTTTCTGCTGCTTTTTTCTTTGACCTTAGTTCACTTGAATTTCAGTTATATATGCTAGCATATCTTATAGTTTTATTTCCTTTTATTTTCTCTATTTCTGCACACTTCTATACATCCGATTTTTCTTCCCACTCTTTTTCAACAACTAATCCTCATCAAATTGCATATCATAATCCCAGCTTATCCCTTCATTAAATCGCATATCCCGTATGCAACTTTAATCCATATCGTTTATGCTTATATCATCTATTATTTTCATGCCTCTTGTGCAGGAAAGGGACTACACTGTGTGGGTTGATCTACTAGGTGTGCCTAGAGACAGAGACTGAAAGAAAGAGGGAGAGAGAAAAAGGAAGAGAGAGAGAGAGAGGTAGGTAGGTAGGTAGGCTGTGGATGGATTCTCTTTCGCAGTGAGTCGGATCAATTAGTTACGCTGATTTGTTTGACAAACTGCAGTTAGTTTCGTGTTGTGTTTCGCTTGTAATTCTTCTCCTTCTCTCTACTCTCAACAAAGTTCTTCTCTTCTCTTTCTCCTTCTCTCTACGTGTGTGTGTGTGTGTGGATTATTATTGATTTCGCGCTTCATTTTTCTAGCACGTTTCCGCACAGCGTGTAATTTTGTTTGACTTTATCTACGCCGCGCGAGAGAGAGAAGGAAGTGAAAAAAAGGGAGAAAGAAGACCGCGAGAGCCCAAATCGACCTGTGGGAGCACTCAGTGCAAGTGTGTGTGTTCCTGTGTGTGTGTGAATTTTGCGAAAATCACGTTCGGGGCGTTGTTAGTTTTGGCCGCACTGTGCGAGCTGAGGCACGACTTGACCCAAACCGGAGTGAGTGTGTATGGGCAGCAGCAGCTCGAACAATGCTGAATTTATTCGACAAAACTAACTTATAGTTTGTTCCACTTGTTTGCCTGTCTGTGTGTGTGTGTGTGTGTGTGTAGGAGACTGTATGTGTGTGTGTACACTTGCCATGCCTCCTTCACTCAGCCAAAACTTTACAAAATGCAGCAGCATTATGACCAGAGGCGGCGGCCCTCTCTCTGCCACAAATCACTTTAGTGGGGGGAAGAGGGGAAGATGAGTGCGTAGGAGAGAAAGAGGCGAAAAGTGGGCGTGTTCCCTTTTCGAATTGAGAACTAAGCGAATTCATCATAAAATCTGCTTTGTTGTTTCTGTTTCCGACAGGCGCAATCATCGAAATTTGACTAAAGTAACCGAGACTTTCGTCAAGTTTCGTTAAGTTTTCGTAGCACATGATTTAAGTTGAAAATCGAACAGAAGAGAACCTTAATAATACTAAAAAAATACCTTAATAAAAATACTGTAATAATTTTATAAGCAAATTGAGTTTAATTTATATAAAAACTGCAGTATTTTTTATAGTTCGCCAAATTTTTTATAAACTTATATTATTATACTTAAAAATTCCAAGTTCTTTCTTAAAAATACCTAAAATAAATATGAAATAAATTAAAAATAATTTTTTCACTTTAATATACCTACAAAAAATACCAAAATACATTTTACTTCGATTCAAGTTCAACTTAAATACGAAAACTCTGCAAAATAGACCTAAAAATACCAAAAGAAATGTTGCAAAATTAAAAAGCATAAAAAAAAATACCACACAAAATAAAAAAATAATACTGCTCAAATGTAATTAGAAATGTACGTTGAAAAGTTTGCTAAAAACTTTAACCCATTCTCGCAGCTCATTAAAAATGACAAACGCGCTGCTTTCTGGGGTTAAGCGCGCACTTAAGCGCGCCCCCGCCCCCGCCCCCGTCACAGAGTTGCCCCACAGAGAATAGTAAAGTAGTTGGGCGTGGTTGCCACCCTGCTTCACAGCTTTCTTTCACTTTCTCTAGGGTTGCCTTGCCCAGCCCCAATGTCCACACAGTAAGAAGTTTTCTTCTTCTTCTTCATTCGGTTGAGATTTTCACGTCGCCTCGAAACAAAAGACGCCAAATCAGCAGAAAACAAAAAAAAAAATACCAAACTTGAACAGACAAAGGGAGAGAGAGGGAGAGAGGGAGGGAGGGAGAAGGGGAGCTAGGGGGGCAGACGCAGGCAGGCAAATCAATTTAATTAGTTTCTGACTTTCATTTACAAATTATGCATAAATCTGTAGACAGGGCCCCAGAGACCATAAATTAAGCGAGAGAGAGAACAGAGAGAACGACGACGGCGAGTGAGAAGCGCCGTGGAGAGGACGCGCCAAACTTTGCCCCAAAACAACAACAAGAACAAACTTGTAACTAACTACAGGACAACTGGGAAGAAGCAGAAGAGAGCACAAGTAGAGAAGAAGTAGAAGTAGAAGCAGAGAGAGAGAGGGGGAAAAAAACAACGAGGGTTGGACGCAAAATTAATTTGCGCTTTTATTAAATTTTCTGGTTTTTTTTTTTCATCGAGTTTTGTGCAGGGGCGTAGCAGCCAAAGGGGGCGAGTGAGAGTGGCCTGTGGCCATAGTTAAGGGCGGGAGGAAGGCAGGTAATCACGCCCGTAAAGGAGGGAGGGGGTGGGGGGACACGTGAGCAATTTTTATCGAGCGTAAAAGCAACAAGCGAAGGAAAAGAAGTGAAAAACAGAAAAGCAGAAAAGCAGAAAATTTACGCAGCGCTGTCAAACGAATTGCAACCCCTTGAAACAATTTTTTATACTCGATTTATTTCTACAGTATTTTCTTCTCCTCTCTCTCTCTCTTTACACGCATCGTCGTCATCGCATGTGTGTGTGTGTGTGTGTGTAATTTTCATCTTTTTTTTTTACTTTTTATTTTTGCACAATTTTCTTTTTGGGGAACGTGCAGCGCGCCCCCGATTTGCACTTTGCTTATGCTTCAATGCACGCAAGCAGCGAGGGAAAAGCAGAGGGAGAAGAAGAGGGAGAGAGAGAGGGAGAGGTAGAAGAAGAAAGAGAGAGCTGGCAGCTCTGACGATTGGGTCACACACGCATAAAAAAAATTGTGTGCTAAAAACAATAGAAACAAAAATGCCAAAAATTATCGACTGGAAAAAGTGTGCAAGGGCAGATAAGAGAGGGAGGGAGGAAGAGAGCGGAAGAAAAGAAGCGAGAAAGAACACAACAAAATATATATGATTTATTATGGTAAAATATCATATGAAAAAACCAATAAAATACTATGAAATACTCAACGATATATAGAAAATAAATTACAATATAATCTAAGCAACTTTCAATATATCCAGCCATATATACCATCACAGCTTTCCCAACTAGTTGAAACCCTACATACAGCTTCGGAAAACCCACAAGAGTTTCCTTAATTAACTGCAGCTGTGGAAACTCAAAGGAAACCCTACAATAATAATATATATCATTATTTTCCATGCTCTGAAATCTCAAACAATTTGTTGAAATGATTTTCTTTTCAAGGGGGTGTCTTTCTTCTATAATTGTGGGGTATCAATTCATATACCATATACTATATATGCCCAATCAGTTCAGTCAAGCATTATCACATCTCTCCCTCCTCACTCTCTTTCGCCATGCTTATCCTTATCCAATTCCCTGCTGTGCCATATCTCTCTTACATCTTTTTTTTTTTTTGAAGCCCGACGAAATTTCATATCTTATTATGGCATATTTTGTGCTATAATTTGCCAAGGCATAGAAGGGCAGCAGCATTCTATTAATTTTGGATGTGCACCCCCCCCCCCCCCCTTCCATGGCACGATGGCAACCCTGTGACGTCAGACACAGAGCGTGCAGCCCACCACAGGCGTGCAACCAGACGTTAATGATCCAAGTAAAAAAACGCAACAGTCCGTTCTGGATTTCAAAGCAGGCAGAGCGAAAGAGAGAGAGAGAAAGAAGAGTAGAGAAGCAGAGTGCAAAGCATGGCAACTCTGCTATCAGTTACGCGAGGAGCGCGCTCACATCTCTCATGGCAGATGATTTTGCAAAATGCTAAAAAAAAGCAAAAAAAAAAAAAAAAAAATACGAAACCGTAGCAAGCGAAGCGAACTGGCAACCCTCGTAGCCCCCCCCCCCTCTCTCTCTTTCTCTGACTACGCCACTGCTGTGCCATGTGACTAATAACACCCCCAGGGAGCAGCAGCAGCAGCAAAATGGGGGCGTGGCTGGCTGACTGGCTGTGTGGGTGGGTGGGCGTTTGCGTCGCTGCTGCCAATGATCAAAGCTTTTTTCCAGTTTCTCCCAGCTTTGGTTCATCCTTTCGCTGTCGCTAAATTTTGTTATGACGGCGGAATTAATATTATTAAGGGGCAACCCCTGGGCTGGGCAACCCCTCCTTACCTTATTTTTTTTTATACCTCGTCTGCTTCGTTTTTCAATTTTTTTTTTATTTTATTTACTTTTTTTTTTTACCTCTGCTGTTGAGTTGATAATTTTGCAACGCAGCCGCCGCCTTTGCTTTTGTTTGACAAGCTATGGCGCCCCCTTTTTACCACTACCCCTCCCCCCTTTCACATTTTATGGCTCTTATTAAATATTTACAGGCCGCGCGCGGTGAGTTTGAAAAGCGGCTTTAATTGTTGTCACTTGCAAATTAATTATTTACACAACAACAGCAAACACACAGAGAGGACGCTGCAGGAGGAGTAGAGCAGGCAGCAGCATCCAAGTTTGTAGGGTTACCATGCCACCCCACAGACTCCTTTCTGGCGCCATCTTCCTTGTTGTTTGCGCCACAAAAACGTGTTCTATCTGCATGGAGGTTGCTCCTGCTTCTTCTGCTTCTCCCTCTCCTTTTTCCCCCTTTGCTGCTCCTACGCAAGTTGTTTGCCTGCAAAATGGTCACCCTAAAATCTAATTTAAGTGGAGCGAGGGCTTCGCTGAGTCGCTTTTGGCTTAAGTAAAACTTAACGTTCTGTCTAAATTCTTTGAAGATTGTTTTCTTGAGTTTCAGGCTGGTATTTTATTGGTATTTTTGCTATAAATAAACCTATCTATATTTTGAGTATACCATGTATGGTATTTTAAATATACTATTTCGTCAGATTATGCTGGTAATGTGGAAAAACCATTGTGGAATATTATTGCTACTTTATTGCCTTATTGTTTGTATTTTATTTGAATTTTGTTGGTAGTTTTTTGGTACTTTTTTGGTATTTAATTGGTATTTTGTTGGTATTTTGTTGGTATTTTTGTGGTATTTTGTTGGTATTTTGAAATATGTACTTTTATGCATATTTTGTAGTATTTTTTCTAGTAAATTAAATACTCTGCAGTATTTTAAATGCAGTCTCAAGGGAGGAATATAATCCAGTCAAATATTTGCCAGCGACTCTTTCTATCACACTTCACACACAGTCCTAAAGCTCTCTCTCTCTCTCTCCCTCTCTCTCATTAACTTTCTCCCTCTCTCGCTTACTCAGCACAAGCGTGAAGGCGTCGCGATAAGCGCCTCAAACATTTCTCAAGCGTTTATTAATTGTTTGTCGAGTGGGCCAGGCCAAGTGGCTGTGTTTAAGAGAAAAAGGGGCGTGGCTGGGGCGCAGGAATGGAGATTTGCCAGTGGATTAGGCAGAGAGAAAAAACGCAGTAGGGTTGCTCAACCACCTGCTGTGGAAATGTGCTGACTATAAATCCAAAATATGCCCACAGTGTGCTGGCTGCTGCAATAAAATCAATCGAGCTAATAAAGGAAAAATCAAAGACGCAAAGCAATTTCCCTTTGGAAAAAATAAAAACTACGAGAGGGCGAACGGGATAAAAAAAATGGCCGAAAAGTGAAAATGAAAGCGTAGCTAAAAGCATAGCCAGGGCAGGGGTAGAGCAGGACAAGGCAGGACGCAGCGGGTCGTCGCACTCAGCACGTGGCCAGGGTCGTCGTGGTCGCAGCAGCAGCTTAGCAACCCTGTACTTTGCCACTCTCCAACACTAAATTTCTCATAAACATATAAAATATGAAAAAAAATATTGCACAAGCTATAACGAAGTGCAAATACACTTACACATTAAGAAAATCTTTCAGAAACCTTTTCATGATCATAACTTTCTTAATTCACATTAGATTTGCATATGTAATGTATTTTATTTCATGTTTCGACCTCTAGCTTGATTCTGCATCAAAAAATGAGGTTCGAAAAATTGTAGACCTAACCTGAAGATCAGACACACCTATTTAGACTTCAAGTAGTCATAACTTTGACAAAAATCAACCGATTTTTATTTGGAATCATATTTTCTTTAAGTTTTGGCCTCTTTATTGATTCTGCATCGAAAACTAAGGCTTCTAAAATTTTCAAATTTTTGACCTATCTTGCTTCATCAACTAGAGACATCCGTAGGCCTGAGAGCCCCCTGGGAGACCCATCTTGACTTCCAATAATCATAACTTTGCCAATAATCAACCGATTTTCGTTTGGAATCGCATTTTATTCATGTTTAGGCCTCTATATTCATTCTGCATTAAAAAATGGGTGTCTTAAAATTTTCGAATTTTGAATTTTGCTTCTGAAATTTGAAGAGACCCAGAACCCCGGAGAGGCCCAACTTGCCTACCAATAGTCACAACTTTGCCAATAGCCAACCGATTTTGCTTTGAAATGACATTTTATTTATGTTTTGGCCAGTAGATTAATGTAAAAACAAAATATAATGATTTTACAACTTTCAAATTTTTGTGCATTTTTCCAAGCAAACCCCTTACAAAAATTTCAACATTTTTTCGAAAATTTTTTTCTTCAGTTTTTGCCTTAAATCGTTTAGGCAGTCTAAAACAAGCATACAAATTCAAGTCAAAATGTTTTTGGAGTAATATTTTCGCAGATATTGAAAATACACCCCTCACAGTGCAGGCTACATACCCTACCAATGGTTAGGGTATTATGGGATATATGAAAAGGGCATTTTCCATTTTCCACACCGGGCATAAATTGAATTAGACGAGAGGCAAAAGGCACAAAAAAAAAGGTGGAGAAACGCAGCTGCTGCAAGTGCAAGGGCAACCACCCACCCACCCGCAGCACCACCGACCTGGCAAAATCTCTTCTAATAATACCCAGCCAGAGAGGGCTAGGGGGCGTGGCACGCACACACGTGTGTGTAGGTTGTCGAGGCTGCCCCCGAGTTAATTTGCAACATAATCTTTTAATCTGGTTTTTGTGTCAACTGCAGAGAGAGAGCAAGAGGGAGAGTGAGAGCGAGAGGGAGCGAGCAACCACCGCAGCAGCAACACTCCAGCCAAGTGCACCCTGGCAACTCTGGCAAAGGCAACGCAACGCGACGCGGTGGTTGGCAATTTATGAAAAATTCATTAGTTTCGCTGCGCCGCAGCGTGGGCAGGAGTGGGTCGCCCCATGGTCAGCATTGCCAAACCGGGATGACATATGATCCTAATGATGCCCCGAGCTACCATTCGCAGCATTTTTTATGTCTGTGGTCAGAGCGCGACAATAACAACAACAGTGGAACGGAAATTGTAGTCATGCATTAGTCAAAATGATTCACAAAACATTCACAACGCACTCACAAAACATTTGCGCCAAATGGCAGCAAAATTCGTACATCTCTCTCCCTCTCTTCTCTCCCTTTTTTCTTTTCTTCTTCTCTTTTATTGCCTGAAATTCTCCCTTGAGATTTACTAGAAAATTATTAAATAAATCTTTTTCTCACTAATGGTATTATTGCACATAAAACACAACTCTAAATTGAATGGAGCAGGGAATATACCCCGTGTTTTTTTTTTTTTTTGCTATAACCCAGTATAACTCAGTTCGTATGGGACATATTGTGTTGAAATTTGGTAGATAGTTTTATGTTATCATATATATCATATTGACATTAGAAATACTCTCATTATACAAGCCAATTCTTTGGTATTTTGTTATTTCCTGTTTTAACCTATGCTAACTCAGTTGCTAGAGCAAAAATGCTGAGCAAATTTAGCCTATACATAGTCTACCTTTTAAATATACTTATCATAAGATGATTAGTTGCCTTGCATAAGCCACTTTGGCAATATACCCAATTACCACTCTATAACCAAGCATAACTCAGCTGGTATAGCGTTTTCTATAAGCAAACTGCGCTGCAAGCTTTGCTATATCAAATGAATCATTGTGAATCACAGTGTGAATACATTCATGCGATAAGCTTGAAAGGAAATCGAATAATTTCACAGTATTCTCATTGTCTAACTTCAGGCAATAAAGCGAGAAGTAGAGAAAGAAAGCAAGAAAAGCGAATTCACAAAATGTGCGATTATTATACTCAGATACGCAAAGCTCTCTTCACTCGAAGAAGAAGAAGGAAAAAACCAGTTTGGCTTATAAGTGTATTCATTGTGATTGGAAAAGTGAATATTAGCTTCTCTTTCTCTCTCTCTCTCTGTCCACTGCTGCAGCTAAAGAAATTTCCGCTCAGCGAAAGGAAAAGTCGAAAGGGAAATTCGGAAAAAAAAAACGTTGATTTTGCTTTGATTTACTTTACTTTAATCTGAGGCCCCCCCAAAAAAAAGGCGTGTGTGTGAGTGTGCGTGTGAGTGTATGCGTGAGTGTGTGAGTGTATTCGAAATTCATCAAAATCCAATCAATCTTTCATTTAAACATTTTCATTTCGGCTCGTTGCGTTGCGTTGCGCGAGATAGACGCAGTGCAGAGCGAGAAGGAGAGAAAGAGAGAGAGAGAGAGGGAGAGAGAGAGGGAAAGAGCGAGAGCTACCAAGGCTGGTAGGCAAAAATGGCAAAACAAAACAGAGAGGGAAAAATACGCAGTAAAGCGCAAATATTTGCGCGCATAAATGGGGATGACGATGATGATGATGAGGATGATGAGAGCCGAGGACTAAGGATGAGCCGCAAAATCAGCACAGTATAGAGGCAAGTAGAGGGGGGGTGGGTGGTGGCTGCGGGCCACGTGGCATATGAAAATAGAACGCAGAAACAACAACAATAACAAAACGAGAAAGAGAGAAAGAGAAGAAGATGAAAAATTTCGTTGCAACCAGTTGGAAAAATGTTTGTGGCCTTTTGCAGGGTATTTGCTTAGTTGCGCGGCGTGATGCCACGCCCACAGCAAGCGCAAATAGTTTCAATAACAGCAGGAAGATAAAGAGGAAGAAGAGGGAGAAGCAAAAGAAGAGGCAGGCTACAAAACTTGATTGAAAGTGAAATTTGAAATTTGAAATTAATTCGCTGCGAAGTTTTTGGATCTTGCCCCCCTTCGAGCTACGCCTCTGTGCGCTCACAGCTCACAGAATGTGAGCCTATATAAACAGAAAAAGGCTGTGTTTATTGGGCTGAATGGGGGATGGGGGCGTGGCCGTGCCTGCACAGTCATGAATCATGTGACCGATAGAATTTCATGGCGTCGCAGTATTCCAAAACAATTTTTCGAAATGCCAAAACAAACACTGGGAAAACAGATAAAACCCAGAGACGTAGAGGGAGGAGGGGTAGGGGAGGAGGGGCCCGACAGCTCATCAGCTTGGGCCGCTCTGTTTACCGTTATTTAAAGCTTAATCCTCCCCCTCCTCCCCACAACAACGCTCGATGAAGAAAAGCATGAATTTATAATTAAAAGTAAATTAAAAGTAAATAAAACCAGCGCCAAAAGATGCGCAGCAACAGAAAAAGGGACAACGCAATGAGCCAAAGGGAGAGGGAGAGAGGGAGAGAGAGGGGTATAGGGCTCCCAAGTGTATCTACAGAAAACCCATCAAAGTGGACAAGCGCACAACTTTTCCAAATTGTTCTTGTTGCGGATTATAATGAGCTCAGCGAGGTGATGAACAGGCGACAAAATTGCCCAAAGCGTTCCCTTTCTCTCTCACACTCTCTATATACCTCTCTCTCTCTCTTGCACCCAAAACTTTCATGGTAATATCAACTACTTTTGTTCACTTTGAGCAGCGATTTATATCAATTTCTCTAGGGTTTTTATAGCTGTAATTCCAATATAAATTGAGCCTTAAGCAAGGTTATTTTAGTCCCTATATAATGAGTATCTATCTGTCAATTACTGTAGGTACAGGTTTATTAAGTTTTTAGGCCGATTGAGTCGTTTGAATACCCTGTGCATTTTGCTTGAAGGCATGAGGTTTTCTACCTACAAAAACTTTTCCAAATTTTAGTGTTTTTTATGCAGCTGTATTCCTATTGAGCTTAGTAATACCCTTTATATAAGCGTATAGGGTATCTTGGCATTATATAAATATCCTTAACAGATTAAGGGAATATTAAGGGAAGCTTAGCTGCTAAAGATACGCTGTAAATTTTGTATAAGTTTACTCATTCACTTCTTTTCCAACTTTCAGGGCTTTTTGTGGCCTTACAGCCTATAAAACTAAGTAATACCCTGTATTCAAGCATACAGAAAAAATAGGGTATCTCTTTGTAAGCTTAAAATATTTTCCAAAATGCCCCATTTTAGTATTTTCTATGATTGCCCTCGCATTAAAACTGTAAGACAAAGTGCAAAGCTGTCTAGGGCACAGCTCACTCCCTCTCACTCACCTCCCTCTCTCTCTCTCTCTCTCTCCCTCGCACTCGCACAATGCCTGCACAGAGCGTAAAAATACTAAAAATTTGAATATCTAACAAGGATAAGGAGCAACATTAGCACAAGGAGCAGAGAGAGAGAGAGAGAGGAGCGAGGCAAGATGGCGCCCAACGTAAGTAGGTTAATGTGCGATGCGCCCAATGTGGTCGATAAAAATAGAAATTCACACACAAACACACACGCGCGTATTGACGAGACTGTATGCGTGTGTGTGTGTGAGAGAGACAAAAACAAATGGCGACCGAGCGAGAAGCTACGAAAAAAAATTTAAAATTCTAATTGCCACAGCTGGGCGAGTGTGTGTGTGTGTGTGTGAGTAAACTGTGTTGCTGTGAGTGTGTGTGTGAGTAGTACAGGTAGTCCCCCTCTCACTCTCTCTATCTCCCTCTCTCTACACACACACACTCGCATGCTCATCGCCTTTGTGCAAAATGAATAAAACATTAAATCGGATTATAGAATTTTGCATTTTTCGAAATTAACATGTTTATCCTGGGTATGCGAGGGAGAAAGGGAGAGAGAGAGAGAGAGATAGTCGAGGGGCGTTTGCAGCAGCAAGGCGTGGCAAAAGTAGCTGTAGCGCAGTCATTGAATTTGAATTTCAATTGAAATTTCGAAGCCTTGTTACATGCTCGCTCGCTCTCTCTCTCTCTCACTCCTTCTATCTCTCTCTCCCTCTCTCTCTCTTGCAATTAAGTCAGCCTAAAACTTGCCCAAAAAACTTACATCTTAATCACCTTGGAGTAAGAACAACCTGCGGTTAGCTTAACCTCTGGTTAACTTTACCAGCTGTGCTGGCTCTCACGCTACCCTCCTGCTCGCTCCTCCCTCCACAGCTGTCAATCAACGCGTCCGTCAATCAAGTCAGTCAATCAGTTCACATGATGATAGCGCAGTCGACAAAGCAGACGCATAATAAGATTAAAACGAGTGAGGGAGAGAGGGAGAGAGAGAGGTAGGGTCGCGAGAGGGTGCTGAAGAGGCTGCTCGAGTTTCGGCTGCGATGCTGCCTCTATTGTTTTCCAACATGGGCGTCATCTCTGGGCGTGGGCGTGGCTGATCCCACTGCTGCAGCTGCTAGCTGCTATACTCGTGAGCTCACTAATTATGGGTTTTGCTATGGATAGAGCGAAGAGGAGGGGAGGAGGTACGTACGGTCTATGGAATACCCGGAAAACCATCAATTTTGCCTTTCCGATCATCATCGCGATTAGATTGTAAAGTTTATGACAAAAGTCCGAATAGAAAAGCCGACACCAATGGCCAGACGAATACCCCTACTCCCCTACTCCCCTCTTGACTCTCTACCACTACGCCTCTGTGTGTGACTGGCATTCGTAATTAGTTTGCTCACGTAAGCCTGGCCAACTGGCAGACAGGCAGGGAGACAGGCAGGGAGACAGTCAGTCAGGCAGGCAGGAAGAACGCAGCCGATTCGATTGCGCAAAATTCCCGCTAAGTTTCAAGCGTCACTAATGACGATTAAGTCACACTTATTGCAGGTTTTATAACCTCAAAAAAAAAAAAAAAATGTGGGAAATTCGAAAAAGACTTTGAGTAGGGTTATTCCAATTCGAAAACATATGAAATGTGCTGGAAAAGTAGCTTAACTTTAGATAAATAAAATGAATATTTTTTATATAAGATATTATATAAATTTAAGATATAAGATTATATATCATTTTATATGGCTTAAAAAAAATTCTGCTTTTTAAGCTACACTTTTCTGATTAAACTCATCAGGTTCTGCTTAATCCTGACCATATTGTATCTTATAGAGAACAAGTGGGTAAGGCTACAGTCGGGCGCCCGACAGTAAGATACCCTTCTCCCAATTTTCCAAATCCGTTACAAACGTGTAACCACACTCATAATTTCAAACAGAGAATTCTGCACAAATACTTCTAGTACATATAGCTTACTCGCTCGCACTCACACAGCGACGCGCGTAAAGAGTAAAGCGATACGACGCAACGTCGACGTCGGCGTCAACTGCTCAAAGCAGCGCGTCGGCTGCTGCCCGTACCGAACATTTGTACTGAAAACGTTGACTTGAATAACTTCTGGGTTATTAGTCCGATCGGATTGTAATTTGGAGGATATGTTCATATTGCATTTAGCTTTATACATACCAAAGTAGAACGTTATGGATTTAATACTTTGCTAAATAATCGCAAATAACCAATTTGCGGGGGCGGTGGGCGTGGCATCAAAAAACTGAGATAAACTTTATCTGCCTATGATTTACAGGAACCTTCATGCCAAATTTGGTATCTCTAGCTTTTTTAATAGCTGAGATCTGTTGTCTCATACAGACGGACAGACGGACAGACGGACAGACAGACGGACATGTCTCAATCGACTCGGCTAGTGATCCTGAGCAAGAATATATATACTTTATGGGGTCTGCCACGCCTCCTTATGCCTGTTACATACATTTTGCACAAAGTTAGTATACCCTTTTTTGACCATTTTCAATGGTCGAAGGGTATAAAAATAGCTAAGACTCTCTTCTTTTAAGCTCCTCCCTCCTGCTCTTCCTTCTTCTTCTTCCTTTTTAGCTCCTCTCTCCTGCACTTCCTGATACCCTACACCATCATCTATCTAATCGCTGAGTCTACTATATTTTGTTGCCAGTCACAGCCTGAAGTGACATTATCTTTTGCGTATTTGTTATGATCTTATCACATTTCCCTCCCCCCACAGCTTGTTCTGTCACCTAATTATATGTTCTTCTTCTTGTTTTTTTCCCTTCTCAAGGCGTGCATATAAATACGAAATCAAGTAAACCCCTCCCCGCCCCCCTCGATCCCACTTTGCTAGCTACACAACCCTGGACCAGGACAGCATCAAAGGCGAAGCTGTTGTGCGTGTGCATGAAAAAGTCATTAAAATGTAATAAATTAGGGCAAGAAAAGAAGCCAAGTGAGCAGAGAGAGAGAGAGAAAGAGAGTGACAGGGGGAGGGAGAGAGAAAGAAAGACACACACACGCGACTTGCACAATTTTCACAAATTTCCCTTCTTCATTCTTTTTCCCTCAGATGAAAAGTGTATTAAATTGATTTCACTTGATACAGTGCAGTGGGAGAAAGGTAGATAGAGAGAGAGAAAGAGACAGCTAGAGGGTGGTGCGTGCGTGCGGCATATTCATTTCGCATTTCGCACTTGGCATATTGCAAAATCTAAACAGATCCCAAATACATTTTGGTAATGAAAATCACGCGCTGTGCTTATTAAAATCCAAACACAACGCATGAGCGTCTCACAAAGCCACTGTGCATGGGCGTAGTGTGTGTCGAAGGGGGGCGAGGTTTTTGTATTACGTGCCTTTGAGGTAATTTAGAACGCAAAATTTTAATACGCACACGGCACAAAATGAGAACAAGAAACAAGGAAAAACAAAAACACATCAAAGAGGGCAGGGAGAAAGACAACAAGAAGGGGCTACACGGCTAGCAGATACCCTGTGACTGCAGTTTTCCATAGAACACATCAGCTATGCTAGCTAGTCTTAACTTAGCTGTTTTTTTTAACCAGAAACTAGCTAAAATAACTAAGGTTAAACTGCATTTTTAACCCTTAACCAAATCAAGTATAAACTGCCTTAACCCTTAAGCGCAAGTAGCTATTTTAGAGCTAAAAATATAGCGGAAAAAGGCACATTGCAGAGGCAGAAGTAGAGCGAGTTGAAACGACTTCTAGATACCCTGTGAAAGTGCCTAAACTATGCAGTTTCTTTGAGTATAACAAAATTCATGATAAGTTTCCTTAACCCTAAGGCAAGCAGCTGTTTTCAAGCTAAAAATTTAGCGGCAAAACACTCTAAATTGCAGCCTGTTTCTCACTCAGTTTCACAGTTCAGTTCCACACACACTCTTTCCCAAGCTTTTTACATGTTTTACTTCCTGTTTTTTTGCCATGCAAAAGCGGGTTAAAGCCAGAAGGTTTGCAGGGGGGGAATTTACTTCTGTGTAGGTGTATGTGTGTGTGTGTGAGGAAGTGAGAGAGGCAGCATGTGTGCGTGTGCGTGTGTGCGACTCAAAGTTGTTTTGGGGCAAATATTACAAAACACAAACGCCTGTTTCCGTTTTACTAATTCGTATGCTGTTTGCATTTGCATTTTAGTAGGCAGTGTCGAAAGACAGTGGCGGCGACTGCAGAGGGGGCAGCGGGGGCGGGGGTTGTGCGTGCGTGCGACACATATGAAAAATATCCTTGAGCAGAAAGAGAGGGAGAGAGAGAGAGAGAGAGGGAGAGGAGGAGATGTAGCAAAGGCAGCGCGAAATCGAAAATATTCAGCGCCTCCACCCATGCAAATTGTTGCCAAATGGGCGGACTGGGAATAGGAGAGTGGGAGCGAGAGAGAGAGCGAAAGAGAAGTTTGTGCCAAGTGCAAAAGGAAATTCATGCATATGTGAGTGGAGGCATGGGCGTCGTGTAGTGGGGGGAGGGGGGTAGCCTGCTTTTTGGGGGTGACTGTGCGCGCTTTTGGCGCTAGCGGAAAGCGTTGAAATGTGCTACAAATTGAATTTTATTGAAACGTGTTTGAAATTTTTCGTCAGCGGGTTTCATTCACTTCCCCCAAAAAAACGGAGGTACAGGTGTAGACGGAAGGGGGGGGTCGTAGGGGGGAGGGGTGGTGCATGTGTTTGTTAAGGATATATTTGGCTTGTTTTTGGATCTCCTTCTCCCCCATCCGCCTACTTCCAACTCATTGTTGCCCATGCAAACAGGCAGCAGAACCGTATCCCCCCTCCCTCTTACTCTCTTTCCCCATAGCCAATTTCGTGTGCGAAAGAGACAGCTAGCCAGGGTGTGCGTGTGTGCGTGTGTCCATTATGCAACACTACAAAGCGAGAAAAGCAAACAAAGTTTTCAATTTGATGACTAATTCGTAAAAGCGCTGTCAGCAACAGAGTTGTCAACGTGCCTGCAGGGCGAGAAGCAGCGCAAAAACAGAGAGAGAGAGAGAGGGAGAGAGAAAGAGATTAAGCAGAGTTGCCACAGGGCAGGCAGCATAAAACCCTGTAGCGCTGTAGAGTTGTCAATATGCACAAAATAGCAGAGGATTTCATGCAGAGTTGCCAAAGGGCTGCAGAGTGTTACTTTTTTTTTTAGGGTCTTATGCAACTCTGCTCTACACAGAGTTGCCACACAACCACAAAGGAATGCTTTCATACTGTCAAGTAGAGTTGTCAAGCTTCGCTGGGAAGCTGTTTATCTACTAATTACGGTTTTACTGCTCTATCTAGTCGCAGTCTGAGCTACCGCTTCAATTAGCCAAGAGTGAGGCAGCTTCTAGGGTTGTCACGCACTTGCTTATCTAATTGCTTTCTCCCTCTCTCTCTCTCCCACTCTACGCTAATGCAAATTCAGCCGATATCAGGCTATGATTCATGCGTGCTAATCAAGGGTCAGTGAAGAGGAACAGCAGGAGAAGAGAGAGAAGAAAGGAAGAGGGTAGCTACAACAACACCTGAGGTTAGTCAATAGGCAGGTAGATGCTGCTGCACAGCCTCCGCCTCCGCCTACTCCTACTCCTCTTTCTACTCCTCCTTCTCTTTCATTAGCCAGAGTGCCCGTTCGAGTCCCATGACAAATGCCGCTCAGGGAGTAGGAGAATACCCAGCGCGATAGAGAGAGAGAGAGAGGGGGGTAGGGCAAAGCAAACAGTGCAAACGGTAGCCAAAGAATAAGAATTATTCGCTGCTATCTACGGTTTCTGTTTCTTTTTATACCGCCTCCTCCTACTCCTACTCCTCCTTCTCCTTCTCTCATCCACTTTTTTTCCTGCTTTTTTCATTAAAGTATCGACAAGTTGGAAATTAGTTGATTTGTATACGGCCAAGTCAGGTAGCACTACGGGAAGTCGGGGGAGGGACTGTAGGAAGAAGGTAGCAATGCTTGACTGGCTCTCTCTCTCTCTCTTTCTCTCTCTCACACCCTCTGGGTATGGTCTGGGGGTCTCACTGCGCCTCCTCGTCGCTTGCCTTGTCAATCGGTGACTAATGTTCAGCAATTTGGCTAAGCGACAGACACCGGAGACAACAACAACAACAACAACGAAGAGGAAGAAGCAGAAGCAGAGGAAGAAGTAGAGGCAGAAGAAGCAGCAGTAGAAGGTAGAGAGTGTGAGAGGGCCAAAAACGCAGGACAAAATCGTTAAAATGTTAACAACAAACTGACTGAAATAAATCAATGCGCTTTTTTTTCTTTGCTTTCCTTCTTCCATTTTGGCGTCTTTTTCTTTGCGTTCGTTATTTATTCGCTTTCAACTTTTATTCCGTTTCGTATGCGAAACTCCCAGAGAAGAGGGAGGGGGAGGGCAGAAAAGGTATCCAAATCCACATTCAATTTGTTTATCAGCAAAAGAAATTGAGTGAGTGTCGCCGAATGAATCAAGCGATGGGCGAAAGAGAGACAGAGAAGGAAGATACAGCGAATAAGAGAGATAGAGAGAGAGAGAGAGAGGTATGAGCAGGAGGCGGCAGGAGGCCAGCAGGGCCAATGAGCTGCCCTACCTTGGCTAAAGGTGACGACAAACGGATGAGTATGGCAAAAACTGCAGATACAGCAGGCAAGGAAGGGAGAAGAGTGCGAGAGAGAGAGAGAGAGGTGTAGAGTGAGAGGGATACACTGGCAATGAGACACAACGTTGCTGTCATTAGTTGCATTAACTTTCCCCATTGACAGTCAATTTTTTAGTGCCTTACGCGAACAGGAGAAGCCGCGCCGCGCCTTGCCTTGCCTCGCCCTGTCTCTCTCTCTCTCTCTCTCCTTGTCTTGTTATCAACGTGTTGTTGTTGTCTTTCTTCTTGTTGTTGTGGTTGTTCTGCTAATTTCGAGCAGCTTATCATTGTCAGAGTTTTTGCCAAATTCCTTGCCTTTACTTGGCAAGAGCATATGACAGCTTTTTGGGATCCCACGTTGGGCGCCCAGGTAGGAAATGAACTTTCTACTAGGATATTTTTATATTCTTTATAGAAAAGGCATAAGAAAAGAGTGTAGATGGAAAGTTTATTATGTTAATGCCTTTTCTACCATATTTCATAATTGTAAACTTTATTTAAGATGATATTAAAGGGATTTTTTTGATTACTGGACTTTCTCTTCGCTTTGTTTTAAGATTTCTCTTTGATTTCACTCTAAAAACATCTCACACACATCTGTGCAAAATTTCATATTAATCGCTAACTAGTTTTTCTTGTAGAGGCAATACGATATTCGATGAAACTGAATCTACACTCACAACGAGCGAGAAATGAGTGATAAATCAAAACGCATTTGCCGTAGACGTTTAAAGCAAATGATTCATGTTAAAGTCGAGACAAATAAATCATCACGATACAACATGGAAATGTATCTCAGCCAGAGTGAGGCTGATACATTCCACGCTGCCCACATACATACATACATACATACATACGGATGTACGTATAGACGGGGGCTATCGGGCCAGGTTAAGTGCGTTAAGGCCGCCTCCGTTTGTCATTGTCGCCATGTTTCGCGTGCACAAACCGCGTTGATAAATCGATTCCGATGCGCCATTAAATCAAATCCCGACCGAAATTTTCCTGGAGAATGTCACAGAGTTGACAATGGTGATTCTTGGAATTCTGATAGAGTTGCCAGTGCAGTGGGGGGGATAGACCCCTCCGACGACAGGAAACTCTGCACTCAACGCAGAAATATGCGCGGTTTAATAATGATGTGTGTGTCTCCTCATTTAACTGTATTTTGGACTAAGACCTGAGCAGTTGCAACGTTTACGAATGAGAGCACAAAGCGGAGAGGGCAAAACAAAGGTTTTATAAGGGCTTATTCGGCGGAATTGCATGAGGAATACAATAAAACTCTTAAAACCTTAAGAAACAAGCTAAACCTGAAGAAACTAGCTAAATAAGATTCCCTTACAACGTTTAAGAAAGAGAGTAGAAAGAGAAATCGCAAAGAAACTGTCCTCCCTACCAAAAAATTCTATTGAAAAGGATTTATATTAAATAAAACTTTCTAGAGCTGGCAGAAACCTATACCTAACTCTCCCATTACTAATTATAGCCCAAGTCTGCCCGTTGAACGTTTACGAACAGCAAGACAAAGCGGAAGGGGTAATAGCCACAATACAGGGGATACTTTTTGCCCATTGTGTGCGCAAATCCCATAGCGAACGTTGTGGGTCCCCCCCTTGAGTATTCAATGAATATTCACAAATGCATTCATATGCTTATTAAGTGCTGCTTAACAGAGGTGGAAGGATGGAGGGAGAGAGATAGGGAGAAGTAGGAAAGGAGTAGTAAGAGAGTAGCTGGCAGGGAGTTGCAGAAAGAGAGTAGCTGGGAGGAAGTGTCTGAGAGAGAGAGCTAGGTAGTTTCCCTTCCTTTCCCTCCCTTTCCTTTCCTCCCACAAGTTTTTCGCGTCTTGAACTTTTCGCGCACTTCTGATGCCATTTGCAGCTGCTATGCTTGGGCGCAAATTACCCAAAATGTTACCCAAGGCGCACAGGACCTTAACACACACATACACCACACACACACACACACATATACACACTCGCACACACAAACAATGCAAAATGTTGGTTACACATAGTTTTCGGTTAGTTTTGCTCGAGTTTTTTGGGGGGAGGGGGACGTAAAATGTAAACTGAGACCGCAAAATGTGCGTCTTGTAAGCGTATTTAACTTTATTATTTATGCAGTGTACGAGTGTGTATGTGTGTGTGCGAGTGTGTGTGTACGTGTGTGTGTGTGTGCTTATTAATTTATAATACACTGCGGCACAGGACATGGCGCTGGGAAAACTTTGCATATTCAATAAAATGTTTTTCAACGCAAAACTTTGCCATTTAGTCGACGATAGTTACGTGAATATATATATGTATATATATAGTAATACATATATATATGTGTGCGTGTGTATGTGAGTAAATCATTTGCATAAAATGCTGCTTAAACATTTATATTCATTCAGAGAGCGAGAGAGAGCGAGAGAGAACCTTAAGGCAACAGCTCAGCCTGTCTCTCTACTCCACTTAAGATAATTCTAATTAATGTTTCGTTTTGCCAAAACTGAAGCCTGGCCAAAGTGTTAGCTTGTCTCGCTCGCTCTCTCTCCAACTCTCTTTCTCTCTCTCTCCCTCTTCCCTCTCTTTCTGCTTTCTGGTGTCGCATATCCGCATAATTTATTGAACATGCCACAAGCTGCGTCACTTGCAACATCAATTTATCTCGTCCCTGCTCCGCTCTAGTGTCCAGTGCAGTCCGTTTTATTTTTTTTTACAGCTAAAACTGGCTTTATTTACGGCTAAAATTGTTGTAGAGCGTTTTGGCGACAAAGCTGGCTATCTTTTCCCTGGTAATGTTAGCTTTTTCCAGCTATAAACAAGATTTTTATTTGAAGTTGTACTAAAATCGATTTTTATCGATAACTCGCTTATGAATTGCTTGCAAATTTTAGCCTTTTTTTCTTAGCTTTTTTTAGATAATTTTTTTTTTATATTTGCACATTTTTCTGAATGTCTTAGCTACTTAAGGCTGTTGTTTTTGGCTTCAAAAAAACAGCTTCTTTTTCAGCTAGTCTGCCATCTCTCTTTCCCTCCCTCTGCTACACTGTTCTCTTTCGCTCTTTGCTAGAGATTTTCTCAAGCATTCACTCTGTGAGCCCTTTTGCATAATTTGTTTAGAAAATTTGCGCACTGTGCCACAAGTTGGGCCAGAAGGAGAGGGAGGTAGAAAGGGAAGGAGAGAGCGAGTGAGAGAGCCTCTTGGGCAGGCATTGAACCAGTTTATCGAAATGTAATGAGGCGGCTATAAGAACAAACAAGACGCACACACACACACACAGACACACACACACTCAAACAAGACTTACAGTTGGGTCAACAAAATGGCTGACAGGCAGAGGCGTTCTGTGTGGCTGGAGGGGGGCGAAGGCTTTAAGGGGTGGCCTGTTATGTTATTAAAGCCATAAATTCAACTAAAAACAAATGAACAAAAGAGACAGAGAAAGAGAGGGAGAAAGAGAGGGAGAGGCTGGCTGAAAGAGAGGGCTATATGCTGTGCCTGGCGCAAGCACAACATGAGGCATAAAGCGTTGATAACAAATTTGCGCATTTCAACATGAATGAATTCTCTAGTGGCATGCAACAGAGACACAGACACAGAGAGAGGGAGGGGAGAGAGAGAGAGGAGGCAGTGGGGCTAAGGCTAAGGCAGCGACAGCCCCTTTTGGCTTGCAGGCTTCCGGGCCCAGTCTGTTGTGTCCTTTTGCCTCGGCCCACTGCCGCTGCCTTTTGCCTTAAGTGCCTTAGCGTCCAAAATGGCAAACATACGCCCGGGCGCTACGTGTCTGAGAGAGGGAGAGGGGAGGGATACAAAGAGAGAGAGAGCGAGAGAGCGAGTGCGAGCTGTATGTGTCCGTTTTGGGGCCAAAATGTAACTCTTGGGCCAAGAACGGACACACAGCATGTCCGGCGCCTTGAGACGCAGCTGCCCCAGGACACACACACACACACACACACACACTTACACACACTCAACTGATTTTCCGGCTCGCAGTGGATGCTGTGATTTGTCGCCCTTGCAAGCGAGAAAGAGAGAGAGAGAGAAGAGGAGGGGGAGAGCAAGTGCCCCTGATGAAAAGTCGACAAAAGAAATCAGTACAAGCCACGACAACAAGGAAGGAACACGGAAAAAAAAGGAAAGAAAGAAAGAACAGGCAGGGCACACTGTGCCTAGTCATGCTGCACGTAGCTCTGCCTATGCCTCTTCTCTCTCTCATCCCCTCTCTCTCTCTCTCTTTCTCTCTTGCCTCGTCAAGTCTGCTCTTGTTGACGTTTCATTTATCGTAATCAAGTGCGCAATCAATGCGCAGAGAATTGCACTTAACGGTTTCTCTCTCTCTCTCTCTCTCGCTCTCTCTCTGATACTGCTCTAATTTAGTTTGATTTCGGGTTTCTTCCTCCCCTGCCCTCCACTCTCCCTACGGAGGCTACACAAATTGGCCTATGAATGAAATGAGTGCATTCAATTGCATTCGATTGCAATCCAAGTGAATCACATTTGCCATTACGCTTCACTGGACGCGCCACCATAAGTGGATCGTCTCCTCTCTCTCTCTCTCTCTATCGCCCTCTGTCTTGCAGCCTGTCTCTCGCTCGCTTTGCAACACTGTCAAACAGTATTTTACGCTGACATGTCCAGCTTGGCAGCACACACACACACACACACCCAAGTGTGTTCAAATACGCGAAAGGCTTTGCGCAACGTTTTTGAATGCAATGCCAAAGCAGAATGACAGTAAACTAATGCGCAAGGAAGTGTAAAGAGGAGAAAGAGAGAGAAGAAGAGAGAAGAAGGTAAAAGAAAGGCTGATACTGAGTGACAGAGAGAGAGAGAGAGAGTAAGAGAGAGCATAGGCAGCGCTAGGTCTACCTTAAAGTTCATAAAAACAAGCTAGAATTATGCCTTATCCCTATTTTTACTGTATCTATTATATTTTTGGTATTTTATATTAAAAATTTATATTTTTATACAAAAAAACTTTAAAAACTTCCTTCTAGTCATATTTTTGGTATTTCATATGAAAAACTTTACTATTTTTTTCAGTTTTACTGCACTTTTTTATTATTTTTTATCACATTTGCAACTCTTTCGTTTTTTCTCTCTCTCTCTTTCACTTATTTTCTTTTAGTATTATACTTTAGCCAAGCGACAACCCTACTCCAGGTTGCATGCAATTTATCGATAACTCATAAATAACGTTTGCTGCTCGTTGTTGTTGTTGCATGCGACGACGACGACGACTACGCGACTTGGCAACTCTGTCAGACCTGCCAGACATTCCATTCCGATAATGAGTGTAGCAAAAAAATAAAGGGCAAATGGGGAGTGAGAGTGGGCGAGGGAGGGGGAGGGGGGTGACTTGCATGGATTATGCCAACTTTGCATTGGCAACATTGGCGAAACAGAAGCAACGGTGGCAGCAGCAGCAGCAGCAGCAAAGATTGCGCTCAGCACATTTTTAAATTAGTCGGACAAGCTGACAGGGCAGAGCAGAGCAAGAGAGAGGGAGAGAGAGCGAGAGAGGGAGAGGGAGAGAAAGAGAGGGAGCTGGCCAGCTGACTGACTGTTGATGCACTGATATGCACTGTGCGCTGCCAAGTTTGGAGAGCTTAAGCTGTTTTTGACGTTAAAGTGCTGCCAAAAAAAGGCAGACAACAAATTATTTGCACAAAAAAAAGCTAAGCCTGCATAAATATAGCTTGAAAAAGGCTACTATAACTAGAGGTAAAAATGCAAACGTAGCAAATTTATTTAAAATATATTAATATCTAATTTTAATTCAATTTCTTAGAAAAAGCAAAGAAAAATTATTTAAACTCTAAAAAAAAGCCAGAATTTCCGCTAGTCGTTCTACGCTTATTTTTCCTACTATTTTGGCTTTAATAAAAGCTAGATTTAACTGAAAAACAGCTCTTTGCGCAGCACTGGCTTGCAGTGCTCGCGTAACCCGTGGACAAAAAAAAAAAAAAATATTTCGTTAACCAAAAATCGTGGCCTAAAAAAAAAAAAACTAACTTTGCCTCGCTTGGCTCGACGCAAGAGGCGTCGCTGCGAGGGGGGGGGCGTCGTGTGGCATCGGGTGGGTGGGGGTTGGGGTCTGGCATAACGTTTTCAGCAACTTGTTTTTTCGGCTATTTGCAATTTTGCTGCCTTCATTTTTTTTTTAGTTTTTTAGTTTTTGTTGAACAATAGAAAAGCGACGACTTTGCGCGATGTTGTCAACGTGCAGGGGCGTAGGGTGGTCGGTTGGCAGGGGCGGGTAGGGTGCTGCTACACAGGCTGGAAAATTCAATTTTTGTAAAGCGCAACGAGAAAATTTGCAACGAATATGGGAATGAGGCAGCAGCAGCAGCACCGCACCGCAGCCTGCTGAATCCAAATCACAGTGAAAAGAGGCACATGCCACATGATGGGGCATGCTCTGTACACTGGCAGCGGCAGCGTTGCCAGACTGAGTTGCTGCAGCGGACCGACCAAGCATACAAAATAACCGCAAGCCCAAGCTGCACATTATCTATGAATGTGGTTTGGTCTGCTGCGAGGGTGAGTGTGTGTGTATGTGTGTGTGTGTGTGTGTTGCCAACTGGCGCTACAAAAAAAAAAAAGAAAAAAAAAATCCAGCAAGGCAGCTGGCAACGTGCTGAGGGTTCTGTGGCAGGGGCGTGCGCGTTGTCGGGGAGGGGGTGGGGGTGTTGCCAGAACGGAAATTGTTCAACAGAACTTAAATCTCAGCGAAATTGTTTTTGGCGACAGTTTGCGTCCCCCTCCCCCTTTTTACACACCACCCATGCCCACCCCCCCTTTGGCTACGCGCCTGCCTTGCGCGCACTTCGGACCTTGTTAGGCTACCGCAGAGGCAGCAGCAGCTGGCTGCATGTGCAAGTTACAAGCTGCATGTGTGTTGTGTGCTCTCAGCCCCCACCACCCCCTTTAGATTCCCTGCTAACCCCTTCTACGCCTCTGTAACTTGCTCTCGCTGTGTGCTACCGCGATTTGCTGTTAACTGACTAGGCAGAGCAAAAGGGAGAGGGAGAAAAGAGTAAGAGAGAACCAACTGTAGTTAAGCACAAACCATCGATAAGTTATCGATAACTCAGGCCATGTGCAGCATATAAGTGTTTAACTAGCGAAATTTTATGTTTTTCCAACACATATGCATTTATCGTTAAAGAGATGACCTATCGATAAATCGATAATATATCGATTATTGTATATTTAGCTCTAAAATCAATATAAAACAGTCAACTCTTACGTTTTTCATGCTTGCATTGAATTTATATCAATTTATGCATTAATCGATAACATATCGATATTCATTTTATGCCAGAAAATCAGCACAACTTTATCTAGCAGCTTTTTTTCAGCTGTTACCTTTGATTATCTCTTGATTATGCAACATAATCGAAACCTTAACCCTCTGCTACATAGCTTAACCCATTGAGACTGTCGGGGGAACTAGCGCACTGCAGTTGTGTCTCTCTCTCTCCCTCTCTAACCGGTTGTGCTAGGCAGAGGCAGTAGGAGGAGGAGGCGGCACAGGCAGAAGCAGGCCTCCTGGCTGGGGGAGTGATGCAGTGCGGCAGCTTTGCAGAGATTTGTTGGCTTGGAAATTGCCCAACAAATTTCTCGTTGGCGGCCCACAAACAACAACCACACACAGAGAGTGAGAGAGAGAGAGACAGATAGAGAGAGGGAGAGACAGAGAGGGAGTAGGAAGCTGAAGCCAGCCATATGAGCACGTATCTATGCATATATCTAGAGTCAGTCTGTGTGTCTGTAGATTACTTACTTTTGCAGCGTTAGTCGTTAGTGTGCACCGCCCCGTCCCCTTCCCCTCCCCACGACCACGACGTCCCCTGTGTGCCGCAGCCCTCTCTTTCCTCCTCTGTCTGGGGCGGGGCGGGGGGCTACTTAGGCTAGCGCGCCGCACAAAAGCGCAAAGAGCGCAAAAGCCTCTCATTGATAATGTAAACTCAGCACAAAAATGTAACTTCTAGGTGAGAGAAGCAGTAGGAGCCGGAGGAAGGGGGCCAGGGCCAGTGGGCGTGGCCAGGCGCCATACATTTATGAAGCCATAGCCACTGCAAAACTTTTGCATAGACCCAGGGTATCTCTCTCTCCTTCTATCTCTTTCTCTCTCTCTCTCGCCCTGCGTGTTGCCAGTTTCAAGTCATGACCAAAAAATTATGTGGTTCTATTTAAAGTTGCGCTAAGCTTGGGCAGGATACGGCTTTGGCCCTGGACACAGACTACGGATATGCACAGAGACCACACAATACCCCAGCTATCCCTCTCTCTCTCTCTCTCCCAACCCTCTTTAGACCCTTCTCCTGACTGCGTAATACTTTTTCAGTTAACTCGCGCGTTGATTTCAAGTTGACTTTTGGGCAATGAAACTTTTTTTGGTTTTTGCCACAAGTGTGTGTGTGTGTGTATATGTGTGTGTCTCTGTGTGTGTGTGCATATATGAGATATGTGGTTTGTACTTAAATTGGACAGCGCTGACCACGCATTGCAGTCGTTAGCAGCCAAAGTTGAGTTAGGATACGGTTAGGGACTTCTTTCAGAGTGTGTGTACATACCTGCAAAGAGAGCGAAAGAGAGAGAGAGAAAAGATGGTTAAATTAGTGAGTGCACAGACTTTAAAGTTCAATCATATAGTAGATAATAAAAATAAAATTATTTAAAGCGAAACAGTTAAATTTACTTTAAGAGGAATCCTTTGATTAAAGAGAATTATTATCTTGTATCTTAAGCTAAGTTTAAGCTAGCTTAATGATATATGTAAATCTTCTCCAGCTTAATTATGGTATTATATAGTATCTTAAACTACAGATTCTAGAACTGTTTCAACTCCAAACAACTCCCTTCTATATCAAGTTCAAGAAGTGCATCAATTTGCTTAATAAGTTTACAAGCTTCCCTCATTTTCTCAGGTCTCCCTTCAGTCTCTCTCTCTCCCCTATTTCCATTGGGTTTTACTACCCGCTTGTTACCATCATCAGGCGCCTACTCTTGCCACATTGGCCCAAAGAGTAGAGGGTAGTGGGAGGAACCTGCTAATTTCCTAAGTGGCAGTCCTCTAACTCTAATGGCAACTCTGAGTCATGGGCGTAGGAGGGTTTTTGGGGTTTGGCAGGGGACAAAACAAATACTCAACTCATTTAACACATTGTCCCGATACGCAGCGACATAACCTCAATGTGGAAATTAACAAAAACAGAAAACCCAAAAAAAAAAAGGGAAAAAAGTAACGCCTAACAAGCTAAGCTATTCCTAGAGGGTATGGGTTGGGTATGTCTACCCGGTTCTACTCGGTTCCCTCCAAGTGTTTTTTGCATAAATTAAGCATCGGTTGAGTCAGAGCAGGATAGAGAGAGAGAGAGAGAGAGAGGGTACCACACATAACGGTATTGCTAATTACGCCATAATGTCCAAGTTTACAAGCAACCCCGAGAAGGTGCTATAGGGGGGGGGGGGTCTTCCCTCCTAGCTGGGCAGGGCTAGCGAATTAGCATAATAACCTTTAATAATACAAACGAAAAATTAAATAACAACAAGAGAGAGAAAAGAAACACTGTATATAAATGCGAGGGGGGGTTAGCTATAAGGTTCACCCTAACCTCACAATCAAAAAAAAACTATTCAGAAATAGAAAAAGGCGCAAAACAAATTTTGAAAAGCGAAACTACAAGCTATTAACGTACATTAGCAGAACTTATAAATTTATTGCCTCTGCCATGATGAGATGTTTCAAAAAAAAGAAAGAGTAAGAAAGGGAAAGAGAGAGAGAGGGTACTGCCACGTGTGCTTAGGGTAGTTCGCTCTCGGGGGGAGGCAACACAATGGAAGCGCCTACAAAAAGGGTGGTTCAGCGTCAAAGTGAGCGTGAATAAGAACCCTGGGGCAATATACCATAGTTAAAGGTCGGTCGGGCGAGGAGAGAAGAGGAGCGATCCCTGACCCGCGTCTGGATGCGGATTCTGTTTTGGGTTTTGGGTACGGCTATACGGTTCATTGAGGTAGGGGTTGAATTTTGCAATGTGTAGCGTAGCGGTAAACAGGGATTTACAGCGAAGGTCAATGGAGTGCAGAACAACAAAGAGAGGCGACAAAAAAGAAGGTAGAGAAAAGAAGTAGGGTTTAACAGAGGAGGTAGAGAGGCAGAAAAAACTTGCTAAACCCTGGAATAAACATTAAGTAAAACCTATTTTTACTATAGATATATCAATATTCAATTTGATATTTGATTTTTCTCTTGTTTTTCGTAATTTTTCTAGCTCAAGGCGCAACTTTAGCAAATGTCAAATGTCAGTTGCAGGCAAATTGCTTTTGCACCACTGTGTGGGAAGAGGCTATGCTTCTGCGGAATTGCGCAAGGATTGTGCTAATTTGTTTTCCAAATTTGCCTGCTTGTAATGTGAGCATGTGGGGGAGTATTGTCTAGGTAGCAAAGGGAGGGAGGCAGACAGACAAAAAAGAGAGAGAAAGAGAGAGGTAGAGCGAGGCAGACAGGCAGGCAAAGAGACAGAAAGACAGGCAGGAGGCAGCCAGGCAGCCTCGTTATCCTGCTCCTACAACGCAGACAGCTGCACTACAGCAACAACAGGAATAAGAAACAGGGACATCAAGCAAGGCAACAACAACAGGGGCAACTGCAAAGGGCGCAACAACAACAACAACAACAACAGTGGCACTTAGTTAAATGCACACGTGCGAAATCTCTCGAGCTAAATGCAGCCAAGTTTCTCACTCTCCCCACATACGGCTAGCTCGCTTGCCTTAACGTCCTAACCCTCCAAACCCAACCCAACCCAACCCTGCCCAAGCAGCCCAACCCTGGTCGTGTTGTTGTTGTTGTTGTTGCGCTCCTTATGGCACAAGAAAATGCAATACAAAATGAATATTTAATTCAGCTAGAGAACAGCACAAGAGGCGTAGCTGGGTAGTGGGAGCAAAGAAGAGAGAGAGAGAGAGGGAGAAAGAGAGAGAGCGAGTGAGACAGCAGTAGGGGATAGTAGGGTAGTCGTGATCCGCGACGCGTGCAAGCAGAAATCAACGCGCTGCCAAAAGAAGAAAATTGCATTTCAGCGTTATCGGCAATGACGCGACGCATACGCTGGGAGTGTGTACGGCTTGTATACCCTGTAGTAGTCAGTAGGCTAGCCTGTGGCAAAGATGTAATTTTGGATTATTTTAAATGCATTATATTTTAATCTTAACCCAATCAAGAGGTCAAATCAAGAAGAACGAGCCATCTCCTAGTCGAATCCGATGATTTTTGCCTAAGTTATGAGGGTTGAAGGTCCTGGTAGGGGTCTTTCAAGGGATATCATGACCATGCAGGAACATGGAGAAGGTCAAAATTTTCGAATGTTTTAGAGCCATAATATTTTGATGTAGAATCAATCTAGTGACCAAATCATGAAGAAAGAGACATCTCCTAGGAGAATCCGATGATTTTTGACGAAGTTATGAGAGTTAAGGGTCCTGGTAGGGGTCTTTCAAGGGATATCATGACCATGCAGGAACATGGAGAGGGTCGAAATTTTCGAAAGTTTAAAAGTCATTATATTTTGATTTAAAATCAATCCAGTGGTCAAATCATGAAGAAAGAGATCTCCCAGGAGAATCCGATGATTTTTGGCGAAGTTATGAGAGTTGAAGTTCCTGGTAGGGGTCTTTCAAGGGATATCATGACCATGCAGGAACATGGAAAAGGTCGAAATTTTCGAATGTTTAAAAGTCATAATATTTTGATGTGGAATCAATCTAGTGGCCAAATCATGAAGAAAAAGCTATTTCCTAGGAGAATCCGATGATTTTTGACGAAGTTATGAAAGTTGGTAGTGCAGATAGGGGTCTTACAAGGGAAATCATGACCATGCAGGAACATGGAGAAGGTCGAAATTTTCGAATGTTTAAAAGTCATAATATTTTGATGTAGAATCAATCCAGTGGCCAAATCATGAAGAAAGAGACATATCCCAGGTGAATCCGATGATTTTTGATGAAGTTATGAGAGTTGAAGGTCCTGGTATGGGTCTTTCAAGGAATATCATGACCATGCAGGAACATGGAGAAGGTCGAAATTTTCGAATGTCTTAGAGTCATAATATTTTGATGTAGAATCAATCTAGTGGCCAAATATAGAAGAAAAAACCATCTACCAGGAGAATTCGTTGATTTTTGCTCAAGTTATGACTTTGAGAAGGGGCATCTGCTAGTTGCGCATACCCCTTTACGCACTACTTTTAAGACCTTGTTGTTTTTTCGACTGGTTTGTTTGCGTCTTTGTTTATTTATTTACCGCATAGCGGTACAACTGTTTTGGGCAGCAAATGGAAAGAGAGAGAGAGGGAGAGCGAGAGCGAGAGGGAGCAAGACTGCGCACAGGTAAGGGTTGGGGCAAGGGTAGAGTTGGTGTTAGGGTAAGGGTAGGGTTAACTTTAGGAGTAGTTGGGCAACGGTAACTCGCACAGAAACCAATATGCCAATAACAACAGCTGACAGGCAACGAGCGGCATGCGGTATGAGGTATGAGGCATGAGGCATGAGGCATGAGGCATGAGGCATGAGGCATGTGGCATGTGGCAGGCGGCGTGTGGCAAGCGAATCGGGAATAAACGATAAACGACAACGGCAAAAACAGAAGGCACCACTGCATTTTTATTTCAGTTTCTGCTTCTGTTTCTCGACTTTCGACAAGCTAATATATTTGGAAAGGTCTCCCCTAGTTTCCTTTATCCCCCTCTCCCCCTTTTCCCATTGACTCCGCTACACCCTACGCCACTGACAGGCCAAGAGGCACCTGTCACAGTGCACCAAAGCGGAGCAGTGCTCCATTTCGATGACAGAATACAAGTTGGAAATAGGAGGGGGGGAAGAAAGGACTTGGGTAATAGATCATCTTGCGCGTAGTTTCTTGCGAACCGGTTCAATATGGCGGTTCAGCGTTTCATTTCGATAAGCAAAGCCATAAGAGAGACTTTTAGAGCTTCCAATAAACTATAATTTCGGCTTTACGGGGTACTCTCCCCTTTGAACCGGTTCAAAAAGTGGTTCAGCTGCAGATTCAATAAAATACTTGTTCTATTTAGCATTTTTCACTGCATTTTAGTATGTGGTTCAATCCTTTGCTAGTCTTTGTCTGCTTTTCTTTATCTGAACCGGTTCAAAAAGTGGTTCAGCTGCATATGTCAGCAAATAATTTGTTGCTTTTGCTTTTTCAAACATATTTATTAAATGTTTTAAGATTGTGCACATTTTGACTGCTTTTTTATGCCAATCACACCCACTGAACCGGTTCGAGAAGTGGTTCGGGCTCATAACTCGCTTAATATGTGGTCGATTCGCCTGAAATTTGGCAGACTACTTTGTGGTAACCGATGCTACCGTTTTGTGGGCTTTAAACGTAAATTCCTGAGAATACCAACTGCCTACCCTACCCTACACTCCTTCGATACTTTTATATTATTATTTTTTTATGCAGCTGCCATTCGCCATTTGCTGTATTCATTACCCTTTTTCTTTGTTTTACAACAATTGCATGCCGCCGTCTGTCTCCCCTCTCTCTCTCTCTTTCCCTCTCACACTCTTTAGTATTTTTGCTAAACTCAGCATTTAAGTTTAGTTGGCCAAAGGGTTGCCCGACGCCGTCTTTGACTTGCTTTCTCTCTCTCTCTCTCTCTCTAACACATTCTCTCTGTGCTCTGTCTCCTTCGTGTGTGGGTAAATGTTTTGCATTTTATTTTATTTCTCGTTTTTCGTTTCGTTTTGTTGTTTGCCACAATAAAAAGGGTGAATTTTTATATTTTGCCATAAGTTTTTATGGCTTCCGTGTGTGGCGGCTGTCTGTGTGTTCTCTCCCACTCCCACTCCCACTCTCTCTCTCCCTCTCTCTCTCTCTCACTATACTAGTTTAACTGTCTGCCTCTCTCGCTCCCTCCCTCTTTAGCTTTGCTAAATTCTATTATATTTTTGGGTTTTTTTTCGGTTCTTTTTTTTGCCAACGTTTTGTCAAAAGTTAGTCCAGTCAACCAAGTGTTGGTCCCCTAAAAGGGGCGTGGCACAGCACAGCAGAGCGTCGCTTGTGGTGTGTCTAACATGACGCGCCTTTACACTTAATTGTTTTTGGACGAAAACAAAGCAAGCTGTATGGTGTATGCGACTAGTAAGCACCCTGTAGGCAGCTTAAAAGTTAAATATTTGAATTGTTTCTTATGCGATTGTTATGAAATTTGTTCTAATGATTAAGTATAGCCTTAGCTATGTACTAACTCAAGGTCTAGGCTATAGCTTTGATATCGTGCATAATAAACACTGAAATGTAATTATTTGCATTTTGCGCATGATCATATTATTATTTTATGGTTAAACTCTTTTTTAAGCTACCCATTTATTCCACTTGATTACTGGGTATGAGGTCTCCTTTTTTTATTTTCTCCCGCTGTCGCTCTTTGTATGGTATTTTATTGTTGGTCGCCTTGTTTTGCACTTTTAATTCGGTTTATTTGTGCAAAATTTATGCTGTCTGCATGTGTGAGTGTGTGTGTGTGTGAGTGTGCGAGTATTTAGATTTTAATCTACTTTGCCGCTGCAGCTGCCAAAAACTTCTGACAACGCACCCCAAAAATTTATGCAACAGAAAAAAGAAAGAACAAACGGGCCGAAAAAGGAAAAAAATAACAGAACTTTAAGCGAAATATTTAAAAAACAAAAAGAAGGAGAGAAGTCGAACGAGTGAGAGATAGAGAGAGAATGTTGTTATTTATAATACAGTTACAGCAGAGGACAGCACTATCACTCTTTCAATCACTCTTCCCTTTCATGCATTCATTTATATTATACGCAATACTAGTATTTTTTAAATAATAAGCTAGTTATTGCAGACTTGGTATAGCTATGGTATAGATCACACCATCTGGCACTGCCTCAATAAATTTCATCATAATTGCAACAATTTTTTTAGTAAGATTTTCTCTCTTGACCTCAACCTTTTTTACTTCCATCTTTATATAGACTTTCTTTCGCGTAATACGAGTCTCGAGTCTTTTGAGCACGATCGTCTACTGGAAATATCGGTTGGCATTTAATAGGAGCCGCTCTTGCACAACCCTCCCCCCGGCCCACTTCTCTGCGTAATACTCCTCCCCCCAATACCCCTCGCTAGTCAAATGAAATGTGCGCACTTGATTGCATCCATAAATTTTCAACGGCCTGAGCCACACACAGTGTCCAGTGGGAGGGGGGGGAGAGAGAGAGAGAGAGAGAGAGAGAGAGAGAGAGAGAGAGAGGTATAGGGGGCAAATGAAACGTGCCTGGCAAATGAAAGCATTGCCCAGTGTTAAGTTTCAATGCCAATTGCAATCAGACAGAGCGAAGGCAGAGAAGCAGAGGCGTCGTGGTAGAGAGGTAGGTAGAGAGGGGGAGGGCAGCGTTTGCTTGCAGTTCAGTTGAGGTTCAGTTTTTATGGTATGCACACACACACATACACACTCACTATGGGTCGTACAGGGTCTTTTGCGGCGCTTTTGTTGCTGCATCGTCGTCATCGTTGTCTTCCAATAAATACGGGCGTCCTCTCTCTGTGATTCATCAACGGTTTCTGTGTTCTTCATTCTCAGCTACCCTCTCCAATCCCTCTTCCATTCGCTCTCTCCCTCTGCTTCTGCTTCTCCTTCGCTTATTTAAATTTGCCTTTCGGTGTAAGTAATTAAGGAGAAATATGGCAAAGAATTGCCTGATAAGGCTGTTTAAGCATGGTGGGGGACTTGGGAAAAATGGCAGAGGCGTGGAAGGAGGGGGGGTTACCCATTGCAGCGGTACTTAAACAGTTCGCCTCAATTAGCATGCGAAACATTTTTCACATCCTTATTAAAAGCGCGACTTCGATTGCGACTTCCTTTTCTTTATTTTCTCATATCTTTTCATTTTTTTCCATTTATTATTTTTTTCTGTTTTTTTGCATTTTCCGTTTTAAATTAATGAGAAACCGTTTGATAAGCTTCCCCCTCCTCCTTCTTTTCTCCATTCCCCCCCATTCCTTCCTTCCCGCATCACATGCTGTGCATGTCAAGCGTTTTATTGCTGCCTCTTTTGTTGCAACAGAAACAACGAAAACAACAATCGAAATGGAACAACATAAAGCCAATAAGACGCCACACCAGACCAAATACACAGAGAGAGAGAGAGAGAGAGAGAGAGAGAGAGAGAGAGAAAGAGAGAGAGAGAGTGGGGAGCGGGAGGAAGGTAGATCTCCCAGACCCGCATATGACACATCATAAACGCTTTTTATATAAAAATTTTTCTCCTCGATTTAATTTCGTTTCGTTTTTCTTGTTTGTTTCATTCTTCTCCTCATCTCTCCCTCTCACCCTTCTCGCTCGTTATCGCTTCCAATTTGGGAAAAATATCATAAAAAATTGTTATTTAAATCGTATGCAAATTGGGCTGCGCTTTAATTTTTTCTAATAACCGTAAAAATGCTCGCATCGAATCGCTTGTCCCAACATTAGGTAACCCTCTCCCCTCCCCCTTCCTATTCTACATCACGCGTGGCACCTGTTCTTCTTCTTCCCACCTGCGGCGGTCGTCGCATTTGTTGTTGATAAACACCTTTTTGAGGCTGCCCGCCGTTAGCCGTATTCCAATTGGAATTCAGTGGGTAGACAGAGAGGGGAATGGGTTGATAGGGAAATATGATACAACGGAAAGGCGGGCAGAAGGGAAGCTGTTTAGAACGTGTGGCATTTATACAGATTAGCTGTGGGTAAACGATTGTTTAGACAAATAGTCCTAGCTAGGACTTTTTGAGCGACAGTCCTAGCTAGGACTTTTTGAGCGACAGTCCTAGCTAGGACTTTTAGACAGACAGTCCTAACCAGGACTTTAAGACAGGAGTCCTAACCAGGACTTCAAAGCAGGAGACTTAGCTCAGACTTTTAGGCAGGTGTCCTAGTTAGGACTTTAAGACAGGAGTGCTTACCCGGACTTTCAGACAGACACTCCTAGTTAGGACTTTCAGACAGACAGTCCTAGCCAGGACTTTGAGACTGCCAGTTCTAACCAGTCCTTTTTCACAAGAGTTCTTACCAGGATTTTTAGACTGGAGTCCTAGCTAGGACTTTTAGACAGACAGTCCTTAAAAGAAGTCCTAGCTAGGACTTTTAGACAGAAGTCCTAACCAGAACTTTCGGCTTTGTTTCAATGAACTCAATTCCTTAAGATCAACGCACTATACCCGAAGTCTTGCTCTCCTTCTCCTCTACTACCTACCTACCCCTCCTAGCTCCTTCCCACCTTCTTAGCCCTGCTCCAACCCTTAACCCAACCCCTAGAGAAAACTAGTCCACTGACAGCAAGTGACAGGTTGCAAGTACAAACATGTATAGCCTGCAAGTGTTTGCTGAGTCTAAACGATTCGTATTCTTCATGGATTTCATCTAATACAGGCACCTAGTATAGTCTTGGAAAAGGGGGAGTATTGTGTGTGTGCGGGCTTCACAGGGAGCTAGACATCACCGCTGCCGCCACTGCTGTAAATCAAATGTCATGTCAATTTTAATTGCATTTTAATGATAAACGATGCGATGCAAAGGTGCAAGTTCAAAGGGTTAACTTGCTGCAGTTCAAATGGAACGTTCTATGGGATGTAATGGGAGTTACGATATTGTGGGGGGGTACATAAAATCAATAAAAGCGAACTCGTCACTTTCATTCGCACACTCCCTCTCCACGCACACACACAAGCACAGATGGCCAATTAAACCGTCAGACATTATAATCGCGTGTTGTATTTATACTACGTAGAACCCATCATAATTCATCGACACTCGTCTCCCCCTCTCTCTCACTCTCTCTCTCTCCCACTTTTTCTCTCTCTATGATTGCAGTTCATTTGCAGCTGCCACACTCACTCCGCTTTATTTATTCATCCATCTATTCGAACCATCCATCTATGCAATTTATGATTGCATCTGTAGCTGTAGCTATATCTATATCTCTGGCTGTATCTGTATCTGTATCTGCAGCTGTATCTGTGGCTGTATCCGTATCTGTTCACGCACATAAAGCACGACACGTTAATTAAATTATACTCTTTCATTTCCAATAAATATAAAAAGCAAGTAAGCGCAGCATGTGCATGAAATGGCAGCGAGTGCTCTGACTAGCAAATACCCTGCGATTTTACAATTCGAAAAGAAAAGGATTAGAAATTGTTACATGAACCGTAATAAATAACTTAATCGATATTACTTTCACGTATACTATCGATATATACGGCTTATCGTCTCTTGTTATCGTCTAGGCTTCTAGTATTACTTCTCTCTTGCAATATCTGGTTTTTCCTAATAGTTGATGGCACTACCCGTTTACAGGGTATCGCAAAATATGTTTATAAATCGTATAAAACATAAAAACGAAGCGAAATGCGGCAAAAATGAACTCGCATTTGATGCCATGAGTTATGAACAGACAGAGCGATAGATCTATATATATAGATATATAGATGTGTGCGTACATAATACCCTACCCTGGTGTAGGTGGTCGCTGCCTTTATTTGCTCTGTTCTTTTTTTTTTATTTTTTTTTCCCGCTTTTTCGCAATTGCAAAAATACGTTTTTAATTGATTTTTAATTAAATGTTTAATTGTCAGTTGCAGGCGCGTGTTTTGTGTGGTTTCGCGTGCTGCTGGTAACCCTGGCAACGCAATGTGCACACCCTGGCCCCGCTACCCCTCTCTCACAACCATCCACCCATCCCTATCGATGCTTATGTGGGGCAATTCCCTTTCGAGTACCTCTTCAGAGCGCGTATATTGCGCCAGAATTGAACTTTGTTTATTTTTTTTACTTCCGCATTTTATGATTTTTCTTCCGTTTCGCAGTGTGTGGGGAATGGGGTGAAAAGAGTAAAAGAAAATACTCGTAACTGTAAAATTATTTTGGTATTGGAAAAGTCGTAGTGGGATATATATCAAATGATATATGAGCCACAAAAGTGAAACCTAATTAAACTTTTGCTCAACAAATGAGTCAGCAAACATAGGAAGTAGAGAGGGGCAGGGAAAGAGATGGGGAGAGGGGAAATGTTAAAGCAAGAAACTGATTGAAATGGAAGTTAATTAACTATGCTCTCTTTGGTGTACTGCAAAGAGAGAGAGAGAGAAGGAGAGAAGTAAAGAGAAGCATGAGCTGCAGCGTATTAGGGTCAGAATGGGGAGAATCCAAGCTGACTTTGATAAACCGCAGGACTTAAAGGGAACATCAAGGAAATTCGCCATTTTTAAAGAGTTTAATGAAGGAGAAAAGTATTTAAAATATTTAGGGAAATAACTGTCATAGGTTTATAAGCTACATATATTGCTTAGACTGAAGAAATGTACTTGAAGCAGTTGAGAATTTTTATGAATTATCAAAGAAACTTTAAGGTTACTCTGTCTTCAAGCAGCTGCCAGGTGAGACAGCGAGAAAAGAGGCTAGAAAGAGCTAGCTATAGCAAAAAGAAGCTAAGAAGCTAAGCAAAGAATAGTCCTAGCGCAAAAGCTTCATGGGTCAAGACTAAAGCGGGAGTAAAGGGAGAAGTAGGGAAAGAGGTAGAAACGAGGTAGGCAGAGTAACAGGGAGAGAGAGAGAGAGAAAGAGAGAGAGAGAGATAGAGCATAATCGCATTAGGCATCATAAATGGCAGCACCTTCTTTCGCTAGCTCTCTCTCTTTCTTTCTCACTCTCCTCTAGCCTACGTTCTACCTCTCTATCTTTCGTTTACACTCTTCTTGTCTAAACTGTTTACCCGCTGCTTTTGAGTTTAAGCTAAGTACAGCCACGTTGTCAGCTATATATATATACTATATAGTATATACTATATATTTATACATATCAGAGAAGGAAAGAGAGAGAGGGAGAGGGACGATTGTATTGGCAGGCGCTTTGTTTGACAACTTAAAAGCGTTTCGCTTACCCAAAGCCAGGCTAAACTTTTTACAAACAATGCCGCGGCATAGAAAGAGAGGGAGAGGGAGTGGGAAAGAGAGAGAGAGAGAGAAGAGTGGGAGAGAGAGAGATAGAGCGGGGCTGCTGCAGAAAAGTTTGTAATGCGCTTAAATTTCTTTAGTCGTCGTCCGGCTTGGCGCACAGGTGGGCTCGATTGTTGTTGAAAGCTGTTGTCGGCAGGCAGGCAGGCAGGAGAAGAGAGAGAGAGAGGGAGAGAGAGCAGCGGGGGAGACGCAGCAAATGATACGATACGATACGATAATGATGATGAAGCTGATCATCATCATCATCATCAGTTGGAGGAGGAATAGCGCACGTTGTGAGCCTATCACGTACATTCGCCATCAATAACGCAACGATTTAACTTGTCTCTGTGTTCGCCTGGCCACGTAGTCGCAGCTCTCTCTCTCCTCTCTCTCCCTTTCTCTCTCCCTCTCTCTCTCTCTCTCTGCAAGGTTTTGGCTTCGCACGTACACGCATGCCACGTAGATTAGGCCCGTAAGCCTCGACTGGCTGCTTCCAGAGCTGGCCCAGAGATAACGCCATAGTCGACCATGCTGGCCACGCCCCCCTTCCCTCCCCCCTACCTCCCTTCCTGCCTCCTCCACGGCCTTTTATATATTTTGTTTATCGATATAAATATTGCTACGAGTTTTGACTTGGCACGTAGCGCCGCGCCGGCAGCACATGGCAGGACATCAGCGCAGTTAGAGACGGGCGGGACAAGGGGGGGGGGGAGGTAGGGGGTGTGGCAGGCAGGCAGGCTGGGCGGGGCGGGGCAGGGAATGCAAATGGAAATGGCTTTTGGTAAACAAATCCACTTAGCTGCTAATTGGCGGCAAATCAGCCAAGTCCAAGCTGTCTCTCTCACTCTCTCTCTCTCTCTCTTTGTAGCTCTGTCTCTCTCTCCTTCCCTTTCTTCTCTTTCTCTCTCTCTCTGCCTCCTTTATCTGCTTGTGGTGGGCGTCAAGTGCAGCTTCAGTAAAAGCGCATCACGTGCGCCATCATCTTGTTACTTAGCTGCCGGGTTTATCTTCTGCTTTAGCTACTCTATCCCCCCCCCCCTCCCTCTTTCCATTCTTTCTCTTCCCTCTCATGCTCTGTCCCGCTCTTTTCTCCCACTCGCTGCCCCTCAAGCTGCTACCTTCACTTGACCAAATCCATTTAAAGCGGAAACCAATTTTTTTTTATTTTTTTTTCTTTTTTTTTTGGGCTTTAAAACTTGCACAGTGTGGCAAAGTCTCACAAAATGTGCTACGTTTGCAGTTTGCGCTGGCTTGGCAACACTGTAACGAGGAGCAGGGGGCGGGGCAACATTGCAACACAGCATCGTGTCTCTTGTCTCTTGTCTCATGTCGTCTGCGGTCAGTGGACAAACAGCAAAAATGGTTAGAGAAACGCGAAAAGGGAACTGCAGCATATGTGAACAGCAGGAGGGGAGAGAGAGGGAGGGAGAGAGAGAGGGAGAGGCAAGCAGCCGCTTGGACGGGTTTTTCGGCTGAGGGGTTACTCCTCCTCCTTCTCCTCCTGCTCCTCCTCCCCAGGCTGACCACTGTCTGTCTGTCTGTCTGTCTGTCTCTGTGTGTGATAGTCGTAAAAATACCCATGGGATGTCGAAGGCATGTTGCAAAATTTCAAGCTCAAGCTCAGCAAATGGCAGTCAGGCGCACACACACACACAAAGACACACACACACACATACACACACACACAGAGTACGCACGTCAGTGGCATAAAAGTTGCCTGTTTGGATTTCAAATGTTCGAATTGTGGACATTTGCTTAAAAAGAAATAGAAGCATAAAACAAAAGACAAGCAGGAAGAGAAGGAGCGAGAGAGGAAATTGAGAGAAGGAGAGAGAGGGGTAGTGCAAAAGCAGCAACAGACACTCCTCTCTCCCTCTCTCTCTCTCTCTTTCCCTGAACTGCAGAAGTCGCTGGCCAAAAAAGGGTTCCCAACAAATGAATTTGCCCTGCCCAGGCAGATGTTCTTTTCTCAACAGAGAAGAAGAGGGAAGAGAGAAAGAAAGGGAGCGAGAAAGAGAGAGAGAGAGAGAGAGGGAGGGAAAGGGAGCGAGCAGAATGCCAAGGGGAGCAGAGAAAGTGAAAGCGATAGGTCTTCCAAAGTTTGCAGCAAATAAATGAAGGGAAAAAGAAGCTAAATAGAAGTAGAAAGAGAACTTGCTAGACAGTCCAAAGCAAGCGAAAGATATAGTAGGTATAGCACCTATATAACCTAGTCTCTATACGGTATACGATTGGTAACCTTAGTCAATATCATAACAAAGGATAAAACAACCTTCTGCCTCCAACCTTTACCCTTCAGCTACTCTTCCTAGATAAGCAAGGAAACTTAAGTTAAGAATGTGTTACTCATCTAGGAAACTATCAAGAACAGTATAGTTGCCTCTTTCATCTCATCATTTCCTTCATCAAAGTATTAGTACTATTCCCTTCCCTCAATCCACCTCCCCCTCTCTGCAGCAGCCAACTCTCTTTGATCTACCAGAACTTTTGGCATATCGTATCGTATCCCCAATAAGATTGTCTCGCATTTTGGTGGCAACTTTGGTTGGGTTGAGATGAGTTGAGTTGCAGTCAACCTCAAGCGAGATGACCAAGCCAGTTCCAGTCTCTGCCCCCCTCCCACTCCTCCACCCGAGGGCAATGGTCTATCACTTGCACGCACTCAGTGCTGCTGCGAGCAAGACTGAGACGGAGAGAGAGAACATTTTTATACTTCTTTTTTTTTCAAGCTAAAAGTTTGCGTTTTAGCTTTAGCCAGATTTATGTTTTCCTGCTTGCGTTTGCAGAATTGTTGTCGGAAGTTTTTTGTGCAGCATCATGGCACACACACACACACGCAGAGAGAGAGAGAGAGAAAGAGAGCGAGCGTGTAGGATGAGAAAAAAGTTCTAAAAAGATGTTTGAAATAAAAAGTGCGACCGAAAGTTCAGAACAGGAGGCAACTGAAAATGAAACATGAAGAGGGAACGAGGAACGAGGCGAACAAGCGACGAGCCCAAAAATATGTTAAGAGCCTGGCCAAGACAGACAGGGAGAGAGAGGAGAGAGATAGAATGGGCTGCTACTGTGGCAGAACTCTCGAGTCTTCGCCGCCGCCTTTTGACTTTTGTCCCTCTGCTCTTGGCGACGCTGTTGCTTGTCTCCTGCCTCACTTGCTCACTCACTCTCCCTTCTGTCTCTCTCTCTCTCTCTCTGATCTCCTTCCTCTTTGCCTTCTGTCTTGGCATTAGCCATGGCGTGTGCCTGATTAGCCGTGTGTCTTATGTTGCTCATGTTTTTTCGCATTTTTTTTTTTGTGGCTTTCCGTAGAATTTTCTTTGCGGCGTTCTCTTCTCCACTCCCCCCGCTCTTCTGCTCGATCTCTCTGGCAAGTCCTGCCTTGCCGCACATCACTTTCACTTGCCAAACAACATGGTGTTGTCCAATTAGCCTGAACAGGCTTCGGGGCCCAACTTAGACAGAGACAGAGACAGAGAGGGGAATACAGACACACACACACACACACTCGCCCTTCCCTTCCCCCTGCCCTTCTCTCCTGCCCCTGGTAAAAGCTAACAAGTGAATTGAATACTTCAAGTGGACGACGACGACGACGACGACGTCGACTCATTAGGCAACTTCAAAAAGCTGACCCTGCCGCCCTCAGGCCTGGCAAGCTTCAATTACAGACAACAACTTGAAAGAGATACCCTCTCAAGGGGAGAGAAGAGAGAGAGAGAGAGAGGGGAGAGGGAGAGAGGGAGAGTGTGTGTCTTACACATACGTCTTCGGTTATGTTAAGCAAGGGGCGGGGCAGGCTTCTATTCTTTTTCCAGCTGCTTCACAAAACTTGAGAAAGTACTCAAGCAAATCACTCGAAACTACATAAAGGTTTCCTTTCTTCGAGTATCCTTCGATGCTTGAGGTCTTTTCACAGCACATGATTATCTCTAGTCGCGATATTCCTTGAGCAGATCTTGAAGGTTTTGCTCTCTATACTCAATCTTCCCTTGTATACCTTTTGTTTCTTTTTGAAGTACTTTTCGATGAGTATCTTTTTCTAGTCGCGATATTCCTTGATAGATTCACCCTGCAGCTCTAAGACTTTCCTTTAATTTCTATATCTCTATAAGTTAACCTCCTTCCCTTTTCCTACTCCCATCTTTATTTTCTTTTCTTCGCTCAAGTTTCCACCTAATCAAAGCTCTACTTAATCCAACACTATCTAACAATTTCATTGCCTGCCTGATGATCTTTTGTATCTTCCTTTTGTGCTGGGACTTAATCAATCTTTATAGGGTTTCCAGCCTTGGCTATACATTACCTGTCATCAATCTGGCCTACAATCTTTTGGGTTCTAACTCTAGCACTCTCTCTTTCTCTTTCTCTTTCTCTTTCTCTTTCTCTTTCTCTTTCTCTTTCTCTTTCTCTTTCTCTTTCTCTTTCTCTTTCTCTTTCTCTTCTCTCTCACTCCCTCTTTCTCGCTCTCTCTCTCTCTCTCCGAATCAAAGCCAGAGCTTTTGGTAAAGCGTCTGGGCCATCAGTCAAGCCGTGTAACCGCAGAGAGCTTAACCCACATTCGACTCAAGAGAGAAAGAAGGAGATAAAGAGAGTGAGACAAAGAGAGAGAGAGAGAGAGAGAGAAGGAAGTAGGAGGCTCGTTAAGCGGCCTGTTAATGACGCAATTTCCGTGCACTGACCACACATTGCGACCTTTGGGGTCAGCGCAGTGACTCCAACTTCCCGATACCCCCCGCTCTCACTCATTCATTCATTCATTCTCCCACTCTCCCATTTCATTCTCATCGCGTTCTCAGTTCTCTTTGGGCTCCTCGGGCTAATTAGCTTAGCGGAGTTAAATCGCCTGCTTATTGAACTACACTACACTATACTACACTACACGTCGCGCATTTCTAAGGCATCCAGTTTTCCCTCAACCCTCTGGCACTATCCACTCTAACTCCCACTCCCTTCTCCCTCCCCCTCTCGCTCTGCCCCCTTTTCCGGGCAACGATTTTGCTGGCTTGCCAAAATGGCAGACAATAAATAAGAAAAGGCTAAGGGATTGCTATGTCCAAAACATGCCACAAGAACAAGGCAGGATGGACAGACAGAGGGAGAGAGACAGTGGGAGAGGGAGACAGACAGACAGACAGACCTACAGACAGTTAGACAAACCCTACGACACATTCTTATACGATTCCGGGCCATTACACTGAGAAATGTGACACAATTTGAATAACATTTAAAATATAAAATTGAGCATCAATTCGACATAGATGTAGGGGGGTGGGGGGAGGGGGAGATGGGGCAGGCGGGTCTAAGGGAGCTCTGGGGTCTGCATTTGCTGTATTGTATTGGGTGCTGTGCGGAAGTGGTTGTTAACCCTTGTGCAAAGGGTTAAACCCCTAACCCACACATAAACCCAAACCCAAGTTGGAGTCTCAGTTTCTCTCTCTTCCTCTCTCTCTCTCTTTCTTTCTCTCGCTTCCTGTCCTAGTTCAGCCCAGCTCATTGCCCAGTCAAGGCGCCTACACAAATTCTGTTTGCACTGGAGAAGTCTCCCCCTCTCTCTCTCTCTATCTGCAGCTCTTTCTCCCTGCTCGACTAAATTGCGTAAATTATTGGCATATGTTGTCTCTTCGGCAAGGCAATGAAACATTTTAACCCTTTTCGCCGGCGCAACGTCGTGAATGTCGCTGAAATTGACAGTCGCACATTGTTGGGGCGCGGCTGCTGATGGGAGAGTGAGAGAGAAGGGGAGAGAAGATGGGAGAGGGAGCAAGAGAGGGTTTTGGCAAGAGGAAGCAGCGTGCCAAGCAAAGATACTTTGGCATGGCATTTCATTCCAATTTTGAACCCCCTTCTGCCTTCTCCTCCTCCTCTCCTTCTCTGCCTTCGCCTGCCAGTTGCCTGTCAGTTTTGTGCGCTTCGTTTCGTTTCGTTTGCGTTTCTTTATCTCTGCTTCTCCTACTCCTACTTTGCCTGCTTCTTCTGCTTCTACTTCTACTCCTTCTTCGTTTTTCTTGTTTTTTTTTATCATTTATACCCATTCTTTGGCTTTTTATGTGCGCTATTTCGCGATGTAGAACAATAGCCCCGACATCGTCGTCGTCGTCGTCGTCGACGTCCTCGTAGCTGGAGGACCTGCTGGCCCATTCATTCATGCTGCCGCTGCTGCCTCCGCCTTTGTTGCAACCCGAAGACGCAGCGCGTACTTTATCTGCTAGAGAACTTTCCTCGCACCCCTCGTTCCAAACCCTTTACCCTACTCTACCCTACTCTCTCTCTCTCTCTCTCTCTTTTCCTCGGGCAACTGGTCGGCTAGAGCAAGTTTATTGTCTTGCCAAAGAAATAGACTTTTAATATAGTCGGGAGAGTCTCGCACAATGCACAGAGACTACTCTAACACACACACATGAGTGTTAAGTGTGTGTGTGTGTGTGTGTGAATATTAGGCGCTTTTGCCAGTTCATTGACTTGGGACAACAATAGTTTGAAGTTTGTCTGCCAAAATATGAAGCAAACATCGTCGTGCAACCCTACATCCTCTAACCATCCCATTCTACTCCCCCAACAAACATTTAAGGGGCGTATCGAAACATGAGAAAGAGAGAGAGAGGGGGAAAGAGATACCAGCTGAGAGTGCAGTAAATAAAGATAAAAGTGAAGCGACTCGTACTTGAAACGAGTATCGTAAAAAAGGCTAAGACAGCAATACAGGTAGAACCCTTGAAAGGAAGTAGGGAAAGAGAGAGAGAGAGAGAGAAAGGCGTGAAGATCTAGAACAGCAGGGAGCGTAGATAGAAAATAGAGAGTCTCCAATTGAAACAGTGTTGCAAAGAGAAGACAGTAACCTAAGAAACCTAAGGTCTAACGCACTTCGGATCCTCCCCTGCTCACATCGTCCTAGCTAGGACCTAACCCTGATCACTGAAGATTAAAAGAGAAATGGGTTGGAGAAAGAGCGAAGAGAAAATGAAGAAAGCAACCGAAAGAAGATCTAACGGACTAAGGATCCTACTGTTCTCACTTCATCCTACTTAAGGAACTAAGAGGGATCACCGAAGAGTAAATGACAAAACGTATAATACGCCGATCACATCGTCCTAGCTAGGACTAAAGACTGATCAATGAAGAGTAAATGAGAAATGGGTTAAAAAAAGAGAAAAAAGAACAACGAAACAGTAATGCAAAGTGAAGAAAGAAGATCTAACGGACTCAGGGTCCTACTACTCTCACTTAATCCTACTTGAGGACCTTGGAGACAGTGATCCCTCCAAGGGTAAATGGGAACCGAAGAAGAGCAAAGTAATTCTGCCTGAGCTTTAGACCTCGACCTCGTTCCATTTCCTCTTGCCTGCTGGTAGAACCTTCCTTTTCCCACCCCCCTCATAGTAGGCGCTGGTAGGACAGCCCAACCTGTCACATATCTTACCTAATGTAGAAACAAACTAAAATAGTCCTAACAACACACTCAGACCAAACAGTATTTGGATTAGTTTTCCAAATTCTTAAAAAATTTCCTCTTCCAAACTGCAGACGCCAATCCCAACACATGCCTTGTTAAGTGTGCCCAGAGTGTGCGAAACGGTGCTGGTATGGAACGTGTAGGCACGAAGCAAAAAAAGCAGCAGAAGCAGCAGCAGAAGCAACAGCAGCAGCAGCAGCAGCAGCAGCAGCAGCAGCCGCAGCCGCAGCAGCAGCCACAAAATGTGAAGGCGGTGGGCAAAAATAAAGCGGCTTCCAAAGCGAATCTTAAATCAAGTCTTAAACAAAATCTACAAATTCCACAAAATGTGGGATTCTCCAATGCCAGAACGAGGATATCGACTGGTGTGGCCAGTATGAATAACATGACCAATGTGTTTCAGAAATTATTCGATACACTCGAAGCGGAACATGTAAAGTTGCAGGCTCTGGAGACGCGTCGCATTCGCCTGACCGAGGAGATGCGTGTGCTCCACGAGATGCTTAAGAAACAGAATCAGCAGTTACGTATGGCAGAGAAACAGCAGTCAGATCGCATTAAGGGTGTCAAGAACAGAGTGAGCGTAACACAGGTACCACAGAGATCCACATCAGCAGCAGCAGCAGCAGCAACGGTACCGAAATCTGGCAACGCTGTGAAACGATCCCCCAGCATAGCAAGTGGCTCCTCCAGTCGGCGTCGGGGTAGTGCAGCCAAATCCAGAACGAGTGTGGTGAGGAATGCAGGCACTGCGGGTATATTGAGTAAATCGGGCAGCAAGATACCCAAGACCTTCTCACTGAACTCACCAGCCTCCAAGACAACCACATTCACAGCGGGTTCACCACCATCGCAACCAGGCAGTGCGATACGTTTGAAAATGCCACCGGGGGCGAGGGCAGCGAAACGATCAAGTATCGCTTCATTCGCTAGTGGCAGTGGCAGCAAGGTCACTGGTATTCTTAGTAAATCGATTGCTGGTAAGGCTAGCAAACTGAATTCGATTGGTAAACCATTCACAATGGTTAAATCGATTACAATCAATGATGCCTCTGTGGAGGCAACAGCAAAACCTAACGTAATGCCCAAGCCAAATGTGAAGGTACCACCAAAGCCAGCGATCAAGAAGGGATTTCAAATTAAAAAATCAGGTAAGCGATAGGTTTTAAAAAGCAGTTATCGATATACCGTGCGATAGTCGATGTAGTTTAGATTAATGCAGGTTTGTAAAGAAACTTCGATAGTTCAATCGATAGTCAAAGAATATTATAGGATTTAAAATTAAAAAATCTATCTAAGCGATAGGTTTTAAGACGATTATCGATAAATCCGTGGGATTTGTGCGATAGTCTCTAGGGTTGTTTGGCAATTTCGATGTAGCTTAGAAAGTACTGTTAGCTTAATGCAGGATTGGAAAGAAAGCACAATAATGCAGCCGATAGTAAACGATATTATCGGATTTCAAATTAAAAAATCACATAAGAAAAAGGTTTTAAAACTGTTATCGATAATTCCGTGCGATTTGTGCGATAGTCTCCAGGGTTGTTGGATAATTTCGATGAAGTTTAGAAAGTTCTGCCTTCAAGAACTTTAATAAGTTACTAGCTTAATGCAGGATTGACAGCACGATAGTTAGGTGATAGTCAATCGATTTTATCGCATTTATCGATTATATTTAATACTCTGCCCTGCCTCCCCTTTTCAGGTGAAAACATAGCCATGGCAGGTGCACGTTTATTGGGCATTAATAAGCTCGTGAAGAGCATAATTTCCGTACCGCGTACCTCACCGCCACCTCCACCACCACCACCACCATTTACAACACTGGGCGGCATGGCGTTGCCACCTTTTGCCACTCCCATTACACCGAATAGTAAAGATTCCGGTTTACCATCACGTGCTGTTGCAGCAGCCACAGCCGCTGCCTCCGCCGCTGCCAGTGCAGAGCTACCTGTTATCGATAGCATCGTAACACCACAAACATCCATAAATGCCGTAGATGGTATACCCCATTCAACATCGATAACAAGTGATCAACAATCACCGGGAACAGTATTAAAACGCACAGCGCATAGTGAGAATTTCGTAGAGAAACGATCGAAATTAAACCATGCGCCTGTTAGGGGTAGATCCCCTCCCAAGCCCCCACCACACCAGAGCTCCGTGCATGTTATCGAAAAGGCAAGAAAACTTCCCGAAACAAGTAGCCTGCAATTGGAGGTGTCCCCAACACCACCACCAGCACCACCGCCGGCAGCAGCAGGAGCAGATCAGATCATCCCACAGCCGCGAAGACATTCAGATGCAAAGGTTGTCGTCCCATTGCCAAAGGAGTCAAAGAGAAGGTTGGACGCGTCGCACACACAGACACAGAGACAGAGACAGCAGGTGCCAAAACCAATGGACGAGGAGGCACCACACACACAGACAAAGGAGTCAAAGTCAAGGAATCCAAGACCAGAGGATTCTGTATAGAACAGAGCGAGTGCAAGAACAGAAAACATATTTTATTTTTGGGATTGGTTGTCAGGCAGGCAGAGGCAGTATGGAAGAAACATATATATCGTATTATATCGTGATCAATCAAGCATTTATCCAAATTTGATTTTCTTTTCATTTATTTTTTTTTGGTACCACCCAATATGCATTTTTTATGAAACTCAAATGGTATAATACTGATTTTTTTACTTTACTCTAATTAAAGTGATTCGAGAGAGTTTTAATCGAGTCTCTTTGCTTTCCTTATCTTTAATAATCCTATTTTTGAATTCTTTAGAATTGTTTCTTTAATTTTTTTTACATATTTTCTTGGGGGATCCCTAGGAAATAGCTTTATTTTTGTGGAAATATTAGGACTGATAGATATTTAATTAATCTTTTCTTTTTTAATTATATCTATTACTTTACTCGTATACACTTTCTTCCCAGCATCATATCTGCTTTATCTATCCTTACCTAATTTTTATTATATCTTATAGCATACCCTTCTCTTTTCTGCTCTACATCTGCAGCTACATGTATAATATATATCAAATTATTTTTTTTTGCTAGCTGAACTTTAGTTCACGAACTTTCAGCTTTCTGCCTCTCTCCCTCTTTCTTCCCCTTCTTCGTTTTCTCTTGCTATCTGTCTTTGACTTCCATTTCTGTACAGACTTGTAATTCTTATTCAATTTGTTGACCTTTATATGCCGCACTGGGAGCTTGGCCAGTTGGGTGTCCATTTCAAAACAAATTAGTTGCCAACTGTCCGAAACAAATGTTGTGTCTACCCGCTGCCTTTGCCTCTCTAGAGTTTTCCCTCTTTCTCTTTCTCTCTATATATACAATATATATAGAAGGAAGAAATCATATCAAGCTCAGCATTTCAATCATAATGTAACTGTGGGGTGGGGGGAGGGTCGGGGGTTGTGTACTCAGCCTGATGCAATGTGAAAAAGGGAGGCGTTGCCTGCCCTGGGTATGTCTGTTGTCATTCATATGGCAACATACTTACGAGCTTGGGCATGTGCTGGGCATATTGATTGGTAGCTGCCTCTCTCTCGCTCTCTCTCTCTTTCCCTTTCATAACCGTGTACTACGTGCAGTACTGTCCTTCCCCTCCCCCTCCCAGGGGGGTTGCTGCTGCTGCTGGTACACATTGTCCGTTTGTTGCCTGTTTTTCTGCGCATTTTGGTTTATTTTTTTTTTTCTTCTTCCCTCCCGGGGGGAGCCAACTACAACTGCGACGAGTCGACTCCGAGCGTAGCGACTAGGTCAAGAGGTCATGCACATGTCCGGATCGTTGGGCGTACGCCGGAAAATTTGTCAGTGGCAAAATGCGGCGAAGGCAACCGCCAGGACAGGCAGAGCAGGCAAGCAGGACAGGCAGCTGGAACAGGCAGCATTCCTTCATGTTGCATGCAAATTTTGCCCTGCACAGAGCAAAACTTTGTTGCCAATAACCCAACCCCCTCGCACTCGTTCTCTCTCTTTCTCTCTTCATCCCCCCTCAATCTGCTTGCACTGTGCTACTACGCCACTGCTTGAGCTCACTTCTAGCATATTTCGCATATTTTGCAATACAATTTTTATACTTTATTTGCACATTTTTTCAGCCTCTCTCTCCCTCTTCCTCTCTCTCTCTCCCTCTCTCACTGCACTTCAAGTTTTGTTGTTGTTGCAGCCGGAAACCGGAAGCCGTAGCCGTAGCCGAAGCAAACAGAACTGAGAACTTCTTGCAAGTCGTAAGCCACAGAAAGCCCAAGCCAAGTCCCGAATCTGAAACCCCCGAAATACAAGTTTCACCTGCATCCTGAGTGTAGTAGAAACCCACAATGCTCCCTGGAAATTACTTATGTATAATACGTGCTTGTACTTGTAGTTCATATACCCTGTAGTTATGAATTTATAGAGATCTATATGCAATCGAAGGTGATTAGATTTGCTTTTAAAAGGCATATCTCTGGTACTAATATAGCTAGAGCTATGAAATTTGTTATGTAGCTAACTATATGTGATATAAGTGCATATATATTGGTATGAAGATCGTTACATTATTAATAATTTCAATAAGGCAGATCTCTGGAACTACTATAGCTAGAGCTATGAAATTTGATTGGCAGCTTACTGTGTGTGTTAGAAATGCAAATATATTTTAATGAAAGTCGTAGCATTGCTAGATAAGTTTGTATTAGCCAGATCTACTACTTTAAGGTAGATCTCTGTAATTACTATAGCTACGCTAAGGAAATTTGGTCTACAGCTTACTGTATGTACTATAAATTCAAATATATGTATATGAATACTGAGTATCCAGGCAGTCTAACACTGCCCATTTGAAGTTTTCCTGCCCTGGCGAATGGGTGAAGTAGGTCATTAGGGGCGTTTGGTGTCCGCCCACGCCCGGCTACTGGGCTACTTGAATTATTAAATGTTAGTTCAGCTCATACAAATACAAACACACACACACACACATATATATATATATATATATATATACATATATATATATACGTATCATTTATAGTGCACACTGAATATTTCTGGCCATGGCAGGTTGCAAGTTGCCCGGCAGTTGCAACTTGGCCCCGTTGAAAGTTTGCGACGAGCATCGAAAACTCCCAAAGGACTCTTAAATTCAGTTTCTGTTTAAATTGTTGCTATTTAAAGCCGTGGGAAATGGGGAATAGAGCTGTCTCTCTCTCACTCTCTCTTGCATATTGTATCTTACCCGACCGAAAACTTTTCATAACTCATCACGGAACTTACCTGTAGAGATAGAGAGAGAGAAACAAGATTGAAATGTGATTAATAATTTAATTAGTTAAATGCTCAAGTTACTCGGGCAGAAAGTGTTATTTAGTAATTGAAAAGACAGAATCTTAACTAGTTCTAGGCGCAATTATAATAATTATTCTATCAGGTTCATAGAATAATTATTATAAATTATTATTATTATTTGGGAGATCTTAGTTTAGCTTAAAGTTGAATTACTTATATTATTTATTTTTCTTATTATTTGGGAGATTTTAGTTTACCTTTAAGTTGAATTATTTATAGGGTATATATATAGTCTACTCTATCTCAAAAATATCTTAGCGTATTTCAACAAAAATCCACAAATATTTCGATTGAACCTACCTACACAAACCTATGCACAGCACACATACATATACCACACTGCCTCTTCAACTATCCTCCTACCTTCTTGTACTCCCTTCCTCCCTCTCTCCCTCTCCCAAAACCCCACTCGGAGGAAACCCTCTTCAAGTTCTATTTCTATGCAAATTGTTTGCCCAAAACGCATCGATACACAACTTAAGCTCGTTGCTTAGACCCCAAAAGGATCACACACACACACACACACACACACATCATATGAGGTTGTTCCTTCCACTATTCTGCTCCGACTTCATATCATTTGAAGTAGTCCAATAAAAAGTAATTGGAGTTTTCATTTAATATAACAAGCAGCAAGAGAGAGAGAGAGAAAAAAATGGAAACAAAAATAATTTTTTCACATTTTTTTTTTTTTTCATTTTTTCTAAGCTTCCGAAAAGCAACAACGGGGCGGCTCGGGAAAAAAATGCTAACCCAGTTTGGAGTAGTAGTACAAGCCCCCCCCTCCTCTCCACCCATGTACCCCTAAGGCTGTCCAGCCGCTCGTCGAAAAACTATGCATACAAACGGGGCCAGTGATGCGTCTCTCCCTCTCTCTCTCTCTGTCTCTGTCTCATACAATGTATACACTGGAGCATCATCATAGATGTATCCACTCAGTCGTTGTTATTGTTGTCCCCCCTCCTCCCCTTTCCCTCCACTCCTACCCCACCCCTTGTCGAAGTACGCCAGGCTCAGCTGTTGGCTCCGTTGCTCATAAAACTCACTCAAGTAAAAGTACGAATGGTTTTCGATATGAAATGCATGAAACTGACAGGCAAACATATTGCGCCGCATTTTTACCACACAGAGTCAGTAGTACCTACCCCCTCCCGCCGCCCCCTTCTAGCCACGCCACTGTGCGCGCCACCTACATACACGCTGCTACCATAACCAGTTGGCCATTTTCTTGCTTCTTTCCTCTCTCATGTTTGCTATCTCTGTTGCTCGTTTTGATATGCGATATGAGCAGCAGCAGCAGCAGCATTGCCTCGAAATGCTGTTGCTATCAAACCCCCTTCAGCCCCCTTGCTTCTACGCCACTGCGGACTGAGGCTATTTGGCATTGTTGAAGCTCGTTTTATGAATAGGATATACACAATATCCATATGCGACACACGAACTCTCTCTCTCTCTCTCTATCTCCCTTCCTCTCTCACTCAACCCATTCCTACTTTATGCAGATATATACTCTAGGAATGCCACGCCCCCCCTACTGCCTCCCCCTTTCGTTAGCATATCAAAATGCATATTGTACACTCGACAAGATACTCGCGCGACATTTCTCTTTTAATATGCAACTTGGCAACTCAGCATCCTCCAAGCTGAGCTAAAGTTGTGGGAGTGGCAGGAGGGGAGAGAGAGCAGGGAGGCTGCAGGGTTTGCCGGGTACAGTTGCCACTTGGCTGGTTGTAGGTAATCTCCTTTTTGCCATATACGAGACGAGTAACTGTAACTGTAACCATGTTGCTTTAACCGCAAAGTGTTCGCAGAAAAAGAGTTTCTCAAAGAAAATGCAGCGACAGCTCCCGATTTATGCAGCATTTCAACAGTTTTAACAATTTGAGTTTATAATTCTCAAGTGGTTCTAGCGATGAAGTAGTACTTAACTGAGGTGGAATACGACCATAGAAAAGATGATGATGATGTTTGAGATACTTTTAAATTGTTTGTGATGGGTGTAGTAGGAAAGATCGTTTCTGTAGGGTGTGTAGGGTTACCAGGGTAATGGAATTATTCTATTATTATAAGAATGTCTTAGGGAATTTATAAATAAATACAATTCCTAAGAACACATAGAAAATAATAACAATTTAATGGCATTATAAGAATTTAAATATTTGTAAAATAGATTCGAGTATTTATACTAAAGTTTCTTAGACATTTAATACTAATATTAATTTTAATCTGTTCAAAACTTAAATTTAAATTTTATATAATTTTTAAGACATCATTTATAAGCGAATCTACCCTCTACTCCCTCCAATCATTCAATAAACAATCGCAATATTTTACGCTTCGCTGCACTTGAGTGAGTTATCGTTATCGCTGGCGACATCGTTATCGATATGTTGTATATTTACCTGCTCGAATGATTCGGCTCGTGGGCAAAGGGTTCGGCATAAATGTTGCGCACCTGCGGTACACGACGCGGCAATGGCGGCGGTACCGGATTATATCCATCCATAATGGTATCACAATCGGAGTACTTCATCGATTTCATAGTCATTTTGGTATATGTATCTCTCTGCGTTCACAAATTATGCACTGCACAAAATATGTAGAGGTTTGCTGTTTCTCTTTCTCGCTCTCTCTCGCACTTTATTTTCTTACTCTTTTTTTTTTGTTGTTCGGGGTTATTTAACATGTATTTATGCGGAATATATTTTAATTTATTTGCATTTGCATTTGCATTAAATATGTATTTACTGCCGCGTTGTGTGTGTGTGTTTTTTTTTTTTTTGTGTGTGATTTTTGTAATTATTATTAATTATTATTGGCCACTTTTGCGATGCGTTTGCATTTCATTAATCAGCTGCAAATTATGCGTTATCAGTTTCTCAGTAAGCGCTGCTGTTGCTGCTGCTGCTGCCCCACTGTAGGCGTTGCTGGGCGTGGCTCTGAGCCCATGGGCACAGTGGGGTAGTATTGGGTGGTGGCATCGCTGCCGCTGCCGACAGCACTTTTAATTGAATGCAAATATTCATTCACCTGCTGCACTCACACACTCACTCACTCACTCACTCACTGCAGTCGCTTACTTTCTTCACTCTCGCTCACTTGTTGTCGTCTCTTTCGCACAGACACACACAAACACACTCGTGTTCTCTTTCCTTTCTGCCGTTTGCTGACTGCTTCACATATTTTTCGAGACGACTCTCTCGCTCTTTTTCTCTCTCTTTATTTCTCTCTCTTTCAGTTAGCTGTTGTTGACCTAAATTGAATAGAAGAATTTGTAGAGTTGTATTAAAATGACAGATTTTCATGGTAACATAGGGTGACAACCCTATTACGTTTCCGTTTCCGACGCTTTTCGTTACGCTTTGTTTTACGACGCTTCGTTGTATTATACGATATTTATTTTAATTTATTATTTGTATTTATTTATTTATTTATGTTTTTTTTTTTGTTTTTTAATTCTTGCTTTTCTCAGTCCACTTACGATCACTTTTTTCGCATATTAATCTTCATTTATGTCTTCATCGAGCATATAACAAATTTCAGCTATGCCCGACTCAATCAATCAATCACAAAATTGAACCTACACTAATGAACCACCGCTTCGCAAATCAACAGAAATTTCAAGTTATAAAAATAGTTTCCAGGCGCAATTGAAAATTCTACACACATACACAAAATAGAAGGCTCAGATTGCTGTACACACACACACACAAACTCACACACACACACATTTATGTGGCTGGCAATGTGAAATAATTTTGTGTATCGATTTTAATTTTTGTGGATTTTTGGGTAAGCTCAATGTGGCTCAAGTTGGCATCCCTCTGTCAGTCTGCCTGCCACGCCCACAATAGAAATGAAATTGGAAAGGCAAGTGCTTCTAATACTACCTCCCCCCCCCATACTCCTGCCTCCGCCTCTGCTTGTATATTCGGCAAACAATCAAAATAAGTGTGGCTGTATCTGTATCTGTATCTTTCACAGCAGTCAATGTATCTGTATCTTCTGCAGCAGTAAATGTATCTGTATCTTTTGCTGCTGCAGTCGTTTTTTTTTTGTTTTTTTTTTTGGAATTCCTCATGGTTCTCGGTTTCTCTAGTATCTTTTGCATCTAATTTTGCTGTTCTCGAAATGTATCTACAGCTGTTGTATCTATCTACGAGCAGCTAGAGCTGGCTGAAGCTATAGATACTCCCTCCTTCTCTCTCACTCTCTCTCTCCCTTTCTCCTAGCTCAGCATATTTGTTAGCACTTGCTTTCTAACCTCAGCAATTGTTCTGCCCCTTGTAGAGAAATGTATCTATAGCTCGAATTGTAGCCTGTATCTATAGCTCATGTTGTAGCTGAAGCTGTCTGGATGTATCCGTATCTGTATCTGCTTCTTGTATCACTCTAATCACAAAATCCCACCCATGATGTACTACAATAACAGGCAACTGAAATATTCAAAGTCATCGTGTAATATTGAAAAATAGACAGGGGAGGGAGAGGTAGAGCAGGGATCGATAGAAGAGGTATGGGAGCCGGGGGCAGGGGCCTGGCCAAGTGCTTGTGGCCCAGACGGCAACGATGGCAAACAATTTCGAATCCGTAATCCGTTATTGTGGTCGAAAAAGTAAAGTATCCCTCTCTCTCTCTCTTTCTCTCTCTTTTGGGCTATAATGTGGCATATCTTGAGGATTTTCATTTCAAATTAAATTTATGATATGGCAGAAAAATTGAATTATTACGATAGACCCAGATGGATGTGTAGATGGATCGAAGCGACACCTCAAACCACAGGCAGAGGCTGAGCCAGTATCTACAGAGTTGCCTGCTTCAATTCGACCACAAGAGAGAGGGGGAGATAGAGAGAGAGAGAGCAGTGCGAGTGAGACGCAGCAATTGGCAATCGTATCTAATGCAGCTATGCAACTAATTTTCCATTAATCAAACCACAGAAGCAATGTACAACGTTTTGGGGGGATGGGGCGAGAGGAAGGCGTCAGCACACTGACCAGTGGGCGTGGCACATTAATTAACACACACACACATACACACACACACACACCCCGGCGGGATGAGCTTGCACATTGCGTTTGCGATCGAAACAAACAACTTGCCACACTTTCAATAGAAATGAGCTGCTATAAGATACATTTGTATCTTTTGCTCAGCATGTCGCTTCATCAGCCTCCATCAGCGACAGCTAATGAAACATTTGCTCATAAGCGAAAACAATTTCACGTTCATTAAAAGCGACAACAAACAAAAAAGATACAGATACACACACACACACACACACACGCATAGCACGAGCTCAGCGCGAAATAAAACTCAACATGACACCCCAAAAAATAGCCAAGTGTAGCAAGCTGGAATTCCACGACTGTTGTATACCCTGCATAGCCTAAATTTTCCTAATTTTCGAGATTTTACAGCGGAAATTGTTTTGAAATCGATTTTTATGCTATTCCTGACTAAACTTATTGATTTAGGTGAAAAAGTAAAGAAAAATTTTTTTTTAAAAATTTGAAATTTTTGTAAGGGGGTGGAAAATTACTCGAAAATTTCCAAATTTTAGAAACCTTATATTTTGTTTTAATATTAATTTGGGTATCAAATCATGAAGAAAATGCTATTCCAAAGGAAAATCGGTTGATTTTTAAGCAAGTTATGATTACTTGAAGTCTAGATAGGTTGTGTCTTCTCTTGAGGATAGGTCTGGCTGGGCAAGCATGAGGAGGGACTCAAAATTCAAAAATTTTTCGACCCTTATTTTTTGTTGTAGATCCAATACAGAGCTCAAACCATTTACAAAATGACATTCCAAATGAAAATCGGTTGATTTTTGACAAAGATATGTCTGATTGAAATCTATGGGTCTCTCGGGTTCCTTGGGTCTCTCAGGTTTTGAAGCATTAGGTAAAAAATATTCGAAAATTTAGAAGCCCTATTTTTTAATGCAGAACCAATATAAAGCTCAAACCATGAACAAATTGCCATGTCAAGCAAAACTTAGTTAATTTTTAAGAAAGTTAAGAGTACTGATAAGACTAGAGATGCCTAAAGAGGTAGATAGCTGATTAAATTGAGTATACCCCTCTCCTGACAGTGTATAAAAAATAACATAAATATTTTCAACACAAGCCGAATGAAATGTGAACGAAATATGTATAAAAAGAGGAGACGCGCTGCTGCCTTTGCCTGTCGACAATCAGACAATTTTTCGGTTTCTGCTTACATTTATCATTTCCTACCCCTCGCTCTCTTCCTCTCTCTTTCTTCCTGAAATTATTATGAAATTATGACAAGTGTAAAAAGGAATTACATGAATTGCTTTCCGCATTTTTTGCTTTTTTTTGTTGCCACAGCATTCGGCAGCTTATTAATAATTGAGAAATATTTGTTGAAATATTATGATCATTTCGTAAGGGTTTTACTGAGGAAGCGACGCACTTCAGAGCAATGTGCTCTGAGAGAGATCTGTGCGTATTGATAGTATAGGTTTATTTATGAAATTTCAGCTAAATCGTACAGTTGCTTAGGAAGATATCTCTATATATAACTTGGGTTCGCTATTTGTTGCTTTGCCTTTTGCTTTACTCATCCTCTCTCTGGCCTGGCCATATGTCTCTATTCATATTCATTCATTCTGCTACCATTTGTGGCAAGACTCGCTTGTCTACCTATTCCTCTTTCTTCTCCTCTCTTTCTCTCTCTTCCTCCCTCCTTCTCTGCTTCTTTCCTGCTTGTCTCTCTTTTTTTTCGGGCCGAGTTCAAGATTTACTTGCAACAGACACGAAACCTTGTCTTGGCCTTAACTGCCCAGCTAAGCTCAGCCACTCTTCCCACTCTCCCCTCCCCCTCCCCCTCAGTTGATTGTAGCCGCATTAATCTCTGCCTGTTCGGCTACCAGTTCGCTGCACTGCGCTGCCTACGCAAAAAATGCAGCGCGAAAAAAAGGTTTGCTCCATTCGGGAAGGAGGAACCGCCGCCTCAGACGATTAGGAGGGGACAGGGGGGCAGGGGGGGAGGTCTCGGGAGGGGAGCTTTGATGCTGTGTATAGCTGCTCCTTAAATTTTGTTTTGTAGTGCAAATCATGTTGACGCCCCCCGCCTTCAAAAAAAAATAAAAAGGCTAAAAGAAGCGCGAGAGCAAAAACAAAACCCGCCAAATGCTACCAAACGAGTTCGGGCCAGCAGGTTTTCTTCTCGTCTCTCTCTCTCTCTCTCTCTTCCTTCTTGCTGCCTTCCTGCTGCCTTCTTCTGCGTCTTCTACTACAACAATTTTGGCCAAGCGAGTTTTGCGAAACGAGTTTGTTGTCTGTTTGTTGCAAGTGCCCCGCCCCCTAACCTCTACTCCCCTTCTACAGCATTCGGAAATGTCAGCAAGAAAATGCAATTAAAATTGATTTCATTTGGCATATGAAACAATTAAAGGGCGACAATTTTGATTGTTTATAAATAAATAGCAGAGGAAGCAAGGGGGCAGGGTAGGGAGGGGTTGCAGGCAGGCACAACACACACACACACACACACATTTCGTTAGCCGCACATTTGCCACAAATGTCAGAAATAATCATCATGGGCAACACGCAGCATTTCATTTGACAACATAAGCGGGTGTAGCACCCCTTTACACCCCTTTACACTCCCCCTAGCTCAGCTGCTTGTATACTCTCTACCTCCCCCTCCCATGTCCACCATGCCGCGCCCCATGCCAGACCCCAAGAACCAAAGGGTTACCCAAAACATTTTTATGTGTGGATTTTATTTCTCGACGTCTGCTTGTTATTGCCTTAGCACCCCCTTCCACTTCCACTTCTCCTTCCCCATATCCCATACACATTCCCCAATCCCCTTTCCCCTTTCCAGTTCTCATTCTTCTTGTTCTGCTGCTGCCAGTACAGCCAAGCAGCCGGAAAAACGGCTATTTTTGACTAGAAACTATGCTGGAGAAAAACAAGGAATGATTTCTTTGTATAAAATAAAAATAGCTAAGGCATTAAACAAAATAAAAACATAAAAAAAGCTAAAAAAAATATAAAAATGTTATAAAGCAAATTTATTAATTTTTTGTGTTAGCTTTCGATAAGAAATCGATTTGTTATCGACATGTATTAAATCAACTGCGAAAAAAGGCTGAAACATTTAAAAATTGCCGCTGTTCTCAAATTTGTATACTATTCCCGCTATTTCTCTTTATAAAAATGGCCATTTTTGGTGGGAAAAACATGCGGATATGGCAGCACTGGCTGCTGTAGCTACTGCTGCTCTGTCGTGGCTCATACACAGGGTCTTGGGCATTTTTCGGAAAAATGTTTCCAGTTTTTACGAGTGGGAAGTGCGTGCGCTGCCGGCGAGATCACGCTCTGCCCCTCTCCCTCTCTCCTCCCTATCTCTCTCTCTCTCTCTCGCTTTGACTCAGTTCATATAAAATATGTTTTTCCAATTAGCGTTTATTTGGTTTTTCATTTTCTGTTTTATGTTTGCCAGATAAACAACAACTACTATAACACAGCAACAACAACAACAACAACAATTAAGCACAGCAGCAGCAGCGGCGCAGCCACAGTGCGACCCCAAAATGCAACGCCATGTGCCACAGCTGTGAAATGTTCCATTCAAAGTATCATAGAAGTGCAGCCAGAGGGGGGAGAGAGAGAGAGTAGGAGAGAGTGAGTAGGGGACAGAATTGGATAGCATTGATTTTTCTAGGGGAACAGCTAATTGGCAGCATTTGCCTTGGTTAAAAGAACCTGTTGAAAAATGACTTAAGCGTTTCAAATTAATTCACATGTTATCGAGACTATCGATAACAGGCAATAGGGATGGGCAATGCGTACAAAGAGAGCGGAGCATATTATCAATAATATTTTTGGTATATCAAAACTTGCCTTAGGCAACAGATACTGATAGTTTTATCAGCTGCATTGTTATCGATATATCGAAGAGTAAAAGAGCTTTAGGCATAAAACTTGGATCGATAACAGGCAATAGAGATGGGAATTGTGTGTAAAGAGAGTGTGAAGACTAGCAATATTATCAATAATATTATAGGTATATCGTAGCTTGCCTAGGGCAAGAGGAACTGATAGTTTTATCAGCTGCATTGTTATCGATATATATTAAAGAGTTAAAAAACTGCAGGCATGCAACTTCGATAGTTTTAGGAACTTTATTGACTGCCTAAATCAATCGATAGTTTACAATATCATAACATACAATATTTCGATACTTCGTACAAGATCGAGCGAGAGAGAGAGAGAGAACAACGCATCCATTCAGGTTATAAAGACCCAGTGGAATCGAGCGACCTAAACCGGGAGAATCAAATTGATATCTTAAGATAACAATCAACCGGCTGAATGCATCGCAGCGCACAGAAAATGCAGAAAAAAGATTCAAGAGATACATGTATATGTATGGAGGGGATCATTACAACTGGCCTGGGCTCCTCTCTCTCTCTCCCTGCCCCTCTCTCTCTCTCTCTCTGTGAAAACTTCACATAAATTAACGCCCCTGTCATATGCGAGCACATTTCAAGGTCTTGCCACAGCGGAAAGATAAACAACCTTAGCAGAGGAAAGAGGAAAAAAAGGGGCAAGTAGGGAAGCAACTGGGTAGGGGGACTTAAGTATAACCGCAAGCCTCTCTCTCTCTCTCTCTTTCTCTCTCTCCACGCACGCACGCGTTCATGAAGTATGAAGAATGAAGAATCTGAATTGGAATGAAGTGCGGGTTATGGTGGGTTGTACCATATATATACAAATATTCCTCATGCAACTCGTTGCATTTTTTTTTTCTTTTATTTTTTTTCTCTTGTTTTATTTTCTGTTTAAATATTTTGCGTGCCTTGAGATTTATGCGACCTTTATTATCGCTCTTGCAGTACATTCTCTTTCTGCAATACTGATTCCTCCTCCTCTGGGTTCGCCATGGTCCTCCCCGAAATATGCCTTGGCATTTATTTGTCTTGAAAGTTTTATTGCTTTTAGATTTATGACTTTGTGTCTCTCTTCCTCTCTTTCCCTCTTCCCCTCTTTCTCTAGTGATCTTCGGCCAGATCGTTGTGCGCACATGTCACTGCATGCAGTGTTCACACCTCCAAAATTATAAAGAGAAAAGGGGGAGGGGACAAGAGACAAAAGGGGGCGCACACACATGTGGCAAAGTCACATCGACTCGTTGATTGACTGCCAGCCACAACAACAGAGAAAGAAAGAGAAAAAAGGGGGAAGAAAGAAAGATCTTTCTATTCTGCAGTTCCATAATTTAGTATACTTTGTGCCTTAACCAACACTTTGGGCCATCACTTTGCATTAGACAAAATTTGAATTGAATATTCCAACACTTTCAAGTCGATTTTAAATAGTTTATTTTCTTGTTCTTTCAGTTCTGTATAATTATGTAAACATTAATTGGCAGTTTTAGCTGACTGTTTGCATTATTCCAAATTTCATAGAGTTTTCTGGTGTTTTTCCCTGTTATAATATAAGTTTTTACTTTAACTTGAGATTTCTTTGGGTTTTCTTTTAGTTTTTACTATGACTCTACTTTACCTATAAAATCATGCAAATCTTTAGTCATTTTCTCTTAAAGTTTTTCACTTTTTGAGGTTTGTTTGGACTGTAACTAAGCCGCAAATTAATTAATGTTTGACTTAGCCTAACTAAGCTTGACTAATGCAATTCTCAGCTTTGTCTATTTCCGAAAATATAATAATAGGTCGAAAAAAAAACGTGTAGGTTCAAGTATTACTTGGGAAATATTTTTGCAGCATGTGAGGAAAGACCACCCGCATTTATAAGAGTTTTTTTTTTTTTTTTTTTTTTGAGTTGCTAAAAAGTTGGAGAGGGAAAAACATAACTTTCTCTCTCCCCATCTCTGCTGCTTTTCTATGAGATTAAAATCTTTGAAGGCATTTCATAAATATGAAAAATGATGACTACCAACTAAAAAATACAACAACAACAAGAAGAAACAGGGCAAAAAACTTGATAAGGAGCGCCCAAGACAAAGATGGAGTATCTGAGGGAAGGAGACTACGAGTTGAGTCTTTGTGTTGGGGGTGGATGGGTTGCTTGAAGTTGAAGTTGAAGAAATGTTAATATTTATTGAAAACATAAAACTTTAAGGGCAGCCTGCGTATAGAGAGAGAGAGAGAGAGAAAGACAGACAGTAAGAGCGAGCCTTGCGAGTTAAGTTTGCTTAAGTTGACTTTCCAGTTACTTTATGGTATTTTTTATTTTACCAAAAAATTTAATACCAAGTTTTTAGCTTTATTTTGCTCATCTACATGCACAGGAATTTACGTTTAATTTATCGGCAACATTATTATACATATTAATTTAAATTTCTTTTCATCTCTTGACTTTAATATTTATTTTGTCGTTTCTATTTTTTTTTTTTGTTTTTTATTGCCAGACAACAAAGCCCAAATTTCATAAAAAAAAGCCAAGTAGTATATAATAAAAAAAACGGCTAAGCTCACACATAAGACAAAAGCGCAATTTGTTATTTAATGAAACTGAAAATGAAATAAGTCTCGACAATGCTGCAGGAATTGTGCGAGGACCAAGGTACACACACGCAGCACACACACACACACACACACACACACACATGTACACAAAGATACATAGATACATCCTGCAGTAGCTAGAGATGAAAGCATTAACACAGCGCATGCTAATAGCATGTGCAGACACACGCACACACACACACACTTGGAAGAGCGTAAAAGGAACTGCCAAAAAAAAAAGAAGCAGCTAGTCCATATATTACGTCGAGTCCTGAGCTACTCTCTCTCGCTGCCTTTGATTGCTATCAGACAACAACAACGAGAGCTGAGCTCGTAAAAATCTACAACAACAACTATGGGTAGGTAGGGCCCCTCAACACAAAATATGTGTCTTTAGACAGCAACGAAAAAAGAAGAAGAAGAAGAAGAAAACACAAGCTAATAAAGCAAAGCGCAGCCTGATGATATTTTCACCTATATAGCATACCCCCTGCCTCCTCATCCCTCTCCTCCTCCTTCCTCTGCAATTTTCTTATTGTTGTTTAAGTAGCGCTAAGTGAAAAAAGTTGTATTTCATCTGAGCTAAGACAATTTTCCAACATGCTTTGATACTCCCCATGAAAACTTGTAGAAAAAGTTCAGTTTTCATTTTTTTTTTTTTTTTTTTTTTTATATGATATTTTCAACAACAGTTCAATTTTTGGAGAGTTGTTTCATTGGATTATTGGCTTTGCATTAGCTGGGTAAATATAATGGAATATTTGTTAAAAAACTTTCCACAAGTTTTCAACAAGTTTTAGCCATTTTTTTAGCTTTAAAGCTAACATATGTAGCAAATTTTTTAGGCAAATTGTAGTTAAAGCTAGACTACAGTTATATACAAAATTTAATTTAGATCTATAGTCGCTTTCGAGTTGTGTCGATTAAGTCATGAAATCAAATAGCTAATTTGATCACTTTGATTAGGCTGGTTGTATAGAGCATCGGTTTTTTTTTGTTTATGGCTAAACTAAATTTCAGCTTAAATCTTTTTTTTTTCCACGAAATTACCACGATTTCCCAGGGCGGCCGAGGAGGAGGAGACTCTATCGAGAGTCGGTTCGGTTCGGTTCGCGACTCATGTAATCGATAGGTTGCATTTGATGGGTTGATTGCTTTGATTGCTCCAAACCCGACGCTATACGTAACGTAATTAAACTCAACTCGAGCCCCATCAAATCGTCTGACAGCTTGTTAAAATATCAGAAAAAGAGGAGGGAGTAGAGGGGAAGCAGAGGGGCAGAAGAGAGCGAGAAAGAGAGGGAGTGGAGACTTGTAACATGGTTGCATTGCATTTTGGTTCTTCGGCCCACACCAAATGGGTTGGGGATCGTGTTGAAAAACCTTTTCTCTACCCTCCTCCTCCCCTCTTTTGCTGAAGAAGCAGCTACAAAACGTAGAAGAAGAGGAGGAGAAGGAGGAGGAGTAGGAGAAGAGACACAAATGACAATGACAAGAGAATTCGCCCCCACACAAATCGCATACACATTTGTCGCTTCAACAGGCACCAAGAGACTGAGTTAGAGAGTGGGAGAGAGCAGAAGAGAAGAGAGGGGGAGAAACGAGTAGACTGTCGGGTAGAAAGTTAAATTTCGTTGCGCTTGAGTGGAAGAGTTAAGCTTGAGAACACGAAAAAGAGATCAACCCAAGAGATCCAAGAGCCTAGACCCGCCGCCACACACATGCAACATCATCTTGGGTGAGGGGAACAAACCGTTGGAAGCGGCAAGCGGGTAGGGGGGGGGGGGATATCTCACATCATCGGGGGGTTAGGCTCGTTAACGTTTGCCCGAATTTTCAAGAGGTGTTAAAAAATAAGAAAAACAACAACTGCAGAGCGAGAGAGAGAGAGCGAGAGAGCTTTGATCAGCTTATCTCGTTGACTGCGGCTGCTGAAGATCGTAAAAGGTTTTGCATTTCAAATGAGGCAACGTAGGTAGCTTCTTTTTCGGGGCATGCCCCACAGAGAGCGATAAAGTCAAAGCGATAATCCCAACCCTCTCCCTCTCTCTCTCTCTGTCTCTCCCTCTTTGGAGGCGAGAAGGCATTTGCATGCCAAATGAGGGAGACGAGTTGCAGCAACACGATGACAGCTCGCTAACTAGTACATATATGCACTGAGAGAAAAAAATGCTGATTCCAAAAGTTACAATCGGAAATATGCTATTATTTATCGATAAACGTGTTGGCAGATCGGCGGCTTTGATTTTCCAATTTAAAACAAGGAAACCTAAGAGAAACCTAAGAAAGATAAATTAGGCTTAAATATTTTCTTTCTTTTATTTATCTATTTCCCTATCTATCTATATATCTTCTATCGATAACCAAAAAAGCTATCGATACACGCAATATTTTTTTGCATTTTATTTATTACCTTTACTAAGCATTATACGTATTTTATTTACTTTTCTTTATCATATCGCCTGTATTTCTTCCATTCTCCCCCGCACATTCGCACATTGTCTTCCAGAATCTCAGCCTGTTCTTCGTTGCAGTCTTCGCTTATTTTATTGTCATATCCATCAGCATGGCGCTGGCTGTGCAACGTTTTACACATAATAAAGGCGTCAAGAGCGCCATTATAATTATCAGTCGCATGAGTTGTACCCACTAAAATTACCCTCTCTCTCTGTCTCTCTCTTTCCCTCCCTCTCTGCCTTTCTCTCTCTCAACTGCAGCCATTAAGAAGTGCAACAAAAACACTAAATATGAAAATAAGCAGTGGCGTGGACAGGGGGGGGAGGGAGGGGGCGGCTCTGCAAAAGTTACAGAGAGCTCATAAAACGAACGGCAACTTTCCGAAAAAAAGAGAGAGAAGTACGTAGAACCAGTAACACCGAAACGAAAAACTATTACAAACAAAGTGCACTCTCCCCCCCCCTCTCCCACTCTCTCCCTCCTCCCCCTCTTTCTCTCTCCCTCTCTACCATCTGGCACGGGTGTTGATTGGCATGTTCGGCTGCCCCTCTCGTGTGGCACTTGCCAGCGCAATTAGGCGGCCATTGCACTTGTCTAGGCTGCCATGACTGCTGCTCCTCCTCTCTCTCTCTCTCTTCCTCTCCCTCTCTCTCTCTCTCGCTTACATTTGCCGTTGAAATTTTGATGGCACGACAAAAGCACAGCAGCAGCCGCAGCCGCGGAGAATGTTGCGCTTCTTCATTAGCAAATGCATTCTAATAAGTGTGGTATCAACTTACCCCCTCCCCCCCTGCTCCACAGCTTCCCCCCTGTGACAGAATTCATTTACACTTTTTTCTAGCTTTTTTTCTCGCTTTTTTTACCAATCTATATTATATGTAACAGCAGTAACGCTACTTATAGGAATTCTTTGTTTAAAATCAGCATTTTTATGGATTTTACAACACTGACATTTTGGCCAACACTGGCACGTCTGGTCACACTGTTTTGCAAACAGTTTGTACGCTTTTTAAGTCTGTCATGTCCAGCTAAATTTGATATGAATTAAAAACTCTAAAGAAGTAGAGAAATATCTTTTATTATTACTTCACTTACTAGATCTTCAGTTTCTCTTGCTTTCCTACGTTTTCCAACACTTGTAAGCTATCTAAATTTACTATATAATCTTTAGCATATATATTTATAGTTTCCAAGCTCTAAGCCTTAGTGTATACCAAAAAGATACTAAATATTATCATTAATCTTTTTATTTTTCAATACTTTAAGTAATACTTCTACTTGCTGACTATTTTTGCTTTCTCCAAACACGCCAAAGTCAGCAAGTTCCATCTAGAATATGCATGATATATACCAAAAAATGCTTTAGTATTTTTTCAGTATTTCTTTTTTTTTTTTGCATTTTATTAATAATGCAAAAAAAAAAGAGGAAACGCTTAGTCAAGTTATTGAACTCCGCTGCTGGCTGAGAAAGAAATCATCGCATCGCACAAGCATCAAAGCGAAAAGTATCTTTTGCCCATGCACATGCTAATGTCAATACGGGGCACACACACTCGAAGAAAGAGTGAGAAAGAGAGAGGGCGTGTGTGTGCGAGCGAGACAGATATAAAAGTATTTGCTCGAGATTGGAGGAACTGCAATTGAAATTTCTATTTGGCATAGCGCTTAAGTTTTATTTGCATTTCGCCTGGCAATGAATGAAAATTTGTACACACATGCAAATTGGCTGGAAAGGGGAGGGCAGGGAGAGAGGGGTGAGGGGGGAGGTAGACTGACAAGCCACATGACAAACTGGCTGCCGCTGCTTGTGCTGCTGCTGCTGCTGCCAACGTGACAACTGCAACAATAATTGGCACAGCGCCAGCTACTCAGCTCCATTGATGAAAAGCAGCCACAAAACAAGCCAACAAAACAGCTATAGCTATATCAGCCAGCCAAGCAAGATATAGCCATAGCTAAAAGCAGAGAGATATATACGAGCTAGCTACAAATCCAGCTATAGCCTACAGCGCTCTCTGCTCTCCAACTCATTCGCCTCGATTTAAATTTAGCCACTTCAGTTTCCGCTGCAACTTCTGCCTCTCCCTCTCCCACTCTCTCTCCTCCTCTCTCTCCTGCTCCCTTTTTTATATGTTTATTTTTTTTATATACCCTGTAAAGAAACACACACACAGCAGCATGCCTGTGGCATGTGTGTGCAGTGATAAAGTTTATTTTCAACAAGCAAATCGATTGAAGTTCATTGAGAGTTCTCTGTGAACCAGGGGGAGGAAGTCTATTAGAGAGATAGAGTTGTTAAATTTCATCTAGAGACTGTAGTATATTATATTTTTAAATAGAGTTGTGGTTGATTGGGAATATTATTGAAGAATGCATAAGACTGGCATATAAAGTGTAATTTCTCAGCTTCTTATTTACAGTATCTACTTCAGTTCTACTCAATTTTCTCCACTTTACAGGGTATCTAACGCCTCAAACTCAACATACACATTGTTTTGTATATAAATAAAAGTAAATGAAGTGAAATATTTTGTCGACTTCCGCTCGTAATCACCAATTAGTAATGCCACACTGACAAATATGCCAAAGACAAAAACGAAAATGCCGAAAACTTTTTGGAAACTGCACAAAGGCGCGCGAGAGGGGGGGTTTCCAGGGGTGGTGGGAGTGGTGGCAGGGGTCACTTTGATATATTATTTCTAATAAATTGCTAAAGTCAAAAGAATCTTGCAAATGGGCCAAAAGTTGGGTCACACTTTCGTTTGAGGCAGATAAAGATGGCAAGAGGGAGTAGCAGGCAAAGAGGGAGATAGGGAGAGAGAGGGAGATAGGGAGGGAGGGGGAGAGATAGAGAGGAAGCTGGCGAGTGGGTGTCCCCGTTCATCATTAGTCAAAAAGGCAGATGCGCTACTAAATTCAAATGAAAATGCTCAACGCATTCAATCGATGCGCAGGCTACAGATACGCAGATACACAGATACAAGTATACAGATACAGATACAAAGATACACAGATACATCTATACAGACACACAGCTACATTGTCAAATCTAGCAAATCGAAGTGTATTCATTGGAACCAGCAGTGCCAACGCAGAAATCCCTAGGGAGCAATTTCTGTGAGCGACAAAAAGGCAATAAAATTCACGCTGTATCTTTGTATCTGTATCTTGTATCTTGTATCTATTACTCGCGTGTCCGCTACAGCGTGTATCTTTAGCCCAAGAAAAAAAAAAAGGAAATGGTCAAAAAATTAAAAAAAAATAGGCAAAAAAAAATATATATATAAAAGACTACGCCCCTTATGCCTTTTGCTACTTCAACTCGAGATCGGCTTTTTTTATTTTTTCTGTTTGCTTTACGTTTGGCTGCTTCTTTGGTTTCGCACTTTTGTTTTATTTTTTTCTTTTTTTTTTTTTTTTTTTTCTTGAGGTTTTGGATTGGTCAACATGCACAGCGCCAATCAATCGATTCGCCTCTCTCTCGCCCTCCCCCTCCCCAAACCTATCGCATTCTTCTGTTTCGCTGTGCAAATTCTTAAGTAAAACGACCTTTTCCCGCTTAGCTTTTTTCCGACTTTTCCCCCGTTTTCTTTTCACATTAGATCAAAGCGTTGCGCATGCAAAAGCGCTTGGGAAATGCGCTCAAGTGTTCCCCGTACCCCTACCCCTACCCCAACCCCTACCCCTATACCATGTGTTCCCTTTGATTTTCGAGTGGGTGTGTGCGACTACGATGAGGTGAGGCGACAATTCCCCGAACTCTTGACAAGAAGAAGAACAACAATGTTGCCTTTTGGGGCCACCAAATTGGCTTTTCTCATGACATTTCATTGGTTTTTAATTTCGCGCCCCAGTTCTTTATTCTTTTTCTCTATCCTCCCCCCCCCCTCCATTTCTTCTTTGGTTTAGCTGGGGTTAAGCACTCATGCTCTATTTGAGGGCTACCTACCCCCTGTCTGTCTGTCCCACCTTGATTTAATTTGTGATCATTAAAAACGCTTAAGAATTATAAAAAAGAAAAAGACAGAGAGAAGAAGAATTTAATAGCGTGTCTTAGCCGGAAGAGCACGTCGAGTGTTTGGACAGTTTTAGTGCTTTTATGACTCCTCTAACATGTGTTTCCATCTTCATTCTTATTCTTTTTTAATTATAGCACATGTTTCCGATTATTATGATGCCTGCCCTGTGGTCTATAAGCATACAGTATCTTGAGTTTTTCTCATATTATAGATTGCTTTGTAGACACCTGCCCTTTTTCCCCTTTTTTTTACTTTTGCTTTTTCCCCCTGTCCAGGGGTCTTACATGACAAATTTTTAGGAGACTTTGGCATGATTTTTGGCTCAAAATTAAGTATCTTCCAAAACACGTTTAAACACTTGTTTAGTACTAATTTTAACCTCCTTAATCGATTAAAACTAAAAAACTCGCAATTTAAAATTTTGAAAACAAATTTTCTCTGAAAAATCATATTACAAAAAATTTGTGAATATGTCGAAAATTTTGAAAAGTTTTATAATAATAATATTTACATTTAGGACCGCTAAGGTGTTCAAAACTTAAACAAAATGTCATTACGCATAAAAATATGCTGATTTTTAAGAAAGTTATGATGGCTGAAAGTCGGCTTCGGAGACCCTACGAGGGTCTTACATGTCATATTTTTCAGACATTTTGAGATGAATTTTGGGCAAAAATTAAGAATCCTCCAAAACACTTTTAAACACTTGTTTAGTGCGTATTTTAAGCTTCTTAATCAATTAAAAATAAAAACTCGCGACTTAAAATTTTGAAAAAAAAAAATGTTCCAAAAAATCATAGGGGGACCCTTACTCACGGATCGTAAAAAATTAAATTTTTTTTTTTTTTTTGAATTTCTATATACTTAAATATGGAATAACTAAGGAAGTGAAAACTTAAACAAAATGTCCTTCCGCTTGAAAATAACTTGTTTTTGAGTCAAGTTATAACAGATGGAATATGCAGCTTTGTAGGGCAAAGGGTACAGGGTAAGGTAGTTTTATTTGCCTTTTTCCCAGTATTTCTTTCCTATGTTTTGCCCATGTCTTTACACTTGTTTTTCCTTTCTGTATTACTTAGAAAATACTTCTAATTCCACTTGCCACATTACAATTAGGCGTCTATTTCAACTGCTACGAGGCATACGCAACTGTCTCTATTGCTCTCGCTTTACACACGCTCTATATAGCCCTCTCTTTCACACACACTATACCTCTCTCTCTCTCCCACACTCTCTCTGCGTCTCTGTCTATCTACATTTTCGCTTTCCACCGCTGTAGTAGCCGCAAATGCCAAAAACTGCACGCGAATTTCATGTAATGTCTTTGCGGTTGTTCTACACCTTCCCACAGTGTTGCCACACAGTCTCTCCCCCTCTCCCCCTCTCTCTCTCGCTCACGCATATTAATGAAAATCGTTTAAGTGTTTTTATGTCGAGGAGGAGGAGGAGCGGGAGGAGGAGGAGGCGGCACGCGCGCATAAATATCAGAGGCAGAGAAACACTCAATGAAAATTAAAGCAATTTCCTGTGCCAATTTGAAGATGCTAAATTAAAATGCGAATGCAGTGCAGAGCAGGAGGGAGAAAGACGTGGGGAAAAAGAGAGAAAGAGAGGCAGATATAGCTATAGATACAGCTATAGATACAGCTACAAATACCAAAAAACCGCCATTCATAGATATTTAATTAGCAAACAGCAGTGCGAAAGGGAGACAGCAAGAGCAGGAGAGAAAGAGAGAGGGAAATAGACCTAGAGAGTGAGAACGAAAGGCAGCTAGTGTGTGAGCGAGACAGGCAGCTAGAGAGCGAGACAGACAGCTGGAGTAATGTAAATTGGCAGCGGTGTGCAGTGTCAACGTCTCCGTCTGGGGACGACGTCGCGGTGGCGGTGGCAACAAAGTCAATGAAGATGAGCACTTCCTGCAACAAAGCGACAACAACAACAACAAGAGCAGCAGCAGCATCCACAGAAGTAGAGGCAGAAAGAGAAAGAGAGAGAGAGAGAGAGAGCGGGGCAGGCAAAGGAAGCGCATGCGAGCGAGTGAGGCAGAGGCAGACGAAAATTTTTAATCGAGTGCAACATCATGAATGGCAGAAGCCGCCGCTGTTTGTTTGTGCCACTGTGCGTGTGTGTGTGTACCACTGTGCGTGTGTGTGTGTTTGTATCTTTTATACGAATGAGTTAAATGCTACGCTCGAGTTGAGTGAGTGATGCATCCCAGGGCGCATCCGTAAGATAAACAGGCGCAGCACGCAACGTTTAACTTTTAATTTGCAGCTGCAAGCAGTGTGTATCTGTGTGTGTGTCTCCATGTGTGTGTGTGTGTAGTAAGAGGCACCCACAACACACACACACACACACCGCAAAGGTCATGGGCACGCAACGTTGAGCAAATTTAATGCTTAAAATCATTAAAAACACACATCTTTGCATTTACGTGCAAAAAATACCAAAGCGCAAAAATACTAAAACCATATCAAAAACAGAAAAAGAAGAAGAAGTTAGCAAGTGCCCAAGACGAAGTACCAATGCACTCGAATAGTTTTACAGCAAATGCCATTAATCACATTATGAATTTAAAATTTCAGGCAAAAATACGCAATACAACACAAAAAATACGTTTATTTCTGAAATAACCCACTAGATTTCTCTCATTTCTTTATAAAAAACATATTTAGCTTTCAGATAAGTAGCATACCAAATTTCATCAACATAACACCACAGCAAGTCGAGTTACTATAGGTTAGTACAGCTAAAAGTTGTATATACTGCACTTAAGCATCAACTATGTCTTCATCAACTGTTACATACCTCATATCGTTCGACATACACACCACACATACCCTATAAAAAGATTTATACCACAGGAAGCGAAAAGGAAAAACAGGGAGCCGCCAGTTTGTCTGGCAGTCGAGAGATATATGAGCAGAAGATATGCATTTAAGCGCAAACGAAAACAGTGTTGAAAGACAGAGAAAAGGGAGGGAGGAAGAAAGACAGAACTGAGGTAAATCCGCAGGGACAACACATGCTCGCTCGCCCTGCTGATATGAAACATTTTCCAGGAATCGAAAAATATCTGTATAATATTTTAAAATCGCCTTAACTTGCTGATCCCAAGAAATCAAAATTATTTTGTATTGTTTTCTTTGCTTATTTGCACTTAAGATCAAAGAGCGAAAAATTCCATTTTGACTTGAGATCAGCTAAAAATTTGTTCAATTTGGCACAGAGAGTAAAAATTGTAAACAAATTAGGGGAAAATTGTAGAAAATTTTCATAAATTCCAGCGAAAAGTTGAGCTAGAAAGAGATAGAGAGAGAAGAGCAGAGAAAACAGACTGCATGCCTCTATTAATAGTAGAGCAGACAGTGGACCTCTTGAAGATGTGGGCCAGCGAATGAGAGAGGAGTGTAAACTCAACACGCTGTTGTTATAGAACATTGCCTAGAGAGGATGGTGGAGGGGCAGGGGCAGGGGGTTAGGCACTTCACAGCGAGGCTTGAGGCCAATTCAAATCAATGTAATTACGCACACAGACTGGCATCAAAAAAAAAAAAAAAAAAAACCATTCTAAATGATTCAACTTGCACAACACTTGAGGCGACCCTCGAAAATGCGGCAAAATGAATGTGCGTGCATGGCACCCGCACACAGCAGAGCTTAAAGCAGGGGCGGGGCCTAAGGGGGGGGCCGGGTAGAAGCGAGAGTTCAAGAAATATTTTCACATTTTCTTTTATTATTATTATTTGTATTTTTTTTTATTTTTTATTTTTGAAAATATTATGGAAAAACGCAGCAGCAGCAGCCATCAATTTGGGCATTCATAAAATGCTCCCACTCAATTGAAGCCAATTGAGCTAATCATTTGCTATTTAAATACGGGACAACAAACACACACAGCTGCTGAGATATATATCTATAGATACAGTAGCCAGTTGCAGATACAGATACTCAGGGCAAGAGATACAGATACAGATACAGATGCAGATACGTAAAGAGGCATCAAAATGCAGTCAAGCACAACAAACGCTCGAAAAAAAAATGCAGCTTTGATAGGGTGAGAGAAAGAGGGGGGAAGAGAGGCGAAAACCAGGTCAGGTAACGCAGAGAGGGGTCTAGAAACAGGCAGGCAGGCAGGGGGAGGGGGGGCCTAACCATATGAGTGCAACGTGCTCAACAATCACAAACGCGCTGCCACTTCAATTCGACCCACACACGGAAGTGAAAAGTGCGAGTTAGGGGCCCCTCGCCGAACCTCTTCTGAACCGCTCCTGTAAAGCACATGAGTGCCAGATAGAGATAGAAAGAGAAAGAGAGAGAGAAAGAGGGAGAGCAAAAGAGACATGCTTAACTTTATTTGGCAGCAAAGTGTTGACACTAAACAGCAAACACTGATGAAGAGGCTGACAAAAAGGATTCACAGGCAATCGGAAGGTGTGTCGAGTGTGTGTGTGTGTGTGCGTGTGAGTGTAGGTGTGTGTGTGCGAGTAATGAGCAACAGGAAGTGCGAGCGAGAGAGAGAGAGAGAGCAAAACTGGGATAAGCTCTTTAGCAGCTGAGCGGATCAAGAGAAATACTAAACAAACTTTGAAAAGTGGGGCAAAAGGTGCAGGTAGAAAGATTATAAAAAAGAAATGGGATAAGGCAGTAGGATATTAAGGAGAGTGCTAAAAGAAGAGGGAGAGAAAAAAGGAAAGAGCACCAAACAGTAGAAGTATTTTAATGAGAGGTAAGAGAGAAAGAAAGAACGATAGATTATAAAGATTTAAATAAAAAATAGAGTGATAGACTGAGATATAGCCAGATATAGGGCGAGATCAGCTAGACAGAAATATATCATATATTGCCAGATAAAGAAATAAGGCTTGTTTTTTTTTTTAAAAAGAGAGCTATATATAGCTCGATAGCATCTTACTTTGCAGTAGCAATTAAAGTTCTCCTTTCATTAGTCTCACCCTTTCTTATATAAAGCACACTCAGGCACACCCAGCTTTAAGTAAACCCTTATTCCTGCATATATTAACTGCATTGCCTTCTCCTCAACACCCTCTCTCTCTCTCTCTCTCATTCCCTCTCTTTCTCACCCTGTAAAAAGTTCTGTGCCAAGTCTCAAAAACTGACTGCCAAAACGTTTCACAACATCCAAAGTTGACCTCGTTTTCAGAGCCCTCCCCCCAAAACTACAATTCATAACCCTACTCTCCCTATACCATTACTAGCCTGAGTGCTGCCGTTTGCGCCTTTTTCCCGTCAGATCTGGCTAGTATTGCGCGTTTAAATTTACTTAAGTAAAGTTAGCCTTTTTTCAGCTTTTTTTTGCTATGAAATTTCAATAAAATTCTTTTTTATTTATTGATCATTTTTATATGTTTCTTTAGCTATTTTATGCTTCCATTGGCAAATATTTTTCTAGCATTTTTTTTTCTGCATAATATAGCTATTTTTGGCAACACTGTTGCTGCCATTCTCCTTTATGAGCGGGGGCTAACGACATTAAATTATATTTTATGAGTAAATTTTTTAAGTTTGTGCACAAGTTTTGCAAAATAGGAACATTAGACAAGATGTAGTATATAACAGCTGAATAACTATATATATATATATATAGATATAGTAACTGCATATATCATATACAGTCGAGTGCAAGCTTAGCACAGTTTTTTGGCCAGCGTCCATCGAGAATGGCAAACAAAGCCATTAACATAAAGCTGGAGAGACAGACCGTGGAGTGGGCTGGGGGATGTGGGGATGGGGCGTGGCAACAAAAGGATGTCATTTGGCAATTGGCATTTTGAACTCTTTCGCTTTGGCTTTGATTTTATTCAACTGCCACGCCCACTCACACAGCAGCAGCAGCAGCAGCAGAGACAAGTGCATTGATGCGTTCGCATTTTCTATAATAATTTTGCTAGGGTTCTTTTTCCATTTCCACTCTTTTTTTTTTGTGTTTTTCCCTCTGCAAGTCGATGCGAAAAGTTTTCAATTGCTCTGGCGTCACTTTTTGATTGCTTTGATATGTTTTTCTCGCACATTTTCCCCAGCCTCAATTCATGACAAAAGTTTTTCGGCGCACACACACACACACACACACAGCCAGACAATGGGACAGACAGACAAAAGTCGAGCCAACTTTCGCTTTGATTTTTTTCCCCTTTTTTTTGGGTAAATGTGTTTGGTTTGGTTTTTGGAAATTTTGCAATCCACTTGCAGGCGGAGGTGGAACTGCAACCCTCTCCCAGCTTGCAGTTATCCTTGACTTGACAGAAAAATGAAAGTTTAATGCGTTTGCCAAACACAATTTTCGCAAATTTCTTCCACTATACCACATTCATAGTTCTCTATACCTCTTTATCTGGAATCTTTTTCTGTGGTTAGAGGTCCTATCAAGTGTACTATATGTCAAATTTTCATATGATTTTTGGCCAACAATTGAGTATCTTCAAACATACTTCAAAACACTTCTATATTAACAATTTCAATTAAAAGTAAAAACTTGCAATTTAAAATTTCGAAAAAAAAAAAAATTATTCTGAAAAATCATAGGGGGGACCCTTGTCTAAATGTCGAAAATTTGCAAAACTTCTATATTTTAATTTTTTAAATATAAACTCACTAAGGTGGTCAAAACATAAGCATAATGTCATACCGCATAAAAATATCTTGATTTTTAACAAAGTTATGATGACTAAAAATGAGGCTACGGGTCCCCTGCGAGGGTCTTACATGTCAAATTTTTAGTCTACTGTGACATGATTTTTGGTCGAAAATTAAGTGTCTTCCAAAACACTTTTAAACACTTGTTCAGTACTAATTATGACCCCAGCTATCAATTAAAATTAAAAACTCGCGATTTAAAATTTTGAAAAAAAAATTTTTTCAAAAATGATAAGGGGGGACCCTTACCTAAAAATTTCGAAAAAAGTCGAAAAATTTCAAAAAGTCCATTTTGATATTTTTTAGATGCAGGATGACTAAAGATGTCAAAAAACAAACAAATTGTTATTCCGCATGATAATTCCATGATTTTTAACAAAGTTATAGTCTGGGGGAATGATAGAAATAATCGTTTAAGCCTGAATACAGCCAAATTAAGTTTGCTAGCCAGATCTATCTCTTGCTGTATGTAATTTCTCTATATATGTATAATTCTTAATTTTTTTTTTACATTAACATTCGTTTTTTTTCCAGCCGCGCCGGAAAATGTGTGCGTCTGTGCGGAAATTGCATTCTCTTCTCTAGTTTTTTTTTTTTGTTTTGAGTTTTCCCTTTTTGCTGTTGTTGTTGGCGAACTTTTCCCCTTTTTTTTACATATTTTTTTTTTTCTTTTTCTATCGTCTATTTGCGCTTCCCACTTCTGTTCGGCACATTATCCCGGCCGCCTTTAGGGGCAAGTTTAAATGGTTTAAAGTGCTTATAATGCAAATATTAAAATGGCCAAAGGGACGCGTTGGTCCAAAGTTAAGCTGCCAAAGTATAAAGAAAGTTAAATCGCAGGAGTAAACGAGAAGGGTATAACAGAAAGGCAGAAAGAGAGAGAGAGAGAGAGAGAGAGAGAGAGGGCAATAGTAGTTGCATATTAGTTGCAACTGACGCATAAAGCAGGCGAGTTAACACAGCCGGAGCGCTTTAACGGTCAATAAAACTGAAAATATTTGCGATTATGTTGCCTACAAGGAAAAGGGAGCAGAAGAGAAAAAAGAGGAGAAAAAAGAGGAGAAAGAAAAATAAAAAGAAACAGGCTACAGAGCCTTCTGTTTGAAGCAGGAAATTGACAAACACAAATATTCCTTAAATTGTTTGACAGTTAATACAAAATACAATTAATTTACTGCAAGCAAGACTTAAACCAGTTGGGAATTATAAGCAAAAACCGTAAATTAATGCGTTAGCCATATGTATTCTGCTATTATTTTGTTTTGTTGTTACTTTCGTACATTTCTAGAGTACTAATCTCTTGACAGCTTACTATTTCAGCTCAGCATAGCTACGATCTTACGTATTACTTCTCTAAATACCCTGTAGTTACATTATCTTAAAGTTATTTAATCTTTATCTGTCCCAAAGGGTATCTGCTAGTAGTGCAAGCATTTTCGCCCACTCCCATTCAGTTCGTATTTCAGCTTTATACTACAATATAATAGAAGCTTATACCTTTTTCCCACAATTGAAAACGGACACCTCAGGACAGGACGAACACAAGCCCAGCGAGCGCGTGGCAGGAGAGGCAGGGTATGGGGGAAAGGGACAGACAGAGAGTGAGGAAAAACAAATAGAGGAATCTTTAATCTACAAATTGAATTTCCCTACATGAAACACACACATACACATACAAACACACACACAACGAAACATTTCTTTTAATTGCCGCACAGCCTTGCGACTTTGTTTACATTGACCGGAGCTGGGCTAGGCAGGGAAAGGGGAAGGGGAGGAGGCAACAGGGATACAGGAGGTATACAGAGATAGAGAGGGAAAGCGCCGGGGACTACTATTTGTAGCCCCTGGGCGACGAATTTGTTTGGCTGTCAAATAAAACAAGACGCATCAAATTATTTCAAATTTATCGCGCTGCGCCCGGCAAAAGGTGAACGACAATGACAACGTAGTCAGATATCGAGGGTATATCCTGGCAGTGAGGTCTGTCGAGTCCTGGCAGCTGCTGGCTGGCTGAATGAAACAACCAACCCCCGTGTGGATATCCACAGTTCCAGCTCAGGTAGAGAACGAGACAGGGAACACGAGCGATGCGTTGTGCACATTTGCCACAGATTCGTACCGCAAAATGACAGTCGAATGGGCAACAAAAACGATTAATGGCCCTGGGCAAATGTATCTACGTCTATCTATGTTTCTATATATTTATGTAGCAATGTATCTGTAGCTCTATCTGTATCTACTACTACTACTATCGTACTACCAACTGCCTTTGCTTTGGTTGGCAAATCAAAATTATATTTTGACACGCAGCAAATGGGTAAAACTTGCAATTAGTTGGCCACACTGCACATGCCACAGCGTTACAGGCTAAAAGATACACACATCCAATGCCAGACAGATACATTTGTACTTTATGGACTTTGCTTTCTTTGTTTCCCTTCATTTTTGTGGGTTAATGGCACTTTAAACTCGCCTCGACTCGACGCAGACAGGAAGCGGCGGCGCGTACATGAAAGTATCTCAGTGCCACATTTAATGTATCTTTTGCTCTCTTTTCAGGTATCTTTCGAAATGGCTTTGATTAATATTTGGCACGCAACAATGCAATTTACTCCAAGGTTTTTTCTTTAGCCAAATCATCAAACTATATATCCGTAATAGGCAAACAGATAGCTCTGTCTCTTGCTCTCTCTTACTCTAACGAGGGGCGTGGCATCCAAAATTTAAAATAAAATGTTGAAGCTTATTTAGCAGTTATCAAGCTAGACTCATGCTGAATTTGGTATCTCTAGCTTTAAAAATATCAGAGATACGTGTGTTTGAGTATATGAACAGACAGACAGACAGACAGACAGAGAGACAGGCAGGCAGAGGGACAGACATACAGAGGGAGAAACAGACTGATAGAAAGACAGACAGAGCCAGAACATACTTGGTTAACTCTGCTAGATCTCTCTTCTTTTAGTTACATTTGTACTAAGTTAGTATACCCTTTTCTGAAGCTTTATACAAACTTATAGGGTATACAAAAAAAAAAAAAACATCTTAGGCGGCCAAATGAATCGGAATGGACATTTATGACTCAGTTCAGCATTTTTTTTCAAGGCTCGACTGGGGATCGCTGCGCATAAATCAAAACCGAAAATGAAAACGAGAATGCGAATGCGGATACGAATGGAAAAGGTGAAGATAAAAACGAAACGAAACGAAGCGCTTAAAATGCAATTTAGACGATGCAATTAAGTCGTCGAACTATGGTCAACCGTGTGGACCAACTGATGACTAGGCGTGCTACTTCTCTCTATCTCTCTCTCTTTCTCCCTATTTCTGTCTCTTCCTGCTACTTTTTGGGGGGCACACCCTGGCACACACACACACACACACACACACAAAAGGCGAAACAAGCGCCGACTGATTTTTATCAACTAACCAAGCGTAACGCAGACAAACACTTCCTAAATCACTTGAGTCGTTCCAAACGTCGCTCCCCCGCCCACCCAGGGCTAAAGCAACCCTCCCTCACTCGCTCTCTCTCTCTCTTTCTCTCTGTCTCTTTTTTTCTCTGTCTCTTTCTCTGTGTCTGTGGCAAAGAAAAACGTTTCCTGCGCACATAAAACATAAATTATTTAATTTTTTTCTTTCGCTCTCAGTCTGCCCCACTCTCTCTCTTTCCTGCGCCTAGACAACGCCAGGGTGGAGGGGAGGAGGACAAAGGGGAGGCTATTGGGAGACAAAGACCATATATTTCATATAGGGGTAAGGGGCGGCGGGGGCGCGGGTTGCCGTTAGAGTGCGGCCCCCGTTATCGGTGCTCGCAATGAAAATTATGAAACACTTTCGCTCATTGACTTCATTAATTTATTTGGTATTTTGTATGCTTTGTGCCACGGTGCGTGTGTGCGGCATCGTAGTATCTCATGGATACCTTCGACTGGGATTTGAAACACCTTTTTCTTCCTTGTGTGTTTATGTCTGTCTGTGTTCTCTCTCTCTCCCTCTCCCTTGATGCTGTTCTGGCTTGCTTTTTTATGGCATTCGTGTTTTTTATGTGCCTCCTTTGTGTCTTACTTTACTCTTGGTAACTTCATTAAGACCATGTTGTTGCAGCTCGAATTTCTCTTGGCTCTCAAATGGACAAAAATATCAAATTCACGCCCCCAAAACAATTAATTCGAGTGCGGGCTAAAGTTACTAAAAACATCGTAATTATTCGATTCCTTTCGTATATATATCGTTTTAAGCCCAGTTCACACACAATTCAATCAAACTTGGAAAAACTTTACGACACACTCTCATAAGCAATTCTCTCACTCTCTCTCTCTTTTCCGACACCCTCTAGCTCTAGGAAATGAAAAACGTGCAGCATATGAAGACGAAGTTGGATGGAAGAAGGCGCCACGAAAGAAAAGATACAAAAGTGTGTGCTAGACTGTAGTATACCCGATTCTATGTTGAAAAATTGATTTTATTTCGTTTTACGTGAGGTGTAGCCAAAATCTAATATAAGCTTTATATGCAGGCAGCAATAAGACATATTGTCAGAAAATTTGATAGCCCTAGTTCTACCTATAGCAGAGATATAGTTGTTCATACAGACAAACAAGCGTAAATGACTATAACTACACGTTTTTTTAAACTTTTCAGAATTGTATACACTTTAAAAAGTCGAATATACATTTTCGTTTGACACACACTACGAATACCCTTCAACTCTATGCGTAGCGGGTATAAAAAGGCATATAGAACGAGGCGCAGCAAACGTTTTGCATAGGAAATGGGCAAAAGTCAACGCACAGCGCGAGTAGACGCAGGTGGAGAGAAAGGGGGAGGGGGCAGAGGGCGCCGAGAGGGGGTTCATCGGGACCGACAGGAATAATAAATATTCAGTTTAAGTAAATGGGCTTTTATCGCGCATCTCTGGGGTGCCATAATTTGCCATTTTTGCCTGGCAGTCTGCGCTTTTTTTTCCAGCTTTTCTTTTTCTTCTTCTTTTTTTTTGGCAGTTTCTTTGCAGGTTTCCTTCTTGCCTGCTGCTTCTAGAGGGGTTTTTTTTTTTTTTTGGCTGCCACACACTCGCAATTTGGCCGTGAGGCAAATGTATGTAATTGATTCAACAAACGATGGCGCAAAGGTGCCAAGAAACAAAGCGAAAAACTTGGCGACGCCACAGGAGAAAAACCTTAGGAGAAAAGCAGGAAAGAGAGGGAGTGAGAGAGAGAGAGAGAGAAACAAAGAGAGAGAGAGAAACAAAGAGAGAGAGAGAGAGACCGAGCAGTAGCAGTTGAAATGCTCTAGGAAAATGTGTAGAAATAGTTGGCTTTAAGATGGAAGGCTTTATTAAATTGATTTATTTATTTTACAGATTTAATAATAATTTTTAAAATATATATAAATAGTATTATTATAAATTTAAATGGTTTAATATAACATAAAATGTCTAGCAGCCTTATAATTAATTCTAAAACATTTTCCAATAATTCCCTTGTCTTTGCGCTCTCATTTCTCACAATTCTCCACTGATCTATTGCCAACGTTTTGCTGTAGCCAAAAAGCCACACAGGCAACATATCATTTTTTATGGCTGTATGGCATAAGTGTAATACCCTTTGTTATAGGGTACAAATAATCATAAAAATCGTTAGCAACAACAATTATACGCATAATATATTTTGCAATAAATATGCATAGGTCTACGGGAAATTGTAAAAAAAAGAAAGAAAGAGAAGAAGAAAGGAAACACACACAGAAGAGAAGCAGCAGCAAAAGAAGCAAAGTCACGCTCTCGACGACGACGACGACGACTTGGACTCCATTGCCGACTCCTCGTGGTCATAAAATGTGGAGAAAAGAAGAGAAAGAGAGAAGGGGAGAGGAACGAGGGAAATGGGTGTTGGAAGGGAGGAAATGGGGGGATGGCAAAGCGACGGCATTTTTGCGGCGGCAAATCACTTCAGCGCCTCGCAGCAACAATTTAGCTCATTTATTTTTATACATTTTAAGAAACAATAAACCGACGGCCCATAAAACACGCAGTTACAAAATGAAAATGATTTAAGACAATGACTACGAAAGCAGCAGCGCCACACCCCCAACTCCGCCCCATACCTCTATAATAATTGCAACGTTTTATAATACCAGTAGAAGCTTTGGTTGTGATTTACGAGCAAAAATTTAAGATATCTTCTGCGTATTTCTTGGTAAGTTCCCTCCCACTTGCTTGATTGACAGCCAAAGTAATTAAAGAACCAATCAAAAGAGCAAAAGGCCTTGAGATATATATGTAGAAATAGGTTTCGAATTTCACAAGAAATTTTCTCAAGTGATCTAGAAGATGTAAATTAAACCAAAACCTAACCTACAAATAGGTGTAAGCAGAGTAAAAATGGGGGAGAGCTGTAAAACTCAAAAAACAGACTGGAAAAGTCTTAAAGCAATTAAGAGAGATTAATGCAATATATAAAAAGCAAGATTTATAATATGTCTCAATACAGTGTGCAGGTTAAGACATGCTTTGACATGCACATGTAGGCAAGGATATGTATAATAAGCACAAGTTGTTAAAGATGCTTGCTCTACCTCTCCTCTATTTCTCTCTCTATCCAAGTAGCTGTCTAATTACAGCCGATTAGCGCCTGTAAGAGACTGTGAGAGAGCGTATATCTGTGTGTGTGTGTACTTATGTGTGTGTGTGTACTTATGTGTGTGTGTGTGTGTGTTTATGCAACTTGCAACTCATTAGTGACACTCAAATCGCCTGCAAGTTTGACACTCGACACGGCAAGCGCGCGCTCGCTCGCTCTCTCGCTAAGCCAGCTAAGTGAAGTTTGGCAACAACGCAACAGCAGCAGCCAACGTAAGCAACAATGCAATTTTCACAGGCATTTAAGCTGCAGCAGCGTGTCAGTCAGTCAGTCAGTCTTTAAATCGTGCTTCTTCTGCTCTCTCTCTCTCTCTCTTACTCTCTCTCTCTCTCGTTCCCTCTCTCACTCTCTGTTCGCAGTTCTTGCTCTAGTTTTTCCACGTAGCCGTAGCACTTTTGGTTCCCGGGTCTTTGGGTCTTCAGGTTCGGAGGCAACGTAAAATTTAATTAAGCTGCTTTTAGCTGTGCAACGTCTTAAGCTGCACAGCACAGCACAGCGCAGCACGCAGTCTCTACGCCGTGCTGGGGCAAATATTTTTGCAACCACAGCCACTTGACTCCTGTAGTGGCACTTTCTTCCTTTTTTTTTCTTTTTTTTTTTGCCATCGTCAGCCTTCGGCGCCTGCCACATGCTGCCGCATGCCACCTGTGCAGCAGCAGCAGCCTCCTTTCTTTTCCCCCTCCCTCTCTCTCTCTCTCTCTTGCTGTTCTTAAATGCTGCACAAAATTAGCTACTTTTTATCTCTCAGAGTCTTTGCAACAGGTTTAAGCTCAAATTTAACTTAAGACATCGCAATTACTATCGATCCCAGCGATAGTTGGCAATCGCAATTCCCTAATTCCATGTAATGCTCTTAGCTTTTGCGCAGGACTATCCACTGGCAGGCGTCTAACTACTGTCAGACGCGCTGTAACACAACTACATTGAAATTTATAAATTTCTACTTGCAATTCTCAACATGTTTAAGCTCAAATTGCACAGCTACGCGCTAATTTCTACATCTTTTCTTGCAATTCTCAACAGGTATAAGCTCAAATGTAACCATAAGCGATACGCTCGTCTCATTTAATTTCCATATCTTTATCACGCTGACTATCGTCAAACTATCGCTCAAACTATCGACTGCACACAGCTTTGCTTTAATCTCTTCTTCACCCTGTTTTCATAGTTTCTGTTATACGAATTTCTTTTTCATTCTCCATTAAAGAGATTTATGTGTCCCCACCAAATCTCTCTCTCTCCTCATCCCTTTTCTACAATTTCTTCACCCTTCCGCACGCTCCAATTCACTTTAATGTGCAACGCCATCGATTTTCATTTGAAAATTCGAATTTTTGAATTGTTGCTGCTCTTGTTTTTGTTTTTGTTGTTGTTTGTTATAGCTTTGGCTATTTGTTTACTTGACATATTAAAACAAAATAGAAAATTCCAAATAAATGGGAAAATCTGCTGCATATTTCGAATTCCCTCAGTGCGTGCACAACTGCTTTTTGTGGCTTACAAAAGGGAGGGAGGGATGAGGGAGAGAGGAATGAGCGAGTGAGGTTAGAGTTAGAGAGAGAAAGAGTAATCGAATTATATCAATCGTTTGAATCGACATCTTGAGTATGAAAAATTCTTGAATAGAAACGAAGACAAAAAAGCTAAAAAAAAGGGAAAAGTGCAAAACAATTTCAAGCATGAAATCAAATTTAGACTAAAACATTTCATGGAATTTTCTTCAAAACTTGATTTTCTTGAAAACATTTACACTGATTCAGGGCATACAAAAACAAACTATTCCTTTCTTTTTGCAAGATTTGGAAAATTTGATAAACCACATTTGGTTGGAAAAAGAAAACAGATACCCAAGAAAGAGAAGATGAAGAATGAAGCCTGCGGTACACGCACATCTTTTACCTGCCCTGCCTGGCGGCCTTTTCAAGTACGAGAGGGAAGAGCGAAAAGAAAAAACCACAGCAAGAGAAACAGAAACAAAAACAGAAAAGAGAAGAAGAGAAGAAGAAACAGCGCCAGCTTCAGCTTCAGCTTTAGTTTCTTTCAAGGCTCGCAAAACGCAAAATCAACAACAATAACGAACAGCGAATCAGTCGAGTGTTTGGAGGGGGTGAGAGTGGGGGGGAGCGTGGATAGCGAAGAGGTACTGCCAGTTGTGCTGATTCACAGCCAGGCCAAAAGAGGTGCCAAATGGGAAAAACTGGCCAACACACCGAAGCAAGCGGGCAAGCGAGCAAAGCAAGCTGTAGAGGAAAATAAACGATGTTGTCTATGACAAGGCATGACGGTAATGACGACGTTCCGACGTTCTCTTTGGACCCCTGCTCGGACCCCTGATGAAGTAGAGGCGGTGGATGGGAGGGCAGGGGCAGGGGCAGCAGGGAAGCAGGAGAAGACTCGTAGTAGCCAAGGATGTGAAGCTAGAAATGTGATACAGTAAATATGCAATAGGCTGGCAAAAACCACAACAAGTTTAGCCGCAAAAAGGCTAAGCTAGCTGTAACTTACAGCTAAAATAAATAGCTAAAAATATGGCTAAATATTTAAGTATATTTATATATATTTTTTAAAGAAATTTGCAATATTTTAAGCCAACTAACTGACTCAAAATGCAGCCTGAAAAATTAGCTGCAACTTGCCTGCAATTTTAGCCGCAAAAAAGCTAAGCTAACTGCAACTTACAGCTAAAATAAATAGCTAAATTTATAAGCATATATATTTTAAATTATTATCATAAATTTCAGTAGCCTTTTCCCCAGTTTAACTGTGCCATAACCCAACTAACTCTCACGCCTCGCGTCCAACCCAAATGTATCTACAACTTTTCTAGCCGTATCTTTAGCTATAAAGCAACAGTTTAGCTTGTTTCAAGTGTTGCAATTATCTAGCAGTCACTGTACCAGCTTTACCTGATACAACTGGACGCACGTTGTTCTTGTTGTTTTTGGCCGTTTTTTGTTGCTTTTTGCAGCTTGCTGTTGCTTCTTTTGCCTAGTGAAAATTTCGTTTTAGCCGCATCATTGTCGCTGTTGTTGTTGCCTTCACTCTGCTCTGCACGCTTTGTTTTTGGAATTTTTCAATTCAAGGTTTTTTGCCTACCTGCCCTGGTCCAAGAGACTTCACACCTCTCTCTAGAGAGCGAGAGAGCGAAAGAGAGAGAGAGAGAGAGAGGCGCACATTCCGCTGCCGTAGCCGTTGCGGCTGCTTCTGCACAATCATGCGAAGAGGAGGCTGAGCCGGCAGACGGAGACACGAGAAGACGAAGATGAGCGCAAGAGGGAGAGAGATGGAGAATGGAAAAGATACTCAAATCGCTGAGACCAGAACAGGCCCAGGCCCAGGCACAGGCAGAGGCAGGCGCTGACTGCTGCTATCAATGGCAGCCCCTTTTTAGGGTTTTGTTATTTTTCCTGCTGCTGCCTGTCTGCACTTGTTACGTGTACGTGTGTGTGTATTAGTGTGTGTGTGTGTGTGTGTGTGTTGCCTGACTGGCATCATAAATCATCTCAAGTGGCTGCGGCGCGCGAGCTGCCTGAGCTGCCTCTCTTTCTCTCTCTCTATGTTGCGCGAAATCCTGCTATTTTCAGTTTTGTATCTATAACTACAACAATTTGCAAGTGTAGCTCACAGATACACACACTCATACACACACACACACTCGCTTGCACACTCTAGCTGTCAGTCAGCACCTTGCAGCACTCGTTTTGACACTTTTCCTGCACTAATTTCAGCCAAAAGATACAAAAGCGCAGACACAGATACATTTGCAGCTGCAGCTAGAGAGTCACAGATACATTTGCAGCTACAGCCAGAGATACAGATACATTACAGCTACATTTGTAGCATAATTTCGTTTTGGCCTTTTATTTTTTTTTTTTGTTTGAGCCGTCAAATTTCCGCTAACAGGTACGCGCAACCTGCTGTTGCATCCAACAGATACAGATACAAGACAAAAAGTATCTTTTACTTTCTTTTTGAACAACAGCTGCTGTTAATGATCATAATGATGTTCTCTCATGGATTTCAAGCAGCAGCAGCAGCTGACGAATGGTTGAAAATTTTTGATTTTTAGCTGGCTTTTTTTATTCTGTTGGCTTTAAAAAGGCTGAAAAGCAGCGCCAGCTGTGCGAAATTTGAGCTCGTTTTGGTTTTCTGAAATTGCGCCAGTTTATGCTGCACATAATAATCAATCATATTTGGTATTTGGATACGTTTTGAGGCACAACATGAGAGAGTTCTTTATTAAATAAATTAATTATACTTGTTTTAGCGGATTTTAAACTATATGAAAATCTTAAGTTTAATGTAAAAACAATTAATTAAACTACGAATTCAGTTTAGAATCTACGAATTTTTATGGCTATTTTATAGCTCATTTTAAAAGTTTTATAGTTTCCTATAGGTCAAATTTTGTATTTATTTTTTTTTATATTATAATAAAACACCGAAACTGTGTGATGCTTATCTATATCATAGTAATGTTTTATCTTGTCAGCTTTCATCTCTTTAGTTAATTTAAAATCTTCAGTCTTTATGCATCGATAGTCCTCTTTTCACAGTTTATTTACCAACTAAATTTGTTCAAGAACTTAAGAACCTTCATCGTATTCCCTTACATGTATTTAAAATCTGTCTGCCCTTTTCACAAATTTTCTTATCTATCGTTTTGAATCTTTTCTTTGCACTAATTTTCATCATCGCATACACATGTGAAATTTACTCGCTTGGAAAAGTCTTTGATTTTCTTACACTCGGCAAGCAGAGAGTTTCCACAAAATTTACCACGAGACGCGTTAAACACGCGGGTAGCCTCAAATTTAATTTTCCCCGCCGTTATTCAATATGAAATTTAGTGAGGGTTGGGGAGGAAAGTTCTTAGAGAGAGAGACTGCGATTACAATTTAATAGTGTAAAGTTTCACCCAACTTTCCGCTAAGAAATATTCTAAATTTAGCAAACTTTACGAAAATCCTTTCTTAGGTTCGCTGACCCAGAGAGAAGTACTACGATATAACCCATAGAGTCTGCTGCTTGATTTCATTTTGCCGTCGGCTTAATTTACTAAGCTGCCCAAGCTCAAGAAAGAAACAAAAAAAAATCAAGTGAGTGGGAGAGAAAAAAAAAATGGTAAACCAAACAAAGAAGATGTAGAAGAAGACGCAGCTCATCACAAATATCATTATAATAATAGCGAAAAATAATAATACAACATAAGAACTATAATATTTCTCATGTTTCTCGTTCTCCTCTCGCTTCTCTTGTTTCTTGTTTCGCGTGTCTTTTGTCTGTTTGCACTTTGCTTTTAATTAATGGAATCGTTGTCAGTTTTTAATTGAATTTTTGTTTATTTATTGTTTTTATTTTTTTCTGTTATTTACTGGTTGCTTTTTTTTTTTTTTTTTTTTTTTGGTTCCGCGTTGAACTACTTTTTGTAAGTTTGGCCTTTAAAGAGACTTAATAGATCCCAAAACACATTTAAGACTCTATAGACTTGCTATATGGAACCCTAAAACTTTAAAAACTTGCTTTATAGACTTGCTATATAGTGCTCCAAAACTTTTATGCCCGAGTTCTTGCACTTTTCTATTGTTTTCTTTCATTTACAACTACCATACTCTATTTCTTTATTGTAAACTTCCTTTCTTTCTGTGTCTTTCAATTTTTTCACCTAATTTTCTTATCTCAATTCTTTCTATACGCAAGCTTACTTTTTTTTCCCCGAAAACTTATCTTCCATACATGAAGTCTATACAAATTTACTCACGCACAATGCACTCCCTATACGCTATCTTTTTTCTCAGAACTTACCAACGCGGCTCCTCCTTACTTTATTTATCTCTGCTTTATGCATTTTGTAGAATTTTCATTTTTATGTAGATCGCACGTAGAATTACTTGTGAGTGATTTTTCCAATGGGAATTAGTTGTGAAATTGTGCCTAGACTTGCCTATAATTATTTTTATTTATCTATTTTGATTTTCCTTGTTTTTTCTCTAATTTCGCATTTTATAAGCTGCTTAAGGGTTAAATGTACTGTTGCTTTGTTTCAATTTATTTCTATCTTGCCTTTCCTTCTTTATTCGTTATTTATATTTTTCGAAATATTTTTTACTGTCTTTCTTCCCCTCTTAACACTTGTTAAATTCGCTTTAAATTTGCTGCATAAGGGTTAAATGCACTGTTGCCAATTTTAATTAATTTCTAACATTTTAAAAATTGATTTGTCTACTCTTTTACCTTTTTTCCCCCTCTCAACTAGTGTTAATTTCGCTTTTAATTTACAGCATAAGGGTTAAATGCACCGTTTCCCCATTTTATATTATGCCTTTCCCCTCTCTATTCCTCTCTCTCTGAAATTGATCACTTGCAATCTGCCAGCTGCTGCTGTCACTGCTCCCCCTCCTCCTCCTCCTCCTCCAACTACACTTGCAAAATTTCGCTCATCTCAATTTCATCACATTTTTACTCCAATCATAACTGTAAACTGCACATTGACGTTGTAACTGTAAACGCGGCGTAACGAAAAGCGCGTAAAAAGGAAACACACAGGGAAACACGAGAGAGAGAAAAACTACGCGTTTTTTTTTCTTTTTGTTTTTCTCTCCCCTTTTGTAATATTTTTGTCATATATTATAAGAAACTTTGACCTACATTTGTTGTTGCTCCTTTTGCGCTGCTTCTCCTCTGCTTTGCGCTCCTTTTTCCGCCTCGTTTCAACTCTTGTTAGACGCACCGCGCCGCAGTCGACGCTGCTGCCGCCGCCAAAGCGGCGCTGCTGCTGCTGCTGCACTTGCAAAAATTTATTTGCGCGGCGCCTTTTGTTGTTGTTTTCCGCTTTGCTTTGCTTTTCTTATACGAGAGAATATCCAATAATATAAACTCCTTCACGTGTTGTTGTTATTATCTAGCGGCACTTTTTGCACAATAAATTCTCTTTCTCTTTCGCTCTTCTTTAATTTGCAAAATTCTTGTTCCTTCTTCTCTTGCTGCTGCTGCTGCTGCTTCTTCTTTGCTTCTTTTCGCGTGCACTTGAAAAAAAAATATTGCAAAAAAAACCGACGACGACGACGATGACGACGGAGCGGGGTGGAACGAAGAGGAACACAATAACAATATTTGCAATAATAATATTTATGTGTGTTTGCTCATACACACACACACTCTCGCTCGCGTACACGTTTTTGCATGCAGACGCATGCACACACGTACACGCACACGCACGCACGCACACGCACGACGACGAAAACAAACGGTACCCAAAACGGCGACGATATTAACGCACGCAACGACGATACGCAGCGATACCGTCCGTGACGTGTCCAAACGCTTCAATGAATCGAACAGAACTAAACGCGTGCCCGTTCAACGACAACGACAACCGTTGGCTGCTGCTGCTGCGCTGCGCTGCCTGTGTGCTGCTAAGGCTGCTGCTGCTGCTGCTGCTGCTAGTGCTGCCTGCCTGCCTGCCTGCCTATCTGTTTCGCCTGCACGAAGAGTGCGCGCAGCCGACGTTGAGAGCGGGTGCCTGCTGCCTGCTGTGATGCCCATGTGTATGTCGCGCTCTCTCTCTCTCTCTTTTTCTTGTCGCGCGGCAGATGTAAGGCATGCGGGTGGCGGCTCTCACAGCCTCTGTAAGCGTCGTCGCGACGTCGTTGACGCGTCGCGTTACAACGAAGATGCTATGTTAACTGCGGTCAGCGCTGTTAACTGGCCGCTGTTAACTGCAGTGCAAATTCAATTGCAGGCAGAGAGCGCAAGTAAAAGTTAAATAAATGCATAAAAAATGCAAGTAAATTTTATAAAAATTTAAAAATATACATACAAATTGCAGAACATTTTAAAGTTTGATAATAATAATAAATTATAATTTTTAAGTCATTTAAAATGCAATTAAAAAACGCTTAAAGAAAATATAGAGCAATTTATCAAATAATATCAATAATATTTATAATATTTTTAAAAGTTTAAACAAGTTTAAATAAGCTATGCTTAATACTTATAAAGATTTTTGATCATTTATGCAAATTTAAACGCATTTTGTTATCCTATTTCTTTTTTTTAATGCATTTATATAATATACATATTATTTTATTTTTTTTGTATACCATTTTTATTTAATTTATTTAATTAATTTTTCCCTTATTTTTTTGGCTTTATTTTTATTTAATTTACTTTAACGCTTCCTCTGCATTTTTTATTTAATATTACTAGCGCCTCTGTTAGTTAACATTGTTTGCCTGCGCTCTTACAGCAAGTCGTGTGCTGCGACGCTCTTGCGCTCTCTTTCTCTGCACATGCATGCTCTCTTACGCAGCGCGTTGTGCACCCACGCCAGCCAGTGTTATACTACGCTGCAGCAAGAGAGCGCTCTGTAGTTAACAGTGAGCAGGACGCTGCTGTAGCTGCTGCTGCTGCTGCTGTTGCTGCCACAGGTCTCTCTGCTGCTGCTGCTGCTGCTAAACAGCTGTTCCACAGGCAGCGACGCATTTGTTTACTACTACGACGCAGCACACAGTATAACAGTGCAGCTTAATTAAGTGTGTGCGCGTTTAATTAGGCAGAGAAAATTGCGCAATTTTCAAGGAGCAGAAAATAAAATAATAATATGCAAAAGTAAAAATATAAATAAAATATATTTTAAATTTAATTTAAATTTAAATTTAATAAATATATTTATTTAATTTTATGTGCAGCATTTTTGTTTACATTTTTTTTGCTATTTTATTTTATTTAAGATTATTATTATTTACGCTTTATGTAAGCTGCGCGCTCTCTTCAGGCGCCACTTAAGAGCGCCGCTGCTGCTGCTGCTTATAACAGTTTTATAGCGCAACACTTATACATCAAACTCTTATACAGGTTGCAAACTTGACTAGCGACGTGCAAAAATTCGGAAACAGGCAGCAGTTAGAGCGAGAGAGAGAGAGAGCGAGTGTGCAAGATCGCAGCTTCTGCTGCTGCTGCTACGCAACTGTTATAAATGGCGCAGCCAGCAGAGCAGCCGCAACTCAAGACGTAACTTGACACCTACTCCCCGCCGTCTCTGCCCTTAGCAAGCATGATCGAACGTCATCGTTAACAGTTACAACACACGCACACACACACACTCCCTCTCTCTCTTACACGCACAAATAATAAGGTCAATCAACGGGCGCAGCGGGCGGCGACAGCGCTGCATTGTCAACAGCTGCGCTGGCGCAGTAACACAACGATGACGACGACGACGCTGCGCAGGCGGGCAGCCAGGCAGGCAGGCAGATTAATTGCGTCGACGTCGTCGTCGTCGTCTGCGGCGTGAATTTATGAATTTCACGATGAGCGATGGCTTCTCTGCCCGCTCTGCCGCTCTCTCACGCATTGCCAGCGGCCAGGCGTGCGTGTGTGTGTGCACTTGAGCGCCGGCTCTCAGCGCCACTTGAGAGAGAGTGAGAGAGAGAGGGAGGAGCAGCAGACCCGAAAAAAAAAACTGTTGTTCTGCTGCTTGCGTGGGTAAGCTGCCATTGCTCATCCTCTGCCGCGGCTGCTGCTCCTCTGCCGCCGCTGCTGCTGCTGCTGCTGTTGTTGTTGCTGTTGTTAACAGTTCTTTTTGTGTAAAATGATACGCACATGATTTATGTGCAGTGTGGGAGAGAGAGGGAAGGAGAGATAAAGAGACAATGCAATAAAAAATTAATTCAATTAATTGAAATTGAAACTGATATTGAAAGCAGTGCAAAAGCATCAATTTTAATTTCCATTTCAATATTGCGAGCATTAACCCTTTAATAACAACAAAAACAAAAAAAAAAAAAAAACATTTTGAAAATGTTCAACTTTTTGTCATTTCAAGATAAGGGTCCCCCCTATGATTTTTCTGAAACATTTTTTTTTTCAAAATTTTAAATCGCGACTTTTTGATTTTAATCGAAAGCGGAGCTTAATATTAGTATAAAACAAGTGTTTAAAAGTGTTTTCGAAGATACTTAATTTTTGGCCGAAAATCATGTCAAAGTCGACTAAAAATTTGACATGTAAGACCCTCGAACAGGACCCATAACCTCACTACAACCCATCATAACTTTCCTTAAACTCAAGCGATTTTCAAGTGGAATGGCATTTTGTTTATGTTTTAATATTCTTAGTGATTCTACATTTAAAAAATATTGAAATAAACATTTTAAAAATTTTCGAATTTTTCGCAATTTTTAGACAATATATTATATTTCAGAAACAATTTTTTTTTTTCAAATTTTCAAAATTTTAAATTCTTAAAACTCAAGCGATTTTCAAGCGGAATGACATTTTGTTTATGTTTTAACATTTTTAGCGATTCTACATTTCAAAAATATCGAAATAAATATTTTGAAAATTTTCGACTTTTTTGCCATTTTTAGGTAAGGGTCCCCCCTATGATATTTTAGAAATTTTTTTTTTTTCAAATTTTTATTTTGCGAGTTTTTACTTTTAATCGCTTTAGAAGGTTAAAATTAGTACTAAAAAAGTGTTTAAAAGTGTTTTCGAAGATACTTAATTTTTGGCCAAAAATCATGTCAAAGTCGTTTAAAAATTTGACATGTAAGACGCTCGACAGGACCTCGAACATCATTTTTCACCCGCCGTAACTTTCTTAAAAATCAAGATATTTTCAAGCGGCATGACTTTTTATTTAAGTTTTGACCTCCTTAGTAATTATACATTCTACAAATTGAAATATAGAACTTTTGAAAATTTTCGAATTTTTTGTGATTTTGGTAAGGGTACCCCCTTATCATTTTTCAAAAATAATGTTTCTTGAAAATTTTAAATCGAGACTTTTCAACTTTCATCGATTCAGGAGATTAAAATAAATACTAAAGAAGTATTTAAAGCTATTTTGAACTATACTTAAATTTTGGCCAAATATCATCTACAAATTGATCAAAAATTAGACAGGTAGGACCCACGTGAGGGGGTCTAACTTCACTTTTCCTTGATCATAAAATTAAATTGAAATTTTCACAATTTTTTCAAAGCAAATATTACTTCAATTCCTTTCAATAAATTCTCTTTCAATATTTTAAAAATTAATGCAATGCAGAAGATTCAATTTGGGTTCAATAATTAAATACTTTCTTCAATTTCAATTTCCCTGATCAGAATTGACAGATTAATTGAATTGTAGACGTTCTTTCAACTATTGATTGAAGACTTCTTTCAATTGCTTCAGATTAACTTAGCAATTTCAATATATTCCTAATTGATTGATCATAAATTGGCTGATTGAATTGCTGTTGTCTGCCTTTTTTGCAATTATTTCAATCAAATATCAATGCTTCAATTGAAACTAGTTGAACTACGCGTTGGGTGCCGTTCAACCTTTCCGTTCAACTGGATAGATAATTCGACTGCAATTAAGTCAAATCAGTGAACGATTAAACAATTGAAGATAATTACGCGAAATTGATAATGTAGGAAGGCAGGCGGGGAGGGGGAGGCGTGGCAGATTGAAAGGCAAAAAAGAGCAGCTAATTGCGAATACAAATTGAAAGAGAGTACAAGACGAGACAATCAGAGAGAGAGAGAGAGAGAAAGAAATTATGCAAATCACACGCATTGAAACTGAAGTTGAACGAGTTGCAGGGGGTGTAAAGAATATAAAAAAATATAAAAAAAAAAAAAAAAATGAAAAAACAATAATTAATAAAGAAATAAATAAAAGAGATCCAAACGCGCGATGGGACATCGCCTTCAACCTTTGTTCAACTCCTTTAATGAAGTGAAAAAAAAGAAAAGTAACGTCGTCTCCCACTGTGCGCGAGGGTTCCCAAAGCGGCGTTACGACTAGCCAGATGTGTGTGTACAGTCATAATTAAGTGATAAACAAAAGGAGAGAGAGAGAGAGGGAGAAAGGTTTAGCTGTTCCTAAGTATTTCAGTTTCTTTCGCGCTGTTCTTAATGATTGTTTTCAATTACTTTTTGGCCCTCTTACTGCCTGAATGAACCTCTAGCTCTCTCTCTCTCTCTATCTTTCTCCCCCCCCCCTCTACACACCCTTGCAAGGCATTGAAAGGTCGTCGAGGCGCTTCAATCTTGCGATTGAGTCGCACCGCGCATCGCACAGCGCCTTTTAAGTGTTTACGCTTGTTTTATTAATTTCCATCATACGTCTTCGCCTGTCAGCATGCAGCAACCCTCTCCCCCCTCCTCTTCCCCTCTTCCCTTCTCCCATTTCAACTTCAACTTTCGTAGAGTTAACGAGCTGCCAATGATATACCTTAGATATTATTCAATCCCTTCCCTTCCCCTTCCCATCCCGTGCGAGGGCGTGCTAAAAAATCAAACAAAACATAAATCAATTCAACTCGCACAATTGAAACAAAAAAAAAAGAAAAAAACCTGTTCAACCAACACAGAAAAAAAATAAGCTAGACCTCAAGAAAAATACAGCTAAATTGCTAACATAATTAATTGAAATATGCGATTGAAATTGAAACTAAAAAATAGAAAAAAAATTTAAAAACTTGTTTTCAATTAGCATAACAATTTTTCAAAATGTGCCTAATAAATATGATTGAAAAATAGCTGGCATTGAAATAGCCAATTGAAAGTATAATTGAAGCAAAGGCTGTTCAATATTGAAACACTATTTTAATACTATATAAAAACATAAATAAAATATAATTTTGGGAGAGATAAGTAAAACTACTCTAAAAAGCAAGTTGAAACAATGATTGAAAGGCAGCTAGTTCAATATTGAAAGAGGTAAGAAATGTATAACAATCAATTGCATGGCAGCTAGTTCAATATTGAAGTTGGTATAAATTCAATTTATACAATAATCTCCTTCAATATTTAAAATTATTTTTACTGCAATTGAAATTGAAACATGAAGTAAAATTGATTTAGTCTACAACTACAATCAATATTGAAGTTACATTGAGCTCTTCCACTTATAAAATAAATAACTGTTTCTCTTCAATCTAATTGAAGACCCCTGGAAAAAATGCTGAAAATTGAAGAGTTTCTCTGTCTCTCTTAAATCAGTTGAATGGAAAGCGAAATTAATTGCAAATGAAATGGAAAGCATTGACAGGGCGCAGCAGTTGACAGTTGCTGTTCAATTGCTGTTCAATCATAAAATTGAAAAGGTTGGGGTACCCCTCCCCAGAGTCCAGATGGACAAGGTATATCCAGCGATTTGATGTGACAGTTTGCCCCCTCAAAACTAATCCACAGCAATGTTCTATTAATGTGTAGCCACGCCCCAAAAAGGCAGTGAGAGAGGGAGGAGGAGAGCGTGGGGGAGAGAGAGGGAGAGAAAGATTGAGAGAGCGAGAGAGACAATTGCAGTTGCTGTGAGGGAAAGTTTACAACTAAAACGATTCGAATTGCCAATTTCATGCTTCGAGTGCAGAGCTTTCAATCAAACCAGGGCTGGATAGACAGCACAGAGGGGTTAGCAGGGGCAGAGGGGGGTTGGATTGAAAGCATCACTGACATGTTCATATACACGTATGCTCTATATATATATACATACACACACACATATATACCGTATACAGTTAGACAGTCTGGCAAGTGTATTAAGAACAGGACTTCGTCTTGCCTCATCTCTTCGCGACGTCACTTTCCATCGCCACCCCCTCACCCTCCCCCTTCTCGAGACACGCCCACTCAAAAAGCAGCCGCCTCCATAGTCGTCGTCAATCCCTTGGACTAGTCTATCTCTCTCTTTCTCTCGCTCTCCTTGAAGCACGCGATTTTTATGGCACATTCGTGAGCTTATTGTAATGAATTACTTTGGGATTCCTTTTGGTATTTTCTTTCTTTTTGCTTCTACTTTTTATTTTTTGCTCGCCATACCCTGTAGACAGCAGGAGGAAGGCGGAGAATTGCAATATCTTGGAATAACTTCAGTTTTAAGAACTCTTAGAGCTCCCCAAATATTTGAAACTGTTTAAAGTCGTGTAAACTGTAGTTACAGTACTGAAATTTGGTATAGCAAGGCATATGGGTGGCAAGTTTATTGTTCTCTAATTTCATTTGCATTTCGCTAAGAAATAAATAAGTTATGCGTTCCTAAACAAAATCAACCTCAGCTAACTCGGGTAGCTGTTGAGCTACAGGCTTAAGATTTGAAATGTACTTAGGTATTATTGTTACCCAGCTGAATGAATTATGATATATCAGATTTGTCTCTTCTTTTAGACAGAAAGCGCAAAAAACGTTTAGAAATCTGAGTTTCCAAGTGAGACTTATGAAACTCAGTTTGTGCGTAGCATAATATCTTAACTTTAAGTTTTCCAAATTTCACTAGCATATCATGTTGTTTACTTGAGTTAAAGCTAATTTTGGTTCAAAAATAGATTACATACTGAGTTTACACGGTAACTACCAGTCCCGCATACCCATTGCCAAGTAGTACACTTGCTTTATCTTCTCTCTTTTCTCTTTTTTCTTTTTCTTGCAGTGTAATCCCTGCCAATGGTCGTTAGTCTGAGGCTCGGTTATTGACTGCATGTGGTTTTAACGGACAAGTGCGGCCTGATGCGACAGACAGATGCTGTGGATTTGTTCTCACACACACACACACACACATGAGAGCATATTCAATCCCACAACTGCCAGAAGAGGGGAGGGGGAGGGATGGATCCAAAACTGTCTTATAACTGTGTGACATGTGGCATTTGCTGTAATCATAATTTTATGTCCATCTAAGTAGCCGCGCCTGACGACTGTCAACGACATGGACTCTCGCCTGCTCCCTCTCTCTCTCCCTCTCTATCGCTCTCTCTCTCTCTCTTCCCCTCTTTCTCTCTACTTCCCTGTCAATCGTCGTCTTAGGCTGTCGTTAACAGTTGCATCTAAAGTGGGGTCAGTCGGTCGCACCTGCTCCGAGTTTGGGTAGGTTTAGGTTAGGATAGTATAGGGAGCAGTTCAAATTGAATGTTCTATGTATGTGTGTGTGTGTGTGTGTGTGTCTCCCCGTGTGTGACAGTTTCTGCACTGTACTGAGGTGGAACTAATTGAACTAGTTCCACACACATGCAGTTCATTAGTAAATCATTGTGAAAATTTCTGCAGCATGTTTAATAAGGTTTTCAGGGAGAGTAAGAGAGCGAGAGAGAGAGAGAGTAAAGTGACCTGAGAGAGAGGTACTTGATTGGAATTTGTGCTTGAAATGTGGTTTGATTCACTGAGTTTAAGGTAGATAATGTAGGGTATACATACAGCAAGTTTTAGCTGATCTAACAGTTGATAAAATGGCTGAAGGTTTTAAGAAGGTGTAAGAACTAAGTAGGAACTGAGAGTCTAACAGAGCTTTCCCTATTGAAATTTGCTTTCTTGCATATTTCGAAGGTTCCCAAGGTTTTCGGTTCCTAAGATCTTGATAGCTAAAGACTTTACCGCAACTACCAAACCTCTTGAGCTTCAGAGAAACCGGAAACAGTTTTGATTTTTCAGCATAGGATTAGATGAGAGTAGGATACTTTATAAGCTCTTTCTACAGGGATCCTAAGAAGCGGATCTAACTGTAAAACAGTCAAGTTTTCACTTGAAATGCTGCTACTAATTAAACCTATTTGAGAGCCCTATTTTCTATAGAAAATGCTTCCAGTTAGCTAATACCCTGCAGTCTCTTCTGACTGCGGGTTTGAGGGGTGCGTTGGGTTTAGTCGGTTCTCTTTTCTTCTAGGGTTTCTCCCTCGAGCTCAAGTAACTCCCACAAGAACCTTACTCTATCTCCAACTCTCTACCCCTCTCTACCCCCTCTTTTACTCCCTCTGCCCCCTCTCTTACTTCCTCCACCCCCTTTTCTTCATCCTCCCTCCAAGTGCAACAAGAAGTAGAAGCTGAGGCAGCTGTAGGAATCATTAGCTGTACATTAGCCGCGTTGACGTTGAAAATTTGCTACATGAAACGTTTACGGGGTAGTCCTTTGAGTAAGCAGTGCATGTGCGCACCAAAAAGGGGGGGGAGGGGCAGCTATAGAGACTTGCTGCAACAACAAAAGCGAAACGAATGCGCAGATATCGTCGTGGAGAACAACAACAACAACAACAGACAACAAGGAGAAGCGGCCTTACCAAAGACATATCCAAGCTGGGCACACTCACTGGGGCAGGGGCGTAGGAGCGTAGGGGTGCGAGGGGGCGCCTGGGGGCGATAGGTCGCCAGCTATAAAACCACGTAATCTGCAAGTGAGTTCTTTAATTATGCTGCAACGCAACACATGTAGACGGCGCAGCAGGTGGCAGCAGATGCTGAACAGGCTAAGGGGGGAGGGGGAGGAGGCAAAGAGGCTGCCCTGGTGGGCGTGGCGTGTGACCGATGCGAAGCGCAAACAAAATGCGATGCGAAAGCCGCTTACAAAACCACAAAATGCTACGGACATCTTTTTGCACCGAGTGCAGCGAGCAGAGCGAGGAGAGCAAAAAGAGAGGAAGGTAGAGGGGAGAGAGAGAGAGGGGTGACACGGGGAGGGTTGCCACATTCCCCCGTTGGCAGCCATTTTGAAGTTTTTGGGCGCCATTGCGGCTTTTCGGGGCCACGTCTCTGCCAGGGATTACAATGGAGTTGCTCGTGTAGAGGAGATACGCAGCGCAGGGGGGAGGGTACGGAACGGGGCTTAAAGACAGAGAAAGGGAGGGAAAGAGAGGAAGAGAGAGAGAGAGGGAGAGGTGGATAGAGCGAGGGCAAGCCGAGTAGCTGCTGCTGCTGCCAATGCGAAACCATTTGCGGATTTAATTGCCGTTAACATGAGGCTCGCTTTACTTTGTTATTGTAGTTGCAGCAGCTCGGTTTGCGCCAGCTGAAGGTTCCTCCAGTCCGCTGTGCTCAACTGCGACCTGCTCCTCTATCTCCTCTATATCCTCTGCGACCCGCTTCCCTACCTCCTGTTGTATCCTATCCTTTAGCTCTGCCTTCTTCTGTTTGTTTTTGTTTAGCAGCATCAAACGGCGCCTCGATAGCGTGGCAGCACCCTCTCTCCCTACCGAAGAGAGAGATAGAGAGAGGGAGAGAGAGAGGGAGAGGGTAGCAGCGCGGGTACCTGGCACGCAGATTAGAGACCAAGCGACAACATTCGACCCCGACTCTAGCTGCCTTCTGTAGCTCCTCTCTCTACTCCCAGCAGCTCCAGTTGCAACTGGGAATCCTGCTGCCCTCTACCTTCCCTTTCCCTCCCTTCCCTTTCCCTCTCCTACCCTGCTCTTTGCTCTACCACTTTCTTTGTCTTTGAGTTTCACACTGCTGCTACCTTCTTCATCCATTCTCCACCTTGTGGTCAACCTGGTAGCAACTGTGACCCGCGACTTTAGCTGCAACTTTACTTGTGGTCAGACGAAATCTTTCCACACACACTCACAACCTTAGAGGGTACGTTGGGTTAGTTGGTTGGGTCATAACTTAGGCGAGGAGTTGGTAGTGCTAGGAAATACTTTTGGGCTTAGTTTCGAAGGTTTTTCCATTTAATACGCGAGGAAACTCTTCGCAAAGCTACGAAATACTTTGGGGATTCAAAAAGGTACTCCGTTTAAAAGGTCTTCTAGGGAAGTTTGTAAGATCTGGTAGACTGTCTAGCTAGAAAACATTTAGGGTTTCAAAATGTACTCAGTTCTAGAGGTTTTTTTCATTTTAAACTTCGGTATAGACTTTACAGTATTGATAAACCCTCTAGGAGTTCTCTGCATACATTTATTAAATTTCAGAAATAACTTTAGAAGTTTTTACATCGTTTATAAGGTATTTCTACCGAGATCAATGGGTTGAGCTCCATGTTAAGGCTTTAAAGAAATGGTATAGTCTTTAAAATACAAGAATTATAAATATCTATTAAATATAATACTACATATATTATTAAAAGCATTATTCCTTAACATATCATGTAATACTATATATAATTTAGCTATAAATACCTTAACTACGATTATAATACCTTATAAAGCTTACTCTACCAACTTAGCCTGCTTAAGTGCCGAGTAAACTTGAAAGAATGTCTGCTATATCATCCTAGAGTTCTAGAACTTACCCCTGTGAATCGCCCGGTGAGATGGGCTTCAGTTGTTGTTCCACAGTGCGTAGATTATCGCTGAGAATGTAATCTGAAAAAGAAAGGAGAAAAGGAAGGGTAAACAAAAAGTATGAAAAACTAAGGAGAACTACATATTTTCAATTACTTCAATCATTTTGCTTTCAACTGACTTTCAATTGAAAGATTGAAAGCATTGCAGCAGCTGCGAAAGCTTTAAGCTCGCTGTTAGGGCCGTTAGCAGTGTGTTAACAGCGTAGGACTACAGGCTAACAGTGTGTTAACAGATTAAGCTCAGTGTTAACATAGTAAATCGTTTGTTTTGTTGCCCAAGTGCGGGTTAAGCGAGTTTGTAGAGGCTTAACAGCCAGTTAACACTTACTTAACAGTGAGTTAACATTACTAAATGCAAGTTAACATATTTAACAGTGTGTCAAGCTACTTAACAGTATGTTTACAGAGTCAAAACAGTCTCTTTCCTTGCTTAAACGCGCCTTTATAGAGTCAGTAGAAGCTTAACAGCGAATTAACATACTCAACGCTAAGTTAACATATCCAACAGTGAGTTAACATTACTAACAGCGAGTTAACATACCAAACACTGAGTTAACATACTTAACAGTAGAATTAACATGTCTCTTAGCAAATTCACAAACCCAACAGTAGCTTAAGCCACTCTACAGTCACTTAGCAGCGCCACAACAGTCTGCCTTAGCAAAGTTTCAAACCCTAAAGGAAAACATCGCAAGCTTTTGCTGGGAATTTTACGCTTATATTCCCTAAAGGAAAATAACGGTACTTACCCTTCTGCAGCTGACTGGTCGGTATAAATTCCTCATGTTTCTGGTCCCCCTTCTCCTCATACTTCAGCTTATAATCGGAATGTTTGCGCAGCGACATAAGCAGCGACTGCGTGCGCGGCGGTATCTCTGGCGGCGCTGGCTCCGGCGGCGGTTCGTCTGATTCAGCAGCGCTGTTAGCGTCGCAGCTGCCAGCTGCACCCGCTGCTACGGCTGCTGCTGCTGTTGCTGCCGCTGCTGCAGCGTATTCTGCATCCAGTGCAGCTGCGACTGCTGCTGCCGCCTGCGCTGCCGCTGCCTGCGCCGCTGCCAGCTGCGCTTTGTCACGCAACGAATCGCTGCGATTCACCGACAGCGCCGATGCGCCGCTGCTGGAGCTTGTCATGCCGCTCAGTCGATTCAATGTGTTGCGCTGCCTGCGACTGGACGACGACGCCGACGCGGGCAGCAAAAAAGATGGCGTCTCTAGGCTCGTTGCAGTTGCAGCCGCAGCGGCGTCCTCTGCTGCTGCTGCGTATTTGGCGTTCAGAAAGGGATTTGTACTGCGCGACGTCGCTGCCGCTGCCGCAGTCAGTGTGCTGCCGCTGCCGCTGCCACTGCTGCTGCTGTTGGGAAAGAGTCCCAAATTGGCATTCGATTGATATTTGCTGCTGCCCGACACCGTCGACAGCTTCAGCGGCGACTGCGCAGCAGCAGCTGCCGCGTTGCGATGCGGCTGCGCGTAGGTCACTTCCGGCGGCGATTCCTCCTGGCGGCGATTGTTGCGTTGCCGCAGATACTCAGGCTCGCAGTCGGAATTGTAGTGTTCCATGCCTGTGAGGGGGGAGATGGAGAAAGGGAGAGAAGAAAAGAGAGAGAGAGAGAAGAGAGAGAATTAATACACAAGGCAAGGATATTTGTAAGCTCTTAAAAGTATGCTACATATTTATTTGTAATTAAAAATTGCCTTTTTAATTTTTGTTGCATACTTGTGAGCGCTGCATTAAATAAAATTAAATTGTTTTTTATTGCCTACTTTTGAGCGCGGCTATTAAAACCTCTTTAATTAAATACTAAATAACTTCTATGTTTATTTATCAATTTTTACCAAATTTGAAGCAATGATTAGAATGTTCATAATCCTCACACACACCAAAAATGTTTAAGTTAGCCTTAAAATAACGCTTGCTATGCTTTTTTTTTCGTTTAATATGGGCTTAAGGGGGCGTGGCAAAATTCTAAAATATACTTGCGCTGCGTGCCATAACTAAACATATTGTCATTAAATTTAATAGCTCTAGCTCTTATTATAGCCGAGATCTGGGTGTTCATACAGACAAAAATGACATTTTTGACGCTAATCAATATATAATCAGTTGTGGTACAGTTTGTGGTCTCGTACTTGCCTTCTGCTACGTATTACATATATTTCCACTTATAATATGCTATGAGTAGCTTGTATAAAAATGGGTTTATTATCTCCATCCTGTCCATAGCTGCCCCTTTCTTTCTTTTTTCTACTCCTAAATCCCACAAATCGCAAACTTCTCACTGCGTAAATCAAATTAAGTTTTAAGCTAATAAATTATACGCCATGTCTGTCAATTTGACCTCTGTCTTTTCCTCTCTCTCTCTCTCTCTTACTCCCTCCCTCTCTCTTCTTCTCTCTACCTTCTCTCTGTATATATCCTACTTAATTTGCAACATCCTGTCCTACTCTAGCACTGTGTGGGGTCTCAGACTAAGTGAAAATCCCAAAAGATTTTTACAGAGGCCTACGCAAACGTCGAAGCTTTACACAGGGAGAGAGAGAGAGAGGGAGAGAGAGAGAGACAAGAGAGAGAGAGAGAGACAGAGAGAGAGAGAGAGAGCGAGATGGAGGCAAAGAGCGAGAGTTATGAGGTTGTAAAAAATGAATCGTAAATTGCATTAAATATTAACAGACAATAAAAGCAACACAAACATACAACAGACGCACACGCACTTACACACACACACACACACACACACACACACACACACAGCCTCACACACACACACACCCACCTCACACACACAGGGCAAACGCAGCATGCAATGGAAAATCATAAAAAATTGCGCAGCAGCAGGCGGCGGCAGCGGCGATTTGCGTTTTATGCTTCGATTAGGCGCAGACTGCGAAGTGGCTGCCCCCTCCCCCCCGCACTCCCGTGCACACTCCCTCCCACCCCACTGTCGATTTTCCATTTCCCTTTCCATTTCCATTCGATTTTCACTTTCAGCTGCGTTCGTAATTGAATTGAGATGGCAAAAAGTTGCTTAATCTGCGCTCGCTTTCTTCTCTCCTTCTCTCTCTCTCTCTCTCTCTCTCTCTCTCTCTCTCTCTCTCTCTCTCTCTTTGTCCACTTGACTCGGCACTTCAATTAAATGATTTTTCATTGGGGAAAACAGATTTTCCCTTTTGCCTTGTAAGTTGACCCAAATTTGCGCACAGTGTAAATATTTCAAAAATGCTGCAATTATTTCCGCTCGAATCGGTTCGCTTGCGACATTTGCCTTGTCTATTTGCCTTGTCTTTTTGAATCCGCGAAAGTGTAGATTGTGGTTAGCTAGACTAGCTGATACCCTGTAAATGTGTAGCAGGTGCCTGCAAATGCCCTGTAAATAACTTTATTGACTGATTGTCTATTTGATTCCATCAAATTTTGATTTCAATTGATAGCAATGCATTGCATACTTTTAGCAGCTATTCCTGACTAGCAGATACCCTGCATGAAATATAACTTGTTGCATAAGATGCTGCTAGGCCTGTTCTTATATTAGACCGCAGTTATTGTAGCATGTTAAGCTGTTTTCTATTTGTAGATACCCTGTAAAAGTGCAACTAAGTTGTGTTACAGCCATTGTTTGCTCTCTCTCTTTCTCTCTCTCTCTCTGTCTGTCTTTTCAATTGAAAACCATGAAACCAATGACAAGGCATGAAGGCAGCAAAACTTTTGTCAAATAGTCGACTAACAGATACGCTGTAAGTTGCATTGTAGTATCCCTGTAGTATCCCCTTAATTAAAACTCATGAAACAAAAGAAGGAGCGCAAGTATGACTTATATGACTACTGGATACCCTGTCAGGCGCAGGACTGGCTCTTCTGGCTTGCTTTCCTTATTTTACAGGGTATGTGGGCTGTGTGTTATATCTGCTTGCGCTGCAATTCTGTTGACCCAACAACGCAACGCGACGCGACTCGTTTGGCAACAAAATGTCAAGTGGTTTTTGTGTTCAATGAAATGAGCCCGAAGCGGCCACAAAAGGAATCTGACTGCGCCGCTCTGCCCCCCTACAGCTAGCTACCTCTCTCCTCCCCCTCCCTCCCCCCACAGCATACCAAAATATCCATCAATGGAATTCAATCCTGTCGCGCCGCAGCAGCGAATCCAATCAGAACCAAAATCCAAATAAAATACGTATTCTACTACTCTTTGGCCCGACTATGCGTATACCCTGTAGGCCAGTTTGTACATAGTGTGTTGGTATATACTTTTTACAGGGTATTGAGATAACAATTCACACTCACACAGCCCTGTCTCGCACTCATACTCTCTCTCCCTCTCTCTGTCGAGTTGTAATCGCAGCTCAGTTTATTGTATCTTTACAGGGTATGAGGCACACGGCCTTGACAGCCTCTCTCTCTCTCTCTCCCTCTAGGGTTAAGAGTCCACGCTACGTGGGCGGACAGTTTGTGGGCGTGTCTGGCTGGCCATTGAGATCGAATGGAAATGGAATGAAATGAATAATTCAATTTGTATAATACAATAAATATTTAGTGAGCTCAACTTGACCCACATAAACAGACGACCCCATTTGCGATACTTTCTAGCTGAGCAGAGCGCTAGATACAATGTTTATCTACAGATACATTGTGTATCTTCAACTACAAGTGAAGCTGTATGGCAGGTTTAGTGGATTTATTTTGGAGTTGCAGTGGATTTTCTAACTGTATTTTTACACACATTTTGTGTATCTTTTGATAAAAGATAGAGTATCTTTAGCTATAAAGCTGCAACTGAAGCTTGTTAGGACTTGTATCTACACTGATTTGTATGTCTAGAAGTATCTTTAGGTCTGTACAACTCGAAAATATGTATCTTTTTAGCCAACATCGCATCTTTAGCTCATTATAGCTCGCAATTTTGTATCTTCTTTATTTTAGCTGTATCTTTAGCCCTGTATTGCACTCAATCTGCTATACAATTTGTATCTTCTTTTTCTCAAATGTATCTTTAGTCCTGTATTATGTCCTTCAGCTTCACAATTTGTATCTTACTTCTTTAAAATGTATCTTAAGTTCTATACTGCATCATATCTGCTCAACATTTCGTATCTTTCTTCTTCAAACTGTATCTGCAATTGTTTAGCTTGGTACTGCATCTGACCTGCCTCACAACTCGTATCTTTTATATTTTAAATTGTATCTTCAACCGTTTAAAGCATTCTTATTAGTATCTTTTTCTTTATAAATGTATCTTTAGCTCTTTTTAGCATTCTAATTGCTCGACATTTTGTATCTTCTTGCTCTAAGTCGTATCTTTAGCTCGGTAAAGCGCCTTACCTGTTCTAAAATTTGTATCTTCCCCATCTTTATTGTATCTTTGACAATTTAGAGCATCCTACTAGGTATCTTTTGCATCTTAATTGTATCTTTAGTTTGCTACTGCACCTGACTTGCTGCAGAAGTCGTATCTTCTTATTTTAAACTGTATCTTTAACCGTTAAGAGCATTCTTATTAGTATCTTCTTCTTTTTAAATGTATCTTTTGTCTTTTAAAGCGTTCTACTTGCTCGAAATTTTGTATCTTTTTGCTCTAAGTCGTATCTTTAGACCTGTATAACACCCTAGATGCTTCCAAATTTGTATCTTCTTCCTCTTAATTGTATCTTTTGCCCTTCAAAGTGTTCTACTTGTTCGAATTATTGTATTTGCTTGCGCCAAAATATATATTTAACTGTTTGCAGCATTCCAGTAGTATCTTTTGCATCGAAACTGTATCTTTAGCCCTATAATGCACCCTAGTTGCTCCTTTAACTGTATCTTCTTCTTCTAAACTGTATCTTTAACCCTGTATTGCACCCTAGCTACTCCACAATTTGTATCTTTATACTCTTAATCGTATCTCTAGCTTTGTATTGTATCTTTTTGCATCTAAACTGTATCTTCAACAGTTTGTAGCAACCTACTGTTTCCCAAATTTGTATCTACAGCTTCTACCAGCTCTTCAATTTGTATCTACAAGTCTAAATCGTATCTTTAGCCATGTCAAGGTATCCCAAGCAGCATTTCATAAGCCGCAGCTGTTTATCTTTAGCCACTAAACGGTATCTTTAGGCATCGGCAAATGTATCTTCGTATCGGTATCTGTATCTGTATCTGTATCTCTGTATCTGTATCTGTATCTGTATCTCACTTACTTGCCAATTGCTGACTCTGCAGCAATAGCTGCGCCAGCAGCTGCGTATCGAATGCGGTCGCCTGGGCGGTATTTTGATATTCATCCTCGCTGCTGCTGCCATAGCCGTGTCCATGTCGATGGCTATGCCACTCGGCGGACCTTTGACGTCGCAACTGTTCACCGCCAGACGCACCACCTCCGACTCCGACTCCGGCACCTCCTCCTCCTACTCCTCCTCCAGCTCCTACTCCTCCTATGCCTCCCATTGAGCCCACGCTGGAGCCATAGTAAAATTCGCTGCCAACTGCGCTGCCGCTGCCGACGCGTTTACGGCCAATTGTGCCGGAATGACTGCTGGACATGCTGAGATGCCGTTGCTGTTGTTGCTCCTGATGCTGTCCAGCGACTTCTTTAGCTGCTCTCCCTCTCCCTCTCTCTCTCTCTCTGTCGTCTCCTTTGACTCTCCGATTTCACCTTCAATTGAACTATGCACGTAACTTTACCCGCAATTTGTTCTCATTCTCCTTGTTGTTGTTGTCCTCGTCTGGCATTGGCCCGTGTCTGGGCCACATGGGCATCTGGAGCTGTCAGCCCAAAACAGGGCAGGTGGCGGGGCGGTGTGGAGGGGGGCGTGGCTTTAAGTGCTTAACCGAATTAACGCTGAAACGATAAAAACGACAAAGTGTCAGCATGAGTCGAGAGTATGGCAAATAGTGGGAGAGAGAGAGGGAGAGAGGGAGAGAGAGAGGGAGATACAGGGGGGCCTGTAGTGGCAGATAGAGAGATAAAACCATAAATGCACGAAAATGAAAATAAATAGCAGCCGGCGACCTTCTGACTTCCACTGACTCAGCTCGCTCCCCCTCAGCGACGCCTGCCGGTCGAACGAACCACTTCCCACTCTCCACTCTTCTCTCCCCACTCCCCACTCTCCTCTCTCCAGCTTTCTCGAGACTACTCAAGCCTTGAGTCAGGCACGAGCTAGCGATGTGTGCGTGAGTAATAACATATCGAAAGTGACTGCAATAGTATTTACTATGCTTGAAGTAGGATTAGATCTAGCTAAAGATCTTGACTTCGGAACAAGAATATATATTATATATATGACTTACTCTTACCTCACACAACACTCATTTGCCCTACTTAACTTCCACTCTGTCATAAACACGCTGCCATCCCTCTCTCTCTCTCTTCCTTATTCGCCTTCTGTCCTGCTTTTGGACCATGCATTGTGGTGGTCCTCTTCCCTACTTCTCTCTCCCTCTACCTCTCCCTTCTGTAGCTCCTGCTTCTGGCGTCAAGTGAACTTAATAGCAATTGCATTAAATGGAAGCTCGACTCTTAAACGTTGCCTGTTATTAGTCGTTTTTGTCGACAGCAGAAGCTGTAGAGAAGATGAGCCAAAAGGAGCCACAGCTCTGTGTCAGCACCGAGGGAGGGGTGGAAAGGGGGGGTGGGGTGGGTTATTCCCATTTACCCTCACGTTTACGACAATTCCCATTTTTCCAAAAGGGATGGCAAGGGGAAAGGGCAGAGGTGGCCTGGCAGCTGTTAGCTGACAATTTGGCTTGTGATTTGATGAGTGCGCATTTGAATGCACTCAAAAAGGGGCACGACAAGTGGTCCATTACTTGCAGAGTTAACCTAGCATAACTGGACCTACTTCAGTTCCAGCTCAGCTCTTTCTATCCCTCTCTGTAGCTCTGTCTCTTTCACTCCCTCTCTCTCTCTCTCTTAGTGTCATTCTCTCTTGAACTGTACTCATTTATTAAAGCCCTAACCGAACCTAGAGTAAATCTGGAGCAACGACACCAGTTGAGCAACGACCTGTCTACCACCTGAGAGATCTATGAGAGACGTACCTACTTCTAGAGAGACCTATCAAACACGTGAGTGACCTATTTATCTCCTGAAGAACTATCTACTTCCTGAGAGACCTATACATCTCCAGCGAGTTATATCTACTTTCTGAGAGTTCTATCTGTATTCTGAGAGACGTATCTACGTCTGCTTCAAGACCTATCTATCTCCTAAGAGACCTATATACTTTTGCTTCAAGACCTATCCACCTCCTGAGAGACCTATATAACTCCTGAAAGACCCCTTGGAGCGCTACCTACTTCTTGAGAGACCTATTTACCCCTAAAGTGACCTATCTGCCTCCTGAGAAACCTTTGTACTTCCTGAGAGATCTTTGAGAGGCCTAGCTACTTTCAGAGAAACCTAGCTACCTCCTGAGAGACTTAGTTCCCTCCTGACAGTCCTATGAGAGACCTATTTACTTCAAGAGAGACCTATCTACCTCCTCAGGGACTTAGCTCCTTCCTGAGTGTCCTATGAGAGATCCATTTACTTTCAGAGAGACCTGTTTACCTTCCGAGAGACTTAGATACCTCCTGTAGGCTTAGCTGCCTCTTGAGAGACCTACTAACCTGTTGAAAGACCTATCTTCCTCCTGACAGTCCTATTTTCCTTCTTTAAGACCTATCCACCTCTTGAGCTCCTTATCTACTTCCTAAGACACATATTTATCTTCTCAGAGACCTGTCAACCTCCCGAGAACTATAGTATCTACTTCTTTCAAGACCCGTCCACCCATAGAGAGACGCATCTATACCCGCTCATAACTTCGTCAAAAATCAACTGATTTTCCTTGTTCTTTCCTATTTATTTTTCCCTCCAAGTTTCCCAACCTCAACCTGAAATAACTACAAATTTTTCTATCAACTGTTTCCTTGTTCTTTTCCTGTGACGAATATGTTGCCGGCATCTTGAGTTGTCTCTTCTAACAATTGTTTCCTGTCAATCTTTTGTTGCACTCTCGCTCTCCCTCTCTTTCTCCCTCTCTTTGCGAATTCTTCTGACGCTTTGCTCACTTCGTTTGCTTCATAACTGTCCCAAGCCACGCTGCAGATCCATTTCAATTTGGAACCTTTGCCGCTCTCTCTCTCTCCCTCTCTCTCTCTCTCGCTGCTTGTGCATTTCACCTGTCACAGTTGGACAAGCTGCAATGACTGCCTTGACTCCCTGGGAATTCTCCCTCTCCCCCCCATACACCCTGCCTGGTTGTGCCTGGCCAGGCCATGCAGCAGAAACATGTGTAATAAACATTCCCATGGTCGACATAGCTCAGACACCTGCCCAACACACGCACCTGCATGTACTACAAGCTAACAAGAAAGAGAGGGCAAGAGAAAGAGAGAGAGGGAGAGAGAGAGACAGGGCTAAGTGAGTGTGAGTGAGAGGCAAACTTAGCCGCAATTGTTTGACTCGGCCTGCAAACAATGAAAGGATTAATGCAGCCTAAGCCCACACTGGGGAAGAGTATGCCAGGGAGAGATAGGGAAGCGAAAGAGAGAGGGAATTTAAAATCCAAGTTCTTCTTTACCTCTCTCTCTCTCTCTCCCTCTCTATCTCTCTCTCTCTTTCTCTCTTGTAATTCGTGTCTTGTTCGATTCTGTGTCCAGTTTTGTTGTCACTTTTAATGGATTTTTAATCACATTCAGTTTGCTTTAATCCAGCTCAGTCGACGCAGTTCAACTGTTCTTGGATTATAATATGGAATATATGAATCGTTCGGTTGGGAAACGATTGAGCTTTCATTTACTTAGCTGCTTTTTAGAGGTTACGCCCTGAAAACAAACATGAAATTCGATGAAGCTAGACAAGAAATATGATAGTGCTTCCACAAGTTGCTTGAAACTCTCACAAAAAGTTTAACTCAACTGCTCGACTGTGATATACCCACTTACTGTATATTTTAGCTTTAAAATTGCGCTGGCTTGCTATTTTTTTCAATTTGCAGGGGCGTATAAAGGCGTGGCCAAGTTTTAAGGCTTTATTAATCTGCGTATCATAATAAGATATATTGATACCAAATTTCATAGTCCTAGCTCTTATAAAAGCTGAGATCTAGCTGTTCATACAGACAGAAATGCCTAAAAAGACTCAACTGTTGCTACTGCTCAAACATATATACGCTTTGTGGGCGCTGGAATGCTTCCCTGCATTCATGGCATATATTTTGAGTAAAAATACCCTTCTTTTTGTCAAGGCTTTAAAGGGTATAAGCAGTCACTCTATATATACATTTGCTGTGTCGCTAAACAAACTACGATTGAATCGATTAGAGCTGCGCCTGTCAACACGCAGATCATCATTTAATATACTCAGACATATACATATAGTATATTATATTATATTTACTGTATATGAACTTGATTATTATAAAATAAAGGGGGGCGGGTGCAAAAATCAATTAACGAAATATAATATGAACTCGTGCCAGCCAGCCAGCACCTTCTTGACGCAAACTGTGACTAAATTTATACACTACCCTCCTTCTCTTCCTTTCTCCATTCCTGACCCCCTCACTCCCCTCTCCACTCTCTTCGTGAACTCCTTAATGAAGTCGCGTTATTTTTAGGTAGCACAACATGAAAATTAATTTTGCCATTTCACGTTTTCGGGCCACATGTGCGTGTGTTTGTAATAACACTTATTGTGGCTATATTTGCATTCATTAGATAGATGATAGACAGGTCGCTGGGAGGAAGAGAGAAAGAGAGAGAGCGAGAGAGACGGAGAGGGGCCGCAACGACGACTGTGTCAACAATTTCGCAGGGGGGGAGGCAGACAGGAAGCAATTATGTGGCCCACGAGCAGATAAGTGTAGCTATAGCTGTAGCTGTAACTGTGAGTGTGTGTGAAGGATATTTACAATAAAGGAACCCTCCTCTAACCCCCTCTAACCCCTCTGCAAAGCACCTGCCATCCCTCCCCTTGTAATGAGGTTGTTTTGCATGTTTAGTCATAATACAAGCACAGTTTGCGCTTTATCTACAAAAAGCGTTGGCAGGTAGCAGGTACTAGCAAGGCGGAGGGGTAGGGAAGGGGCAGCAGGGTGGGGGGAGTAGGTTGGCAGACAGTGAAAGGGCACACTCTGGGAACTGCCAGTTGATTTCTGTTGACATGTCGCACACATATCGAAGCAGACACACAGACACACACACACACACTTTTTGACATGTAATTAAATATTTTTGCGGTTTGCCAAACAAACAAGAAATCAAAACAGACCAATCTACCCTCGCAGCAGGGCAGACAACCCCCCCTTGGTATTTCCCTGCTTCTGCCCCATAAATATGCATAACCATTGTGGGAAAAACAATGAAACGCAACGCTCTACGCAACGCAATGGCAGCAGAACTCTCCTCGTCCGATTGATGTCACAGGAAATGCGCACAATTTTCCACCGACGACGACGACGACAAATGAAAATGAAAACGAAACGAAAAACGATAAACAAAACAAAACAACAACAGAGCAACAACAACAGTATGCGAAATGAAACGAAACGAAACCAAATGAATCGCAGCCAAATGAAACGAATCGAATTGAATATCCACACACACTTCCATTCCCCCCTCTCCCTGTGGCAATTGTTGCTGCTGCTGCTCTTTGCCTTTTTGTATGCCAAGAGGGAGGGAAGAGAGAGGGGCTGCAGCAGCAGGAAATGGCACAAATGATTCACTGGCCAATGCGGCGTATGAGTAATGCGACGCGTGCGTCGCTCACCACGAGCAACTTGTACTTTGCCACCGCCATAATCGAAACAGGCGACACTCAATTAAGACACTATTCAATGCTTACACTATGAATGCGTACACTATATATATATATATTGTATATATATGAATATGAATATGAATATGAATATGAAAAGTACGAGTACGCGGCATGAATAAGTGATTTAGTGCAACAGGAGTGCGGATCGATTGCGTTAATGAAATGTATCGATTCATGAAGTGGTCACAGGCTAGGCTTCACAGAGGAAAGGAGAAAGCCTTAGGGTCTAGAAGTAGAGCTTTTCCTGTAGTTCTACCTTGTAGCCCTGCCTTCTAGCTCTTTCACCTTAGTTCTATGATGGGAAAGTGGGGCAGTAGTTCTACTTTGGAGCTGAGTCTTGGAGCTAAACTTTGGACATCTTCCCCGGAGCTCTTCCTTCAAGCTCTGCATTCCAATTCTACCTTCCAGCTCTTCTATTAAGCTCTTTCTTCTAGCTTTTTCCTTGAGCTCTTCCCTCAAGCTCCTTCCGCAACCTTCCCTCAAGCTCTTCCCTCGAGCTCTTCCCTCGAGCTCTTCCCTCGAGCTCTTCCCTCGAACTCTTCCCTCGAGCTCTTTCCTCAGGCTTTTCCCTCGAGCTCTACCCTCTAGTTCTACCTTCAAGCTCATCCTTATGCTTCTTCCTTCTACCTTTTCCATCCAGCTCTATCTACCTCCTCTACCTCTTGCTATATCCCCAGCAATACCTATCTCTCTCTCACTTTCTCTCTCTTATTTTCCTGTCTCTCTCACTCTCACTATTCTAAACTTAATTTGCAGCTTTAAAAAATCCAATAAGAAATATTTATAAGCGCCACACACAAAGTTCAAGTGTTTCTCCTCCTTTTCCTCCTTCTCCTTCTTCTCCTCCTTCTCCTGCTAATCTACTTCCCTCCCCCCCTTCTTCACACTTCTTCCCCATCTTGCTGCTAATGAGAAAATAGCTGCTTCTGCTGCTATGCCAGAGATGTAGGAAAAATGCATAGAAGAAAGCAAAAAGCAAAAGGAAAACAAGCACAGAGAGAGAGAAAGAAAGAGAGAGAGAGAAGGAGAAAAAGAAGAGGAGAAACTGGAATAAAATGAACATTGCATACTTTGGCGAGCAGCGCTGCTTGGTTAACTTAATATTTTCTTGACTCTTTGCTGCTTCTTCTCTTCGGCTCTCCCGCTCTCCTCTCCTCTCCTCTCCTCTCCTCTTTGGCACTCTTTGCTGTTGATTTTTCCACACTTGCGACGTACTTAACCGTGCATATGAAAGCGTACTCCACAGACACCCCTTTGCCTGCTGCATTCCACACATACACACATACAGTCGGCATCCTGCTGCATCCAGTGATTCTTGCATGCCCCACTTTCCCATCATATATTTGTGAGGGGTGGATGGGGGGTAAAAGGGGAGTAAGAGAGAAAGGGAGCAAGGGAGCAATGCGTGGGGTGCAGTGTCGTTCCTCATTCATTCGTTCATTTTCACATTTCACTTGCCTACATTTCTTTCTCGTCTTTCTTTTTTTTTTTTGTTCATAATATCCTGTAGTTTATAAATGAATGGTTGTCTGGACTGTGTATCCAGGCTGATTGTAGGGTATTTCTACGGGTTTTCCAAGAATTTTATTGCAGTTTCTTTCTCAGAGCTCTTAAAACCTTTAGCTTCTACCGTTCTCAGCTTCTCTAACTACAAGTCTTCATTTTCTTTTACACTTTAAGTATATTTATTTATAGTTTTCTTAGGGTTTCATTGCAGTTCCTTTCTTTATTAGCTTCAAGCCTTCAGTAACTTTATTAATAATTTTAGATTAGATTTTTAGACCTTAAAATTTGTTCTCCTCCCTTCTGATTCTCAGTTCCTCTCCCTACAATATTATTATTTATAGTTTTTTAAGGGTTTCGTTGAAGTTCGTTTCTGTTCAAGCAGCTCTCTTTAATCCTTGACATATTTCTTAGTTATCTACTTTGAAATCCATCAGATTTTCTGGATGGTATTTCCTTCTTTTATCTATAATATTTCACTTTTATTTTTACATCTTTTCCTTGTCTTTATCACTTTTGAAGCCTTTCCTTTCTTCCATTGTCACTTTCACTTCCCTCTTAATTACACAGTATCTGCTAGTCACAACATCACACACACACACACACACACACACCCCTCTTTGTGCAACTATTCGCACTTGTACCCCTTCCCCCTCCCCCTGAAATTGTTAAAATGGAGCATACAAAATAATTGCGTAGGCGCGCCATATAATGTGCCAGTGCCAGCTCCAAAGAGATGGCCAGCAAAAGCAACAGGAATGGGATTGGAAATGGAAACGGGATGAAAGCAGGGTGGATGGAGCAGGGGGAGAAGGGGATGGCAGGCAGGCAGGGAGGCAGGCAGGCAGGGAGACGCCGGCATTTGTCCTGGTTGAGGCCGCAGTTTCTGCAACATTTTGCATCATATATTTCGGTTTTAATTCGCAGCAGCCAAAGCTGTTGCGCACTCCGAGGCAGAGGCTGGGGCAGAGGCAGCGGCAGAGGCAGAGGCTGGCACCAGCTGGGCATTAAAGTGAAATTGTTGCAATGTTGCAAGTTTATGCGGCAGAGCCACAAGCCGTAGCGGCAGCAGCAGCAGCTTGCTACGTTTGCATTAGAGCTGTCCCTCTCTCTCTTTGCCGCTGTCTGTCTCTCTCTCTCTCTCATCCTGTCACTTTAATGCAAATAAAATTAAGTATACGCAAAGTTAACAGGGTATGCCATGTATCCCCAGCTCTGTCACTTGAATTTAAATATATCTCCTATCTAACTCAGTTTAATTAAAATTAATTTAGCTGGCCATTGCAGGAATATTAAGTATACGCTGATTAAGTGTACGCACTTTCTCTATCCCCGTCTCTTCTGACACTCCTTTTCATTTGATATATAGTTTACACAAATTTCAAGCCTCACATTACAGGGTATCTCTCTCTCATCCTGTCACTTAAATGCAAATAAAATTAAGTATACGCAAAGTTAACTGTGCCACAATTTGCAGGGTATACCATGTATACCCAGCTCTGTCACTTGCATTTAAATATATCTTCTGCTCTTTCTCAGTTTAATTAAAATTAATTTAGCTACCCATACTGTAGCTCTTACAGGGTATTTAAATTGCAGGGATATTAAGTATACACACATTAAGTATACGTAATGTAGAACAGAATATTTATGCTTCTAACTCTCTCTTTTTCTTTTTGACACTTCTATTCCTTTGAAATGTAGTTTATACAAATTTCAAAGCCTCGCATTACAGGGTATCTGTTGCAATTTGTGCGTCCAGTTCCGTTTAAGCTGTTAATGAACTAGTTCAGTGCACGCTTTCGGATTTTTTTCTGCTCTCTTGAAGCTCAATGCGATCTCTCGCTCCTCTCTCTCTCTCTCTTTCTCCCTCTCTCTCTATCTGTCTGTCACTTGAGCCCGAGAGGCAGAGTCCTCTGGTCTGCATGCGTTTCTCTCTCTCTCTGTCGCTCTGCTGCTTTTAGCCACATTCCACATTGCATCAAAATGCATAACGAATACCAAAGTCAAAGAGTAAAAGTTTATTTTATACACAATTTTTTAATTCTTGCCGCTGTGACTAAAAAAAAAACAACATGCCCGCAAAGAAGGGATGCCGCACACACACAAAGCCAGAGAGAGTGAGAGGTAGAGAGGGAGTGAGAGAGAGGGAGAGAGAGAAAGGAGAGAAAGAGACGGAGCTGGCTTACAAAATGGTGTCAGCGATGGCTGCTGCCATTGAAAAAAATGAAACGAAAAAAAAGCGAAAAATGAGTGGCAAAAAAAATCAAGTAGGTAGCAGGCAAGTGTTGGGTTATCATGACTATCAGATACCCTGTAAATAACGTAATAAAAATACTTAAAATACGCTTTATTACTTAGACGCAATGAGGTATAGCAAGTTTGTCTTTTGCAATGTAAGCTAAAGCTATTCAGCCAGCTGCTTGAGAAATTTAAGCCAGCTAGCTTGCTTAATAGCAGAGATCTAGGCTTTTAAAGAGTTAAAAGACAGTTTGAATACTGGAATTATATAGGCAGTTTGAGCATTAGTAAGTCACCTAAAGGTGTACAGCCAGCTGCTTGTTTAATTTCCTTAAGCTAGCTATTATAATAGCAGAGATCCAGGCCTTTAAAGAGTTAAAAGACAGTTGGAATGACTCAAAACAGGAATTTGAGTGATTTGCTTGCTCTAAAATATACATATATATTTATTAGCTATTTGCAAAGTTCCACTAACTGATTAAACTCACTTTCCTAACAGTTTCATCATATACAGGGTATTAAAAAAAAAAAAACCCAGAAACTATTAGAAGGTGTTGGCTGGCAACATTTTCCAACTTGACTTTTGCCAACACCAACACGCACACATATGCCAAGGATGCGTGCCTATCTCAACACAGGTGTGTGTGGTATGTGTGTGTGAGTGTGTGGTATGTGTGTGTGCTATGTGTGTGTGTTGTGCACATAAATTGCAGCCACCATGCATACATAAACGAAAGGTTATAGCGTCGACTGCCTTTTGTTGCTGTTGCACTCTGCACTTTTCTTTAGCAGCTTCTACTTTTTTTTTTTAAGCTGTTTCTCCCTATTTTCTCTTTTTTTTTGGGTAAATGATTAAACTCAAAAGCATCACGTGTGTGTATTTTTTTTATGCTCACCTCCATCTTTTATGCAAAGCCTTGAGGTTTATGAACTAGATAGAAGTCGACCTGTCACAGATACAGCTGATAAAGCAGAAGAGCAGCACCCCCTACTTACCTCCCCCCCTACCCGAAATGTAAATGGGTAAAGCAAAAGGTGGAGAATTGAAAGCATACAGTGTGAGTGAGGCAAAGAGAGAGAGAGAGATACATGATATGTGGCTTCTCTCTCTTTGGCACAAATATTGATGTCAAGCACACAGACTGAGGTGGGGAGGATGGAGTAGGGTAAGTTTGCTGTTGGTTATGTCTCAGGTAGAACATGACTTTAAGATGAGTTTAAGCTGATGAGTCACTGAGGGATTGTGAGAGTGCAGGAATTAAAGAGTGGGTGATCAAAACTGAAGCTACCAAAAGTGCTTAAATACAAGTAGAAAATGGTTTGTCTGTATGAACAGCTAGATCTTTGCTATTATAAGAGCTAGGACTATCAAAATTGATGACAATATTTCTTAGTATTGTGCGCAACTCAAGTTAGTTTTAGAATTTGGCCACCCCTTCTATATGCTTTTGGAAATCAAAAACATTGCATTACAGACGTAATTTTAGGACTATGGTATTCCTTTTTGGTGAAAGGAAATAAATTCTACAAATTTGATTGGGACTGGGGCAGAAACACTGCAATTTTTTTTTAATATAGTTACTTGTGGCAGACTTCTAGAAGGGTTCTATAGCTTTCATACTTTCTTATTCAGTCAAACTTTTTCTCTTTCTTTAAACTACAGAGTTTAAGCTAAATACCTTTACCATTTCTATAAAATTAACTCATTTCTTCTACTTTTTCTTTGTGATTGCATTTAAAAGAGATATATCTTATATATCCCAGACTACTAAAAATGCTTATAATTTAGTTTTGAAGCCTATCAAAATAACTCTATTTAGAAGACCTATCTGCTCACAGTCTGTGAATCAAGTGAAGTAAACTCAAGTGTACTTAATCTACCATATTTTCCACAACAATTTACAAATGTCAAATACTTCAATTACGATCTGGTACTGTTAGTAGAACGACTGCCGAAACATATGTATGTATACTCTATGAGAATTTTGACCTGCGAGTTACAAAGAGCGAGAGAGAGAGAGAGAATACACTTAATAGACGTGGCAAGCTGTCATAAACCGATTCCAAGCTCAACCAATTTGCATGTGAAATGAGCTTAACGAACTGACCTATGGCATTGTGTGTGGCAAGAAGCAGAAGAAAATAAACCTATTCTAAACCTATTTCACAAGTCTACTTATGGTATATGTACATATATGTATGTTTATAGCGTGGGGTTTCTTTAGCTTGAGAAATTTATGAAATATTTTCTCAATAGAAAATATTTTAGCTCATGCTTTGCTTGCACTTTATTTTGTTGTTTAAGCTGGAGCGAGAGAGCAAGAGTAGAAAGAGAGAGCGAGAGCGGGTGCACTAAAGAAGTCATCAATGTGATGGCAATGCGTAGTGTGCGTGTGTGTGTGCGTGCCTGTGTGTGCATTTGTGTGTGTGTGTGTGTGTGTTTGTGGTAAGTCTGGCCAGAAGCTGCAGCCGAAGGCGGTCAAACTCGAATTTATTATGGGATTTGTAGAAGGCAGGACGCTCTGCTGTCTATCTCTCTCTCTCTCTGGCCTGCTGCAGCAGCTTGCTGACTGCTTGACTTGCTACCCCTCTCGCTCTCGCTCTCCCTCTCCCTCCCACCTCTCTTCAAGCACTGATGATGATGCACGTTGCAGCAGCAGCCTTGCCAGACGCCACAGCTCAGCTCGGCACGCGGACAAGAATGAGCACGTTGAAATGATTACCTAAAGCAAACACAGACATGGCAGCAAACAAACACACACACACACACGCACACACACCTATAGAGGCAAAGGCACACCCACTGAGCCATGGCTATTGTTACAAAATGTTGCCCCCTGATGCTGATGATGATGATGATGATGATGGCTTGAAGGCTTAAAATGTTCAAGCAGTAACCCGCCCACTCCCCCCTCTACCTCTCCCTCAAAAGCAGCAGGTGAGTGTTGTCTGTGTGTGTGCATGTGTGTGTGTGTAACTTGTTCTTGGGCACGCATGTGTGAAAAAAGAATGCAAAGACCGGCCGGCACCAGCGGCATGCAGCACACGCTGCGTATACGTAATTTCGCCATAACCCTGCCCCGCCCTGCCCTGCCCTGACTCGCATATGTGTGCACTCAAAACTAGTGTCACGTGTGCGTGTGTGTGTGTGTGACTGGCAAGGCAGCGATGAGCTGCTTCGCCTCACAAGAGACAGAGAGAGAGAGAGGGAGAGGGAGAAAGGAAGAGAGGGAGAGAGAGTGCACACTCGAAAAACGTGTGTGAACAGGCACTTGATTGTGTTATTATTATTGTTTGAAGTGTTGCTTTCTGTTGCCTGTTGTTTATCTGCCTGCATTGTAACCTGCAACTGTCGCAGGCGCACGAGCGAAAGAGAGAGAGAGAGAGAGGGAGAGAGAGAGGGCGAGAGAAAGGTAGGCAATGATGAGTGGGGCAGTCGCACTCGTTGCGTGCAGCGCTGTGCGTGGTGCGTTGTGTCTGTTGTGAAACAGTGGTTAGTTATGCGTTTTGCGGCTTACTAAAGGCTTCTGTGTTATCGATAAGATATCGATAAATGTATCCATTAACCTCTCGTAAAAATATCGATGATTAACGACTGCTGTGTCTGCTTCCAAGCGCAATGAACGTTTTGCGTGGTAAGTCTCGCCTTCTGCTCGGCTTAAAAGAGCTTAATGTTATCGATAACATGTATAAGAATATTGATAATGTATATCGAATGTATATCGATAAGCATAACGACGTTTGAAGCCTGATGTGTCAGCTTCTATGCGCCAATGAAACCTCCTTAAGCGATACAGCTGCTCATTTGTGTGGTTCATTCAGTTCTGTCGCTGTTGATGATGAGCATATCGATACATTTATCGATAGTAAACAATTGCTGTATGAGCTGCAAATCGACATGAATGTTCTACTAATGCTGCAGCTGCTTATTTGTATTGAACATTCAGTTCTATCGATTAACATACGCCCTAATAAAGTCATCAATAAATAAATCGATTGCACTCCTCTGTTAGAGGCATAAAAATGCTTCCTGCCTATTCTTCTTGTTTACAACAAATTTCTATAGCTTTCTCAATCGATAGTTTTGCTAAATATGTTATCGATTAACGAAAGTTAATGTAAAAAACCAAAATATGCCTACAAAATGCATAATTATGGCGCAGCAAATCATTTGCCACACTGTGCACAAGCCACAATTGCAGCCTCTTCAACCCCCAACCAAACGAACCCTTCTACGATTCTGCATCCCCTGCTCTTTCTCTTTTTCTTTCTCTCCCTCTCTTCTCCTCCTCCTCTTCGCTGCTCTCCCAGCGGCATGCCCACTTTAGGAACTGTTGCATTGTACGCAGCGCACACTTGAATGCACTTCAAGTGCAGCCAACCGTCCGGGGGCAGCCTCTCGGATGCGTCCTCGTTTCATTAGGGTTACCACCGCCTGCCGAGCTTGTACTGAGTACCAGCTACCCAGCTGCATGGTAGGCGGAAGGGGGAGAGGGGTCAACCAGTCGAACAATGCATTTATTCATTTATTTATATCGTTATTTCTTGCGAAATTTTGCGAAATTTTGCAAATGCTCTGGCAACCCTGTGCCAATTACCAGGAATTAAACCAATTACTTTTAATTATTGTACAAAACAGTACAAATATTTCCAAACTATTATTGCCAATTTGGTGATAGAGATATAATTTTGGCTTGTTTTCTGAAATTTGAGAGTGCGTTAACCTTTCCGAGGCACAATTAGGGTTATATGGGGGTTATATGAGGCCTACTGGGGGGTTTTATATTATTCCAGCAGATATTCTATTATTCATACTGGCAGATCTCTGGTTCTACAGTACTCTGAGCTATGCAACTACGCATAGATAAGCTACTCACCCTAGTATAACTCAAGGTTGTTATATAAATCTATTAGAAGTTGTACTTATACATTTAATCAGCAACAAGATAATCTTATCGACAGATCTCTGTTGCTACACTACCCTGAAATATGAAATTCTGCAAAAATAATCTACTTATTTTAGCAAAGCTGAAGGCTATTATACAAATCTATTTAGAGCTTTACTTTGACAAAGAATCATCATTGAAATGAATCTGTACTAGCAGATCTCTGTTGTTACACTACCCTAAGTTATGAAACTTGGCACAGCGAGACTTCTAATCTCAGCAAAGCTCAAGGTTGTTTAAATAACTTTACCACGCCCCTTCCCTCCCCTCCTCTCTATGCGCTAAGCTTCCCCCGCTTAATGTATAAGATAATACGCACTTAGCGCGCTTTTGCCATTAGCTTTTTTCTTTCTTTTTTTTCTCTTTTTTTCTGCATTCCCTGCGCCAAGTTTGCTTGCTTAAAACTTAATATAAACATTGCATATTTATGTTGGAATATTCCCTTGACCCACTTGCCACCTTGGGCCATTACAGGGTATACAAATCACCCTGCTGTTGTTGTTGTTGTTGCTGCTGCTGTGTATGTTGGGTTTTTTGCGCGAAAATCTGTGCAATTATTTAATCATTTAAAATGAATTTGTTTGCCTCGGCATCGGGTTCAAGAAGTGCCCGATAATGATAATTTGTATCTGTGTGTATGTGTGTGTGTGTGTGCCAGTAAATCCCTGCGAATCTGTTTTTTCGTCGCCCCTTCCGCAGGACCCTTCTCGGAGAGCAGCAGCAGCAGCAGCAACTCCCAGGCGCTCCTTGCTGCCTTTGTGTGCGTGTGAAGGGTAATTTATGAAAATTACTAAACGACTACACCGAATGCGTGCAAATTACGCCATTCACCATGGGTACAGCCCTGCCCTCTTCCCAAAAAAAAAGGGGCGAAAAAACCAGTGGAATACCCTGTGGACGTGCGAGGATCTTTAATAAGTGAGTGTAGCGTATAAATATGAGAGATTTCTGTTCGTATCTCAGAAGCTTAGTCACAGTATTTAATTTTCTGTTCTCAGGATCATCTTTTATTTATTTTGATACTTTTTAAGGGAATATATGGTTCTGAATTTCCGTTTTTTAATAATTCCTTTTGTTTTTTTATTAATATTATAACTTTGATATTTGATTGTGGTTTCATCTTTCATTTAATATAATAAACCATTTTCGATCCCTTAATAAACTTCTCTTGCTTGTAATTCTTAAAACTGATGAGTTTCACTTTATAATCTTAAGATGAATCCATATTCCCCTAGTTGAAACTTGAAATTTCCATTAGTTAGAACTTGAAACTTTGAGTTTTTTATAAAGAGATTAGTTCCAGAATCCTAAAATTCTTCTTGGATTTTAAAACAAACCCTGAGTAAATTGGTTTTTTTAGAAATATCAAAGCCAAAAGTGATAGACAAGCTGTTAATCTAGCTAGAGCCTGCATTGACACTATAGAAACAATACTCCCTGCTTGCGCAGCTCACAGTGTAGGGTATAAAAATGGGTTAAGTGCAGCTGAATGCTGGAACTGAAACTGAAGCTGCAACGAAAGCGGGAAACAGTTCCGGAGCAGGCGAAAAAGTGAGAGAGAGGAAAGGGAGATTGAGAGAGAGAGAGAGGGAGAGTGAGAGAGAGAGAGAGTGAGAGAGTGAGAGAGTGAGAAAGAAAGAGAGAGAGCGAGCGAGCGAAAGCGAAAGGGAGGCGGGTCACTTGGTTTGGCTGAAACAGGCGCATTTGCAGGATGTTGGCGTGCGCGCTTCATTGTCGTAAACAAAAAAGGCAGCAGTTCTGCTGTTCTGCAGCCTGGCAGCCGTTCAGCCTGGCCGCGCCACTTGCTCCACCGCTTGGCCCCGGAGCAGGAGCAGCGACGGCAGCAGGATGCAACGCGCGAACGGAAGGCGGGTCCGGGCGAGCACGATAAAGCAGCAGCAGCAGCAGCCGGAGCTGCCTTCAAGCTGCCATCTCCAGTTTCGCTACGCAGTTGCAGTCGCCAGGATGATGATGATGATGATGATGATGATGAGGAGGAGGATGAGGATGAGGTGGATGACGTTGCTACTGATGACGCTGAAGCTGTGGCGGCTGTGGCTGCTCATTAAAAATTACCGTTCTTATGAAAAGTGGAATTAAAACGTGAAGTTGGCTGGCAAGACGCGTAAACTTTTAACTGTTTATAATTCGCAACGTTGCAGAATGCACTGACAAAAATACAAGAAAAAAAATAAAGCATAAAGAAAACAAAAATAAAACAAAAAAATAAAAAGAGAAAGCGACAAAGTGCCAGCATACACAGGGAGGCATTGAAAGAGCAGAGCGAAAGGGAAGGAATGCGAAATAAAGAGACAGCTGTCCTGTTTATGCGCCACAGCTTGTCTGATAAGCTTGTCCCCAAGATAAGCTGAGAGATAATGGAAAAATTGTATAGGCTTAAGAACTATCCTCAGCTTACAGGTTGCTTAAGCTAAGCTTACTTAAGGCTACCTCGCAGAATCTGCACTGATCTTACCGTGAATGTCCTAGCTAGGACGAAAAAAATCCAAAGACACTCTACCTCATTTAATTTGAGCTAACCTAGCACAACCTAACATAAAGCAACCTAATCAAACCTAATCTTACCTAATTCAGCCTAACTAACATAAACTAACCTATTTTTATCAACCTATCCTTACCTTACCCAACCTTGGCAAAGCTAAACCTAGATGGGTTACGCTTTAGAAGTTCTTACGCTTCTTTCTCTTAACTAACCCACTTATTACTCTAACTAACCCATCTATTGCTATTTCAAACTAACCTAACCTAACATAGGTCAAACTAACCTCTTGGCAATCGACCTATTTCAACTTAAAGCAACCTAACCCTACTTCTAGCAACCTAACCTCATTTAAAACCTTAACTAACTTCATTAAGTGTTCAAATAGCTTTATTTCCTCTAAAATTCGATCAATAACAGCTGCGCCCTGACATTCCTTCCCTCTCTCTCTCTCTTTAGCTCTTTTATCATTTTACTGAAAATGTTTCAATTGAAAGTCATTATCACGATATGAAACAGCGCATGAACGTGATTAGTTGGGACGGACAGTTTGAAAAACAATGTTAAACGGACAATGAATTCGAAACACAAAAGGGACTTAAGGACTGAAGCTGTTTTTCCCAGCTGCCTGTGGTAATTCTTTGTCTTTGTCTACCACTCGTACTCTCTCTCTCCCTCTCTCTCTCTCTCTCCCCTGCTTCTCTTGCTGTGCCTTCCTTTTTGAAGCTAAATAGTTTCTTAGGACTTTCTTGACGCTTCGCATTCTACAACTCATTCAGGGCCTTGACTATTTGTTTGGCTCTCGCACTCGCAAGTCATTAAGACTAATGGCCAACTAAAAGCAGTAGGAGTAGGAGGAGAGAGAGAGAGAGAGAGAGGGAATACAAAGAGGAAAGAAAGAGGAAGTAGAAAAAGCACCTATTGCTTTTGCAGCTGTTTTGAGGTTTTGATTTTGTAGCGGGTTTTACAACACTCCCAACCTACCTACCTCCTCCCTCTCTCGCACACGAATTTATTTTGTTTCCTCTTCTTTCTCTTCCTCTTTTGCCCATTTGCGCATTGTTTGGCATTGTTAACGCCCTCTCTCTCTCTCCTGTGTGTGTGTAATTAAGCACTTCACTCGAGTTGTAAAATGTGTTCGAGTCTTTCTCACTCTTCCTCTCCCTCTCTCTCTCTCTCTCTCACGCCCTTTGCGATGGGAACTCATCACGAAATTTGTCGGAAAACAATTTAAGGCAAAACCGTGCGGTTTTTTTGGGCGACCACACTCCCTATACACACATAGATATATGCACTATATAGCCCCCCATACTATTTCCCACTATTGACTACCAATTTCGGTTCATTTTATTGAATTTCGTAGAATAACAAAATAAAAAACCCGAAATAAAACACATCGTACATATAGAAAATATACTATATATATATGCATGTAGAACAAACCACGGAGAGAAACAAAAAAATAACAGAGTAAAAAAGAGTGAAAAAGAGTGGGAGAAAAGAGGAAAAGTTTGTTTGGCGAGTGCAAGTGCTGTGGCAGGCGCTCGAGAGGAAAATTCAAATGGACTTTCCAACTAAATTGCAACAGCAAGAGGTGCAAAGGTGTTGAGAGAGTGAGAGAGACCGGACGAGAGCGAAACAAGAGATATAGCCTAGAGGCGAAATAATGCTAGAGGAGAAAAAATCTGCGAGAATGTTTCTGGGGTAGAAATAGGGAGAGTACTAAAGTAGAATGTGGAAACTGTAGAGAAAAAAGAAAGAAATTGTGAGAGGAAGAAATAGACAAATATAAATGAGAAGAGCGAGAGAGAGAGAGAGAGAAAGAGCAAAAAAAATCTTCATAATATATTTAAAAAATAATAGAAAATAATTCGAGGTCTTGTATGTGCATACTTCATAGGAAGAGAACTTGAGATATCAAGAAAAGCAAATTGAGAGATCAATCTAGAAATAAAAAGACCTTTGTCAAAGCTCAAGGGAAAGTATAGCTAACCAATAGAGCAAGCCTAAAGAGGCCACTGATACGACTAACTTAGAAAGTTAATGAAAAGCTAAAATATATAAATAGAAATGCCTTCGAAGGTGTCTTGAGACACGATGGAATCGCAAGTCAAAATGAATTAGATAATCAACTTTACGCACGTCGCTTTAAGAAACACCTACATAGACCTCTTCCCCTCTTTTCTCTACCCTCCCCTTTTGCAGAAGAGATTCTGATTGTGCTCTCAGGCCCCCCTGAGGGCAGCTTGACTGATGTGTGTGCACACACACGCTGTGCGTATACGTAACGTAACGTAACGCAAATCAAACCACAGCCTCAAGGGAAGCCAAAGGGGGAAGGAGAAGAGAGAGAGGGACAGAGAGAGAGTGGGTATAGAAGGAAATAACCTTGAGAAGTCTAACCGAACGAGTTAAGTGCTTCATTCAGGCGAAATGCAGTTTCAGCTCTCGAGCTGCCATTACACACACTTTTAGCAGCATTTCGAATTAAATGCACAAGGCAAACAAGGCAGCTGAAAGCGAGAGAGAGAGAGAGAGAGAGAGTGAAATTGAGAGAGTGCGACAGAGAGAGAGAGAGAGCGTGTGTTGGGCTAGAAGAACTTTCCCTTTAACTCATTCTCATTCGTCTCGTCTCGTCTCACTGCTGCTGCCACTTTTTGGTTGCACAAACTAAATGAAATTATTTCCGTATAATTTATTTGCACTACCCAAGAAAATGATATAAGTGCGTTGGCGCTAACTCGGCCCTGGGGCGGCGGCAGCGGCAGCAGCAGCAGCAGCATTCATTAAGTGCAACGGCGCCAACAGAACCAGGCTAGGCAAGGATAGGCTAGGCCAGGCACAGACACAGTGGGACAAATCATCATTTTCAGACTATTTCGACCTAATTTTTGGCCAAAAATAAAAAAAAAATTTTAAAACAAATTTATTTTGAAAAGTCATAGGGGTTACCCTTGTCTAAGAATTGTGAAAAAGTCGAAATTTTTAAAAGCTCTATATTTTGATTTTTTAAATGTAAGATCACTAATGGGGCTTAAGCTTAAACAAAATGTCATTTCGCATGAAAATTGCTTTATTTTTAAGAAAGTTGTGATGTCTGAAAGTGAGGTTCGAAGTCCCTGCGAAGGTTCTACATGTTAAATTTTTAGGACACTTTGACATGATATTTGGGTCAAAATTAAGTATCTTCCAAAACACTTTTAAACAATTTGTTAGTACTAATTTTGACCTCGGCAATCGTTTAAAAGTGAAAACTCGTGATTTAAAATTTTGAAAAAAAAAATTTTTCTGAAAAATCATAGGGGGGACCATTACCTTAAAATGGAAAAAAAAGTCAAAAATTTTAAAAATGTTTATTTCGATATTTTTGAAATGTAGAACCGATAAGAATATTAAAACAAAAACAAAATGTCATTCCTGATTAACATATCCTGATTTTTAAGAAAGTTATGATGTGGACTTGGGAGACCCTACGATGGTCTTACATGTCAAATTTTTAGGAGACTTTGACATGATTTTTGGGTCAAAATTAAGTATCTTCCAAAACACTTTTAAACAATTTTTTAGTACTAATATTGACCTCGGCAATCGATTAAAAGTGAAAACTGGCGATTTAAAATTTTGAAAAAAAATTTTTTCTGAAATATCATAGGGGGGACCCTTGTCTAAGACTTCAAAAAATACAAAAATTTTAATTTTTTTTTTTTTTTTTTTAGTTTTGATATGTATTATCACTAAGGGGGTCAAAACATAAAAGAAATGTGTTTCCACATATAATTCGCTTTGTTTTCAACAAAGTAATGATGTCTGATAAATGAGATATTAGAATAATTTTCCTTTTTCTTTCCACTGTGCCTTTTCTGGCATTTGCTGCTTGAGTTTCGCACTCCACGCTTTTCACTCCCTTGACTCTCACAGCTGTCGCGCCTTTGGCTCACTTCGCCCTCTTTCCCCTGTCTGATTCCCCAGCTCAAAATCTCATCTTCAATTCTTGCCTCAGTCTCATCTTTAGCCTTAGCCCCGTCGCGACTCGACTCGACTCGACTCGACTCGACTTGCCTCATCTCATCTCATCGCTTCTCATCTCATCTCAGTTCATCATCAACTGCAGTTGCAGTCTCCGCCTACATCCGCTTTCCGTCTAAGTCTCATTCGCAGTTGTATAATCGTTCGTCTTCATCATCATCATCAACAGAATCATCTGTGTATACAGTCTACACAGCGTGCGAAAGGAGAAGTGCAGAAATTTATGCTTGACACAGAAACACAATTTTCGACTGTCTGTCGGCCATTTTGTTCTTCTTGTCGCGCCTCCATTTGGTTTATGTTTTCATGTGTTTTTCTCCCTCTCTCTCTCTCATGTTCTTCTATCATGTTTTTTTTTTCGCTTCGCTGCCGTTGATGTTGTCTGTGTATTATGTTTTTTTTTTCGTGTCCCTTTGCGTCGTTGCAAATTGAGTTGCAACGCGGCTGGAGAAAGAAAAAACGAGGAGAATAGTAACTCCCCCGTATATGATACAAACAAGTTCTGTTCTTTTGGGTACAAGGGTTCAACTAGCAGATATCTTAACCTTTTTTTTTTTCTATGATTAAAAAACAGAAGGAGGTATCTACATCAAAGAATATATACTTTTTATCAGCCTCAATACCCAGAATTGTCTGTATGAACACCTTTATCTCAGCTATTATAAGAGCTAGAGTTATCAAACTTGCTGACGATATGCCCTACTTACACTCACAGCTTGAGTCATAGCTAAAATTTAGCCACGCCCCTATACGCCCAAGTAAATTGCATAAAATCGAGTTGCAAGCTTAATTTTCTGGCCTAAGTTTTTATTTTTGGAATATACAATAAATAAAACCACTTAGATAATTTCTGCGAATTTGATAAAGATCGGATGGTTAAGCTATAAGTTATTTAATATTCAACTTGGGTGCTTTTATAGGGCAGCACTCAAAAGTATGCAACAAAAAATATTTGGCATAGGTAGCGGGTACTTCACAGTTGAGCACATTCGCTTTTAGCCCTCTCACTTGTTTTCTTTAGCAACTTCTTTATCATATTCCCATCTATTCATCGTTTTTCTGCACTTTCTTAAGTTTTTCTTGTTCTTCCCGTCCATGGCTCCTTCCACGACGACCTTCAAGGTGTTTTCTAATGCGCCTAATTGGTTGTTTGGTTTGCTTTACACCTACAGCAGCAACCTACTGTCAACTAAAGCTACCCTCCTCCCCCCCCTCACGCTTAACTTGGCCAAGAACAAGTAAAGTCTGTGATTTGGGTTACACACAAAAAAAAAGAAAAAGCTTGAGCGATGCGGCTTAAGGTGCAAATTAACAAGTTTTTAATGATGTGACGTGTTCTATAGTAGATACCCTGGTTTTGCTTAATTTCGAATAATTGCCCGTCAAGTGGAAGTTGAGCAAGGGGAGGGGGAGTGGGGCTGAGAGGAAAGACACCGCAAGGTACTGAGCAAATCTTGCGCAAAATGCGTTAAAGCAGCTGCAAAAAAAAAAAGCGAGAAAAACGCACACAAAATTGTGTTGCCAGCCAAAGCTGCCACAAGAGTTGTGCACACTCAGCAGACTGCAGTGTGTGTGTGTGTGTACAGGTGTGTGTGTGTGTGTGTGTGTGTGTGTGTGTGTGTGTGTGTGTGTCTGGTAGGTGTGTGCAGTGGGCAGATAGCTTAAGGTTCCATGCATCATGACGAAGCTGTTGACACTTCATAAATACATGAGTTGCACTCAGCGTTCACTCACAGGCACACACACGCACACACACACACACAGGCACACATACAAGCATACTTATGCTTAATGTTGCAAGTGTATGTGTGTGTGTGTGTGTTTGCCAGCAATTGTTACGCTTTATGCTTTGTTATACCCTGCAAAAGTAGTAGTAACCCAAAGGGGGCAGCTCATTAGTAGCTTGCAGTATTGAGTTATCGATATCGATAAATGCAGCCAGACTAAAGTTTCATAACAATTCGAGAGTTTCTCAATGGAACTAAATATAGAGTATTTTGTACTATATATAATCTATCTATTATCAAGTTTTAGTGCTGCAAAAATGTGTATTATAAATATTATAAAGTGCATCTAATTTTGCATTTATATTTTATTTTTTTTACAGGCCCCTACAGGGTATATTTCAGTCACCTACTGGCTAAGTATAAAATCTTTCTTTGTCGCTTCACTATTATTATGTTTTTCTCTTTTTGCTTTGTCCTCTCTCTCTCTCTCTCTCTCTCTCCCTCGCCGAGCACTTCAACAAATTTACACTTGTATCACTCATACGCTCCGTTTTTATGCTATTTGGACCACACATGCAAACACACATCACACACACACACACACATCACACACACACACTTACACACACACAGTACACCTTAGCAGCACTTGCCGTTGTTGTTGTTGTTGTTGTTGTTAACGCTTGTTTCACGCCTGAATCGTCGCATGCGGGAAGCAAGCAAGAAAAAAACAACAGAAGCAACGACACAAAAAAAAAATACAAATAAAAAAGAAACCGTAGGCAAAACAAACAGAAAAAGGAAACAAAATTTTAACAACAAAATTAAAAGCACGCGAAATTTGTGTACACTACGGAAATGACAAAAATTCCAATGAGGGTTGACTTAACTAATGACGAACACCGGAACGAGGTTTTTTTTTTTTTTTGAAGCGAACCGGTTCAAAAGTGGTTCACTGGCAGAGTCTGAAGAGTGTTAAATAAATTTACAGCTGTAGTTTGATTTGCGCGACAAAGCTTAATGAGTATTTACAGTGAATTTTGTTTAAGCTTAGTTGAACCGGTTCAGAAGTGGTTCAAGCGATTCAAAAGTGGTTCACTGACAGCATGTGAAGAGTTTTCCACAAATTCACAACTCTAGTTTGATAAATGAGTATGTATTTGCATTTTAGTTTTTCAATTTTGTTTTAGCTTAGTTGAACCGGTTCAGGAGTGGCTTAAATTTGATTTAAAACGGTTCACAAGTGGTTCAGTCAAAGGTTGTAGAGATTTTATAAATATTTGTAACTGGATTTTGACTTGTAGTAGCGAAACTTGCCTTGAGGCCTTCATAGATGTTCCATGAACCGGTTCAAAAGTGGTTCAGGGGCATAACTCGCTAAATTTTCATCCGACAATACTGAAATTTGACTTAGATAAAGACATGAGCATAGACTACAAGTCTGCTCTGCTTTGCAAAGGGTATTCTACTGTGCTGCAACACAAAACCAACTCAACCAAAGCCTCACGACAGGTGACTGCAGTACATTTCGCACAAAGGGTAACCGCACGTCGACGTGTCAAAGCAAACATGCTGCCTGTCCTGTTTGCTCTTAATGTCGCCCCCGGATGGCACTGACAAGTAGTCGGTAGTGAGGTACGACCCCGAAAATAGTGCCAAGGAGCATTTAATAAAAGGAAAGGAAGAGATGGTAGAGATGGTAGCCACTGCGGCATAAAGGGCAATACAATAGGCAAAGCTAGGAATGGGGATGGGGACGGGGATGGGGCTGCTGATGTGCATGAAGGGAAGCAGAAGTAAGTGGGAAACACTGCTTGCTTGCACAACTATGCGAAAGGCAAATGAAGGAAAAAAGAAGTAGGAAAATAAGAAACAGAAAAATGAATCACCGACAAATTACGGTAAGAAAAAGGAAATTTCAAACGGGAAATGGCGGCAGCGAAAATTTCGTTATGGGCACATCACAATTTCTTCTTTTTTTTTCTGTTCTTTGCACATTTCTTTCTTCCCTCATTTCTTTTGCAGTTACTGTTTTTCCGTGTGTTTCTTTCTGCTGCCTCTTGTGTGCGGCAGCAACAATTTCTGCAGTTTCTTAAGTTCTTTTATGGGCCAGCGGCCAATGGAGTTGTACTAAAAATTTTAACATAACTTGAGAGGAAGAAATACACAAAAAAAAAAAAATGAAAAAAATAAAAATAAAGAAAAACACCAAAAAAGAAAAGGTCTTATGAAATATGCATATGCTCATTTCGGGGCTCACAGCGAAATGGCAAACAGTCACACCCACCTCCCCCACACACACACCCACACACACCCACACACACGCACTCATTCAAAAGTTTTTCATTAAAGTGTAACCCAAGACCTTCAAGACCTTTAAGATGGTCGCCCTGGGAGCATGTGCGATGAGCTAAGCCAATTGCTACAGCTGCTTTCAATTTGCCAAAACTTCTGAGAATTTACCTGCAATGAGAAGAGAAAACATATATGAAATAACTTGATATATAATATATTATATATAATACTGCATTTACAAGAATTTTTCGCTCATTAAGAGTGGTATTTTATAGCAAATATCCAAGAACTAATCCCCTTTAAGCTTTGAAATCAAGTGAGCAATTAGCTTTCAATCAAATCACTCAATAAAAAAAAAACAAACGATTCAAAAATTTCCAAAAAATATTAAAAATACCAAAAATGTATTAGGAACTACCCATCAAAAAAGAAGTTAGCAGAAAATTATTTTAGTATATTCCCTTTCCAGTTTAGTAAGTTCAGGTTTTTTTCTCTGTCTTGGTATGACGAGCAAGTCCTTGCTGTCATTGACAGCGGGTACTACCGGTGCCCTAATCCTCGGTTATTGTATATACTTTGACCAAAAGCGTCGCTCTGATCCCGAATACAAGAGGAAAGTGCATGATCGCCGGCGCCATAGTAAATTGCATAAATTGAGATATTACGATATCGATAGCGACGACGACGATGACGACGAAGATGATGATGGTGATGATGATGATTCTAGCATGGAACATGTCGATGTCAACGATTTGATCATGAAGAATTCTTTAGCAAGTTTCTTCAGTGAAATCAAGCTATGCGAACGTCTCATTGCCGAGGGCAGTCTGAGCGAGGGTCTTAGCCATTTGGCCAATGCGATTCTGATGTGCACACAACCGATGCCGATGCTACAAACCCTACGAGAAACATTGCCCGAACCGATCTTATTACCCCTCATGCGTCAGCTGGGAGAACTACACAAAATGGACACGGGTAAATCGAGCAGCCTCAGCAGCAGCGACAGCAATACCAGCCTCGTACAGCTGCAAGAGATATGTGATCTATAGTGATCATGGATCATGCATGGATCATGGATCATGCATGGATCATGTATCATCATCATTCATCTACTTGGCATGTCTTCGATTTTAGTTAAATTTCCTTTTTTTTTCTTTTTCTATTCAATCAGATTTTGCATGTGTATTATTAATATAAGTTGGTCACTAGTATATGATAAATAAATAAATATGAGAAGGAAAAAACAAAAAAAAATAAATTTCACTATTCTTTTGTCTGCAAATATGTGTTTGAACATTTTGAAAAAAAAAAGCATTGTAAGTGAAGGAGGGAGGGGGGAAGGGGGTGTACTACATGATTATTGTCACTTCAACTAAAAAGTCTTTATCTATGTATGATCCTATGTCAACGTTGAAAAGCTTAACTGTTCTCAATATTCTCATAAACGTGGATGGCCTGGATATATAGTGATTGGGGTGTATAGACGAATTGATTGTTACTGTATCCAAAATATTTGATTTTAGTCAATCCAGTGACAGATCCATGCTAAATAAAGCCGATTCCGTCATCTGTAATTGCGGTAATTTCGTCAATAGATTATTATATATACGATTCGGTAGGGCCAATTTCATCGCCTCCATTAGAGCAACCGGTTGGGCGCATAGCATTATCGCATTTGCCATATGCGCAAGTCCCTCATCCAGTTTACCCATACGAAATAGTTCTTCGCCCAATTTGATCTCATTTTGGAAATAATTCTGAACAATCTCCTGATCGGACAACTCAAAGGAACTCGCATCTGTGGCATCGATACGTGTCTCGAATGTTTCCATTTTGTTCATTGTGCCCAATGTCATGGGAAAACGATGATTCATTTTCTGACGACGCTCACGCAATTTTCGCTTATAATGAGGATCGGCACGACGTTTATGATCGTAATAGATAAAATATCCGATGAGTAATACACCTGCACCAACGGTAAATGCCAGGAGATAGTTATGGTTCGACATGCTTATTTTTTTTTCTGTATTTTTTTTTTTGGGTTTTTTTTCTGGGAGGTTAATTTGGAAGATATATATAGGTATATCCTTAATGAAATAAAATGAATAAAATGAAATTTGGTTACGTTGTTGTTTTCCCAAAAAAAAAAAAAACAATAAAAATGATTTAAAATCAAATGAGAAACTGATAGCAAACACTGTTTACGTATTTGAAGTAGTTACGGGAACTTGAACTTGAAGTCAAAACTATAGATATTTCATTGAAATCTATCTGAACTTGAGTACAGCAGGTCAGGAATAGAATAGGTTGTTTAGAATAGGTCGTTTGTGAATAGGTTGTTAGGAATAGGTTGTCAGGAATAGGTCGTTAAGAGTAGGTTGTTCAGAATAGGTTGCTCAGAATAGGTTGTTAGAAATAGGTCGTTTAGAATAGGTTTTTTGCGAATTGGTTGTTAAGAATAGGTTGTTTAGAATAGGTTGTTTAATAGATACGTTGTTCAGAATAGGTTGTTGCAAATAGGTCGTTTAGAATATGTTCTTTTGAAGCTCTAACAATATTACTACTGAACGCAACACCCAGAGATGAGTTTCCATAGTAAGCTGCTTTCATGGACGTTCATTTTGCAGAGATTCTCCCCAAGTTTACACACAAATCACCGCCAATTTTCTTAAAATGATTAATGCATGCGTAGATAGTCAAATAAAGAAAAGAACAATCAGATATCTGGAGCATCTCTGTTGTATTATTACAATTCCCAAAGATTTATTTGCCTTTTGCGATAAACAAAATTGTGTGAATTGGGGGGAAATCAATCAAAGTACAAAGAACAATCAATAATAACACACAGAGACACATGGCAGAAGGTGGTACATAAACATACGAAGATTGGAAAAGCTGGGAAGGTTTTGGAAAAAGATAAATGGTTTTTGTAGCTAAAACCCAAATTGATTTGTTATTCGAAGCGATTAAGCTGCTTTGGTGAGGCAATTAAAGAGCATGGTGGGGGTGAGATTGTATCTATCTAAATTTATAGCTAAATTTGTTTGTAATTTAATTCAAATTAAATTGGGGTAGGGTTGGGCGTGTGTAACGATAGGGTTAAGGCTGATGTTGTACTCTTTTTGGAGGCGTGGGGCGAGGGAATTATCGCATCGCATTGTCGTAAGTCACAAATGAAATACGCGATTCATAAAAAATGTTTATCTCGCTGTCATTATTCAGCGCGGCTGCTGGACCAAAATCCTTGGTCCCTTTTCATTATTTAAGCCAACACAAATACACACACGCACACATACACACACCCACACAAACATGTGCAGCTCACACACACGTGCAAATCTCACATGTTACGTTGACGTCAAAGTATTTATCACAATGACAAAATCACAAGAAAAATAGGTACGAACCGTGAGAGAGAGAGAGAGAGAGCCAGAAGGGAAAGAGAGAGGGAGGATGGTGCGTGAACGGGGGCGGGACTTTACTTTGGGGTTTAAATGTAACACATTTACAAATTGTTTACAAACACACACGCTGGCTGGCACGCACACGCACACACACACACACGCCTCGGCATGGTGATAAATGATAACAAATTAGCGGTTTGTCTCTTAGGCGAGAAAAAGCGAGTGAGTGGCACAGAGAGAGAGAGATTGCTCACCCCCAGCGATACCTGTGAAAGTTACCACAATGCAATAAATCACATCACCTGGCCACATACACACACACACACACACACGCACAACCCGAAACGTCTGTGCGTGTACAGTGAACATAAGTGATAAGAAATTTAGCTTAACTCTTTTAGATAAATTTATATACAGCAAGTTTATGTTAATATGCCGGATGAGTTAGCTATATCTACTGTATATAGCACTTTTTAATTTCTACTTTGCCCGCAGATCATAATTTCTCTGGCTTCATAGGGTATTCTGAATATGTTGCTCAAAATAGGTCGTTTAGAATAGGTTGCTTAGAATTTGTTGTTCAGAATTGGTTGTTTGGAATAGGTTGTTCAGAATAGGTTGTTGAGAATAGGTTGTTGAGAATAGGTTGTTGAGAATAGGTTGTTGAGAATAGGTTGTTTGGAAAAGGTTGTTTAGAATAGGTTGTTAAAAATAAGTTGTTTAGAATAGGTTGTTTAGAGTAGGTTGTTTAGAATAGGTTGTTCAGAATAGGTTGTTCAGAATAGGTTGTTTGGAAAAGGTTATTTAGAACAGGTTGTTGTCAAGCTCCTTACAATTCCCACTTAATCCCAGTGTACCCTTTTCTCCAGGTTCATCTTAGGCAATTGTTACTGTGTTACGCATACGCAGCGTAAGCCGTTGGTCTTTGGCGCAAGAACTTAGTTTCTTATGCATGAGGCATGAGGCATGTGAGGACGAACGGGAGCATAGAGGACTACTATCCTGCGTCCTGGCATCCTGCGTGTATCCTTTTTGCTCGCCTGCACAGCATTTATGAGCTCAGCTCTCCCCCTCTTAGCCCCCTTTTTCACACACTCCCTTCCCCAGGCAGCGATGCTTGCCCTTTCATCGTTCTGCTTGCTGCACTATGGAGGCCAGCAGGATGCCCCGTTTGGAGCCGGGTCGTTTGGGTGTTAAGTGTGCTTGCGCATAATTCATACACACACAAACACACTCACACACACACACACTTGCACTATCACACACACTCGCACTGGTGGCGTTAGTAGAGTTGAGCTGGGGCGCATTTTAATTATCATTTTCGGATTCGGCTGCGTTTGGAAAACAATGAAAATTTAATGAGCAGCAGCAGCCTCTGAAAGAGCGATATTAGAGCTACCAATTTGCTGCAGGCCCTAGCACACACACACAAATACACACACACACACACACCCATTCATATTCACACCCTTACACATCCTGTAAAAGGACATAATCACAAAAAACTATCGCCATATTATGCGGTTTTTTTTAGCTTCTGCAGCCTAATGAAGAAACTTGCCTATGTATGTATGTGTGTGTCTGCTGTGTGTGGCTAAATGTGGTGTGTGTGCGTGTGTAGGTCAATTAACGAGGCAAAATTCCATTTCATTTTTTAAAGAGCTCGTCAAGGGATACGAAAAAAAAATCGATTTACAAATTTAAAGTAGATAAAAAAAAGGCATTTTTGTGGGTATATTATGCATAAAAAAGCCAAAAAACTATATATATTCCAAAACTAGCATAAAATAGCTATAGCATTTATGAAAAAAGAGCACAAAAAAAGCTTAGCTAGCAAAAGCTGAAAGTCAAGTTTATGAATGTAATGGAAAATTATGGTAAACAATTCAAATATGATTAATTTCGAAGTTAAATTAAAAAAAATAAACGGAGAAAAAAAGCTGAAAGCATTAAAATAACCCTGCTTGCTGGAATTAATTTTTTTCCCGCTATATTTTGACGGGAAAAGAGCATCATAAGTGGCAGCAATGACCGCAAGCAGCAACATTCAGCGTGGGGTTTTGCCTACTTTTGGCGAGCGCTGAAAAGTATGCTACATTTTTTGTTTATTTCTCTATTTTATTCAGTTGGAAAAGCTGTTAGTCAGCTCATTCGAAAAAAAAATACTCTACTCGCTCAGCACAGCAGCATTTGCAAATCAAGTTGGCAGTTCACAGTTGAAAGCAGTTGGCAGTTTGCAGCTCGCTGTCAGTTGCCATAGCGAAAATAAAGTGCAAAATTTTCTAACAAGCAGCGCTGTCTCGCTGCCTCTGCCGCTGCCGCTGCCTCTGTCGCTGCCTCTGTCGCTGCCGCTGCTGCTGCTTACATAAACATCAAGCATAAAGCTGATAAGAGCTTATCGCTTGCAGTGCTTTATTTTGTTATTTTTATCACTATTGATTATGTAATTACAGCTGAGCGAAGTGCTTATGTGAGTCAAGGTGTCTGTAGAGCTCTCTCTCTCTGTGTGTGTGTGTGCATTTTTGTGTGTTTTGTGTGTGTGTGTGTGTGTGTGTGCTTTGCCTAGCGAAGTGTGTGCTCTCGACTATTCATCAGCAGATTTTTAAAGTGGCCATAATATGGCTATAAGAATGCCATTAAAATGACAATGTATGGGCACAAGCACACACAGAGACACAGATAAAGAGAGAGAGAGAGAGAGGGAAGAGAGATTGAGTGTGAGCAAGACAGCTATATGACCAGGTGAGCTAGCTGAACACACACACACACACACATAAAAGCGATGCTTAATAATTTTAATTTCCTGCGCTGGCGGGTCGAATGCTTCATAAATTTCATCATGAAACTGCCTTGTCTTCGCTCCCACTCACACACTCTCTCTCTTTCCCTCTCTCTCTCTCTCTCTCAGCCCCTATTTTTAGCCTCTGCAATCCTTGCCCCCGCCCAGCCCACACGCGTGCTGCCTGTGCGCACTCGGGCGACGCACAAAAGCGCGCTTCACTTGTTTCAATCAAATTACGGCCAATGAATATTGAACTATCGCACACACACACTCTCTAACACACACACACAGCAGTAAGCACACCCGCATACACACACAGACACCCACACACACACACACGTGCAGCAAAATGTGCAACAGCAGCTGAAAATAGTTTTCAAATATTTCGTTACATTTCTCTAGCTTTTATTCTCTCTGTATTAATAATATACGAATTTTATTGCTCTTTTGCCTTTTGGTCACGTTAACAGGTTGACAATTTTTTTTTATAAATATATTCAGTTGCCCTACAGCTTTGTTATACCCTACACTAACTCAGCTGCGCGTGTGTAGTTTGCCATGATAGTTAGTTAAACGTTGCTTCTAACTTACTATATACTAAATAGGATGGATTTTGCTACAATAGAAAATTAAATATAAAATATTTAAAGTTTATTTTGCTTATATTTCGAATAAAGAATGTAATAGCTTGTTCTGCAAACATGCATTGCTTTTGTTTATGACTGAAGCCACACTCTACCAAATTTCGTTATCCCAAACCTCATAGTTCCAGAGAACTAGACATAAACAAACATTTCCCATTTCAATACACCCCGCCACTCTATGACTGTAGCCTGCATAAAAAAATGCTCGCAGGAAATTGATAATGGAAATGCGTCTGTGATTTGGCCGACAATAATAAACAAGAGCAGCGAAAAAATCTAGTCTGGATATAAAGCCATTAAAAGGTTGTCGATTCTACACGTATTTTCAAATTGTTTTCAGGTGATTTGTATTTTTTTTTTTTTTTGAGTTGTCTGCCCTTTTTTGTTGCACTTTCTAATCAATGGAAATATCGTTTTTCGATTGAACTATGTACGGAATTTTCCATTTAAGTCTCACTAAAATTTCCCTACCTCTATGACACAGAGTCACGTTTCGCATAAAAGTGAATTTCCGCTAAAAAAAAATAGGTCGAATAGGTCGATCCAAAAAAAAAATATAGAGGATGAACTGAGTATTCAAATCAATTTTTTACTTGATCTGAAGAGATTCTTTTTTTTTTGTCGTATATCCTACTAAAAGCCACCTAGATTTCCTACCATATCATATAATATCATGGTTGTTCCACTGTCTAGAACTCTTCGAACTGTAGCAGTGCCAGCAAAACATGCTCGTAATGTTCCATGTTCTTTCTCTTTTCTATGGCTATTGCTATCGTTATCTACCTCTCTCCCTCTCGGGTAATTCTGGGCTTTTTTTCTAGGACGTCATGTGGCATTGTCGTTTGGCTTTTGCCGTTTGACTGCGCCCATAATAAAAATTGGCACATATTTTTGGTCTCAATGCGGTTATTGCTGCTGTGCAGCGTTTTCATTTTTCACAACTGCGAGAGAGAGAGAGAGAGAGAGAGAGAAAGGGAGAGAGACAGAAAAACCAGACCAGAAAACCAAAAAACAAATGGCGAAAATTCAAAATGAAGCGTGCAGGACAGAGAGGTAGAGGTAGAGAGAGAGAGAGAGGGACCTACAATTGCTGCGTAGCTGTTGCAAAAACAAATGCTGGCAAAAGTTTTTCACTTTTTTTTTCTTCCTCGTATCCCGTAGGGAAGCCAAATGGGGTATTCCTCGTACAGCTTTCAATGGGATTATAAAAGAATTATGGAATGATTAAAGCATCCATTTAATATAATTGGTTTTAAAGTAAATGCATTTCTCCCATTTTTTTCTGTACCATAAGCTGCAATAAAGCATTATATTTTTATATAAAAACCCAAAATCCTGTGAGAGCTGCAATAATAAAATTTGGTTTAAGGTGCTCTTAAGTTAGCATAGAGACAGTTTCAAAGGGTTGCGCTGATAAATAGAGAAGGTTGATACTTATAATATAAAGAAAGTACTTTGTAATAAGTACTTCATATTTTCTAGGGTTTTTACTTGAGAAACCCTTTCTAATTTTGTTAACATTATATATAGAATTATGTAATATAATATATATAGAATTCTATAAAGAATCAGTTTTGTTTATTTATAAAACATTATTATGATTTATAGGGTATTAAAAGTGTATATCAAAAAGTATGCTTTATTCATACGCATAACGATTTGGTATTTCGTGGAAATGCCCGTGAGAATGTGAATGTGCGTTTGGATCTCTCTCCCTCTCTCTCTCTCTCTGTCGCTCTCTCTCTTTCTCTGTGTGCGGAGAAACGCACACGGTGAAAACGCAGAAATTGATGCATAAATTATATGAATCGCAATGCGTTGAGTGTCAGTTGGCCACTGAGCGCAAAATGTGCGCGAAACCATAATGAAAAGCAATGAAAATTCGACTTGAAAATAAAGCAACAACTAACTAGCTGGAAAATTAAGTGAGTGAGTGAGCTTCGCCTTTGATACCCTGGGGTTCAAAATATAAAAAAATATACTATCTTAATATTGTAATACAAATAAATTTGATAGAGAAAACTCCCAGAAAATGTTCACAATAAATTTTACAATACTTTTTCCTACTAATAGAAAACATCTAACCACACTTTCGAGCTAATCTACAGCTTCCTGTATAACCTAGTTTTCATAGTGCTCACATGGCATAAGAGGTGTCAAAATTGTAATTTCCTCTCTCCTTCCCCACCAACACCCCCTGGCTAGTGCCCTACTAAAAATCCAAATGCCACACTTCCTGCTGTTTACAATTTATAAATATTTTATGATACGATTTTATAACACATGCTGATACCCCTTAAAGGCGTCATATTTATGTGAGCGGTCAGAGACAGAGGCAGCAGGCAGCAGCTGGCGCCATCTAGCGGACAGTGGTATACAGTGGTATCGTTTGTCTAAAATAGTTTCCATTAAAATATGGAAATATAATATATTGATTATAATGTATACAAATACGATACATATTTGTAATTTATTTAAACAGCAATAAAAAAAATAAAAATATTGAGTTAAATATTTTTTAGTTTTTGGAACCAGTGTGCTCTCGGTTGAGAGAGTAAGAGAGAGAGAGAGCTGGAGCGCATTGCACGATAATAAAACGGAAATGCGAAATATATATTAAAAAGCCGCACATTTCCTGGAGCCACAAATGACACTGACACCATTAAATTGCCAGGGCACATAGACCGCCTGCACACATAACCTCACTCTCACACACACACATAACCTCACTCACAACCTCACATGGACACCCTCACTTATTGATCTGCACTGGCCAGGAGGCAAACATGTGTTAAACTTATGAATAATTACTCGAAATCAAATCGTATTAATTAAATTACTTTCGCTCTAAGTAATCCATATGTTTATGAATTAATTAGTTTTAATTACAATATAATTATGCATAATTTAAGCGTGTGTGTTGTAAAACACTTCATAAAATAAAAAAAAAAACAGCGAAAAGGCCATTAAATTTTTATTTTGTAAATTTGCGCGCACTTCAAATGAGACGTGAAAGCTTTTCAAAAATTTGTAGGGGTTAAGTTTATATGGTTATGGCTGTCATATGGCCATAACTGACACACAATGTCAGTTTTCTCTAAAGGATTCTAGTAGTGGAGCATTTTTTTATCACACGTAAAAAGTGTTATTGAAATGCTCCATATAAAAGTGCCATTTAAATGTGCCATATAAAAATACTATATACAAATGTGTAAATATCAAGTTGAATTTCTAGAGTAATACTTGTTTGTTGTCAGACAAGTATGTCAAGCTATGTCAGACATATATGTCAGTTCATCTAATAATCTTTTATCGTATCTCTGTTCATTGCTTTAAAGTCGCCATATATATGCATCAAGTTGTCATATTTCGCTTAGATATGACACAGTTTATCTGACTGTGTAGGTTCGATATAGTTCAGAATCTCTTTTCGGTTTATTATATTGGAACATTCTCTATGACTCTGACACACTTCATATGGCACAACTCGCACTTAAATATCACATAACTCATACTTAAATATTAGATACTTTATATGACACATCATATATATGACACACTTCTTAAGCGTTTTAGGGTATTAATTTAAATACGAACTCGACAATAATTTAATCCCTTCTCATTCCCATCTCATTTTTAAGCTCAACACAATCGCTTTTGCCTCACTGTCTTACACAAACAGAGAGAGAAAGGGAGAGACAGAGGATTTTTGCTTGGGGCAACACTTTAAACGTTGACCCCAATATAAAACACTTTTCCAGGTGAGAAATAATCCTTGTTATTAAATGATATTTATGCTTTTAACACTCACCACACGCTGCAGAGAAGGGAAAGAGAGAGAGAGAGATAAGGCAAAGGTAAATGGTCAAAGTGCATTTCAATTTTACAATACATATTCCCCCATTATCTCAGTCTCTGCTGCACTATCTCTCATGCCCTTTCCCTCTCTCTCTCTCTCTCTGTCTCTATCTTGCTGGTGACTTTCACTACTTGGACTATTTGCTGTTTGTTTGTTTGTTTGTTTGACTGAGTGACTGAGCTGATGCCTTGTCTGGCTTGTCGGGGGCCAAAAGGACCAGGCCGAGTCGCCGTTGCCATAGCCGACCCAGCGACCCACTGACGTTTTCAAGTTTTCACTTGCATTAAGTGCTTCCTGCATGGCCCTGCTACGAACCCCCTTCTCCCTCATCCATCACCCTCTCCACCCTTTTCCCACACCATTCGTTGCCTTCTTCGCTTTTGTCCGTCTTTTTTGGGCAGAGCACTTTGTGCCTTCACTTCGTGTCACTCAAACTTAAAAATGCCCATGTCAGTTCTGTCGCTCTCTCTCTCTCGCTCTCTGTGTGGTTGTACCTCTCTCTCTCTCTCGCTCTCTGTGCTTGTGTTCAGCCTTGTGTGCTGGGCTTGAGGGGCACTAGAGATGTGCGTCTCTGGAGCACTACAAAGCTCTAAAGGACACGCATATTTATCGATAGTTTTGACTGTTCAATAGGTAACTTTATTAGTTCTCTACTAATCGAAACATAGACTGCTGCAATTATTACATGATATAAGGTACTTGCACATCGATTAATTTATCGATAGTTTTCATTCATATTACATAAGTTTTTTCTTATCAAATAGCATATTACAAATACCTAACACGCTTAATTGTGAACTTATCGCATTTATAAAATGTTAATTAAATAATAAAATTATCGACATGCTTTTAATGAATAATATTATATTTATCGATAGTTTACATAAATTATACATACGTTTCTTCTTATTAAATAACAAATTAAAAATACTTTGTTGTAGAACTTATCTAATTAATAAAAAATTGATACATTAATGAAATCATCGATTTGTTTTCAATGAATTTAAATATATTTATCAATATGTTTGGTTAGAAACAAATGAAGATCTAAAAAACAAAGTTATCGATACGTTTTTTCTGTGCTTAACTGATGTCACTATCGAAAGCTCAGTAGCCTTCCTCTCTCTCTATCTGCCTTACCTTCTCTTCCTACCTCTCCCTTTCTTTCCCCACCTTGTCTCTCTACCCCTCCCCCTCTCTCTCTCTCTCTTCCCTTTGTCTCGTGTCACGACCTGCCCACATCTCCCGCATTAACAAACATTTTTGGGCTCTCCATCTTTGCTCTCACACCCTTTGGCTTTGGCTTAGAAGTTTTGTATGTACCCCCCACCCCCCGCAACACAGCGATACTGCGGCTTGTACCGGGTGTTGTTTGGTAGCATGCGAGAGTACCCACGCGTATTTACAGTTTTAATCACGAGCCAAGCTGGGGCCAAGCTGAGGCTTTACTTGCGCCTTTTCACCTTTTGACTGACTGCATGTCCAGCTGACGCTGCTGCTGCATTTGATGGGCCTATGTGTGTGTGTGTGTGTGTGTGTGAGTGTGTGTGTAAGCGTGGTGTGCTGACCAGCGTGTTTGCGGCTTGTACCAGTTTTCAAAACCCCCTCCCGACCCAACGCCCCTGCATGCCCTTTTTGACCCCCTTATCCAGGGCTCTATCCCTATCGCTATCCATATCGAATGCGTTGCATGTTCTCGCATCATCCTGTGTGCATAACCAAGTGTGTGTGTGTGTGTGTGTTGGTTATGTCTCTGCCTGTGTGTGTGTGTTGGCCATATATGTGTGTGTGTGTGTGTGTGCTGGTCAACTGATGTCGCCTCTCTGTGCGCTGCATTTTAGTTTGTCGTCCGAATTCGCTCTGAAAATTATTTTTAATTATCGCTCTGGCTGTCTCGCTCTCTCTCGCTCTCCCTCTCTCTCTCTCGCTTTCTCTGCCCATTGTTTCTCCCTTTGTTGTTGTTGTTGCTGCTGTCCGTGTCGTTGTCAGTGTTGCTGTCATTGTCACTGGCGTGTTACACCGGAAAACCCTGGCCGCCTTGTCCCCAACGCCCTTCCGCAGTCCCCCCTACCCCTCCCTAGCAGCCCATCCAGCACCCTGCCTTACCGCAGCGCAGAAAGAAAGTAGAGGGGAGGAGAGGGCAAGAGCGGGTGAAAAAAAGTGCAGGGTTTATATAGAAAAAAAAAACAGGAGGAAAACCGCAGGCAATTTCACGTTTTCGCCTAAATTTCGCCTGTTATTGCATGTGGCATACTTTCGGGCGCGCAACGGAATTCAATTACGACGAACTGCCCGAGAAATTGGAGGGAAAGAGAGAGTGAGCGAGAGAGGCAACTGCAGACCAGGCGAACACCAGGGCTAACCGCGAGCAGTTCTACGGAATGGAATGCATCAGGCTCATGCTCATGCTCATGCTACCCACATCGTCGCCAGGCTCCTCCATAAGCAAATTAAGCAAAAATGTGGCAACAGGCTCCATTAGAAAGGGCTGCCACATGAAGAGAGAGCGCGAGAGAGAGAGAGAGAGAGATGGCAAGAGTTATTCACGCCTACCATTAAATGCAAATGCATGCTGGGGTGGGAAAAGTGAGTTGGAAATTAACAGAAAATGTAGCGGATATCAGTCTAATCTATTTTCCAAAACAGTTTTCCAGGCAAAACATTGTGCGAAAACTGGCATTCTGGCATCTAATGGAAAAGTCAAATAGAATTAACAACTGCAAAATAAATAAATGCATTAAAAGAGGAAATCTGTATAATTAATTTGTTTGGACAATAATAAAGAATTAAACAGTGTGTAAACACATTTCAAAAAAGCATTGCATACTTTTGTGTGCTACCCCATAACCTCATTAAAATTATACATTAAATAACTTATATGATTATGCACCAATCGTCAGCAAATTTGCAGAAATTATTAAGGTATAAATAATCTTCGCACACACCAAAAATAAATACTTTAGCCCTAAAATTTAGACCGAAATTCGTTTTTTTCACTTTACCTAGACGCATAGATACGTTGCTTAAATTTTAAAGTAGCATGAGCTGGGAGCAGTACTAAGACATATTGTCATTAAATTTGATAGCTCTACCTCTTATATTAGCAGAGATCTAAGTGTTCATACGTACAAACCTTTGCATAAAAAACCCCTCCTCGCCCTAACCAACTGAAGATTAAATACTAGACAAAATAACTATATATAATAACTAAAGATGCTCAGAATTTTCACTCTAGAAATCCATTTAAGAGCTCAGACTTGAAATCAGCTTGGGGAAATAAGACGATTTTGTGTGAAAAGTGAAAGCAAAGTGGGAAAGTGGGAAAGAAGATGCGGCGAAGTGTTGAGAGAAAAACAGAGAAAATATAGAGAGAGAAAAAAGCTTGTAATCCCTGCAGGAAATCAAGCAAGTATTTTAATTAACTTGGCCAACAGAGAAACGGCCAAAAATTCGGCTGAAAATATGAAAAGCAAAAGCCACAAACTAAAATCAAAGCCGCGAGAGAGACAGAAGGAGGAGAAAGAGCAAGAGAAACACTTTCCAGGCAAGTGCTGAGTGGGTGTGCGTGACGGCAATCTATGTGGGTGGGTGTAGGGTCTATGAGGGGGAGGTTCCATGTAAGGGGTGTGTGTGTGTGTGTGTGTATCACGATAATTTACTGAAAGCGCAACCATTTGTACACACAACAACACAATCAATATTAAATTTCCGCTTGCCACATCTTTATTTGCTCTTGTTTTTCGCACAAAGGCGAGTGAGTTCAGGGGCGTGCAGAGGGTTGAGTAGGGGGCCCTGGCATTTGATGTGTGCAACTAATTTCCAAAGGGCAATTTTATTATATTTTTATGCGATCCACACAGACAGACACGCAGAAAGAGAGAGAGAGAGAGAGAGGGAAGCGCTTAGAAACACATTCCTAAATGCAAATCTAAACTGCCGCTGGCACAGACACACTACCTATCTCCCTCTCTACATCTCGCTCCCTCTCCCTCACACAGGTGAAAAGTCGGCACAAAGTTTTCAACTTGCACAGCGAAACTGAAGCTGAAGTTGAAAATGCTTTTTCAAAGGCAGAAAGAAGCGAAATCGGGGAAGCCAAAGGGGTTTTAGAAAAACGTGAAACAAGTTAAGAGCAAAAGAAAAAACAGTGAGCAGGAGAGAGACAGCGAGACAAAGGGAAAGACAGAGAGAGAGAGAGAGAAGTGAAAACTTTTAATTTCATTTGAAATGAGTTGCACAGCGCACACTGTGCACGTTACTCGAACTGGTTGGGAATTATTGTGTGTGTGTGTGCAAGACCAAAATTTTAAGCACTTCCAAATGAAATGTGATAGCAATCGGATTACCCAGATTTGTTGCAAATATTCTAAATACAAACATACTTTATTCTAACATTTTGTGGCTGCAAATATGACATTAGACTTTATATGAGATAAATGTAGTGCGAAATTCGGTTTAAAGGGTATTTTATGGTTATACCATTTCAAAGTTTGATCTCCAGATTGTTCTACAATTTTAGAATTTTGCGTAGACAGAGAGAGAGAGATATATTCCAAACATACCCATCAAAATTTTCAATTATGGTTACTCTTTTAAAAATTATCAATTTTGCTTTTGTTATATCATTTTGTTCAATATTTAAGCTCTAGATTGCCTTAATATCAAATTAACCCAAAATCAGTAATCCAAAATTTAAGTTATTTATTATTCAGCACTTCACTCGTCTGCTCTATTAAGATTTAAATAATTCTTACTCACTTTAAAGCCGAAGAAAAATGTATTTTTTTAAGAAATATTTTACAACACAATACTGTAAATTCAATTTGAACCAAGTTAATTGAGTTTACACTGCCCTCGGTTGCCGAGCTGCTGCTGTTGCTGCTGCTGCTGTAAAATCCATAAGTATTCACAGTATTCATAATATTCATACACACACATATACAAACACTCACATTGCATTCGTTGTTGGTTTTGTGCAATTTTTGCAGTTTTCATTTTCATTTTACGTTTTTATGTTCACCACAGGACACGCTTGGCTTTTTGAGGACTTTGCCAGCAACAGTTTAACAGGCTTTTCACTGGACACCTTCAGCTATCTCTCTCCCACTCACACACACAGAGACACTCTATCTCTTTCGCCTTTCTGGCTTACAGTTTGTCTTGTTGTTGGATCCACTTTGACCCACTTGGGGTACTTGGTTCGGCCTGCCAAATGGTTTGCCTTGAAACTAAATATTAACTTTAAGGCTCAGTCCACAACTCATGTCTGTGTGTGTGTGTGTGTGTGTGTGTGTCTGCCAGGTCAAACTGCAATGATAACAATAAATTCCATTTACACGTTTCTCCTTCTCTCTCCCTCTCTCTCTCTCTCTCTCTCTCTCTCTCTATGTGCCATTTTGAATACCCTGCCCTGCCCTATGCCTGCTGCAGGGCATTTTGCATTTCTGATGACATCTTTGCCTGCAGCTAATTATAGCATATCAGGCACATGGCTTACCTAACCATATAATTATATATAATTATGCCAGCATTTAGGCAAACTATTTATGACAGCAAATGATATAGTACAAGTAGTTGAAGCAAGCAAGTTTGAAGGGAAAACGAATGATAAAACGGCATAATAAATATCGCAAATCGTTGCAATTGAAGTGCATGGCATAATTAATTGTAATAATCGATAATTGTGATTATTATGCTCATCCGGTTTAAAGAAGCTTTTCGGGAGGTATATCTTTGTTTTTTTTTTCCTAAAACTCTTGAGTTGTTTTCAATAAAGTTGAAAATATATTAAAGAACCGATAGTTTATCGTATTTCATTAGGGACTCGATCGTTATTTATTACATTTTTATTATTTATCATTTTTATTATTTATTACTTTTATTATTTATTATTTTAATTATTTATTATTTTTATTATTTATTATTTTTATTATTTAATATTTGTATCATTTATTTATTTAATTTAACGTTTTTTTAAGAGAGTCGATGTTTAAACGTTTTATTATAGCCGAAAGTTATATTCTTTCATTGTTTCTTTTTTCTCTTTTTTTCCTCTTGCTTTTTAGTTCCATTATGAAAATATATTTATAGTCGATAGTATCCCGAGATCAATAACAGATTAATTCATATTTTTTTTTTGTTATTTGTTTATCTTTTCCTTTTTACCTTTGCCCAATGAATGATCTTTATATTAGACAAGTTTATAGTTGCACAGGGTATATTCGCTTTTCTTATACCATACAAGATACATTTTTTGTTGGGTTTATGAATTGAATTTGTGATTTTCGATTTTCGTTTTCATTTCCCTTTTCTACATTTTCCACTTGCAATTTTCCCATGTTGTCCCTGTTTCGTGGCGTTGTCAGTTGTTGCACAGTTTTAGTTGAAATTATGTAAACTATTTCGACAATTTGGATAGTACTTGATAGCATTTTTACTTTTCAATTTTTTAGCTCTCGCCCTAACACGCAAATTTTCTAGAATTTTGTTCAAGCTGTGTAAATGTTCTTTAGGTAACTGGGGGTAGTCTCGATAACCATACCAGTCTCTAGCCCGAAACAGGTCAATCAAATATAAATTAAGGATAAGTCGTTTGCCTGATATACTATACTATACTTATGTATTTTGCAAAGCTGTCAAAAACACACACACACACACTTACAGCTGACGTGACGTCATGTTGTCTTGACTGATGTGTGCGATTGTTTATCTTGAGCGATATGTGGGTGAGTGTGTGTGTGTGTGTGAAAGAGAGAGGAAGGGATGGCAACCTGTTAATGCCAGCAGGCAAATAAATGAAAGAGATTAACAACGTGAAGGCATTTATGAAAATTTCCTGCATATCATTTTCGGCAAGCATAGCCAGATACCCCTTAATTCAAATGAAACTTTGTAGAAATAGAGAAAATATATTATAAAATACGTTTGCCAAGTATCAAGTGCTTAGCTCTTGAAATATACAAGTAATGCACATAATAGTGTTGGTATAATTTAAAAATAGAGCGTCATATTTATTTCAAACTTATATAATATAATAGATGTGCTTTTCAAGCACACATACAACTTGTTTGAAGTTCCTTAGTATAGGAAAAGCTGAGTTCCTTTAGGTTTATAGGGTATATTTGTGCCGGGGAACAGCTTTAAACTTGTTGCTGGCTTGTTCCAGTCAAATGTCGAGATTTTCAAATCGGAATACTCCTCTCTGTCTGTCTGTCTATGCGATTGCTCTGCCAGCCAGTTTGGGCAGCTGCCATAGAGCAGCAGCAGCAGCATCGATACTACGGCACATTTGCATCACACCCCCCTCTAGTATTTGCGTATTCCTCTCCATTTGCCTCCACTCTTTTTTTCATTGTGTGCGGAGCTGCAAAAATGCAAAGCTAAAACGGATAAGCAAAATGCCAAGCAGAAATGGCGCAAGGAAACTGCGATTAGTTTTGTCTGGCTTCGTTTTCTAACCCACAGTTTACCCTCTCTCTCTTTCTCTTTCTCCCTCGCTCTCTCTCTCTCTCTACAGACCATTTCCTTTTTAGCCTCTATTTATTTTTATACCCTTCGACCATTGAAAATGGTCAAAAAAGGGTATACTAACTTTGTGCAAAATGTATGTAACAGGCATAAGGAGGCGTGGTAGACCCCATAAAGTATATATATTCTTGCTCAGGATCACTAGCCGAGTCGATTGAGACATGTCCGTCTGTCTGTCCGTCTGTCCGTCTGTCCGTCCGTCCGTCTGTCCGTCTGTCCGTCTGTTTGTTTGAGACAACAGATCTTAGCTATTAAAAAAGCTAGAGACACCAAATTTGGTATGAAGGTTCCTATATATTCGGGGCAGGTGAAGTTTATGTCAAATGTTTGATGCCACACCCACCGCCCCCGCAAATCGGTTATTTACGATTATTAAGTAATGTAATGAACCTATAAAGTTATGCTTTGGTATGTGTAAAGCTGAATGCAATATAAACATATCCTCCAAATAACAATCCGATCGGACCAATAACACAGAAGTTATTAACGTCGACGTTTTCAGTACAAATGTTCGGTACGAGCGGCAGCCGACGCGCTGCTTTGAGCAGTTGACGCCGACGTCGACGTTGCGTCGTGTCGCTTTTGTCTTTACGCGCGTCGCTGTGTGAGTGCGAGCGAGAAAGCTAAATGTATTAAAAGTTTTTGTGCAGAAATTTCTGTTTGGAATTATTAGTGTGTTTACACGTTTGTAACGTATTTGGAAATTTGGGAGAAGGGTATCTTACTGTCGGGCGCCCGACTGTAGCCTTACCTACTTGTTTTATTTTCGGTTTTTATTTTTTTTAAATTTTTCTCTGCTGCAGTCGCTGCTGCTGCTGTCAGTCAGCTTTGCTTTTTGTTTGCCGTTTGGTGTGTGTTTCCCTTTCTGCTTTTCCTCTTCCTTCTGTCCCTTTTGTTATTTTTTTTTTATTTTGCTGCTCATTCATTTTGCTATTTTGTTTTTGCATAGTTCAAGTTATGTGGCACACACACACACACACACACACACGCTGAGCTGTGCTGAGCTGTTTTGTGTCTGAGCCAACTATTTTGTAGGTTATTAGGGCGTAACGCGCACAGACACGCCCACAAGGCCCAACACGCCCACTCCCCCCACCAAAACATGGCTTTAATTTGCCTTGGTAAGCATGTGTGAATCGCTGATGTTTTCATCATTCTACTCGGATGAAGTTCATCAACCGCATTATTATATTATCAGCTCAAGAGAATGTTAAGTTGTCTGTATGAACAGCTAGATCTCAGTTATTTGAAGAGCTATGGCTATCAAATTTGCTGACAACATGAGTTATTCTTGCACTCAGCTCAAGTTTGTTTTGGATTTTGACCACGCCTTCGTAAAAAAAGAAAAACTTAGTTTTGGGCGTAATTTTAGGGCTAAAGTATTTATTTTTGGTTTGTACCAAGATTATTTATGCCTAAATGATTTCTGCAAATTTGATTATAATCGGGGAATTAACATAGAAGTTATTTAAAATTACTCGAAAGCACTCGAAAGTATGCAACAAAAAATTTTCGACTGGCCAATGTTACCCTACTTTAATGCCTACATATGTACGTGTCAACTGAAGGACTCAACTCAAGTCTGCCTTGCCCTGCCCCGCCTTGGAAGTGTTTGAATGGCATTTTGTTGTTGTTGTTGTTGTTGTTCTTGTTTCCTTTGTATTCGGGTTAATGTTTATAGCCAAGGCGATGACCAGTCCAGCTCGGTCCGCTCCAGAGTCTGATCCCAAACGAGTAGCGCAGAGCAGAGAGAGAGAGGGAGAGGCAAAGCTTGCTGCTGGCTCGTTTTAAAGCGGATTTGATGCTGTTGAATATTATTTATGGGTAGGGCACACAGACTTTTTATTTCACACGCAGCGTTGATAGCGACCCTTAAGAGCGCACACACAAACACAAACACGCATGTATATGTATATAGAAAATATTTGCCAACATTCTTTGGGTATTTAAACAAAGATTTATTTTATATATACAATTTCGTTGGTGTTGGGATTGTTCGAGAAACGGAAATTGTAAGTGGAGCGTTGAATCCTTTTTTCAGCTTGAACACGTTATGTGTAGGAGTAGGAGAGTGTGTGTGTGTTTTTTTTTTTTTTTTTTTTTTTGTCTCTTCATTGTTAAGGGATTTGTTTGGGGTCTTGTTTCATATGGAACGATAGCTCCATTTCAGCTTTTAAGATGAGACAAGGTTATCAGCTTGCGGTTTAGGTTTCAGAGAGAGAGAGAGAGAGCCAAGACTATTGCTCTCTCTCTCTCTCTCTCCCCCGCTCGGCACTTCACACATCTAATTGATGCAATATGCATATTTTGTCTATTAATTTGTGTTTGCGCATAATTCGAATTAATTATGCATAATCGTGATTAACAGCCAAATGCAAATGCAGCGGCAACGCATCGCAACGCAAATTGCCTCAAATTAAACGGCAGCCTAAGCTGCTCTCTACCTCCTCCACCCCCCGCCCACCTAATGCTAACTCACTTTTTTTTTTCTCTCACTGTATTTTAATTAGCTGAGCCTTGTGTGTGTTTGTGTGTGTGTGTGTGTGGATTGTGCATTTTATTTACGAGCTTAACACGTGACAGCAGCGTTTTATCTGCGCCCAGCGACATGTTGCCCAAATATTTGCAGCAGCTTCCTCCAAACTCCCTAACTCCCTGCCTCCCCCTACGCCCCTGGAGGTAATGCCTCACTTGCTGGACGCAAATGAATATGGCCACTGATTACATTTGGGATTGGGGGGATTGAGCATGGCGAAGGCAACTGACCGAGTCAAACCAAGCCAAAACCCAAACCCAAACGAAACACACCCAACCTGCTGCTTCCTTCCTTCCTTTCGCACACACACACACACACACACACACACACACACCTGCTGCTGCAGCATCAAATAAATTTTAGCAGCAGCTTTGGAATCGCAATTGAAATAGATCCCGATTTGGAATGTTGCATGTTAGAAGGGGGAGGAGGAGGTGGGAGAAGTTGGAAAGAGAAAGTAGAGGGCAAACAAAGGCAGGCAGGCAATAAGTGGGCAAAGCAAAGCGATTCTCGCTTTCAGTTTCGCAACTGGTTCCGGTTCCGATCAAATTTTAAATCATTTTGAAGGTCACCTAGATATTAGCTAAATAAAGTTACTATCTAAATTGACTGTGTGAAAGAGATTCCGGCAACGATTCCATTGAGTATGTTCCAGTTTCGATTTTAAGTTCTCAATTGGAAGCAGTTCTTTAGGTCTGTGAACCAGTTTCGCCTAGAGAATTACCTAAACTACTTCTTGAGCTGCTCTGTAACTACCATTTTTTTTTAACTAGTTCACACGTTTGCGTCTCGTGAACTTTCACGAAGAGTCCCTAACACATGTAACTGGTTCATTAGCTTGATTATTGCTTGCTTAACCAGTTCACAATTTGTAAGGCCTGTTCGTAAGAACTATATCAGTTCCAACCAAGCCAAAGTTTAGCCTTATGAACTAGTTCGTAAGTTCTTGTAACTAGTTTCGACTATGATTTGCTCAGAGGAATCTCCGGCTCGGAACTGGTTTCTTAGGTTCATGCCTTGAACCAGTTCTAAATTTAAAAGGATGAGTTTCCAGCTTCTTCCACACTTTCTGGCATTAAATTCCGCTCAATATTTGGCATTATTCGAAAGATTCAAGAAATGAACTAGTTCCCCCCTTACTATTCGATAACTTTATCGATTCTTTTTGACTCTCATGCCATCTCTCTTGCTCGTAACACTTCAAGCTTCGTTGGAGTAACAAATTTGGCGCAAGTAAGTGCTGTAGAGCATGTCAAATCATGCAGAGACATGTTCAAACGTGCACACACACACAACGTAACATACATACATATATACCACAACTCAATTAGATGGTGCAAAAAATAAAGAAGGAAGTAAGGAACTTTCCGCAATACCCTTTACCACCCCCAGCTGTCTAAACTGACTTAAAGTTCGACGAAAAGGAGGAAAGGTTGAAAAAGAGAGGGAGAGAGTGTGAGAGAGAGAGGGAGAGGGAGAATGCTAGAGAGGGTGGGCGTTGGAGCGTACGTAAGTGCGATTCAGCTCATTTATCTCGCTTTTTATTTGACCAAAGCTTTTCGGCTGCTTTTGGCTAATTTTGTTTATTAAAAGTTACCCGACCTGACTGACCCCTTGTCTCAAAGTTTCTTGACTTTTTTCTACAACTTCTTTTCGAAATTAATTTCGTTCTTTGCGGGTGTGTGTGTGTGTGGCAGGGTTGCCAAGTGTCGTTAGTTTGGCTATTTGGCAGGCAACCCGGCGACATAGTTAAATTAGCTAAACATTGCGGTTGCTCTAACATCCAATTCCAGTTTGCTGGCGAGGGGAGGGGGGCGCACGTTTGATGAAAAAGTTCCAGGCAGGGCAACTCGGCAGGGGATCGGGTTCGACTAGCCAGGGTTGCCAGGGTTGTGCCAGCGGGTGGCTTGACTGCCTGCCTGGCTGGCTTGGCATTTCGTAATGGCTTTGCTTTTGCACTTCACTACACTTGGCAAAAAGTTTTCGCATAAAAATTTAGATAATGCTCTAGCTCTGGCAACTCTCCCTCTCTCTCTCTCTCTCTCTGTCTCTCTCTCTCTCTGTCTCTGTCTCTCTGCCAATGCATTTGACCCCATGCTGTGCCCTCCTTTTGCCACTGCCTCATCTGCCTCTTTTGCTGTTAACGTCCTCTTTAAGTGGGCGTGGCCACAGGCAAAGCGGTCAGCCATGTTGCAATGTTGCCAAAAATAGGAACGTACACAGAGCCCCAAAAACCCTAAAATCCTCCAATCCTAGCATCTTCTGCTTCTTCGCCTCTTCCATCCTCCTCATCATCGTTTCCCCCCACAAAAATGCAAAAGTGCCGAATTGAGAAATTTCTCTCTCTCCCCTTTAACCACATTCTGCTGCGGCTCGCATTAATCTACTTAATATTCAGATTGAAATTTCCGAAATTTTCGACCATAGGAATTTAATTGTTAAGGTTCAAGCAATTTCAGCTACGCTGAACCATGGGATATGGCTTCAAAAAGGGTATATAAGCTTGAAATCTACAGTATTTCGAACCGGTTCAATACGATTTATCAAGTATTACTACAGTACTTCGAACCGGTTCAATACGATTAATCAAAAGATTTCTGTATTATCAACAGGTTTTGAACCGGTTCAAGTACGTTTCTTCAAGACTTTAATTAAAAATACCAACCCTATTTTAATAAAAATAATTTAACTAATAAAGTTTTGCTCTCCGAACCGGTTCAACGGCTAGTTAAAATGAAGTTTCCATAATAAATTAAAATATTGCACTTTTATATTCACTTTAAAATGTTTTCCATGTTCATTTATTAAGCTGCTAACCATACCATACGCTAATTTGCTAATCCATTACGAAACTGACGAGCCACGAACCGGTTCGCAAATGGTACAAGCCATAATGATGTTCCGAACCGTAAAAATATTAAATCTATGTCGTCAAATAATGAAGATTGAAGTGGAAAAGCCATGGTAATTAATGGATTACTGTACCGCTTCAAATGGTACAACGAAAAAAAAAAAAAAAACCGGTTCAGAGTTGAGAAGTTTTTGCAGTGAATTTTCAAATAATTTGACATGATTTCGGAAGAAAACATAAATGGATCAATGTATATTTACATAATTCATGTGATGGGCGAGACAGTGTGTTTAATTACAAAACTGATTTGGGAACTGGAACGAATAACCGAATATATATATATATATAGTAGAGCCCACTAAGGGACCCATCCGGCAAAAAAGTAATGACAGCTGCTGTGACATAAATTAGTTGCGAATGAGTGCAGTGAATGAATATGCGCCAGCGAAACGAATAAATTGTGCACAATAAATTGCACTCAGTTGCGAAATAAAGTTTACCCTGTATATATATATATATATATTCGTTTTTTTTGTATGCCTTGTCGAGTACACCCTTTCCCCTCTCTCTATAAAGTTAGTTGACTCTCTCTCTCCCCACTTTTTCTGCCTGTCTCGATATTTATGTGGCTGTTTATCGATTTATTTATCGCGGCTCATAACTGTTTGACAAGCACCTGGGTGAGTCCAGCGCGCAGCGATCTGTGAAGCTGGAGCGGTTCAGGGAGGGGGTGCCGGAGTGGTTCAGGAGCGGTTCAGCAAGGGGAGAGGCAGCGGTGTTGAGAGTGGCAGCACTTATCAAGCATTTATAAACAATAAACGAATATAAACAAGAAACTTTTGCCCAAGCATCAAATGCAATACAACAATGCCGCAGGGACAGTGTGGCTGTGTGTCTGTGTGTGTGTGCCAGGGGCGTAGGGCAAACAGTGCGAGGGGGTGAGCTGAGGTTATTGTGAATAAATGGCAGCAAAATATGGCAAACAAAAATGGACGAAGGGTGCGCAAATTGATGCGCCCAGGGAGAAATTGCCAATGTTGGATTGGCAGTGGCGTGACATGTAAGGGGGTGAGGGGGGACGAGCCATATCTGACGCTGACTGTTTGTGGGGTTAATAGAGAAGAGAGAGAGCGAGCAGAGAGAGACAGGGAGCGACTTTTTCTTCTACTTCTGCTGGAAATATGTCAATGTGCAAAGTTTTTTGTGTGATTTCTTGAAAGTTATTTGCCCGCCCCCGCCGCTGCTGACAGCTAAGCCGCTGCACTTTGAACGACTTCTTGATACCCTTAGCAGCTGCCAAAAGCTGTGCATAACCCACACGTTCGCACGCTATTTACAGGGTATGTAGGTAAAACAATGCACAAACAAGAAAAACAAAAAAAAAAGAAGACAATAAAATGAGAACTTGCAAAAGATGACACCAAAAAGGGCGGGCAGAAGGAAGGAAGAGAAGAAGGGCAGAGGAAGACAGAAACAGGGGGAGGGAGGCAGTTAGGAGCCCAGAGAGAGGTCGGTAGGCAGCTCAGGCAAATGCGGAAAAGAAAGGCAAAGTTTTACGTTGATGTTTGTTTACGAAATATGAAAGGGAAGCGCGCGAGTTGAAGAAGCGACATGTCAGAGGCGGAAAGGGGGGGCAGTTCGCTGAGTTTTACAGGGTGTGCCTTTGTTGTGTTGCTTATATATATGTTGGGTTCGTATATATCAAAAGTATTTTATGCACATTAGTTGCGCTTTTATGAACTTGAAGTTGTCATTTCTAGCCAACAAACTTGACGTGGCCTTCCCCCCTACTTCCCCCCTTGCATACTTCACACGCTACGCCTCTGCTCCTTTCAACGTCCTTGTTCTTGTTGTTGATACTTTCGCAGGCCTCAAAAAGCAGCTGCAAATGACAAGAATTTGTTGCCGTCTCATGTCCCTGCTATCCCCCGCTTGACTACGCCTCTGCTTTTCTCACTCCTCCTGCTGCTGCTGCTGCGTTGTCTCTCCTCTCTCTCTCTCTCTCTCTCTCTCTGTCTGCCTGCGTTCGTGGCATGTAAATATTAACTTTGAACAAAATACGACACGGTCTCGGACCCAGCGACTTGGAAGGCCAGAAACCCCATCACAAAGTCTCCTTCTCTTCCCTCCCCCCCGCCCATTCATCACCGCCACCTCACTCCTCTGCAAACTGCACTCAGCGAAATAATTGGCAAAGTCGTCGTGAATTGAACTCACAGCTTCAACTGCAACTCAAACCATCCCCCCCTCTCTCTCTCTCTCTCTCCCCTTCTCAACTGAGACGCTTCGAGTATTTGCACTCTGTGAAGTGTGTCCACTCTCGACTATTTTCCGACTATTTCGGCACAACGTGTCGATTTATACTATAAATGCTGCCACACCCAAAATAGTTTGCAGACCAATTTTTGAAACAAAAAAAAAGCTTTTTTGATGGGGTTGAAACTAAAAAATCGCGATTTAAAAGTTTGAAAAAAAATTTGTTTAAAAATATGATGAAGGGGTACCCTTACTTAAAAGTTGCAAAAAATTCTACAATTTTTGAAAGTTCAATATTTTAATTATCTAAATAAGGAATCACTAAGGAGATGAAAACATAAGCAAAATGTCATTCCGCATGCAAATATCTTGATTTTTAAGAAAGTTATGATGACTGAAAGTTGGCTTGGGAGACCCTACGAGGGTCTTACATATCAAATTTTTAGGAGACATTTTGAGATGATTTTTGGTCCAAAATTAAGTATCTTCAAAAACACATTTAAACTATTGTTTAGTACTAATTTTGACCTTCGCAATCGATTAAAAATAAAAACTGGCAATTTAAAATATTGAAAAAAAAAATGTTTCAGAAAAATCATAGGGGGGACCCTTGTCTAAAAATTGTGAAAATCTCGAAATTTTTTAAAAGTTTAATAATACTGATATTTACATTCAGGATCACTAAGGGGTTCAGAACTTAAACAAAATGTCATTCCGCATAAAAATATCTTGATTTATAAGAAAGTTATGATGGCTGAAAGTGGGCTTGGAAGACCCCACGAGGGTCTTACATGTCAAATTTTTTGAGACATTTTGAGATGATTTTTTGTCAAAAATTCAGTATCTTCCAAAACACTTTTAAACACTTGTATAGTACTAATTTTGATATCCGCAATCGATTAAAAATGAAAACTAGCGATTTAAAATTTTGGAAAAATCATAGGGGGGACCCTTGTCTAAAAAATGTGAAAAAGTCGAAAAATTTTAAAAGTTCTTTAGTAATGATATTTACATTTAGGATCACTAAGGGGGTCAAAACTTAAACAAAATGTCATTACGTATTAAAATCTTTGGATTTGTAACAAAGTTATGATGACTGAAAAGTGAGATTAGATTGGGCATAGGGTAAGGGTTTTTTTTTGCAAGCCTTAACTAAAATAATATGTATAGGAATCAACAGCATTTTAGCTAGCAATATGCTTAAGCTACTTTTCCTTAAGATCCCTACTTTCATCAACATCCTTGCATCATCCCTAGGCAAGTGTATGCAAAGTTTTAAGCTCTGCTCTGCTTTGCTATCTGATAAGAGCAACCCTGTGTTTATATACATCTCTATATCTGTCTGTGTGTAGTGCTCATGTATATATATATGCTATATATATATATATCAGCAGCCAGATCTGCTTTACGTTTTTTGCGAGTGTAGTAAGTTGGCTGCGAGAGACACTGTGAGAGTCGTTGCAGTTAAATAAAACTTTGTGCACATTTTTTGTCGTACTTTATGGATGTTGTCGTTGTAGCTTCTTCTTACCAAGAGCGCCCCCCCCTCCCCTCTTTCATCTTCTTTCTTTTCCCGCTTCTCTATAGCTTCGTGGCTTGTGCTGCATTCAACGCGTAATCGGATGCAGCTCGGCTTAGAAGTTTTGTAATTGTTGCGATGGCTGCCAGGACAACCTCGTTGCAAACGGAGGAACCTGCCGATTTGACCCAAAAAACAACAACAAACTAGGGGGAGAACTGTAGGGTAGTGTTGGTAAAGGATAAGGATACAGCACCGCTTCATTAAAGCCCAGTTATGACACTAAGCGAAAAGTTGTGGAGCGTAAATTTGTTGGGTTTCTGCTGGGTTTCCCTTCTAGCGTTTTTTTTTTTTTTTTTTTGTTATGTTATTCTTCTCGTTCATCCTTTGGTTGCTTTCTTTCTCGGCTCGTAGTTTTCTTTACGCTCTCTGAGCACGTGTCAACGTTGCGTATGATTGATGAAGGCACAACAGCAGCAATAACAATAACAGACTAAAGGACATTGAGTAAGCATGTCAGGCACAATGATGGAATAAGTGCGTGTTCCATGATATGAGGGGAAAGAGTGATAGGGTAGAAAACCTATGAAGCGAGCCAAGTAAAAACCTTCTGCTTGGGTTCATTAAACTGATGGCAACAGCTAATCGCATTTTCCGCTCCCTCTCTCTATCTCTCTCTCTCTTTCTCTAAGTGCTGCTGCTGACCAAGGGACTTGGTCTGCAAATTGATACGCACTAATGTCCCTCAATTATGTAAAATGAAGTTACTGAAGAGCAGCCTCTCTCTCTATCTGCTATTTTCCTTGGCCAACTGCCAAATGCTCTTTAAAGTCCATCGAACAAGCGTAGTATCATTTCTTTACTTATTCAACCAGCTATAACTTATAGATTTTCTCTTCAATCTAAATGAAATTATATGAATCGCCAGATAATACATCTAGCTCTAGATAGACAAAGCTTAGGCAATCTCGCTAGATTAGCAAACGTAATACACTATGACAAAATAATATTTTATAATTATTTCAGGTTGAGGCAGGCTTAACAGGCAGTACAAATTACTCTGAGCTTTATTAGTACTAGTTGACTCTTTGTACAAAATTTGATAGCCCTAGCTTGCGTTGGGCCAGAGATCACTGGGGTTATACTTAAACATTAAAAAATTTGTTCAAGCTGAGACAGGCTTATCAAGCTGAGAAAAATTCAATAGAAAAATAAAATAGACGAAGCTATATACAAAATTTGATAGCCTTAGCTAGCGTAGGTTTAGAGATCAGCGAGATTATTGCGAGATACAGCTAGACAGCATGGCGCCTCAGTGCTGATAAGGCTCATACTACACTAACTTATCTGTGTTATATTACTACATGCTATATATAATATATTTTTCACATATTATAAAACTTATTTACTTTATAAGCTACTCAATCGAATAGCTACAATATTTCTACAATTTCTCTATGCTATTGTATAAAAAAAAGATTATAAAAATCGGAAGCCCTTAATCTGGCTAGGGGGGGTTAAACCTATTAAAAAATCTCAATGGAAAAGAGAAAAATAAGCAAACGAGTAGGAATAAACAGATACAGCAGGCCAACCAAATGCCAGACGTGTAGAGATAGAGAGAGAGAGAGAGAGAGAGATGTAGAAAGAAAGAGCTATAGAGAGTGAATAAGAGATGGCTAGCTGGTCAGTGGCGGGGTTGGATGGAGCATGCTTTTGGGAGTCAAGTCGTCAAAAAGTGAACCAATTTTATGGCAGAAAATTCAAAGCGCGCGACTGCACTTTGATTGCAAATAAAAAATCACATGGGAATTGTTTGGCAAGGAAGCAGAAGAAAAAGAAGAAGGAGTTGAAAAGAACTGAGTGAAGAAGAGAGTGTGAGAATTGAGTTAAGTAAAGCGAAGCGACAAGTGAATCCCAAGTGTAGTGCAATTTGTTAGCTTATCAATAATATTTGCTTATCAAACATCAAGAAAAAAAAAAAAATGACGAGGCATGACAATCTCGGCTCTTTGAGTGTCCCAGTGAGCTGGTCTTATCTCCCCCTCTCTCTCTCTCTCTATATATGCCTTTCTTTCTCTCTTTTTGTCATACCACCTGTAGAGTAGGTCATGCCTCTTCCGCTCTCCCCTTTATAAGGTCGTTTCAACTTCTTACAACATTGCTGTTTATTTATTTTGATTTTGATTTTGATTGAATAAGTGCAAAAGCAGCTAACAGCCGGATTCGTCTGCCTGCTCTACCTCTATTGTCTCACTCTCTCCTTCTCCCTCTATCTATCTCTCTCTCTTTCTTTTCTGCTGTCTGACTTTCGTGTCGTGTTGTTGATTTAGCGCATTTACGCGCCCGATTTGCCCCTAAGAAATTTGTCGCAAATTTTCTTTTATTCTTCAATTTTTTTTTTGCTTTTTTTTTGTTGTTCTTTGAGAAGCTTATCGTATTTGGCGAGGGTTGCCCGAGTTGTTGCATGTCGAATCGGAAGCTTATAAATATTTAAATGACACTTGCTTGGCATGAAAAATTATTGTCAAAGCAAAAAGCCCACCTGCCTAACGTTCAAAGGCAGCCACAGCCTCAGCAACATCATCAATCATCATTCTACAGTAGCTAAAAACAGCTGCATAGAAAGAGACAGCCTGAGCGAAGGAGAGAGAGAGAGAGAGAGAGAGAGCAAAATAGTTGACGGAAATTGTGGCTGAGCTTCTGTTATATATGCGGAAATTAAAGATAACCAAATATGACAATGTAAAACTGGCCAAATGGACAGTTTAAGTGGCAAGTTAGAGGGAGAGAGAAGGCCTAGGAGAGAGAGAGAGAGAGAGAGAGAGAGATAGCTGCAGGAGTTAGCTAGTTTAGCGAGTTAAATTTGAACTATAGGAAATCGATTTAGTTGTTTCATAATTCATCTCATGTTCCATAAAAGCTAGAAGAGTATCTCTGCAGTCTAGCGACTGAGAGAAAATGAGAGAATAGAAAACATATGCTATAGTGCAGGGTATCTCTGCAGTCAGTAGTTACTTACATACTAGCCAGGGAAACCTTGATAACCCATAGATAGAGAGCTTGTGTCTTTACTTAAACAGTCTAGACATATATCTAGCTATACTCTTGTTTTCCACTTCAATTTATTACAGGGTATTACCGCAGTCAGCCCTTTGACTGTAGGCCATATTGTAGCAATATTTATCGACTTGTTATCGAGCAAGTTTGCATGTGCCTCTGGTGCCTGGTGCCTTGTAGCAGTTGAGTTATTTCTACAGCTGTCAGCCACAGGCAGCGGGAACAGGAGCAGGAGCAGAGATGTTGGGATGGAGGGATGGAGGGGGGCGTGGCAAAAACTCTTTAAGCTTCTACTCGAGACTTTGCAACCGGGTGGTAGGTGGTGGGCTTTAAACAAATTAAGTGGCACACGGCGGGCATTTCACTTTATTGCCATGTGGCCTTCCATGGAGTCGTCGCTCGCTTGGTTGTTATTCATTTTGCCTGCCACAGAGTGGAACCCAACTCGCCCAGCTACCTTAGCTACGCCAGCTCCGCCAGGCTACCTAGCCTACCTCGCTGCCCCGCCCACTCCTACCTGACCTCCTGGCTGAGGTGCTGCCCAGATGGCTGCCTTAGTGGCTGAGTGACGCGGTGACTCGTGGACTCGTTGACTCGCTGACTGGTTGAGACCGCGTGCCATGGCCTGAGTTCCAGCTGAGTTTGGGTTACTTCTCTCCTCTCTCTCTCCTTGCCACTCTTCCTGCCCTCCCTTTCCCTCTTCCTGTCTCGGTTTCGGTCTGGGCTACGTTTTGCTGCCTCATATTTATTTTCGGGCGCGCCATTTACTTATACGCTCCACTTGCTGCACTTGCTCTCCCATCCTCTCTCTCTCTCCCACTCTCCCAGTCTACCTACCTACCTTCCTCTTAACCTCAGCTCGCACAATAGACATGAACTTATAGCCCTCTGCCACAAAAGGAGAGGCAAAGCGACACCGAGCAGGAGGAGGAGCAGAAGGAGAAGAAGGAGAAGGAGGAGAAGAAAGAGAATGAACGGCATGCGGATGTTTACCCAGGCAATGGGAAAAGCAATGGGCCAAATGTCCATTATAAGGCGCACGATGAGGTAGACAGAGAGAGCGGTAGACAGAGAGAAAGAGAGAAGGAGAATGACTCGAAAAAAGCATGTGCAAGTAGAGTGTGTGACAGGAAGACTTAAGATATGGCAAGAGGGAAAGAGATACAAATTAAGCGAGACATTGAGTAGATGCAGTCGTAGTAGAGAGAGAGAAAGAGGCTCGAGAAGAATGCGTCAGGAAGTAAAAGAAGGAGAGAGAGAAAGACAGCAGGAGACATAAAGAAAGCATAAAATTAAGTGAGAAATGCGAGAGAAGCGTGTAGAGGTTCTAGAGAAGAGAATAGAGCAAGACTGGGCGGAAAATCGAGAGACAAAGAGAGAAGAACTTGAGAGCGAAAAGAAAGGGAAAGGCTTAAGGCGTGAGAAAAGCAGAAAATGTGAGAGACGAGAAGAGTTCAAGAGCGTGAAAAAAGCCAAAGGTATAAAGCGGGAGAAAGCAGCGAGCAAAAGAGAGATAGAAAGACAGAGTTAGAGCAGGTAGAAACCTAAGAAGAGAAAGTGAGAAAAAGAGAGACTATACATAAATACACTTTGCGTACAGTTATTTCTGTTCCTTTTCAATGCATTCCACTTTTTTTTGTTTTATTCCACAGCATTTCATTTTATGTATTATATTCTTTGTTCTAATTCCACATCATTCCATTTTTTTTATTATGTTTTATGTACTTATTCCATATCATTCTATTTATAAACCGTTTCCATCCTTGTAATTCACTTGATTCTACAGTCTTTCCTCTAGTATTTCTATCTGTAGTGAACTTCTAACTCAATATATTATTATATATTATTTCCGTAATATATCATTAAATTTAATAACAACTTTTCTTACAGTCTGTTCCATTTTACACTGTTCCTCTTCACTGTTTTACCTCATTCATTCATTCTATATCATTATTTTTTCATTCATTTCATTTCATTCCTTTCGATCCTGGCAGCTTAGGGAAAGCCCCTTACACACAACACACGCACACACACACCTACACACATCTTGTGTCTCTTTCAAGTTTCGCTTTCAATTCCATTTCGTTTCGACTCCGCACATACATAGGTTCGTCCTGAGACCTTCCCTACCCTCCCCCTAATTAGGTATGCATGCGTATTAGCCCAAAAGAGTGGCAAAAGTTTTTGCCGGCCCCTCTCCCTCTCTCTCCCTTTCTCTCTCCCACTCTCTCTCACTCACACACCATGGCGGGTCTGTTAATTAGCGTGGCGCAGAAAATGGCTGCCGCATCGGCCAACTTTGCTGATAATGAAAATCGAGTCGTACTCTTGTTCCTCCTCCACGTTCCTCCCACTTCCCCGTTTTCCAAAGTTGCGCTAAAACTTTCATCAAAGGTTACAATTTTCTCTTACCGAGGTCTTTGTTTACTGCCAGCGGGATGGGGAGGAGTAGGAGGGGGGTAGACCTGGAAAAGCGTGTTGACTCTCTGCCAATGGCACCTGATTATTTTACCAGTTTGGAATTTTTGGGGCCCACTGGCATACGGCTGTCTTCGACTGGAACTCTGCGTTTCACTTTTAAAATGAAAAGTTCTATTTATAATACTACTAATATATATAGTACTCGCATGCTATTACTAACCCAGTTATGGCACTAGCCACTTGTGGCATGAACTAAAATTTATTTAATTTAATTTAAGCTTAGAATATGAATCGAAATTTTATTTATATCACTTTTTTAAGGGAAACAATAATAATGCAAGAGTAAAAAACTTAACCAGAAATTAACCTATGCAGTTCTTAAATGCTGAAAACGAAACCAGAGCAACAAGCAAAAAGGAAATGAAACATCACAGAAAAAACAGAAATCCATGGATATTTTTCCTTTAGCCTACACATTTCAAGCTATTTTGATTTTTTAAATTTTTTAAATAGGCCAATTAGTCTGAGCCTGAGCTGCTTTAAGGTGATGCCTCTTGTTTGATGTTGCTGCTGCTGTTTCTGCTGCACTTTGGCAATTTTTGATATTGCTGATAAAAATATGTCGAAACATTTGGTATACTAATTTTCTCTGTGTTTTTCGGCAATTTTTGCTTGGAAACTGCAGAAAGCAAACTAAATTTTCTATCGAGAAATCGGCTTACTGGGAAAACGGCTGCCAAGTTTCACATGCATATTCCACGCACACAGAGATATCTGCTAGATGAGCTTCTAATAAACACACACACACTCACACACACACACACAGAGAGAGAGAGCTACACACACATTAAAACGTTGCGCCTAAAAATCATTCAAGCAAAAAAAAAGCACTTTCTGCATGCTTCTTTAGCTATCTCGCTCTCGCACACAGCTATTAGCTAGCTCTCTCTTTCTCTCTCTCTGCCTACCCCTCTCTCTCTTTGTCTTTCTCTCTCTCTCTCTCTCTCTCCCTCTCTGGCTCTGTGTCTGCCTTTCCTTTTGCTGCGAAATTGCATTTCATGAATGGTAATGTGCCATGATGCGAAAGTACGAGAAGGCTCCCCCCCAATCCCTCCTCATCGCTGCCTACGCCACTGTATGCCGATACATGGCGCTTCCTTAAGAGTCTACGCAAAAATATGAACATAGTCGAGCGTCGTACGGCCACGCCCATACGCCCACACGCCATCGCCTATAACATCTATGCACAAAAGTCAAAAGGTGCTTAATATTCATAACATTTTCCTGTTGTTGTTGCTGCCAGGCTGCCTGCCTGTTGTTGTTGTTGCTACACTACACAACAAAATGCAGAGCCAAAGCCAAAGAGCAAGCCTGTAGAAGGGGGAGTAGGGGAAGGCCAACAAAGCGAGCTCTGTTGGGCACTTTGAATCGACTTGGCCAACGGCAAAGCTGAACATGGGCAAAAGCAGCAACAGCATTTGGTTTATAGACCATACCGAGTGTAGGTAGCTAGCACCGGCTACAGCTTTCGGGAACTTCATTATGCACTCACTTGGTAGCCTCACTCATTCCTCCTCCTCCTCCTCCTCCCCCTTCCTTGCCAGCTCAGTTCATTCATAAGACCGTGTTGGTGGCCATATGAAAAACGCAAATGCCGCAAAAATTCTTTATTGCAAAGCTCTCTAACTAACAATAAATAATGTCAGTTCATTAAGATTTTCTAGCTGAGATTCGCTTAAGCATGTATTCAGCGTATTTATTTATTTATTTTTATTTTTTTTTTTTAGTATCTTTTAATGTAGCGTAGCCATATCTTAGTATATCTTAGTATATATCAACTGCTTCAGCGAGATCTTGGAGATTGGTATTTGAGACGGTTTTCACATTTATCTTTATAATCTATAAGCAGACAATCGCATCATATTCACGACGGTTAAAAAAAAAACGGTTTATCAATTGCTGAAGCGATTGTTTTTTTTATTCGAATCATTTTTTAAGTGGTTTTTGCGGTGGTTAAAATTACTCTACAAATTTTTGAATGCGGTGTTTTTTTGATGTATCAATAAGAGAGCACACCCGTTAGTTTTTTTTGTGCATGGATTATTTTTTTTTTTTTGGTTTTTTAGCAATAACAATTTTAGATGTTTTTTTGCGGTTGTTTAAAGTAACAATGATAATTTGATGCGGTCTTTTTTTGACGTATCAATTAGACACTTAGAAATATAACAATTATATTTTGATGCGGTGTTTTTTTGATGTATCAATTAGACACTCAAATTTAAAAGAGTCGAATAAACTCGTTTCTGGCAGTCACCTCTCAAAGAGGCTGAGGCTATATTAATACTCAGACCTGTTTCTAAAGTAAATTATCTATTAAAGATATTATGTAGCTATACTTTGTACTCTGTATGTTCTTCGAGCACACTTTCGAGCAGGGAAAACTTGTAAATAAATAAGAAATGTAATGCAGGCAGGAATAACATTGCCTCAAAGAGCTTTCTCATTCGCTCTCTCTCTCTCTCTCTTTTCTCTCTCTATCCATGGCAGGAATATTCGATTTGTTGCTCGGCCCTGGGGCAAATGCTGCCTTAATCCAATGTTAATCAATATTTATGTATGTGTGAAGTGAATGAAACGAATGAAGTGAGTGCAACATCGTTTTTTTTTTTCTTTTTCTTTCTCTGTTTTATTTTTGTTTTTCTTTTTTATGTTTTCTTGCTATTGTTGTGGTTCCTTTTCATGTTATTGTTGTAGTTTTTATTGTAGTTGCTGTTGCTGTTCGATTGTTTTCCAGTTTCGGTCTCGAACCCGTTAATTAATTGCCAGCGCATTTTAATTGCAAGTGTAATTAGTTATTCATGGTGTGATTGGAGAATCCCCTCCCCCTTCCCGTACACTACGTGTTGCATTCTCACTCCCTCACTCAATCACACTCACTTGCAGTTTACCTTTTTCTCGCTCTCTCTCTCTCTCTCTCTGTCTCTCGCTGTGCCTCGCACACATGTAATTGTTGAATATTTCATTAGGTTTTACACAAGTTTCACATTTTGGCATTAAATTTTGTCGTATTGCGCAAGTTTAATTAAATTGCAACTCCATTTAATTAGATTCATTTTCAAGTTAATCCTCATCCGATTTGGGGCCCCAATGAAAGTTTGGGATTACAGGGCAGCCTGGAGAGGAGTGTATGCTGCATAGTATATTATAGTGTAAAACAGAGTTATATACTTAGTATTATATTCATGATAACTTTCAGAGATATAATTATTCATATCAAACGGTTTACATATTTACAACTAGTTTGTTTAATTCTTAATAATAATTTTACTCATATCTCATTCATTTTTTTTTTTTACTCGCTTGAGAATTGATTGTAAATTTCAATCTATTTCGCTTTGTAATTACCTCTTGCAGCTCTATCAAGCACAATAGTTAACCAACTTGAGATTAATTAAACTCTGCTCTGCCTTGAACCTTATCGCATCAGGCCAGACCCTTTGAGTTCTTGAGTTACCATATTTACCTCATATAAAGCCAAATCATTTGCAATTTTAAACATGACAAGACAATGTTGATGAAGAGAGAAAGAGACAGAGAGAGAAAGTGTGTGAGAGTGGGAGAGCTGCTCATAAGACGATTAGTTGTACCAGATAAGAGAAACAATAGCAAATTGAAACAAAACCCAACAGAGCAAGAGGAAATGCGTGTGGGAGAGAAAGAGAGAGAGAGAGAGAGATAGTATGTTATAGTGTCTGCTGTGGGTCCAATATCCAATGATAAGGTTCTCGCCTGTCATTGTGAATATTAAGGGATTTGCACTCCATTTTGCTCAACTGATTGAAGGATGCTCGAATCGAATCGAAACGAGCCTGAGGCAAAGCAACTTGGCTTGTCCCGTTAGCAGAAATATTATTATTGTTATTGTTGTTAACCCTGCAGGGCAGATGCAAATAATTGACAGAAATGTGGCTTATTTAGCCCCGACTCGCTCACTCCCTCTCTCTCTCCCTCTCTCTCTCCCTCTCCCTCTCTCTCTCTCTCTCTCTCGACTGTTTTATTTGTCTAATGCAGTTGCAGAACGTCTCTCCGTTTTGTTATTGAGCGTTGCTAATAAATACATAAATTACCCATACACACACACACTCACTCACTCACACACACACACACACACTCACACACACACACACACCCAACACATGCACAGTCTCAAGCACACACACACAAGCTACATTCAGCTGAAAATGATCGAAAATTGAATGTAAATATTGAAGCACATGAGAGAAAACATGGCAAATGTTACTTATATGGCGTACAACATTGGAAAATACCCTGTAATTAAAAAAAAATTCTAAAAGGTTTTCTTGCTATTTAAAGAGATTTTTATGTCTCTGTAGGGTATTTTTTTTTTATAAATCAGCACTTTTAATTACAAAAAGCTCTCAAAATATATATATATAAATGTCTATACTGACTATAGTTTTAATTATTATAATTCCCATAGTCATAATACACTCATTCTTCAAATTTAAAGTATCCTAATCTTATACTACCTGCTCTGAATGTTTCTCAGATTTATTTAGTTTCAGTTTATTTATTTCTTTAAGTTCCGTTTAAATTTGACAAGTTTTCATATTTTGCAGCAATTAGTAGAAACACCCTGTATGTGTATAGTCGATTGCAAAGAGATTAAAAGAGAGAGAGAGAGAGAGAGAGAAACAGGCAGAGTGATAAGAAAAACATATATAAAGCGTAGATAGAAAATGTGCAAATTGTTTATTGCTTTTCATTGGCTGTGGCGCAATTTAAATAAATAATTTCTCACATCATTTTACTCAGTCACCAAATGCAATATTGAAATTTAAAATAAACAAAAAACAGAATATACAAAATAGAAAGAGAGAGAGAAACAGACAGATAGCCGACTGAGTGACCAACAAAAAACAAAAAAAAATGAATAACTGTGAAAATTCCGGAAATGGTCTAAAAACACCAAAATTGCAAATATGCGCATAAAACATGAGAATAAAAATTGAAAATAGAAATAAATTTTGTGGCGATGCTTGAAATCATAAATAAATGCATAAAGCTTCAAAATACGGACAGGCTTTGCACACACACACAAACACTTGACCACACACACACACACACACACAGTAGAGCGAACAATGCGTAAAAATAACAGAAAATTCGCCCTGCTAATTGACTAAAGTGCCTGCTCGGTGTCCATGTCCATTTCCGACATGTGTGTGTCTCTCTGCATGTGTGTGTGTGTGTATGTGTGTGTGTCGAGCGTGTGTGTGTGCGTGTGTGTATTTAGAGAATGAAAAATTTGACACTTGACCCAATTTAATGACAGCTGCTGCTGCAAGCGTCAACAGCAAATGAAATATCGAAACAGTAAATACGCTGTGAAACCTCAACGCAAGATAAGAGAGAGAGAGAGAGAGAGAGAGAGAGATAGAGAAAAAACTCCAAAGAGAAAGTGCACACACACACACACATCGTCATCATCAACAACAATATGATGTTCTCAGTTTCACATTCTCTAAGTGAATTTCTCATTCTTTTTTCTATAAGTGAATTCAATTTCTATTGAATTCACTTATTATGGGCCTGGGAGACCCTACGAGGGTCTTACATGTCCAATTTTAAGGACACTTTGGGATGATTTTTGGCCCAAAAATAAGTATCTTCCAAAACACTTGAAAACCCTCGTTAAGTACTAATTTTTAACTTCGGAATCGATTTAAAATTAAAACTGGCGATTTAAAATTTTGAAAAAAAAAATTTTTCTAAAAAATCATAGGGGGGACCCTTGTCTAAAAATTGTGAAAAAGTCGAAAATTTTCAAAAGTTCCAAATGGTTATATTTTTAATGTAGAATCAATAAAGAGGTCAAAACTTAAATAAAATGTCATCCTGCATGAAAATATCTTGATTTTTAAGAAAGTTATAAAAGCTGACAGTGTGCTTGGGAGACCCTACGAGGGTCTTACATGTCCAATTTTTAGGACACTTTGAGATGATTTTTGGGTAAAAATTAAGTATCTTCCAAAACACTTTTAAACACTTATTTAGTACTAATTTTGACCTCCGGAATCGATTGAAAATGAAAACTGGCGATTTAAAATTTTGAAAAAAAAAAATTTTCTAAAAAATCATAGGGGGGGACCCTTGTCTAAAAATTGTGAAAAAGTCGAAAATTTTCAAAAGTTCTAAATGGTAATATTTTTAATGTAGGATCAATAAGGGGATCAAAACTTAAACAAAATCCCATTCCGGATGAAAATATTTTGATTTTTAAGAAAGGTATAATAGCTGACATTGGGCTTGGGAGACCCTAAGAGAGTCTTACATGTCCAATTTTAGGACACTTTGAGATGATATTTGGCCAAAAATTAAGTATCTTCCAAAATACTTTTAAACACTTGTTTAGTACTAATTTTGACCTCCGGAATCGATTGAAAACAAAAACTGGCGATTTAAAATTTTGAAAAAAAATTTTTGGCTGAAAATTCATAGGGACCCTTACCTAAAAATGCGAAAAAGTCGAAAATTTTCAAAAGTTCTAAATGGTAATATTTTTAATTTTAAAAAGTTATGATAGCGGTAAGTGAGCTTGGGAGACCCTACGAGGGTAACAATATTATCTACGATATATGAATTCCTGTGGCCAACCCAGCTGAAATTTGAAATTAAAAGCTAGGGAAAAGTCTTGCTTAATCAAAAATTCCATTTAGAATTAGACACATGTACTATGTACGTATATCTACGGATAATGTACGATAGGCAATGGCAGAGTTCAATCGAAAGTTTTTTTGTTTTGGTTTTATGTGAAAAAGTACTTTATAGAGCATGTCAGCTGTCAGTGGGCGCAAAATAAAAAAAAGGAAAAAAAAAACACTCGGCATAATGGAACACGACAAATGTGTGTGTGTGTGTACTATGTGTGATTACATGTTCCCATTTGTGAGGCGTATGGCATGGAGGCGTGGCTGCAGCTGTGCTGCACACAAACATATGAATAATGCTAGTAGGAACCGCTGGAAAAGGCGCATAAAAAATGCAATCGAAAAAATTATGCAAATAAATATCTCTAATACATTTGTTTCAATTGTTCCAGTTGGTGCGGGCAGAGCAGAAAACGTTTGGCAGGCAGTGTGTGTGCCATAAATTTGCAGCAATGTCATGGCATGCTGCAGCCTTTAGCCACGCCCCTCCCCTCCCTCTGCCAACCCATTTTACACAATTGTGATTTGTCTAGGCTAGAAAGGGGGAGCAGCGGGTGGAATTGGGGGGGGGGTGCAGACTGCATGTTGTGGTGTGAAAAATCCTTGTTGCAAAAATGTGTTGCATACTTTTGTGCATAGTTTGTCGATTGCCATCATTAAGTTGTAACTGTACTTGGTGGCCCAGCAGGGGGAAGGGAGGAGGGTGGGAAAAGGGTGAGGGACATCATCATTATCACCATTCGCATTGGTGGCGGCTTGCCACATCATTTAATGCTCATTAAAATAAATGCGTCTTGTTTCCTACTGCTGCCCCTGCTGCTGCACACGCCACTTGCCACTTGACATTTTGCGGTGTTTTAATTTGACGCACGTTGCAAGTGCCAGCAGCAGCGACGCCAACAGCGATGTGAACAGCACAAGCAGTGATAGTGCCTACACTAAGCTGTAGTTTTGGATTTGTCTATATTCAAGTCAGATATACAAAATCTTACTAAAAAAAAAAAAAAATAATAAATAAATAAAAAAATGAAACTTAAAAAAAAAAAAATTTTAAGCACTAAAAAGATCTTATAAACGAAATATATAGTATATTTTATATATGTATATTAATGCTACTATGTATAAAAATACTAGCAGGGTATTTCCCAAGCGACTAACTGCACAGTTCGAAATATCTTTACCAAAACTCAGTTCACTGCACACAGACAAATATAACAGTCATAGAGGGCGTGAGAGAGAAAGAGAGGGAAAGAGGGAGCAAGTGAGCACGCTTACGTAATGCCATAGATTACCTATCTAGAAGAATGCCTGCAGAGACAACAACAAGCCTATGATAATTGCAAAAATTAATGACTCAAAACACTCTGATTTTGCAGCCAATTTAAATGTCTGTAAGCTTCCAAATAAACTGAGGAAATCTATTCAAAATCATAAAAAAATATAGAGATTATTTTTATTTTTATTTTTATTTTATTTTTTTTTTTTGTATAATATTAAAATACTTTTAAATCCATTAAACCAAGTGCTATACAAATTCATAATTATCAGAGCTAATCGCTTCTTTAATTTCTATACAGCTTTCAGAAGATTTCTTTAGCTGCTTGCGGCAATCCCAAGTGATTTTAAGATCATACAAAATATATAAATTTAAATTTTTAACAATAGTACAAAACATTGGTACACTTATCGATATAAGTAATCGATCATATACCGAACAAATGGCAGCAATTACTAATAATTGTATAATTTTATTTATATACAATCGATTTATTTAAAAATTTATCGATGTTACTCGAAAATAAAACATGTTTCGATAGTTTAAGAAATACAGAGTGTTACTTATTTGTTTATACCAAAATGAGCAAGCATAACCTCAGTTATCGATAGTGTTTTAAAATATTCAATAGTATCACTTGTTTGAACTATATAACTCAAACAACGCTTGAGAGATCGATCGATAGTAAAATCTACGCAAAATGCATTTCGATAGCATATCGATAGACACACTGCCAGCGTATAGTTGCCAACTCGTGGTAACATCACACAAAATACTATTATAAAATCATTGTTGAAATACTAGTTAAGTGCTGCAAAAGTTTTGCAAGAAGTTTGCATTAAATGCCAACGTTAACGTTAACGTTAACTGACATTACTTTTGCGCCACATGGGCAACTCTGGCACAGCTTGAGGATGACAAAACACAAGGATGCCCAATTGAAGGCAAAAGCGACAGAGCTGTTGATAAGTCGCAACCGCATTCAATCAACTTGCCAGCGCAGTTTGGAACGTTCATTTATGTCATTGCCACAAAGCGAGGTGTGTGTGTGTGTGTGTGTGAGCCACATTCGTGCTGCATTGACAGTGGCAAGAAATTGAGTTTACGACTTGCCACTCGGCGCTGCTGTTGCTACACACTGCGACTGTCAGTCATAACTTGGCCGGGATACATTAGCGAGATAGGCGCCAGCTTCTGCTTTATTCATCGACATGTGGACAAAGACAGAAGCAACTGTGGGTCGGGTCGAGATAGAGATAGAGAGATGCAGAGAGCGAGAGAGAGAGAGAGGGAGATGGGCCATGCGCTGTGCCAGTCAACCAGGACGGCAAACGGCATTAGGAGGCGTCTTTTATCGCCTTTTCATCGAGGTTATGCTGCATATTGCATGAGCCTGCCATATGGAAATTTATGTGGGCGACATCTCTATATATATGTATAGGTATATATGTATGTATGTATGTGTGATATGGTGGAGGAACATCGTTTAAATTCGAACGTGTGTTCCTGCAGCAGCACAGAAGGCTCTGCAGCTCAGCGAAGCAGAGAGCAAACCGCCCCCAATGATGCACAAAGAAAAAAACCAGAAAATTTACAAAAAAAAAAAAAGAATTTATTTTTTTTAAATTTAACAACACTGTACAAGGCCATGCTATCGATAAGCGATAACTTAGAGTAAAGCTAGCAGCTTTGCAACGTTTTGCAACACTAAACAAAGCAGTTAAGACATTTCTTACATTTTTCAACACTTGCCAAAGCTGTAAAATCGATCGAGCAATATTTAATTTACCAACACTAAAAATAAGTCAATAGATCGATAAACGATAGCTAAGGGAAGGTGTAGGACATAAATGATTGACCTGCACACATTTACCAACACCAAAAATAAGTCTATATATCGTAACGATAGCTAGGGAAGGTGTAAGACAAATATAAGTGATCTACACACATATTTCAATACTTAACAAAGCCAATATATTTTATTATATATTATTAGATTATGAGACATTGAAAAGTGATAATTTATTAAACAACAAGCGTAGTTTTCAACACTGCAACATCGATAAACCGATAAATTAACATAAAATTGCAAAAATAATAAAGCAAATTTTAAAAATATTTAACCAAAAATCGAAGTTGGAAAACAAAATATATTTCCCAGCAGTAACGTCAAACAAAAAAAAAAAAACCCTTTTAAATTGCCAGCACTGTGCAACACTGGAGAGCATAAGCAACCGTGTGTGTGTGTGTAGAGCCACAAACATGTCCTTATCGATGTTGCTGCTGCTGCTGCTGTCGCTGGCAATTTCAGGCAGCAGCGCAAAATGTTGCAATGGGTGTGTGTGCGGGTGTGTGTGAATGTTGATGTGGCGCACTCAGTTATAGATTTCTTAGGGGACTTGTGTTTATTATCATCTTCCTCTACTCCCACTTCTTCTTCTTCCTCCCTTTTTTTTTATATCCTTTCGCCTGGTTATTTTTTATTTATTGATGTTGTACATTTGAGTTAAGGGCGAACGACGGCGTTTTCGTTACGTTTTCCTCGTCGCATTCGTTTGCCATAACTGATGCCGTTTTTCTTTTCCCAACACACACACACACACACTCGCACACACACACACACACGTTCGCCCCATAACTAGGACACGTGGCATGGAGCACAGCAACAGCTACGGCTTCAGCTTCAGCTCCAACTTCAGCTCGATTCGAGCTGAGCTGCGCCTTCTTCTTTCCCCCCCTTCGCCAGTAATACAAATATTGCGCATACGCCACGTTCGCCCCAGCGACAACAAAGTAGCCCCTGACCATATTGTCTGTGTGTGTGTGTGTGTGTGTGTGTGTGAGAGTGTGTGTTCGAGTGTGTCCAACTGAGTGTGTGTGTGTGCGATCAAAAGTCAACGCCAACTGCCATATATATTGAACTTGCCGCGCTGCAACCGCTCGCCAGCAAACCGTAACGGTTCCGGTTACGGTTACGGTTACGGCAACAGTAAAGTTGTTTGCTTTAAAACTTGTCTATAGCAGCCTCTCTCTCTCTCTATCTCTCTCTCTCTCTCTCTCTCACTCTCGCAATGCAACTCTAAATGGGATTGGACACAAATTGTGGCACTCAACTTGAAACTGAACGAGCTTATTACTTCACGTATCGCTTTACCCCAGCAGCAGCAGCAGATCCCCAAAGAGATAGAAAAAAAAAAAAACCAGCAAGAGAATCTATTCAAAAATTCAGCGAGCGAGCTCTGATCACATTAGCCTCATCCCAGTCAGGGCAGAAGGGGTAAGTGGGAGGTCTAAAACTGCCTCAACTCAAGCAGCTGCTTGGCTCGACTGTAATATATATTTTTCCCATGTTTCCAAACATTTTTTATTGTACTGTCACTATATATTAAATAAATACTATATTTATGCACCGATCCTCAGCAAATTTTTAGAAATTATTTGTTTATTAATAAACTGCGTATACACCAAAAAAATAAATACTTAAGCTCGAAAATTACGCTTGAAATTTTTTTATTTTGATTTACTTGGGGCGTGTCTGAATTCTAAATCAAACTTCAGCTGCGCGCTGTATCTAGAAATATTGTCAGCAAATTTAATAGCCCTAGCTCTTCAAATAGCTAAAATCTAGCTGTTCATACAGACAGACATAAGTAAATCGACTATTTTCGATTGCTACAAATTTGTAATAAATTTGTAAAAATTTAAATAGAAATTTGTACACATTTTCAGTTTATGCTTAAGAGATTCTTCATAAATTCTCAGAAATTTCAACTGCAACATACAAGAAATTTTATCTACAGTTTGTCAACATCATAATAGTTGATTATAATAGTCGAGTTATCTATTCCAGCTTAGGATCTGCTGCTGCTGCTGCTGCTGACACGATACTGCTGCAGATGTGTAGGCTGTAGGCAGTATGGGATGTCCATTGTCCCAATTGATATGCGATGCTGGCAAAGTCAAAATCATAATTGATTCAATTTTAATTGCAGCTGCAGTTGAAAACCGAAACGGAACCCAGAAACAGCAACAGAAACAGACACTGAGACTGCAACTGCAACAGGACTCTGGGAGCTGCAAAACGGAAAACTGGAAAACGGGAAACTGAAAACGGAAAACGGAAAACTGAAAGCCGAACAAAATTGACAGACATTTGCCTGGAGGAGGCAAAAAGGCGATCGATTTAAATGCCAAGTTATCTTCCCGTCTATATTTCTCAACAGGGGGCTCTCGCTCTCTCTCTCTATCTCTCTCTCTCTCAGATGGTATACTTTAGCACACAATCCCTCACTACCTTCTCTGTCTCTGTCTCTCTTTTGTGTTGCAGCTGAATCACATTTAATATTGGCTTGTCACGTGAATTAAACTGTGGCACGGCTGTGACTGCGACTGCGACTGGAACTGAGTTTTCATTTTGAAATGCGAAAACGAAGAGCGCGCGCAAAGCGAAAAAAAAACAAAAGAAAAGCGCACCCAAAAACAAAATGCAAAAAAAGAAAATCACACACACACAGCCAGACACAACTGACGCGAGTGGCAAGTAAAAATAGCTAGTGGAAATCGCAATTTGAGTCGCATTTGAAAATTGAATAAATTCGTCGCAAAAATGTCAGCTCCATTTAAGGGAGCGCTACAGAGAGGGGGGGGGGGGCTGAGCGGACAGAGGGGGGCAGCTAGCTTAACCTAATTCATGAAAAATCATTCTTCTTTTGTCACCTGTTTGTGTTCATTTTTTTTTTTTTTTTTTTTTTTGCTGTATACTCTTTCACGGCAAAGGTACATAGAAATATTGCTGCATTTGGCTTGAATCGTAAAGGTCACCTTTTTTTTATGATATGGTCATCTTTTTTATACGCATTTTGCAGTTGTATAACCCATGATAAGCTGTGATACTGCCTCAATATAGATAAACTAGTCACGAGCTGTGTTATCTGTAGCAATTATAGGTAAAGTCTAATAAGGTCACCTTTTTTTACAATTATCCTTTAGGGTAAACCTGCTTGTACCATTTTATCTACTGCCTTCATAGACATAAATTAAATACTATATATAATTAAATGGAGGCCAAAGACCCCAAGCTCTTCGATTAATTATTTGCGAAAAAGGTCACCTTTTTGTCTGTTTATATTTTACTCGCTTAGCTTATTATATATTATATCCATATACTTTCAGTATAAAATATGGTAACCTCTATGCAGCTCAATTAGTCTATCATATGTAGCATACATATCCAACAGCTCTTTGTAAGAATAGTAAGAAAATTGGGTAACCTTTTTAACTGTTGACGTATGGTAACCCTTGCGCTAGTGTGTACGTTCTTCGTTATGCTACACACAGAATTCAGTTCTCTCTTTCTCTCTCTCTGTGTGTGTGTGTGTGCCTGCCATTTTGCCATTTGCTTTTTGCATTGCGCACCTCGCTACGCAATGTGGGCCAAAAGCCACATTAAAGCCAGAATGCCAGAGAATACGCCAGAATGCAAATTGGCAAATTGCGCTCAAAGGGAATTCTCAATATTGCTTAACGGATTGTGGCATAGATTAAGCGGCAGGTGCCACATCGACATCGACATCGACATCGACATCATCCGGCAAGGCAAATGCAGCAAATGTCAATCGCATTTTCCCTCGTTTCGTATCTAATTTCATTCACAATTAAAGTTTGCAATAGAAACATGTTTGTACATAAAGAAGGCTGATTGATGACCCCGATAAATAGCAATATAAAAAGCATAATGTAATGGAATAATAATCAATGAAACGTTGAATTTATATTGCAATATATAGAAAGATTGTTCGAAGGTCGAAATAAATCGGCTTAAGACATTTGTTATAATCCGATTGGATTTTTGGGTATTGCGATTTCGTAGTATTTCTGCTTATACATATGCATAACAAGTACAAACACACCTTCTCTCACTTTTGTTTTCTCTTTCTCTCTCTCTCTCTATCTCTCTCTGAGTAAAAAGCTTATTGAGCCAAGAAAACAATCATTTCCAAGAAACAAGAGAAAAACTCAAATCGAATTCCACTAAGATTGATAAGAAAGGATGCTCGAAAAGGCAGACTGATTTACTCAGCTATTTAGGCTTAATTTGCATGTAAACTTATTAATCTTTTAAGCGCAATATGCGAAATAAAAAATAAAAAATATATTTTTAAAAACGAACAGTTTATTTTCGGCCTGTAACTGTATTGATTGAGTAGTTATGAAAAGATTAAAGCACTTCTAGTTTTTCAACAAGCTTAAAAACAATTTCTACCAAATTTCCTTAACAAAAAACCCTTGCAAATACAGAAGATCTAATAAATTAAAGAGAAAATCAACGGATTTTATGAATACATTTATTAAGACATGCATATTTTGGACTGATTAAACTTTGAACTTTATTAATGATTTTTTTTTTTTTTTTTTGGCGGTTTTAAAGAATTTTTTCTTTTTTTTTTTAACCTGTCAGAGCACACAAAGAACTGTGGGTGTGCCTGCGGGCCAAGGGGGTTAATTGAAAGCCCTGCGTAGGCGTGTGTGTGTGCGTGAGTGTGTAAAAGTTTTCTTTTCATGTGGGTCCACACAACCAACAACAGCAAGACGGCTGCCCAGATTAGCGAATGGCGATATCCCAAAAGTAGCCAAAAAAAAAAAAAAAATATATATATATATATATATATATATAATATATAAAAAAAAAAACGTAAACAGAGTCAACCAGTTCGCTTGAGTGACAGAGGCTATCAGTGCGTTTCGATCACAAGGACAAGGACGACGGCAGGGTGGATGAGGGGGAGGGGCTGGACGGGAGGGAAACCCATGTCATGCCAGCTGACTGCGATTGCGACAAGCAAAACAACAACAACAACAATAACAGCAACACGAGTGCCAAAATAAATAAATTAAATTGTTGAAAAATGTGAAAAAGTTTGCAATGCTATTGATATACCCTGTAGATTAATGCATGCATGCAATGTAGTACACTGAGAGAATTTGACAATAGTATTTATAATTTAGAAATACATAAATACAGGTTATAAGTGAGTTGTGTACAGGGTATACTGCAGTCAGGCATACCAATTTTTTTTTTTTTTTCTATTTTGTCGACTATTTCTCGTCTTCGTTCGTTTCTCATCGCAAAACATCGCATGTTGCATACGAAATCGAAATGAAAACGAAAACGAAAACTTGGCAAAGTTGATTTGCTGCACGTGTGCGTCGTTCCTGCCACAAAGCAAGGGGGGAGGGGGAGGGGGGTGGGGGGTAGGTAGGTGTGGGCTAGGAGGAGTGGGAAGTGAGTTCTATCCAAGTAGAATTCGCTCACGCGTGCACTCATTACGAATATGGATTCAATTATCGTATATCGCACTCTATGCGACCCTTCTCTAACCCTCATCCTCCCAGCCAGTTGAGCACGTGTTTAGGAGCACAAACAACAACAACAACAACGACAAAGAACCGCAAAGAAGACGTTGACGAAGAGCACGAAGAGAGAGGAAGAAGAAGCAGATAAAGAATTTATCCAATTTCATTAGCTTGTAAAATACTTCGTCTAAGTTAAATGAATTAGTGCATACGCCATGGAAAATCAAATTATTGTGGTTTCTTTTTTGAAACATCACACTGTAATTATCTATTGAATTATCTATATATGTTTATCAATGCAAATTTGTAAGATTTTGTGTAAAGCATATAGAAGAAACATAATATACTCACTCGTTTTGAGAATACCATCTCTAGGCACTTGCATAAATTATTTGCATAAAGTAAATTAATTTATATGCAAATAAATTGTTACAATAACTAAATCAATAAATGATTTGCAAGTAACTCATAAGCTTATAACTTACAAGTAATTTATGAATATAATTCTTCACTCTTTTTCAACTATTACTAAAAGCTATTAAATATTTTGTTCTTTAAGCAAGTATTTTTTTAAATTGAATCATTTGCAAGTTACTTGTAAGTGGAATAAGATGTGAGTTACAATGCCTGGCATAGCTTAGCCCTTTTTAGGCTCTCTTTAAACTCTCAACGACTGAGTTCACTATACTCATCAGAACTGTAAATGGACAGCTGTTATGTTTATCAATCAATTCGAAACATTTGAAAGTTACTTGTAAGTCTTATAAGATGTGAGTTCACTTTGCCAATAACTTGCAAACAAAACTGATTGAGAAGTTTAAGATATCTGTCTTTCTTCTGTCTTACTGTCTTACTCTTAGAAATATTTCGTTTATAAAAACGTGTACAGGATCTCTTTGAAACAAAGCACTTGTAAGTTTACTTAGTAATAAGTTTCCCTCTCTCCCTCTCTCTCTCTCTTTTAAGTTACTTGCACTCTGAAGTTAATTTTACTGCAAATATTATCTATAATTTCAATATACTCGCTTACAATTCATTACAGGGTATTTAGAAACAATTGCCATGTGCTTTTAAATTGATTTGCATTTGACAAAGTTTTTGGTGAATTTTATTAAAAGAAAAAAATAAGAAGGAAAATGTGAAAATTCACGCAGCAATTCATAATTTTGTAGTGTGTGTGAGGGATGTGTGTGTGTGTGTGTGTGTGTTGATTCTTGGTACGTCAACTAATTAAGTCAATTTATCATTAGCCTGGTACAACTCTGGCGCTGCTCTGGTGCCCTCTAGCCGCGAAGCGTCGCATTGACATCTTGGCCTCGTCGTCTCTAATGGCAGCTCGTTAAATTTATTGCGCATACGCCCCCGTGTACCGTTCACCTGACACCCAGAGAGAGAGAGAGAGAGAGGGAGAGAGAGAGAGAGAGAGAGATGGAAAAAGTGCAAGTGAGAGAGAGAGAGCGCGTCCCTCACGAGCAGCTTTAAATGTTAAATGCGCAAATTACGGCGCACGTGCCGCAGCCATTGACTGTGACTGCGACTGACAGTCACCCACGCACACGCACACACACTCTCACACACACACACACACACACACACACACACACTCATAAGACACCCCCCCCACCCCCTCCCTTACATCTCTCCAAAAATGGGCGTGTCAGCGTTGCAACCTGGCAGCATTTTGCCTTTGACGGCAAACAAATGCTTTGATATTTATTGCCAGCCCAACATTCTGACACTCTTCACATCACGCTACACCCTATGCCCAATACCCTATACCCTATACACTTCTACACCCTACACTCCTTACTGCTTAACCCGCAACCACCCCCCCTCCCCCCTGCCAGATTCCTTACTCTTCCGCTCACGCCTGGTTAATCGACTCCTCTGGCTTCATTCCCAGTCTGAAGCTGTCGTAGTGGTCTGTTATTTACGTGGACTTTGGGGCGTGTGCCCAGATTTAAGTGTGGCCAAAGAGCGTAATACTCTCCCACCATTTCCCACCCGCCAAACAAATACACACACACACACACACACACACAGATAAATTATTGTCCAGTTAATCACATACAAAGTGGTCTGCGACTTACGATCGTTAAGCTGAATACTAGAAATGCGTGATGTGACTAAGGCTGAAGCTCTTATACCCGCTACCCATATAGTAAAAAGCAGGGTGTTATATAATATACAAAAATGTATATAAAAATATATATATGTAAATATTTATTTAACAAAAAATAAAACAAAAAGGTATATATAAATATATATATGTGTATATTTATTTATTTTTTTTTTTATTATAAATGTGTCTTTATTCTGATTGAAAATGATATATATACATATATATTATATATATATTCTAACTTTTTGAATTACTTGTCAGCATCCAAAGCCACCACGTGCCGTGCATGTACTATCTATTTATAGATCGATGATAAGATGCTAACAATATTGCAAATGCAAATGCGGTTTATTTATAAAATTTGGCCACGATCTCATGTGCATATGGAAATTAAATAAACAAATATATATTTTTGTTGTTAAAGTTGTCATTTCTGGTGTGTAGGCTTAATATAATAAATTGAATACTTTCTGTAAATTTGATTAAGATCAATGTATATAAAGTATACATAGCGATGGTATATACATTTTCCAGGGTTTTTTCTGCAACATTCAAAAGTATGCAACAAAAAATAAATAATTTAAATATGCTCCACCCAGTCACTTGATAGCTTATCTGTACTTATCAGCTTTTCCTTTCTTTCTCTCTCTCTCTCTCTCTCTCTCTCTCTCTCACTCTCTCTTTTTGATAAGGCGGTAGCCCATCTTAGAGTTTTTAGCACTAATTAGATCATTCAACATTTTCATGCATTTTGGATGGACTTGAACCCTGTCGACAGACCCTTTTACCCTTATCACACGGAGAGAGAGAGAGAGAGAGATGGGGGGGGGGTGTTCGGGAGAGAGAGAGAGAGATTCCAGCGGTATGCCAAATCTACCAACGATGGGTCACGCTTGAATTGCCCTTGGCAAGCATTTTTGGTAATTTTTATGTGTTTTGACCACTTGGCATGCCACGCCCCTTCCACCAGCAGCAGCAGCAGCACCACACCACCCATCCCCCCTTGCCACCCATATCCACACAATCCCCCAGTGCGGCAGTGTTATTATGTGCACTCTGTGTGGCAACCCTGTGTGGCAGCCCTGTAATTTATTTATGGCCACATAATAAATCTGTGCATAAGACATTGCCTGGCCAACGGTCAGGCCCGTAGACAAAGGAGCACAGTGCGAAAGAGAAAGAAAGAGAGAGAGAGAGAGATAGGGATGGAGAGACAGAGAGAGAGAAGTGGATGATAAAGGGGCGAATGTGTGCGTATGCCAGTTTTAACTCTCTCTCTCTCTCTCTCTCTCTCTCTCTCTCTCTCTCTCTCTCTCTCTCTTTCTCTTTCTCTTTCTCTTAGTCGGTTACGTTGTATCTTTTAATGCTTTGTTTTGCCTTCTTGGTTTTTTTTTTTTTTTTAATACTTTATTGCAGTGCCATTTGCGCAAACTGTTGTTAATAGCCCAAGCAACCGACTGGTGCTACAGGGTATACGTAGCAATACGTAGGGTACAAACATACATGTACATGAATATCTCTCTCTCGCTCTCGAGTCAAAAAAAAAGTTTCAACGCGCTTACTATGCAATTATTATTCTAAAATTATTACTATATGGTAGAAACTAGTTATATATATTTGTAGTATGGTATACCCTACTCAAGGGTAGAAACATTTCATACACACATATCTTATTAGCATCAACAGACTCAAACTGTTGCTAACCTTTGGTCTAGTTTGAATCGATGATACGATTATTTAATGGTTCAGATCATATAATAAATAAGTAAGTGTTAATTTAATGCATTTTCTATGTAACTAAAGAAAATGAGAATCATACTACGTCTTTGGGACTTACAATGTTTATCCTAAATTTTGAAACATATTTTTATATTTCAAAATATTTTTTTTTCATCACTAACATATTTGAATACATAAGCACTATTTATTTCGCCGTAGTAGTTCATCTGTGTGACATATTATATGATTGATTTCTTTATTGATTTCAATTGAATTAAATTGTATATAAATTAAATAAATAATTCATGTGATTCCCCTTTTTCACATATTCTCAGTTAAAACAAAATACGCAAATAGGGAGCTTGTCATAAGTAACTGATAAGACGACAACAACACGATTTTATACCCAATGGGAAAATAAATCCAATGTTTGGGTATACCTGCTACTAGATTTTGTGCAATATTTTTCATTATCAAAATGGCACAAAAATTGAGGTGAAATTTCATTATCATTTGTTTTTAATTTTTTTTTGTTTTTTTTTTTTTTATCTATGATTAGAAAAGCTCCATGTTGTATTTGATATGAAGTACTTTATGAGCTTATATACCCTCCTTTTTTTTGTGTTAATAATCAAAGCATGTGATATGCTTATCGCTTATTGCTGTGGTCAGCTTCACCTCTAACCCACGAGTTATAAGACTGATCAAGATTATCTATATGTACACTCACCCGTTCTCAGTTGCTACTTGGCTATATAAGCGGATCAGCTCAGACATATGACACACAGTTGACTCGCAAAGTTTCATCGCGATGGGACCATTTGTTCTGGTGCTTCTAGGCTTAATCGCTTTATCGTATAACAAAAAATCGGATGTGAAGGCAGAGTGTAAACTTTTAACAAATGATCCTGTTCCACAAGTTATAAACGATTTTGGATCAAAACATTTTTTAATAGAAAATTCAGCACAAATTACACGACTATCTGAACAGAAAGCAAGCCTCTATTGTCCCAATGGATTCGAATACACATCTGAGTAATTTTAGTTTATTGTTCGATAGATTTATAATTTGAGAAATCCATATTTAATGTGTATAATTAATGGAACTTATTCAATAATTTCATAATTATATTTATACCCTTGCAGAGGGTATATTAATTTTAGCCAGAAGTTTGCAACGCACCTTAGGAGACATCTCCGACCCTATAAAGTATATATATTCTGAATCAGCATCAACAGAGGAGTCGAAAAAATCGATGTCCGTCCGTCCGTCCGTCCGTCCGTCTGTCCGTCCGTCCGTCCGTCCGCCTGTTGCAACGCAAACTAGTCTCTCAGTTTTTGAGCTATCTTCATGAAACTTGGCACACAAGCTTCTTATTGCTGTACGCTGTAAATAAGTTGGAACGAGCCAGATCGGACCGATATATCGTATAGCTGTCATAGAAACTATCGGCCGATTTTTGTTGTTTTTCAAGATATTGCAACAAGATTTGGCAAATCTTATTCTTATTACGTTCTTATTGTGCCGTCAAAATTGTATCAAAATCGGACCACTATAACATATAGCTGCCATAGGAACAATCGGCTGAAATCAGGGTTTTTGTATGCAAACAGAAACCAGCAGGAATCCAAATGTATTTTATATTTAGTATAACTGCAAGGGTATAAAACTTTCGGCAAGCCGAAGGTAGCCTTGCTTTCTTGTTTTTCTTTCTTTTTCATTCTTTCAACATTTTCCAGCAGCCAGGGTATCTTTACTTTAGAAAGCAGTCATATGGAAGTGAAATGCGATTCCAACCAATATTTTTATTATGATGGTCCCGACGTATCGATGATCAAATGTCTTGATTATCAGAAAGTTGAACTCTACGAGAGCCTTTTGCCAATGCCTGACTGTAAGGAAATGAGTCTTGTGGTTGGCAGTAATTTTCCAGGATTCGGAACAATTAAAACTCTTGCCATATGCTACAATATGTTAGGGGGGAATCTTAAGTATGTCGCCTATACAGCATATCCGCCAAAGCTAAAGGTTATCGAACAAGTAAGAGTCGCATTTATGTTTTGCGAGATGATAATATATATAATAATAATTGATATCGATCAATGATTATCATTAACACAGACACATGTTGGCCAAATGAATCGATTCGGTGTGGATACTAAGGTAAACTATGACAGAAGCCTCTTCAATGTGATCAAGTTAGTATAAATCACTTAAAATACATTTCTCATATACATACACGTATGTTGAATGATCGCGATCTATTTATCGATTTGCAGTACTTTGGATATAAATCAAGCCATACGAAAAGACAATCAGTTTCAGACAATGTTTGGAACAGAAACATTTGACTTTAGCAATCTTATTCAAGACGACGCCTTTGGTAATAGCCTTGAGTCTTACAAAGAGATGCTAAACATTGTCTGGCTGCGAGCTCTGCGCAATGGTAATTGGAGAAATCTTTTGAGCGCACTGAAGATCGCAAGTCTTGTCAATGGAAATTATGATGTGCGGGTCGGAGTTTCCGGCATTGTTTCTACTCCCATAACTCAGAATTGTAATGAGACTCGCAGTCTTAGTATACAATTGGAATCGGGTACCACAGTGGAAGTTCCGGCATTTATTTGGGCTCATGTACGTGCCCTGAAACCGTTAAACATTTCCAACACTGATGAGTTCGTTGCAGTTGGTTACAATTCGCCCCTTGTAAGTATTACTAGTAGTATTAGTTTTAGTAATACTAATTGTTAATTTTAATCAATTAATTATCATCATTTATGTTATCAACAGATTACCAACATCCAACGTGAAGGTCTCTGCCATAGCATATGCGATGAAATTACCTGGCTTAGGAATACCCTGTTTTCCAAGCTTAAACAATATTCTTTCTATGGGTTTGTTCAGTGCTGTCGTCTATCGGATGTGGAACATAAATTGGATAACTTTCCTACATCTGTAGAGCCGCTTCCAATTGTTAATTCCAAATTCCAAATTCCATCAATTCCGTCATCTTTACCACCTGTACCAATTCCTGATAATGACGCCACAGAAGAAGTATAAAATACTTTTTATATTCATCATGCATGAATTCAATTTCGATTTATTCAATTTTTTATATACTTAACGATATTTTTCTTTTCTTGGGCATTTTATTTTTTTAACTCATCGTCTTTTTATTAAATAAAATTATTCTTGGGATTTTCTTTAAATCAAAAACTACTATATTGCTTTTTTTAAACTATCTAAAGATTTTTGAAGCTAAGTTGTCTAGATGGAGATAAGGCAATTGCCTTTTTCAATCTACGATAATTTGTTAAATAATTCACTAACTCTCGAATTTATTTCTGTCCTTTTGTATGAACACCCAGATTTCAGCTATTAGCTATAGGGCCAACAATTTATATTATAACTTTACGTAGATCAACTTTTTTTTCGAAATTTATTCACGCCTCCGAAAAAATAAACGAAAAAATCGAATTTGAAGCACAATTTTTTACTTTAAGGTATTCATTTTTATTGTGTGTACATTAATTATCAATCACTTATTTCAAGTTCAATTTTACATTTTTCGGTAATTTTTAATGACTCAGAAATAATTTTTTTTTTTTTTTTGTTAACTGTTTACCGTTGTTTTTCAGTTTAGTTTCATTTTTGTCTTACTCTTCATTCCTCACTTTTTGCTGCTTTTTTTTTGGCCCAGTGTTGTTCATTTTTTTTTTGTCTTTCTCTCTGTTTGTTTGTTTATTTTAATGCTTGATTTATGCGTCGTGGCTAAATGAGAAACCACTTAGGCAACGCGTTGTGCGCGCTCTCCCTCTCTCTTTTGCTGACTCTCTCTCTCTCTCTCTCTCTCTCTCTCTCTCTATTATGCTCTGTTCCCCTGACCCGGTTCCGGTTTTGTCGAGACTTGTGCATAATTTAAATGCCTCAAGTGCCAAGTGGAGGAGAAAATGTAAAGGGTGTAGAGAAGGCAAGTAGGGTGCTCCTGGGTTGTCAGGGTAGTAGTAGGGTGTTAAGCCGACGCTTAATCAAATGTACTTGTAATTCCTATAATATAACTTTAACAATTTGTTTTCGCTCGGAAATCCATTGAATGCCTTCAAGACACACACACACACACACACACACACACACTGGTTTAGGGAGGCGTGAGTATGCGTTTCGAATTGGACGTTTTACGACTTCATTTGGCGTTACGTGAGATTGCGAATAATGAAAACCCGCAGCGGCAACAACTAAAAAGCAACAGCATAAAATGAAGGCGAGACGTGGCGATGTACGTTGCGTAAAATAAAAAAAAAAAAAAAATAAAAAAAACAAAAACAGGCAAACAAAGGTAGAAGGAGAGGAGAAGGAGGAGAAAAAGAGGTTGTAGCGTACTAGCTGGCCTGGCTGGGCGCCCACTTCCGTATAACTGTTACCGTGTCGGCTCGTCGGTCGGATGTTGAGGCCGGTTAAAGGGAATTTAAGTAAAGCATAAACGCAAACGGAAATAACCAAAAAAAAAAAAAAAAAAAAGGAAAAAATTTAGCGATTTTCGGCACGCGATTTTGCACGCAGTCAGCAACAACAAGTGCCTTCTCTCCCTCTTAATCTATCTGTTTTCCTCTCTTTCTCTCTCTCTCTCTCTCTCTCCTTCTCTCTCTGTATAGTAGAGCAAACAAAATTGTTAACAAAACGCAGCAAAAAAATAAAAAACAGAAACAAAACTAAAAGCAACCACAAGCAGCTACTTGGCTGGCAAAGGCGTTGTAGGCGTGGCTGCGACTTCTCCCAACAACAACAACAACAAAAAGTACTGAAATAGACCAAAACATGAAACAAAGATAAACCAAATAGACGACAATAAGATACCCTAGTGAAATTATACGAGTATATTTATGTTTTAATAATCTAACAAATTATATGCCAAAGTAGTCTACAAGTTTCATCAAAATAAAACTAGCAATTCCAGAGATCTGCAGTCTTACAGCATAACAGACAGCTAGGAATACCCAATCATGGATCGTAATATGCACACATCGTGTATTTCTTCGCCAAGATAGTGTGACTCAAGTTTCATAAAAATAAAACTAGTAATTCCAGAGATCTGCAGACTTAAAGAAAAATAAGTAAATTCAAATATTTGCATTCATCATCAAGAGAATTATGTACTAGTAAACGTATATAGATCACTTAAATTCCATGCGCAACCTTTTTCAAAACTGCATTTATATTAGTTTCAAAAAATTTATTTTTGTTTTTTTTTTTTTTTTTTTTTTTTTTTTTTTTTTTTGGTTTTTGTCAAAGTGAAAACCAAATTCCTAGTTAGTTTTGAATTGAGACCCGCTTGACTACCGTTAGGCGTTGGCTTTGGCATTGGGTCATTTTTTCGGTTTTGAATTTTGGTTGTTTTTTGCAGTGTGAAGGGAGAAAATTTGCTGGAATTCGCCCCAAAATGTTTATACCGCCAGCCCTTGGCTACGGCTACAAACAAACCACGCCCATCTGCCCATTTGCCCACCTGGCCAACGTAAAGCGACCCGTGCTTAGCTGCAACAACAGCGCAAAGCGAGAGAGCGAAAGGGAGAGAGAGAGGGGGGTTGGGGGGTTAAGGCAAACGCGATATGGGATTCATGATGCTTTCTGTTTGCCCTCGACTTTGAAACGATGGGGCCAACCTGCCAGATCTGTCAGGGCATTGCGGGAGAGAGAAAGGTATGCTGGTGGTTTTTCGGATTTTTTCTTTGTGCTACACGGTACACCGTTATTTCCATTCGTATTCAGTTGAGAAAGGTATTAAACCGGAAAAACACGTTGCACATCGATGTATTCCCTGGAGGATGGCACGTGTGTATCTACGTGGACATTGCGCTACCAAGAGCAAGTGAGGGGCGTCGTTAAGAAAGCTGAGGGGGGGTTCCAACAAAAAAAAAAAAAAAAAAACAAAGTAATAGTGGGGTGGAGGGATATGCACAACAGCCTAGCTGTAGTTAATTAAAACTGGACCCAAGCGTCAAGTAGAAATTAGTTAATTAATATTAAATACAATTAGACAGTCTTAAGATCCATCTCCCTCGGTCTCCCTACCTCCCCACTTCCCTAACCGCTTTAAGCTTCTCATGCTCCAACAATTAGCTTATCAAATGAGCGCTTCGACTCCAAGAGTCCAAGGACCAGCAGGTCCATTGCACGTGACAGTGAAACGTGTTCAGGCCAAATGAGGCGTAAGGCGATGACACGAAAACGATTTGCATGGATCACAAGAGCCGGAGGGCCGAAATCCGAGTGAATACGTCGCTTACTTTCAAGTGCATTTGGAAGTTAAGGTTCAGATGGTTTCAAGCTAAGCATTTAGCTATGAAATGATTTGAGTAAAGTAAACACAAGACAAACGAATCACAAAGTAAGAGAGTGAATGAATTAATGAATAAATGTATTTGTAAGTTTCAAGACAAGGCAAGACAACGCAAGACACGGGGCTGGAGAAAGTCTTTGCAAGAGAGAGAGAGAGAGAGAGAGAGAGCGAGAGGGCGCGATAGAATTCATTCATTTACAAATTCACAAGTGAATTTATTAATTAAATGTATTTATTGTAACTCCAAACAACTTACAAATACAATAAAAATTATTTTATAAATATGAGTACAAGAAACGTTCACATTATTTTAACTAGCGAATGCAATGAAAATATTTCATTACTATATGCAAAATAAAAATTAAAAATAATAATATATATGTATTTGATAAGAAATATGATACATTTAAACGCTGTTAAAATAATTCATTAATTTAAGAAAAAATAGTACTAAAAGAGTATTTGTTTTTTTATGAGGAATCTGATACATTTAAACTGATATCATATGATTTTTGGCATTCAAATGATTCGTGCAGTTATTGCAATATTCTATGTCAGCCCTAATAACCCACATATCATTGCAGGGGAATTTAATTTTTTAATAAAGATATAAGTTTCTACACAAACATACATACTATATTTCAAATGCAACTCAAAGAGTACATACACACACACACACACACGGAGTGTACACGTCGATCAACTGCCAATCAATGAACAAATTGCAACTGCATTGACAACTAATACCGTATTCGAAATCCCCTGCTGCTTTTGGACTTGTAGAGTAAGGAACGAGTCCAACAAGGGGTAGTAAACAGATTAAGTGCAACCCATCACAGTCTGTGGTTGCATCAATTTGTTTATTGCTTATCCCACAGACTGTATGTGTATATATGTAGATAGAGAGCCTGCCCTGCCTGTATCTTAATTTAATTTGCAATTCAACCAACTGCAATGTAAATTTACAGTTTTACACATGCATTTTACGATAAATGATGATATCGATATATTGAGACTCCTTTCAGCCTTGTGGCCGGACAACGACTTGTGGCTAAATTCAAATTGCAGATTGCAAATTCCATTCGAAAAACTGCCTCAAGAGAGAGACAGCAAAAGAGTGGGAGGGAGGGAGGTAGGGTGCGAGAGAGTGAGCTAGGAATAAACCCGATTTTCATAAGATGCCCACATGCTGTTTCTCAGCTCATTTGAAGTGAAGAATGTTTACAACAATTTATATACTGCAATAGAGGGCAGTTTTGAATGACTGACTCGAACTGAGTCTATCGAAGTTGCTCTGGTTCATTAGTTATGACTTACAATTATGATATATCACAGCAGGAGAGAAAAGACAATACGAATAGAGTGTAAGAAAAGGGGGCTCCTCTCTCAGTGTGTTATACTCGCTATTCAATTGGCAAACGGAGGCATCTCTGACCCCACAATTTGTATATATTCGTGAAGTCTGTCTGTATGAACATCTAGACCTCAGCTATTATAAGAGCTAAGGCTATCAAATTTGCTGACAATATATCTTATACTTTTATGCAGATCAAGTTTATTTTAGAATTTGATCATGCCAACGTAAATCGTAAAAATCTTATTAATTCCATATGATTTTTGTGCAAGTACGGGTATATAACGATCGATCAACTCTAGCTTTCCAACTTAATTCAATACAGTATTTTTAATTAGAAAGTGTATTTAACTTGTCATATACTTGTTTAACTATACCCATGCAAAAGTCAGCGATGCTTCAGGCACAACAACAATAAGACTAAGAGCAACAACAACAACAAGCGGCACGTGGAACTGTGTGTAAAGATTGTATACCTTTCATAGAGTGTTTGCATGTTTGTGTGTGCATTATTTAGTTTTTGTACCATTTGCAAGAACAGAAACCAAACAGACAAAGAGACATGCATGAGCATGCACTGACATGCGTGACAACGTACTATAAATACACTATCATCTGAGTGAAGAAGGAAAAAAAAAACACTATGTTAAAAAAGTTAGAGCAATTTGTTTCAAGTAATAATAAATAAATAAATAAAACAATAAATAAATGAATAAATAAATAAATAAATAAATAAATAAATAAATAAATAAATAAATAAATAAATAAATAAATAAATAAATAAATAAATAAATAAATAAATAAATAAATAAATAAATAAATAAATAAATAAATAAATAAATAATTAAATAAATAAATAAATAAATAAACAAATAAATAAATAATTAAATAAATAAATAAACAAAAAAAAAAACAAATTAATTAAAATGAGGCTTGCAATCCATATATATTCTGAATAGTTTTTTTATAGTATAAGAATCTAAACATTATTTTCATTTAACAGTGTTGAAAGTGTTTTACACAATTCTTTTTTTTCCAAATAATTTTATTTGTACTATTAGTAATTTATAGCTGAATAAAGTGTACAGAACAAGGGATGAAATAAATTCCAATAAATTTAAATAAGTAACATAGATAAATTTACAGTTTACTTTAAAAAAAAAAAAAAGAAAAAAAAAACAAACAAACCAACTTCACATGAAAACAAAGAGCATAAAGACTTCCGTGTTTGCTGGCAATATTTAGGGCTGTCTCGTAGTGCCTGATAAAGTTGTTGCTGCTGCTGTTGTTTCTCTTGTACTTGTTGTTGTTGTTGGTGTTGTTGTTGTTGTTGGTGTTGTTGTTGTTGCTATTGCCATGCATATTTGTTGCTCAATTTTATTGCGAAAGTAAAGCGAGCGGACTTTGCCGCTTCGTTTGTGAATGCACAGGGATAATCAAAGGGATTTGCGCCACATGCACACACAACGAAACAACGATGTGTGCTGCAGGTGACTGTGTGTGTGTGTGTGTGTTGCAGGTGTGTGTGCTTGCATTGTTGTGCCATGCATGTGCATACATATGTCGTTGTATTTACTTTGCAACAAGCAGCATCCAATGGCTGCCATATAAATATTTTAGTTTCTTTCGAAATTGAAAGCAACTGCAAAACACATACATACTCGTATGTATGTATAACTAAACTACTCGAGCGGCCCTCGCAGGGACAGCCAGTGTAGCCAGCGCAGTGTGACAATTGATAAGCAAAAGCTCATGTTTTCACATCGTTTAACTAATTGATGAACATTTTGCGCATATTTTATATATATCCTTGAGCAGCTGACCCAATTTCCATTTCTTCGATCTGTAAGCTGTTTCTGGAATATGTTTGTGTATTTCATATAATTCATGCTTAATTTGCTGCTAATGAAACACGATTTTCTGCTTGTCCCACATAGATCATCGACGTTTAGAGCCCTGGAAAGGATTAAACTGACTCCGGATAACGTTTACCTTTGCCTGTGTGTGTGTGTCTGTGTGTGTGACAGGTTTTGGCATTGTGCACATTGATTCAATATTTATTTGCTTTGTTATTTATTGTAAATGCAGAAAACCACATACGCAAATACATATGTATGCACATACATACGCTGTGTACATAGTAGCATGTACATACTACATACATATATATACATATATATAAATAATATTCGTATAAATTATTATTGCTTGTTGTTTTCTGTTTTTTTTTTTTTTTTTTGTTGCTGTTGTTGTTGTTTCTACTCCAACCGATATTGACAAACATGTTTTCCATTGCGACCTTTCACTGCTGCTCTTTAATTACTCCAAGAGAGCGTACTGTGTGTGTGTGTATGTGTGTGTGCGTGCGTGTGTACATTTGGCAAATAGAACATTTTGTGCAAACAATCGATTTGTTTTAATTGTAAATTGCAGGTAAATAATATTTTTGGAAAATATTTCATTAAAATGCAATGCTACAACGATTATGAGTATTATTATAATGCAGAGCAATCGACAATCGATTGTGCTAACGCAGATTAAACGCAAACTCAACTTTTGCGCTATTTAAAGACATAACGATAGTTAATCGATGCATAAATAAATATATGGTTTTATATCAAAAGTTGTTCACATTTATAATCTTTTAAAGCTTGATATCTACTTTAGATTTTCCATACAATTGCTATCGACTTGTTTAGTATATCGAAACTATCGTCAGAAAGACATGGGACAACGAGGAGTTGCTTCTTCCATTTACTTTCTACCTATTTCGAAAGCACTTGTTATCGATAACATGAATCGATAGATTTATAAGCATATACGGCAGTTCAATTCGTTGCCTTGGATTGTAATGACTTATACAAAATTCATGTGTATGTATATTTTGCTTGGGCTAACGCTGCGTATGCGCAACCTGTGTGAAATGCATTCGATTTATTTATTTATGCATACAAATTTAGGTTGTTCTCTTTGCTGTTGTTGTTTTTGTTGTTGCAACTTAAGTGCATAAATAAACACATTTAAATTAAATTAAAATAAAATCCATATCGCATGCATTTATTATCGATGTCTCTTTTTTGTTGTTGTATATTTTGCAAGAGATGAGCATAAATTTATTTGCTATACAGTATCGTTGTTGCTGTTGTTGTTGTTTTAGCCTTCTACTCTTAAACAGCCCGCCTTGGCTTAAGTTCTCAAATCGAATTAGACCCTTGGGTCGAATTGTGCAACATTTTCGATTTCGATGGTCGGGAAAGTGCATCGTCCTGGGACCAGTTGAACTCGTTTTACTTGGCTTTTATTTAGCTTCACATTTTTTGATTTTTTTTTTTTTTTTTTTTGCCTGTTGACCAAGTAGCATTCGTTAGCTTAGGCTTGGGGACACTAAGCAATTCCCCCTAGAGTTGGCCATAAACTAGTCTAAAGCTAATGACGTCGCTGCTTAAGTTAACCTTCATTTTCGAGGCTTAGATTGTACTGGCAGAGAATCATCATCAAAACCATCAAGAGGGTATTCATTTCGCTCACAAAAAAAGTATAAGTTGTGGGCTTGTATGTATAATTGTAAATAATAATAATCATCAGCATTAATCGCTAGTTTACTTGCTGATCAAAGATGGTTTTATCTTCGCGCTGCTAGAACCAGTTGGGAATTCGTGTGTCGCTGAGCAAAAAACCAGCCTTGGTTATTGCATCGACTGCCTTTCTATTTTAATTTATTTCTTCTAGTAGTTGCATTAAGCATTTTACGTATAGAGCATTATTTTCAATACAATATAAAATATATTATATTTATATTTGCTTGAAACTGTTTTAAAATATTAAAGAATATAAATTTTTTTTTTTTTTAAGATCAGAAACAATTTCTTAAAAATTCCCTGCAAAATTCACACTGATCGCGAATTAGATCAGAACATTTAAATTAAAAACTAGATTAAATAATCTTCTTACTTACCTGTCCGATTAATTTGTTAGAAAATCACTTTCGGCTAACTTTGGTATTCAAATGTTTTTTTTTTTTTTGCTTTTGGGCTCTCAATGTTTTATTTTTTCGTTTTGACTCTCCCCACGATACGAATACGATTCGAACCGATCACAAATTGCTATCGCAAAACTCGTCGGCACACACAGAACAACGCACACAAATCAAACCGTAACACATTAGTGATATAATGGCCAAAAATTTAAATTATCAGCAGCAGCATGACGCGTATTATTTGTATTTGTTGTAGAATAACAAAAAAAAAAACTTGAGGATTTTGCGCACAATAACAAAAAAATTTAGAAAAAAAACAAACAACAACAAGAAACAAACAAACAAGCGAGAGCGTACAACAATTTATTTTGAATTGGCGACGGCGATGGTGGCGTCGAAATCACAACAAACGCGCGAAAGGTGTTTTTATATATTTTATTTAATTTTTATTTAAATTAAATTTTTTATTTATTTATTTATTTTTTTTGTTAATCAACGAAAGACGTGAAAACGCGGCTAAGACGCAACGCGGCACACACGGCGTATGCGAAAACGCGTAACGCGAAACTGCCGCAACTAGAATTCACGACGATATCGTCGCTGCCCGGCTCATTGGGTCACTGAAGCAGCCAGTTTTGTTAGCCAAGCTACGGAGCCGAGAATATACGCACGACAGGCACACACACACACACAAGGAGAGCGCGCGCGAGAGACAGACGGCAGGCAGACACAGGAGCAGAAGCAGCAGCAGCAGCAGGACGCGTCGTTACCCGCTGCAAATACCGTAACTGACTGCATTCACAGTTGTTTTGGCTAACACACACACACACACACACACACACACACACACACACATAGACAGGCAGCGGCACGCAGCACGCAGTGTGCCGAGCGACAACGCACGAAGGTGAGAAGAGCAGAGACGAGACGAGGCGAGCAGAGACAAGAGGCGAGAAGAGACAAGCAGCCGAGACGAGCCGAATTGCCGAACCGAGCCGAGCTGAGACGAGATGATGAGCCGAGTCGAGCCGCGTTGACGAGCCGAGCCGAGTCGAGTGTCGAGCCGAGTGCCTACAGCTGTTTCTGGCCAGCTGCCGAAGTCACATCTATGCGCATGTCCCGAAGCCGGAACCGACTACAACGACGACGACGACGACGATGCTGCCTGCTGCCTGCAGCAGGATGCGAGCGACGTCCAACAAGCCACAAAATTGGCGCGCAATTTCAATTAGTTGATGTCCTGTGTCCTACGCCTCCTCTTCTCATCCTCGTCCTCCTTCTCTCTCTCTCTCTCTCGTCTCGTGCTCTCCCTGCTCGTCTCGTGGCCATCAATTTCTTAGCACCCGTCGCCGGGTCGAGTTGAGTCGAGTCTGCCGAGTCTCCTACCTCCCTCATCATTAGTTGACTCTGAAGTTCACGGACTGGCGCTCTGTTTAATTTGGCGTTCAAAGTGCTCCACGTCCGGTCGAGCAGAGCGAGCTCTCTTTCGCTCCTGTCTTGGCTTGACCTGGCCGGACCTGTCCTGTGGCCAAAAATCTGATCACAAAGTCGACACTTGATGAGGGGTGGGGGGTAACTGCCCTGCAGAGCAGGAGGAGGAGCGGAGTGTTGTCTCAGAGGCCTCTTCAAATCGCTCGGATGCATCAAGTGCTCGCCAAGTGCTGCCAACGAGCTGAGTCCTTGATCCGTGCAGGCTCCACCACCTGCAAATATGAAACAATTAGAAACGGTTTTGTTTTTGTTTTTTTTTACTTCCTATAGTGCCAGCCTTATCAGGTTAATAGTTAACAACGTATACTTAGTTAATTGGTTCTATTAAAGAATTTATAGCATACTTTGCAGGGTCGCAGATGCATCCTTTGAGCGTGTATAATCTTATTACAGCACTCATACGCCGTGGGAGCCGAGAAGCAGGACAGAGTGGCTGGAAGAGGGAGATACAGAGAGGGAGAGCAGCAGGGTAGAGAGCAGTGTGGTTCCAGACACCCCACGAATGCATCAAAGTGCTGCGCAGCATGACAAATGAATATATACAGCACCTAATTAATTACTTAATTTATTACTACTAATCTAGAATATATAGTAAAGATGCCTAATTTACCACTTTTTTTATGTATAATCTATTTTATTTTATGTAAAATTTTGAACTTTTTTGAAATTTTTAGATAAGGGTCCCCCCTATGATTTTTCAGAAAAATATTTTTTTCAAAATTTCAAATTGCGAGTTTTTAGCTAAAATCGATAAAGGAACTCAAAAAAAGTACTAAACAAGTGTTTAAAAGTGTTTTTGAAGATACTTAATTTTTTGACAAAAATCATGTAAAAGTGTCCTAAAAATTTGAAATGTAGAGGACCCTCGTAGGATCTTCCAACCTCACTTTCAGCCAACATAACTTTCTTAAAAATCAACATAATTTCATGCGGTATGACATTTTGTTTATGTTTTGACCTCCTTAGTAATTTTATATCTAAAGAACTAAAATATAAAAGTTTTGAAATTTTTCAACTTTTTCGAAATTTTTAGATAAGGGTCCCCCCTATGATTTTTCAGAAAAAATATTTTTTTCAAAATTTCAAATTGCGAGTTTTTAGCTAAAATCGATAAAGGAACTCAAAAAAAAGTACTAAACAAGTGTTTAAAAGTGTTTTGGAGGGTACTTAATTTTTTGACAAAAATCATGCCAAAGTGTCCTAAAAATTTGACATGTAGAGGACCCTCGTAGGATCTTCCAACCTCACTTTCAGCCAACACAACTTTCTTAAAAATCGAGATATTTTTATGTGGAATGACATTTTTGTTTTATCTTAATCCCCTTAGTGATCCTACATTTAAAATATGAAAATATAGAAATTTTAAAAATTGTTGAATTTTTCTCACTATTTTAAAGAACATTTTTTTCAATAGCGACTTTTTATTCTTAATCAATTAAGGAGGTACAAACTTAACTGAACAAGTGTTTTAAAGTTTTTTAGAAGATACTTCGTTTATGACCAAAAATCAAGACAGACTCAATTAAAATTCGACTGGACTTGTAACATAAAAATAAAAAAAAATCACTTTTATTCTTACAAAACTTCTTTCAAATTTTAACTTTAAGCTTGCTTTAATGTTAATGTAATTGAATTGCCTTATATGGTCTACTAATTACGATGGATTTCGCCTTCAACCAATTGGGAAACCTCATAATATCCCGTTTGTAATTGAAGCTGAACCAGGGATGAGATGGTGGGAGTTGGTCGGGGCGGGGTGAGTTGGGTGTGAATTGTGAATGACAGCTCAGTTGGCCCCTGTGTGCGAGAACATGCCAATGCATGTCTATGCAGGCGCTGACACGTATCCACATGCATGTTGCATCCAATATGAGGCGTCAATGCTTGATTAAGAACACAAAACTCGAACTAACCTCACACTCTGACCGCGGGGGCCTTTGAATCTAACATACCATACCAAACATGCTTCTCTTGGTATAATGAAAAAATTGCAATAGATACTACTAGAAAAGAAAGTCGCGACGACTGGGCTAAAACAACAGATAAACTCCCCTGCTCTGTCTCTCACTCTCTCTCCCTCTCTCTCTCTCGCTCTTTACCTCGCTCGCTCTATCTGTCAGTTCGCATTTGTCTCTGCGTCTGTGTGTCTGCTCGTTTGTCTGTCTGCCCGTCTGCTCGTCTCTTCGTCTGTCCCTGCCTCTTTCTGTCTATTCCTGCGTTTATCAGGGCTGCAACAATTGCCTTTCAGCTGGAGTAGTCAGAGAAGTGGGCGACGAAGCCTCTAAAGCCCAAACAAAAGACCTCGTAGCAGCGGCAGCAAAAAAAAAAAAGGCGCACAATGGCATGCACCACGCCCCCGCATGCCGTACCCCTTCAGCAGGATGCTACCGGCAACGCCATCGCTACCCGCCCACATGGTGTGAAATGTGGCATTAAAATAAAGGAACACTCTAATAAGGCTGCCTTTTGTTATCGATGCAAAAAAAAAAAACAAGCCCAAGCGAAAGGCGACAAAAAATCAGCATGAGGAAGCGAGATAGTGGGAGAGAGAGAGAGAGAGAGAGAGAACGGGAACTCTTAGATGAGACGGCGACAGAGAATCTGTTGCAGCTTCAAAAGAAATTGTAATTTCCGGCCAAATTGTTAGCGAGAAGCTTTTTTAATATCTTCTTCAAACTACCCAACTAATGCCGTACACCTCGCTGCCCATCTACATCTCTCTCTCTCTCTCTCTCTCTCTTTCTGTCTCTTTCTCTCTGTGTCTCCGTTCATTTTCTTTCAGGAACTGAACTGATTAGCACACGCCTTTTGCATATACACACTCTAAGCACGGCCAGAGCTTCGTTCCGCATTCAAGGTAAAGTTGATGAACTTTACGATAAGCATTTAGATTAAAGCTGAACTCTTCTTTGGGATTTAATGAGAGCTACTTAAGACCAATGAAGAGAGCTGAAAGTCTGCAGATCTTAAGAGATGGAAGAGTAGGAGAGAAAGTCATCAAAACTTTTGAGCATTTAAGTTTTTGTTTCTCTAGATTTTTTAATAAATCATAAAGTTATTCTATAGTTTTTGTTTGCTCTCTTCTAACTCTTATATTTTATATATAAATTTTTATTTACATTTCTATATTCCTATATTTATTTATTTGCCATCTTGCTTTACCTCTCTTCTCTTTTTCTGTCAATCTAGATTTTATCTTTTCTCATTCTGTCTTTCTATCGCGCTTTTTCTTCTTCTTTAATTATTTTCTCTCTGTATGTTTTCCGCATTATTTTCAACTCTACTGAAACTAATTGTAGATCAAAATTGCAATTTATCGATATATAGCATATATAGCGGTGCAAAACATAAATTGAATTTATCATGTCGCATTTATCGATGAGTTATCGAACGCGGTATGCAGCATGTTGCGAAATTTCCTCGGTAACAAAAGCCAACTAATAATGCGAACATCTGATTAACGAGCGTATTGCGTCTACTGTGCGGATTATGGCCACACCTACCGCCCACAACCCATACTATTGCATTGTACACACACACACACACACACACACATACAGTGTGGCCCGTTGATTAGGGATCTGCTGCTGTGGGCCACAGGGAGGGCAGACAGGGGCGGCCAGAAACGCAGCAAGTCGCCAGTAATCAAATGTCAAAGCGAAATGCAGCCTGACTTCGACTTAGACAACTGACGCCTGGTGTTAACGCGCTTACAGCACTGTGTGTGTGTGTGTGTGTGTGTGTATGTTTGCACTTAATACTTACACACACACACACATATCCACTTAATGGCGTCGCAACGTGTATTTGTATGAATGCTCATAATACGCTTCTAATGCTAATAAGCATTTCTGCCCCTTTATTGGCTGGCTAGTTAGCGTAGCTGTGCGTGTGTGTCTGTGTGTGTGTGTGTGTGTGTGTGTGTGTGTGTGTGTGTGTGTGTGTATGCATGTGTGTATGTATCAGTGTGTAATAAGAAGCTTGCAGTTTGCTTAAGCTAACTGTTCCAGCAAATAGAAACTTATTTTGCAGCATAAGCAAGACAATCGATATATTCAAAAAGTATCGATAGAAGTATGAATCTATTTTGCATGATTAACAAAAATTTATTTAAATAAATCATTTTCATTTTCGATAGTTTTTACAATTTATCGATTACTCATATGTTTATATAATTTTTATTTTGTTATTTACTCTTTTACTCCGCAACAAATCTTAACAGAAATCTACGAATATTTCATAATTGATCGTTATCGATCATTTCTAAATATCGATATTTTTCAAATTTGTTTATATGTATATCGCTGTAAGACCTTAATTTTCATGCCATTGATTTTTTATGATGTGTATTTTTAAATTGTAATTTTCTCTGAAGAGAAACCAACGATTATTTCCTGATTTATCGTTATCGATAATTTCTTTATTTCAATAATTTCTTATTTTATCAATATACTGAACCAAGTAGCAACTTACACTAATTTCAAAGAGGCAGCAGCAGCAACGTATAGACTATCGATATTTTCTGCAAAGCTGCATGTTACAACATGTTAAAAACCAAAAAATAAAAAATGCATTTGAAAATCTGTGTACAACAGAGAGAGAGAGAGAGAGAGAGAGAGAGAGAGAGAGAGAGAGAGACCTACACGGTTAACAGAATAAACCATTGAAATTCGAAATATTTTTGCCAGAAAACGAGGTTAAAAGTGGAAACTGAACAACAATCAATCAAATCTACAATCTGAAATTCAACAGATGAAATAGTCGGGCAAGTGGATTTTGAGAACATCAACAGCAGCAACAGTAGAGTGCAGAGTGTATGTGTGTGCGCGTGTGCGTGTGTGTGTGTATGTTTTAATCCCTCTAGTTGCATAGACAACGCCAGACTCGTCTGACTCGGCACAAAATTCGCCTTAATACGCTTCAAAATTACATTTTATTAACGCATGCACACACACACACACCGCACACACACACACACACACACACACATGCACACTCGCACTGGCATCCACTTAGACACTTGTCGTGTAGTTGGCAACACTTTCACTCCGCCTTTTCCTCTCCTTCTCCTTCTCCTCCTCTCTCTCTCTCTCTCTTGCTCCCTGGCACGCTCAACATTTATTTTCCTTGTTATTTCTTTGGCTCTGCTTCTCGGCACTTTATTGCGATTTAAATTCTCATTATCTTGCTGCATGTGTGTGTGTGTGTGTGTGTGTGTGTGCGTGCGAGCAGCAAGAGAAGGAGGCTGAGACTGAGCCCAACTTTTTGCCACCTAATGATAAGTTATCTAATCTTCCAGTGTCTGTGGGAGACACAACTGTAAGAGATTTGCGCAAAATAATTTAATTATGTGGAGAAAAAAACAGAGAAAAACAATCGCTACGAAAAAAGTGGTTAGAACTAGAGTAAAGAAATTGGAGAGAAAAATAGGGCAAGACTAGCAGATACCCTGGATGGCAATAGGGGAGTGAGGGTCTTCTGGGAACGAGGGTTTGCTAAATATATGTATATATTTTGTTATAGAACGAAATTAGCTTGAATGTGATTAGAACTTTCACACTCTTTTTCACTTAATTTTCCCTTTTTTCAACGCATTCCAAGATTTTTCATGCCCTGCAGGGTATTAGGCATAAGGTATTTATAGAAAAAAAAAAGTGTGTAACAAAAATCAAGAGAATTTTAATTGAAAAAGAAAATGCTGCAAACTAACGGCAACAATGTCTTTTGTTTAGTTGCATCACACACACACAAACACACACCACGCCTCAGCTACCCTCATGCTCTCCTGCTCATTAAAAATATCGCATATAATAGTTGCTCATACTTGCTCTTGTTGCTGTTTCTGTTGTTATTGTTGTTGTTGGAGCCGGTGTTATCGCATTACGTAATAGTTTCAAGCGCTCTGCCATGCGCTAATTAATGACGTAAAATATTTGTACTTCATCATAATCATCATCATCATCATTGGGATGCAAGCAGGAGCCAGAAAAGGAGTAAGCAGGAGCGAGAAGAAGCCAGGAACGAGTAAGCAGCAGGGAGCAGCCAGAAGCGAGATGGTAGCATTTTTGCATGTCGTCAATTATGAAAACTTTTTAGCACGCTCTCGACTTCAGTAAGTATGAGAGTCTGTGTGTGTGTATGTGTGTGTGTGCGAGAGAGTGTATGTGTGTGTGTGTGTGTGTGTATTTTATGCTGGCAGCCTCAGCTCGTTAGTTGCCCAAGCGATGCTCAACAAGTAGGCAGGCGCACAGGGCGCATACTTGATCTTATCTAAAGCATAGCATACTTTTGAGCGTCGCCAGGGCGTATTTTCAACTGCCTGCCTGTGGCATACCCTGTATGGCAAGCATACTTATAAATAGTAAAAAATCTAACACACTTCCCTTAAAAATTGTATAGACAGCATGCAGTCTAGTCTGTCTTTTAAGTCCTTTGAAAGGCAGTTCTCGGGAACTACTAAAGCTACGCTTATTAAATTTAATATATAAATATTATGGGAATATATGATATATGATACAGTGTATTACAGGGTATTTGACACTCATGCCGCATTCTTTTCTCTTTTTTTTTGGGCTGTTCGCTCACGTGAAACGTGTGAAATTTGCCATTTCCTTTTGGTCGCCTTAGCCTATGTTTTTTTTTTTTTTCTATTTTGCTCTCGCATTTTGTGCCACATTTTATGTATTTTTTTTTTTCGCCAAGCTAATCACCGAGTGCCAGTGAAATTTGGCGAGCTTCATAGTTAATACCTTTGATCCACACATAAGCTAAGGCGTCACGAGGCGCATTGCTCATGGGCCTTGCGCTGCGTCTCATCTCCTTCTCTCTCTCCCTCTCTCTCTCTCTCTTTCCTTCCGCCAGTTTGTCCTTTATTTTTTTTTTAGGTGGATTTTTATGGTATTAGCCTAGGATAATACCCGAGGCGAGCCAAATGATGTTGTCCTTGTACACTTACTCAGTGCGGACGCCTCTTGCCACAGTTGCTTTAATTAGTCACTAATGTAAATAAATTTTTGACACCATAAAGTGAAAGTTATGGCATCCTGAGCCTATGAGTAACTTAATGAATAACTTTACATTGCCCTAAGGTAGTGAACATTTGTACGGTTAGTTAGGGTGAGTTTTTTCTGGGGGTATAGCATCAATCTAGAGGTCAAAACTTAAGCAAAATGTCATTCTGCATGAAAATAGCTTGATTCTTAAGAAAGTTATGATTCCGGAAAGTGAGGTTGGAAGTCCCTACGAGGCTCTTACATGTCCAACTTTTAGTAGAGTTAGGGTTGATTTTTGGCCAAAATTTAAGTGTCTTCTAAAGCACTTTTAAACACTTGTTTACTGCTAATTTTGACCACCTTAATCGACTAAAAGTAAAAACTCGCGATTTAAAATTTTGAAAAAAAAATTTATTCTGAAAAATCATAGGGGGGACTATTACCTAAAAATGGCGAAAAAGTCGAAAATTTTCGAAATGTTTATTTCGATATTTTTGAAATGTAGAACCGCTAAGAATATTAAAACAAAAACAAAATGAAAATCGCGTAAGTTTAAAGAAAGTTATGATGGGTTGTAGTCAGGTTATGGGTCCTGTTCGAGGGTCTTACATGTCCAATTTTTAGTAGAGTTAAGGTTGATTTTTGGCCAAAAATTAAGTATCTTCTGAAACACTTTTAAACACTTGTTTTGTACTAATTTTGACCTCAGCAATCGATTAAAAGGGAAAGCTCACGATTTAAAATTTTGAAAAAAAAAAAATTTTCGAAAAAATCATAGGGGGGACCCTTCCTTAAAAACTGCGGAAAATTTATCATAAATCCAAAATTTCGAAAATATTATTTTTTTGATGCAGATTGAAAATATAAGTTAAATCATAAACAAAATGGCATTCCAAATGAAATTCAGATCACTTTTAACAAAGTTTTGACTTTCTGAAGTCTAGAGAGAAAGTCTTGACTCGTCAGTAAACAATATTAAAGAGTTGAAATGATTAAAGCACAGAGAAGAAATGAAACTCGATAAGCAGAATGTATGAACTGAAGTATGAGCTCGATTAATGCATGTACCATAAGTCAATCAAAGTAAGAGGAAGAAAGAGCGAGAGCGAGAGAGAGTGGAAGAGAGAGAGAGCAAAACCAGAGACTGCCGAGCAGGACCTTTACTCACATTACAAAGGGATAAAATGAGTAATTAATTAGCACTGATTACTATTGAAGAAGTTTGAACGTCGATTGAGTGGTTTGGTTTGGTTTGGTTGCAGCTGCATGTTGAGGTCGGGGGGATGGGGGCACATTTGGAAGACGCTACTGTAGGTACTGTCTGCGCCTTGCGGTCTAGGGTTTGGTTAATGGAGGCTGTGGCCTTCTCAAAAATGGCAATATTACCGCACGTATGTGGCAAGTAAACGTAATCATAACTTTAAATGTTTGCCATATTAACTCGAGCAATTGTGTGTGTGCGAGTGTGTGAGTGTGTGTAACTGTGTTAAGACGTAAAAGGCAAAAGCAAAAGCAAAAGCCAAAGCCAAATCATCATCAGATGAAATCATTTCACACTTTTGCTGTTTACTTAAGCGTGCGGCAACTTTATGAATGTTTCACGCTGCCAGTAGCGAAAGCACTAAGACAAACACAAACTGTACTTACACACACGCACACGCACACATACACACATTTTCTATATATATACTATATATATATATATGTAGTACAGTGCACGTAGCCAAAGTCACAAAATTGCAATAATTTTTGGGTAAAATTCGTCCTCGAAAACCGCAACGAACGACAATTTTGGCATTTTCACACTTTATGCGATGGCTGTTTTGGGTGCCCGGAGAGAGAGAGAGAGAGAGAGGAGGTTCTCTTTCTCTCTCTGTGTGTGTGTGACCACTAGGGGGTGTAGATTAAAGCAGGCAGCGCGGCTCGGTACGGCACGGTACGGCAACTGCAATGCACGACTTGTGCAATATGTATTGCGCAATATGGACGGAATGTGCTATCAAAGATTTTCACATGGCTGATTTAACTTCCTTTTGGCAGGAAGAGCGTGCACAGAGAGAGAGAGAGAGACAGAGCGAGAGTAAGATGTAGCAAGGAAGGTGCAACCAGCAAGGGTCTTAATGATTTAAGTTCTTATGTGTAGGGGCAAGGAGTTGGGTAAGCAGTGGAAATGGAGAGGAAAGTATGATGTGTGTGAAATAAAGAGAAATATAAAGAGAAAGCAGAAGAGAAGCGCAACCAAGAGAAAGACACTTGAAGAGAAGGAGTGAGAGAAAGAAAGAGAGAGAAAGAGCGAGAAAGACCGAATACAAAAAAAAGGCACTTATAAAAAAGAGGAAGAAAATGAATTAACTATCGAAAGGGCAATGAAACTCTAGACCCTAAGACCCTAAACCCTTAGACACTAAACCCTTAGACCCTAAACCCTTAGACCCCAGACCCTACTAAGAGATCCTCTGAAAATGAAATACTGCCAAAAACTTATGAGATAGAGAAAAGAGCACAATAACTTGAAAGGAATAATTTGAGCAAGCAGCTGCAAAAGACATACACAGCATTAGAGGTGGGCGCGGGCCGTGCTTTTTTTCGTGGCCCGCGGGCTTTTGCCAAAAAAAAACGTGCTCGTGCCTAAAAATCGAGTTTCGTGCGGGTTCGTGCGGGCCCCGGGCCTAAGAAAAAAGCCCGGAGGCCCGCAAAATCGAACCGCACAATCGGTGGGACTCGTGATATGATAGTTTTCAATGTTTCAGATATTTATTGCAGCCATTTCAGACCAAAATGTGTTAGAATTTTGGAAATGTAGTGCCTCAAATTAATGAAAAGACTTGCCCGTTACAATTTAGCCATTCCGGCAAGCTTAGCGACGAGCGAAAGGTTATTTTCTACCTCTGGAATAATATTAAATGAGCGTCGTACACGTTTAAAAAGTTCAAACATAGAAAAAAATTTATTTTTAAATAAGAACTTGCCATAAGTTATGTTTAAAACACTGTATATTATAACACTGTTATAATGAATAAGTATATTGGACTTAACTAAATTTCTTTATATATGACACATTATAAATTAAAAAAATTGGGCCGGGCCGTGCTTTTTCAAAAAAAGTCGTGCGGGCCTCGTGCTTTTTTTTGGGACTAGGTTTCGTGCTCGTGCCGGGCCGGACCTCAAAAAGTAGGCCCGCGCCCACCTCTACACAGCATCATACGAAGAAAACAAAAAGAAAATGTGTGAAAATAAATGCCAAAATATTATATATGATAGACACAAGACATAAGGAAATAGTTAAAAGAACCAACAGACCCCAACTCTGAACCTCTTATATATATATACACATATATAGCATGTAACATGCGATATTTGCGTGTAATGCAATGATTTTCGCACTTTCATATTGATGCGGGCGAGAGAGAGAGAGAGAGAAAGGGTAAGAGAAAGAGAGAAAGGTGCAAACACAAGTTGCCTGTACTTATAGCAGCTTTTCTAGTATTTCAAGCACACACATAGAATTCCCACACACACACACGCGCACACACCCGCTGGCACACACTCATGCATAACAAATACCTTTTGCTTCTTTGCTAATCAAATCGAGCGCCAAAAATTGTTGTTATTGTGTGCAAAATAGAAAAAATTGAGAAGGAAAAAAAAACGGAATTTTTGCGAAAACAGCTCAGCTGGCACTACTCTCTCTCTTTCTCTTTCTCTCTCTCTCTCTCTCTCTCTCTCTCTGTCTTGCTCTTATTCTTCTTCTCTTTTTCACTACATAGTACTTACACCCTTTGTCTATGGGCTTTCTCTAGCAGGTCAATCGCCAGCTATACAAACTGGAGTAGTGTAGCTGAGCTGCATGAAATGATTGAATAAAGACAGGTACTCACACACACACACACATGCTATCGCACTCGCACTCGCATACACATCTACACCTGCACCTGCCATCAAACATCATAAAAGCAATGACAAGAAAAAATTGCTATAAATATATTGGGAATGAAAAGTATGCAAACAACATTGGCATATAGAGAGAGACAGAGCAAGCAAATAGAAAACTAGAGCAAGACAGATATAGGGAGGGAGAGAGAGAGAGAGAGAAGGAGCAGGCACCCACCAAAACACCCAAAACACATATCATCTTCTGTCAGCGCTTTTCGTACACGTGATCGATCTTTAGACAGTTTCAAAAATGCGGGGCAACGTTATAAAAAGGAATAGAGCAACGAGCAAAAATATCCATGGCATATGGTGGGAAGCAAGCAAGGAGAAGGGGTACATGATGCAAAGGGACGGGTCGGGTAGCACACAAAAGTTGCACTCGACTTTGGCGAAATGGTTGGGAAACACGCTCAGGTGTCTTTGGAAGGACCCAACCCACTCATCCCACTCTATCTCTCTCTCTCTATCCCTTCCAAGTTTTTCGTGCCAAAGTTTGCACAGCACAAACATCAAATGCTGCGCCCAGCTCACGCCTTTGTTTTCCTCGCTCTTTCTCTTTTTCTCTCTCTCTCTCTCTCTTTCACTCTTTCTGCTGTCTTTCTTTCTGTGTGTGTGTGTGTGTGCCTGGGTTACTTTTCATATCCCTTAAAATATGAAGAAAATTGGGTGGCTTTGCGTTTAAGTGACAGCTCCGTAACAATCGATAATGATATCGATAGCATTCGATTTACATATTCTCGATATATTTAGAAGTACTTAGTATGCTAACATATGGTCTCATTAAGAGTAGAACTCTACCAATGCATGTGCAGCATTTTAACAACTCTGCAACAATCGATAAATCTATCGATAGCATTCGATAAACATATTTTTGATCTTATTAGGAGTTCTATGCGGCTCTTATAACTAGAATAACTTAGCTTTAGCATATCATGCTTTTTTGCTTAGTCATCTCTTTGCTATAACATATTTGCATTACAGGGTACATTCTAGTCGTGCAGCTTTGCCTTCACTGGCGTTGTTATACTTGGTACTTGGGCCGCTTTTCATGTTGGTTGTTGGCTGGTTTGTTTGTTTGCCTGTTTGTTTGTTTGAGATGCTGTTAGAATTATTTTTTCCACTAACGTAAAGCCGCGCCGCACACACACACAAAGCGGGAGAGAGAGAGAGAGAGAGAGAGAGAAAGAGAGAGAAGGAGAGAGAGCTGAAGGCACACACGCCTGCAAATGTGTCGTTCGTTCTGGCATGTCCTTGTTTGCAAATACATATGAAAAACAAACAAGCATAGATTTAATGCAGCTCACAGTTCTACGAGACATTGTCTCCTCGCTCTCGCTCTCTCTCTCTTTCTCTCTGTCTCTCAGTCTCTCTCGTTGTCCTTCCAGCATTCTTTGAACAATTTTTGACAATCACAGCGCTTCCTTCCTCAAGTCCTTATCTCTGCGCCTCTTTATATGGTAAGTGTATGTGTCTCTGTGTGTGTGTGTGTGAGGTCTGTGACCTGACTGCAAGCGGCTTAAACATTCCAAATATTGGCTCATTCGCCTTTTCTTGCATTGTTTTCCAGCAGCAAAATTGCCTGTGTCTTTGCTTCTCAGCCTCAACATTTTCCTATTTACGAATTATAATTTTATCACTCAGCTGATGGTTCCTTCTTCACAGGATTTCCTATTCTCTTTAAGACTTTGTTGATTTTCTAATTCAACATTGGATATTTAAAGAAGTCTTTGCAATTTCCTCAACTTCTTCAGAAGGTTTTAAGTTCAACTCGGTTTGTCTTTATACCAAACATATTTCATCATATTTTCCAGCTAACTAAAAGTAAAAAATTGTATTTTATAATGTTTCTTTATGCTGATATTATGATACATAAATACTTACCTGGCAATGCAATGGCTTTGTGACATCTTTTCTTATGTCAATCCATATGTTTTATATTATTGCAAGATTTTAAATATTTTAGTACTTTTTCCAATCAGTTATCTCACATTATTATTATTATACTTACCTGATGATAAGCAATGGTTCTCTAAGTATTTCTTTCACTTTATTCACACACATTTGCAAAGAAAATCGAATTAAGTTGATATTTATTCGAGGTAGCAGCAACATTTTTGGAGTCACCTGTAAAGTTGACTCACTCACCTACTACATACATATTTCCCACTCCAGTTGCATTTCCCTCGCATCTATCGCCTTCACAATCTGTAGATCTCTTTATACAGGTAATCCTCAAGTAATCCTTGGACTATTGTATTAAATTGTTTGTTCGCATTTTTTTCGGTTCCCTGCGCTCCTTTTTCGTTTTCCCATTTTTTTTTTCTTACAATTTTTGACGGGTCCATTGACACAATCGAGGGGCATGAGAGCATGAGAGATGCTGGATGGAAAAAATGTAAGAAATGGTGAGTGAGTTGAGGATTGTGCTACAATTTTGTCTTATATGGTATATGGGAGTGTGTGCAAGCACAGTGACTGTCAAACGTCAGCTGACACATGACTTTCTTTCACGTCGGGCGTCGCGTCTGCAGCTCGTTTAAAGTTTACATGTCGCGTTGTCGATGCCGCAGACATGGGCTGGGATACGGTACAATACTACACGGACACGTAGAAGACCATTTTGGGGGAGATAGATGGGTTGACAGACAGACAGACAGACTGACGGACTGGTAGCGCATACAGCATATGCAATATTAAGTTGGCCGCGCTTTTTTTGTAGCTGGGCGAATGATATAAACTTAATTGCGGAAATTGGGTTAAAAAACTGTGACACATGTGCAGTGTGCTGTGCGTAGGTGTGGGTGTGTGAGCCTGTGTGTGTGTGTGTGTTTGCCTGTGTGTGAGTTGTGCACGCTGCCGTTCATTGACTTTGCTTAAGCCAGCATTTGCAGAGCACAGACTAAAAAAAAAAAGGGGGGCAGCAGCAGCAACACGGCGAAAGTTTTTGTGCCACACGTCGCAGGGTAACCGACTACCTACCGACTTCCCATAATACCCTACACCAACTCGCACTCCCCTAGCGCGCCCTTGAAGCGCTTCACGCTCCCCTGCTTTCTTGCGTCCGTTGTAATGCAATTTTGTTTCATTTCATTGAAGGCAAACTTTTCTCTTCGAATTCTTTTACTTTACTTTGCTCTTCTGCTGCAGATTTTTTTTCGCCAAAAATACCCTGTAAAGTTGGACTAGAAAAGGGATCAACGCGCTGACAGGGCTCTGTACATTAAAGTGAATTGCAATTGTTGCATAGTAAGCTAATAAAACTATGTTTTATTTTACGCTTTTTATATAAATGCGGTGTTTTTTTGATGCATCGTTTGGAGAAGGGGTAAATTTATGATTTACAGCATATCTTTTATGTCTTGCTTGCGTTTCTTTTGCGACTTCCATATCGCATTTGGTCTGTCTTTTATGCTCGGTTTGGTGAACGACAAATTTGCCTTAAATCCTCATGCCTAACTCTCCCCCCTTAACAGAGAACACAGTGCACCAACTCATACTCATACTCATACACCCCAGCATTGCGCCAGCATGTCTCTGCCTGTCTGTCTGTCTGCCACGCCCACACACAACGACAATATATGCAAATCTTTGATGTAAGTAATAATTTCCTTCCCCTATGCTGGAAAACTTTCGTATTGTAAATTATGAGCGTGCGAATATTGCTTTTATCATTGAAAACTGTCTCTGTGTTCGTGTGTGTGGAAAACTGTGCGGAAAACTAAAGAAAAACTTTCGACTTTGATTTTAGCATATGCGTAAAATTTGAGTTTGAAAAAGTGGGGATGATGTTCCGTAAGATAATCGCCTATATATATATATCATTAGTTGTATCATACAATTTGGACTTTTTTTTTAATTCGATTATCTAAAACAGAAATATGCCAACATGAGCATGAGTTGCATGGAAAATGAGAAAATCAAAATCAAATTAATTGTTAAATATACATATCTGATAGGAAATACAAGATGAAGATGAAGAATACATAACGCACACGCACACAGCTCTCTCAAGCAATGTTTGGGGAGGGGGGAGTAGGGAGGGGATCGGGCTGGAGTGGGAGTGTAGAAACTAAGCGGGTGATCCTAAGCTGCCAGAGACACGCAGCGTGGCCTCAACACGACCAAAACGTAACTTGACAATGCCATCGATAGCATCTCGAAATGTAACCAAATATGGGCCACCAAAGCGGCAACCATTGATGCTACATGAACCATGTGGACTCTCATTGACCAGAAACAGACCCTTCTCGCTGCGCGTCAGCGTTGCATGCAGTTTGGCAACAGACTGTGGGAGAGAAAGAGAGAGAGAGAGAGAGAGAGAGAGTAGAAGAGAAAGAGAGATAGTCGCAGTGTAGCCAACCTTATCGTTCAAACTGAAATCCAGATTTTTATCATGCTCATTATTACCAATGCGTAGCACCTGATAGGTTCGCAGCACCACAGTCGGACGACCCTTGAATGTTATGCTGGCCATATGGATCTGTGCTCGTTCTCGCTCTTGTTCTCGCTCTCGCTCTCTCTCTCTCTCTCTCTCCTTTTTTCAAGTATAGCTTTCTCGTTTTACTCGAAAAAAAGCGTATCAACTATATATTCTGCTACAGGATTTTGCCTTATACTGTTTGCCAAGCATACTGTAAGTCAATCTATATTCTATATATATACTACTAGCTTGAACAATCAGAAAAGCTAGAGATGTTATACATAGAGGGTTATTATCATAGATTATAGCTTCTGCTCGGCTTCGAGATCTTAGGCAAAAGCTGAAGCCCCAACAGAACGGAATACTCTATACACAACTCTATCACAACGATCCATATTCATGCTCAAATGGTTCAGAGCTTTGCTCTATTCTAAGCCATAATAATTGTGTTTTATCTTAGTTCTAGCTAGTTGTGAAATTTTATTAGATCTCCCCAATGTGTACTCTCCATTCTCTCTTCCTCTCTCTCTCTCTCTCTTTGCAATTGTTTTCCTTGCAGCAGCTGCGAAAACGTCTTTAGCTTCACCTGACTGAAGATTATTTCTGATTTCTGAGTTGATGGAACTAATAACATTTAGTTTTAACTATAATATGAGCGATTTTGCGATTCTCGCGGGCTAAACAAATGCAAGTCTCTCCTCCTAGCTTTAATAGGGTTTTGTGCTTTAAAGAAGCGAGCAAAAGAGAAAATGGGGGAAAAAAGGGGAATGATGGGTGGAAAAGCGGGATGAGACTGCAGGGACTGCACTGGGGTAAGGCATTGTCAAGTGTCCTAGCTAGGACTGCCATGTGTGGAGACCAAAAACCCGTGGACATATTCGCACTAGCATATCTTTGACAGGCCTGGCGTGCGCGCTATGACAATTAACTGCCGCTGGGCTGGTCAGGGTTGCCAGATCAGTGAAGGGAAGCTTGTGTCTTGATGCAAGCCTAAAAACTAGGGGCGTGGCAAGCAAAATCAACACGAGAGAGGGAGAGAGAGAGAGTGTCCGTGCGTGTGTGTTTGTGCAAAATTTGTTCCATTTTACGCTCTCTACACAAAAACAATAAATCGCTCACAGCGTCACGTCAACTTTTCTAATGCAGCATAGGGAGCAGAGAGAGAGGGAGAGAGAGAGAGAAACAGTGGGAAAGGTAGAGAGCAAGAGGAGGTTAGAGCGGCGCAGCTAGAGGGAGAGCGTTGCCGGATGCAGCAATTGAGGCTGAAGCCATTTTAACAGCCACTTGAATGCGAAAAACAATGAGCACTGCAGCAACTAAATGCAACACACACTGCCACACACACACACTCGCACACACACACACTCGCACACACACACACACACACACACACACACTCATAAACACACTCGCACAACACAGCAACTGTAAATTGTAATTTAAAAGTTTTAGTGGCTGTGCCCTTGCAATATAAATGCACCACGTAAATCAGCCCCTGATGGCGATGATGATAAAAGGTAACAGAGAGCTCGAGAGCAGACGCTTCAGGCCTGGCTAGGACAACCTAACCCTACACTTGCCTACCCTCTCCCATCCTTCTCCCTCTCTCTCTCTCTCTCTCACTCTTTGCCCAACAAATTGGCGTTGACTATCTGCGCCACAAATATTTAGTTCTCTAATTGCCGAAGCCATGCACCGCACTTGGCATGCCTGTGTCCTCTGTGCTCTGCTCTGCTCTGCTCTGCCGAGGGTGTCCTCAGTGAGCGCATAAAGTTTCCACTGAATCCACACATAACAACAACGACAACAACAACAACAACAACCCAATCCAGAACACATGTGCAAACAGTTGTGGGGCGTGCCAGAGGCGTGATCATCATCATCATCCTCATCATCATCATCATCATCCTCATCATCATCATCATCATCCATGGCAAAGCGGGTCAACTCCCACCAGACAAGCAGCAATACAGCAGGGTGTCATCACCATACCATACCATACCATGCGGAAAATAATACCCAGAGAAAAATGTTGATTGAAGCGCAGACTTCTATTTCAGCATATTAATAAAAAAAAAAAAAAAAAAAAAAAAAAAAACGAAGCGCACAAGCTCAAGTCAAGCTGGAAATTTGAAAAAGAAGTCATAGGAATTAGATTGCGGGCAGGTGAGAGATGCTCTGAAAACCTGACTCGAGTATAGCATTATCGATTGTTGCTATCGATAGTTGATATTCTAGAGCAACCCAAGGTACCAGAAGGTGTATTCAACATTCTATTGATTTTTATTGATAGTAAATAATTATAAGCAGCAAAGTTATCGATACTAAAAGCTTATAGAAATATTTATCGATAGTAAATGATTAAAATCAGCAAAGTTATCGATACTTAAAGTCAACAAACACAAGTGTACAAGGTTGTTCGATTGCCAACCAAGAGCAGATCCTGAAAAACCCTAGCTAAATAGCCAGAAATTCCATAGTTCGCAGCCTTTACCGATTCTTTTTGTTGCTAGCGTCAATCGATAGTATCGATAGCTATCGCCTTTACCGTTAATAAAAGATTTAAAGCAGCCTAGCTATCGATACTTTAAGGGTAACCCTGCTCCCCTGCGCGTTTCATTTAATATTCAAGCTAACACAAAAAAAAAAGGTAAAAGAAGCTAGTCAAAGGTATTTTCCATCTCTATTGCTCTCTCTTCTCTGTCTCTCTCTCTCTTACTCTCTCCCAGCTAACGGTAAATCTCAGCACAATATCTCGAACTGGAATCGAAAGCTGCCTGCCTGCCTGCCGGCCTGGCATCGCATCACATCGAATCGAAGTCGAGTCACAAACAGCGTTCTTTGAACACAAATCATTAGTTAGTGACTTTGGAACGACTTGCCTAGGCTGGGCCCTCGACTTGTTTTCCTGGCTTGCCACACCCACACACACACACGTGCGCACAACATGTGTGTAAAGCTGTGTATGTGTGTGTGTTAAGCGAAAGTGAAGAAACGTGATTGAAATTTTATCTTTGGCAAAAAATCGAAGAAAATATGTGGCTTGGGCTTTGGCTGCTGCCCTCACACACACACGCACACACACACACGCTTGTGATATACAATGTGTGTGTGTGTGTTTGTTTTTTTTTTTTTTTAAATTCCTCAACGTTGGCGTTAACCGTCACCGTGGCTCTATGTTATTTGCATTGAAATGTTGAGTAATTGGAAAACCAATCTGAAGCATCTGCACTTCATGTTTTGCATACCTGACAGACGGACAGACGGACAGACAGACGTATGTGCGAGTTTTCTTCTTCTCTTCGAGAGTATTTATGTGTGTGTGTGTTTCCAGCACACACACGCCCCCTATGAGACGCCTCTGCTGCGACAGGTTGATTTTGCCGCTGGTGGTGCTGCGCAGTTGCTAAAAATAAATTGTTTTTAAATAGCTCCACACATCGCTCGAACGACTCGCTCTCGGTTCCCCCTCGAGGCGTACGCTTTTACCCTTCTTCTTGCCCCACACACACACACACACACACACACACACACACACACTCAAACAGTCTCCTCTCCACATCGCTGGCTTTGTGTAAAAACCAACAACAACAAGAAGAAAAACAACAACCAAAATGCCTGGAAACACAACGACAAAAGCTAACAATGAACGCGCTTCCGTTGGCGTTTCCTGGTTCCTGAACTTATTTGTTTTCAATTTTATTACGCTCTTCTCTTTTTCCAACTACCCCATTCCCCCTCCCTGCTTTTAGCACCCTGTACAGGATATTTTTAAAGAGGCTTTGATACACAGATATTGGAGAGCCAATGAATTTCCTACTTAAAGTTAGAGAGTGAGATAGAGATAGAGAGAGAGAGACAAAGTTTAGTGGCCAAACAAATCATTTGCACTTGAATGAGTTAGGAGAGAGTAAGGAGAGTTACTCAATAAAATGAACTAAGACGCAGATAGAAGATACTCCTTATCACGTTGTCATTCTCAAAAAAAAATCACTACTTAATTTAGTTTAGTTTATCCCTTAATATCTTCTTTAACTTCTTTTTCTATCCCTCTCAACTGCATATCATTTAGTTTAGAGAACACGAAGAACTTTAAAAAGAATATCTTTCCGTTCTATAACTATACCTACGTATATATAGATATATATATTGTTCCTATCACTATTGCTGCAAATTATTTTGCATTTATTTTATGACAGACAGTCGAGAAGCACCTCAACCCAACTTGCTTCATTCTGTCTTTCCCCTCCTCAAGGTGTCACAGTTTGCAGTGCAAATTGTCTCAATATTCTCAAGTTATTGACAATTCGAAATAACTTTGCGCGTGAAGATAAGACAAACTTCAAAGAGGGGGTGGAAAGTAGCATAGAATTGCTACTGATAACAATAATGCAACTTGTCCAATTAGCTAGACTAGGCCAGAACGCTTGAACAAAGATAAGAGAAGCAGAGGTTCTAGAAACTGTCTGTTTCCTCAATCTGGGGTATACTATTATTCACATTACTATTCAATTTATTATCAACTCGAATTTGGTTAATTCATCTGCAGGCGCACGCATTCAATTTAAATTTCTTGTAATTTTTTTTTTTTGCATTTCAATTTTAACGGCTTTGTTTCTTAGCACATTTGCATTCCCCTTTTTCGCCAGTCTTTCGGGTTCCCGATACTTGTCCGCGTACGGGTTGGGGTGTAGCATTGCCTGAATCATTGGTAGTTTGTAGAGAAGCTCCAAAACTCGGTTCGCTTATGTCCGAAATAAATGTATTATTTTGATTCGACTGATTGCTTCGAGCACTTTGTTCCATACTATCCATCTTCGGCATCGAGATATCATTAATATTTTCCATATTACTTATTTGAGGAGAAATTCGATTCGATGTGGCCGCACTTGCCTTACCTTTTCCCTTCTTAAGAGACGTATCCGAGATCGAACTCGCAACTTTACCTTTTGCTGATTTCGGAGACTTTGCACCCTTTTTTGATTTCCCAGTTTTTGGAGTCCCCGTTGATCCTGGAGTTGAATTTCCAGATCTTTTTCCGGACTCAGGAGTCGAATTTCCAGTTCTATTTGCGGATTCAGATGTCATATTCCCGGATTTGTTACTGGGACAAGCACATCCTTGCTCATTTTGGGAAACTTGACTATTGGGATACAATGATGGCGGTGTCATTTGATCGATATTCCCGGAATAATTTGTTTCATCAGCCCAAAGTAAATGTGGCCATGATTGCCCTTGGGGGCAAGCACCGTAACCCTGTCCTGGATATGAATATTCACCAGAATTTTGCATATTTCGTGAATCGGGATAACTTAGGTTAGCTCCTTGCATAGAAGGTGCTGATATGTCGTAAAGCTGTTGCTGACTAGATATACATGGTAAACTATGGACCGATCGCAATGGTGAGCACGGTTGCATCGGGGCCATTGAGGGCATCGACTCATCCGCTAGGCACTCGCTAGGCATTTGAACCGTTTGTTGTTGATAACTTGTCATTGTGCTATTAAAATTGGGTGCACTCACATCGTTGAGGCACTCACTAAATGCAAACCGAGTACGACGCATGCTACTCTTCTGCCCACCCCGGGACATTTGTTGACTGCAGTACTGTGGACAAGAGTTTCCAAAGGAGGGTGCAGTTTCGTTATCCAAGTACTCGCTTGGCATGGTTGGATCGTAACCACAGGACTGTAGACCCGATGGCATAGAGACGTTAGCCAAGCACTCGTTAGTCATATTACCTCTACCGGGGCCAGAATAATTCTGTGGACGCCTTGGACTTGCACCCTGTGACAGAGATCGCCCAGGCATTCTTCTTGACGAATCATTGGCATCATAACCCGACGGCATTGTCATTTGATCGAGACACTCGCTTGTCATTGCCCCTTGTCCATTACTGCCAAAAGAAGGCGCTGAAATGTCACTGATATTCTGGGATGCCATCATTTGCTGACGGCTACCAGATGTTCTGCCACGGGAAACACGAGACATATTTCCAAATGAGGGCATGCTTGTATCCTCTATGCACTGATTGCTAGAAGTTCCTCGACCGGAGCTAGCAAATGAGGGAGCCGAAATGCCGCTGACATTTTGCGATGGCATTGTCTGTTGTCTATTTGGAGTTCTGCCCTTAGAAGCTCCCGAAACACCAGCGTTCTGTGATAGTATCGATCTTTGTGATCTACTCCGAGACATGTTGGATGCAAAAGATGGAGCACTTTCATCCTGCAAACATCCGCAAGGTAAACTTGAATCTTGTCTTTGTGATGCACCTGAAACTCCTCCAAAGGAAGGCATTGTCATATTTTCGAGATTTTCAGGCGTTAGCATTCCACTTGCATAGGATCTAGGGGAAACATCGCCCAGAAATTGGGAAGGCATATTTTGTTGCCTTCCCGAGCTTCCAGATACTCCACCGAATGAAGGCATTGACATGTCATTCAGGCACTCCGAAGGCATAGTTGGTTGCCTTCCCGAACTTCCAGATATTCCACCGAATGAAGGCATTGACATGTCATTCAGGCACTCCGAAGGCATAGTTTGTTGCCTTCCCGAGCTTCCAGATACCCCACCGAATGAAGGCATTGACATATCATTCAGGCACTCCGAAGGCATAGTCGGTTGCCTTCCTGAAGGCCCAGATACTCCACCGAATGAAGGCATTGACATATCATTAAGACACTCCGAAGGCATAGTCGGTTGCCTTCCTGAACGTCCAGATACACCACTGAATGAAGGCATTGACATATCATTCAGGCACTCCGATGGCATAGTCGGTTGCCTTCCTGAAGGCCCAGATACTCCACCGAATGAAGGCATTGACATATCATTTAAGCACTCCGAAGGCATAGTCGGTTGCCTTCCTGAGGATCCAGATACTCCACCGAATGAAGGCATTGACATATCATTCAGGCACTCGGATGGCATAGTCGGTTGCCTTCCTGAACGTCCAGATACCCCACCGAATGAAGGCATTGACATATCATTTAGACATTCCGAAGGCATAGTCGGTTGCCTTCCTGATCGTCCAGATACTCCACCGAATGAAGGCATTGACATATCATTTAGACATTCCGAAGGCATAGTCGGTTGCCTTCCTGATCGTCCAGATACTCCACCGAATGAAGGCATTGACATATCATTAAGGCACTCCGAAGGCATAGTCGGTTGCCTTCCTGAACGACCAGATACTCCACCGAATGAGGGCATTGACATATCATTCAGGCACTCCGATGGCATAGTCGGTTGCCTTCCTGAACGTCCAGATACTCCACCGAATGAAGGCATTGACATATCATTTAAACACTCCGAAGGCATAGTCGGTTGCCTTCCTGAACGTCCAGAAACTCCACCGAATGAAGGCATCGACATATCATTTAAACAATCTGAAGGCATAGTCGTTTGCCTTCCTGAGGATCCAGATACTCCACCGAATGAAGGCATTGACATATCATTAAGGCACTCCGAAGGCATAGTCGGTTGCCTTCCTGAACGTCCAGATACTCCACCGAATGAAGGCATCGACATATCATTTAAACACTCTGAAGGCATAGTCGTTTGCCTTCCTGAGGATCCAGATACTCCACCGAATGAGGGCATTGACATATCATTAAGGCACTCCGAAGGCATAGTCGGTTGCCTTCCTGAACGTCCAGATACTCCACCGAATGAAGGCATTGACATATCATTAAGGCACTCCGAAGGCATAGTCGGTTGCCTTCCCGATCGTCCAGATACTCCACCGAATGAAGGCATTGACATATCATTCAGGCACTCCGAAGGCATAGTCGGTTGCCTTCCTGAACGTCCAGATACTCCACCGAATGAAGGCATTGACATATCATTAAGGCACTCCGAAGGCATAGTCGGTTGCTTTGCTGATCGTCCAGATACTCCACCGAATGAAGGCATTGACATATCATTCAGGCACTCCGAAGGCATAGTCGGTTGCCTTCCTGAACGTCCAGATACTCCACCGAATGAAGGCATTGACATATCATTGAGGCACTCCGAAGGCATAGTTTGTTGCCTTCCGGAGCTTCCAGATACTCCACCGAATGAAGGCATTGACATATCATTTAGGCACTCCGAAGGCATAGTCGGTTGCCTTCCTGAACGTCCAGATACTCCACCGAAAGAAGGCATTGACATATCATTTAAGCACTCCGAAGGCATAGTCGGTTGCCTTCCTGAACGTCCAGATACTCCACCGAATGAAGGCATTGACATATCATTAAGGCACTCCGAAGGCATAGTCGGTTGCTTTCCTGATCGTCCAGATACTCCACCGAATGAAGGCATTGACATATCATTTAGACACTCCGAAGGCATAGTTTGTTGCCTTCCTGAGGATCCAGATACTCCACCGAACGAAGGCATTGACATATCATTGAGGCACTCCGAAGGCATAGTTTGTTGTCTCCCGGACCGTCCAGATACTCCACCGAATGAAGGCATTGACATATCATTCAGGCATTCCGAAGGCATAGTCGATTGTTTTCCTGATCGTCCAGATACTCCACCGAATGAAGGCATTGACATATCATTTAAACACTCCGAAGGCATAGTTTGTTGTCTCCCGGATCGTCCAGATACTCCACCGAATGAAGGCATTGACATATCATTTAGGCACTCCGAAGGCATAGTCGGTTGCCTTCCTGAACGTCCAGATACTCCACCGAATGAAGGCATTGACATATCATTCAGGCATTCCGAAGGCATAGTCGATTGTTTTCCTGATCGTCCAGATACTCCACCGAATGAAGGCATTGACATATCATTTAAACACTCCGAAGGCATAGTTTGTTGTCTCCCGGATCGTCCAGATACTCCACCGAATGAAGGCATTGACATATCATTCAGGCACTCCGAAGGCATTGTCGGTTGCCTTCCGGATCTTCCAGATACTCCACCGAACGAAGGCATTGACATATCATTGAGGCACTCCGAAGGCATAGTTTGTTGTCTCCCGGACCGTCCAGATACTCCACCGAATGAAGGCATTGACATATCATTCAGGCACTCCGAAGGCATAGTCGGTTGCCTTCCTGATTGTCCAGATACTCCACCAAACGAAGGCATTGACATATCATTCAAACACTCGGAAGGCATAGTCTGTTGCCTTCCTGAGGGTCCAGATACTCCACCGAACGAAGGCATTGACATATCATTTAGGCACTCCGAAGGCATAGTTTGTTGTCTCCCGGACCGTCCAGATACTCCACCGAATGAAGGCATTGACATATCATTTAAGCACTCCGAAGGCATAGTCGTTTGCCTTCCTGAGGATCCAGATACTCCACCGAACGAAGGCATTGACATATCATTTAGGCACTCCGAAGGCATAGTTTGTTGCCTTCCGGACCGTCCAGATACTCCACCAAATGAAGGCATTGACATATCATTTAGGCACTCCGAAGGCATAGTTTGTTGCCTTCCGGACCGTCCAGATACTCCACCGAATGAAGGCATTGACATATCATTAAGACACTCCGAAGGCATAGTTGGTTGCCTTCCTGATTGTCCAGATACTCCACCGAACGAAGGCATTGACATATCATTCAAACACTCTGAAGGCATAGTCTGTTGCCTTCCTGAGGGTCCAGATACTCCACCGAACGAAGGCATTGACATATCATTCAGACACTCCGAAGGCATAGTTTGTTGCCTTCCTGAGGATCCAGATACCCCACCAAATGAAGGCATTGACATGTCATTAAGGCACTCAGAGGGCATAGTCGGTTGCCTATTTGGAGTTCTTGCTCCAGAAGCCCCTGAAACATCTGCAAAAGATGGCATGCTGATATCGTTAAGACAATTAGAGGCTAATGCTCCTCGCCTCGAACTTTCCATTCGTGAAGGAGTGGATCTTAGAGTGCTTTGACAATTTGTATTTCGAGACATGCTCTGTCCAAAAGAAGGAGCACTTTCGTCATCCAGGCATCCAAAAGGTAATCCAGATACTTGTCCAATTGAGGCACCGGAAACACCTCCATAATTTGGCATGGACATATTTTCCAAGCATTCATTTGTCATCATCCCATTGCTTGCAAACGAAGGAGCTGATATATTGTTAATGCTCTGAGAAGGCATCGATACATTCTGTCCACGGGGAGAAGTTCCATACGACACGGTTCGTTTAAACGATGGTTGCGTATTATTATTCCGCTTGGGTGATCTTGCTCCCGAAGCACCAGAACCATCTCCAAATGAAGGCATACTAACATCATTCAGGCATTCATTTTGCGATGACATTGTCTGCTGACCATTAGGAGATAATGCTCCAGAAGAGTTTGAAACTCTTCCAAAAGATGGCATTGTCATATTTTCTAAGCATTCACTTGTCATCCCACACATGTTCTGTTGACCTTGCCCCTGTGACATGCTTCTCCCAAACGATGGTTGCGTGATATTATCAAGAAGCTCGGACGGCATAGTATGTTGTCTTTGCGACACCGATACAACCGCATATGATGGCATTGACATATCCTCCAGATACACACCGCTCATTGGGTCACTAGCTTGAAAATCAGGCGCTGAAATGTCACAGATATTCTCTGAGCCCATCATATTTTGTTGACCAATGGGTGATCTTGCTCCAGAGCCAGCATTTCCTGCAAATGTGCCTTGATTTGAGTACACATTGCTCGATCTCGGAAGAGATGGCTACCAATCCGACGAACGTTCTGTTATGTTATCAAAGTACTTACCGGAATAATAAGAATTCTGCATGCCCGGGCTGTTCGCTCCCCTGCGTGGGTCTTGCACATACGATGGTGCACTGATATCATCCAGGCATTCACACTGCATGCTCTGTGATCCAACGCGCGTACTCATAATAGGCATGTAGGAATCATCGTGAAACATGGGCATTGAGACTTCTTCCAAATTTTCCGATTTGTTATTTGTACCGTTTGAACACTTCTTTGAACCGCACCCACCCGAACAGTCCCCACTGGTTTGTCGTCCAGTTTTCGATACCGAGCTGGTCTCCTCGACATGACTTAAGATATTTCCGCGCTTATCCTGATGCGTTATCACCCTGCGTAATAAGTGCTGCGTATTTAATGTAAATTCAAGTCCATGGATATCGAATTATCTCCATGTCTTATTGACGCAAGCTTACTTCAGATCCCATAATAGATAAAATACCGCTGCGTGCCATCCGTTCGCGTAAACCATCAAATCGATGGATTATCTCCTGATATAAGCTATCCATATACAGGTTTCGTTCACCGCTCCTAACAGGAGATCCACACCTTCTATTCCTTTGTGTTGGCAAATAGTTTACCATTTTTTCGGTCCCCGATACTCTAGATGGTTCACTGGTTTGTGAAGTCGGATTATCGTTCATATCCACCGTTTCTTCGTCCTGCTGTGGCTGTTGTTTTCCAGATGAGATGCAACCTTGCGGATGCACTTCCCGAAACTTTTCTTGTGCCTTCTCTTCATCTGCAAACGATTAGCGATTGGTAATTATGTGTAGAATACTCCAAATGCATATAATTCTATACAGACATGTAACGTTTTTCAAAATACTCGAACCTTCGATTTCCATTGATCCAAACTAGCGGAGACTTTATATGAAAAGGGTTGTTCACAGCATCCAAGCCATTAATACTGGGAGAGTAATGTAAAATTTGTATTCTCTGCAAAAAATTCAATACTCTTTTTAGCCTGAATAATAATCCTGTTTATTCATAATTCCCAGAATCGAATATTCTAGTATATCGGTAGAAAAGCAATGCCTGCTGAGGGTTCCATTTTAAAATTTTTCCGGACTACAGTTACTGTGAAATGCTCTACAAACAGCTATTCCTTCCGTATTAAGCTTCAACGTCAGTTAGACCGTAGTTCGACTCTCTAGATGACATGGACTTCCGTCCGGAAGCTCAACGGGTGAATCAAGTCTAATTAGTAGTTGTCGCATAGTTTTTTTTTTTTTTTAATTTACACTTTTCTTCAACTTCATTAACTTCAGATCCTTTGCAAGCATCAGGTCTCGGGTCAGGTGTGCACACACCCACCAATACACATGTGTGGGTGTGTGGGTGTGTGGGTGTGTGTGTGTGTGTACTCTGCGGTCGGCTCGAGCGCAAGTCGTCACACGAAACCGCTTTCATTTCCGCCAAACACAATTGCATCATTAGCGATGCAATCTCCGTTACTTAACGTAACCGCAACATGCCGGAAATGAAATCCGAGGCAAGCTGGCGCACCCAGTGCTAAGCTCACTAAACTTTCCACGGTGAACGACTCGGCAAGTGCAGAAAAGTAAGACAGAGACAGACAGTGTGTGTGAGTGCGAGAGAGAAATAGAGCAAGAGGGAACAAGGAGAAAAAAAAAGAAGGAAATATGACGATGTCGCCATCGCCGTCGCCATCGCCATGTACCATAGTCAAAGAGCAGTCAAGTCCGCTGACGCGACTCCAAGAGGCAGTCGAAGAGAGGATAAAGGAAAACAACCGGAAAGCAAACGAAATGATGCTGCTGCGCACAAATAATCGAATAAAACCGTCGCTGAAGCGAGGCCCATCGTCCTTGTCGTCGAACAGCAGGTGGGTCCACCTCCTCCGCGCCTGCACCTGCTCCTGCTCCTTCTGTCGTTTGCCCAGGCCACAAGTCCGGTGGAGCAAGGATAGGCGATTACGCGGTGTCGCTTCATTTAGCTGAGGCCACCGACGCGTCAGCGGTGACTTCACGATGTCGACGACGACGACGACGACGACGCGGGCCACTGCCAACCAACAAATATTTGACTTAAGCTTTAGAAAACGGCAAGTCACATGTGCGAGGTGCTATCGAATAGTTTCACTAGATGGTAAACAGACACATTCCATGTAGAAGCTGACTTTAGTTATCCAGCAACTTTCGATAGTTTCTCAAACCATGATTAAAATACCTTCTCTGTCTTGACAACTCATCGAGTTAACCTCGCTAGGTGTATGCAGTTTCAGCTGTAATGCTGAAGACATGTGCAGGCAATCAACTGCCTTTGCAGCAAGCAGGTATTTGCATATGACACCGCTGCCATCTCCATCTCCACCTCCACCTCGAGCTCCATCTCCCGCTACACACACTGCACTTTTATGCAGAGTATTTCTCGGGCCAAGAGTTGTGCTCCCAAGTTGTCACTTTTCGCGACGCTTTGTGCCGCATTAATGCGCATATTAAAATGGACGACGATGGCAAGCAAACTAATGTCGGATCCCAAGACCCCTAACAACATCATATATGTTGCATACATATTACATAGATATGTATTTAGTATATGCACGTATGCTTATGTATAGAGAGGTAGAAGTGAACGGGGAACGTTTAGCTTGCTTACTTTTCAATTGAAGCGACGCTGCGAGACTTCACCCCCTATGGGGAGGGGGTGGGTGCTCCGGCAAGGCACGGCACGGTTGTGTGTGGTTTGTACGATGTTAACAGTGCCTAACGGTTTCGGGCGATGCAATAACACAAAGAGCTCTTTTCAGAGGATTAGAGTGAGTCTCGCTCTCTCTCTCTCTCTCTCGCTCTCTCTCTCTCTCCCTCTCTCTCTCCACACGGCGATTAGCAGCAACAGCAGCAGCAGCCAAAATCAGTGAAAAGAGAGGTTACATTGTAAACACGTGCGTTTTCGTTCGCCTTGATGGAATTTCTCATCAAAGGTGAATCTGAAATCTCTTCGCCTTCTTTTCTACGCTTGACAGGCAGGCTAATTAATTTTCATTTAATTTACATTCACAATTAAAGCTTTGCATTTGAAATTACGGATTTTGTGCTGAGTCGACTCAGGTGCACAAATAAAATTTCCCTTAAGCATCTTGACTTGACAGACTTGTAGCCATGGCAAAGATGTAATGCTTTTTTTTCTTATTTGGCGTGTCTATAGAACGTTGAAAGTCTTCAAAAACAAAATCGCTTTTATATTTGATTTTCCCTTGGTAACCTGGTAACACGGTGCTTCAATTGTAGAATTTACCATTTTTCGCTTTGTACTCAATTTGCTGAGGTTTTTTAATGATACAATTTGGGAGCTCCACAAATTGGTAGTTTCGATTGCGTAACGTCCTGGGGATGCTCGTATCTCTGGTACATGCGTATTTTCCACTACGGTTAACTCAATTACTTTAATCACACTGACATTAATACACTTATTTACGTTAGTCACACGCATATTGTTGCACTTATTCACCTTAATCGCATTCACTTTCAATTGATGGCGCCACTTAATTTACACATTTTATAAACGTAAAATTTAATATTTAAAACAGTTTTCAATTTTCCCCGCGAATTGTGGGGAAATCGCAAGGATATTTCCAAAGGGGGAAATTAAACATAGTAATATAGGTATCAAGCAGGGACTTTATCGCAGGGAAATTTAACATAGAAATAAGGGATGCTGCTTAAAACGCCACATGGCGTCAAACATGTGTACTAAATAACATAACAGAGCTTTTTCGAAATTTAGCCATAGCAGCGCACTGTTAACTAACAGTGGCTGTTAATAATGGCCACTGCTGCACTACAGCTGCCTATAACAGTTTCAATTTATGTTAAGACAATTCAATTTCAATTTTTTTTTTTAATTTAACAACTTTAATAATTATTTTAATTATAAATGTTATTAGTTTATGCCTTAACAGCGCTTACGTGTCTTAGCCATGGCAACCGCGACCACAACACAAGCACCCTGCAGTTGCCACGGACGACACGGGGCACAGTCAGCTGGCAGCCGCTGCAGGTAAACAAACAAAACGCGATTTTAACAGTGAAAAAAAAAAACAAATTAAATTAAATAAAAAAAAACTGGCGACTTCGCCATGTGCAAATGGGTCTAATGTGCGCTAAGCTGCGCCGCTGCTGCCGCTGCTGCTGCTGCTGCGAAGAGGCGCCTGCAGCGCCAGCAAGAGGGGCACGGTTCAAAGTGCTGCTGCTGGGCGCAGCGGGCAGTGGGAAAACCCAATTGGGGCACATGCTGAGTGAGCGAGAGCGCGATGCGGATGACATGGCGGCCACAAATGGCGTGCGCTGCTACGAGGTGCCAACGGCGGCGGCGACGGCGGCGGCGCCGCTGCCAATGCTGCTGCTGCTGACCGAGGTGGGCGGCAGTGTGGACATGCAGCGCATATGGCAACATTACTATGCCACCTGCCATGCGCTCATCTTTTGCTTCGATCTCAGTGCCAGCGATGCGCAGCTGCAGCAGAACTTTGCGCTGCTGCGAAGCTGCCTGCAGCATGCGTCGCTGCGCGGCAAGCCTGTGCTGCTGGTGGCCGCGCGGCAGCGGGAAGGCGTGCAACTCTACGATGTGGAATATGCTTTCGGCTTGGAGCAACTTGCGCAAGATTGTGGCAGCCCGCTGCACATTTGCCACATGACGCGCGTGGAATTGTTGCGCGGTCTCGATTGGCTGCGACGCCAACTGCACGAGCAGGCAGCGCAGCTGACGCAACGCATTAAATACGATGTCAATCTTCAGGTATATGAGAGCAAGAGAGACAGCAAGATGTACACTAACCTCACTTAACGGATATTTTCCAATTTCCAGTCCTGGCAGCAGCGCAGACGCGCGCTACTATCGAGCAGCAAGCTGGCGCAGGTGCATCGTCAGCGCTTTCGTCGACGTCATTGCAAGGTGAGTACAATTCCGCCATGTTTTTTCTCGCTCTCACTCTCTCTCTTTCGCTCTCCATATGCTACAGCTCTGGCCGCTGCCACAGGCGTCTGCTGACGTCACGCAAGCCAGGCCCAGCACTGCGCCGGCGGCCATCTTTGTTTTGCGTGGGCTCCAGCGTGAAGCAACTTGAATACTGCCCAGAAAAAAAAAACCTTCCACAAAGTGCCAAAACTATTTTTTTTTGCCTAAAAATAATTAAACACTTAAAATCATATGCTAATAATAGTTATAAATAGTATTAAGTCTATAGAAATTAATTTGTAAATGCATTTCGGCACACCTGCACATGTTTGTGTGGGTGTGTGTGTGTGTGAAACATATGCACAAGTGTGAATTTACCTTGAAATATGTGTGTACAAGTGTCCAATGAGCATCTAATTTTACTTTTACGCAATAACTTTATATTAAAATCACTGTTTATTAATTTAAGTAACGTTCACTTTAAGCAAATTGCACTTTGTAAAGCGAAGTATGCTTTTGCGCATGAGAAATTGCGTTGAACTGGCAGCTGATCGGCGTTATCGGCAATAATCGATAACTTAAGCGTAGCATTAATTAATATTCCAAATTATTTTATACATGTTGTGCAACAAATTTAAGAATAAAAAATAATTAATTTTTTTTTAATATTACTACTGCTAACAAACAATAAAAATACACACATAATTTAAATTGCGCCCCCCGCAAAATGAACTAGTATCGATACCAGTGTTGCTGGCTATTGTGAACTTTAATTGTTATTCACAGCTCGCCGCAGCAGCGATCCATTGGCGCGTAATCGATAGCATACGCACACACACTCACGAAATTGAATATGAAAAATTTAATTGTATAATTGCAGGCCAATCAGAAATAATAATACCATTTGTAATATCGCAACTTGGTGAGTGATTTAAAACGCGCTTTAAGGTGGATCACAGCGTGCAAGAGTGTGTGTGTGTGTGTGTGTGTGTGTGTGTGTGTGTGTGGTGACCGTGGTGGGGACGAACTTTGTGCGCACGACAGGCGAGGACGTTGCCAGAGTTGAGGTGAGTTGTTGTCGTTATTGTTGTTGTTTTTGTTGCTGTTGTTGTTTTTGTTGTTGGTATGTTGCAGAATCAGCTAACAGGCGACGCGCGGCTAACTGCCAACACGATGATGTATTGCAGCGCAGCAATAAGTAAACCACAAGAACCCTCCCACACACACACACACACAGGCACACAGACACACTCGATTACCAATACACTAACAGAGATTGCGACGTAGTTGCTGACATTGATGATTGCGGCTCGTTGACGTCGCCGTCGCCGTCGGCGTCAGCATCCTCCTCCTGCGTTTCCCTCTGCCCGGGAGAGGGGAAGCCATTGTTGCTGCTGGCGTCTGGAGACGTTCGAGAACGTGTGCTCATAATAATCCTATGAGCCCGAAAAAAAACCGCTACACACACACACACACACGCACGTACATGAATAAACATGTGTCGCCGTGTGTTGTAACGAAAAGTGTAAAATAAGCATCAATCATCGCTTATTCGAGTTGTCATCAATCACACACACATTGCACACACACACACGCCCAGGCGAGGAGGCTACGCTGCGTTGACAACGCAACAACAACAAAGAGAAGCAACAAGCAGCGCTCTGCTGCGCCTGGTGGTTAGTTTTTTTTCCGCACACCCCTGGCCCGGCCTTGCAAATTTGATGCAACCCCTTTTTGGGCCGCCGCCTCGTCCCCTAATCAGCTCGTCAAGTTATTAAATCATCAGGTTGCACGATCGAGCCGCAGGCGGTCGCGAGGAGGGAGCATCATGGACATCCACCATCCGCTGTCACATGTCTGTCAACAGTTCCCTTTGCCCAGCAGCGTAACCATATATATCCTAACCGGGCACATTGCGTGTGCGTGCGTCCAGGCACAATATAAAGATTTAATCAGCATTTATGTATATTTTTTTTCGTTTGTATGTTTCGGTTCCTGCCCTAAGCCTGCCCAGCGCCAGGCTCACCCTGCGTAGCACCAACTCAATTTTACGATTATAGAACTCAACGAGTTGTCAAACGCGAAGGCCTGCGTGAAGTGTTATGTTCTGCGACCTTGAGAGCGTTCAATGGGATTGTGATATACCCTGTAATTGCAGCCAGAAGGATTGTTGACTTGCATGGTAAGTGTGAGGGCATCTCAAAGCAGTTTTTAATCCATTATGTGTTTCTCCTCTTAGCAGGAATATGCGGAAGCTGTGCAACGCTTTAGAGGATCAAGAGCTGCTGCAGGCTACATAGAGTTCAAGGAGGACGATGAGCACATCTGCTGCTAGAACTGTGCTTGAATTAACAGTTGGAGTAGAAGTATCCAGCCTATCTGGCAGGCATTGCATGGGCTTTGGGGAGCAGCCCTGCTTCTCGCATCTTCCTGTTATGGTACAAATCTCTTGTAAACACTACTGCTGGCCCTGAAGGAGTTTCGCTCAGAAGGATCATGCAATTTAATTCTTATTGGATACATATTTCATCCTTATAGCTAGCTTAAGATTAACTCATCTCAGGAGAAACATTTTTCTATAAAACTGATCATATTAGAAATATTTCTTATTTGCTATAGATAGAATCTACTTTTCTAAAAAATGTATTTTAATTAAATTTATTTTTAATTCTAATTTATCAGTAGAGAGTTCAATATAATACTATAATTTAATAAATTGTAATACAATATAGTAATATATACACACACGGCTGATAGGCCTTATAGGGTGTAGTAAAATACAATATAGTATATAAATACATGAAAGAGAAGATAATAAATAGTATTATAATAGTTCGAAAGTCCTCTCTTAGAGATAGTATGTTCTGTTAAACAATTATTAATTTAAAACCATTTTTTAATTTATCAGTAGAGAGTTCAATATAATATTATATAAATACACGAAAGATATGTTTAATAAATTGTAATACAATATAATAATATATACATACACAGCTGATAAGCCTTATAGAGTGTAGTAAAATACAATATAGTATGTAAATACAGGAAAGATAAGATAATACATAATATTATTAATAGATTAAATATCCTCTCCTAAAGATAGTATGTTCTTTAAAACAATTGTTCTATTTAAAACCATTTTTTAATTTATCAGTGTAATAATAATTTATCAATGTAATACAATATAATAATATATGGATTCACGGCTGATAAGCCTTATAGAGTGTAGTACAATACAATAGAAAGATAAGATAATATATTGTATTATAATAGATTAAATATTCTCTCCTAAAGATAGTATGCTCTTTTAAGTAATTGTTCCATTTAAAAATCCTTTGTAGTATTATTAAACCATTTCGCTGGCATATTAAGAGCGCTTTTTCCGAACATGATGTGTCCACGCTGTAATCAGATCAAATTTCATGCTCGCCTCCAGTTAGTCCTACACAAATCATGGAAAATGGGATGCCAAATGCCACTTGTGTGTGTGTGTGTGTGTGTGTGTGTGTGTGTGTGTGTGCACAACTCCAAAACTCTAATCGCGGATAATGCTGGGTGTATAGAGCAGAAGGAGCTGATAAAAGGTTGACGGCGTAAATAATCGCAATTAAATGAAGCGTGATGGCAAATCAAAACAGCGTTGCGTGGCTGGAGGGGATTTTGGATGGGGGGAGGGGGGAGGGGGGGACCCATTGAAAAGGGTTTTAATTTCAATTTGAACAACAATCCTGTTATGCTAAAAAGGATCTAGTGTTTTTGTATAATTTGGCGAGCGGATCTGGCCCGGGATCCCGGGCGAGACAATCAAATAAAGTCACCGCGCGCCGCTTTAACATTTGTGGTTGCCGCAAGCGCAGGGACGGATATGGGGGCCCAAGTGATGGACATGGACGTGGGCGTCCTCGTACGGGTAACTCGATGCACACACACACACACACTCACACTCACATGGCGGGCACAAACTTGCAAAAGGCTGCAGGACATGTACACGAAATTAATTTGCAGCGAGAGAAGGGAACGATGTGGACGTGGACAAGCACGGTGTGGCGCACACGGCGGCGCTTTTAATCCAACATGATATCGCCCGCAAAATGCAAAAACTCAACGAGGGCCACTTGCAGGTTGCCCTTCACCCGACGCTACTGCTACTGCTCCTGCTCCTCCTCCTTCTCCTACTGCCTCTACTCCTTCTTTTGCCGGCTGCTGCAACAAAAATCAGAAAGCGGATTAAACGTATTCGTGAGAATTCGTCAACGATTTCACACCTGTTCGTCAGCAGCAGCAGCAGAAGCAGGAGCAGCGATGGGTCGAGCCGGGAGTTGGGTTGGTTGGGTGGCCTGGTGGGCATGGTCCACTGGCATAAAATGCCAATTAGAATTTCAAGTTCGCAGTCCGTTGGGCCGTGTGCAGCCATGGCCGACGCCCAAGGCGTCGAATACTCCCCCAGTCGACTTGCTCCCCCCTACCGTCTCCACTCTCCATCCTGCTCCTCCTCGTCCTTCGCATCTTCATCCCCTTCACTTCGCTGAACTTTTCGCAAACGCAAATTGTTTATCGCCTCCAGGGCACTTTATTAACTTTACGGCCGGGCGAGCCGGAGTCGTGCGCTCAGTTCAGTCCAGACCTGAGTGTGTCCGGCTTGGACTTTCGATTTTCATGTGTTTCATCAGTTCGATTTGGCTGTGCGTGTTGTTGCTGTCGTTGTTATACCCTGCATTAATTGATGTATATACAAAATTGCAATTTAAATTTTAAATTTGTTTACAAGTGCATCAAATATGGCTGCTCGCGTTATCGATAGTTCGATACTTTGTTGGAGCTTAGCTTAGCAGGGTTGCACTCCTTAGTAAAATATTAACATTTTATGTTATTTTACAGCATATCTGCAAATCGTGCAATTGCTTGATTTGCTCCCACTCTCTTTCTCTCTCGTCCCTTGGTCACCTTCGTGTGTTTTCACGGCCGACGCGCAACGCGGAAATGCACTCAAAATATTAAATGCTTCAGTAGTTTGCAATTATTGAGCAGCGCCGCCTTGTGCTTAATTCATAATGCGCTTGCAGGCCCCGGCCTGGCCATTCCCAGACAGCTGTCCAGCGGGCGCCCGCCCCCTCCTCCAGATTACACAGCTTGCCGTGGCCCTGGGCCTGTCCAAACTTCGGCAAAAGAACACGTATAACTTCATTTCTTATTTAAGAGTTACAGCTTTGCTCTTTTGTATAAAATGTTGTGACCTTAAAAATACATTTTATTGCAAAAGTCTCGATGGGATTTCGAAAGAATTAAATGAAATTAATTTTAACAAATGAAGTATCGATAGTCAGATGCAAGAATCGAGCAGCTCACCTGAACTGCAGTGCTCAAATGAGCTGTTGCTGTTACTCACATTAACAGCAGCCAACTTAATAAGTGTCTGATTGGAAGATCGCTGCAGTATCGCTGCATTAACAGCAGCTGTAGTGGCTCAGATGAACAGCTCCAAGCAAATTGCAGTCAAATGAACGATGCTAGATCAGTTCAATGGAACTGCAAAGATTCGTGAACTTTGCCGCGTGTTTTTTCGCTGTATACTAATTACCGCCATTTTGGCAAGCAGAAAAGTTTGTGCAAGTGTTTAACTAATTTGTGCAATATTTAACTACATATTTATGTAAGTATGTACATACATTATATTTCCTGTACGCTTTCTACTCTTATGCGGAAACTAGTTATTTCTAATGTTTGATTTTTTATGCAAAAATAAACAAACAAGCGACACACTCACACTCACACACACAGTGGACAAGCTGTAAAAGGAGCCAGGGTCATGTGTCTATGTCCATGTCAGAGTTGCTCTATCGCTCTCTTTGTGTGTGTGTGTGCGTGCGTGTGTGTGTGTGTGTGCGTGCGTCTGTGTCCTTTCAATGCCCGCTGTGTTGACTTCATAAATATGCCAAACGGACTCTATCAAAATAGTCGCCAGTGGTGGGCAAGGATTGCAGGGGGGAGAACGCAGGGCAGGGCAGGCTGCGGGCAAAAGCGCCGCCAGTTGAACATAAACTAAGCGAGTAAATTGAGACACGACGGACACGTGAGTTTGATAGATTGAAGGATATATAGGGAAGTGCACACACACACACACACACACACACACACACACAGGCGAGCTGGAGCCATAGAGCAAGCGCCTCCTGGACACATGCTGGGCCCAAGCGTCTGGGGCGTCTGCTTGCCTGGCCTGGCGTTGCGTCTTGTGTGCGTATTTCATTAACGTCGCCTTTGAAAATCCATTCATTTATCAAAAGCAAACTTCAAACACGCACTACGTGAGCGTGTGTGTGTGTCTGTGTGTGTGTGTGCGACAGATACTGCAACAATTTGCTGAGCATGTGTGTGTGTGAGTGTGCGTCGTGGTCGTAAAAACGTTGTGGCCAAAAGGGATCAATGAAGTATGCCTAAGAATCTGTCATTTATGACACATGACATACTTTACGAGCCCCCCCCCTCCCCTCCATCTCGCTACCCCCTGCTCCCCTGAGGCCTTGTTGTGTATAATAACAGCGGCGATAATAAAGATAAGCCAAGGCAAACGTGGCCCAAAATGCAATTGAAAGTTTTCTTGCCACTGACAACTTGACGACGACGACGACGACTTCGTCTCGTCTCAAGTAACTCCCTTGCTTTCTCTCTCTCTCTCTCACACACTCTCTAGCCTGTTGTATCGTATTTGTTACTCTCTCTCGAAATCAGCTCGTAAATCTCATAGACTCGACTCGACGGTTTATCAAAGTCGTTTGCCGTTTTGTGGCCTGTCTGTAATCCTTTTTGTTACCGGAACTTCGCAGTGCTGGGGACGGGGCGGGGTTTGTGCAATGAAATTTCGATTTATTTTTGAGAAAAAAAAAGAAAAACAAGAAATAAGAAAATTTTCACATTTGCATGCTAACGTTATGTATTAACAGTTACAATTCTTATACAAGTATAAATCCTAAGATAAGATATGAGTGTTGCAGGGGTTTTTTATGGAGGTTGTTCTACTTCTACAAAAAAAAAAAAAAATTAAATAAATATCTCTATCTCATACAAATGTTTCACATAACTTGCCAAAGTACAATTAATTTGAATAATTTCGGCTTGAAAATATAGTTATACTACTTGGAAATGATATAAGTGTATTTTAGAGGGTTATATGTGAGTTAAAATATTTAAAAAATATTTAAAATACATTGAGTAATAGCAGAAAATTCAAATAACTCGCTTAAGCTGCAAGTAAATACAATTGTTTCGAATGATTTGTACTTTACATATACCAAAAACACTTGTTTCTGAATTTCTTTTTTTGTTTTATAAACAATATCATAAATCAAATGATTTATACAACTCACAAGTAATGAAAATAATTCAAGAAATTAAAATACTTAATAGAAACCATAAGTTTATTGTTGATTTTTTTTTTAATTAAAAAAAAATGTTCTATTAGCCTGCGAGCTAGGCCTTTCTTACTATATAAATGATTCAAATGCATTTGAGGTTGCAAATGCACTTGAAAGACACTTAAAAAGCCGCAAAGATTGCTATCTATCACTCTGTAATCACAATCTGTCTCGCTCTCTCTCGCTCTCTCTCTCTCTGGCAATCGAAAAATACTTAGCATCTACGTCAAATGTCACTAAATAATGCAAAGAACCAATTACCGAGCACCACGCGAATCCGAGTGATCCACTTGCACTCGTTTTTCCTGCTGCTGCTGCTGCTGCTCTGCTGCTGCTCTGTACCGCGGGCTATGCCGGAAAGTATGCCACATAAAATCGAACACGGCCATCATCGAAACCGAAACAAAAGCAAAAGCAGCAGAAGTAGCAGCAATGGCAATGGCAACGGGGCAAAAGCAAACGCATTAAAAGCAACTTAATAATTCAGATCGAAATCACCAATCAGCACAGCTGACATGTTGACAAACGACGCCGCCAACGCCATCACCAGCGCTATCGACGCGACGCGACGCGATGCGACGACGACGACTCAGTCGACGACTCGCTTTGCGTCGCGTATATACTATATATATGGATGAGTATCGAGGATAAGGATGTGGTTGAGGATGAGGACAAGAGATTTACATTTTCAAAATCGAATAGCGACATAAGCCACCGCAAAGCAAAAGACACGCAACCGCAACCATAATGAAATCCATGATAAACAAGATAAACGAACACAAAAGCACACCGACACACACACACACATACACACACACACACACACACAGCAGAGGCATAAAGTATAGTGTAGTGGAGTATTTAGCTTTTTCTAGGCATTTGGAGCAGAAAAAAGTCATACGAGTTATACAAGTAATTTGTTTGAAGCGAGTCATTCGAATCATTTGAATTAATTTACACTTGTTTTGGCTATTTGTGCGTTATCTAGGGCTTAGTCTAATATCTAATATCTACAACATTTGGGGCTTTGGAATCATTTGAATCATTCAAATAAATCTATAAGTAAATGAATCACTCGAAATATTTGGAACTTTTTTAGTTATTTAAATTATTTTTTCAAGCCTTTGAAAATAATAACTTATAAATATTTAAGACTTTTTTACAAATTTGCTCTGATTTCAAAAAGCTTTAAATTAAATCAATAAGTAATACGAATCATTCGAAACACTTGGAACTATTTTGGGTATTTAAACTATTTGTAAATAATTTTTTCAAGCCTTTTAAAATCATAACTTATAAATAATTTGGACTTTCTACAAGTTTATTGTGATATCAACTCGTAAGTTTGTAAATAATTCAAATCATTTGAATTATTTAAAACAGTTTCTGAGACTTAACTGACATTTGAAGCATTTGCAAGTATTTGTTGTCTCTGTTTTCTAATCTAAAGTATTTTAGATGTTTCTAATTTGAGAGTAACTCAAATTATTTGTGTAACTCTCAGCATTGAAGTCTTATGACTTGTCTTGTCTGCCAGCTGATATACCCTTACTCTGTTTAGGGTATTGCAAAATGAGCAACAGCTCAGCGCGTTGCCTTTGCGACACAGGCCCCCCAATATATTTATATCTATTTCAGTTGCTGTTTTGGCACAACAGGCAAGTTAACCACCACCACAGGCGGAAGAAGCCGTCGCCGTCGCCGTCGCCGTCGCCGTGTGCCACTGTCTGACCCACTCTCCAGGCACCCTCTCTCTCTCTCTCTCTCTCTCTCTCTCTCTCTTTCGCTCTTCCTGCTGCGGCTCATCTTGGTCGTTGTCAACGTTGTCTTCGATGTCTTCGTTTGCAATCAATGAAAGATTTATGACAACACATACACACACACACACACACCGCACACCCACAAAGACACCCGGATCGATTGTGGCATAGAAAGAGAGCGAGAGCGAGAGAGAGAGAGAGAGAGAGAGCGCGCTGCCTTCTTTTTTATGTCACATCATTATTTTTATTATGACGCTGCCGGCGGCGGCATCAGCTATGGTATCGACGGCCCGTTATTTGAGAGTGATTAGTGACTAAAAATGACAACAATAATAATTGCATTTGTGTGTGTGTGTGTGTGTGTGTGTGTGTGTGTGTGTGTGTGTGTGTGTGTGTGTGTGTGTGTGTGTGTGTGTGTGTGTGTGTGTGTGTGTGTGTGCTGTCTCCATCTCTTTCACTCCCCTACTACTATGCTGAGCAACATGAGCGATGGATGGCCCCGTCCAAGTCATTCGATATGATTCGCAAATAAGTACGAATATTTGTTATTATTCACAGCGTTGCTGTAGAAATTTTCCAAGAAAAACTGATTGGGTCTCACACACACACACACACGCGCTAAAATGGCACAATAGATGGCGCCACTAGTCAAGTGTAGGGTATCAAAAAACGCTGAAATGTAGGCTTTCAATGGAGTCTTTTATTAAGCTTTGCTTAGCTGGAGTTTTGGGAGAAAAAAAAATGCAGGAAATAAAATAAGTTTGCCTTGATCTCACTTGAGAGTTTTTCCATACCGTCTATAAGTTTTCCCCTTCATAGTGCATTTTAAAGTTCCTAAACCGCATCGTGCATAGTCTTCTCTTGCCCTTTGTGTTGCGGTAACATTAGCTAATCTATGGACAATGCGTTGAAAATGATCTTAACTGTAACTGTATCAACGCGTTATTTAGTTCAGCTCTTTCACAGTCTCTGTCTCTCTCTCTCTCCCTCTGTCTATCTCCTTTTCTCTCTCGTCAAATGTTGTTTGGCAAAGGAAACTCTTAAGCCATTTGCGCTCAACTTGGGAATTTTCGGGTGCGTGTGTGTGTGGGTGTTGTCTCTTTTGCGTGTGTGTGTGTGTGTGTGTGTGTGTGTCTGCGTGTTGCAGCTACTAACTCACATTTGACACTAAATGCATTTGTAGACTTTTAACCCCCCTTTGGCCCCTTCGCCCCCTTTTCACACACACACACACACACACACATCGGTACGCCCCTCTTTGGGAAAATTTGCGTTGCGCCCCTCGTTTGTCGCCATCGCCAACGTTGTAAGTGAAATCTTTCAGTGCGTGTAAAATACCGTTGCCTCGGTTTTTGGATGCCACGCCCACACACTTGCCCGTCCAGCAGTGAAGGCAACAACAACAACAACAGCAGCGCAAAACAAGTTAGAAAAGGCAGTGTATTGCACTGTTAGATACCCTGTAAGGCAGTTAGGGAGTTTCTCTGCATTTTTGCACTTGCTATATTATTTTGGATATTTTTTTATTTTATATACACATTATATAACTAGTTATATTATTTTAAAACTGCAATTTAAAAGTTAAAATCTGTTATATTAAGCAAATTTGTGTGTATTACAAAAACTAACCAAGATTGTTTTATGGTACTGATATATAACAGTAGTTAATATACTTAGAAGCGCATATGGCAAATTTCAGAACTCTAGCTCCTTTAGTTCCCGAGTTCTCATAGTTAGTTTTTAGTCAACGTTGGCTTATTGCAAGTAATGCGAAATTTTTCTATGTATTTCATGCATGTATCTCACCCAATGCCATGCCCATTTTTACTGGGTATCACTGAAACGAGTTGGACAACAATGAAATGCTTTTAGCATCGGAGCTGCTGCTGGCTGCGACGAGCAGCAGCACCAAGCGAAATTAAGTTAACAACACAGAAAAAAGTTTTGTGCACTGTTTTTATTGAAAATTGAGTTAAAAAACTGAAAGTGTCGACGAGTCGTCGTTGTATTTTATTTAGTCGGTTCTACTTGTGTTCCTCTTGTTGTTGCCCAAGCTATTGTTGTGTTTTGCCAAATGCAGACCCCCTCAACTCTGTCTCATATTTTGTAGGCGTTACATGTCGTCTCCCCCCACCACCAAACTCACCCTTCCAAAAAAAAATAAAAAATATAATATGGTAGACTATACAATTTTCGTGCACATCCCTTGCATGTAAATCAAATTAAGCATGGTATAGGGTATTTTTCAGTTGCTTTTGTAGCTTATTATAAATTGTGTTTAATCATTTGAGATGAAATACAAAAAATCTAACAACTTTTTTGTTGTTTATATGGGAAAATAAATGAGAACTTTACAAGCTAAATTTGGCTTGTTTTTTCAGCAGAGTTTGGAGTGTAGTTAATGTGATTAGGCGAGAGCGCCAAAATTAGACGCAGCTGTGTTAGAAAGAGTGAGAGAAAGAGCAAGAAAGAGAGAGAGAGAGAGAGAGAAATATGTTAGGGGCGTAGGTGCTCGAGGAATCTCAATAAAAGTTGTTGAAAGGGCAACAGACGCGGCCAAATCAGCGCAGAGATCACACACAGACTGTCTGTGTGGGAGTGTGTGTGTGAGAGTGAAGGTGTCTCTGTGTGTGTGTGTGTGTGTGTGCGAGCATAAAATTTATAAATTATTGAATCTATGAAAATATGAACATCACGTACGCGACATCGCGCTCAGCTCCAGTTTCTTTTGCCAGGATGAACTACACACACCACACACACACTACACATACACGTACAAGACAATCGCACAAAACGAACTTACAGTTATGCACAAAAAGTGTGTGTGTGCGAGTGTGTGTGTGTGTGTGTGTGTGCGTACGTCAGAATATGCACAGAATTTCATTACGCTCGTCGTTCGTTTTTATAAATAAGTTGGCATCCCCATCGGCCCAACAGCAGTCGTTCTCTCTCTCTCTCTCTCTCAGTTTATTTGTTTGTTTGTTTGTTTGTTGTTTGTCGAAGTTTGTTCATCTGTTTCGTCGTCGTCGTCGTCGTCGTCACCGTCGCGTTCGACGTGCTCAACGTTATTGGCGGCTTGTGGCTCTTGGCCTCATCGAACTCCTTGGGCCAACAACAACAAGACACACACAGCAGAAAGGGCAGAGCAGGGCAGCAGGGTAGGGTAGGGTTGGGTAGGGTATCTCAACGTATCTTCCATATGGCATACCCCATTCGCACACAACATCACAGCGACTGCGGCGGGGCAATAACGGTGCCAACTAGAAAACTTTTCTAATAATTCGTTTGATGAATTTCTATTTCAACGGCAAAAAAAAAAAAAATAGAAACCCTGATAGACTTGCATATACGCTGTTTAAAGATATATCTACAGGTCTGGGCATAATAGGGCTCCTTCAAAAACTGCCCAAGAATATTATAAAGAATATATATATTATAAAACATAATAAGCTAACTTACACACATCAAAAATTTCAGAACTCTAGACTTAGTTGTGTTAGCAATTATTATATTTTATTTTTAATTATATACATATATGGTGTTTTCTTGGGAATATTTCTTTGACGCAACCAACGCATTATATTATTTGCGTGTACCGTTCATTGAATAAATCTGAAAAATCGTATATATATATATTATATATTATACATTATGGATCATCGTTACTTACCTCTATGCCTCTCAAAACCGGTATGTTACCGGCCTCTACGCGTAGAAGTGTATTGTATGGTATATGTAAAGAACACGATAGGGCATTGTACGGTAATCATCCATTGTATTTTGAGTTTTATTTTTATATGCTAGTATATGCTACGCATTCTAAATAGAGGAGAGAAATTAATCAGATTTAAAAGTATTATACAAATCTCTACTAGGACGGACTCACCAGTGTTGAATAATAAACTAAGTGTATGCACTTGATACTTGATACTTGAGAGAAGTTTATGAAAATCGAATTAGGTTGTATTGTAGGGTACTGCACTTAACCAAAAAAAAAAAAAAAATAACAGTGGGTCCCGTGCTCCGTTCGGGCCAGAGTGGGCGCAACGAATATTTGACAATTGCTGCTAATGTCTTGTTTTTTCCTTTTTTTTTTCTATATAGATACAACATTTTGATTATACTTCACACGATTCTTGGCAACTTAAAAGGACGCCAACTCAGCCGTCCACATGACAAGGACGTGGTACCGTTTTTCTAAAAAAAAAAATACATATTCTAAATAAACTATAATATGGAACAGTTGTGATCATTAAACTATACCTAAGTATATATCGATCGGGACCGATTGAATTAATAATGCACAACAATGCACATGCTGAAACGAAAAAAAAGAGAGAAGAAAAAATATGTATAAAGATCAAGAGAGTTCCTAAGTAATGGTACTTACCGTATTATAAGCCATAAGAAGGTGATTTTTTTTTATGTGATATGTATTTTTGTTTAAAATGGTTTACAGGACGCAAACCTCATACCATAGGTTGCCGTGCCCAACACCTGATAGAATGGTACCGTCTCTTGACATATTGAGTAGGTGAAGTCTCACCCAAATATATAATAATTGTCAGCGCAAGCAGAATGTGATCTAATATAATCTATCTTGAGTGAAAAAAAGTGAAAATAATGTCATTAATGAAACTTACCCACAAATAGTGTTTTTTTATTGGAGTCCACGTAGTTCTAAAGTTGAGGAAATTAAATTGGTAAGTGAAGATATATTATTATTATTATTATGTCTTCAATTCATGAAGGCAGATGGAGCTAGCTTTTATAATAGCAGAGATCTAGGAGTTCATACAGACAAACATGGCTATATCGACTCAGCTATAGCTATATGTTATTTTTGGGCTCAGAAACGGTCTAGCCCAAATTTATAATATACGGGCGTACTGTAGATCTCTCCCCGAAACTTACGAAGTTATAGTAGACGAGCTTAAAAAGGATTTTAGAATTTTCAAGTTGAAATAAAATACGAAGTCAATATAACTCGGCAACGTTGAATTTTTTTTTTTCGTTGTGTGAATTGTTTTTTTTTTCGAAAGGAAGAAAAAAACTAAAAAAAAAAAAAAAAAATGAATAAAATAATAAAAAAAAAATAAAATTAAACAACAAATTTGGAAAAAACTACAAATTTTAGATCTGTTTCCCACGAGAACAAAAAACAAACTGTATGAGTTTTGTTTAGATGGGAATTAGCTTCTGGGGTTTTAAGTTTAAATTTGATTTCATTGCGGTGGCCTACTTCAATTTCAGAAAATTTCCCGAAATGAGGTGTAGAAAAGTCACAGAGAGAGAGAGAGAGAGAGACAGAGAGAGGGATGTGTGTGTGTGTGTGTGTAATGGAATGCAGTTGGGTTTGTTTGTCCTTTACCTGATTATGAACATATGCAATAAATAAATATGAATTATGCGCATTATTTCGCATGGCTGTATAACTTTGAGATGCACACACACACACACACGCAAAGCTGGCAAATTCCACTATATATCTCTCTCTCTCTCTCCCTCTGCATCTGTCCCTCTGCAGCTCTGCATGTTTGCATGATGCCGAGGCGCCTGATGCAAGCTTCCTTTCTCCCTCCCCACTCTGCTATCTCTTTCTCCCATCTTCCACTCGTATCCTTAATCTATTTAATTCAACCAAGCAACCGTGCCAGCTGTTTGTGTGTGAGTGTGTGTGTTTGTGTGTGTGCGTTGCCTCGCCTCGCTTTGGCATTATCAACTCATAAATATTTATTGAATTTTAAGAAATTTTCAAAAAATGGTTTCCAGACCAGACCAGTCCAGTCCAGTCCAGCCCAATCGACCCAATCTCTAGCGACTTGGGCCATCAACACATATCCGTCATCGATTCTACTTCTTAGCAACGTTATGCATCCCTTTCTTTCTCTCTCTCTCCTCTATCTCTCTCTCTCTCTCTCGTTCGCTGTTGCGTTTGCATTCTCTTATTTGGATTATAATTTTTTCCATTTCACATATGAATGCGTTCGCTGGCTTGGCTGGCCTCTGTCTCGCCTCTTCTTTCTCCTTCTTCTCTTCGGTTTCTGCTCTGTCGTCTGGCTGTCCACTTGTCAATTACCATTTTCGTTTTCATTTCCCCCCAGAAACAGTGGAAAAGCCAACGCAATCCTTTCCGGCATTCGACGTATTCGCGCTGCGCCCTGCGCAAATCACAAATCGTATTAGAAATGGCCTGATAGCCTGAAGAGCTTTAAAATTAGTTCGTTATACGGGTACTTTATAAAATATTTAATTTTTAAAGTGTAGAATAACTAAAGGTGTCTAGACATAAAAAATATTTCATTCCGCTTGAAGATCGGTTGATTTTTAAGAAATTTATGGTCAGAGGAAAATGGGGTTAGCAGTGCTCTAGAGGGTCTTACATGTCAAATTTTTGGTCCATTTTGACATGAATTTTGGCCAAAATTTAAGTATCCTCCAAAACACTTTTAAACACTTGCTTAGTACTAATATTGAGCTCCTAAATCGATTAAAACTAAAAACTCGCGATTTAAAATTTTGAAAAAAAAAATTGTTCTGAAAAATCATAGGGGGACCCTTACCTAAAAATTTCGGAAAAGTTGAAAAATTTCAAAACTTCTATATTTTAATTTGTTAAGAATAAAATCATTAAGGAGGTCAAAACATAAACAAAATGTCATTCCGCTTGAAAATATATTGATTTTTAAGAAAGTTATGATGTCTGAAAGTGAGCGTGGGAGACCCTACGAGGGTCTTACAAGTCAAATTTTTAGGAGACTCAGAGATGATTTTTAGCCAAAAATTAAGTATCCTCCAAAACATTTTTAAACACTTGTTTAGTACTAATTTTAAGTTTCTTAATCGATTAAAACTAAAAACTCGCGATTTAAAATTTTGAAAAAAAAATTTTTCTGAAAAATCATAGGGGGGGACCCTTACCTAAAAATTTCGAAAAAGTTGAAAAATTTTAAAACTTCTATATTTTAATTTGTTAAGACTAAAATCATTAAGGAGGTCAAAACATAAACAAAATGTCATTCCGCTTGAAAATATGATGATTTTTAAGAAAGTTATGATGTCTGAAAGTGAGCGTGGGAGACCCTACGATGGTCTTACATGTCAAATTTTTAGGAGACTCAGAGATGATTTTTAGCTAAAAATATAGTATCCTCCAAAACACTTTTAAACACTCGTTTAGTACTAATTTTGAGTTCCATAATCGATTTAAGCTAAAAACTCGCGATTTAAAATTTTGAAAAAAAAATTTTTTCTGAAAAATCATAGGGGGGACCATTACCTAAATATTGCGAAAAATGCACTATCAACCAAAAATTTTTCGAACTTGTTTTTTGATGCAGAATCAATCCTGAGGTCGAACCATGATGAAAAATTACATTTCAAAGGAATATCCAATGATTTTTTGCAGAGCTATGATTATCGGAAGTATGGGGGTGTCAAAGAAGATTGTCGGTTTGTAATGATTATCAGAGTATAGGGACAATGCGTAGAAGTAAATACGCAACACACTTAACCTATGTATATGTATCTAACGGTATTTACAGTTATGCCATCTCTTCAAATGGACATGGAGGAGCTACGTATAGGAGCTGCGGTGCTGGTCAGGGATCATCCCTGTAAATAACAGAACATTGCTTAGCAACAAAAGGACCAATTGGCCGCGCAGCAACACTTGAGTTCGATGGCAGCGGATTAAGTGGCGGATGAAGAGGCAGAGAGAGAGAGAGAGAGAGAGAGAGGAGAGAGAGAGATAGGGCAGCACGAAGGAACTTACAAAGCAAGAGGCTGACTGGGTAGATGGGTGTCTCTCTCTCTCTCTCTCTCTCTCTGGTCTTGAATGCGCTGACAATTGGGGACAACTCTGAACACCTTATGTTGTAATTATCAAATGAACTTTGACCAAGGTACGCGACCAATGTGCTCTTTGCCATTTTAATCGCATTAAATACTCACATTACTAGTAGAACGATGGTGGGATCCCTCCTATAGCCTGTATGGTACCTACCCCATCAACTACCCAGCTTCCAGAGTTTCCACACACACACACGTAGTATACAATTGCCACGCCCATTTACCCGCAAAATGCAAAATTAACTTGTTGATGTGACGGTGTGTGCGCTTGGTTACCGCTAAGGGACGCGAAGGAATAGATAGTAGGGAGGGGGTTACGGGAAGGTAGAGATGAGATAGTCAACAAGGGGGGGAGGTAGAGAGTTTGAAAATCGTTTCGTGTTCGAATCTTATTAGTGGTTTATAATTACAATTGTATACAGGCCAATTACGTTACGAGACAAAGCGTATGCCAACCACACACACATACGCAGGTGTGTGTGTGCGTGTGTGTGTGTGTGTGTTGCTAATTAACCAACGTCAGAACTGGCCGTTAAGTGCTGCCTGTGTGCGTGTTGCAAGCATCTCGATAATGATGTTCATTTCGTAAGCAAATCTCATAACAGACACAACTGTCCCAACCCCATCACACACACACACACACACACACACACACACAGACCCACACCCGCTCTCGCATAATCATAGAGACAGCAATTTATGCATATGTATTTGTATCTGTATTTGTATTTGTTGCATAAGTTAGCGCACATACAACTAAACTATAACCAAAGCAACCAAACTTCTCAACTGACCCCACCTCCAACTGCTGCTGCTACTTCCACTCTCCAAAGGGAGTAGGTAATAGAACATCAGCGGGGAGGGGTTTAGGGAAGTGGGGGGGTAGGAAGCCATGGGGGTTGAGGGTGAGGTTGGGCAGCGGCGGGGCATAGCTGCCACTTGACTGCCGCTATCCAAAGTGTGTTTTGTAATTGAATCCACGTCTGAAATCCGTCTGTGGTCGATAATTTCATTTTAGGCCCCATTTTGAATACAAATTACAGCTGTTGGGACACGCGTATACACGGACACACACTCACACTCACACTCACACTCATGCGGAGTGCAGAGTGCCCTGAGCACGTCCCATTGCAACCGCCAACCAAGCTGAGCTCACTCCCTCACCCACTCCCACTTCCATTCTCTCTCTCCCTCTCTGTCATTGTTCCCAGCAAGTTGCATTCGCTGCGGAAATTAGAACGAGTTGCCATCATCGCTTGGCAGATTGATCAGTCGCACAGCGGATTGATGGTTGCATAACTGTTCTGTAGCTACATAGATGTGTATATGCCTAGTACCAATACCAATACATCCAGTTTCAGGATTAATTCCCTTCTAATTGAGATTTGAATAACATTATTGGCATTTGTTCTATTTTTTATATTTTCCTGGGTTTTTTAGTCACAGTTTAGCTAGACTTTCTTGCTAAGGTTCAGGCAGACATTCTTACTATGGTTTAGCTTAGCTTCGATAAAGCTAGATTTTTTTATTACGATTTAGCTAAGCTTTGCAGGCCTAGGATAAGCTTATCTACGGTTTGGCTAGACTTTCTTACAACGGTTTAGCTAGACTTTTTTTACTACGGTTTAGCTAGACTGTCTTACTACGGTTTAGCTAGACTTTCTTTCTACGGTTTTGTCATACTTTCTAAACTGCTGTTCAGTTTTACTTTACATAAGGTGTAGCTAGACTTCCTTTGCTACGGTTTAGCTAGACTTTTTTAGCTGCGGTTAAGCTAGACTTTTTCACTACGATTTGGCTCAACTTATTAGCGTATTAGCTTTCACTTCAGCCATTGTTTTCTTTTGCTTTATTTACCTTTAGCGGCCTCTTTACCACGGTTGGACTAGACCTTTAGCTTATTTTAGGCAACTTCAGCAAAAAGGCTCACTTCCCTCATCGCTAGAGTTTAGCTAGACCTTTGATTCAGCTTCGTAGAGTTGCCTTTCCAACCTGTTACCGTAAAATTGTAAAATTGCCTAACATAAAGGAAGCATTCCCTGCCTTGAGACTTTCCGAAAATTGCAAAAAACATATTTATATGCGCTCTGGCTTATGGCACAATGTGTGCTACCCGTATAACAAAGAGGGTAGCTATAAAACATCCTTCGTATGTTAACATAAAAAAAATTTACGAAACGCATGCGTCAAAAACAAAAGAGCACTTAACAGTGGAAAAGAGCGTGAGAGAGAAAGAGAGAGAGGGAAAAAAGTGCTCGGAACTGCAAACTGTAAATGGAAATTGATTGTGCTGTTAGCGGAAAGTGACGCTAATCAAATGCTGTCGTGATTTATGTTACAGCCAGAAGAGAGTAAAAGAGAAAATGCAAATAAAAGAGAGTCCTAAGGGTTGCAACTCTTATACGCAGGGTGCGTGTCTCCACTAAGTAAAACCATAAGGCAGCAGTATATTTCAAGCTAAAAGGCAGTCAATAAGATAATACATGAAAAAAGGCTAGAAACATAAGTTTTTGTACTTATTTATCAGTTAATATTTTAACTGTTATACACGCTAGTATAACAGCTACTTAAACTGTTATAAGCGCTGGTGTTACAGCTGTTATACACGCATCTGTTTTACAGCAAAAGAGCATGAATCTCATTTTTAAGAGCAATCAGCGCGCTCTTTAGCGGTTTTTAACATCAACATTAACAGTTGACTGCAGCTTAAACTGTTACATAACTGATATAATGCGGCTAACGGAGCAGGCTAACAGGATATTGGCGAGCGAACGCTGAGAGAGCTGCTAGCTACATGGGCTAAGTAATATAACCGATGCTTTTCAATTGTTCCAAAAATTAATGAAACAAAACATTAAAAATAAAATTTGCTACTACACTCTCATGCACTTGATTACCTGTTAAAAGGAAGAGTTAAAACCCCCATTTGCTCTGAAATATTATAATCGAAACTTACTGAGCGCATCGAAAGCCAAAAACTTGTTGAATATGTCTAAAGTCGTCGTTGGGGTTTGCCTGCCGTACAGCGTTATTTTCCCGTCAAATCTGGCTTTTTTTTTTAAACACAAAATGACAAATTGCTGAAAACGGAATAATTTGGATATTTTTCAAAGTAAAGTTTACTTTTAAAGAACTATCAACATTTTCCTATGAAAATTTACTAAAATTGCATTCATTAACGTTAATTTTCAAATAAATTGATACAGTTTTATTTAAAGAGCTTGTAAGTTTAGGTATTTTATATAAATTCTTTAGCTCTCTTGGCAAATAATTATTTAGCTTTATTTTTGCATAGCTGACAGTTTTTTTTTTGTTTTTGTTCTCAAATCTGGGCAGAACTGCTATCGTCTATGAACACCCATCTTTCCTCACTCAGCTCTCTCCCTCTCTCTGCTTTCGTTTAGAAATTCAATATCTACGTGTAGTCTGTGCGTGTGTGTGTGTGTGTATGTGTGTGTGTGTTGGTGTGTGTGGTAGTTGTGCTTCGCCTGCCTGAGCGCCTAAAAAGCAGACATAATTAGTTTACGCCGAGATTTTTGCGTCTCTTATGGCGCAACACATTGGCTTTTGCCTCTGACTTTGGCCACGCCTCCAGCAGCAACAGCCTCCCACACTTTCTTCCTGGCGACACTGTGCAGAAACCAAAATTTATTAAAGTCTTTACAATCATTTTGAGTTCACAACCCACAACTATATACTCTAGACCATAAAATCTGTCGAAAGGGTGATAAAATATAATCTAATAAACCGTTGCGAAATATCCTCTTTGGCTTTATTGGGTGGGTTTTTTTTTTTCCTTCTTTTCGTTTACCGAGAAGAAACTCTAAAATGAACTTGCTGTATTTCCATTTTGGAATGTCTTTTATCTTGTTTCTTATCGCTAGATTACTTATTTATAGACTAAGAAGTATTATGGCTTATGTCATGTCTTTGTTTACATCTTATCGAGCTGCTCCTTATGCAGTAGAACATCTGCTAACCCAGACTGACAGTAAGTGTCATATTGATAGACATATATTTTAGGTATGCATATGTGTTGGATGATGGGTGAAATAGGGAAATAAATATGGGAAATCAAAATATGTGTTTGACTTTTTATACATGTGTATATGACACACCTGAGCATATGTTTTGCCTGTTTTATTGGGCAAGTATGACTATATGGCAACCTGTTGATAAAGCATAAGTATAAATATTTCGTCGGGCACTTGTGCGTCAGACGGTATGGTAAAATTAGAGCTTGTTAAACATAGGTATGACAATGTATGGCATGATATATTAACCTGTTGATAATATGTTAATATAAACGTTAAATCTAACACTTGCTCCTCAGACATATGACCAATAAAGTTCGTATTATAAAGTTTTTAAGCAAGTATGATGATATATATGACGTTGTATTTAATCTGACAATAGTACCTAATACGTATGACACAATTGAATGTTCTTGTATGAAGTTTGATGAATATATTTACCATTAAACATACAACTTTTTAATATGACAACTTTCGGACATATGTATGACACAGCAAAAGGTTTGAATATGACGCTCTGCGAATTGTAGAACTGAACTGAACGATTTTTAACGCTTGAATATGGCAATTTATAATCAAGGCATATATAAAATGGAAAAGTTTTTGATATGGCAACAGTTTGCCATACATATGGCACAGTTCAAGTTGCGAATAGGATGCCCAATTAATTGTGGATTGTTTGAAATGTGTATTAAAATCATGAAACTCTCATATGTATAAGGCACTTGCTTTGTTTATAAAGTTTCTTATACAGTCGGTTACATTTAAAAAAAAAGGTCCTACAAAGGGTTCAGCTTTAGTCTGTCTGTTGTTTTTAGTTTCAATTTTTTTACTTTCTGCTCTTCTGTCTCAAATTCTTTTGCGTAATTCTCTCAAATTTCAGCTAGATTTATTAGGCTCAATAATTGTGAAGAATGTGTGCACGAAAAACTGTTCACATTTGGCTCCTAACAGTTGCCATATAAATCATTCATTTGCATGTACCTCTTCCCCGCCCCTACCCAGGACCCTATTGCTCTAGCGCTTTCTTGGCCTCTTTGCTGCCTCTTCCTGCCTCTATTCTTTGGCCTCTTTGCTGCCTCTTCCTGCCTCTTTGCTATGCTATGCTTTGCTGCCTTATCCTGTGCGTTATTGATGTACATTAAGAAAAGTGCTAAAATATTAAAGCTAATTGTATGCAAGATATGATTTTTATTCAAAACGTGCGAGGTCTCTTTTACTATGTGTGTGTTGGTGTGTGTGCGTGTGTATGGTTGTGTGTGTGAGTGTGGGTGGTTGGAAAAATCAAAATTTTACGCTCGGCTACACATTCCTAAAGGCTGCACAAAGTTACAGGCAAACGCGAGCGGGACGAGGACGAGCAGCAGCCAAGGGTCGCATTGGGTTGAAGGTTGGGGGGGCGTGGAGCAGGATGTGGCGGATGAGTAGGAAGTAGCAGTGGGAGCGGGGTAGGGAGGCGGGGAAGAGGTGTAGTGGTGTAGCAGGAACGGGGTGTAGTGGTGTGTGTGTGTATCTATGTATATGCGCTTAAGTGCGTGTTTATGGCGCAATAAAACAGACCCTAACAGGCTTGCACACACTCTTGCACACACACACACACTGCCGCACACACACTCGCACACTCTCTCCAGCGCACAGTGGCTGCTGCAGCCAGCCAAATGAAGCAACCGAACGAGCCCCAAAAAGCAGCCACAAACCGTACCGAACTCAGACACGAGCCAAAAAGAGCAGCTAGAGTCTGGCTCCCTTCCACTCCCACTCCTACTCCCTCTTCCTCTCTCTCTGTTCCTCTGCCCGTCTGGCAGCCAGCATCTTTGGCTGTGTCTTTCCGCTTGTCTGCGGCGCATTTATGACTTCCATACACACAGAGAAAGAGAGGGAGGGAGCGAGAGAGAGAGTCATATGTAGCCTGTGCATAGCCTGCATATAGGCGCATAGACATATGTCTTATCACACACACCCACACACACACATACAGAGGGTAGAGGAAGAGTGGAAGAAAGAGTGAGAAAGAGAGAGAGAGAGGGAGTGGGGTAGAGGCAGGCAACGCTCCAGTCTGCTGTCAAATGCCATACTAAACCGATAATCCAATCATAAGTTATAGTCAAATGAGTTTGCTCTTCAATAAATTTTCGCCTACATCTTATTTTGTATACCCTACACTGTCGATTTGTTTTGCCACACTGCATATCGATAGTTGGTGTCATCGATTGTTTTTGGGGTTTACATGAGATGCAATTGAAATACTTGTTTATATCGATATATCCAAAAGGATAGGATAGGACACTGCTTGAATATTGATTACACAAATTATTTGTCATTCGTTATATATCTGTTATAGACTGTAGATAAACCGATTAATCGATAGTGCTGCTAGTACCATCGAATTTGTCAACTTTGCAGTTAGTAAAAAAGAAAACTTGGATTATTTTTATTTGCATAATATTTTAATTTTTCGATAAATCGCTTTTTGTAATAATCGATTAGAATGAAACATCATAATAACTTTACGATAAATTGAAAATTTTTTAAATGTTTTTTCTAATTTAATGTTTTTATTTGTACGTCATTATTTTCACATATAAAACAAAATTTCTTTTACAAAAGTATAAAGATTTGTCTAGAAATCGATTAAATCGATTAATCGATAATCTCCTAAAGTTGAGCTTATGCTGCCCCTTAATGTATTTTGACACTAAAGCTTGTGATTTGATGAGTTTTAGTTAATTTATCTTTTTCAATTTCTTTTCTTAAATTGTAGAGCATTGGAAGTGCTACCTAGCCGTGCGTAAATAAATTCCTTTGCTCTTTACGATTTTCCTGTTTCGATTTCTTTGATTTCGTTATATGAAAATGTTTTGTCAGTTCAGTTGAGTTGAATTGGGTTGTGTGTGCCTGATCGCAGGATCCCATTTGCACTTTGCCCTTGGTGGCGGTGACGGTGTTGATGGCGACGACAATGATGATAGTATGATACGTTTCGTATGGCACGAAACCAATTAGCCAGGCAGCTGACATTAGACGGGGTCGAGAGTGTTGCGAATTTGTCGGCTACTCAAATTTAACGCACTGTGCAGCGTGTGCAACGTGTGCAACGTGTGTGCACCGTGTGCCACGTGCAACACAACACGGATGAAACAACTTACAGTCACAGTCACAGTCAACGGCAAATGGCAGACATTTGCACTGGCCCATATGCCATTCGCAAAAAGATACCACCTGCACCGATAAGGTGGAGTCGCAGCTCCAACTTGCCAGTGATAGTTCCTCCCCTTCTCCTCCTCCTCCCTCTGCTCCTCCTCCATCCTGTTGCGCATATGCGAATGCGTATGGCAACACTTAACCATTTGCTTTATGGACCCGCCGACGGCAATTGAAGCAAACGATGCGTCGTGAAATAGCTCGACTGTGAAATGAACTGATCTGTGTCCCCTCTTCCTACCCACCCCTTCCCCCTCCCGTTGGTATTTTCCGAAAACTATTTGTCATAGGCTAAAGTGGAGAGTACTTTAAATATTTCATGTATGGTTCAGAGACCAAAAAGGAATTTCGATTTGATAAGCGGGATTTTCTGAAAGTTAAGAAATAAGTGAGTAAAAACTTGAGCTGAAAGCGGAACTGGTTCAACGATATAACTGTAGGAGTTGTAGCACCTTTTTTAGCCTACAGATATTAAGTAAAATATAAAATAGATCTAGGAACTAGCTCATGGTTCCAAAGGAACTGATTTCAAAGCGTTTGGTTGTTGAATAAAAGCAAGTTAATGAGTTATACACATCATTAAAGGAATAGTATAGTCCAGCAAAATTTCTTCTCTGGAACTAGTTCACTACACACTAGTTCATATTTGATTCACTGATGAATCTTTTGAAGAATTATTGTACATTGCAGTTAAAAAGCTTTATTAATAATATCATAATATACAAGATCATTCCTCTGCGGAACCAGCTCATAAACTATTAGTTCATACAATTGTATGCTGCTTTAATAGAACTAGTTCAATTAAAATCTGTAATATACTGTTGAATGTAAGAAAAATGTTTGAATTTTGCAGTGTATATACTATTTCACAATAAATAATTAGGAACTAGCTCCAGTTCAACTGGAAACTGGTTCCAGTTCAGAAATTTATACCAGATATTTTAAGATTGTTTATATTTTATCCTTAGGCTACAACAAAGCGTAATCAACTGTTACTCGTTACACAATAAATAATTAGGAACTAGCTCCAGTTCAACTGGGAACTAGTTCCAGTTCAGAATAGTATACCAGATATTTTTAAGTTGTTAATATTTTCTCCTTAGGCTACACCAAAGCGTAATCAACTGTGTGTGTAACGTGTGTTCATTAGCTCAAAAACGTTGATCTGGTTCCAAAAATATGTGGAAAACACACACGAAATGCCCTCAGGATAGACATGATACAATTTTCTACATTATATTAAATCCCATAGATTGGCTAATATAACTAATTAGCTTAACGAAATGCGGGGGGAGATATTGTCTCTCTGTGTTGTGTTTCAGAGTCCAATTTAACAAACTGGCCAACATTTTGCCAGGCGAATTTCATAAACGTTGCCATATATATGAATGTGTGTGTGTGTGCGAATGTAGTGGGAGTGTGTGTGTGGCAGAGTGTGTGTGTGTGTGTGTGGATGGCTTTTATTGAAAAACGTAATAAGCCCATGCCCGCAGTCGACGTACATATGTCGCGGGTTTCCTTTTGTATTGTCATTGGCGTCGATGTCCTTGTTGTTGCCCATCTCCTCCCTCCCCCACCCCCTACACCTTCCGACCTCCTGGTATTGTTGTTGCCCTTGTTGCTGTTACTGTTGGTGTCGTTTTATGTGTGTGTGTGTGTGTGTGTGTGCGTATGTGTAACAACTATTAGAAAAGAGCAACAGCAGCAGCAACGGCAGCAGCAACAGCCGAGCAAGCCGCAACAGGAGCAACAGGATTGCTGCTGGCACTCGTCCTTTGGCTGACTTTTGAAGTTTCGCTGTCGAGGCAAGTCGTATGAGTGTGTGAGTGTGTGTGGGCGTTGCACAGTGGTACAAAGTGGGGGTAAAAGTGTAGCTTAAAAATTGAGTAGGGTATTGTGGTTTCTGTCATACCAAAACGTTTTGGAAACGTGCGAATGTACGTATATAGATATATGTTAAAATATATATATAGCTTATATTAAATAGCTTATATGTTCATTTTCATATATAGCTTTTAAATTCATGATCCAAATAGATTTTTATATTTTAAATAAATTTTTCACAGTCTTAAGAATTATTTTTGCAAAAGTATAAACTGAAAGTTTTTAAAATAATGAAGTTCCTAATGGTATAAGTTAATATTCTTAATCCAAATGCATATTTCTATTTTAAATACATTTTTTTAAAGGATTTTTTGCCAAAGAATATGCTGAATATGCTTATTCTTAATTCAAATATTATTAATATTATTATTATTATATATATTAAAACTTTATTTAGTTGAATATTTCTGGTTTATCTTCATATTTTGAAACTAAATTTAGTCAAGCAAAGTATACCGAAAACCTATGAAAATTTCAAGCAAAAAGCTAATTCAATTTGTGGTTTCCATTTCCCTCTTTCCCCCACCATTAATAAGTTGCAACATTTTGCAACAAAAGAAAGTGCGTATCTATTTTTTTGTTATTTTTTTTTTTTTATTAGAAATTTTAGTTTTTGTACCACAGTGCGGCGGCGGCTGGTGGAGGGGAGCTGAGACTTGAACCATGTTTTTCGACTCGCAAACGTTTATGATGTCCTGCAATTGTCCCTTTTAACAACGCATGTGTGTGTGCGGTGTGTGTGTGTGTGCGTGTGTGTCTGTATGTGCGTGTGTGTGTGTGTGTGTGTGCGTGTGTATTGGTGCACTCTTCTTTTGTTACAACGATTTTTGCGCAATTTCTTTTGTGCTTTGTGCGGTGCTGCGGCTCTGCTGTCATAACTGTCGCTCTTTCTGTTGTCCATGACGCTGCTGCTGCTGCTGCTGCTGTGGACTAAGGACGAGCTGCAGGACGTGGCTGCTGCTGCTGCTGCTGCTGAGCACATGCAATTAGTGCCAAATGTTTCCATATTTTTGCACACACACATTCACACACACACACGCAGTAGAACGAGCCGAGTAGTGTGTCCAGTGCACAGTTGACCACAGCATTGCGAGCAGCGTGCAGCATTTCACTGACAAAACATCGCAACCGCCTCCCCCTTATCACACCCTCCATACATACTGTGGGAGGGGGGGAGGTCAGTCGGATGCTACGTAGGAGCACCCTCTGCGTACACCCGCAACCGCAGCAATCGTCCATGGCTCAACAGAGGAGGACAGGGAGAAAGAGAGAGAGAGAGAGAGAGAGCGAGAGAGAGAACAAAAAATGAGCAACATTTTCCGTTTCATTGTTGCCAGCTGACAGCAAAATAGAATAGAGAGTGTACAACGCACCACAGATATCCTTGATGACCGTTTATACCAGCATAGCAGCGGATACTACAACAGGCAGACAGGCAGGCAAAATACCGGAGAAATATGTATCAACAATATGTGAGAATTCATACACATTTGTCAATAATTTGTGATTATTATCATAATTTGAGTAAAGTTTTCTTGGGTTTTGCTAGTATTTGTATCGATAGTAACAGTTATCGATACCTTACAATATAAATTTATAGATTACAATCGTTATACTGGCAATATTTTGATAAGCTTTGAAATATACAAAGATTCGTATAATATCAATACTATCAATATTTGCTATAAAAACTTTGCTATAAACAACTTTTATATTTTTATCATATTTATCGAGAAGAACACATTTCCGTTTGCTAGTATTCTAGTATCGATAGTAACAGTTATCGATATCTAACAATATAAATTCATAGCTTACAATCGTTATACTTACGATACCTTGATGAGACTTTGAAATATGCAAAGACTTGCATGCTTACTTAATTTGTATTATGTAATATCAATACTATCAATATTTACGATAAAAATTCTGTTTAAGTTACTATATATACATTTTTTCGATTATATTTATCGATAAGAAATCGTTTCCTGATTTTAAACACTAATCGTTTTATCAGTAATAACAAAAGTCCCTCAAATGTATCGATATATTTAATAGTTTTGCAATTTCCTGCCGATAGTCCCTCAAATTAATCGATATATTTGCTTGGTCTGCAATTGCCTGCAATAATTCGGCGCATTATGTTAAACTCCTTGCAAACCTCCCAAAAAAAAGGGTATACGATACGTCCAAATTCTGTGAGTGCTTTGCGGCTCTTCCCCCATACTCCCCCACCTCCCATGACCCCATGCCATGCCCCTTCTCCTAGGAAGCTACTGCGCTCCGGAAGGCGAGTGGCCCAAGTGCCGGGGCCGCCGCCTGACTGTGTAAACGGCCGTAACATTCTGCACACATATTCTCTCGCCTTCCCTCTCGCTCTTTCCCCTTCTCTCTCTTTCTCTTTCTGTCGCACTGTATGGTTAATTATACATTTTGCATACATACACGCATGTCTCTTTCTCTCTCTCTCTCTTTCTCTGTGTGTGCGTGTGCATGTGTGCACATATCCGATTTCTCCGTCCGTCCGTCGATAACAATATGCGTCGGGCATATTTTTTGGGGTCTCTTTTGTGTTACATGCATCGTTCACTTCATAATTTCGTAGCTATTTTTAGGCTTTTGCCGCAGGAAGTGCGCTCCGTGACGAGAACGACGACGACGACGACGACGACGACGACGAGGACAACGCTTCAGAGAGCTTGCTCCCTGACAATGCCCCGGGAGCAGTACGCTGGCCCAGTTATCTATTGTTAACCATGGTAATACAAACGTATACACACACACACACACGCACACACACAATGGTAGAACCTGCCATGACATGCATTGATTCGCTGTAAAGGCCAGTCTGAAACTTGAAGGTCTTCGATAGGATTTCTCTCTCTCTCTCTCTCTCTCTCTCTATTTTATACATTTTCTTTCTCTCGGCTTTTTTTATTTCATTCTCCATTGTCACATTATTACGACTTTTTCTATCCATTCACCCCTTCACACAACCTCTTCGCCCCATAGCTTTTCAGCTTTTGCAGTTTTCAAGTGCGGCTTCTGGTACTGTTGCAATTTAGAAGGATTTTTCCATCCTAGAAGCTTTTCTTGCGTTCGTTAGTATGAGTGCTTCGACTTATTTGCATTATTACCATATTGCAATACTGATTTGGCGGTAGCAAAGGTCTCCAAGCTCAGCAGAGTCGCTTTAGAAATATTTGTCTGTATGAACAGCTAGATCTTAGCTATTAAAAGAGCTAGGGCTATCAAATTTGTTGTCAATATGTCTTAGTACAGCACGCAGTTCAAGCATGTTTTAGAATTTAGCCACGCCCCCTTACGCCCCTAGAAATGATAAATAATTGGATTGCAGGCGGCATTTCAGGGCAAAAGGATTTATTTTTGGTGTGCACAATAATTATCAGCAGGCAAATGATGTTACAATTACAATATTATTACAATGATATTATTTTAGAATTTTCTAGAGTTTAAAAATCCTTCCAGCTTCTTTTCTTTACCTCTCTCTACGCTTTGATGCCTGCAGCTTATCTTCAGCTTTTCTCCTCACTTATCTTTAGCTGATATTTTTACTTTAGCACATTATTCATGCTTTCTTCCCGTGGCAAATTCTTCAATTTGTTTGCCTTGGCTTAGGCTGGTTGTCTCTCGCTCCTCTCTTTCTCCCTCTCTCTCTTTGTATATCCTACTACTCATCCGCCCCTGTGTTGCACACTTGCTCTCATACTCTTTGGAAGATTTCAACGTTTAGTCTGCTGCATCATTTATCATGTGAAATGCGCCAGACACAGCGGCCAATCAGGCCAGCCCCAGGACTAGGAGAGAGAACTCTCTCTCTCCCCCCTGTTCTATGCAGACCGACCGACACCGACAGCTGCACTGGATGGCTGTGCCCGAACAGGGAGGAGGATATAGTCCTGTTGTTCTAGCTGCCTGGCCGGGTCTGGCCTGGTCTGGTCTGGTGGTGTCCTGACCGTGGCCGTGGCCCTGGCTTCGGCTTTGGCCCCCATAAAAACAAGTGCAAATGCAATTTGAAAACAACGTTGGGTTCTCCCGAGTCGAGTTGAGCGAGCGAGCGGGGTTGGAGGAGTAGGTCGACTTGCTGGCTCTGGGGCCCCACTGGGGCTTAACGGTATTTGGTAATTAATAGGCCATATAATGTACGATATGACTCTGTGTGTGTGTGTTGCCCCTGTACCCCCTGCCATGTCTCCGGTTGTTTCCCGGTTTCCAAGAGCTTTTTATGATTTAAATTGTGCGCCTGAAATACAATAATAACTCCGGGCACTTGGCAAACAAATAAATTAATTGAGCTGCTCTCGCTCTCGCACACCCACTCTCAGCTCTCTCTCTCTCTCTCTCCCTTTCTTCTCGTAATAGAAAGAAATATGAAGTGATAGAAATTCAAACCCTGCCAACAGTCTACCTACCCCTCCCCTGCCCACCGTACCTCGCGTTGCCGGTTTCCATTTCCAGAGCCGACTCCGACCCGCATGCATTGAGCAAATTTAATTGAACGACCGCAGCAGGAACTCGTTTCGGGGCCCCCAGGATCAGACAACTATTAGCAACAGCAGGAGCAGCACATGTGTGTGTGTGAGTGTGTGTGTGTGTGTGTGGCACAGTGGGACGAGTTGCGACGTTTTTGTGGAGGGGTTAGTTTTGCACTCAGTGTGAGCAAGTGTGTGTGTGTGTGTGTGTGTGTTTGGCTGCATTTCAATGGTATAAAAGGCGCATTTTTATTGCAAAACAAGTAAGAATACCATGGAGTGGGGTATACACAACCTGAAAATACCCTGGAGAAAGCAGAACACAGCTGTGCTTAAGATAAACTACAGTATATGTATGGTCTGTTCCATATAACAGAGTGTCTCAGCGAAAATATTAAAGTTTTATAGCGTAAATTGACAAAATTAGAAAATACTAAATCTTAAAACAGAATGAACGAAACATTATGAAATTTTGTATATGAAACAAGAATAGATAAGGCAATCGAAATGACCTAGGTTTATATAGCAACTATTGAAGAAACACGTTATATAAACAATAATATTTGTATAAGATGTTATAGAGTTGCTCGATAATTTGTTATGCCACATAATTAACAATATTTCTTTTGTGAGTTTTGCTTTATTTTATAAAAAAAATACTCCGATTTTTTTCATCTCATTAGTGTACTAATTAATATCGCCGAGAAGCATACCCCATACGATGCACACACACACACACACACACACACACACCATGTCACGTACAGGGTATTGAAATTTTCAAATGCAGCTGTTGCAAAAATTATTTATTTGTATTTCGCTCTCGCATGTTGTTCTAGCACTACGTGCCATGACCATAAGTCGGATAAATAAATCATTAGAAAACAAATATGCAGATAAAGTCAATCGGCTGAGAGAGTAAGTGGAAAAGTGGATTCAATCTTCGTAAATATGACTATAGTCATATAGTTTATGGCATCAACTATAACTATTCATTAGTCTAGCTGTTAGTTAACTAGATAAGTTAAGATAAATGGCATGTTTGGAAATTAAGTGGGCGAGAATTGAGAGGACTGTAACTGCAAAGAAATCTACACAATTGTAGAATCCTTCAATTCAATTCGAATCGAAATACCTTTATTTATAGAAATTTTTGCAATTTCCCATTGCAACGGAATTATTAATTATCGCATACAAATACAGCGCAGGATACTCAATTATATACACTACATAGATCTACAATATATATCCGCACAATATTTCCGAATTTAATTCAAAACAAACTCGCGTTTCTCTCGCTCGATTTGAAATTCTGTTACACCACAAATAACAATTTGCGGTTAAGGGTTGTTCAAAAAATCTTTGTTTGGGGTTTAGGATTGTTACACGCACCTGCGTTTGCATAATTACAGCATTGTGTAGTGCGAAATTGAATAAATGAAACGGAATATGAGGATCATATTGTGTGAGCTACATTATTTTGTAAAGTGGAACCAATGAAAATTAACAAATAGCCTACATCAGCAAATTCACAATAGCAGGAAAAAAAAAAAAAAAAATACACACACGCACAATTTAGTTGGATTTATTTCAATATTTAATGTGATGAACCGGTTCGAAGTGTGGTTTAATGGTTTAAATTTTGCAGAAAAATTTATATTTTATTTATACAAATAGTTTTGACCATGGAAACTTTTGCGATATGTGAACCGGTTTAAATATAAGTTTGCAATAGGTTAGCTGACTTTTGAACCGGTTCACAATTGGTTCCGCATCAGAGCTCAGCTAGATTTCGCGCTAAAATATACATGTTTATTAAAAATATGGTTTTAAACAGGTAAGCCTTTTTGTAGCCTTACTTAAGATGTACGAACCGGTTCAAAATCACAGGAACAGGCTTTTGAACCGGTTCACAAATGGTTCAACAAGAAAACTCTGCTTACTTCAATCTTGTTTCAGTTAGCTATTTGTATATTATAAAAACTTGTGTACTTCCTGCGCATCTGCATATTCCTTGAACCGGTTCACAAGTGGTTCAGCGCCATAACTTAGCCAGACTTTGTGCTAAAGTGCTGGGATTAACATGGCTGACTAAGTATACCAAACTGTAACTAATTCCATTCTCTCTCTCTCTCTCTCTCTCTAGCGGTTCACTATTACGAATTTCCAACTGTATCGAAGTAATAAAACCCTGGAAGGGAATCCACAGAATTTTGAGGTTGTACATTTTAATTCGCATTGGAATTATGATGAAGTATAAAAGCAAAATAATGCCAACTTTCAACTTATTAAATAGTTTTGCCACAAGTGCGAGGAGGAGGAGAGTGAGCAGAGAGTTTTGATGAGCCTCAGATTTAGCTGGGGCTTTGTGGAAATGTGCTGTGCGTGTGGATTTCAGTTCGGGTTGTGAGGTTTTATGGGGTTTATCGGGGTTTATGCTGTTGCCCGCGCCGCAGCAGCAGCACCATAAAATGCCAATGAAATTGAAGCGCCCTAATGTATGCTTTTAATTAATAAGTGTGCGCATTTATTGTTGCATCTCTTGCTCTCCCTTTACTCCCTGTCTCTCTCTCCTTCTTCTTCCAAGCGTGTCTGGCTTCGTTTTTAGCGATTTTCATTTATTGGGCAAACATTTGCAGCCATGTGTTGCAGTGTGTGTGTGTGTGTGTGTGTGTGTGTGTGTGTGTGTGAGCCAGTGTATGTTTGTGTGCGTACCAATAAACCCATCAAATGTTTGTAAATTAATTTTGTGCTCATCACGGCTGTTGTTATTGGCTTTTAATGCGCATTTACGCAGTGCCGCCTTTGGGGCTTTTCTTCCCTTTTTGGGTTTTTCCTTTTTGCTTTGATGACTTTAATCATTTGCGCCATATGCGAGCCAATAATGACGTCATCGAGCAATTTTCACGCTTTCTCTCAAGTATTGGAGTGTGCGATAAATCAATCATATCTCTGCATGTTTGTGTTAGGCAAGCTTCAGACACCGCATCTCATCGAACAGATGCAAGTTAATCGTACTTGTTTTTCTTTTGAAATTAGCTACAATTAATTTTCTAACTTTTTCGAAGGTGGAAGACTCAGAAATCTGAGAGACCTACATAGTATAGAGACTTCATGGAGTCATTACTCTGTCAAAAAATATCAGATTTATATTTGGAAAGTCATTTACTCATGATTTGACTTTTATATTGATTATGCATCAAAAAATAAGGCTCTTAAAATTTTGGGTTGATGATGAATTTTTCGAAATTTTTAGAGAAGGGTCCCCCCTATGATTTTTCAGAAAAATTTTTTTTTCAAAATTTTAAATCGCGAGTTTTTATTTTTAATCGATTAAGGAGGTTAAAATTAGTGCTAAACAAGTGTTTAAACGTGTTTTGGAAGATACTTATTTTTTGCCCAAAAATCATAAAAAAGTCTCCCAAAAATTTAACATGTACGAGACCCTCGACAGGATCCCTAGCCTCACTACAACCCATCATAACTTTCTTTAAACTCAAGCGATTTTCAAGCGGAATGACATTTTGTTTTTGTTTTAACATTCTTAGCGGTTCTACATTTCAAAAATATCGAAATAAACATTTTGAAAATTTTTGACTTTTTGGCCATTTTTAGGCAATGGTCCCCCCTATGATTTTTTAGAAAAATTTTTTTTTCCAAATTTTTAAACGCGAGTTTTTACTTTTAATCGACTAAGGAGGTTAAAATTAGTAGTAAACAAGTGTTGAAACGTGTTTTGGAAGATACTTAATTTTGGGCCAAAAATCATCTCAAAGTCTCCTAAAAATTTGACATGTAAGACCCTCGTAGGGTCTACCAAGCTCACTTTCAGCCATCATAACTTTCTTAAAAATCAAGATATTTTTATGCGGAATGACATTTTGTTCATGATTTAAGCTCTAGATGAATTCTGAATCAACAAAAATATGGCTTATAAATTTTTGGATTTTTGGGTCCACCATGCTTTGGGTAGGTCTTCATAGACCAGAGTGCCGTATTCACATATTTAATTCTGGAAACTCGAAAAGAATTATACAGACTTAGTTTTTCTTTGATTGGTTCTTCTTTTCTGATTACTGTCACGCTCTCTGTTAGATTTCTTCTCTGTATATGTATGTATTTCCTGCTCTGTCTTTCTTTCTATATATCTTTTTCTCCCTATCTCTCTGTCTGTTTTCATATTCACTGCTGCTGCTGCTGCTGCTGCTGGTGATAATGAGGATGATGATGCATCATTAGGTTGGGCTAATTTTAATTACGCCGGCGCCTAAATTGCTGCTATCATTTTTAATAATATGCCGACGGTCCACCCGCTCCTCTTCCCCTCTCTCTTTCTTTCACACACTCGGGCTTGTTTGTGTTAACTTTTGCAGCTGTTGCGATGAAGTTCTCCTGCTCCACCAACTGTGCCTTTGCCTGTGCCAGCTCCAGCTCCAGCTCCGGCACCCATGCCATGGCAACTAGCAGGGCCCAGCACAAAGCCAACAAATTATGCACTTACACAGACACACACAGGCACACACGCTGGCACACACACACACAGCTGTTTGAGTTATGTGTGTGCACTTGACTCTTTTTCCACGTTTTCCTTTTTTTCTGCCGCCGCCGCTGCTGCTGCTGCTGTTCCGTTGGTTCCTTTGAGGCAGCGCGTCGTTGTCTGCTGCTGCGCTGGTCGGGTTGGTCGGGTTGGGTTGGTCTGGGCCCTGGCTGACATCTTCTTACTCCATTTGGGCGCGCTGTCGTGTTAATTTAGCGCGAAATATTTGACAAGATGACGCGCTGTAGAGGAGGGCAGAGGCAGAAGTGGCGGGGAGCCAGAGAGACGAAGGCGCAGCGACAGGCTGCACAATTTGCTGCCTTCCTTGCTAGACAGGCAACGTCTGCTGCTGCTGCTGCTGCTGTGTAATGATCGAACAGCGTACCAAGCTGTCTGTCTGTGTCTCTCCTCAACTGAGTGTGTGTGTGTGTTGGTGTGTGGCAACTTATAAATCGATATGAGTGTCTGTTGCACACACTCTTACACTTCTCTGACATTCGATAGCGTCTCGTGTCAGTCGCTCTGGCATCCTTTAAGCTGCCCCCCCTGCCCCCTCGTCTTGTCCTGAGATTGAGCTGTGCGCGCTCTTTAAGTGATTTGATCTCCAGCTAATTCACAAACAATCCAAACTAAAAGCCACAAGCATCTTATGACAGCTACTTCAGTTTCAGCTTCAACTACAGCTTCAACTACAGCTTCAACTACAGCTCCAACTTGGCAGCTGCAGTTTCTTGCTGCGATTCCCTAGGATTTGCAAATATGTGTATATATTTAGTGTCTAACTTGGCATGTACCAAGCACACTTATGTGGTACATCTTGTCTGGGATTTAGCTTTAAAAAGAATCGAATTTTAGCTTTGTAGCTCTTTTGGTTGTGGAGTTATGCCGTTGAACCACTTTGTGAACCGGTTCGCTGAGGATAACTTAGGTATTTTCTAATACTACTAAGAGTCTATGGGCAGTAGAGTAAAATTTGAGCTCCTTTGGTTTTCGAGTTATGTCATTGAACCGCTTTGTGAACCGATTCACAAGCAATAAATAAACTATTTTAATACTATTTGGAGCCCTTAAGCCATTAATAAGCCACAAACTGCATTCAAATCATTGAAAAGGCTATATATATATTCTTCAGTTATAACTGAACCGGTTCGAAGAAACAAAAGACGAATTTAGAACCTTCTTACAACACTTTTTAATAAGTACACATTATTATACAGGCTTACTATCATGTTAACGCTCAAAAAATCTCAACTGAAAGTATTTTACTGACTGTATGTGTAACTTCTGAACTGGTTCGGCAATTATTAATAAGTCTGAAGCAATTTAGCAAAAATTGTTTTGACAAATTTCCAGCTACTTTACAAGATGTCGTTTAGATCGTCTGGAAACATTGAAATTTGCTTGATGAACCAATTTGCGAACCGGTTCACAGAGAGGGAGAGAGAGAGGGAAAGAGAGACGACAAAGTTGAAATAGACTGAAAGTGTCTTCGTTTCGTAATGTGATTCGAATGCATTCATATTGCATTCAATTATTCGTTAGTTACCACAGACACGACCACAAAATCAACGCCCAAGGAATGACGAGAGAAAAGAGAGAGAGAGAGAGAGATTGTCCCAGTAGGAGGAGAAGGAGGAGGAGGAGGCCGACAAATGGTTATGGGAGAAGGGGTAAACCTCAGAGCGACAGACAGAGTCATTTATAAAATTTGCAGCAGAACGTGTTAAATGGCGTCAATATTAAAAGTTCAAATATGACGCTGACAAGGACGAGGACGTCGACGACGACGACGACGACGACGATGACGACGAGGACGTGGAGAACGAGTACCAGGAGCAGTACGAGACGTAGAGCAGCAGAACGAGAAGTGTAGAGTACACTAGAAATAGGAAAAAGGGAATTGTGGATGAGGGGCATGCAGCATGACGATGACGATGACGATGATGATGATGATAAGAACGTAGAGCGTGGAGCGTAGTATAGCGTAGACGGCGGCAAGAGGCGAATCAACAAACGTTGCCAGCTATTATCGTTGTCGCAACATGACACACACACACACATAGAGAGCGAGAGAGAAAGAGAGAGACACACTCATGTGTGTGTGCTGCTGCTCATCATCTTTTGGCGTTAGCAAGTGCTTGGCGGCAACTTTCAACTTCTAATGGCGGCATTATGCAGACCCCGTCATGCCCTACCCGTTTGGCACACCCAATTGACACCCAGCGCGAACGTCAACCGTGCAATGGAGTCGCACAGTGGTACCAAATAGGCAAACAGCAAGTGATTTTTTATATTAGTTATATGTGATTATCAAGTGGGCGTGGCTAGATTTTGAAGGCAGCTTTAGCTTTCTAAATATTTATAGCAGCTGTGTGCCAAATTTACTAGCTCTAGCTTTTTTATAGGCAAAGATCTAACTAGTTTTTTCAAAATATTTAAGTCATATATGAATCTGACTTGAGTTTCAAATAATCTTAAGCTTCCTAACTGCTTTAGGCGTCTGTTTACAAAATTTACTAGCACTAGCTATAAAGTTAACAGAGATCTAGCTAAAAAAAATGTTTGGTTTAATGTTAAAAAAAAAAATAAAAACTGCTGATATGCTGAAAAATTGGGTTAAGCTTCAAATTGCATAAGAAACAATTGCGAATCCATTCAATACGCTTTCAAATACAACTTTACTGCATATTTGAATTCATTTTCAACCACTGTGCACTGTGTATCTGGCCAAAATGAAAATGAAACTGTTGCGAAATCCCATAAAACGGCCAAAAAGCTTTTGTAAATGACGCCAACAGCTGTCGATGGTGAATATAGCAGACAAGAACGTAGTTTGGAGCTGGAGCTCCAACAAAACAAACCCCTGATGCGGGGTCTTCATGTGTCTCATCCCTCTTATCACATACACACACACACACACAGGGCACACATATTATCCATGTGCGTGTGTGTGTGTGCGTTGTCCTGGGTCCTGCGTTTTTGGCGCGTTTTAATAAAGCGACAATGACATTTTATGAATTTTCCACTTTGTTCTTTGCCTTTACCCATGTACGCCCTTGTACCACGCCTACGCGTAGTCCACACTTGACGCATATCGCCCCCCCTCCCCGCCAACCCGCGACCTATGTGCCACGCCTCTGCTGGCCCTGTTTGCCTCCTCCCTGCCACAAGGCAGGACAACAAGCGGCGTCCATTGTTTGTTTGTTTGCTTAGAACCGCAGCGCAGTCTCCGTTCATTGGCTTCAAATGAATTGTCATTATCAATGTGTGAGTGACTGTGTGTGTGTGTGTGTGTGTGTGTGTGCCGCCTGGTGTTGCACAAAGGCGTGTTTCAGTCGTCTTTGATATCCGATTTCATTTATAATTAGCTGCAAAGTTTACGGTTGCCATACCTTTGCTTGTGGTTGGTGCGGCCGGGTCAAGTAATTTAGTGTCATCCGCGGGGGTGTCACCGTAGTATCTCTTCCCGTCTCCTGTTGCTGCTCTACAGTGCAGCAGCAACCCCTGCTGCTATCATTGCCTCATTGCGTCTCATATAGCACACACAGAGAAACAGGGAGAGAGAGAGAGAGCACATTCAACAATGCCGCAGTTAAAGTTAAGTTAAAGCGAGAGTGATATACAGGTTGCTAAAGATTTCGTTGCTGAGATAACCTCAAGATTTAGCAGTGTTCTCTGCGTTTTATAATTAAACTTTCTAATAGATACGCAGATGCTACAAATACGAATGCTATAAACTGTACAAATCATCTTTCAAGCGATAAGGATAAGCTAAAGCTAATTAAAATTGCGAATAGTTGGGATTTAACTTGAAGTTGCGGTTAAATTTGACTTGTAGTTAATGTAAAATATGTCACAAATTGACTGAATTCATAAATGCATAAAATTAATGCAAAACTAAAGCTAACCACGAGTTTAACCTATGGTTAAAACAATTTTAGAGTATACACTAGTTCAAACTAATTAATTAACATGAGTTTGAACCTGGAATGTAGTTTGAGCTAAAGAAACAAATGATTAATTACATCTAAAGAAATATTAACATTAACTAGATGAAAGCTAAATCTAACAACGACCTTAACTTGAAGTTAAAGTGAATGTTTGAGCGAAAATCGCTTCAAATGTAACTTGTACCTTGAAGTTTCGGTTAAATTTGACTTAAAAATTTAAACTACAGCTAACCGCGACTTTAACCTAAGGTTAAAACAATTTTAGAGTATACAGTAGTTCAAACCAATTAATTAACATGAATTTGAACCTCGAACGTAGGTTAAGCTCAAGAAACAGATGATTAACTACATTTAAATAAATAATATCATGCACAAGATGAAAAACAAATTTAACAACGACCTTAACTTGAAGTTAAAGTGAATGTCAGAGTAAAAAGCTCTGCAAATGTAGGAAACAGATGATCAGTTGTATATAAACAGATAATATCGTTAAAAAGTTGAGAAACTAATGCTGACAACGACTTTAACCTGAAGTTAGAGTGTATAATGAGCGTATACAGTGCTTTAAATTAAGCAATCAACACGAAATTCAACCTCGAACTAAGTAAACTGTTGAGCTAAGTAAACTGTTGATTACCTGCAAAATTGTTGTGCACGTTTCATTTAACCGGCACTCAAAAACTAACCTCAGGCTAAAGCTTTAAGTTTATTTGTCTTTACCTCCCCCCTCCCCCCTATTTCCTCCCTCCCCCTTATTTTGAAATTGTGTATCTCTGTTTACTTTCTTTCGCCACTTGCGAGAGACTGTCATTGGACGTTGTCGGCAAATTGCGACGAGTTCAAGTCGAGTGGAAAGTGGAAAATTCGCGGCTCAGTTGCCAACCGGCGGCCAAATTAACAGCTAATTACGTGCAAATGCCAAATACCAGAGAATTTTAAATGCTACGTGCTGTGGGCGGACATTGGAACGGGGGGCGTGGAGGGGATGGGGAGGAAAAGCAGGGTAGAGCTGGACCCGAAGTTGACGATTCGAGTGAAAGCGCGCGACGCACAAAATACTCGCAATAATAATAAAAAAACAAAAATAAACCAAGGGACAAGGACACAAGTGAGATAGAGACAGAGAGAGAGAGAGAGTGAGTGAGACAGAGATAGAGACAGCGACAGTGAGTAAAAGAGAGGACACACGTACATAGCCAGGGCAAGTGCAAGGGACGATGGAGCGACGAAGCGACAACAACCAAAAAACGTCAAACATTATTTGAATACAAAATGTCCTTGAAAAGGGTTGGCAGCATATGCTGCGTGTCCTAACCTCCCCACCCCACCCCACCCCCCTTTTCAACGCCTCTGCCCAGCGCCCAAGTGACAAAAGTGACAAATTAGTCAATGTCGCCGACACTAAAAGCGTTATGACTGCAGAACGCGGCAACCGCAACCCTTGTCCCTGGCTAAGCTAGGGGTTGACTTTTTTTTTTTTTTTTGTAGCCTCTTTCCCCCTTTTTTTTGGTAGGTTTTTTTTCTTTTTTGGGTGGGATCTATTGCTATAATTTTGTTTAGCAACAAATGTCAAGTGTCTCGCTTGGACGCAATTAAAATTCAAAGCGCAAAATGCATTTGCCACGCTCACGCACCAGTGTTGCCAACTGAATGAAGTGCTATGAGAGCTAAAAATACAAAAAAAGAAAAAAAATGTTTAGAGTAAATCATATTTTTAAAGTGAATACTTAAGAGACTAGAGTATTTTAAGGTAAATTGTCTAAAATTTTATTTTTGTAAATTTTATTGCATACTTTTGAGTGCTGCATTAAAAAATACGCTTGCAAATCGTTTCTTTTCGATTTCTAGGGGCGTATGAAGGCGTGGCTGGATTCTTAAACAAGCTTGATCTATGTGCAATACTAAGACATATTGTTATCAAATTTAATAGCTCTAGCTATTCAAATAGCTGCGCTATAGGTGTTCATACAGACGGCATGACTTTATCCACTGAACTAAAAGGTTTCTTTCTGGCTAAATTTAGCCATTAAATAGCTAAATGGCTAACACAGCCAGCCACAGGGTGTTAATGCAGAAAAGGAATCCGATTCGTATTCAGAGATTTCAGTTCACACTCAGCCCCTGCTTGGCATAAGATACACACACAACCCGGGACGGAGGCGCAGACAACGCAAATCGCACACGTAGCACAGACACACACTCATACACACACACACACACACACTCATACACACTCATACACACACACATTGAGCAGTTCATGCAATGTTTTTATGCCTGTGCACTGCATAATTACATGCTAAATTGTGCGACACAAATAACAGGGCATTAGAAATGCCTGTTGGGGTACTGGACAAAAACCTGGTAGGATCATATCGCACTCACCAAAGGGAGAAGGCAGCAGCATCTCTCATTTCACATTTGTCGTGCGGCGTCTTATCGGCGCTGGCAAATTAACACGCAGTTGCCATTTGCATTTCCATCTCCCTTTTACACTCTTTCTCTTTCTCTGTCCCTCTCTTTTTTCTAGCTTGCGGCTTACGGCATTCTCGTCTATCTGCAGGCTTTGTTTTTGTTTAGCTTGCTTTGCCTTTGCTTTTTACCGCAGCTGCTGCTGCTTCTGCTGCAAAATGTAAGCAAAGGCAGCCATCTTGGTTTTTGCCATTCACGTCGATCGCCTTGGGTTAGTTGTGGTTGCGATTATTTGCTAATGTGTGTTATCGATAGTTGCATGTTTTGCTTTAACCCTGCGCTGGTGCAGTGGGTTAGCAATATTAAATATGTATAAATAATGAAAATATAATAAAAATAAAATACTCTGCTAAATTAAATTGATTTTATTGCTTCGTATATTATATATACATATATTGCAAAATAAATAAAAATAAATTGATATATATTATATATGTATAAATCACACCTAATTCTTTCTCTCATCTACCTTAATTGATGATTCAAATGTCTTTCCCTCCATTCTGCTTATAATATACCATAGTCCCACCTGATTAGCCTTTAAAATTGCGATACCTTTCGCTTATTAATGAGCGCCCCCTTTTTAGTTCTGTAATTCATTTGTTTTGGCACAAAGTGCTTCATTTGCCTTTGCCATAATACATAACTCTAAGATTCCGTAAGATCCCCAGTTACAACTACACAAATGTGAACATAACGTGAAGAGATATAAAATTCCAGAACTCTGAGAGACATAGAAAGAGAGAGCAGAGAGAGAGAGGGAGAGAGACAGCGCAATGCAGCGAGCCAAAAATAATGAACTCCAAATGAAGTAAAACAAAAAGAAGCACACAATATTAATTATTCATATTTCATTAGTGAGCGCACTCACCGTATACGCGCTGGGGCTTCGGTTGAATGTGAGGAGGATGAGGAGGAGTAGGAGTAGGAGGCGGAACGGCGGGTCGGGGCTGTGCGGAATTGGAGTCGAAGCAAAGGCGTGTGCCATATAAAATTTATAAAAATCAAAGTAATGGTGCCAGTGAGCAAGCGCGCGCGAGGACCAGGCATGAATCTGGTCCAGGGGCGGAGTCCCTGTCAGAAGGGAGTCAAATGAAAACAAAAGGGGCGCCCCAAAACGGTAAACGGTAAATGGCAGTATCAGGCAGCATTACGAGTTAGAGATGAGCGCGTGCTCAGCAAGTTAAGTAAACCAATAAGCTTATAACGAGCTGCACAGCAGGATTTTAGTAGTTTATATATTGAATTCTTTGAGAAAGTAGTGCAAAAAGAAGGTAGTAGAAAAAATAGAGAGAAGTTAGTGTAAATAATTAGCGGGAAAATATGAAAGAGAACTCTCTAAAATAATTATAATTAAAATCGATATTTATAATGCATTTGTTATCATCTCTAAAGCTTTCAAATTATCGATAGTTGTGCGCTCACGCGCTCAGCTCCAAAACAAACGGTTTCTTCCACCTGGCAGGCAGGCAACTCTCTCTCACTCGCTCTCTCCCCCTCCCTCTCTCTCTCTCGCTCTGCACAAGGCTGCTGAGGTAGACATCATCATTTGTCTTGGCGTTGCCATCGTTTTGGGCCGCGGCGCATTGATGAATGAAGTGCGTACACATTGTAGCTGGCCTCCTCCACCAACAGCGGAAAAGGCCAAAAGGCCAAGCGACATTAAAAATGCACACGCAATCAGAAAATGTTTCACCAGCGAAGGCGCAGGGAGTGGGAGGAGAGAGAGAGAGAGAGTGACGCTCGCCCGCCCGCCTTGGCAATCCCGTTGATGGATCAACAGCGTCAAGATAAGACAGTGGGCGGGGTAATGAGCGAGTTGAAGTGGGGCCCAAGCAACCATCAACTTTGACTTCTACCTCTCTCGCTCTCTCTCTCTCTCTCACTCTCTCTCTCACTCTCTCTCTCTCACTCTCTCTCTCTCACTCTCGCCCTTTTTGCACTGCCTACTCTCACATCTCTTTTTAAGCCTTTGAGCCGGGGCCAGCGCCATTTATAATTTGTTTGGGCTTTCAGCGGCCGTCCAAAGCAATTACCGTGCTCAAGGTGCATTTGCGCACTCCCCTCTGTAGTCCCTCTCTCCCTCTCTCCCTCCCTGTGCCACGTCTTTGACGTGCACGTTCACGTCCAACACCTACGCACCCGGGGGCAATTCGGCTTGACTTGAGGCGAACTTTTGCCCGTTTCGTCGTCGTCTTATCGGGTTCACTTACTGGGTCAACTTTGTCTCGTTCCAGTGATTTATTACGCTCTCCCTTTCGACCCCTCACTCCTCTCTCTCTATCTCTCTCTCTCTCTCTCCCCTTTTGCTGCGGCTATTTTCTTTGGCACGTTCGCGCTCTGAGAAAACAGACGCCTCGCATGGCAGACTTCATGACTCATGTGTGTGTGTGCGTGTGTGTGTGTGTGTGTGATGTCCAAGCGTGTTGACCCGTTCGACACCCCCCATTAATATGCACAGATTCAGCTGCTGCTGTGCGCGCTTGCATGATGACCTTGAACTGATTTTTTGGTAGGTGCGAAGCGGTGGGAATAGCTTAATAAAAGCAAAGAGCTATTTTTGTCTATGTATTGACATATATACATTGATCTAAAACTATCTACCGATGTTTCTGTATATCTTGTGGGGTTTCTAATCTCTTGCCCCTTCGTAATCGATATAATATCGATCCATTTCTTTGATTTTAGCTCCTACCTGTTCTTAGCTTAATATATATCGAATTTATTCATCTTGTAAATCGGTAAATATAAATAACTCTTCAAACTTGAGACCTGTAGCTTCCTGACCATCATTATCGTAGAGTTTGCTTACTCTTTCATCGGTTAATTAATAAATTGACTATATATTATATTATATTTAGTATATTTGTTGGCTTAACCAACACAACATAAGTCGTTTTACAACACACAAGCAACCATACTGACTTTTCCAACACTCCACGCGAATTGGCGCCCAATTTGAATGAGTTTTGCATATGGAAAGTAGCAAAAACTACGCCTTAAAACAAAAAATCATCATCAAGTATATCGATATCGGTATCATATGATCCCAAACTATCTGATAAATCAAAATCAGTTTTAACATCATCATCTCCAATGACCTCATAATCAATACGCTCCGCTTCGCTATCCATACGCAACAAATACTTGACATCTTTGACAACATCAGATTCCGGTGGATCGATATTCTTATCGCGTAATGCGATATTCAGACGACGCTTACGTAAATGACGAAACGGTGGCGTCAGACCATGTGGCCAAAGGAATTTCACATCCACCATGGGTACAATCTCTTTGACCGCCTCATCAGTGGCCGCCGCCGGCGTCGTTTTGTTGTCTTTATTACTGCCACTCTCTTTATCCTCTTCAAGCATATCGTAATCCTTATCCAGATCAATATCCAACTCCATTTCCAGTTCCTTTTCACACTCCTTTATCGGTTCACGATGACAAACCAAAAGTTGACTTATATCAGCGGTCTTATACAGATTCACAGTATCCGCAGTCTTGTAACTCTCCACCACGGTGGGTAAATCAACGCATTTGGCATAGAGTAAATGATTCTTAAGTCGTACCTCCCCATAGCGCATCTCATCATCCATTTGTATGGTGAGTATCTCATTGATGTTGCCCTCGACAATTGCTTCGGTTACAATACGCGCCAGATCCTAGAGAACATGAAAGGGAATCCATATTATCGCATTATCTAATCGAATGGGGCTGACCTACCTTGGGAAAGCGTATTATGAAATGATTCTCCAGCTCAATCTTTGCAGAATCGCTTCTACGACTTGGCTTTCTTCGTACCGTTGGCTCCGGTTGACTCTCATTACTGGATACGGTTTCGTCGTAATTTCTTTTCATTGAGAATAAAAGAAAAAAATTAGAATTCTCCACTGACTGCTTAAAGATTGACAACCTTAGCGATAGAAAAAAGAATTAAAGAAATTCAAAAAGTTTAAGAATCGTAGCCTACTGGGAAATCATCTGAAATTTGTGATTACCTTGAAAACTGAATTTTAAAGTTTAATTATATAAAGAAATAATTATAGGAATTACAATATAAATAATCGACAACACAAGATAAAGTCAACTTGAAGAGGAAAAGGATTCTTTATTGTATTTATCGATATACATAGATAAAATATTATCTTTTAAGTTTTAATCATTCGAAGAGCTTAATCAACCTATTGAATACATATAGATTTGCATAGTAAGTAGGGATTTACTGTTTATCCTACTTAGCATAGTTTTTCTTAAATCCACAACCGATTAAAAACTATCGTTATCGCTGTAGCTTGTTTATCGCATCATTGTATTTGCCGACAAGTTATTTCGTGGTGCTATTAATATTCCATTGTGGATTTTCGCGCGCGCCCAATATATATTCCATTTGTAATAATACAAAACTTTATGAAAATTTCATAAAGCAAGTAGAAGGAGTAGAAGGGGAAGGGAAAGCATGGGGGGAATAGGTACAAGAAGCCGCCAAAAGGAGAGCTCAAAAGTCAAAGCAAACACAGAAGCAAAGGGCAGAGAGGAACGACAAGCTCTGGCGAAATGGAAAATGGAGAAGGGCAGGTAGAAAGGGGAGAAAAAGTTATGCGATGAGCAAGGCAGCGAAAGAGAGAAAAAAGGAGTGAGACAGAGACAGAGCGAGAGAGGTAGCTGGAGTTGGGGCCAAAAAACAATTGAAATGTGAATATTAAATATACAAGTACAAGATTTTTTCTTGCGCTGCTGCTGTTTGCAGGTGTCGTACCCCCCTCCGCAATGCCGCCACTGGAAGGGGGTTAGAGGTAACTCCCTGCGGCGTCATTGTGTGCATTGCCTGAAGGCGAACGAAATAGACCGTTTAATGGAACGGAGAGAGAGAGAGAGCGAGAGCGAGAGAGCAGAAGAGCGCGCAAAACTGATTGATGTTGAGATTTGCGTGAATATCCTTTGAGTCCTGCGGTTCCATTCACCACCACAGATTGCCAATCAGGCAGCGGGCCCAGGCCCAAACCCGAAGCACACGAGCACGCGCCTGTTTGTCTGGGCACACTGAGAAAACTTTGTGGGCGACTAAATTGAGGAAAATCGCATGGCATGAGAGCTTAACCTAAACCAGAGCATTGTCATTGCGTATTTACAGTTGTCATACAACCTTTAAGCTATATGTGTATTGCATTAAATTTTAAAAGGCGAGTGAAAGGAATATTATGAAAATTGAATATGCTACAGTTTCTATAGAAATAACTCTTAGAACTCTTTTTATTTCCAGATTTGTCTAACTCGTTTCATTTGAGTTGCCTTTCGAATTTCAGAGAAATTGAATTCTATTATTTATTAATAGGTAAATTTTTATTTTTAAAAAATACTGCCAAATATATTTAGACAATTTAGAAGTAATAACAAGGCCAATGATTATCTATAACATAAATGTATCTCAAAGTTTTCATGTCTCTCTCTCGTTGTTATTATGTGCATTGCCTCAAGGCATGCACTTTAATTTTGGACGCAACTGTAAGATGATTGTATATATATATTTATTATTGTGTAGCATACTTTTGTGCTGATGTACAATATTTGTTTTTGTTGTTGTTGCTGTACTAATTACATACATATTATTACTGCTTGTGTTAATGAATACATGCAAAAACTTTGCTTGCAGCTTGGCAAAAATTTCTGTTGCATACTTGCAGGCTGTGTGCGTAATTAGTAAAATTCTCAACTGATTTGCACTTGCTGTGCGTGTATGCTCTATACAGTTTTGTATAAATGTATGTATATTGTGCATATGTGCATTTTAATTGTGCGTGTATAATGAGTAAGAGACATGCTGCGCCTGCTTGACCCACAATAGAAAAGTCCATTAAATGGAAAACAAATTGGTTACATGCAATGTGAGTGTATTGCATGAAAGAACCTCCAGCGACAGCAGATATAGGCAACATAACATACAGCCGGACTGGGCCACTTTTTCAAGCTTGAAAAGGCTGTTCAATCTGACTCACTCTTCACTGTCTCTCTCTCTTCTCTATCAATCTCTCTCTTTCCCTGTGCGAATGTGTGTCTCTCTCTCTCTCTCTCTGTGTGTGTGTGTGTGTGTGTGTAATGCATGCAACGAGGCACATTAATTAAATAAAAATTGATTTTTCAAGCGCCTGAAATCCAATCAACGAGCAGCTGCAAGTACAGGGACAACTACGAGTGGCTCTACGAGGCACATAAAGCTATGTCCTGAAACAGACCACCCCCTTACCATCCCAGCCTACCTACCGTACCGCCCCTTACGGCACCCTACATCCCCCCAGCCCCATCAGCAGCTCGGGCTGCCGTTGTCAAATGAAGTTAACAAAGTTTACGATTTTTTGCGTTCGCTCAACTTAATTTTTTTCTTTTTCTCTTCTTTTTTTTTTGTTTTTTTTTTTGTATGTGTACGTACAATTTTTTATATGCTCAGTGTTTTTTTTTTGTCGGTTTTGTTTTTGCGTTTCCGTTTCCATCCGTATGCATAAGTATATAATGTGAATATGGCCAGGATTGTGGCGAACGGTGGGCACATGCGTTTTGTATCGTCCACGCGGCGCACTGCCTTATCCGACCGTACCGACCCCCCGATCGACCCGAACCGACCGACCGACCCAACCGACCGAGCGGTCCAAGCGGTCCTGGACCTGGACCTGGTCGTGGAAGCGGCAATGAGTTTAATGGGCGCTGTCGCATTTTGGTTGTGCTTAAACCACAGCAAGTCATCAGGCAAATTCAATTTCAACGTATGTCCGCCATGCCACGCCTCCCACAATTACAGATGGGGCGTGTGCAGCTGGGCAGGAGGGAGAGTTGGATGGTGGTGGTGGTATCTGAGGTCTGAGATGCCAACGCGATCCCGACTTAAAGCTCAACTTGTTCTATGTACACTGAAATGCCATCTGCGACAACACTGAGAGAAAATTAAGGAAGGATATCAATGAAATAATTAGTCGATATTGATATATAAACCGAAAAGAAACAAAACTATCGATAGAATATGAAACTATCATTACTATCGATTAGCTATTTGAAGCTATTCATGGCATACAAAGCTGTCGATACTATCGATAACATTCAAAACTATCAATAGCATAGAAAATAATCGGAACCAACGATAGAATATGAAACTATCAATACTGTTGATGACCTATTAGAAACTTTTGATAGCATACAAACCCGTCGATACTATCGATAAAAAACAGTCGCTAATACTCAAAACTATCGGAAATATACGGAACGATCGATGCTATAGATAAGAGTCAAACTATCGATATCATGCAAAACTAATAATACTAACTAAGCACATCTCGCTCATATACGCTTTAAAATTCTGTTAAGCCTCTTTTATTTTGCCCAGTGTAGCACGCTCTGCTCTGCTCTCTGATACCCTTCTCACTTTGCCCTCCGCTGCCCCTGGTCAGCGCCATTTGCCGTTGGCTTCTTTCGTTTCTCGTTACAAAATTACCCACGATAAAAATTGAATTACTTCGTCGACGGTTGTTGTTGTTGTTGTTGCTGTTGTCAGTGCCGGTGCCGGTGCCGGTGCTGGTGCTAGTGCCTGGCGCATTCTAGTTCCTTTCTTTAGCCTCCTGGTCATGCTCAGGTCCTGGCCGAGGTCCTGACGGCTGGTCCTGGTCCTGATGCCATTGCTGGAGTGGATGGCTGGCTGGCAGGCAGGCAGCATTGTTGCTACAAAGTGTTATGCTTACTGCTGACGCGCCCACAGCCACGCCCACGTCTCAGCACACTACTTAGGCGACGTTGAAACTGTCGCCGAGCCGCGTCCTGTGTCTGTCCTCCCATTTCCCACCTCCCTTCCTCTCTCTCTCACTAGCACACTGTGTGTGTGTGTGTGTATGACTTCATCTAATGATAAATGAGCTGCAATGGATGACAGCGAATCAACTTAAGTGTATTGCTCTGCTTCGCTGCCACGCCCCCCTGTCTGCCTCTTAGTCTCTCTCCCTCTCTTTCTCTATATCTCTCCACTCTGCTATGCACTTTCCCTTAACGCTTTTTGCTTGTGTTTACATTTCACTTCAAATTTCTATGCTACACTAAATATTTACATAGGGAAAAAATAGTAAAAAACTTGGATGAATGCAAGTGATGGCGCTTTAAGGGAAGCTGCTCCTACTAACTCTCCTCTTTCCCCCTCTCTCTCTTCCTCTCTCTCATTATGCTATCGGAAGTTTGACTAGACCAGGCGCAGGCTAATTACAGAGATTGATATACCGTGGCCGCACATCTGAGATCAGCCTGTCGCAGAGTTTCGCATTCTAATTACTCAAACGAGGGAGAAGGGAGAGAGAGAGAGAGAGAGAGAGATAGATAGATAATTTGAGTAATTCTCTAGCCCAAGATTCAAAAAGAGAGTTTGAAACTCTATCATGATGGTTTTTGTGGAATGCAATTGAACTGTTTCTTCATTTTATTGATTTGTGCATATAAATTAGCGTTTTATTTGACAAACAAACTAATCGTTAAAGTTAGAATAAATTAGGACGCAAAAAAAAAATAATATAAATTACATTACAAGAAAAGTTACAGATCGTACATATATATATATCGTTGCTAATATCATTGAATTTATCTTGAGATTACGTACGAATAATGTTACGGATTTCTAGATCATTTTTGTTTTGCCGTTGGGTTTCATTTTGGGTTCTCACTTGTGCAGACACTTGGCATCATCCTTCGCGATGCACTTGAGGCTACGATAGTCGAAGCGTTGCTTGCTGTCACAGCGCAAGTGTACGAACTTGTGTTTGCCTGACTTCTTGATCTCACAACGGTAATACTTTTTGCAGTCACGCACATCTGGATAGACATCATCCTCATCACACTCGTCTTCGTCCTTTAGCTTCTTGATAATGCGCTTCACAAAGTCCTTCTTTTCTTTGGAGTTCAATTCGTCGTTTTCTTCATCTTCCTGGGACTTCTTCTGTTCACTATTCTCCTTGTCCTCTTTGGAATCCTTCTTCTTATCTTTATCTTCTTCCTTGGAGTCTTTGGGTTTAGTATCGTCTTGTGGCTTCTCGGAGTCCTTCTCTTCCTTGGACTTGTTGTTCTCCTTGTCCTTCTCCTCCTTGGACTTGTTGTTCTCCTTGTCCTTTTCCTCCTTGGACTTGTTGTTCTCCTTGTCCTTCTCCTCCTTCGACTTATTGTTCTCCTTGTCCTTCTCTTCCTTCGACTTATTGTTCTCCTTGTCCTTCTCTTCCTTAGACTTGTTGATGTCCTTCTGCTTCTCGCTTGAGCTGCTCTCCGTAGATCCAGGTTTCTTTGGGCTATCCTCAACTGAAGCGTTCTCATTCGAAATTCCTTCAATTGGCTGCTCTATCGATTCGGCTTCGGGTTTTCTGCTCGTCTCCGGTTGAATTGTCGTAGAAACAGTTGCGGGACGTTCTGTATTACTCCATCTGTTTACCCATTCGTGCCAGTTAGTCCAGAATGGACTGCGATTCGGTGCCTGTTGACCGTTGCCATTGCCAGCTTGTTGCGTTGGCCAGAACGGATATTTCGGGATTGGGCGCCGTGTATTGGGTACCCCTGGATATACTGGAACAAGAGGAACGGAAGGTTTGATGGGAGCTTGCGGGTTTATTGGGGAACTAGGATTGGGAGCATTGGGATTAAGGGGTGAATTGGGGTTCACTGGAATTGGAATGACTGGTGAATTAGGATTGACTGGGTTGTTGGGAACAACTGGGGCAGGAGCCACTGATGCATTAGGGTCGACTGGGCTGTTAGGATCCACTGGAGTAGGAACCACTGGTGCATTAGGGTCGACAGGGTTGTTGGGATCCACTGGAACAGGTACCACTGGTGCATTAGGGTCGACTGGGTTGTTGGGATCCACTGGAGCAGGAGCCACTGGTGCATTAGGGCCGACTGGGTTGTTAGGATCCACTGGAGTTGGTGCGATTGGTGCATTAGGGTCGACAGGATTGTTGGGATCAACTGGAGCAGGAGCCACTGGTGCATTAGGGTCGACTGGGCTGTTAGGATCCACTGGAACAGGAACCACTGGAACAGGAACCACTGGAGCAGGAGCCAATGGTGCATTAGGGTCGACAGGGCTATTGGGATCCACTGGAACAGGAACCACTGGAACAGGAACCACTGGAACAGGAACCACTGGTGCATTAGGGTCGACAGGGTTGTTGGGGTCAACTGGAGCAGGAGCCACTGGTGCATTAGGGTCGACTGGGCTGTTAGGATCCACTGGAGTAGGAACCACTGGTGCATTAGGGTCGACAGGGTTGTTGGGATCCACTGGAACAGGTACCACTGGTGCATTAGGGTCGACTGGGTTGTTGGGATCCACTGGAGCAGGAGCCACTGGTGCATTAGGGTCGACTGGGTTGTTAGGATCCACTGGAGTTGGTGCGATTGGTGCATTAGGGTCGACAGGATTGTTGGGATCAACTGGAGCAGGAGCCACTGGTGCATTAGGGTCGACTGGGCTGTTAGGATCCACTGGAGTTGGTGCGACTGGTGCATTAGGGTCGACTGGGCTGTTAGGATCCACTGGAGCAGAAGTTACTGGTGCATTAGGGTCGACTGGGTTGTTAGGATCCACTGGAGTTGGTGCGACTGGTGCATTAGGGTCAACGGGGTTGTTGGGATCAACTGGAGCAGGAACCACTGGTGCATTAGGGTCGACAGGGTTGTTGGGATCCACTGGAGTAGGAACCACTGGTGCATTAGGATCGACAGAGTTGTTGGGATCCACTGGAGCAGGAACCACTGGTGCATTAGGGTCGACAGGGTTGTTGGGATCAACTGGAGTTGGTACCACTGGTGCATTAGGGTCCACAGGGTTGTTGGGATCCACTGGAGCAGGTACCACTGGTGCATTAGGGTCGACAGGGTTGTTGGGATCAACTGGAGTTGGTGCGACTGGTGCATTAGGGTCGACAGGGTTGTTGGGATCCACTGGAGCAGGTACCACTGGTGCATTAGGGTCGACAGGGTTGTTGGGATCAACTGGAGTTGGTGCGACTGGTGCATTAGGGTCGACAGGGTTGTTGGGATCCACAGGAGTAGGAACCACTGGTGCATTAGGGTCGACAGGGCTGTTGGGATCAACTGGAGTTGGTACCACTGGTGCATTAGGGTCGACAGGGTTGTTGGGATCCACTGGAACAGGTACCACTGGTGCATTAGGGTCGACTGGGTTGTTGGGATCCACTGGAGCAGGAGCCACTGGTGCATTAGGGTCGACTGGGTTGTTAGGATCCACTGGAGTTGGTGCGATTGGTGCATTAGGGTCGACAGGATTGTTGGGATCAACTGGAGCAGAAGTTACTGGTGCATTAGGGTCGACTGGGTTGTTAGGATCCACTGGAGTTGGTGCGACTGGTGTATTAGGGTCGACAGGGTTGTTGGGATCCACTGGAGCAGGTACCACTGGTGCATTAGGGTCGACAGGGTTGTTGGGATCAACTGGAGTTGGTGCGACTGGTGCATTAGGGTCGACAGGGTTGTTGGGATCCACTGGAGCAGGTACCACTGGTGCATTAGGGTCGACAGGGTTGTTGGGATCCACTGGAACAGGTACCACTGGTGCATTAGGGTCGACTGGGTTGTTAGGATCCACTGGAGTTGGTGCGACTGGTGCATTAGGGTCGACTGGGTTGTTAGGATCCACTGGAGTTGGTGCGATTGGTGCATTAGGGTCGACAGGATTGTTGGGATCAACTGGAGCAGAAGTTACTGGTGCATTAGGGTCGACTGGGTTGTTAGGATCCACTGGAGTTGGTGCGACTGGTGTATTAGGGTCGACAGGGTTGTTGGGATCCACTGGAGCAGGTACCACTGGTGCATTAGGGTCGACAGGGTTGTTGGGATCAACTGGAGTTGGTGCGACTGGTGCATTAGGGTCGACAGGGTTGTTGGGATCCACAGGAGTAGGAACCACTGGTGCATTAGGGTCGACAGGGCTGTTGGGATCAACTGGAGTTGGTACCACTGGTGCATTAGGGTCGGCAGGGTTGTTGGGATCCACTGGAGCAGGTACCACTGGTGCATTAGGGTCGACAGGGTTGTTGGGATCAACTGGAGTTGGTGCGACTGGTGCATTAGGGTCGACAGGGTTGTTGGGATCCACTGGAGCAGGTACCACTGGTGCATTAGGGTCGACAGGGTTGTTGGGATCAACTGGAGTTGGTGCGACTGGTGCATTAGGGTCGACAGGGTTGTTGGGATCCACAGGAGGAGGAACCACTGGTGCATTAGGGTCGACAGGGTTGTTGGGATCAACTGGAGTTGGTGCGACTGGTGCATTAGGGTCAACAGGGTTGTTGGGATCCACTGGAGTAGGAACCACTGGTGTATTAGGGTCGACAGGGTTGTTGGGATCCACTGGAGCAGGAGCCACTGGTGCATTAGGGTCGACGGGGTTGTTGGGATCCACTGGAGCAGGAGCCACTGGTGCATTAGGGTCGACTGGGTTGTTAGGATCCACTGGAGTAGGAACCACTGGTGCATTAGGGTCGACAGGGTTGTTAGGATCCACTGGAGCAGGAGCCACTGGTGCATTAGGGTCGACTGGGCTGTTAGGATCCACTGGAGTTGGTGCGTCTGGTGCATTAGGGCCGACAGGGTTGTTAGGATCCACTGGAGCAGGAGCGTTGGGATCCACTGGTGCATTAGGGTCAACGGGAGATAGTGTTGTTACTGGAACTTCTTCGGTCGTCTCGGCTGGTGCATTCGGGCTAACGGGGCTGTTAGGATCAACAGGAGCGCTAGGATCAACAGGTGCGTTGGGATCGAGTGGTGCATTAGGATCGACTGGAGCGTTGGGGTCAAGGGGAGATAATGTTGATACTGGTACTTCTTCGGTTGTTTCGGCTGGTGCGTTAGGGTCGACAGGAGCGTTGGGATCAATCGGTGCGTTAGGGTCTGCGGGCTCGTTGGGATCAACCGGTGCATTAGGATCAAGCGGTGCGTTGGGGTCGACAGGAGCGTTGGGATCAATGGGACTGTTAGGATCAACGGGAGCATTGGGATCCAGTGGTGCGTTGGGATCAACTGGATTTATTGGATCCAAGGGTGCATTGGGATCTACTGGTGCGCTAGGATCAACAGTTGTTCCAACTGAGGTTTCTTCCGCGCCAGCTGTTGTGGTCTCTATTGGCACATCGGTATTCACAGGAACAGTTGTCTCCCAGTTGGGATCATTGGTCGATTCTGTTTCCCCAGCAGCATTAGTTGTGGTCTCAACAGGCAGAGTAGACTCCGGGTCGAGGGGAGCATCGCTATTCGCTGTCGTGGTCACTGTGATTGGTTCCAATGTCGTTTCGTCCACAGGAACAATTGTTGTTTCTGTCACCAAGGTTGTAGTCGCTGGCGCTTCTGAACTGATCGATGGACCCTCGGTGACTGTAGATATTGTGGGCGTAGCCACACCATCTGTGGTGGATTCCACTAGAGCCGCTGAGGCTCTACCAATCGGATAGGGAGTGTCCGTGACCGTAGTCCACTTGGCCACTGCAGCTGTAGGCGCAGCTACGCTCGATTTGAGGGGTACACAGATCTCCAGGCCATCGTTGATGCAGCGCGTGTTGAGGGGACATGTCAATATGGCCCCAGTAGCGATGTTACCCTCGCAGGCCTGATACGTTGATGTACCCACACAAATAGCGGATTTGCCATTGCAACTAACGCTAATGATCTGCGCATTTGTCTGCATCGCCTCCTGATCTCGACTGCCGAGTCCAGCTGCTAGCTAAAGAGGTTAGAGTGATAGAAAGAGAGTGGGAAAGAAAAAAAGAGAGAGAGAGAGAGGAGGTGGGAACGATAGTTAGCATGGCTCGGGTGCGTGTCTGGGGGTCGTAGTAGTGATTGCTTGGACTTAGGTTAAGGTTGTCACTTGCATTAGTTTTATTTGAGTTGCCGCCGCCTAGTGCTATGTACGTTATCCAAAAAAGCAAGAATATCGGCAGCTTATGTTAGTTATTTGTTTTGGGGTTTTTTAGTCGCGCAATGTCCAAAGGCCCGCAAATTGTTGCCACACACACACACACAAAAGGGTTAATAGAAAGAAGGCAGTGTTAGAATAGAAAGCAAAGTAAGAGAAGCGTGTTATGTGGGGGGGGGAGAGAGTAGGGTATTTTGCAGCCTCGTTCTGAAACGATTCGAATTTATACTAAAAACAAAAACTGTTTAGAGCACATTTAATGCATAGTTCCATTTGTTAAATCATTTCCATGTTATACGATATTCCAATTTCACTGAATATATCAAAATTTCACACACATTGAGGAAACATAACAAAAATTTGGTTTAATATCAAATTGATTGATTCAAATTGAACACGATAAATATATGTATATTGCGTTATCGTTATCGAGAATGATTCAAATTGAACACGATAAATATATGTATATTTCGTTATCGTTATCGAGAACAGGGCTGCGAGTTAATGTTGAGTTTGTTGCGTAATTGAGGATTTGACGGGTTTTGCGGATATTGGATTTTTATTTCTTGATTTCAATTGCGGATATATGGTTTATATTGTTTGGGAATACGAATCTCTTTTTTTTTTTTGGCAAATTACCACAAGTATTAAAAGAACTCTGCATGTTTTGTTCGTCATCGTCGTTGGAATGAAAAATCGTTACTATCCTAGGCATTACCGCCAGTGCTGCTTTTATCCGATTTTTGTTTTTTTTTGAAGCGAACATCTGGCTGGCATTATCTTTTGCGATTCGCTCTGACATTAGATAAACATGCTGCTTGATGCTTATCTCTGTTTGCCACCGTGTGCGGAGATAAGTTTGCTACCAATTTATGATATTGCAGTGGAAATCACTGTTTCGTTCTCAGCACCTCCCCCACTTCCCAGCTTCCCATTGGGGACTACTGTTTTTTTGTGATAATTGTTATTGTTATTTTCTTAGTTCTCTGACGTTACGCAAAAAATCATAATACAAATAAACGCGTTGTAAACTTTGTATGGGGGAAAAAAAGAAGAAAACTATTTTTCGACGAGTTTCCTGGAGCGTGTACAAAATAAATATGATAATAATAAAATTCTTCAGTGATATTAATAGATCTTTAATATGGGAATTTTTTATATAATAGTGACTTAAAATATATTTTATATAAATGTATCAGACTTAAATTTACCCCAGAAAATCCCTAGATAAAACCTGCTTTCAATAAGCCTTTAGTTTCAGTCTGCTAAAATAAACTAACAATTTTATATCGATAACTCTAAGTGCGAGTGAGATAGAGTTTCCGGAAAAAACCATTCAACAATTAAAACGAAAGAGACAAGAAGCTTTTCAAGCGAAGCAATAGAAAGAATTTGCTTATCAAGCTGTAAAAACTTGTGTTTACTTCAAAGATCTCTAAAGTCATCTCTCAATATATCATTTGGCATTAGCTTGAGTGAATTGAGGCGAGGTGTGAAAATTCCTTCCCGCATAATTACATGCTCTATATGCTCTAAGTACTATAATTATTATTATTATACTCGGCATAGCTTTTGTGATATGCTGCTGTGTGATTAAATGTGAATCAGACAAAAATAGTCAAATGATACATACATACATATTTACTTAAGATCTTAGAAGTTAGTTTTTTTAGGAAAAAAAGAGTGTAGTAAGATAGATGAGATCTGCGCAATTGCTGTGACAAATTCTACGTTATTTGCTCAAAATTCACAACAAGTGAAAGAGTAAATATATTATTATATTATCGGCCGGAAATATGGTTCAACATGGTATCCCTACAAAGATTGTGTGTCATGACTAAGTTAGATTGCGATTATTTTCATATGTCTTAAGCTATATGCGATATGTTTACCCAGAGGTTTGTCTAGCCCCTGCTAGCTTATGACGCAGGCAAAAGAAGATCAGCGGAAGGCTATGCGTATTTGATCATCATGATCATGATCATGAATTCGAACAAGATAAGCACTACGCATACGTAGACAGACAATACCGACGACCCAATACTGTCCACGACATTACGCTTATCGTAGAAAAGTAGAAGAGTATCAAGATAAGCCCCAAATCTGGACAGAGTATGATGTACACCCTACCTACGCGACTGTCAGTTGGATTGTATAATACAAATTTATGCATTACAGTGAAGATTCTACAGAAATGTAGAAAGATGTAAAGAGAAGAGAGAGAGGAGTAAGAGAGAGCAGTAGGTAGCTAGAAAAAGCTTAAATGGATCGATAAAAAGATATATAGCTCGATAAAGATCTCGAGAAAAAGATTCTACAGCAATGTAGAAATATGTAAAGAGAAGAGAAAGAAGAGTAAGAGAGAGCAGAGTGTAGCTAGACAAGGCTTAAATGAATCGATACAAAGATATATAGCTAGATAAAGATCTCGAGAAAAATAATTATAAAGATAGTGTAAGAATAAATGTATAGATAGTGTTGGTGGGAGGGCTAAGGCAAGAGTGGTAATAAAGCTAGTTAAATCTCTAGTTAAAAATCTAGTTATAAAGGGGTAGATAGGATCTGGTATGGGGCAGTTAATTTAGCTAGTGCCTTATAGATAACACCCTTTTGTTAAGTTTATACTGCCCAGTGTAGATTGTTACTATGCGTGTCTGAGACGGGGTCCAACTAATTATAGGGTAACATTGTATTAAGCTACTTAAATGTCCGCAATTTGCAGCAGCAGCTGTCGCTTTCCCAGCGAAAACCGACTCCCCTTCCCCCCATTTGAGGCTGCTTCAGGTGCACATCAAACGGAAACGGAAAACGGAAAGCGGAAAAACAAAAATAATAATACAAAAAGTGAAGAACGAAACACAAAAAAAAAAGCGTAAAAAACATTGGTCATTTATGGATATCGCGTATGCCCTTTGAAGCCGGCAATTGCATCAAATTGAACAATTAAGCGTCGTCCATCCTTGTCTTTTTTGTTCTTTTTTTTTGTATTATCATCATCATTCAGTTGCTTCATTTAATGCGGTTAAACCATAAAATAAAATGAAATAAAGAGTGTGAGAGAGAGAGAGAGAGAGAGAGAAACAAAAAGGGAGAATACATATGCAATGCAGGCGCTGCGGTTTTCCATGTCTAGACAATACAATAAATACAGTTAGCCATATATTTGTATTATCACATGTGGAACGTACATATGTCCCGCATATATATATATATATATATATATACAGTGCATCACCCACTTCACAGCATTCTCTGCTGCTATGCTACATATATTTTATAATTGGCGCCAATTTGTTGGCTTATCGCCGCAGCGCGACTACGACAAAGCGCGTGCAACATTACGCACAAATGAGGCGCAGCTTTTGGGCGAGTGGATTCGTTAACTGATTGAATGTAACACAGTGAATACCCACCCAATGTGCAACAAATAATTCATCCCAAAAACACACACACCCCATTCTACACTGCGGCATTCTTATCAATCTGGCAACGCAATGCAATGCAGCCCACCACAGGTAACCCACCTGGCTGTATTTATTGTATATCTGAATTGATCACGCATTTCCTTGCGATTACTTTTAATTAAAAGCTGCAAAAGATTTCTGAAATGTTGCCAGTAAATTTGTTTTTATAATAATTATGCTATATCAAAGGATATATCAATATATCCAAGCATTGCATCCAAGCAACTCTTATAACTCAAGCCTCTAGCTTGATTCTGCATCCAAAAATTATGAATCAAAAATTTTTAAAAATTTTGACCTTCTCCATGCTCTTGCTTGGTTATGATATCTCTTTTCAGACCCCTTTCTGGATCTTCGTCAAAAATTATTAGATTCTCATGGGAGATGGCATTTTATTAATGATTTGACCTCTAGATTAATTCTGCATCAAAATATTATGAATCTAAGACTTTAAAAAATTTGGACCTTCTCCATGTTTTTTTTTTGGTTATGATATCTCTTGTAAAACCCCTTACTAGATCTTTTAAATCGCCATACTTCGTCAAAAATCATCAGATTCTCATGGGAGATGGCTTTTTCTTCACGATTTGGTCTCTAGATTGATTCTGCATCAAAATATTATAAATCTAAAATTTTTAAAAATTTAAATGCTACCTCATAACCATCCTACCCGCTTGTAAAACTCTAACAAAAATTGAAAAACATGTTTATATGAATGTTTTATCGTTTTGTCTGTCATCTCTAACTAAAGCGTTGCCCACAACGAACACAACGATAGCTTTCGCGCTAGCAAATGAATTATCGATATACCCGCTCCCACATGGAAACGATTAGCCCAACTCCCATGCGCACCCTGTGCGCTCATCATCATCATCGTCATCAGCTAACGTTTTCCCGGGCACAAACACGATGTGACGTGCTAATTCGTTGCGGGGCACCCAGTTGAGCCTGAGGCGCAGCACAAAATTCTGTAACCAGGACACACTGCACTGCACCGTGTGGAATGCACAGTGGGAACGCCGCATGTAAATCAAGCAAAAGGCGCACACGGAGCAAACGCTTCCGCCTCTGCCTGCGCCTCTGCCTCCGCCTCTGCTGCCTCCGACCCAACCAAAAAAAAAAAATTATGCAAGTTGTGGCGATGCGTTGCAGTCAGCAACTGCGACTGCGTTAATGTTGTTGGCGTTGCGGCTGTGGCGGCGGCGGCGGCAGCGGTGGCTCCTGCTGCTTGCCTCATTGGCGTTGCACAAAGCGAACAGCAGCAGCAGCAGCAGCGTTGGCAGCGTCGGTGGCAGCGGCAGCGGCAGCGACGCGTTGACGGCGGCGTTGGCTAAATTTGCATAAATTAACAATGTTTCGCAATTGCAGCCACTGATGCAGCGAATTCTTGCGACCAAACCCCACACACACACACACACACACTCCCGCACACACACACACTGTCATTGTGCGGGCATGTGGTGTGCGTGTGTGTGTGTGTGTGCCAGCGTTGTCCACCATGTGCAATGTGCGCGTTTTATTGATTTGATGCTCCAATGCACTTATTATCCCTCAAGCAGCCAGTGCCAGTTAATCCCGTGGCAATGCGGCGCCATTTTACACACACACACACACACACACAGCCGCACACTCTGGCTGCACACACACACACAGGATGCATATGGGCATTAGGGTGTGCCCAAAAAGTTGGTCAAGTGTGCGCAGCAGGAGGCTCATTAGCCAAGCCAAGTGGAATTGGAAAGTGTGTGTGTGTGCGAGTGTGGGCGCCCAACGTGAGGCACAACCACTTGTCCCATGTGTTTGAGTACTATAAAATCCTTAAATAATCCGTTTATACATTCATTTTATAAACATAAGCTTTAGGTCATCACCTTTACCTTTCTTAATCGTATCGTTTTCACACTTTGCTGGTTAAAATTCTATTAATTGGATTTATTAAATAGTTGGGGAATTATGTGTAATTTTGAAGATTTTCACAAGCCTTACGTGTGCATAAATTTGAAATTCTGAGGCGATTTTGCTATCGATAACAACATAATCGTTTTTAATACCTGAGACAAAAGTTCAAACAGTGTTGAAATACATATATCGACAGTTTTTAAGGGACGATTTTTTAAACTATAAAAAAATGTATTATTTTATTTTATTTATTCCTCATGCATTACTTTAACCTCTCTGTGCGTAATCATCATGTACTTTCAAATTAATCAATTAACTACAAATAGTATTTTTTTTTCGTTTCCGATACCCCCAAAGTTGTTCCTGACAACGTAAAAATTCAAGCACAGCATAATCTGGCAACGCTGAAAAGAGAGAGAGAGGGAGAAAACTAGTGAACTTTTTATTAAACGATATGGAAAAGTTGCAGCTTGAAAAAAAAGAAAAAAAGGTAAATCGTAAATCGATTGTCATAAAAAAACAAAAAAATACTGGACCGACTAAAATTGATTGAAGAAAAAATTGAAACAAGACAAAAGAATGTGAAAATTAATAAAATTTCGATTAATTGATTAGCAGTAAATCGAGTTTGATAAGTCAATTAGCTGATGTAATAAGGTTAATGTGATGTTACAGCAATTTTGCATTGTCTATCGATAATTGATTTAAATTACAGTTTTTAATATTTCATAAATAGCTTCATTTTTGGCTCGATAGACGGTTTTGTTTTTCGGTTCAACTATTGCACTTAATTCGATTTCGATAACTGAGTGCTTTTCAACAACGCAATCAGCTATCGATATATCGATAGAAAGTAAAAGAAAGTGCTGTAAAGTACCTCAACTTTCGCTTTGCCTTTAAGGCTGTGCAACAGCTGGCAACAATATTTATCGATAGACCGATTGATTAACATACGATTCACGTTGTATTTCGCCCTTTTTTGTTATTGTTTATCGATTGTCTTAAAAGTTGATAAACAGCCCAAAGCTGTTGTGCGACTCACACACACACACACCCTCACACTCACTCTGAGTGAGTGCACTCATTTGCAGCCTGAGTGAGCGATTTAATTTGCATTCACAGTGGCAGCGCTTCGATAGACTCCCTCTCTCTCTTCCTCTGTCTCTTTTCCGCAACTTTTTGGAGTCGGACTGCAAGTTGTAGTCCGGCTAAACCGTTGGCTCATCCTGGTTTGGCCATGCTCCAGTACGGCTTGCGTGTCCTTCTGCTGCTGCTGCTGTGTCGTTTCTGCTTATTTGTTTATGTTGCGCAAAGTAAACAACTAATTTTAATTTGCCGCAGGAGCCGCAGACGACAAGAAGATGACGAGGACGACGATGTTGTCGATGCTCGCCACTGGGCAGAGAGAGACAGGGAGAGGGAGCGAGAGAGAGAGAGAGAGGAACAACAAGAGGTAGCTGGCAACATGAACAAAGGATTGGATCAGTCGAATTAAATAAAAGAAAGCATCACACACACACAGATACACACACACACACAGATACACACACACACACACACACACGCTCGCACAGGCAAACCGCAAACAAGCAAAGCATATTTTCTGGCTACCTTCTGCTGTCTCTCTCTTGCTCTTTCTGCCTCCCTCTGCCCTCTCGCTCTCTCTCCCTCTCTCTCGGCTTTTGTGCATTTCGTTAGTTTGCATTTTGTTTTGACATTTCATTTATGTAAATAACAAAAACAACTACAAACGGGGCGCGCCCATTCAAATTATCTTTAAATAATTTAGTTTTGTGTGGGCGTGGCAACTCTGCACTGTCTGTCTCTCGCTCGCCCGCTCGCCTTCTCTCTCTCTCACTCACTCGCTTTGCAAACTTTATGCTTGGCCAAGGGACAAGGCTGCTTAATACAGTATAGCATGTATGTGTGTGTGTGCGTGTGTGCCTCTCTGTGTGTGTGTGTAGGCTAAACATCATGAAAGCGGAAGCGGAAGTGCTTACCTTTAGCACACACACACACACACACACACACCCACACATACACACATATGTTATTATACATGGCATGCAAAAATTTTTTTTTACTCTACCTTGAAGTGCTTCACAAAACTCGCGAGCATGGGCGTCGCACACTACAGCTGCCCAGAAAGGGGGTGGCCAGGGGAAGGAAGAGGGGTAGACTGGTCCACACACACACCCCCACACACACACATCCAGTTAACTGAGCTTTAAAATATGTCCACAGGTGCACACGGGGCTGGAACTGTTGGGGCATGTTTCGGGCTGTTCAAGTTGATGGGGTATATAGAAGGTTGGCACGAGTAGGTAGTACGGGAAGTACCGGGCAAGAGAGAGAGAGAGAAAGAGAGAGAGCTGCTACGAGTACTGGAATTGACTTTCAGCTTTTGACTTGTATGCCGAAACGATACACACACAAAATTTTGCCACTGTGCGAGGGTAGCTAGAATAGTTTATAGGCAAGGGAGTGTGCAGTGGAGAAGGAGAATAAATATGATGGAGTTTGAGGTTCGAACATGTTCAATTTTTTCGACAACTTGGACATGATTTTTGCACAAAAATGAAGTATCTTCTAAAATACTTTTAAACACTTTTTTAGTTCTAATTTTAACCTTCTTAATCGTTTAAAAGTAAAAACTCGCGTTTCAAAATTTTGAAAAAAAATTTTTTTTGAAAAATGATGGTATCTAAAAATTGCGAAAAAGTCGAAAATATTTAAAAGTTCTAAATTGTAATATTTTAAATGTAGAATCAATAAAGAGGTAAAAACTTAAACAAAATGTCATTCCGCATGAAAATATCTTGATTTTTAAGAAAGTTATGATAGCTGAAAATGGGCTTGGAAGACCCTACACGAGGTTCTTCATGTCTAATTTTTCGGAGACTTGGAGATGATATTTGGTCAAAAATTAAGTACCTTCCAAAACACTTTTAAACACTTGTTTAGTACTAATTTTGACCTCCGCAATCTATTAAAACTTAAAACTCGCGATTTAAAATTTTGAAAAAAAAAATTTTTCTGAAAAATCATAGGGGGGACCCTTGCCTAAATATTGCAAAAAAGTCAAATAGTCTATTTTGCTATTTTTCAATTGTAGAACCACTAAGAATGTTAAAACATAAACAGAATGTCATTCCACTTGAAAATCGCTTGACTTTAACGAAAGTTATGAAGAAGGAAAGTGAGGTTGGATGTCCTATCGAGTGTCTTACTTGTCTAATTTTTAGGAGACTTGGACATAATTTTTTGCCCAAAATTAAGTATCTTCCAAAATACTTTTAAACACTTGTTTAGTACTAATATTGACCTCCGCAATCGATTAAAAATAAAAACTGGCAATTTAAAATTTTGGAAAAAAAAATTTTCTGAAAAATCATAAGGGGGACCCTTACTTAAAAACTGTGAAAAAGTCGAAAATTTTTAAAAGCTTCTAATTTCAATATTTTAAATGTAGGATCAAAAAAAATGTGAAAACATAAACAAAATGCCCTTCCGCATGAAAATATCTTGATATTTGAGAAAGTTAAGATGCCTGAAATGGAAGCCCCTATAAGACCCTATTGTTTGTTCGCCTAGAGTTATATAGCGATAATTTTAAATTTGTTTTTAATTTTTTCTGTAATTCTCGAACTCTTCAACCTCCCCTCGCCGCCTTTGGTCGTTGTTGTAATTTGGATTCTTGGTCTGTTGCGTTTACTGCAAAAGGCTAATTGAAATTTGCCATTAATAATGCAAAAAGGTCTCGGTGAGAAACTTTTAGGGCCACCCACACATGTCAGCTAGTGTGTCAGTGTGTGTGTGCCTGTGTGTGTGCCTGAGTGTGTCAGTGTCTGCCTGTGTGTGTGTGTATACACATGTGTGCGTGCTATTTTAAATATTTCAAATATTTGTAACATTTGCCGCTGCCGCCATTCAAGTAACCAAAAGTACACTACACCACACACACACACACACACACACACACAGGCCAACCCCTGTGACGCTCCCCCTCGGTACACCCTTCCTCCCTCCCCTTAAACTGCTGTGGCAGCCGCGCAATTTCGGCCTCGCCATTTACCGCACGCCAAAAACATCAACGGCGAAGGTGAATGCTTATTTTCTGGTCCGTCAGCCGCCGGCAGATGTCGACGGTGATGGTGACGTCGACGTCGCAGTCGCAGTCACCACATGTAAAAATGCTGCCGGTTAGCCGTGTCCCTGCTACACCCACACACACCCGCACACACACACAATTTACCTGTAGGAGGGGGACGAGTTATGCCGTGATTTCGCGATCTGGCAGCAGGCGTGATACTTCGCTGTGAGGAGGGAGCAGCATTGGCCAAAGGAAAAAAACAAAAGCAAAGGGTATAGGGAACTACAAAATATCCTATAAAAGAAAAAACAAAAATTATGTAGCATACTTTTGAGTGCTGGCAGTAAACCTTATAAAAACAATCTCTAAAAAACTTCTATGTTTATTATACAATCTCAAGCAAATTTATAGAAATAATTTGTATGCTGATAATTCTGCTACACAACAAAAATTAATAACCTAACCCTAAAACTGAGTTTGCAATACGTATTTTTTTGTTTTACGTGGGCGTATGAGGGCGTGGCCAAATTGCAAAACATACTTGAGCTGCGTGCTGCAGTAGGACACATTCTCAGCAAATTTGATAGCCCTAGCTATTCTCATAGCTGAGATCTGGACGCTCATACAAACAGAACTGGCTCTATCGACAGGGCTATTGATGCTGAACAAGAATATATACTTTGTGGGCTCGCAGCTGCCTCCTCTTGCCTACTATTCATTCCTTTTACAAATTTAAGTCAAACAAGCTTTAGTTCTACATATTTACAGGGTATTGGAAGTAAAACGAGCTTCTGGTAAAGATGAAATGGCTTAAAGTATGTGTGTGTGTGTACGGGGAGCTCTGGCAGATACACCCCATTGAAGGGGCGTCGGCCGGCCTATGTTGCCGCCCACTGCTCGCATATGCACACACACACACCCGCCCACCCATACAGAGACTATACTATACTTGACTGACAGCAGATATGTCGCGGAGTGTTGAGTGAGTGGGAATTGGAATGGGGGTGGGATTGGTGAGGGTGGGGGGAGAAGAAGTCGTCGTCTATGTAGAGCAGAAAACGGCAACTGTCTTCAAAATGCCAGCACAATGCGCTACACACTGTAGAGTACTGCAGAATCAAGGAACTGCTTGGAACATAAGTTGCAAGAAATTATAAAAGATCAGCAGATAAATAAATTTACTTAAAATTCTAATTAAAAATTAATTTTTCTGTATACCATTTGTTCTTAACCTCAAACCTAACCTTAATCTGTTCCCGAGAGTAACCCCTAACATATGTCACATCTCTCTCGAAATCAATCGAACCGATATACCCTGCTGTGCAACATGTAGGGCATTCAAATTCAACGTCGCCAAAAAATTGTAAAGATTTTTTTTTCGCTTTTCGTTTTTATTATACGGACTCCCGCTCAATCTTTTATTTATTTTTGTTGTTGTTGTTGTTGGTTTTCTGTCTCCCTCTGCTGCCGCCGTTGTAGTTGTTGTTGTTGTTCGTGTCGTTTCGCTTTTTTTATTATTTATTTCACTTTTTATTTTGTTGATTGTTTTACAAAGCAACAACAACAACAGCAGCAGCAGCAGCAGACAAGGCTGTAGGCGTGTGTGGGTGGAGGGGGGAGCGCTGCCAGTGAGGGTTAACATGACTGTGGCAGTGGCGTAGCTGGCGGGGTGGGGTGGTGGGGTAGGGGTAGGTTCGCCAGCAAATGGAAAAAAAATCTCTTGAGGCTACTGAAAACTTCTTCTTCGCCGTCGTGTTTCAGTTGTGACGGTTTCTCCCAGTCTGCTTGAATTTTGAGTGGGGTGGGGGGGGAGGATTGCTATGGAATGAGTAGGGTTGGATTCGGGTTCGCTTTTGGTTTTTCTTGGCCAGTTATTTCTTATGCTGCTTGTTGGTTTTTAGCTTTGCGCCTTGGCGACCTCATCCAACTCAGGCCAACACAGACATCTCGTTGGCAATCGTAGTTGGCGGTTTAAACACATGAAACAATTATAAAGTTGCCAAGAAATGTAAACCCAAAGAGAAAACAATTTAATTGAATTTAAGCAGGGGTTGTCATATCCTAATGGATTTAAAACAACAACATCAAATACAAATAAAGCATAATACATAAAAAATGAGAAAGAAGAAGAGGGAAAATGAAAACGGAACGGAAACTGAAAACTGAAAACCAAAAACTGAGGCCTGCTCTCTGCTCCACCCCCCGCCCCAATGGGTTGGTGGGGGAATTGAATTTCAGCCTGTTTGGGATTGTTAGTTGGGGGCGGGGGGAGGGTTGCCTGCTGTGCAAGTTTCTCAAGTGCGTGTGTGTGTGTGTATGTGTATTATCGGCATGTTTTTAAGTTGATTATACACAATGCGAGCGATAAGCCAGGTGAGTGTGTACAGTTGATTCTAATAAATTCATAGCATATTTTTAGGGTGCGGCAATTTAATTGGTTTACCTGTAAGCTAAGTAAATATTAGAGAAAAGGAAACACACACACACAATTTTACATTATTTGTTTGTTTTTTTTTTTTGCGTTAATTAATTACATTACACGTTTATTTATTTAACATGAATTTTGTTTGTTTGTGTTTTGTGGGCGCTAGAGAAGTGCGATAAATCGTTATGGAAATTACCGATAGTTATCGACTAGCGCCCAGTGAAAATCGTAAACGTATGCAACTTATCGATAAGTGCGTGACACAGCATGGGCAGCCACGCCCACAAAATCTGTCGCTCTCTCTCTCTCGCGCTGCCGGAAACGCCCCGTCCCGTCCAGCCTCGCCCCGTCCCACAGCATCTAACGACGCCACTTTGATTCGACATTGAAATTGAAATCGGCTTATTCTGACGCCGTTCAAAAAATAAATAAATACCAATGCGCTAGACACGCAGAGTGCGAGAGTGGGAGGGAGTGGGAGGGGAGGCACACAAAATAAAAGCAAAACAATATTTTCCTAATTTTCGCGCGCGCACGCGACCAAAAGAAAGAGCCAAAAACCAAAGCAAAGAAAACTGTCAGCAACAGGCGGACGCTGTCACCGAAGCAGCAGGAGAGAGCAAGCATTTTTTTTTTTTTTTGGGGAGAGGGCGGCATGAATAAACGGGCGGGGCAGCAGGGAAGGAAGAAGCAGGAGTTTATTCAAAAGCCCAAACCAGTGCGGCAACTCCGACTACGGATGCAACGAAGCGACGACGACGCCGGCTGCTGCTGCTGCTGCTGCGCTGTGTTTGCTGCCAGTTTGCCTTTTGTTTGCTGTTGATTTCCGCTGCTTCCGATTGCTTTGTTTTTATTGCATAGCTCCAGGTGAATTGAATAGGCGATTGCCATAGTTTTTTGGCTGCTGCTTTTGGCGCGTTAGAAAGTTGCCAGTTAGATAAAACGAGCGAATGCACACAGCATTTGCTTTTATTTTATTTTCAATTAGCTTGTTAGAATGGCAACAGCACTGTGTAGAGTAGTTCAGATGAACATCGATAGCTATTTACTAATTCATTTGAGTGAACGCTGCACTCGATTGTAGACAGCAGCAGCAGGAGCTTAGCTCAGTTGATCTTGTTTTGAAATAAGCTTACTAGTTCAAGTGAACGGCGCGAGTATCGTGCAACTAGCTCATGTGAACGGAGTATCGTGCGACTAGTTCGATTGCAGCGAATTGATCCTGTTTTGCAATTAGCTCACTAGTTAAAGTGAACGGCATGAGTATCGTGCGACTAGTTCATGTGAACGGCGTATATCGATTTCTGCACGCTCATTTGATGCAGTGACGCCATTTTACTCTCACTTGTTTTGCTGTTGACCTGCAAACGCACATTAATTTGTCGCGAGAGTGTAAAGTGAAATAAAGTTATTAACGTTTATATATGTTCGCTTGCGTGTGTGTGTGTTAGCTGACACAAGCTAATTGGATATAAATCTACAGCATTGTGCTGCCAATTAATCACACTTAAGTCAGCTACACAGCTTATCACTTGCGCGCTCGCCCACACCTGCTGCTGCTCCAGCTTGCCGGTTCAGGCTGCTGCGTATGTATGTACGTATGTATGTACATATGTTTGTATGTGTGTAACTTATTTATAACTGATGAACTATCAAATACCGCAAATCCAATATGTGTGTGCGAAACTTTCTATTTGCACACAAATTGTTTGCCTAGCAAAATATGAGAATATTTTGCATATTTCAATTTGTTTTGTCATTGTTTTTCAGTTTTGTTGTCGCTGCTGCTGTTGTACTTGTTGCCGTTGTTGTTGTCGGTCGCTAGTATATTGTAAAATTGATTTATGTATTAATTTTCATTTTCAATTTCATTGATTTGTTTGTTTTTATTTAATTTAATAAATTATTTCAACTAAATTAATGCCTGCCATAGCATAGTACAATCCAAAACACTGCCACTCCCCCGCCCGCTGCTGGTCCTGTCCCCCGGGCTAGGGAACGACATTTGGTCAGGTTTCTATACTGTTCTATCCGATTTCTGCCTGCCTGTTCCGTCTGCCTGCCAGCCTGCCTGGATACATTTTAATTTTAATCAATGCATCAGCCAAAAAGCCGCAGAGCACATATGGAAAATGGGAAAAGGCTTCAAACAGCATCATATACATATATAGTATTATAATATATGTATGTGTAGCCATAGATCAACATCATTATGCGTATGCTTGTGTGTAGCAGTGGGACATCATGGGCATATGGCAAAGGCAACCGCAAAGCCATTCCCATAAAGGGATCGACGGGCATATTTACATATGTGCATAAAGCTGATTTGAAAGTAAAACTAGCATATTAAAAGCGCACAATTAATATATAGTATAATAAATATGATAGTTAGCTGTAAATCGCGCTAATGAAAAGCATCATAGGTACACGGACAAATGTGCACATAAATTTCAATTGTCAATTTATCGATACATATCGATTTAGCTACAGCAAGCCGAATACCAAGCTATAGATTTATTTTTGTTATATTATTTTTCTATTATTTATGCTTATTTGATTAGATTTATTTGATGATATTTTAGTATTATTTTATTTATATTTATTTCTTTAGATTTATATTCTATTATTTTAGCTCTGTTTTGCATAAATATGATTTATTTTTTCTTTTCTTTCAGCTTCGATTTTTGAATCATATCCCACACGGTAAGTTCTTTATAGCATTATTTTAAATCCTGTATAATATTCTTCACATGCAATATAAAATTCTTGTATATTTTTTTTTTGTTTTGTGGGTTTTAACATCTGTGCATGTCTATATCATAGTATGTGCATATATAAATGAATCTGAATCTGCATAATCCGATCTGTTGTGGTCGAAATTGCAGCAGTTCTTTGAGGTCGCAATGATGTTGATAACAAAATCGCCCAAACAATTTGTTGACAAATTTTACTTTACGTTTTTTGTCCCCATACCCTCCCCCCCTCCCATTTCCCACTGTGTTTGTTTTCGAGGGTTTTTGTGGAATTTTTGGAATTTCCGGTAAACCAACAAAATGTATCCGAAGATTTGTATTTAATCTCTTGACATGACCATGAGCAGGACTTCAGAGTATGCCAACAGCAACAAAAACAACGATAGTACGCGCTGTCAATTTGATATGTGCCAGAACAGGTGTGTGTGTGTGTGTGTGTGTTTGAGGGTGTGGGCGTGTGTGTGCGTGTGTGCATAAACAACGGGCCTGTTGGCTTTTTGCAGCTTGGCGGCGTGTTCTAGTATGTTGTTAATTTGTTGCAGCTGCCATTGCTATTGTTGTTGTTGTTGTTGTTGCTGTTTTTTGAATCCAGTGCTTTAGGGATTTAAAACACGCAACATAACAAAAACAAATATACGCATAAATGATCTAATTAGACATACACGTCTAGATAATACCCTGTTGTTGCATTAAATAAATCGTTTTTTGCTTGGAAATATCGATAGTTTCGAAAGCATGCCGATTTTTTTCCAAGCTTTTATTGCCTATTTTATATTTCGATCAAACACTTCATGTATCGATATGTTAAAATATAAATAAATTAGAGAAGTTTTTCTACTCTTTACCAGCTCACTATACCCCATTGTTGTGTGACTTTTTAATGGGTGTAGGGTATAAAAAGCATTTATTTATGCAAATTTTATTTTATTTGTTTTCAATATTTTGGTAACTTTGTCGCTGATATTTCCGCCGAACAAATAAACGAAAAATGCCAGAAGCCGTCAGCCTGGCACAAATGTGTGTGTTAAATTTCACACACAAACATAAATACACACACAAACGCACACCCGCACAACACTCTGGTGTGTGTGTGTGTGTGTATGTACAGATGAGATGCCTGTACATGACGGCGCATTATTTTCCATTTTAATAATTCAAATATCAATTTGTTGTTACATTAAATATTTAATTTGTACTAAAATGTGTTAAATTCTTTGGGGTATTATAAACATATAAGTCTGTACATTTGCACAAAGCGAAAGAGATAGAGAGATAAAAAGAGAGAGTGGGATAGACAAAGCGGCATACAGATATTTTGCCAGCATTTGTCATGCAATTTTTGGTTTGTTTAATTACAGCTTAAAATCTTTGATTAAAAAAAATTGACAAAACTTTTGTTTATGGAATTTCCCTTTACGCATTTAGAGTTTTCCATGGAATTTTCCTGTTTTCAATGTTCTTAAATTTCTCATTAATGTTGTTCAAATACACGTAAATCATTTGTGAGCCTTGAGCCAGAACTCGTAAATTGAGATTCATTTGTGTGTATATATACTATATATATTGTTGTTTTTTTTTTGCTGTACTGCAAGTGATTATGAAGTGGATATACATATAATATAAGTACATATATGTATGTGTGTATACTATCTGTAACTGATAAGTCCGCTTGCGCCTGACCCAATGCAGAGCACATAATTAACACATTGTTTGTCACTCGGCAAATTTACCACAAATAATCGCAGATGAACAATGTATCGTATAACGGCAGCAGCAACAACAATATAGGAAACTTTATTAAGCTGTTAAATCCAGCGATTTGGGAAATATGTACGTTTGCCACCCATTTAAATTTTAACACAACTGTACTTGCTGCGTAAATGCTGCGTATATTTTATATGCAATTTCGGTGCGTGTGTGTGTAGTTTTTTGCGTTACAAAATGCATTTTAAAATTGTTTAACAAAAAGGACGGGAATGATAGAGATTTAAACATGATTGTGTAAATAAGAATAAATACTGTTATATGCTTTAAAACAGATCAGAACAAGTCAGAAACTTTTCTTAAGTCAATTTCTATACTAATATTGGCTTTGCAGAAGTCTGATGGCGTTTTAAGAGTTTTCTAATCTTTGGATCATGGAAAAACCAAAATATTAATATTTACGGAACTCTCTTTCTAATGTTGAATCCCTCTAGAGATCAATCCATAAATAAAATGCTATTCCAAACGAAAATCTAATGATTTTTAATAAAGTTATAAGAGGTCTATTTAGTCATAGATATGGGAGTTTTGAAGGTATTCACGCATTTTTAGTAATAATTTAAAATGTTTAATTACATTGTAAGAGATAATAAATAATTGGAAAATAAATATGAAGCCAAAAGCTTTGCTAAATTCTAGGTAAGTTTCGGAGCTCCAAACTTTACGAACAATAGAAAATTGTGTAATAGATATTGTGAAAATATTTCTATGTTTTGAATGCGAACAAAACAAAAGATCCGAGCAACAAATTAATATTTGCATGGACTATATTATGCAGGCAAAATCAGTTTCACATAATGCTGAACAAATTAATTATTTTTGTTTCTGGGAAAGAACGATAAACGAGAGAGAGAATGGGCCAGTATATCAAGAGAAAAGATTGCTTGGCATATCGTAATTAATAACGTAGTTCGACTAACAAGCGACTAACTAAACTTGAGAGTTCATCCAAAGAGAGAGAGAGAGCGAGAGAGAGAGGGAAAGAGAGAGAGCAGTAGCCTGAGCTGTGCCTTTTGTTCGCCTAAGTGGCAGCTGTTTTATTATCCAAGGAGGCCCCTTTGGACTAATTGGCGCCAACTCCATGACGTTGGTCACATGAGATGTGTTCGCTCTCACTCATACACAAGGTCTTACTTTCTCTCTCTCTCTCTCTCTCTCTCTCATGCTTTGTCTTTGTCCCTCGACAATTTGCGGCTTTTGCTGCAAATCCCCATCGAAGTTCCGCTTGCCCCAACCCCCCCGGATCGCAGTCGCAGTCCGAGTTGCAGTCAAGTTTGAGTCGCAGCAGTCGCAGGGACCCTTGTCCGTTGCGTTGTTGATGCCTTAGTCCGAGTCCTTGGCGCATTCTCATCGTTACCTTGGCGATTCAAAATGCTCATGCAATCAAGTGTTAAATCATAGAATTTTTAATTGATTCCATCGATGCAGGAAGTCGCGCAAGCTGTTCCGTAATACCCTTACTTTTGAGGTGTATTACAACTGATTATTCTGAAATATTTGAATAATAATTGCGAAGTATTACAAGGTATTGAGATAATTAGGCAATTGAACATACCTACTTACTTCATTATACGATACAATCATGGATCCAGTTAGATATATAAATTATTATATGACAATTGTCCCACGTTGGGCGCCCATTGCTGAATATTCTGAAATATTAAGGAAATAATATGGTTTAAAAGAGAGTCAGATATTTAGGTTAGTGTATATCAACTTCGACACGGATTTAGAATAATTTCCTCTCTTCCTCACTATCTTTCTCTTTCTCTCTCTGGCCATCGCTCTCTCTGATTGTTTTATTTTTCTATTCTACACGTTTATTTTTTCCTTTCCATCAGCCATTTGCGTTTGGGGGTTCGGGACCACAGTCAAGCTCGGGGTCCTGGTCGAGTCTAATACCTCTCGCTAGGCGTAACCGTCGCAGCGGCTTTTTTGAGTTAATTGGCAGTTGTTGTTGTTGCTCTCACTCTCTCTCGTTTTGACGGGTCTGGCCAGCGTGTCAACCAGGTGCAACATTGGAATAGATCCCTCAATACTGCTTCTTGACGTATCACAGTGTGTGTGTGTGTGTGTGTGTGTGTGCGGCTGTGCGTGTCTGGCCAAGTTCATGTGAGCGGCTCAATTGAGCCATGAGTATTCCCAGTGCCCGCCGCCTGTGCTACCCTGCAATCCTCCCATCCCATCCATGCTGTGTCCCCTGTTCAGGTGCCAGAAACACTCGGGCAATTGAATTGTCCAGGATGACGCACATTGGCGCACTGCTCTGCGAGTTTGTTGTTCGATTTTAGTTTGGTTTTATGCGCCTACCGTGTCCAGGACTAAGAATCGACTCCTGCCTCCGCTGCTCCGAGCCAATCGAATCGTTGATGTTAAACAAATGCAATTGAGCCATGAGACTGTACCCAAGGTTCAGGTCAGTGGAGATTGGGAATGGCTGTGGGATCAACAACAGTATTCAATTCTGCGCATATGCATGCAGAGATGATGATGATGATGATGATTTCAACGTGGAAAGGTGGAACGGTGGAACGGTTGAACGTCAAACTGTAAGCGCAGTTGCCAAAACAACCGTAGAAAATCCATGAATTCTCGAATAAAACCCAACTACTAGGAGAAGGACCTCCTCTGCATACACGGAGTGGAAAAAAAGGCAGACGGAAATAAGTTTTTTTTTGCCTGCGATTGATTGAGCTTTAATTGCCATGTGTATCAAATGCAGGAAATGGAAGTGAAAAACTTAAACGATTTGAAGCCGAAACTTTACTTAAAATCCTTTAGCCTTGAGCCTATGATAACTTCAGGTCTGGTCTGGAACCTAAGGAAAATGCATGAACAAGCAGTGAATACGTATATTCAAGAAGTCGATTAAAGCTCTTGCAATATATGAAAACCATTTCAACTGTACTGGTCTTTTAGTGCATTAGATCAGTTTTGTGTAAAACCCCAAAAGTAGCGAAAGCTTTTACCCTCCCCCAACAACCATCCAAAACAACCCAACCACCCATCCAAAACTTTCGCTGTCGCTTTGTCCAAATCTGGTAAAGTCTTTGACATTGTCGTCTTGACACAGTCTTAATGCATGTCGCCAATTTGTGCGCTGTCTCGGGGAAATCCACTCGAAAGCCATAAAAAAAACCAGCGTGCAAAATCGACTTGGCCTGCACTCGGTCGAGGAAGAAGGAGTGAGAGAGGGAGAGAGAGGGGAGAAGGAGAAGGAGCAGCCAGCTGGGTAGTGTAGGGTAACTGGGTCTGAGCCCATTAAAAAGATGCCAACAAGGCAATTGTCAAATGTAAATGGGCGTCGTAATAGATGTCCACGTTCCAGTTTTCTGGCCGAGCACGAAACGCAATAATTTGCAAATTTGCTCAAATAAATTCCATGCAGAGCAGTAGCAGAGCAGCGCTGCGCTGTGCAGAGCCTAAAATATTTGCGCCCGCCACGAGTCAAGCCAGTGTGGCAAATGTATGCAAAGTCCCAGGACGCGAGCTGGTTGGCAGCAGCAGCAGCACCACCACCACCATCCTCATCCCGAGAAGGGGATAAAGAAGCATGAAGTGAAAGATGGTGCGAAACTGGGGGCAAGGCAAGGCTTGGCTGGAGTTGGAGCAGAACGTCGCCGTTTTCTAAGGCCGCACTGTCGCTCCCTTGTCAATGATATGCAAAACATTGCCCTGCACCACCACCACCATCACCACGTAGTCTACCCGATCCGGGGGAGTCATCAGCAGACCCAGCAGCAGTAGCAGCCGTTGGAGTCGCCGCCGCCGCCGCCATAGCTGAAGTCCAGAGCCGGGACAGAGATAAGCGCCAATTGTAGCCAATTGAAGGCGGCACAGCGTGGCATAAATAAATAAATAATCGATTGCAACCGGGCGACAGCATGGACTGCTCTACTAGCTACCTCTCCTTCTCCCTCTCTCTCTCTCTCTTCTCTCTTGGTCTCGCTCTTCCTCTCTGTGGCAATTAATTGGCCATTTGTTTGGGGCGTCGCACTGTGGCGCAAGATTTGGTGTATCTATCGCAGATTAATATCACATTGAAGCGTATATCTTCAAGTATAACTATATAGTAGACTTTGATCGTGCAGATCTCTGGAAGAATGGGAGAAAAGAAGCTTAAATTTGGTATATAGGCACTGGAATACTCGAGCTATAGTACGTTATCTGTTATAATCATAGATGTGTTCGATTACTCTGAAAAAGTGTTGCCATATGCAGCTCACATATGGCCCACTGTGCAACATACTAGGCATATCCATAGTGCTACGGTGCCTGTGCCTCACACAATGCCTGTACGATTTCTGGACAGTTTTGCAGCGACTGTTCTCGCAGTCACGCACGATGCTGCCGGGTCTGGTCTGACATTCACGCACGGGGCACTTGACAGGCGCTACAAAGGCGACAAATCCCCAATACGCTGATGAGAATGAATGAGCTGACGCCAGTTACACATGTACATGCACATGCACAGGCACAGGCACACGCACACGCACAACAATGCATGTCTATCTGTAGCTATTTCTCTATCTGACTCCTGTCTCCTGTCCTTGCTTCTTTCCCCTTCCTGTCTGGGTGTGGACACCTACGCTTACGCACTCTATACTACACACTCTTTTTTTTTTTTCTGTGGTATTGACCAACTTTAAAGCCAAATAACTTGGCCGCAGTTAAGCCCTTGCCGGGGAACAATTACTTTCATAATACACACAGATATTGCTGAGTTAGTTGAAGGTCTAGGTGTTTAGGTAGTTAGGTCTAGATCTAGCTGAAGCTTTCAAATGCAATGATTGATCTTTTGGCTTAGTTATTATAGAAATCATTATAGAAAAGGGAACGAAAGTGAACCAAAAAGCGTATATTGTCTCACAAGGTATATATATTCTTGTGCAGCCTCAAAAGCGACTAGATGTCTGTACGAACACACAGATCTCTGTAATTGTAAGAGCTAATGCCCCCAACTTTTGTTATTCATACCATGATTATAGTACTTAAAGTATAGTATATCTTACATGCTAGATAACTTTAGCAGATTTCCGATTTGCTTTTCATAAAGAATTCAAAGAGATTTCCGTGGTTTCCTCTCTCACTCGCAAAACTTTGGCAGCTTCTCTGGACCCGAGACCTGCTCTCTCTCTCTCTCTTTCCCTCTTCTGCTAAAGTTTTCGCTACTGTGTTCCAACTACGTCTTCGGCTTCAGCTCCAGCTCCAGCTCCAGTTTTGACTACGACTTAGCCCACTACAGCTCCGACTTGTGACTCCGCCGGGTTGTGGGTGCGCTGTTACTGACTTGAGGATACGTCGCGACGCGTTGTCGGAAGACAGACGACATTTTCATTGCCACAACGACTTGAGAAGGGGGTTATGGGGGGGGGGAGGAAGTAATTAAAACACAACTCAAAGGACATTTTAATTTAATCCCTTTGAGCTTGTCTCGCTGCTGTCTCGTCGCCCATCAGAAACATGCGCCGACCGCCATGGCCAAAAATTGTATTTGTGCGCGCCCGGAAGCAGCATCAGCAGTAGCAGCATCGATGTGGGTGCTACTCCTAGTTACACCCCCGACTCCCCCCTCTCTCTCTCTCTCTCTCTCACGCTGTGTTGTTGTGCTTTTGTGTGATGCTGCCTTGGCGTTGGCATCGCCATTGGCTGCGGCGTCAGCGTCAGCATCAGCTATAGCATAAATCATAACGCGCGCGCCTTCTATTTTTATTTGCCAGCTTTGGGTCGCCAGTGTGACCAGCTCCCATTCCGGCTGCGGCTCCAATTCCCGTTCTACCCAGCTCCAGCTTCAGTTCAACTCGAGCTGTGCCTGCTGCTGCTGTTGCCGTTGCTCCCATTCCCGTTGGCTTTATTTATGCGGACAGTTTATTAATGTCAGGCGCGGCGCATGCAACTTGCAACTTGCAACAGCCGCTGCTGCTGCCGCCTGCCTCCCTCTACCTCCTCTCCCCCTGCTGCTGGTAAGAGGATGCTCAGGCTTCGACTTGGGCCTTGGCTTCGGCTTCGGCTTCGGCTTCAGGGCGTCAGCTTCAGCTTCAGCTGCAGTTTGGGCTGCTGCAGGCACTGCTTGACTTGTAATTGTATTTGTTTATGGCTTTGTGCGTGTGTGTGTGTGCGTTTGTCCAGCAGTGGTTGTGCGTGTAGTATGGGTGTGTGTGTGTGTGGGTGTGGGTGTGGGTGTAGGTGTGAGTGCAAGCTGCTCGCTTGGGTGGCTCATTTCAATGCCGCAACTTTTGATTTGCGTCTCCGGCTGCTGCCGCTGTGAACGATGCGCTAGTGATGGTACTAAGAGAGCAAAATATATCGATATATTATGTAGTAATCGATAAATACAAATTATAACTTTAGCATGCTTTACATTAAAATATATGCATATATCGATAGTTTTCTTAGCTTAGATTGTTTTATCTGCGTTTTTAATTTATCTTTGCCAAGTCTACATACGATATGTTTATCGATATATCGCATGCAACTGCCAGCTCTTCTTCACACTCCCACATGCAACAAGAACTAGGTTGACTGCGGCACTTGGCACCCACTTCGAGGTTCGTCTCCGACTCCGACTCCAACTCTGACTCCATCTCTATCTGCAGCTCTGCCCCGCCCCTCCTGCGGCACCTCCTACGCCATCCTGCTCCATCTCTCGCTTTGTTGCTTGTTATGCTAATTAGTTTTCGACGTTGACGTTTGCCAACGACGCCGGACGGCAGCAACGGCGACGGCGACGGCTATGGCGATGGCGATGGCGACGCTGCCAACGATGTCTTTAATTGGTTCTCATGTTGCACATCGCCCGCTGCCCGCCGCCCGTTGCAAGCCATCCCCCATACCCCAGCAACATCCTAACCGCCTCTCGTTGCCAGGCAGCCGGGCACAGGCAGGCAGGCAGGCAGCTACTGCTGCCAGTTGGATTCTCTCTCAGTCTCTCACTCTGTTGGGGCCACTTGGCAATGTTGCAACTTGCAACTGGCAACTGCCTCCTCCGTTTTGCGACGACGACGACGACGACGGGCTTTTTTCTTTGCCACTTTGGCACTGGCAATTAACTGCGGGGCAGCATGCAACTTATTTGATTTGCCATTGTTAGCAAAGCAGCCGCAATTTTCTCCCTAGCACATCCATCCTATCCCTCCTCACCTCCCTGCACTCCCTATGCTTCCCTTACCAGCTCCCTTTACGGTCTTCCACAGATGTCAGGCCGAAAAATTCGGTTACTTAATGCAAATTTTGTGTGCAGTTCACAAATTGTACAGTTACTCTATGCGATTTTCTCCCTCTCTCTTGCTCTGAGTCTCTTTAGGTTGCCTTTTGGGACAATTAATGCTTGAACCGTTTGAGAATTCGAAATGCATTTTGTAAAAACTACGTTTAGGTAAGGTTTTTTGATGCTTTAAGTGCAATTTCATACACATGAATATGCAGAAATGTGTTATCGAAAAATAAAATATATATATTCGATAAGCAAATCGTTGTTATCGATAAACAGCATATATATTCGATTAGCAAATCCTTGTTATCTATTAAAGAAATAAGTTTTCGATGCGATTAAGGTGCAAGGCAATGTATTTATATAGACAATTTTAGTGAGGGAAATACTGACCTATGGACTCCATACTATCGATATCATTATTCTTTGTTCGATAGGCCAATTGACTAACAGAAGTCGTAATTAGTTGACAAATGCTAGTGACACTGAAACAATCAGACATGCAAATACTCAAATACACTCACACACTCATGCCGACTTTGGTTATTCGTTTCTGTTTTGCGGTTTTGTGAATGCTTTCGAAATGAATTGAAAGCTTTGGCTTTGCATTCCAATCGCCAAATCGCCTCGTGCATAAACCACGTACCCCCCTCCCCATTCAACCTCTCCGTAAACTATACGCAAATATAGCCCCTCTCTCTCCGCTACACTCTAGTTTTTGGGGGTATTGCAAATCTTCTCCGCTTGGCCAAAGTGAAAGCCGCAATTGTGCTTTCTGTTTTTGTTCTATTTTCCCGTTCCCCTCTTCCCCCCATTTTACCGAAAAACTGTCAACATTTTGCAGCCGCTTGGCAGCTCGGTTGAATCCCTCCTGCTCTCCAGCCGCTCTGCAACCATATATGATGGTTTGGTCTGTCTGTCTATCTGTCTGGCCTGATGTATCCCTCGGCCGTTGCAAACGTTATGATAATCATCGACAACGATGGAAGGAAGTGAGACTGGGAGAGAGGGAGGGAGAGAGAAAGAGAGAGAGGGAGAGGCAGAGCAGCGTAGCCAGGTAATAAACAATTCCATTTACCGACAGCTGTCAGCAAATAATGAAAAATTTAATAAAAATATCCATGTGTGTGCGAGAGTGTGTGTGGGTGTGTGTGAGGAAGAGCGAGCTGGAGCTGGAGCTGCAGCTGCAGCTGGGCAGCCTGCAATGACCACAGTGGCGCATCCCAACTGTCCACAAACTGTCCAAATATGTTTGGTTTGGTTTGGTTTTGTTGTTGCGCACTGGAGAAGCGAAACGAAACGAAACGAAACGCAAATGGAACGCAAAAACGCAGCATGCAGCAGGCAGCACGGCGCAGGGTTGCCACCCAATGCAATGATGAGCGAAAAATTGACATGCATGTAATTAGTCGCATAAGGACGTCAACGCGCCTCGCTGACGTTGACGACGTTGTCAGCTGCACACACACACACGCACACACACACACAGCACGCACGCACAGCACCCTACCCAGACCCCCCTACCCCTTCCATGTATCCCCAAAACACCCTTCCCTCTTACATATATCAATTATGCCGTTTATGTGCCAACTTGCGCTCTCTCTCGCTCACTCTCTCTCTCTCCTTCTGACTGTGTGTACAAATTAATTTTCAGTTACGCGTCAAACACAAAAAAAAGAAAAAAAAGCTACCTTACGTGTAGGGTTGGACAATGGGTGTAGGAGTGATTTTGATCTAGAACGAAGTGTACTTGGCATTATGGGGAACAAGTTAGTGCGTATAGTTCGCTAGAGACTTTGGAGAAAGCTCTAGGAAATGGATTCAACGATTCAGCAAGCGATCAAGAATATATATAGCATACTTAACCCATTTAAACGTCTACGAATAGTCTGCTAGGGAGCTTCGAATAAGCTTCGGGACGCTTATAAAAAAGATAAGATAAAGACAGTCAAACATAGCTTCAACGATTTAGCTAGCGTTCAAGAATATATATACTATGATTGCCCCATTAGGTTGTCTTCGAATAGTCTGCTAGAGAGCTTAGAATAAACATTGGGAAGCTAAAAAAAAAGATAGGATAAAGACAGTCAGACAAGGCTTTAACGATTCGGCTAGCGTTCAGGAATATATAAACCCAAGTGGGAAGAGGCTTATCTCTTATTTTCTAAACCTACACACCGCCAACATTATCTTTCCTACTGACCGTCTCAACGAATTTTCTCATCCACCGCATAGCACAGGGTGCTTGGCAAAGGGTTTACAGGCCCGTTGTGGCCACCCTGTGTGCTGATATTAAAGTAGAAATAATGTGCGAATATGCAACAACAACAACAACAAATCCAATGGAAAAACGAGCCCACAACGAGCCTGCGCTCGTCTCGTCAACACGTCGCGTTGGCGTCAAAGTTGGTGGCGTCTCCGTCTACGTTGCCGTCGCTGTCGACGTCGGCGTCACTTGTCACATTCACGTTGGACTCTGCTGACACGTCGACAAATTGTCAACAACGTTTGCCATAGCGTTTACCATGAAGAAACCGAACCCGAACCGAAACGGGGCGGCGGCACCGACACCCTCAAAAAAGTGGACAAAAAGGCAAGGAAAATTGGTTGGTTGAGGAGGCAAATGACCAAAAATGGACATACAGCAAGCAGAGAGAAGAGGGAGGAGAACTGGACAGCGGGATAGAGAGAAGGAGAGAGAGAGAGCTGCAGGCGTGGCAAGAGACAGTGGCAGCAACAGCAGCAGCACCAGGGACATGCAGCACATGCAGATTGTCCTCTATTAGCTGCAGCGAGCATTTTCACGCCGGATGACGCAACATTTTATGCCGCTCAGTGGATTTGCAACACTTGACGGGGCCGTGTGCACGCTCCAACACCGCCGGCACCAACAACAACGCCGACAACAACAGCAACACCAACACAACAGTGACAACTGTGGCAATGACACTGGGGGTCCTCGACGCTGGCCCAAGGTCCTAGGCCAGCGTACTCTAGTTCTGGGCTTAGTTTGATGTTGCTTAGTTGGTCAACGGAAGGGAGATGCTATCCATTGTACTGGCAGAGGAATGGCAGGATGCCTCCCCTGCTGTGTCACTCTAATGCTATATATTCATGAACAGTCGGTAAATCCTATAGAAAAAATTATGTTTTCCATTGTAATTTAGTTATTTTGGGCAGAAGAAAACATATCACGGAGCCATACTAATCTCTTAATTTTTATACATATATTCTCTCTCTATATATTCTCTAAATCGTATAGAAAGCATCCATAGCATATACCCAAACATTTAGGATAATACAAGGAAAACCCCAACTAAATCTAAAGTATAATATAAATCGTTTACCTATTTTACTTTTATATTCCCATCAAAATTTGTTCATCATACTCAGGGAAATTGTTGGTCATGTTTACAGGGTGTCCTCTAGGCTGGCAACCCGGCTAACTTAACCTCACTTATTTGCAGCCAACGTTTCTCTGGGTGATGACCAACACTGGTTAACTGGCTCTGGTCGCCCTGTACGCCCATGGTCGCCTGTCGTTGTAGCCTGTCACTGTCGCCGGCATTGGCCACATTTATCAACGCCTCGTTTGACCGCGGTCGCGGACTGATAGAGGGGTAAGGTGGGGTGAGGTGAGTTGGGTAGGTAGAATTGGGTAGGTTCTATAGTCTATTACAATGCAGCAAGTGGAACTATTTGACGGCATCGGCGTCGGCCTCTGCCTATAAAAATTTTGTGCACTTTTCTGAATTTTGTCGTTACGCTGCTGATGCTGCGAAAAATTGCAATTCAGCACGATTTGCATTTTGAGGACCCCCCCATCCCCGCTGCCCCAACTGCTACTTGGAGGTCACTTGAGAGGAGCAGAGTCGGACGAGGCGTGCCGAGTGGAAAGCGGTGGCCATTTTCCAAGCACAGTCAACTCTATGCTGGCTACTCTAGGCTGGCTCCGGGGTTGATTGAAGTCATCTCTAAAGAGATTAATGCGAAATCAGCTAAGGGAGTTACACTAGTATACCATTTAGTAATGGCTACTAAATAGGAACTCTAAGTGGGGAATGGGGCGTAGGGCTTTTCCTGTATTATAATTCAATATATATCACTATTTATTTAATGTATTATTAGGTCTTTTCTGATGATTTAACTATGGTTTATTATTAATTTACCTTCAGTTCGAGCTTTATTCTTTCCCTCTCTCTGTCTTTCTATATCTTCTCCCGCTTCGTTTTAGTTTCTGCAGTACCTTAAATTGTGTATAACCCATATCCTTAGACCTTATCACATGTTTTCATAGCATTCTTATGCATATACAACTTATAAATTGCATTATATGGAAAGCTAAGCGAACAGCACATTATTACTATAAGAGATTGGGGGATTTCGAGTGGGGGGAGAACCGTTGAAAAACAGTTACTCAAAGCAGTCTCTGTACCTCTGCGAAGTTGCAACAGGCGCCAGAGACAATTGAAATTGTTGTTGAATAATTAAGTGGCGCCTTCACGCGGAGCACCCTACTACTGCTCCTGCTGCTGCTGCTGCCCCTAGAGCTTTTAAAGAGTGGCAGACATGCAGGCAGGCAGGCTGGCAGACAGACAGGCAAACGGGGGAGCAAGGAATAGGACTCAGGTTGCAGAAGGAAGTAGGAGTGGCATCGTCGTCGACGTCGTCGTTGGGTCGTCTCACATATTTTATCACGAGCGATTTTAGCCGGCACATTAATCAAAGCAAAAATGCAGGCAAATTTCCATGCGAATGTGTTTCGAGTGCCTTTTACAGTTATAAATTTCTGCACACACAAGCTGCACACACACACACATACACACACTTAGAGAGAGAGAGAGAGAGAGAGACACTCTTGAGCTGCTCACTCGCAGCGTGTGTGCGATACTCGAGGCATGCCACACGGCAATGGGGAAAGTGTCAAGTTAATGCCAACAACAACAACAGCAGCAGCAGCAGCAAACGTAGCAGCAGCAGCAGCAACAGCTCTAGCAATGGCAGACGTAATACCCGCCAAAAGAGAGAGAGAGGGCGTGGCAACACAGACCGCCTTCTGCCTAGCCACCTAATGACTACGCTGACGTCCCCATTTGCCTCGCAAAAACATAACACACACACACACACACAGATACACTGTCAGAGAAAGCTAGAGATACACTGCACGAAAAGATTGTGTAGAAGAAACTAAAGCAGAGAAATGCAATGAATGAAACATAGAGAAACGACCTATTTTAAACCTTCGACCTATTTCATTGAAAGAAGCAAACAAAACTAGAGATAGAACTGCACACTGCATGAAAAGGCTCTATGGGAGAAAATACGGTTATTAATGCAGTGACGGTAAAAAAAACGACCTATTTTCAACCTTAGACCTTTTTTTTTTTGAAAATGAAATCAAAATCGGTTTACCTATTTGCAATATAAAGAGACAGATAATAAACTGAGTTCTTCCTGAAGCTCCTTAGAACAATATATATTTCAGAATTCGTATTCCGCTCTACTTTTCAAAATGGAGATAAAACCAAATCAATTTAATTTTAAAATATAAAAATAGATTTATTATAGACGAGAAAAGAGTGTAAGACGCTCTGAACTATAAAAAAGAAACCTGTGAGAATTATATATATATTTCTTGAAATGTTGAAAAATAAAGTCAATTGAAGAAAAAGATTCATTAAACGTTGAAATAGGTTTATTGCAATAATGAAAACGACCTAAACTCTTAAAAGGAACCACAGAATAACTTAGTAAATACTTCCTGAGTTGTAACTTGACATATGATAAATATATAGAAATACAGTTTTGTTTAGTTGATGCCTTGGAATTCTCTCAGTGTATGCCTAGTTTATAATGATGCTGATGCTGTTGCTTTGGCTGTAACTGTCGTTTAGTTGCTAAGACGATGCCGACAGTTGGACCCGACTCTTTAGACAAGTCAAGCGAACTGAAGTTGAGTCACGGGCGTGCACTGACAATGATATGTGCCCGAGGTGAGAGTTTTGCACACTCAACGCACACACACACACACTCGCACACACAGATATGCATATGCTGTCAAGGCCAAACGCACACACTTGTTGGCAAAGCAGAAGGCAAAGGGAATAGAAAAGGATACGGGCAGAAAGGGGGCGACGACAGGTGAGACGTTTTTGCACCGGAAATATTGTTGACAGTTGTGGCATATTATCATACGGCGGTGTCCCAGGCGCGTGCTCGGTAATTGCTCGACATTTGTCGCACGGCATTAAAGAGCGCAGGCACACACACACACACACAACTTGAGAGACAGAGACAGTTGCGAGAGAGTGCCGCTCGAGCCGGGCCAAAGAGCCACGGTTGAAAAACCCAGCGCCAACTCGAGAGCCCGCAAAGAATGCTTGGAGCGTTTCGCTGGCCTCAAGGAGTCGTCACTTCTCGCTGATTGTGTTGAGCCAATTATAGGTTTCTATTTGTGGTTTGTTAAATATGGTTTAAATGCTAAATAGTATTGTAGTTCACGTTGTGAGAGTGAGAGATACAGATAGTTACATATATATTGTATATAGTAATACAAAAGTGTGCTCGGCATCTTGCAGATGTTTATGCATTTTACACATACAAAAAAAACATACGAGATACAAAAATAACTTGTGGATATGTATGTTTCAGCAAAGAAATGAATAACAGATACAAAAGTATCTCAAAGATATTCATAAACTTTAAAGATACAAAAGTATCTTAAGAATTTATAGTGATCTCAAAGATACAAAAGGATCGTGAGGTAAAAGCATATACAAACTATCTTCAATTACAAATGTATTTTATAGATACAAAATGATCTCAAAGTGTCTGAAAGTTCTACCCAAAAAAAAGGATCTTAAAGATACTAAGGTAATTTATGCATGGAAAAGTACCTCAAATATCTTAAAGATACGAAAGTGCCTCAAAGATACAACAGCATCTCAAAGATACAACAGTGTCTCAAAGATACAGAAGAATCTCAAAGATACAAAAGTCTCTCAAAAATACAGAAGTATCTCAAAGATACAAAAGTGTCTCAAAGATACAGGAGTATCTCATGGATACAAAAGTTTCTCAAAGATACAGAAGTATCTCAAAGATACAAAAGTGTCTCAAAGATACAAAAGTATCTCAAAGATACAATAGTATCTCAAAGATACAAAAGTATCCTAAAGATACAAGAGTATCTCAAATATTTAGAAGTATCTTAAAGATACAAAGTATCTCAAAGATACAAAGTATCTCAAAGATACAAAAGGTTCTCAAAGATACAAGAGCATCTCAAATATTTATAAGTATCTCAAAGATACAAAAGTATATCAAACCATGCTGTAGAACGTAAAGCTTTCTATAATTTTGAACATTTCCAAAACAACGGCCAACGCAAAGCTCTATTAAAGCTTTCAGTCCATGTTTGCCTAACCCAAGCTTTTAGCCAAGCTAGCGCCATCTGTCGAAAAGCTCTCCAGGCACAAAAGGTTCGTGTCCCAGCTAAGCTCACCCCAAAAGCATTGCTTAACCTCAACAAAGCTGCATTTTCAAAAAGTAGGGAAATTTTTCAAATTTAAATTTAAATGTTAACTTCCATATACGTACGTACCTTCTAGTAGGCTTAGTTTCAGGCAGCAGGCAAGCACACATTTTATTTTTTAACGAACTTGCACGCACACACATGCACGAACACGCACAAGAAGAACACACAGACAAGCTACACAGCAGAGAGAAGAGAAGAGAAGAGCAGAGAGAGAAGTGAGAGCTAGAGAGAACTAGAAGAGAAAAAAGAGGAACACAATGTCGATGGTAAGCAGACAAGGTATCATACTGGATGCACTGAAGCACAAGATACGCGTGGCCAAGCACGAATTGGATCGCTACAAGGAGGACTACACCCACTGCCAGTTGACGCTGACGCATGAGCTGAAGCAGCGCGATCAGGTGGAGGAGGAGAATGCCAAGCTGCAGCAACGCAACACCCAGCTGGAGGATGAACTGCAGCGTGCGATGCGTGAGGTGGCCAGTCAACAGGCAACACTGGTGGAGGCACGCGCCGCACTCAGCGAAAGCGATCGATTGCGTCGTGCCCTGCAGCAACGGGATCAGCTGCAATCGGAGAAGATCGATTTACTCAACTGGGAGCTGAGCAAGCTACGGCGGCAGGCACGCGATTCGGATCGCACGGCACAGTACTTTGACAAACGTGCAACCGAATTGAGTGAGCATCTCTCGACGAGTGAGCAACAGCTGGAGCAGAGTCGTGCCGGTGCTGCTCTGCTCCAGGCTGAGCTAACAGCGGCAGCACAGAATCTTCATTGTGTGGAGCGTGCCTTTGAGAGATCTGCCCAACAGGTGCGTAATTTCGATCGTCAGGTGACCAAACTGCAGCAGCGTCTGCACGAGAGCGAAAGACGTGCCCATCAGGCTGAACTGAGTACCCAGAAGCTGCAGTATACCTCTGCCCATCTGGAGCAGCGGCTGGAACAACGCTATGAGCAATGCTGGCGCAGTAAATTGTATAAAATTGTCAATTCGACTGATTGATACCCTTCCTCTCTTTCCCCAAATGAGATTAGGAACCTCATTACCCACGTTAGATGAGTCGCAGTAAATTGCTTTAGTTGTAGGATAAATATATATCTAGTATTATCTTTATTTAAAAAAAAAAAAATAGATGTATACATATAAAAATCTTGGGGGAATCTTCGGCGTGCCGAAGCGCAAAATCATCTGGCAGAGGTAACTAAAGCAAGATATATGTACATGAAATATAGGTGAAGAGTGGATACTTTATATGATTCTATCATAAGTACAGGGGAGTAACTCTACCAAATTTCAGCTAGATAGCTAGATAGGGAGCTGAGTTCTACTTCTTCTCTGTCAGACTATTTTAGTGCCTGTAAAGCTATTATTGACTTTTATGAGGTTGTATATGAAAGAGTATATCGTCGGCGTTGCGAAACTTAAGCGAGATACCCTCAACAAATTGTAACTGATCCAGTTTCATGTCGCTGTGGAACTCAAAGGTGGCCAGTAGCTTGACTAGAAACACTTTCATCATGAAGAAACTATAGCGACGACCTAAGGAAGGGAGAGAGAGAGAAATATTCGATTAGGCGACAATCGATATACAATCGATAAATCAATGTTACCTATGCAGGTGCGCAGACCCTTGGAGAATGGCAAAAAGCTATAGGAATGACGACGCTTTGTACGTGCTGCTTTACCCGGCTCCACTTGCTCACGATCACCCTGCGGATCCTGCTGTTCCTGCTGATCCACATCCTCATCTGGACGCTGCATAAAACGCTCCGGATCAAATTCGGTAGCACCATCACCCCACCAGGCTGCATCACGTTGCAGATTAAATGTATCCAGCACAATGATCGTATTCTGTGGCACGATGGCTTCCCGGCCTCCAAGCTGAAAGTCACGACTAACGTGACGCAGATTCATTGGAACGGTGGCCAGCAGACGCAGTGCCTCATTGATGAAGGCCTCCAGATAGCGTAGCTGCTGTAGCTGCTCAACACCCACATAGCTGGCATCGTTGCCATGTGGCAAAACCTCAGCGATTTCACGACGCAGTCGCTCCTGGCAATCGCCTTGGTGTGTGGCCAAGCAGAGTAGCGCAATCATGATGCTGTTCGAGACGGTCTCGAAGGACTGGCGAATGCAAGGAGTTTAATACTCTTCCTATTCCCCCTTAGTCGCCTCCCCTCTACTACTTACCACCAGCACCATAGACTGTGCCTCATCCTCGATATCCTGCAAAGTTAATTCACCATTTGCAGCCAACTGAAACATTTGCTCGATAAAGATACGTCTCTGCCAGGGTATTCCATCGTCGGTACCAGTTTCGTGCAATGCATTGCGTAGCTGCCAATTGCGATGCTTACGCTGTATAATCTCTGCCACGAAATCCACCAGCAGCTGGTTGCATTTCTCTGCCTCCGCATACAGTTGTGGCTCCAGCAAGCGATGCAGCAAATCAATTTGTAGCCAAGGTTTCACCGTCTTAATGGCCGAGATTTCCAGTAGCCTACGCAAATTACACACACACACACACATAGTGGTTACAGAGTGTTCCTAACCGGGAGATTATACATATAGATGTAACATACTCACCTTTTGTAGGTGGTGGCAATGTGCGCATCGTCTGCTTGCGTAAAATTTGTTGGGGTACCCATAATGGTGACTGCAGTCAGACCCCAGACAGACAGGGATAGAAACAGTAAGAAAGAGAGAGAGATAGATAGATAGAGTCTGTGTGTGGAAGAGATGGGGGAAGTATGTGTGCTTCTAATGGCCTGACCAGGCCTTATGTATTTTCTACATCATCTAATTAAATTTGTCTTGAATTTATCTCACGCACAAGAGAAGAAAAAAGCATATATGATAAGGCAACAGAACCTAAATAATATAGTAAAAGACAATAAAGTTAGCTGTTTTTCTGCCAAAGTTTTTTTCCGCTGGATGCCTTAAAAAAGTCTCTGAACTTGGAGTATTATGTAGGTAGAAAAATCAGAAAGTTGGGTAGAATATGCCTGATGAGTATCAAAAATAACTAAGCTCTCTGTGCTCTCTTAAATACCTTTAGCTAGTTAGGTACTCTCTCTCTCTCTCTCTCTGTCTCGTTATACCCTGCACACTTGCAGTGTGCCAGACGAGTCGATCTGCTTTCACGCGCCCTTCACATCACGACACGTTTGTACCGTTTCCATGCAACTCACGTACGCGGAACCCAAACCAAACTAAAGACAAAAAGCCTCGCTGAGTGGGCTAGTAAAACATAGAGACAGAGGGAGAATACGGAGGGGGGAGGGGGAGGGGCCAATCCAATGCTAACTCGACTCGAGCGTGTGTGTGTGCTCCGAGCTGTAAATTATGATTAGACAATTGCATTTTGATTGATTGGAGTGCCAGACAGACAGATAGACAGACAGAAATCCATGTTGGAAAGGGAAAACTGAGTTAAAGTTAAATATTGTGGGAGTAGTGCGAGCAGAAATCATATAATAAGATTGTGGTATTTCTAAAGAATTATACAATTTCAACAGAAACGAATGAGACATCACAAAAACACCTAAGCAATATTTCAGGGAATAATTTAAGTATCTTTAAAAATACATAAAAATTGATTCGAATGAAAAATGAATCGAATCATGCGAATGCGATACTATGTAGTATTTAAATAAGCTACAATATGCTATAATCTTTCTATATTCAATCAGAGAACTATAAAGCAACTCTTCCCAGGAAACCTTCCCCTCTGTCTGTCCATACTCACGACAAGATACTTCAAGTACAGCGCGACTGAGCATATCTTCGGCATCCTTGAACTTGACAGCATCTCCATGTAGATGGGATTGTGTGGCAAACTGCTCGACCAGTTGATTACCCACTGCATTAAAGACATCGAAGAAACTGACAACAATGTTATGATTGAAGGCGGGATTCAGTTGCTTGCGACGCAGCTTCCATTTTTGACCTGGCAGAGGGAAAAAGAGAGTGAAAAAATATGGAAGATTAAGAGGAAGTGTGAGATGGAAGATGCTTACCACGCGCATGTAGCAGGCCACGACGCGCAAAGAAACCCTCCTGCATGAAGGTCTTATCCAGACACTCGGGTGCATTGAGTACACACTCCATGCCCGCTGGATCATCGATGTAGAGCAGGGCACGTGTACCGATCAGTATGGCCAGGGGGCGTGTGAAGAGCACGCGTAGGCGTGTTACCTTATCGAGTATGCCTAGGGAAAGGGTAATTAGTTAGGTCTAGAACAGAGTGCTAGCTCTTGCCACTCAACTGTTTGGATGCAAATTGATGCAGAGCAGAAACCAGAGTATCGGTTGCTGTGCCACGCCCCGCCAACCGTTCAACTGCCAAATGAGGCGCCAACACTTGCGCTGCTGCCAGCCCAGGAGTAGCGCCAGGAGCGTGCCACACACGCAGAGTGCCACGTACAGGTGCATCGTATCGTATTGTTTTCTTCCTCCTTTCTTTCTTTATTTCCTTCTTTCTTTCTTTTGCGACTAATGCGACGCTTAGTAGGCAGCACGTTCACACAACGTTCAATATCGACTTTCCGACTTGCAATAATTCCCCGTTTCCGATTCGATTTCGTTGCCTTTTTGGGGGGGCACAGAGAGCTCTGTTCGCTTGGCCAACAGAAGCGCAACTGAAACGCGTCTCTGGTGTGTTTCGAAAAGCGAAAAGCGCAATAATAAGTCAATAGAAAATTTGTTTATTAATTGCCCAATAACCCCAACTCCCCATCCCTGCTGTATTTTGCCAAAAATATCTGTTATATACCATGTACAAATATTTTCAATAGGGTATAAGGGCTATCGTAGTGGCTTGAAAACAACTTTTGCGTTTTTATTTTATTATTATCGTATATTTTGATCATTCTATTAAGTTTCAGAATATTATGTGCATATAGTATATAGTATATTATCAGACTCAGTCTCAAGCAATGGGTATAAGGGCATTCAAAGTGGCTTAAAGTGGCTTCGTTCTGTTTTATTGTTATCCTATATTTTGATAATTCTATTAAGTTTCAGATAATTATAATATATATATAGTATATAGTATAAGACTATCTTAATGGGTATCTGTTGGTCGATATTTATTGTTTTTATTTCGTTTTTAAATTTATTTTTTTTTTTTTATATTATTTTTGATACGTGTACTGCGTGCTATCGACACTGACAACGCATAGTAAATCCACATACGTACAAACGATGGATGGATGGATGTACGTACTCATAGCGTATGTAAATATATGTATTATCATATTTTAATGGTCTTAGAGCTTTGGCCAGGGTTGTCAATAGACTGAAATGTAATATATTTGGACAGGTAATGTGCCGCTTTAAAAGAGACCGCGTAACATAATACAATGCGTAGTGCACACTAAATATAGATAAGGGGAGTTTAATATGCCATAAAATTACTTTAAATTAATAATATATAATATACAATTTTTTTATTGTTTTTACCATGTTTGATTCGCAGTTTTCGTTTAATTCTGTACTATACCTTGAAAGCTTTAACTTGTACTTTGTGCACTTATTATTCTACTGTCTTTCCCTTCTCTCTGCCTTTCTCTCTCTCTCTCTCTCTCTCTCTCTCCATTTGACACCTTTTGTTTTTGCAGCTGGGGGGGTCGGTTGTGAAAAAGGGCCCAGCATCGTAAAATACAATAAACGTACATATGTTTATGGTCTGTTTACAATTCGTTTACCATTTGCCACCTTCTCTCTCTCTCTTGTCTTCCATCGCGTTTTTCTCTTTTGTTCGCACTTCCCTTTCGATGGTGTCTGTCCTCTTTACCCTTTTGGTATTCTTTTTTCGGCATACATTTTTGTGTGCGAAAAAGAAAAAAACTAATACTCAGAAAATGCTGCACAGATCAAGTCCTTTTCATTTATTTGATATTTAATTTGACTTTTCATTGTCATCTGTCGTTTTCTTTTATTTCAATGCTTAAGTTGAATGTTAATGTTGCCCTCTCTCTCTCTTTTTCTTTGTCTTTTATCTTACGAATATTTCTTTTGTTTTTCAGCGAACTTCACTAACTTGTGTTCTGTTTTATTTTTAAGTAAATTAGAGTGACCATAGTATGTCAAGTGTGACATTGTTGTCAGCTGTCTAAATGGAAATTATAACGACAGTTTACATAGAAATTTCTACCAATGACTGCCTTCCTCTCTCTCTATCTCTCACACTCTCTTCCTACTGTCTCACTAATTACATATACATATGAAATAAGGGTGACCAACGCTGACATTGTCACCGGACTGTGTCAGTTGCCACTTGTCAGTGTCAGAAAAAAAAGAAAAGTTCCAACACGCATCTATTTCAGTTCGGACCAAAGAGAAAAGTTTATCCCATCTTTCTTGCTCTGCGCCAATTACGGTTGCCCTAATTAGAGTGACCAATTTGACATTGTTATGGCCGGATGTGGGTTGTCACTTGGTCAAAGGTCGAAGTTTTTTTTTTTAGGTTTTACACTTACACTCCTGTCTGTCTAAATTAACTAATTGCAAGGTAAAACCCTAAAAAATTAGGGTGACCAATGCCTGCTAATACAGGTCGGGTCACAGTAGAAGTTAAAGTTCGCACTGTTTAACTCCCAACTTGATGTGTGCAGTCGCTTTTCATTGTCGCACATACCGACAGGTACTGCGGATAATGGATAAGATAGACCATTTGGCGGTAGGCGGCATTCATAAGAATTTATTAAAATTCCTCAACGAGGGCGAGAGAGCAAAAGAGAAGGAAAGAAATGCGAAGAACCGCAAAAAGGCTGAGCGGAATGTCAAAGTCACTTTCATTACGGGCAAACAAAAGGCAGGGAAACCACAATAGAAACGACGTCCATTAATGTGAGAGAATAATATATATAGAGGGAGAGAGAGAGAGAGAGACAAATAGACAGCAAGAGCGAGAGGGAGGCTGAGGTGGGCACATAAAGAATTTCTTGATTAAGTTATGGGAATGTCGGGTTCGCCTGCAAAACACAAACGTCATGAGTGTCAACTGTGCCAGCGACCTATGTATGTATGTGCCTGCTGTTGCCTCTTCCCTCTCGCTCTCTCTCTCTGTCTGTCTTACTTTTACAACTTCTTCTACTTCTCTGTTTTATATGTCCAATTGCGAACTTGAAGCATCAAGTCAATAAAGCATACTGATTAATGTCAAATTGTTGTTGTGTTTCGCCTTTTTGCATAAATTATGCATAAATCGCAAACATTCGCCAACCGTTGTCCTTTCGCTCTCTCTTTCTCTCTCTCTCTCTACCCTTAACCCATGCTACTCTACCTTAAGTCCTTTGTCCGTTTGCCCGACGTGGGAGAGGTGAGGGGGCACGCTTAAAGCCAGCGCGAATACCACGTCATACCGAATGCCAATGCGTCGCAATGTGTCCTTGTGCCGTGTGTCCCTTGTCCTGTATGTCCTTGTTTCATGTTTCTTGTCGCCACGCACATTCCGAACCAACCTCAAAGTCAACCCCCAATATTCCACGCTCCCCAACTCACCTTCTCCCACTCCGTCTCCTCCTCCTCCTCCTTCTCTTTAAAACCCCACACCCGTTTGGGGCAGCCAGCAGAGCATTTAAGCTGTTTTAAGTTGCTTAACACACACACTGTGAATAAAGCAATCAAATTGACTTGAGCCACAACCCTTGAATACCCTGTGTATTATGATGGAATCTAATCCCTTTATTGGGTAATCCCACACAGATCTCTAAGTGGATTAGCTTAAACTCTCCTCTTATTAAAAGTATCTTAGTATATCACTAATTAAATCAGACCTTATCTTTATGCTTTAAGTAGAGTATGGTCATCTTAGAGTACTTTCAACTCATACCATACTTTGCTTACCCCTTAATATTTCTAACCTAATCTAACTTTACCCAAAGTAAACTTACCTAACCAAACATTTCTTTCGATGTTACATAAGTTAATCCTTTCCATTCCTGATCTAACCCAACTTTTCTGAACTTAACTTCAATCCAAGAGTTCAGTATTACTCGGATACTGATCTGATAGTCGTTCTACATTAAATTTAGGTGAAATCCTACCAATCCCACAACCAAAACCCAACTATTTTTGTTCCTGTAAAGTAATTGATATTTCTGTCACGATGGGGGTAAAACACGTAGTGGGGTTTTTCAAGAATAATGGGAATAATGATGCATAGTGGTTACTCAGTAACTGAAACCGATGTTACCCAATTTCAGTGACAAAGCAAATGTGTCAGGCTCATGCTGTACTTCTGCTGACTTTTTGTTTCGTCTCATTTTCTAGACACCCTGTAAACAAGTGGTACATTTCGAATGGGGTAGCCCCATCACAATAGAAAAGTAAAATGTAGAGAAAATTGGCAAAAGTATTGACAGATTTCGGATCAGAAAAGAAGGAAATCAACCAAGTAAGTTCTAAGAAACCCGTACAGAGTATTTGCTGTTCGTCTACTTGTTGGCAAATGTTTCTACTTATTTGTTTTTTTTCTGTACTGTTTTGCCTGTTTTTCCGCTGCTTTTCTGCTTGATGCCGAAAATGCGGAAAAGCCGTAATAAAAAATGAAAATGCGAGACAGCGCCGGCAAAAACAACAATAACAACAACAACAGGAAGAAGGGCATAAAGAGGCAGCTGGAATGAAGGAAGAAGAGGAGTGAGGGAACGCGTCGCAACAACAATCAGGCACAAAAATTGTGAATCTGTGTATAAATTTAATTTCCCCGCACGCGAATTTCACATAATCAAATTTTTTAAATGCGCGATTTAAGGCCACACTTGACAAAAAAGTCATGATGATGCTCCACAAGGTGGAAAGGGGAGCAGGTTTTGGGGTTTAAAGTACCCAAAAAGAATGGTGAGTGTGTGCTCATAGAGAGCGAAAGAGAGAGAGAGAGATAGAGAGAGGGATATGGTAGGGTAGGTAGGCGTTGAGGTGATGGTTCGTCTCTTGCGTTGACATATGAAATATTAACGGGTCCAACGCACACCATACAAAAGTCAAGTGCATGGCACTGGCAAGGGCAGAGACAGCAGCAGCCAGCAGCCAGCAGAAAGAGGGGCACAGGGTATATAGGCAGGGATGGAGCCCAGCGTCAGCGGCGCGTCACGCAATTTGCCATCAAGCGTAAAAACAAATTTACTTTAACGAGGGGCAACGTCATAGACGCGCACAAAAAGTGCACAAAGTTGCCAGACTGTTGCGCGGTAAGTCAGTTAGGCAAGTCTGGCACACAAACGGACGGATGGAGAGACTTAACATACAAATAGTATATCAGATTGTCTGGCTACTACGATCGCTAGCGTGAGAAACGATATGATGGCATCTCAAGGACCCTTTTTAGGACCTTCTATAACTCATACATTCGTTACAAATCATCAGATTCCCACGGGACAAGGCATTTTCTTCATGGTTTGGCATTTAGATTGATTCTGCATTAAAATATTATGAATTTCAGAGTTTCAAAAATTTGGACAATCTCCATGCTCTTTCTTGGTCATGCGATCTCTTGTAAGACCCCTTCCTGGATCTTCCGAATAGCCATACTCCGTCAAAAATTATCAGATTCTCATGGGAGATGGCATTTTGTCCATGGTTTAGCATTTAGATTGATTCTGCATCAAAATATTATCAATCTAAGACATTCAAAAATTTGGACCTTCTCCATGTTCTTTTATGGTCATGAGATCTCTTCTAAGACCCCTTCCTGGATCTTCCAAATAGCCATACTCCGTCAAAAATGATCAGATTCTCATGGGAGATGGCATTTTGTCCATGGTTTAGCATTTAGATTGATTCTGCATCAAAATATTATGAATCTAAGACATTCAAAAATTTGGACCTTCTTCATGCTCTAACCTGGTCATGATATCTCTTGTAAGACCCCTTCCTGGATCTTCCGAATAGCCATACTCCGTCAAAAATGATCAGATTCTCATGGGAGATGGCATTTTGTCCATGGTTTAGCATTTAGATTGATTCTGCATCAAAATATTATGAATCTAAGACATTCAAAAATTTGGACCTTCTCCATGTTCTTTTATGGTCATGAGATCTCTTCTAAGACCCCTTCCTGGATCTTCCAAATAGCCATACTCCGTCAAAAATGATCAGATTCTCATGGGAGATGGCATTTTGTCCATGGTTTAGCATGTAGATTGATTCTGCATCAAAATATTATGAATCTAAGACATTAAAAAATTTGGACCTTCTTCATGCTCTAACCTGGTCATCTCTTGTAAGACCCCTTCCTGGATCTTCCGAATAGCCATACTCCGTCAAAAATGATCAGATTCTCATGGGAGATGGCATTTTGTCCATGGTTTAGCATTTAGATTGATTCTGCATCAAAATATTATGAATCTAAGACATTCAAAAATTTGGACCTTCTCCATGTTCTTTTATGGTCATGAGATCTCTTCTAAGACCCCTTCCTGGATCTTCCAAATAGCCATACTCCGTCAAAAATGATCAGATTCTCATGGGAGATGGCATTTTGTCCATGGTTTAGCATTTAGATTGATTCTGCATCAAAATATTATGAATCTAAGACATTCAAAAATTTTGACCTTCTCCATGTTCTTTTATGGTCATGAGATCTCTTGTAAGACCCCTTCATTGATCTTCCAAATAGCCATACTCCGTCAAAAATGATCAGATTCTCATGGGAGATGGCATTTTGTTCATGGTTTGGCCTTTAGATTGATTCTGCATTAAAATATTATGTATCTAAGACATTAAAAAATTTGGACCTTCTCCATGCTCTTTCTTGGTCATGCGATCTCTTGTAAGACCCCTTCCTGGATCTTCCAAATAGCCATACTCCGTCAAAAGTGATCAGATTCTCACGGTTAATGGCATTTTCTTCATGGTTTGGCATTTAGATTAATTCTGCATCAAAATATTATGAATCTAGGACATTCAAAAATTTGGACCTTCTCCATGCTCTTTATTGGTTATAAGATCTCTTGTAAGACCCCTTCCTGGATCTTCCAAATCGCCGTACTCCGTCAAAAATCATCAGATTCTCACGGTTAATGGCATTTTGTTCATGGGTTGGCATTTAGATTAATTCTGCATCAAAATATTATGAATCTAGGACATTCACAAATTTGGACCTTCTCCATGCTCTTTATTGGTTATAAGATCTCTTGTTAGACCCCTTCCTGGATCTTCCAAATCGCCGTACTCCGTCAAAAATCATCAGATTCTCACGGTTAATGGCATTTTCTTCATGGTTTGGCATTTAGATTAATTCTGCATCAAAATATTATGAATCTAAGACATTCAAAAATTTGGACCCTCTCCATGCTCTTTATTGATAATGCGATCTCTTGTAAGACCCCTTCCTGGATCTTCAAAATCGCCATACTCCGTCAAAAATGATCAGATTCTCACGGTTAATGGCATTTTCTTCATGGTTTGGCCTTTAGATTGATTCTGCATCAAAATATTATGAATCTAAGACATTCAAAAATTTAGACCTTCTCCATGTTCTTTTATGCTTATGAGATCTCTTGTAAGACCCCTTCATGGATCTTCCAAATCGCCATACTCCGTCAAAAATGATCAGATTCTTACGGAAGATGGCATTTTGTTCATGGTTTGGCATTTAGATTAATTCTGCATCAAAATATTATGAATCTAGGACATTCACAAATTTGGACCTTTTCCATGCTCTTTATTGGTTATAAGATCTCTTGTAAGACCCCTTCCTGGATCTTCAAAATCGCCATACTCCGTCAAAAATGATCAGATTCTCACGGGAGATGGCATTTTATTCATGGGTTGGCCTTTAGATTGATTCTGCATTATAATATTATGAATCTAAGACATTCAAAAATTTGGACCTTCTCCATGCTCTTTATTGGTTATAAGATCTCTTGTAAGACCCCTTCCTGGATCTTCAAAATCGCCATACTCCGTCTAAAATGATCAGATTCTCACGGTTAATGGCATTTTCTTCATGGTTTGGCATTTAGATTAATTCTGCATCAAAATATTATGAATCTAGGACATTCAAAAATTTAGACCCTCTCCATGCTCTTTATTGATCATGCGATCTCTTGTAAGACCCCTTCCTGGATCTTCCAAATCGCCGTACTCCGTCAAAAATCATCAGATTCTCACGGTTAATGGCATTTTGTTTATGGTTTGGCATTTAGATTGATTCTGCATCAAAATATTATGAATCTAAGACATTCAAAAATTTGGACCTTCTCCATGTTCTTTTATGGTCATGAGATCTCTTCTAAGACCCCTTCCTGGATCTTCCAAATAGCCATACTCCGTCAAAAATGATCAGATTCTCATGGGAGACGGCATTTTGTTCATGGTTTGGCATTTATATTAATTCTGCATCAAAATATTATGAATCTAAAACATTTAAAAATTTGGACCTTCTCCATGCTTATAATATCTTTTGAAAGACCCCCTGCCTTGACCTTCCGACTCGCATTACTTCCATGGTACCCACTTTCTGTACTCTAGAATCCCCATAGGTCCTATAATTTCTTCGGAAATCATCCTGCAGTTCAACTATTAAAGAGATACACCTATTATTTGCGCCTCGTTAGGGTCGTTCATTTGCGTGTATCGTATATCTTCTGGTATTAATATTGTATTTTGCCAACAAAAACAAGTCTAACTCAATGTTTTTGTGCCTTATAAATTAGAACACATCACAAGTTTGCAAGAAACCATTTTTCTGCACTACACGCGTGCTCACTTTCTATCTCAGTCTCTCTCTCTCTCCATCTCTCTTTCTCTGCCACACAGATATGCGTGCTATTTGTGTGTAGATAAATGTTTTAGCAAAATGAAGATGAAGATGATGATGAGAATGTAATGATGCCCCTACGTACATACATAGCTCACGCATCGTGAGTTCGTCAGTTGGGGTAGGGTAGTGGGGTAGTGGGGCAAGTGGATGTGGAAGGCGCCTGATTAAATGTGCTTTGCATGCGTGTGCGTTTGTGCCAATGCAATGACAAGCAGCCAAATGGCGATTACACAAGCAAACACACACACACTCACACACATCGCAGACAAACACACATACACACAGCCTTTACGTAACGTTGCGTTACGCGTGTTGCCACTTGACTTTTAGCGCGCCGCACGAGAAATTTTGATTCGCAAAACGGATTCGCATCGCCCTTGCCCCCTGTGCTCGAACAAAATTATTTGCTCACCTCACATAGTACATCCTATTGCATTTGTTTGTTTTCAGAAAGGAAGTCGACTAGCAGATACCCTCAACTACTTACCTAGGGAATAACTTTTATGGTTGAGTGTAACGGTTACATGTATTTGTTCAAAAGAAATAAGGTTAGTGCTGAATCAATTCATTTACAAATATTTATTACATCCTACATAAATCATAACAAACTTACAGGAATACTGCCTCAGGAGTTTATGGAAGAATTGCACATGAACAACTTTAAGGAGACGAGACGAAACTATGGTCAGTCAGCGATGACAAAAGAGTTAATCTGCTGCTTGAGTTTGATGAAAATGGGTCTAACTACACCAAAAAATAAAACTAGCTATCCAAGGTAAGGTACAATTAGTTTTATGCTTAAGTTTTTAAAGAATCAGTTAGGAAGCGAACATACCATAATTTTAGTTTGCCTCTCAGTGCATTTGATTAGTTACAGGGTATACTGCAAGTACTATGTGCACATACTTAATCCGTAGCAAGCTTTGTCCTGGTCACGCTTCACCAAGCTTAACGTTCTGCTCGTTGCCTTCTACTGCACATATGTATGTAGTTGTTGTTGTTGTCCATGCTCCTCTCCAGCTTTAGCTGAACAAATGCCTGTCAAGGATCTGTCAGTCGTCGTCGTCGTCGTCGACGCGCGACTACTCTCCATGATATAACGCTAATGGAATGGCAATGTTCCTATTTAAATATTCACTTTGCTAGCTAGTTAGAAATCTGAAGCCAGAATTGCACATGTGCATCTATAATATATAAACCCTTCCTGCCCTCCCCGTTGCTCGCCCCACTGCCAGTTCATAATACACCTTCTGCATTTGAGGTCAACTCTCTGGTTGTGGTACGGTTAAGCCGAAAAACCACAAATGTCCCCGTTGCATATTGAACCCTTTGAAGCGCTTTGAACCATCAACAATCTGCCACAAAGCGTGTCAGCTTGTATTTATTGATATTTGACATAATTGTAGCCATAACAAACAAACGGAACCTAATTCAGTTACAGTTAAAATTAATTAAATTAATTAAGCAATCATTTGTTGTTTATAGAGCTGAGTGTGACCACAAAACTTAGTTACACATTGAAAATCCATTTCTTTATGCCATTTTTTTAATGAACAGATTTCGGCTAAAAGCTAGATAAACCAAATTTGACAAAAAATGTTTCTGTAATTTCAATAATTTGCGATACATAAAAAAATTTATTGACGCTCTAATATTTTGCTTCAGTATAGTATGTAGTATATACCTCAATAAACATATATGTTTTTACCAAATTTATTAAGTGGATTATACATGGCTTGATACAATCAAAACTTGACTTTCTTTTCATATTACTTTACATATAAAGTTTGACATTCAAATGTATTTTATGAGGTGCTCGAAATAACACCAATGATATACAACTTTAAACTGTTAAGGTGTCCACCTTGTTGGCCAAGGCGTCTATTAAGCTGGAAAGAAGCGGCTTTTTAGGTGTTTTCGACTCTAAAGTTGGGGGTAACTGTAACTTTTTGCTTGGAAAGTCCACGAGCTTATCCACTTCGTCTACCCGACAACAATGAACGACGCCGTAGATGGGCAACAGATGGAGCTGGCCGAATTCTGTGTTATATAGCCAGGGTATCTCGTGGCAGATATCAGTGCAAAACGAGTTCAGTTCGGGAACATTGACCTGCCGCGAAAGAGAGAGAGAAAGATAAATTAATAAGAGATTGAAAGAGTATCGAAAGGCATTGCTTACGTAGGGCGAGTTTTGTCCGACAAGCACAAACTCATCGGCTGTGCTACCTGTGGGCAAGATCATCTTTTCCCTTCAGCTGTAGTGGAACTTGGCTGCCATTGTTACATTGCTTTGGCAAATTGACAACACCCGAGACGCCGATACGTATATCGAACTGATCCCCATTACGATCACTGATCGTACGCAATGCCTGGAGCCAACGTTGCCAGTTACCCACACGCAACGAATGCAACCACACAATATTCAACATATCCTTGTAGTTCTCTCCGTATTGCTGTATCTGTTGCTTATCCTGCAGCAGATTGGCAAAGTCAAAAAGCGTGCTCTGGAAATGTTCACCCAGATGCTTTTGATTCGCGATCAGTTCACGGTATTCGGCATCGCTGGCAAAGCGAAAATATTTGCTAACACTACCGATATTAATGTCCAGATGCAGTGCATCCAGCTCGGTGTCAGCCTGTGTCTCGACCAACAGATTAGGCGATGCATAAGCCAGAAAACTGACGAAATTCAAACGGGTTGTGGCCAAATCGTAGCACATGCCAAGCAGCTTCACATCGGCCAGGCCCTGTATCTGATAACCGATCAGCAGGGTCATCGCATCCGTATCACAGCCAGGCAAGCTACTATTGCTCTCGTACAGTGTCTGTCCAATTTCCGCATTGCAGACAATTGTAGCACTGCGTGCACTCTGCACCACAACTCGTTGTTCAAAATAGATACCACTATTGGTGCATCGCAGCTCCGTTGTGGGACTATTCACACGCACCTTCCCATTGTTGCTGCCATAGTTATAGCCGTTGTTACTTTCACTGATTGTCAATCCCGTGGGGCAATGGAATGTGATGCTCTCATTGAGCGATAGTTGCAGGCTCGTCAAGGTGCGTTTCACGATCGCTGTCTTGCTGCCAAATCGTTTTACCACAATTGGACGCGGAGTCTGCAAGCTTAAGTCGCACAGGGCTGCTGCACTGGCCACCATGAGGCAGCACAGCAAGGGAATCATCAGAAACTTAGCCGTCCGCATTGTCTCAACTCACGATTAAAACTGACTCATGCCTTTCGAGAATTGAGCGATCACAGCCGAAGCATAAGAAAGAAGAGAGGAAAGATCAACAACAGATAGCAATGCAAAGCGGATTCAGAGTTGATTTGCATGTCACTGTTAGGGTGGAGATGATTGCGATAATTACATAAACAATATCATTTTAAAAACTTATTTCCATTTCCATTTTATTCACCGTCTTATTATTTATTTTTATTATTTAAATATTTATATTATATAATTTATAAATAGTTTTCTATTTTATTTTAATACTTTAAGTATTTTTATTTATCACTGTTTTCATTATTATTATTATTATTATTATTATTATTATTATATTTGTATTAATATTTATTTTTACATATATTATTAAAGATGGTATAATATTATTTTTTATAAATCTGTGCATATTCTCTAAACGATTAAAATGTTCCTACTGCACATCTCTTGTACATATATCACTCGCGCTTTTGATCTCTCTCATTCAATCTCTCTCTCCCTATTTCGCATTCTTTAATGTCTCTCTTCTTTTGCATTTGCGGGTATGTCCCGTTATTTAAAATAAGAAGGTTAACCAGGAACATCATTGTGGAGATAAGAATTTATGTCTGTATACGTAAAGAGAAGCGATAAGACTCGTGTTCAACACACTATACTAGTACTAATATTATTTATTTTGTATACATTTATATTACATAAAAGATAAGAGTAGTATACAGGAACCAGCGCGTGTAGACAACCAACCCACTATATATTTATTTACACACACTTTTGCATACATACATATTTACATTCAATTATTGCAATCTTTGAGTTTCAGAACAGAGTATTAAGTTTCCATTATGTAGCCGTATCCATTGTTGTCTCTTATGAATATGATGCTGAATAAGCAAACAAAACTTTCCAGTTTTATTATTTTTACGCTCATGAATGAATCATCTAATTATTGTACGATCTTATGATTGATCAATGCTTGCGTTGCTACTATTTTCGATGATGTGTTAATATCGCAACAATTAAATAGCAAATCTATTTCTGAAATTTCCACAGTACTTAATGGTGGTACTAGAGCTGCAACTGAAGTGGACGGAACTAAAATAGTTTTTGAACTGTTATTCGAAATCGATTTGGCAACTGACTGGGGCTGTCAGATGGGATCCCCAATGTCATGATGAAAGGGATTGCCCTCGGCCCCGGACAGAAGCTCTGCGAATTGTACGTGATGGATGGGTGGTATCGGGATTTGGGATCAGAATTGAGGATGCTCGCCTCGCCTGGTCGCATATTTTAGCCTTCGACGCGTTGGCTGAGCGGCATTTTAATTGATTTTCAGTTTCAGTTTTGTGCGACGAAAAGGAAGCGCGTATTTTGCGTTATGAAAGTATTAAAACGCTTGCAATCCAATTAAAAGTTTTTAACGAAATCATACACAAAAAAAAAAACCAAAAAAAAAAAAAAAATGAATAAAAAACACACACACACACATACACACGCACGTCGCTTGCTTGCGCGTATTTTAATATTCATTGGCGCAGATTCGCACACGCACACACTCACACACATACAAAGTGAGAGTTAGCACTGCGACTCTGTGTTTGTTTTTTCCCCCTTCAACTAAATTCGAATCAACGAACGGTCATTACAAACGCCACATGTGAGACATTCCCTGTAATATGTTACACAGGGTAGACTCATTGGAGTGTAGAGCAAAAGATACCACAATAATAATATATAATATGCCAAAGCAAGAAAGTATCATGGGTCTATAACTTCTTTATTTAGATTATTTTCCATATACAATTTTGACTGAGTTCTTGTGTAGGGTAACTGATCTTCTATATAGCGAATGGTTGTGTGTTTGCTTTTCTTTTTTCTTCTTTTTTTTAATTTTTTACTCGTTTGTGCTTTATATGCACATTGTAATCATGGTGTTCGCATTTTAAGTGGCCCTCGTCCTGTTTGTCCTTCTCTTAAATAACCCCGAGCGCAGTTTTACTTTGGTATTTAAATGTTCATCTCTCTATCTCCCTCTCTCTCTCTCTTTCTCTCTCTCTCTCTATGTGTCCCATTGGGATACTATTCAGATTATGTGCAATATATGCAGAGAGAATACTTTCAGTTTATATTGTTGTTGTGGGTTTTATCGTTGATGCAACTGGATCGTTTAACTTCATTCTTTTTCGCAGTTAATTGCCTCTTAAATCAGCTATAAAGGGAGTAGAAAAAAAGCTGATTTATGCCAGAGAGTTTCCTGTATAAAATATATGGTATTCCATTTAGTTTTGCAAATATGTACGCACATAGTTTGATCAGACTTTGATCGATTCACTTATTTTACACTAGATCAATGATATATTGACACAAATGTTCCATGACAGCCCAATTGTTGCCACAAAAAAAAACTCAAAGTTCTCTTCATACTGGTATGGTGGTCATTTTTTATTAGATAATAGAGTTTTCTTTACCGCGTGGGTTTTTGTATATGTATTTGTTTTTTTTTATTTTGTGTGTTATAGACGTTTTTTTTTGTGTGTGTTTTCTTTATATAAATTTTCATCTACATACAATACATACATAGTTTCATGATTTTTTGGGTTTTTTTTTCGCTTTGGTTTTAGCCGTAGAACAATTATCACATCTTACATATATGTAGCTACACTTAAATTGTATTTATTAAATGTTTGTGCATATGTATTCTCGTGTTTCTTCTGCCACGTTTTCTCTCTCTTTTACATTCTCACTGTGTGTATCTCCTTTAGTATACCTTTTTGTAAATCCTTGTAAAACAGTGCGAAAATCCTCAGCAATTTGTTGCTTACACTTCGTGCAGGTCATCATCATCAGCAACAACAACTGGCAAATCCTTTAAAAGCGTTGTGTGTGCGCAGTAAGTGCGCGTGAGAGTGAGTGAGTGTGCGTGTGATGAGTGTATGTGTGAGTGTGGATATGCAGGTGAATAAGTGCAGGTTATGCCCAGTCACGAAAGGTCGCTGAGATGGCTAAGGGTCCCAGGCATGCTCTTGGGGATTGCAAGATCAGTGAGTAAATAAATGCACATGGCAATGAATGTAGAGTGCAGTATTTAACTGAATATACTCAGAATGCATGAATGAATAAAACAGAGAGTGTAATCAGCACATTCAAGTATCGATATATCGTATTGTTGTGTGATCCATCACTATGCAAACACTATCGAAAAATCGACATTGAATATGTCCACTAAAAACTTTAAATTTTATCGATAATTTAAAAAGTTGTGCTAAATAATTGAATTTATTTGCTTAACGGTTCATTAACTGTTCAAATCTGACTGTGAATAACTTGTGAATATAACATTTTAATTAAACCAAGACAAACTACTCGAGTAGAACAAGTATCGTTATTCAACCTGCTGCAGCGCTAATTACTTTATGTGTGTTTGTCAATTCCGAATGGTCTCGCTTTGTCAGCGGAGGAGTGGGTACGAGTGTGTGTGTGTGAGTGCATTCAATCGAATGGCTGCAACTGCATTGGACAAGTAGACTCGTTTTGCCGCCTGGCTGTTGGCGATTGCTCCGATGTCGTTGTCGCTGTCGATGTCCCAACTAAAACCGGATGATGAGCTAGCTCCTGCTTCCTGCGACTGAACTTTTGCTCTGCGCCTTTCCGCAGGACACTTTCAGCCCCCCTAGTACCCACTTGTGCCAGTCCATCTGGCCTGGACGACTCGGCTCGTTTGCTGCTGCTACTGGTTCCTGGTAATTAGAGTTCGGCCACCTCGTAGTCACATCCTTTTATCTTGCACTCATTCCGACTGCCTCCTCAAAGTTGCCTCATTTATATTGTATAAACATTGAAAACTGTTCTCATTCCACCACCACCCTCTCTCTCTCTCTCTCTGCAGCTGCCTCAGCCTCTGCCCCCAAGCGGCTTCTTTTCTTTTCATTCTTTTGGTTTTCTTTTGCCAAGCCCTCCCTAACATTTCCTTAAAACCCCCAGCTCTCGGGTTTCTCTGCTTTGTGGCGCATTTTCGCTTTAAGCTGCCGCCTGCTGCAAAGTATGCTACACATTTCTCTGTCAATCGGCTAATTTTCATTTGTTATTTAAAGAAAACTTTGCCAACAATTCGCTTGACCTTTGTTTTTCTTTCCCTCTTTTTTTTTGTCCCGTCCCTTTGTTGTTGCTGATGACAAAGCAGACCAAAAAGAAAAACATGAAAGAAAGGTTAGCTTCGGCAAGCCGAAGGTTGAATACCCTTGCAGCCTTCAATATAACCCAAAGGATCATAGGATCTGCTAGACAATATTTTGAACCGCCTTTTACCGGCTTGTTGCAAGTTTTATAAGGATACCTTTAAAACTGACAGACATTGAGACTCACGGATTGATGGAATGATAAATATCTCCTAACATATGTGGCAAACATCTGAGCAAATCAAGCCACCCTCTGCAAGGGTATTACAATACAATAAAATATATGCCATGTTCCGCTTTGTACTTTCGCAACAATTTTACTAGCTTACAAAGAGAGTAGAGTAAAAAAAAAAAATAATATGCTTACATGCGCCTTGTTCTCAGTTTCACTTACGCCAAGTTCTCTAAACTTCAAAAATTCTCAGACAAACCACAAAAAAAATTTGATCTAATCAATCCATTTCAGCTTCTTGTCTCAAAATGGAACAAGGACGTATGTTATTCATGTATGCACATGTGTGTGTGTGTGTGAGTGTCATTTGTGAGTCTATGCCATGTTCATGCCCCTTCCCCCCGCCCCCCGAGCCCCAGAAATTACCAACTTGTGTATGGTATATGCATTTACATTCTAGTAAATACATTCGCCAAGTAGATCGCATTCTCCCTTCTCCAATGGCTTCAGCCAGAGCGGATTGTAGTTGGGGCAGAGCTTGCGATGAATCGGTATTTTAATTTGCACCGGCGTCGTTGGTACACCCTCCCAGTTACGTCCATCATAGCGTTGCCCATCGGATCTATTGCATTGCATGCTAAGCGGCTCCTGGATGTACATCGTATACAGTTGGTCGATACGCGGCTGTGTCCATTCGATGCTGTGAAAATTCGCAGAGCGTGCACCGTTCAAATGAATTTTGTGCTGATGCTCCGAGCTATCGATTAAAAGAGAAAAAAGCAAGGAGAGAGAGAGAGAGAGAAAACCATAGATTTCGTGTTAGATAGAGGTAGTACGATGACTGCGAATTAAGCCGGATAATGTCATGTTTTCTCTTGTGGCATTTTCAATTAGAGAATCCCAACAATTTGTTGTCACCTCGTTTCGCTGTGACTGCCAACTTGCCATTCACACAGCGAGTTGAACTTTGTTGCGCAGGCAGTAACTGTTAATGTTGATGTTGAATGACAACCTTTACTACGTTTCGCGGTAACTGTCAACTTGCCATTCACCTGTCTTTGTCAGCTATTCATGATTTTACTTTGTTCGACTATGATTTTCTATTTCGAGCATCACTTTACCATTTAATCCTGTTTAATTATTCAAGGATCTAGAAAAAAAATGTTGTATTCAGTTACCCAGCTTAAGAACTACGAAACAGAGATTAAAAGAACTTTCGAGCAACTTGTTCAAGCTAAAAATAAATATGCAAATCAATACACGAGAATTGACATCGATGGGAAAACTCAAATGTCAATCAAATGCGGCTTTTGGCCTCATGCTGTTTCGCATGATGGAGAAGTGAAAATAGCCTCTATTTTCCCTAGACTATTAACTTAGGGCCAACGCATTTAATCTTTTTACTTACATATTTTGCACTCAAAGCATTTGAATATATTTTACTCTTACTTGCCTTAAATAAGAATAAATATAGAGTGCTTTAAAACGTTTCAAGTGCCAATTAGAGAGTTATTAGAATCATTTAAATACATCCCTTTTGTAACCAGAACTTGTTGAAAACACGCTGAATTTATTTGTCCAATGAAATGAGCTATGTGACTATGAATGTGAATGCGATTAGCAAATGTGACACATTTTGGGTGCACCTTTTGATATTTTCAAACTGAAAACTTTGCTCTGCTGCAGGTGACTGTGTGTGTCACAGTTATCTCTCTGTGTCTTCTATTCTCTTATCTGCTAAAGTGGCAAATGGCCCTCTCCAGCAGCACCTAGACGCTCCTAGCATCGTGTCATTCTTGCACCTTTTGCTACCGCTTTTGGCCATGCTCAACACCCCGTAAATCTTCATAACTCTTAACCCATAGCGCTCCGTAGCTTTTGTCGAGCAAAGTCTTTAAAGTATTTTCGCCTTTTGTAATTTTATCGCGATTCTCTTTACCCTGCTCTCAACTCTCGTAAGTCTCTAATCTAATGTAAATTCTCTTTCTTTTTTCTTTCACTCTTCTCATTCTTGTCGTTATTGTCGTTGTTTTTGTTGTTGTCTTTTGGGCGGCCGTTTGTGCCTGAAGTTGTGTGGCACAGCTTCTGGCCAGGCCCATTAGCGTTTGGCAATTAGCGTGCACCTTGGCGTCGTCGCTTTTGGGACAGCCAGGAAGTTGAAGACATTTCCGTTATGAATATTGCGCAGGGAGGCAGAAATGGGGATTAGGAAGCACCACAACCGGAGCCGCAACAAACGACGAGAATAGCAAACTTTTCGCTTTGATGACGCACATTGGACCACCACCCCCTTTTGCCCTACAAATCCGGCAACAGATCGAGGCACAAGAGGCAGGAGGAGGAAAGTAGACACACACTTACCGTTTCATGTAGATGAAATAATTCTCGAGCGTCTCTTCAGAGACGGAACTCTTGCAAACCTCCAACTTGGTCGCTGGATAATAATGGATATAGTTAACGCACATTTCGTCGCTAATGGAGAATCCACCCAGTGTGGCATTTTTATCTGCGAGCGTATTATAATAGCAGGTGGTCACCAGTGCATCACCCTATAAAGCACCCGCTTCAGTGAACCAAAGAAAAAGAGATCACAGAACAGATCATAACTTACCGGCAGCACACGTGGCTTGTAATGCAACGTGCGCATCTCCTGGAAATGATTCGAGTAGAAATCATCACGATTCACCTCACGCAACTCTTGTTCACCACGGAAATGTCGCGTCAGCACACGTACTCCACGCAAATGTGTATGCAACTGCGATCCAAAGATAATGATGCCCGTCCTTGGTAGTGCAGCACGGGTGCAGTCTGCCACACAGTAACCGCTCAGCGGGAAGGCTGTCTGGCCAGGCGGTATGGCCATTTTGTCCGTATACTCTAGACCCAGTTCCATTACGCCGGCATCGTACTGACGCAACGTCTTCGATAGCTTAATGCGAAAGCCGGAACTGTCGGTGAGACCTGCAGAGAGAGAAATTTCAGAGAGTTGCGTTACTAATTAACAGGAGGAGAAGAGAAAATTACGGTTCCATTCAATTGTCAGGAAACTAGGCTTAGTTTTATGATACTTTTTGTAATCTATACTCTATACTCTACATACTTCGATGCGGTATTTTGGGTATATATTAAGAAGCAAGCTTAATCCTTTCCCAAGCTACTTTCACTCTCATTAAAGCGTACATTTCTCGCAGTGTATGATTAATATTAATGCAATTGCTGCCAAATTGTGTACACCACTCGCATGTATGTCCTACGCTTACTCGCTCGCTCGCTCGCACACACACACACACCCTCGCACTCGCACACATAGACAGCGGTTGAGTGGTGCACTCAGCATTCTGTTTGCCCGGCACTTGTGGCCATGTAATGCGCGACGAGAAGGATGCCGACGCAAGGACACTTCAAGCAGCAATAATGACATTGCTCCTGACGCCGACGTCGACGTCAACATCAACCGGCGACTCTTGTTGTTATTTATACAAAAGTTTTAATGAAATCTCCCCTATGCAACACTCATGGCTGCCTCACTCTCCCTTTCTCTCTCGCTCTTGTTGTCTGTTTCTCTGCTCTCCCTTCTTCTACTTCTGGCACTCGAAAATCTACACAGAGTGGGGGGGGGGGGGGTAAAGAAGGGATGCCACCCGAGTGGCACAAAAAGCAACGCAACAATCAAAATCGAATTATACCCATCGCCAATGTCAGTGTTAGTCAACGTCACGCAACTGGCAGTGTTTGCAAATTAAAGAGAAATCATAATATTAATCGATTGAAATGGAAATCAAGCTCAAATTTGAAGGAAAACCTTTATAACCGGTCAAAATACCGAATGTAATATACACTGTATTTAATATGATGCAGATTTTTATAAAAAAAAAACCCACTTACCCGCCTGTAACTCCGGATTATGAAAGTGCACCTCTAGTCGCACATATGGATTGAAGCTTGGACCTCCGATGGGTAAACCAGCTTCGGGTGGATAAGTAAAGGTACTCGCTCCCATGGCCCAGAGTGCCATTACCTTGGAGCACACCTTTGCTGCGGCTGGCAACTGTTCGCAATCTCCATTGTACAGGGGTATCTCAACATTGGGATCCGTTTCGCAATGGAAGACCTCCATGTGATGCACAATCGCAGGCGTCTTGATAATCGGTTCGAATTGTACAATATGCAAACGTTGCTTGACAAAGTCATCGAGACGTTGCACATGGCACCAGTAGGTGGTCTCTATATTCGGTACTGGAGCCTTTTCCAGTGTTATTTCAATGTGATTTAAATCGCTGAGAAAAACATGATAATGTAGAAAACTATTATTTACAATTCCCTTGGGACTTACGTTTCAGGAATGAGTATCTTGTCGGCACGCAGCAGTTGCAACATCTTGACTCCAGCCTCATGGGGTGCACTCACATTGGGCAGCGCAAACTGATGATCCTCCAGTGCCAGCTCCGATTCACCGCGTGCCCAAGCCACATACATGGTACCCTCCTGAAAGGGAGAGAAAGGAGCCACCTTATCTGTTTAGCTAATCCCCCGTTCTATCTCTCTCGAGATCAACTTACGTGCAAACGAAGATCAAGCGGATCGCAGGTATCAAACTTTCGCTTGAAAGCCAAAGTAAACTCATCCATCTTGAAGACCTCACAATCCTGCTGGTAGTCCTTGCGAACCCAATGTCCATCGGGTGAGGTATACGTATCGGTTACCACATTGAAGAATCCATTCTGATTCTCAAAGAAACAAATATCCGCATCAGCCAAACTACCACGTTTCGAGAAGCCCAGATAAAACCAACGATGCTGCTCATTGAATGCATTCTGCAGATGGAAGAGTACCTCCTGCTTATACCAATCGACCATCCAGCTAAGTTTGATTTCCTTATCATCCAGATAGATTTCATGTAGCTTGGTGTCTGAGAGACCTGCGAGAGGGAGAGAGAAGATGTTGATAGTCAAGTCATAATACTCTTCAGAGGTTGTAATACGTTTTATAACTAACCTAATTGAAGGAAAAGAATGACGTAGATCTCAGAAAGGCCCTAGCAACTAAGGTTCTTAATGCACTTAAGTCACAAGGTCCTACCCTTCTGAGATTGTAATACGTTTCTAGGTTTTATAGCTAAATTATGTCCATAAGTTATAGTGTACTAGACCTCAATTAGGCTATGCCCTCTCTTCCTTCCCTTCAGTTCGTATTTTATGACAGGCTCCAAATTAATGATTGCAATTAGCGGCACGTCTACGGTTACGAATTACGACCCTACGAGTTACGAGCTGTGACTTCTTCTACGTCTGCTCCTTCCTCATCTTCTTCTTATTTGGCTTGGCGATAATCAAGTTGCCTTCTAGTAATACATAATTACCGAAATAGACAGCAGGCAAAAAAGAAACGAATTCAATCTCTCAACCAGCCAGCCATGTTATCGTACTTTACCCCACTTTTATGTCAGAACTGGTCCAGGTTCTGGTGCTGTCTGCTGCTGCTCGTGGACCACTGGTCCACTGGTCGAGCACACCGTGTACACGGACTCAGGTCATTAGATTTATGTTACCAAAGGCTTTGGCCAGGCAGCAGAACATCAATTACAACTACAACAAGCGCTTGACTAGTCTGAGTTGAGCAGGGATTGGTGAGAGAGAAGGTAGCGAGTACCAGCCTGCGGGCTGAAGTGTGAGAGGGTTGCCAGACAGTCAGTGGAGCGGCAGTAACGAGAAAGAAAACCCAATAAAATGTCAAATCCAATTGGCAAACATACAGCAACACACACAAACGCAGATACACTGTCTCACACACATACAAACGCGAGCGCATATCGTGTGAACGTGGCATACACAGTTTGGAAAAGTATATCAAACTGTTTGACAGCATAGAGAAGTAGCTACACTTAGAGAAAAAGTCAGGATCGATTGAAAAATAACCTTTAATTCATCAGCCTACACTGCAAGCAGAATACACGAAGAACAGATTCATTCTCTCAATTGATAAACACTTCTCCTCGCGCTTTTCGCTCAGTGTAACCTTCGACTAAAAACACTCGATTACAATCAAAAGTGACAGCGATTCGTGGCTTTTTCACAGAGCGAGTAACGCGACACGATGCGCCCGCTAGCTTGGAATTTATTGAGATGTGCTCCCAGGAGCGAGAAGTGGGAGTGAGGCAGGCAGAGAGAGAGAGAGAGAGAGAGAGAGGGAGGTAGATAAATTGCAGATTGGAGAATTGCAAGCTAGCCTTGCGGCTGGCTTCTTGTGTCCATTGCCCTTTTGCGTTCTGATGAATTCTCAACGTGTCTCTCACTGTGGCACAACGGAAGTAATATGGCCCAAAGAGTTGTTGGCACAGGTGAGTGAGAGGAGAAGAAGGAGAGGAAGAGAGACTATGTGTGTGAAGCACTAAAATTGATTTGTTATACTACATATGTCTAACCCCCCACACACACATGGCTCGCACACACCTCACTCACTCACTCCCTCACATATATCAAGCTCGTCCGTTGCTCTCTGTTTGCTCACACACACCACACACACACAGGCACACTTATACGCAACGAAAAAACCCGCTGCGAATTTTAGCCATTTTCCTCCATTTCCATGTCGTGCTCTCAAGTGAAAACAGCACAACGACAGCGGGTAATAAACAACAAATTGCACTCATTGTTCAGTTTACCCATTTGCCCGTTTACCATTTGTAAAGTGCCAGCAAATACGCTCCCCCCAGCCCCCATTCACCCCCTTTGCATAAATGAATAATATTCACATAGCGCTGCACAAGCTGTCAATCTCTCTCTCTCTCTCTGTCCCTCCCCTCTATTTGCGAATTAGCTTTACCACAACATTTTCGGGGCATAATCAACTGTCAAAGTATCCAAATTATAATCATATCAAATAGATCTAATGCCAAACTCAGCTAGACAACATATTCATATGCGCATTGCAATCTATTCCAGGACAAATAATCATCTCCCTTTGGCTCTCACCCTCACTTTTACTCCCTCTCTATGTGTGGCAAATATATTTGCACATTTTTGAAATTATTAAAAAGAATTTTCATTTCTCGCCTCAGCTGGAAATTATGCTATAGAAATATTTGTGGAATTTATAATGTTATGCTAGAATGAAACGAAGTGCAAATACCCTGTAAATGCTACATAAAAAGTAATGGGATATGCGAGTAAAATATATTTAAAACAGAATACTAAAACTCTGTAAAACTGGAATATCTAATATCAATTCAATTTTAATCTCCAAGAGTTGAGTCTTCTAAGAGAGTTTTATGAGTTTAGGAAAATTTAAACTCAGTGGAGAAACAAAATATTTTATAAGCTATAATTGGGGAAAAATCTCTTTGAGCAATTTAAAAACAAAAGTTACTTATTCTCTCTGCTAATTCTACTCAAGTTGGACAAGCTCATCGGGCTCCTTCTCTCTCCCTCTCCATCTCTCTCTCTTTCTCGGGTAGCTTGAGTCATTTGTCTTCCATTTCTAGACTTGTTCATTATTCAAATGTTAAGCTTAAGTTCAGTTTTTAAATTTATGTAGGCTACATTCGGGCTGACAGCGCAATATGTGCGTGGAACTATCTTTTAAATTAAATCTAAACATTTCAGATGTTTAATCTAGGTTTGACACACACAGACACACGTACACTCGCACAGTCACATTGCGCATTCAAGACACACTCACACACAGAAAGGGAAACAGACATAGAGTGAAACATAGAGAGAGAGAGAGATGAGCAAAAGTTTTAATTTTGTTGAAATTCGATTTTGTGTTTTGTCTACTTTCAAGCGCGCTGCAGCAAAAGGCCCTTACCCGAAACTATGCCCAGCAAATTGCGTTCTACAATCCCTAGAATTCCCCATGCCCTGCCCCTGGTCCTGCCTCTGGTCCTGCCCCCATGTTAACCCACTTGTGCACCCCCCAGTGCTGGTGTTGCTCCTGCTGCCTCGTGAGTGCCGCTATTCGATTGCTTCATTGCTCGATTGCTTTGTCTCAACTTTTCAATTGCATTTTCATTCACACTTAACACAGCTTTTACCCCGCTGGCAATTTAAGAAGCGCCAACAACAACTACAACAGTACCGGCAACAACAACAATACATTGCACACATAACTGTAAATTTAATAAACTTGTTCGGAGTTTATTGCATTTGCTTCACTGCGCCTCAGTCCTGTGTGTGTCTGTGCCTGTGTGTGGGTTTTTCACAAAAAAAAAAAAGAAAAAAAAAAGTAAAGAGTAAAGAGAGTGTTTGTCAACGCAAACAATGAATACCCTTGCTCATGTTATATAGGGCTGTATATTATATATAATATGTCTGAGTCTTTTATAAACATATGTTTCATATGTTTCTGTTGGATAAAAGTCGATTTGTTGGAAAATGCACGTAGTTTAATTTATAAAAGCTTACAATTTACATGTATTCCATATATATCCTCATCTAATCTGTATGTACAGATTCAATGATAATTATGAACTCTACTATATTAGAGTTATAAGTTTCCTATAGACCCAAATCGACCTTTTTAATTACGTTGTTTAAATATCTTCGCAGCAATGAAAAACAACTCAAAAATTGTATTCTTCAAGTATATGTATCTTATATATGTACATTATATCCCGCTTTTAAAGTCTACTGCACCCCACACCGGCCACATTTATAATATCCTCAGCAAGTGTATACAAAAATCGAAAACCGAAAGTTTTTTTCCTTCATTTTTTTTTCCTCCCGCTGAACTTGAAATGCCGTTTTGACGGCTGAGCTTTGCGGGAGTGGGGTGGCACCGAGAGAAGAGTATATATAGTATGGGAAAAAGAGATGGCAATGGGGAGGGGTCGCCCTTTGATACTACGTGTATGGGGCCAAAACTCAGCGCATAGTTGAACGTTTTTGCCCTTTTGAAAGCGGAACAAGAGGACGAGACTCCTCGTTTCGGTTCGACTTGGCCTGCCCTGGCCTGGCCTGGTCTGATGAGCACTCGGCATGCCAAGTCGCACAGGAATTTTCTTATTATTCACTGCATGCGAAACCACTTGAAAGAGAAGGTGGCGCAGGGTATATGAGAGTTGACGAGATGAGATGGTGCAAATATTTTTGGTATTAGTTTGCAAACAGCAACGAGCTGAAGTGATCTCATTATTTTAATCGTTAAATGGGAATCGTTGCAACGGCATCTTCAATTGCTTCCTCTTAGTGCGCCCCATGGGATCTTTTACTAAAACTTTTCTTAAATTAGGTTTTAAAATGTATTTCACTTCACTAAAGGGGTCTTTTCATATCATAGCTATCCATATCTGTGATTGAAAACTTAATCCAATTGGGTTTCATTCTTGTCAACCTATTCTCATTTCTATGTCATATAATAAGAACCTATTCAGTTGTGAAATTGATGAGGATTACGAAAAGTGCCCTCACATTATTAAACTTTTGCTTGCCTACTAGTATTTAACCTACTCTTACCCCTTTCAATTTTTTCTCGATTGGTTAGATTTTGTAGCTGAAACTTTACTCATCAGAACGTAAAGATAGGAGGAAACTTTTGCAAATTGGGTATATAGAAATTGCGCCTTAGGCTTGTGTCGTCTCAAGTTACCCCAACACAACTTATATCGAACTCTGAGTGCCCTTTTCCGTTTGCAAACTTTTCCCTATTTTCTTGTTACTTATTGCGTGTTGATGTTCCCTTCAAGTTACTGTGAAATATTTAGTGATAAGTTCGACATTAGCTTGGGGATTTTCCCACACTCAGCAGTGGGATGGCAGCGGGGAGAAGTGATCCATCGAGCTGTGTCCCCGATTCGTCAATGCAAGTGGCTTTCGGTCAGTCTGCTTCTTTAATGGAAATTGACTGCCCTCTTTTCCGCTCTTTGTCACATTGAGTTATGAAACGGAGGCGTGGTCAGCCATTAGGGCAATTTCTCTTGTAGTCGTCGTACCACCCCCCCCCCGAGACCCTCTCCGCCTTTCGACATACTTTGATTGAGACAAATATTTGTACAAATTTCGCTGTCGTGCGGTTTGCCCCAACTCCATAAATTATTGAAGATTTATTGTGCGTGTCGAGCACTCGCTGGGTCGCCTTGACTCTCTGTCTCTCTCTCTCTCTCCCCTTCACTTCTCTCTTACTCTTATGTACATAGAGAACAGCTCTATATACTTGTATACCTGCCTATATCCAAATACATACTGCTTACATACAAATAGTTTCTATTGGAAGCTGTTTGACGAGCTCACGTCTGCATTATAATGGGCCAGGTTAATGCGTTGGTTGTGCCAAGTGCTTTGGGCAGCCCTTGTACCTTTCTCCCTTTCGCTTTTCCTTCTCCCTTTCGATTTCCCATTCTCTATCCCCCTTTCTTCTACTCTTCACCTGCACTTCACGTTGACATTTGTGAGTAATGGCGCTCTCAAGTCAATAAATTACTGAAGAAAATAACGAAATAGTCGGAATAATCTGCAAATGTCAGTGAATGCAGCGAAAATATTCGATAATCGGGACTATGGGGGGTGTGGGGTGATACTATTGTGCAATTATTAAGCTCAGCGGGGTCTCAAATGGAATTATTAGAGAAGCAGTTAACTGGAACGATTGAGAAGCGCAGAGAGGGTCCCGTAACAGCTTAAAGTGTGACCAAAGCTAATCTTCTTTCTCAATAAATTTTGCTTGACTACTTTATCGATAGGCGATTATTCGATAGCGTTGCTAAGGCACGATTAATCAACATGTACATCCTCCTTGCAAATCAGGGCCTCCATGTCCACGAAGTGGACAGTCAAAATGGCAATCGATTTGCAGACTAGGATTTACGCTTCAGTTTTTGGCTTCTCTCTCTCGCTATGAAATGCAGCCTAACACGGCATATGTGACCCATGCGAAATGCGGAATACGCGATGAATACCATGTGTGGAGCAGGGGGGCGTTGCGGGCTGGAGAGGCGTCATGTGCGTAAAGGCATAAAAGTGAGCATTTGCATCCGATGCGAGAGGCAGGTTAACGTGACTCCTGCCACTAACTGGCGCAGTGTCCTGCATAAACAAGAGCCACCAAATTGCCAGGACACTGAGCACAAGGCTAGGATGCTGCAAGGGCGGTGGGGTGAACGACGGGTGGTTGGGTGGTTATAGGTTGTACCGTAGTCCAGAACAGTCCGGGCCTGGATAGAGCTGTGGCTGCCGTTGCGGCTGCCAAATGGCCGTAGTCGCACTGCGCGTGGACTCTCTGCAGCTCTCTCCCCCATTCAGACTGTTCCTCCCCGCTTCTCCCTCTCTCTGTCTCTCTCTCCACACATCTCTCTGGTTCCAGTGATAAATAAATTAAAAGGCACACGCGAAACGGCAGGAAGCCCAAAAACTGCCCAGAGCTGAATTCAACCTAATAAAGCTGACCACGCAGGGGCTCTGGGGATGGAGGGGTTGAGTGAGAGTGCGAGTGTGCGTGTGTGTATGTGTATGTGTTTGGAGGGGGCGTGTCGAACACATGTGTGGCAGAGGCAGAGGCTGGCGCAAAAAAAAATGAAATCAACCAGCGGCTTGTGGCCACGTTCAGGCCCCAAACTGTGGACGCCGGGCGCCCAACGTGGGCTACGAAAAACCGCAGCCCGAAACCAAATTGATAAAAAACAAGCTCATACATACACACTCATACGTACAACGCGGCAGCCATGCATGGGGGGCGTGGCAGTCTGCGAATTCGGGTGGGTGAGCAAGCGGTGCCAAGGACTCGCCTCGCCTCACCTCGACACGACGACGTGAGGCGTGCTTTTATTTTGAAATTTGATGTCGTCGCTAACAAGCATCGAAATTAAATAGTACAAAAAGCGAAAAAAATAAATAAATAAAAAATACAGAAAAAAAAAAAAAGTGCCTTAGCACGTCTATACCGTGCGAAAGCAAACGATATATATCGCATTTACTATAGTAAACTAATTGAGTGTAGGTCTATATTAGGTATAGTCTATACAGTTTTACTCACTCACTCAACCACTCGCTCCAGCAATCACTCACTCAATAAGTCGCTCAAGTACTCAATAACTCACACATTTTCTCACTCCGTAACTCACTCACTCACTTAAACAACTATGTTTCAATAATACACTCAATAATTCACTCAGTAAGACAATCAGTAAGTCCCTCAATAAGTTAGTAAACCATCTAAAAATATTCTATAAACGATATATATCGTTTCTTTCATCGATGCTTCTATTAATTGCTGAGCAAAATGAATTCAGCAGATTCTTCAAAACATTCTTCGTTCAACTTACAAACCGTACTTGCATCATTTACAACTCAGTGAACCGGTTCAAAAGTGGTTTAGTCGCAATGCTCCGCAACAATAAGTAGACCAACGAAGTTTAGAGAGTTGAATGGCCTTACACTGGCGCGGGTACCGACTTGGAGTGAACTGAACTTACAGAACTAAACCCACATATAATTGAACTGGTAAAAGTCCTATAGCAGCTGTTGAAAGAATCAGACTTGTTGAATCTATCAGAGAGAGAGAAAGAAAGTGGAGCGGAACTTACAGCTGATACGCACAGTTCATCTAGTGTAGTGTATTTAAAGTTCTTCTTGACTATAAATATAGTTTTCCTTTAATCACTCAGAGAGTAAACTATCTGAAAACCACACACAAAGTTGTCGCAGTGACGAAATTCAAAGCTTTTGATTGATAAATCGTTTCAACTGTGTATGTGATAGAAACTATTAGCCTGATGTGGTTACAATTTGTTGAAACAGTTAACTATTTGCACATTATTTGTTCATAATGCTTGCGACACTTTTGTCGGTAGTGCAAATATTTGGTAACCTAAATTGTTTGCTGATGTGGTCTGTTTGTTTAGATCTCTTTCCCTTTTCCTTTCCCGTTCTCTTTTCCTGCTCTGCTTTGCGCGGTTCATGCTGCTGCCCTGCTTGTGCTGCGGTGCGGTGCTGCGACACGTTTCGGTACGGTGCGGTACGGTACGGTACGGTTCGAATCGGTTTTGTTTCAGACTATATGTGTTGCCCAGTTGCCTGTGGGAACCTTTTCATGTGAGCCTGCGTGTCCGTCTGTGTGTGCGTGTGCGTGTGGCTGTGTTTGCCCAAATTAGGTTTCATCTGCCAGTTGCCTTTTTCACTCTGTTTGCAAACTAATTTACCGTTAGTTATTGCCAGTATGCGTGAGTGTGTGTGTGTATGTGTGTGTATCTCCGTATCTAGTTGTGTATCTGACGCTACCTTCCTCCGAACCATACCCTACTTGCTCAGCACCTTCTCCAATGCCTTTCTTCTTCATGCATATGCCGGCCATTTGTCTGCCACGCCTTGGCCATAAATTATGCGCACACATACAGGCGTGAGGGAGTGGGAGGAAGGAGAGCGAGAGGGAGAGAGAGAGAGAGAAGGCAACAAAGTTGTCACTTATAAATGTGTAGTTATTTCCATTAAGTTGTTGTCATCACTCTGACATTCCTTTGAGTCTCCACAGCCTCTCAGGCACCTCGCAGCTACCTCTCAGCCCACAGACACTTGTCGAGAATTTCGGCTGAGGTCAGAGGACACAAGCAGCTAGGTAATCTACGGCTCAAGGACACAGGGGAGAGAGATGAGAGAGAGAGGAAGAGCAAGGGAGAGCACGAGGGTCAGTGTGTTGTAGTAGGTTTTGCGGGCAACCGACTTAATCACAAGTAAACGACGCCTTTTGCCTCGCCAAAACTCCCACCAAATCTGCAGTGTCAGCCATTCATTTGGTTAATGACATTGTGTGGTGGCTGCTGCGGCAAAAGTTGTATACAAACACACCCATACACAGAAAAACAGACAGAAAGACAGACAGACAGACAAACAGACAGACAGACAGGCAGACAAACAGACAGACAGACGTGTGCAGTATGTGTGTCTCTTGGCCTGAACTGACAAAAGTAACTCAAAGATACTTTTCAACCGGCAAGGCCCATAAACTTGGGCACAGGCCTGTAGTCTGTAGAAACAGAGACAGAGGGCAGATAGAGAGAGAGAAAGAGACGGAGACTGACAAGTGTCTGCAATGGCACACTGTGCGAAAAACTTCAAGTAGGCACTGTAATTGCATTTGTGTGTGCAAAATATTGTTCACTTTGTTGAAGGATGAGGAACGAATTTTAATGATATTATAAAACTTAACTAGAGAGAAGTCTGCTAAAAAAGTTGTTGAAAAACAATGCAAGCGGTTTTTGGTTAAGTTTTACTGCAGATTTTGTTGCAGTGTATGCACAGTACAAGCTTGTTGACTTGATATAATCAAAGAACCGCTCGCAATATTCGATAATACTTTTTATACAATAATACTAAAAATTGCTACCAAATTTAATAGTTCTACCCTTTATAATAGCTGAGATCTACACAAAAGAATAGGTTTTTTTTTCCATGTGCAACCTTTACTCCTTAGACCGACATGCGACAGTGTGTGCGTTGTGCTGTGTTGTGTTGTTCTTGCTGCTGTTATTGTTTCTACTATGCTGTTGTTGTTGTTGTGCTTTGTGCATACGAGAGTCAGCGACACTTTGCATTGCAAAAAGGGAAACATGAAGGGGAGAACAGAAAGAGAGAGAGAGAAAGAGGGAGGGTTGGGCAGGTCGGTTTTAGCTTCAGCTGGCCGCCGCGTTCGCTTTGCCTGAATTATTTCAGCTACAGCAGCTTTTGTGCTAATGCAGCAATTTCCCTCTCTCTCTCTCTCTCTCCCACCCCCCTCTTCTGGCACAGTGCGACCCTATCAGCTAACCACTTGGGAATCTGCACACACACAGAACGCGAAATGATGAAAAAATGAAAATGAAAATGGAAAATAAATTTGAAAAATTAAAAAAAAAGAAACAAGAAAAAAGAAAGCGAGCAAAAATGTAACTAAATTAAATGAAATAAAATGTAGGTGCCCCTGTATGTGTGTGTGTGTTTGTTTATATTGTATCTACGATATTATTTTTGCACATTTGCATACACTGACGGTTGTAAAAAGCGTCGCGCCACCACAATTTGCATGACAAATTGAAAACTATTTGCAGCAACAGCAACAACAATAACAATTTCATGCCAAATTGTTTCAATTTGCATACTCTTTACATCTTGTTCTGTTCCTTCTGTTTGCTTTGCATCCTCTTCTTGTGTTTGCTCTTCTCTTTTTTTTTTGTCTTGTCTTGTCAAGCTTCTGCTTTGTCAAAATTCGATTATGCATAATTTAAGCTTAAGGCAAGGAAAATTCTCAAAATTTGATTGGTAAGCAAAGAAAATTGAGCCCAATCGAATGATGTAGTAGACAAGCTTATGGTCTGCTTGAAGCTTTAAAGGGCTTGGAAAGCTCTTTGAATAAGTGTTTGATTTTGAAGGAATCATTGTGCTTTTCGTGTAGTTTCTTCTGCACCCTGTAAAAAAATCGTCGACCTTTTGAGCTTGAGCTTAAATGCGCTTGAAATTAATGTACTAGAAATCAATTTAATATTTGTAAAATAAAGCTCATTCATACCATTTATCAAGTGAACCTAATCTACCTAGCTTATAAGTCACCTTATTAACTTTCATAAACAATGCAAAGTGTCCACTTAACTTGCCACCTGCCCTTTTTAACTTAATTGAGTCGCATCAATTTGCATGCAATGAGTCCGAAGGGGGTGTACCCAATAGAATGAGACACGACTGTTGCCTCGTCGCCTGTGCATTGCGCCGATCCAAGTGCGCTTTAGTGCCTTAATAATAGCTTAACATTTGCATAGATTATATCCGTGTGCACACACACACACTCACACACACACACACATACAGGTGTTCTATGCAAATAGGAATCGCATATGCAGCACTTTGATTCAATTTGGTTCAAGTTTTTATCGCACTCGCAGGACAGCTGAGCCGAAGAAGCATCAGCAGCAGCACCACCAAAAGATGACACCCACCTATAGCCCACACACACACACACCTGTCACACACACACACACACCCATACTCAGTAAACTTTCTACTAATGAGTTTCAAATGCAAAAACCACTCGACGCTTTCTCTCTCTCTTCCTCTATCGCTCTCTCTGATTCTGCGAGGCTTTTCCCACACTTGGCACTTGATGCACTGCACTTTGGCGCAGCAATCCAAGGGTTTTCACTTTTCTTTTTTATTTTTTTTTTTTTGCATTTCCCCTGCCCCCTTCTATATTTCCCTCACTTTTCTGTTGGTAGCGCGCATCGTTGACCCAATTCGTTTTGAATTTTTTTCGGTTATAATCAAACGTCATCGACATTAAATGCTGTGCACATAATGTGATATGTTGTAGACCGAATGGGCAAAGAAAAAGGATGGAAATAGAGAGGTTCAAGAGGCTCTCGAAGGGTTAAAGTCCAGTTTTGAATGGGAAGAAAGCAAATACAAAAAAATAAGTTCAATATATGATGAAAATACACTTGATATTTGACTTACGAGAGGGCGTAGCCTAATTCCATCTGAGATCTAGATGTTCATACAGAAAGAAAGTCGGATTTTTTTTTACCGGGTTAACGCTCTTCAAGAATATATAGCATACTTTGTGGGGCTTTACATGCCTTCTTCTACCTCTCAAGCGGAGAAGGGTCTTCTACTACCTGAGTAGGCTTTTTTATTCTATATAAACCTAATATAATATTATAATCTCACTTCAATACTTCAATTTTGCTCTCTCATGATCAGCATTTTAAAAATTTCATTATCGACAAGCACTGCACTTCTCGGCATTCCAACCATGTTTACTTACACTAATTAGCCATGGGGTTTACCAACACTACCGCAACATTTATGACAAATATTTCTCACACAATGGCAATGGCGATGGCGATGGCGTAGCTAGCGTGTAACTGGAAGAAACGGGGAGAAATGCTTGAAGCACAAGCAAATTTTTCAAGCTAATCATGGCTAGGACAAGGACAAGAGATGATGAACGAAGGGAGAAACTGGGGAGGGAGGGGGCAGCCCAGCAACTGTGCAAAGCCAAGCCAGCTTTGGCTAATGAGTTGCGAATTTGGGCAGTCTCTATGAGTATGAGTGAGGGGTAGAAGGGAAGGAGTGAGTAAAGTAGAAGCAAAGCAGCCCCACAGGGCTCTATTCTAATTGGTTGCATGGGGCAAAATGAGAATGAAAGTGAAACACAAATTAAATTATGCCACAAATTGTGTGACGGTGTACGGTGCGGTGTGTGTGTGTGAGTGAGAGAGAATGAGAGTGGGGTGTCTAGGGGTTGCAAGGGGTGCACTCGGGTGTGTTGTCTGGGCGCCGCAAATTTAATCAAGCAAAAATCAATTTAAAATAGATTCACTTGGCGGCAGCAACGCGCTCGTTCGCTAATTGATGCGCCGACGGCAAATTAACAAATATTTGCCAACAGCCAACAGTTTACAGTTAACAGAAGCAGCCAAGCAGCCCGAGCAGGCGGCTAATTAAACACTTTAGCCTGGCTAAAACCTGTGAAGAAGCGAACAGGGGGAGGGAGAGGAAGAAGGGAGCTACTTCTCTTCCCAACATTTTCTCGACATGCAGGCAAGCAAAATTACTTGAAAATGGCATTTTGACACTTTGCCCCGTAGCAACACCTCCCGCCGCCCCCAGTGCCCCCTCCATTTTGCTGTTGCTGTGAGCGTGTGGCAGTAACTACTTAACAACACAAGCAGTGGCAGTAGCCACAGTGGTAGCAGGCAACAACAACAATGAGAAAAAGTTTTAAATTTAATTTGAGGCGAACACAAATTGACAGCTTTTGTGGGCAGCATCGAATAATAAAAACATAAATATTTATTGTGTGGGAGGAGAGCAGCGCAGCAGCAAACTCTCTCTCTCTCTTTCTCACTCTCTAGCTGTCATTCTTCTACTGCCCACAGTAGATACCCTGTAGGGAGTGTAGTCAAGCTTATCTGCTGCATAGTTGCGGGTCAATCTGGCAAGCACGATTTTAGCACTCTTTATATACGATAGTTATGCGATAGTCATTTTATGCAATAAAATGCGATAGTTATGCATAGAAATTTGCCTGCAAATGCGATAGTGAAGCGATAGTAACAAATTAAGAAATAATTTTATGCGATAGGCTTCAAATTAGCTCAAAAGGTTCATCAAATATTTTTAAAAATGTTAAAATCGCGTTTTGCTACGGTTCTTCACCCCCTAAACGGTATCTATAGTCACTCAAATCCCCCTCTCTCTCAGGTCAGTTATTTATTGCAGCACTTGGGTGCAGCAAACTGAATGCCAAGGAAAGAAAATGTGATGATAAAGGGCAAGAGCAGCAGAAGCAAAGGCAAATGAATACGAATACAAAAGCATTGCAAAACTCAAGTGGATGGACGATTGCCCATGAAAGACAAGCTCAGTGAGATGGGATAGAGTGGGATTGGGGAGAGATGGGGGGGGAGAAAACAATTTATTTGATGAGTTCTGATGAGATTGAATGGGATTTGCAAGAGGATTAGATTATGCAGAGTGGTGCAGCGAAAGCAACAACAACAACAGCAACAGTTGCACAACTGCACAAGGCCAAAAGTCGAGGGGGAAAACGAACGTAGCGGGGTGACAAATTAAAATGCAGCTAATCGAGAAAAGCTTGTTTATAGGAAGGGAAATCCCAGCGCCAATCAAGAAATCATGGAAAGTAAGTGTCAATAAGAAGAAGCTTCTACCCAATTTACCTACAGCAGAGGCAAAAGTTACCACACACACACACACACACACATTAAACATATTTCAATTGTAAGCAAAACTGTCACTACTAACTGTCACCTCGCACTGCTTACCTCTCTTTCTCTTTCTCTCCCTCTCTCTTTCTCTGCCTCCCTACCTCCTTCTGGCACTTAGTAACTAAGCCCTGATATAGCCCCGAAAAAGTTGAAGAACATTTCCCAGCGCAGCATCGATTTGCTAAACAGTGCTGCCTACCTTGGCAACAAAAATGGCTTTTTTGTTATGGCAAAGCTTGGAAAAAAAGCCAACAATTATTTGCCATTTAAAGCATAAAATAGCTAAAGCATTTAAGAAACAAAAACAACGTAAGAAATCTAAAATTACAAAGTAGAACAATTTTGTTCTAGAGGGAATAGAGAAATTTAATTTAATAGAAAAAAAGCTAACTTCACTCAAAAAAAAATCGAGAAATTTCCGCTTCCCGCCAATGGCTTTCAATAAAAGCTAGATTTAACAGGAAAAAGGCGGACTGGGCAGCACAAGCTATTTCCAACATGCTCGAAATGAAATTTTCTTAGAAAAATCTTTTGGACAGCATTTTTGCCTTGTCGTGGCAGATGAAAATAGAGAGAGTGAGAGAGTGAGAGAGAGAGAGAGAGAGACGAATATAGAGAGAAGGAGAGGGAAAGGGCGTGATGTGTCGCTTAATAAAGCCACACGAAGCGGAAATGAGCATGTAATGTTAACGGAAATGCGTTGAATGACGCCATCTTGCTAAAACGAAAATCGCAGCGCATTTTACACGCAGCAGCAGCGGATGCAGCCAGACAACGGATGCAGCTGACTATATAACGGGTATACATATTTATAAAGATATATAGTATATATGTATGCTATATGAGGGATTATATAGTTGCGGTACCGGTTAGAGTATGTTCGTTGGGAACGACGAAGGGAAATCGGAATTGGCTTGGTTTATTTTAGGATCCCCCAGAGCAACAGTAAAGTGTTAAATTGTGTTGCCAGCGCGTTGCGGAAAATAAAAAGAAAATGACAATACGTTGGGGCAAATAAAATAAATGTGCTCGACTGGCAGATGCCCTGGATAAGTCGAGAAAAGCTATGGAAATTAAATGAAACAGAGTAAAAAGTCAAGGAAAACTCATATAAAATAAATGAATGAATGAGAGATAAACAGATGAATAAAACGGCTAAAATTTAGTCTCAAACACCCCTTCCTTTAACCCCTCTGCAGGGTATGAAAATGTGCAATACTCCGCTACATAGTACGGAATGAAATGAAATGGAATGAAATGAGAATGGAAACGAGGCTGCGTGTTGCACTCTGGGGAATCCCACGAACTGAACGTGAACGTGAATGCGAACATCAGGGCGCGCAAAGAACGAAGGGAGGATAAACAGCGATAGATAGAGAGATAGATAGATAGATGAATATACAAATGGGGGCCAAGGTGCCCTACTAAAGGAGGAGGGAGTACGAGACTCAAACACACACACACACACTTATGTACTCGTACATCATTGGTTATTTATTGGTTTCCACTAAATAAATCGACTCGAAATTGGCAAACGTCGCAAAATGGACATTATTGGCCCCTTTTTTATTTCCACGTTTTCACATGCACATCGTCTCGTCGAACGCCGAAAGCGATGACTTCTCACACACACACATACACACACTCGTTTCAAATGGCCAAAACTGAAGCATGAAATATACGTAGTATGTGTAGCGAGGGGGGTCAGAGAAGTTGTCCAGAGAGAGAGAGAGAGAGAGAGGGCTGTAGATCGAAGATACAGAGTATCAAGTATACCTGCCAAGTTGTGGCAATTAGACAATAAAATTTCATGAACAAATACAAAAACTGACTATTTGATCTCGGCAAATAACCAACCTACAATCTTCAAATTTATTGTGTACACAGTCAAACAATTACTACAGTGAAATCCAAAATCTTTTGAATTTTGCACATGCCTGTCTCACACAAAACAAGAACTACGCAAAAGTTTGAATACAAACAAACGTGTGAAAGTGATCAGAGAAATTGGAGCAAAAAAAAAAAAACCTATCGTACCTCCCTCCCTGAGGGGAAAATCAAAATGCTGCTTGTCGACACGAGATGCACGAGAAAGAACAAAAAACGAGGAAAAGGAAAACTTTTTGGCCCAAATAAAAGCGAAACGAAACGAAACGAAAATGTTGTCAAGTTCGGCTGCCGCCCCGCCAGCAGCGGACACATGTTTAAGTTTATTATTTATTCAGTCAAGTTTTTACATTCAGCGACAGCGAGGAGAAAGAGAAAGATAGACAGAAAGATAGAGAGACAGAGCACCAGAGAGCGTGTGTGATGGTGGCCTATTTGCTGGCCTATTGATTGCTGGCATCCCAATGACATGACCGCCTGGACGCCTCATTAGCCAAGGAGCAAGTGAGAGAGAGAAGGAAAAAAAAATCCACCCACAACTGGAACTGGAAATGAACTTGGAAAGCAGATGGGAAGGTTGTGTGGTTGGAGTTCATTTTGCGTGTAATTCGCTCGATTGTCGGCAAAATACTTTTGCATACTTTTTCGTGCCGCCTCACTCACTCAGTGTCTTCCTCTCTCTCTCTCTCTCTCTCTCTCTCAGTCCTTGTCTCTGCCTCTGCCCCAGCCCTCTGCAGATTATGGGCCACGATTATTAGACAGCATTTACCGATGTCACGTGAAACTTGAGTTCCCTTTCCAGCTGAGAGAGAAGGGAGGAGTGGAGGCTACTGTCGAGGGATTTGGCTTTGACAAGCCAAAACGAGGCAAGATGAGAGAGATAAGAACGGCAATAACTTTAAAAGTCGCTGCGGGCTGCTCCCACAACAACAACAACGACAACAACAACATCAACAGCAGCAGCATAATGCGGGCAAGTTTTAGGTGTCTCTGTGGTGTATCGTGTGTGGGTGAGTGAGTGTGGGTGAGTGAGTATATTTTTGAAAATCATTTGCCATTATGTTTGTCTTGCATTAGTCATTGCCCCCTCCCAACCTCATCCCTACAACAGTCCATAGATCCAACAGATTACCTTTCCTGTAGTATGATTGAGACAGAGAGATGGGGGGTGAGGAGGGTCACGCCATGCGATAAGCCATGTCACATAAATACAACAAGTTCCCCATTTCATTCTGTAGCTGATTAACTCTAAATGTGCAGTTGACAGCATGAAACAGTGGAAACGAAACAAACAAGACAAGGTATCTTGAAGCAGAATACATCTCTGTCTTGTATCTCCCTTATTTTTTTTCTCGAGCGGAATGACTTTAATTTTTTCTTTTGACTTGATCTCTTAAGGGATTCCACACTGTGAGATTTTACATTAAGTCGAATTATAACTAATTTCCCATATCGATCGATTTCTCCTATCTCGACTTTCAATGCTTTTTGGCTCTTTCCAAAGACCCTGACCCTGAGAGACCCATCTTGACTTGACTTTCAATACTCAAAACTTTGTCAAAATTCATCCCATTTTCGCTAGGAATATCATTTCCTTTATGGATTGAGCCCTTTTTTTCATTCTCCCTAAGAAAATAGGGCTCATAAAATATTAGAGCTACTATGCATCAAAATCCTGAGAAACCCAGACCACTGAGAGACCCATCTAGACTTCAGATAGTCCTAACTTTGTCAAAAATCATCAGATTTTTCTTGGGATTTTTCTCATTTTGTTCATGGTTTGAGCTCTATATTAGAAGCTCTATAAAAGAATTTTGGGTCCTCCATGCTTCTCAGCTGTATGGATCTTAGATACCTATTTAAACCAATATACCCTTCTAACCTTAATAACTTTGGGAATAATCATCAGATTTCCATTTGGATGGTCATTTTGTTCATGGTCTAAGGTCTTTACGGCTTATGGATCAAAAATAAAGCTTTTTAAATTTAAAAAATGGTCTTCTATCCCCTTTTCGAGATATAAAATACCTAGTACTAGTACTTAAATACCTAGTATTCAGCCTAACTTCAATTAATTCTCTGCCTTCCCTAATATTGTTGGCCTTGGTAATAGAAAAAGTCGCGACATCATAAGGTCAGCAAAAGTTTTAATGGACTTGGCTACTCTGATATATTGAGTCATACACATGCATGCTGAGAGAGAGGAGGAGAGAGTGAGAGAGGGAGGGGGAGAGCGGCAGAGGGGGAGAGTCGCCTAGCCTATGCATATTGCTGGGACAGTTCAATCAACCGTAAATCTTGGCAGCAAGTTGAGCAGCCTCAGCTGTCACTTACTAGCGTCGCGTTGCGTTGTTCCCCCTTGCCGATCTGGATCTGCTGTTACCATACACAGAGGGGGCTGGCTGAGAGGTGAGGTAGTGGGGGCGTGGCTTGAGGTCGGTAGCAACGAACTTTAACGGGGATTTGCGCCAAGCCAGCTTAGCGTCAGTCCAAACAAAAACACTTTGCAAACAACAACAAGAGCAGCAGCAGCAGCAGTAGCAGCAGGGGAGAACAGGAGCAGCAGCACTAAAAGTAAGCGCCACACACGGTGTGAGAAAGAGAGAGAGAGAGGGCGAGGAAAGTGCAGCTGGGCACACAGCACGAAAGGAAAACAAAAACAAAGGCAACAACTAAAGCATAAACAAAGGCGCAGCGCGCAGCGTCGTAAAGCTTTCAATTAAAATTAATAAAAATTTACGCGAATTAAATAAACACACACACACACACACATACATACTGAAGCAAGGACACCAGAGAGCGAAAGAGAGAGAGAGAGGTATAGGCCACCAGGTGAGCAGCTGAACCAGGTGTGCAAAGGAGGGAAATGGCGCGACAAATGGAAATATGTGTAATACGCTTTCGCATCCGGTGGCGGAAATTGACTGAATACCAATGGCCAATGGGTTAGCTTATCGGCTATAACAAGCCCAGTACTCACACACACACACACACACACAGACTAATATACCACGCACACTGGGTGTGGGGTATATTGGCATGACTGCGGTGGACTAAATTAAATAAATTGAATTGTTTAGGCGCTTAAAGAGTGCCGACTGAAGTGTCCAGTTAGAAGAGTATAGTGGGCAGTACGAGGAGCAAAAGTGGGAGAGAGTGAGAGAGAGAGAGAGAGGGAAAGCGAGAGAGCGAGCGAGCCAGCTAGCTGGAGCCAAGCCATGGCAAAGCATTTGTAAGGCGGCAAAACAAAGCCAAGTTAAGCCAGGGCAATCGAAGTAACGAAGCAATCGCAGACAACAAGAAGCAAACGCCGCCGCTGCCAAACAACTCAATAAAAACAACACAGACACACACACACACTGAGAAAAAAAAGGCACACACAGATAAAGCATATGTACGTGCTGTTGCACGACTACTAGGTACCCTAGACCCAAGCTAAACCATACTGGTCACCGTTCCAGTTGTAATTTCTCTTTAGGTTTTTTTTTCTGCTTCCTGTTTTCTTGTTAGTTCAGAAACTAGTTCATTTCTGGTTCCATTTTTAGTTCTATTCGCACTGGTTCCAGTTGTAGTTCCATTTTTAATACGTTTTTAAATGCAGTTTATAAAAGTTTCTGCATTGATTTCAAATCTAATTCTAGTTCTAACTTCTGCAATGATTCCGGTTCCAGTTTTAGCTCTGATTTCATTACGATATATGATTTCAGTTTATGATTCATGATAATTTCGTTTTTTTTTTTATTGAATTCCGGAAAGAGTAAACTCTTCTGTTTACAATAGATGCGAAAACCCATTAAAGCTTTAAATCGATTGTGTTCTACATCAACGAAACTCACTCTTGTTCTTATCTTTAGTGTATATAGGATATACAAATAGGCTGTAAAAGGCCATGTGCATAGTGCATAGTCTGCTAGACCATACCCTGTAAATAAAGGCAAAGTGTATAAGCAATGTTCGATCTCCTTTTACCTCATGTCAGGACAAAGCAAACTATCTGAAACTTCTAGAGTTTACCCCACACACATTTGGCTAGCGTACAGGGTATGCTCATGGACAGAGAAAGCAAGCAAGTATAAAAGATATATGATGGAACTGGGAGCAAGGGAACTGGGGAACAGTCCAGAAACAGGCAAAGAGGCAAGCAAGGGGGGGGGCAGACAGACAAACCACATGCAGAAGACGCGCTTTCTGTGATTTTGTTTTTGTGTGTGTTTTTCCTTTTTTCTCGTCTCTCTCTCTCTGTATCTCTTCCTACTACTTTCTCTTTTCTGTTGTTTTTGTTGCTTTAGTTAGTTGTGTTTATGGAGCACTTTGCTGGCATGACAAACACTCGCGTGATGCCTTTAGCCGACACTAATCAGAGAAGCTCTCCAAAAATCCAAGCCATAAAACGGTTATGAGGCCAACGCAAATCTATACATAATACACACACACACTCCTGCACATATGCAGCTATATACTATATCTATTCATTCATACGATTTGCATTTAGACGCTAAATTCATGAGTGTTCGTTGCCCCCCTCTCTCTCTCTCTCTCTCTCTCTATGAGGGGGCAGAAACCCATCAATCCACTGCAGCAATTCATCAATCAGTCAAGGCAAGGAGTATGTTTTGCATTCGATTTCTTATTTAACCGGGACCCCAGGGCCAACCCATAGCACACTTGTTGCACATACTTTTCGGAAGTCATTGTACTCGAGAATTTTCATTGTTAAGCAATAAGGGAAAATGATTTTTCCCTTTCGCCTGAATGAGCATAACTATTAAGCTCATTAAATGACACAGTACTTTGAAAATATTGTTGTTATCGATTCTTGTTAACGGTTGTTTAGATACCCATAAACAAATAGTCTCAGTATTCATGCTAGCTTTGAGGCATTTAGTCTATATAGTTGTAATCCTAGCTGGGCTATGTTTTTTTTTTAATGTAAAGAAACTGTTATACAGTTTAGAGATTATCGTTAATTACACGTATTTTATTATCGAACTTCAAATACTATTTTAAGCACTACTTTAAACAAATCGTTTATCGATAAGCAATCTTATTAGATAAATGCTATGCAGTCTGCAGTGTGCCCCCACTCAAATACTGAAATGATTGAAAGTAATGTTGCTTGCATTCATGCAAAATTTATCGTCATATAATCGTTATCGATCAATGTCAGACACAACACACACAGACACAGATAGCGACGGCACCTGCACAGCTTCAATTTGTGTATTTGTGGCTGGCGCCACGAAATGTTTTGTCCTTTCGCTTTCTTAGTTTTTTTTTTTTTATTTTCATTTTTTTTTTTTAGTTTTTGTTGCCCAATGAGAAGGATACATTTGTATGTTCTATTGATTTTTAATGCGCGTCTTGTTGGCAACCAACACTGCTGTCGGGCCATTGGGTAACCCAGCCAGTGCCAACTACTTTGAACTTTCACCGAGCGAAAGATGTTGTTCCCAGCGACCCCGCCACCAAGTCGTGTGTGTGGGTGTGCATTTTAATGCCTGAGAAAGGGAACGAACTCGACTTGAAGTTACTCTGGCCAGTAAAATTGCAATAACTCAATTATTTGTGATGTGATTTTAAAGAAATTTATCTTAGATATTAAAAACATAACTAGCTACATATATATGCAATCTTAACTCACTAGCCACACTTTAAACTGAGAAATACATCTATTATTTGTATTTTTATTTATTTTTTATTTTTTTTTTTTATTGTAATAATGTTGTGACAGCACCGATATGCCTATAAAATCGTAGCTGTGCATCCACCTAACCCACCTGCACTCTCCACAGTTACAGGGTATTTAAATGCGATGCAAACAAACAAACGTGTCACACAAACAGTGTCGCTGCCGCTGCTGCTCGTGTGATAACTTAATGCCATACGCATGCTTTTGCATACAAGATATGCCATAAAGTAGCAGCAGCTGCTATAAACACGATAAGACGCGGGCGCGCGTTCTGAAGGCAGCAGTAGCAGGGTAATACATAGAGCAAGGAACAAGGGCATTTAAGAAGAATATATCGAGAGAGAGAGAAAGAGGGAGAGAGAGAGAGAGAGAGAGAGAGCTAGCGAGCGTAATGAGTTGCACACGCTGAGCTCAGCTGAGCTCATATCACAATCCTGCCTCGTAGCTTTGCCTTGAAGACTTGACTTGCATTCCGCTGACGAAGATCAAGAGGTTGCTGGCAAGGTTGTCAAAGCTTTCACGAGTGGAATATTAATTTTATAGCTGGCAAGAATGAAATACATCTAAATTTATTTCAAGGATTATTTGAAGGTTCTTGTATCTACTTTCTTGACACTTATTGCACGCTCTTGGTCTCTTTCTCTTTTTTCTACCTCAGCTACAATCGTATACTTTTTCATACTTTTTAGATAACTGTCATTATTATACCCTTCGACCATTGAAATGGTCAAAAAAGGGTATACTAACTTTGTGCAAAATGTATGTAACAGGCATAAGGAGGCGTGGCAGACCCCATAAAGTATATATATTCTTGCTCAGGATCACTAGCCGAGTCGATTGAGACATGTCCGTCTGTCTGTCCGTCTGTCCGTCTGTTTGTTTGAGACAACAGATCTCAGCTATTAAAAAAGCTAGAGACACCAAATTTGGTATGAAGGTTCCTATATTTCCGGGGCAGGTGAAGTTTATGTCAAATGTTTGATGCCACGCCCACCGCCTCCGCAAATCGGTAATTTACGATTATTAAGCAAAGTATTAAACTTATAAAGTTCTGCTTCGGTATGTATAAAGCTGAATGCAATATGAACATGTCGTCCAAATTACAATCCGATCGGACCAATAACACAGAAGTTATTCAAGTCAACGTTTTCAGTACAAATGTTCGGTACGAGCAGCAGCTTTTGCGCTGCTTTGAGCAGTTGACGCCGACGTCGACGTTGCGTCGTGTCGCTTTACTCTTTACGTTCGTCGCTGTGTGAGTGCGAGCGAGAGGGCTATATGTAGTAGAAGAATTTGTGCAAACTTTTTGCTTGAAATTATGAGTATAGTTACACGCTTGTAACGGATTTTAAAAATTGGGAGAAGGGTATCTTACTGTCGGGCGCCCGACTGTAGCCTTACCCACTTGTTTTATTATACCTTTATATTATGCTGATTTTCTCCATCTCAATCTCTTTCTCATTCTGAAGCTTTCTATTTTATTCTCCTACAGTTCTGCACTGCCCCTACTTATCTTACTTACTGCCCTCTTATTATCTCACTTATTGTCTTACTCTCTAATTTAGATTTTACTTACGATTCGAGTAAACTCGCATCGGCGACGTTAGCAGCGTTAGAAAGAGTAAAGTAAACATCGCAAACTGCAGCTGCGACGTTGACTGACGTCGATGTTGTTGTCGTTTTCCCATTTCTCTTTGTTGTTGTTCTTCTCTTTGTTGTTGTTGCGGTTGATGCCTGTTGACATCCGTTTGGCATTCGCCCAGCTGGTTGCAGCGACTGAGCGACATTTTTGATTGCACTCGATAATCGTTTATCGTTTTTCCTTTTTTTTCGTATATCGTTAATCGTTTAACGCGTTTGCTGCTGCCACTGTTGCTGCTGCTGCTGCTGCTGCTATTGTTGTTGTAACTATTATTGCAATATTGATTTTTCGATGGTGAAATAAACACGCTGCAAAAATGCAAACAATGCAAAATGGTAAGAATTAAGTGAGTTTAGTAAGCGCATGATTAACGACTAGCGAATACTCTGTACAGCAAGAAATATTGAATAATAAAAATGATAATAAAAAGGTATGCGAATTGGCTATCAAGAGTTCATAAAATACATAAATGGAGCATGGGACCCTCTATAGGGTATTTGTATAAAAATGATGACAATTTCGATGAGTTACTCGCTTTGTTTGCTTACTTTACCGTATATGTATGTATGTGTGTGCTTGTGTGTGTGTGTGTGTGTGATGGTTCTACGTTCATTTTTATTGCTGTCGATCTCGTGCACAATTGGCGAACGCGTTTGTGTGTGTGTGCGTTTTTGTGTAGCATACTTTACAGCGGTCCGAAGAGTTTTTTGTGTAGCATACTTTGCAGCGCCCGCGATTTTACGACTTGTTCCCGTTATGCGCGGAGTTTAACTCTCATTTGGTAGCGGACCAAGCAAGCGGGCGAGTATCTTTAACTTATTTAAAAAGTTTCCAACGTGCCTGCCTGCCTGTCTGCCGCTACGTGGGCAGACAACAACAAGAGAATAAACCTCATTTTATGACCGACCAACAGCGGTCTATCTCGCACTCTCTCCCTCCCTCTCTCTATCTCTCTCCCTCTCTCTCTTTCCTTCCGCCTGTCTCTCTTTGTCTCTAGCTCTCTGGGCAGTCCCTCTGCGGTGCATTTAACTGTATGATGGACCCGCAAAATGAGAAGATAGGGAGAGAGAGAGAGAGAAAAAAAGTTTGACGGCGAAATGTAACGGTACATTTATCATGCCTAAATTGTGCTAATCAATTGCGGCCATGTTGGAGTGTAACTGTGTGTGTGTGCGTTTGAGTGTGTGTGTGTGTGTGCTTATATTAGTATTACACACTGACACATACATATATACATATATAGAGAAAATTTCAATCAAGAGTGGCTTTCAATTTGTTGAATCTCTTCATTTTCAATGCAAATATATGCCATAATCAATCAATCGGATCAATTCAATCAATTATCAAAACCTCATTCTGACAGTTACAATACTTAATCTAAGCACTTAATAACACATATATATATACGATGATGATCATTTATTCATATTTATTATGTTGCCCGGAAATGAGAAAAACAAGAAAAAAATAAGCACAGTGGCAAAAAAAAAAAACAATCAGATTATTAATGACTAATCAGGTGTAATAAATGCATATAATAGATTATCGAGTTCGCACTATCATTTGAAGAGATATATAGAAAACATATTTATTGCTAATCTTTCTGTTATTCATAAATCCTTGCCTGTTCTTAAGGAAAAAACTTTTTGAAGGAGATTTATTTAGAAATTTCAAATAAATTACATGCTTGTGCTTAATCTCCTATACGAATAAAAACCTATTAGGTAGTATGTTTCCTAAAAGAACAGCTTTAATATATAGGAAAAAACTGAAGAAGATCACAGGATAGTAAACTGTGGAAAATTCTGGCTGTTTAGCAGGTAAATTGTAAACTGAAAAATTTTAATTTGATGCTGTAAATTTTGTTGTAAATTTCTTTACTTTAAATGTAGCTTATCCTTATCCCTTTCCTAACTTGTTTCGACCTTCGTACAGCACGTAATCGACGAGTTTACAAGATGTGTTTTAAGAGGATGTTTATAACGAGAAACCAAGTGAGTTGCTGCCTCGTTCAACTCAACCCATCTTCTATCGCCTTGATAAACTCATGAGGTAATCAAAAAGCTATTCAAACATTCTTTGGGCGCGCGCTATCAACAAGTCGACTTTTAAAGAGCATTTATGAAGCATTACTTGATCTATCCAATTAGTTTCGCACCATCTGGCAGAAGCGGGCAGCATCTTTGTGGACTGTGAAGCAAATTGAAGGCAAATTAAAATGCAATTTCTGACGCTTTTTGGCCGAAAAGTTTTCATCGGCCCAAAGACTCTTTGGGGGTCTTGGGCGCTGCTCTCTCAGCTCTCGCTGCTCAGTCGCAGCTAAACGAAATACTTTCGAAAGTACTTAAATTTTAAGCAAAACTTGGCAACTTTCTCTGCGTGTTTGCCGAGAAATGCAATTTCCATTTTGATATCTACATTTCGCACAACCGAAAGAAAACAGATTCTTTTTTTTTTGGATTTTTTTTTTATTTTTGTGACAGACTTGAAAAATTTGTGCAGCAAAGCGGCTCAACGTCGCAGCGAGTTAAGGAGAACTTCAAATAAATTAGAGAAGTCTCTGTGACAATATGTAGAATAAATATTTTATTTTTTTCCAAGTCTCTTTTTGTTTGTTTACGGAAAATTATATCTATACGAGAAGAACGAAAGGGAATTCGCAAAAAAAGAAGAGAAAGATGAGCCCCTGGGACTGAAAATGAAGTTAGCAAAAATTGTTCTGAAGATCATCAAGTCGGAAAAGTCTAAGAGCTTCATTTTTAAGAAAAAGATTATAGCTCTAAGGAATACTAAAGAATACTCTATGAAATATGATGGTCATTTGAGCAAGTAGAGACAGAGGTTTAAGAAAAATGCTGATGTATCATTGTAGGTATAGGATAAAACAAATTTACTTTTTTGTCTAGTAAAAACTTTTTAAATTGTTTCTTAACTTATCTCTCAGATTCTCGAATATTTTGCTTTATATTTAAATTTTCATCACACACACACACACACTTCAATCGAATATAATTCAATTTCAATTCACATAAGAAAAATGTCTCGTGGAGAAAAAAAAAAGAAAAAGAAAATAAATCGTAATTTAATACTCTTTGAGCATATTATAAATCTATTTATCTGTTGTTGTTTGTCTCATTTGTTTTTCTTCTGTTTTCATCTTCTTTGTGGCAATTTATGCGAATTACGTTTGAGTTTTTCTCTCTGCCCGAATGTGGAAAAATACAATTTCCCTCTTTATATCATACATACATATACATATACATATTGATAACGCGGCACGAACAAGCGGTAAATCATCAATTAAATGTCTTTTATGATGCAATTTGCAATTTCGTTTTTCTTGGACATTTTAAAGGTCAACGGATATTGGCGTCAATTTGTTTATGGCTAAAAATGCTGTCGTTCTTATCGTTATTGTTGCCGTTGCCGTTGCCGTTGCCATTGCGACTTGTCGGCAGCACCTGCGGCCACTGGAAATTGCCTCAAGATGCCAAATGTGCCGCTAACAGTAAAAACGACAACAACGGCAACGACGACAACAAAAATGTGGGAGGACAACAACAACTCGACAAAAGGCAACGATACGGAAACGCAACACTTTCCGTTTTCCTCTTTCCGTTTGCAATTTTTGGCCTGTCATTTCATTCCTTCTTTCTTTGCTTATGCACTTTGCACACACAAACATACACACACACCCGCACACAGACAAAAACAACAATAAAAAAAGGATCTAGTAAAAGAACCAACAACAACGAGAACAACATCAACACAAACACAAACAAAGCGAAACTCGCCGGATTTATAATGGCAAAGTAAACACACAGCGCCGCTCGCAATTCGCGCCACCAACTCTTTAGCCATTTTCTTCGTTTACCGTTTTGTCTGCTTTTGTTTTACCGTTAGACTTCAGCTGCTACTGCTACTTCAGCTGCTGCTGCTGCCGCTGCTGGACACGTTCGAAAAATGGCTGCAGTTGCTTTTGCTTTTGCGCGCGCTTTTTTGTATGCAATGAAACTGCCGCGACTGCCTATTTGGCTTCGAAACTGTTCTTTCTTGTTGTTGCTGTACGCGCCGCTCTCAGTTCGCTCTCTTTCGCTCTCTCTCTCTCTCTCTGAATTCAATATGGCGCTCTCGGAGTATTTATTTATTTTTTTGTGTTGTGCGCTCTACGCCTGCCGCACGCAGAATGCTGAACGGCAACGCAGGCGACAGCGGCTTTTATACCCCCGACGAGCAGGCGGCAGACAGCAAGCGCCAATTGGGCAGCACGAAGAACCGAAGCGCCACAAATCAACGTTCGGCTCATCGTTCGGCTTATTTTAGTCTCGAGTTCGTCTCGTTTCGACGCGAGAAGCTCGACGCAACTGGCATCGCAGTGGCAGTTGGCAGTGGCAGTGGCAGCAGCAGCGCAGCGCGGCGGTTAGGCTTGGCATGGATGGCGCTCCTGGCTTGGCTTCCACTTGTTCGTTTGGCGTTTAGCATATGTCCGTGCTGGCAGCGACATCGACAGCGACAACAGCAACGGCATCCTTGCACAGTGGTGTGAATTTCATTTGCCTACGGTAAATTAAAATCTTGTTTTACAATTAATGAAATATAAAAAGTAGTAGAAAATGATTGCAGAAAAATAATTATAGCACACTTTTTAGGGCAGTCAGGTTTGAGCGTGCAAATTCGCGAAAAAAATAAATTAAAAATATTAAAAAGTAAGCAACAAAATAATACTTAACAGAATAAATCAGTACAGGCCATTCTGAGAAAGCATATTCTCTATAATGTTCACAAAATTAGCAAAAAGTGAAGAATAAAAATTAAAAAATTGTTCAACCTGGATTGAACTCGAAATAATACACAATTTTACCAACAAAAATAAAAATTAAATCTCATACTTTTTGATTCAATTTCAACTTAAGTTGACTTGTCGCCTTGTCGAACCACTGTGCCTGGTCGGCGTCGCCGTCGGCATCGCTGCTAGCGCCGGCTGCCTGCATATTTGCTTTATGAATGTGTTTACCAGCAAACTTTTGCACAATGCTGGCAGGGGGCATAGGCGGAGCAGCAGCAGAGGGCGTGTTGGTAGTAGCAAAAGCCGGGGCGAACACAACCAGGAGGGCTAAGGACGGCACGGGGTGGGGGCACGAGATGCGTGCGAAAGTGCCAACACTCGCATTAATGACAACAAGCAGAGAGCAACAGGAACAACAACAACAGCAACAGCAACAAGAGAGACAACAACAAGTGGAGGAAAGGACAACAGCAATTACAAATAACAACAACAAGTACAAGAACAATACTATGTAGTAAGCCAGCCTACAGCTCAATTAACTATCTGAACACACTGTGCGTGCATGTGTATCTCTGTGTGTGTGTGTCTGTGTGTGTGCCTGCTGTCACACATACACGTAATTACGATTATTACGGCAATTACGATGAATGCAATTGCAATTGCATTTCCAATTGCATATGCTTAATATTATTTAACCTGGCAAGCCCTTGTCCTGTCAATTGCCCCTGTCACCTACTGCACTGTGCAGGGTATCCCCAGTGTCCCCACTATTGGAGAGATAAACCAAAAAAAACCGTCAATTATTTACAAATTCAGACAGGGCTACTGACCGAACATGGGCAGCTGCCAAATGATACCGCATTTTGGTACAAGATAAGTGATTTTTGTGCTTCTCCAAAATTATTCGAGGTATATTGGTATTCATTGATAATTTTAAATCGCGAGGTTTCACTTTTAAGCGATTGCGGAGGTCAAAACTAGTACTAAACAAGTGTTTAAAAAGGTTTTTTTCACGCCAAAGTCGACCGAAAATTTGACATGTAAGACCCTAGAGACCTCACATACCTCACATCCCACCCACCATAACTTTTTTAAAAATCAACCGATTTTAATTCGGAATGACATTTTGTTTATGTTTCGAAACCCTGAGTGATCCTACATTTTAATAATTTCAATATAGACTCTTTGAAAATTTGCGATTTTTCGCAAATTTTGGTAAGGGTCCCCCCTTATGATTTTTCAGAAATCATTTTTTTCAAAAATTTTATATCACCCACTTTTACTTTTAATCTATAGTGGAGGTCAAAATTAGTACTAAACAAGTGTTTGAATCGGTTTTAGACGATACTTAATTTTCGACTAAAAATCACGCCAAAGTCGACCGAAAATTTGACATGTAGGACCCTCTAGAGACCTCACATCCCACCCACCATAACTTTTTTAAAAATCAACCGATTTTAATTCGGAATGACATTTTGCTTATGTTTTGAAACCCTGAGTGATCCTACATTTTAATAATTTCAATATAGACTCTTTAAAAATTTTCGATTTTTCGCAAATTTATCATTTTTCAGAAATCATTTTTTTCAACAATTTTAAATCACCAACTTTTACTTTTAATCGATAGTGGAGGTCAAAATAAGTACTAAACAAGTGTTTAAATCGGTTTTAGACGATACTTAATTTTCGACCAAAAATCACGCCAAAGTCGACCGAAAATTTGACATGTAAGCCCTCTAGAGACCTCACATCCCACCCACCATAACTTTGTTTAAAATCAACCGATTTTAATTCGGAATGACATTTTGTTTATGTTTCCAAACCCTGAGTGATCCTACATTTTAATAATTTCAATATAGACTCTTTGAAAATTTTCGATTTTTCGCAAATTTTGGTAAGGGTCCCCCCTTATCATTTTTCAGAAATTATTTTTTTTCAAAAATTTTAAATCGCCAACTTTTACTTTTAATCGATAGTGGAGGTCAAAATTAGTACTAAACAAGTGTTTAAATCGGTTTTAGACGATACTTAATTTTCGACCAAAAATCACGCCAAAGTCGACCGAAAATTCGACATGTAGGACCCTCTAGAGATCTCACATCCCACCCACCATAACTTTTTTTAAAATCAACCGATTTTCTTTTGGAATGGCATTGTGTTTATGTTTCGAAACCCTGAGTGATCCTACATTTTAATATTTTCAATATAGACTCTTTGAAAATTTTCGATTTTTCGCAAATTTTGGTAAGGGTCCCCCCTTATCATTTTTCAGAAATTATTTTTTTCAAAAATTTTAAATCGCCAACTTTTACTTTTAATTAATACTAAACAAGTGTTTAAATCGGTTTTAGACGATACTTAATTTTCGACCAAAAATCACGCCAAAGTCGACCGAAAATTTGACATGTAGGACCCTCTAGAGACCTCACATACCTTACATCCCACCAACCATAACTTTTTTAAAAATCAACCGATTTTAATTCGGAATGACATTTGATTATGTTTCGAAACCCTGAGTGATCCTACATTTTAATAATTTTAATATAGACTATTTCAGTCTTGTGCAAGCTCTCAGCCTGAAAGCACGTACATACGCATTATTTTCTCTGAGCTACGAAAAATTTATATAAAGCAAAACTAAAACAAAAGGTCACAATTTCAAGTACAAAGAGATCGTTATCTGGTGATACCGCTATGTCACCAAAAGTGAGTAAGAAGAAAAAAATTGACACTGGACAACCGTTTGCTGTCAACAACAACTATTATTCTCCGCTTCAAACCCAATCGAACGAAGATGAAATCACTGATAAGAACGATGATGACTGCGAGCAAATCATAACCAAAAACAAAGTTTACATCCCACCATTAACGGTGCTTAAATGCACAGTGGAACAACTTCATAATATTTGCAAAAAAATAAATTGCACAAAATACTCAATTAAGAAAATTTCAATTGGTATTAAGCTTTACTGTTTGGATTTAAAAGACTATGATGCCGCTTGCGCGCTGCTGAAGGACAAATTTGAATTTTTCTCTTATGCGGACAAAAATGTTAAGCCCTACAAGGCGCTATTGTTTGGACTTGATGAAATGAATCCTGTGTCTCTAAAGTGCGATCTCACTGATCTAGGCTTACAATGCCTTGATGTCAAGCTTGTTAAGCGTAAGAGACCTAACAACTCAATTCTAACTTTTTATGTGGTATACTTTACAAAGAAATCTATTTCGCTCAATGAGCTCAGAAAGTCATACTCAGTCATTAACTATGTAAAAGTTAAATGGGAATATCAAAGAAGAAACAGCAACCAAATCACACAATGCTACAATTGTCAAATGTTTGGACATGGATCTGCCCAATGCGCTGTCAAATCATACTGTTCTATCTGTGCAGGTAACCACAAAACCACTGACTGTCAGGAAGGATCTACTGTTAAATGTGCCAACTGTAATGGAGCACACAAATCAAACGACCCCGGCTGCCCAAGTAGGATAAGCTATGCTAATTTAAGATCTCAATATCAATCTAACCGAGTAAGACCAAAATCTACTAATTTTGCCAAGTCTCCACAGCTAGCCAGTTCTAAAATATTTCCAAATACTCTCATCCAATCGATTTCAACCCCAAAAAGCTCTTGGGCTATTCCAACTAAAACATCAAAGTCCGACGCAGAGCTTTTCACTTTAGAGGAGATCAAGTCCTTAACTTTTGATCTCATAAGAAATTTAAGTAACTGCAAAACCAAAGCAGATCAATTTGAAGTGATAACCTCATTGGCTTGCAAGTTTTTATCATAATGTTTAACAATCTCTCAATTGTTACCTGGAACGCCCGAGGCGTTAAGAACAAAAAAGATGAACTTTTCGACTTTCTTAAAAGAAATAACATAGATATTTGTTTATTAACTGAAACATGGCTTAACAGTTCACTTTCAATAAAACACAATAATTATTATATCTACAGATGTGACCGATCATGTAGAAGAGGGGGAGGGGTAGCTATAATTATTAGAAAGTCTATCCGCCACACCCTACTACCCCTTCCTAACACTAAGATTATAGAATCCATTGGCATAAATTTTATAAATAATAATGGAATAACTCTTCCAATCTATTGTTGTTATTTCCCCGGAGGTAGGGCAGATACTGCAAATAAGCAAATATTTTCAAATGATATCCGACTATTGAGTGTCCACTCGGGAAACTTCGTGCTGGGTGGCGATTTCAACTGCAGACATAGGCTGTGGGGCTGTAACCGTGCCAATGTTTGGGGAACACTGCTAAACGAAATTTTACTTTCCCGTGGCTTATCAGTTCATTTTCCCGACCAACATTCTTATTTGCCAGCGTGTAGTAGAAGTCAACCCTCGACTCTAGACGTTTTTATAACAAATAACTTCCAGTCATTAAGTAATACAGTAGCGGTGAATGATCTGGGCTCCGATCATCTTCCAGTCAAAACATCTCTCCAAACTAATTTCAGTAAACTCAAACAATTCGTTTTTGATATTAAAAATGCTAACTGGATTGTGTTTGGTAGTGTCATAAATCGTTTGATTCCAGACTGCGAATCCATTTCGGCACAATCCCAAGATGACATTGACAAGTTAATTACCCACTTTAACTCAGCTGTTCTTACAGCAAAAGAACGTTCTATTCCGAAAAAGGAAATCCGTTTTACTCAAAAAGCTCTGCCCCACAATATTCTATTCCTTATCATGCGTAGAAATCGTCACCGTCGAAATTGGTTGAGGCACAGAAACAGAGCTGATCTGGTTCTTGTTAGATGGCTCAGTCAAATTATCAATAAAAAGTTTTTCAAACTCAGAAATGAGAATTGGAACAATCTTTTATCCACGCTCGAAAAGAACTCTTCACCCTTTTGGAAACTATCAAAAGTCATCAAGAAGAAAAATTCCAGCATTCCAATTTTAAGGTTAGACCAATCAAGCTTTGCAAGCGCTGAACAAAAAGCCGAGCTATTAGCATCAATTTTCGCCTTAAACCACTGCCATTCAAGCAATCTTAGTGATCCTATTACACAATCTGAGGTCGCTAACTTTATGTTCTCATTTGACTCGTTACCGGCCAATGACGATTATTACATGACTGACCTCCAGGAAATTTCTTCGATCCTTACTGCTCTTAAGTCCAAAAAGACCCCAGGTCTTGATTTGATCGATAACACAGCCCCACAAAATTTTTTTTTTGTCATGATCTGGGCATGCGGCATATGCAGTTATATGTATTTTGGGTCGCTGAATCCGAATCCGGGGTCGGAATTACGTCATCACGTCTGGATTTCGACATAACCTCACAAAACTGAAAAATTTTAAAATTTCCCCAAAAAGATATAGAATCATGATCTGGTCATGCGATATATGTTTTCTCATGTATTTTGACCTTCTAAATTCGATTTTTTAATCAAAATGTATCCTGCACGTCTAAATTTTGACATAACCTCAAAAAACATGAAAAATCTTGAAAGCGCCAAACAATAATGGGGGGTCATGACCTGGTCATGTGATATACGTTTTCATATGTTTTTGGGCCACCTTAATCCGAATCCGAAGTCAAAATATTTTCAGGACGAATACTTTTCGACATAACCTAAAAATTTTTAAAAATTTTTTCAAAAAATGGGTTTTTTTGTTCTGGATTCAGCTAAAATGTTTTTAATGATCATTCATGGACTAACCTAAAATATAAATGCATTAGAAAAAAAATTACAGGAGAAACAATGCCACCTTAAAAAGGACTATTGCAAAAGCCGTTGAAAGAGTATTTAAAGTGGTATTTTAGAATGGAAACATTTTTTTGTTTTCAAAACCTACATTAATTACATTAAAAAACTTAGTTTTCAAACCAAAAACCCATTTTTTGAAAAATTTTTGAAAAATTTTTTAGGTTATGTCGAAAAGTATTCGTCCTGAAAATATTTTGACTTCGGATTCGGATTAAGGTGGCCCAAAAACATATGAAAACGTATATCACATGACCAGGTCATGACCCCCATTATTGTTTGGCGCTTTCAAGATTTTTCATGTTTTTTGAGGTTATGTCAAAATTTAGACGTGCAGGATACATTTTGATTAAAAAATCGAATTTAGAAGGTCAAAATACATGAGAAAACATATATCGCATGACCAGATCATGATTCTATATCTTTTTGGGGAAATTTTAAAATTTTTCAGTTTTGTGAGGTTATGTCGAAATCCAGACGTGATGACGTAATTCCGACCCCGGATTCGGATTCAGCGACCCAAAATACATATAACTGCATATGCCGCATGCCCAGATCATGACAAAAAAAAAATTTTGTGGGGTTGTGTAATCTGTGCCTAAAAGCTCTCCCTAGAAAAGGGGTAAAATACTTAACTTTAATTATCAATGAATGCCTTCGTCTAGGTTATTTTCCCAAGGTATGGAAGCTCTCCAAGGTCATTCCTATTTTAAAAGCGAATAAGCCTCCGGAGTGCCCTACATCTTATAGACCCATTAGCCTTCTCTCATCAGTAAGCAAAGTCCTAGAGAAAGTTATCAAAAAAAGGTTATTTGACTTTACCGAGGATAATGACATACTGCCTCCTCAGCAGTTTGGTTTTCGCCCAGAGCATAGTACTGTTCACCCGCTAGTTAGAATAAAAAAATTTGTTAAGTCGGACTTTAATAGATCCCAATCTACAGGCATGGTTTTATTAGACATTAAAGCTGCCTTTGACTCCGTTTGGCATGAAGGGCTTATTTACAAATTAAATCTTCTGAATTTCCCGCCTCAAATTATTAAAATTATAAGAAGTTTCCTAAGTGATCGCTCATTTGCAGTTCATATTTGTGGTACCCATTCTCGGATATATAGCTTAAGTGCAGGATGTCCGCAAGGATCCTGCCTTTCTCCACTTTTGTACAATATTTATACCTCTGATTTCCCTACTCTGATTGGCTGCACTGCATCAATCTTTGCCGATGATACTGCAATTCTTTGTTCTGGAACCCTTGCAACTGACATTACAAATTCTCTTCAAGTAGCTTTTAATACTGTCGTAGAATTTTTCAATAAATGGAAAATTCTTGTCAATCAAAGCAAAACTCAAGCCATCTTTTTTACAAGGAAAAGAAAAAATATTTATATCCCAATGAACAGTATAATTCTAAACCATGTGGACGTTAACTGGGTAAGCAATGTCCGTTATCTAGGCGTCATATTAGATAAAAAACTAAACTTTGCTGATCACATTCATTATGTTATTAAGAAAACAAATATACTTATTCGGACTCTTTATCCATTCATAAATAGAAATTCTCGACTCAGCTTAGAAAACAAAATGTACCTTTTTAGATCTATATTTCAGTCAACCATTTTTTACGGGGCACCGGTGTGGGCCGATATTGCAAAGGCTCATATTTATAAAATCCAGGTAGTTCAAAACAAAATACTCAAAATGATATTAAATCTTCCATGGCATTACTCCACAACTATTTTGCACGATTTAGCTGGGATTGAGTTAGCATCAGCGAGATTGGCTAAGTTACACTCTAATTTTGTAAATCGTAGTATAAATTCAACTTATACCCACCTACAGAATGTTTGATCTTACTGAACAGTCAATTTTTCTAGTTTGTAAGTATTAGTTTTAAGGTATTAAAAAGTTTTCTGGGGTTTTTTTTCGTATAAAAATTTTTTCCTCTATATATATTTTTTTTTATATATCAGATCTTTTTTCTTAATAAATAATATGTCTAAGCAGAAAAGGTCAGTTAGGCCTGTCCTCTTAAAATAATGTTAATTATAATCATTTCACTTTTGTAAATTTATATATCTCATTAATAAAGTGTTCCATTATTATTATTATTATAATATAGACTATTTGAAAATTTTCGATTTTTCGTAAATTTTTGTAAGGGTCCCCCCCCTTATCATTTTTCAGCAATTATTTTTTTCAAAAATTTTAAATCGCCAACTTTTACTTTTAATCGATAGCGGAGGTCAAAATTAGTACTAAACAAGTGTTTAAAAAGGTTTTATTCGATATTTAATTTTTGGCCAAAAATCATGTCCAAGTAGTCGAAAAATTTGACATGTGAGACCCTCTCTAGAGGACTTTTGTCCCACTTTCCTCTGACCATAACTTTCTTAAAAATTAATATATTTTCAAGGGGAATGACATTTTATTTATGTTAGGATGTAACTAACTATTTCTACATTTTAAAAAAAGCAATTTAGGTAAGGGTACCGCCTTACCATATTTCAAACATTTTATTTACAAATAACAACCTCAATAACCGATTTTTATTAATATCGATTAAACAAAACAAAAATGTTTAAAATGTTTCTGTTAAATTCCACAATGCACTTTCTTTTTGACAATCCAACACTTTCTTGGACTTTTGACAAATGCTTGTACGTTATATGGTTTATGGTTTTGGCCATGGTCTTGGTCAAGTTCCGATGAAACTTTTCATTTGTTTTTCTTGAAATGAAACTGACATTTGTTACAGAGTCCACTATGATAACGACAAAAAACTGCCCTCATTAAACGCAATTGATGGAAAGGGTACAAAACGGAAATGGGTATGAAACATTGAGGTCAAATTTTGAATAATTTTCGAGGGTAAGCCCAAGGTTTTTCTTATTTAGTTTTCATAAGAGTTGGCTTACATTTTGATTGCATATGATACTAGAAAACAGGTTGCCTTAGAAAGGGCTGAAGCTTTGATAAGTTGAGGTTAAATTAGGTTTTTTTTTTTAATTTTAGGTTTAGGCTAAGGGTATATGAGAGTACACTTATTTCTTCTAATATTTGTCTATTCTAATTTACTTCAATTCTCAAGCGATAACCGATAACCGATAAACCTAATGGACTATTGTCAGCAGACAACTATGCTAAATTATGCAACAGGATGCCGGTTGCCTGCTACTCAATCATCGATGCAATCTAACCAATTTGCGCCACACAAACACATACACACACACACAATAAACACCTACACACACACATAGTCACAAACGGGAGTGTGTTATAGAGATTGATCTGTGTTTATGTTAACCCGCATCCCGCGGCGGAAGCGTGAGCATGAGACGTAGCAGGAGATGGAGCAGGATTCGAGCAAGGCGTGTATGAGCAGCTGCATCGACAGCAGGCGACATGCTACATGCTACACGCAGACACACACACACATGGAGCAGGAGCTGGAACAGCAGCAGCATGCGGCAAGTATCTGTGCGATGTTTGCACTCGCAACTCGCGTGTTTTGCATGTCAGACGTAAACTTTTGCCGCACGTTTCGGCTGCTGCTTTTGCCACACGTTGCAAGTTCGCCCGGCAATTGTTTTGACCGCCCCCCTCCCAATTCTACCTTCTCCCTCCCACGCTATGTTGCTCGTTTCGCTTACGCCGTAAAATAAGTTCGAGCTGTCATAATGTTACACAGTTGCACTTGCAGCTGGAGACAAGCGTCTCGAGCGTGCAACGGAAGCGCGCGTCTCGCATTTCACTTTCACAACTTGCCACCAACACAGCTCGCTTGCCAAAGTAGATAAAGAATTCATGAAATACATCAAACAACAACAACGATAACGACGTGAACGTGAACGAGTAAGATAGAAAAGAGAGAGAGAAAGATGGAGAAAGACAGATAAAGATAAAGCTCAGCGCTGAAGATGACGCCATTCTGGGCAGCATATCCGTTTCTGGTTCGCCTAAAAATATGCTATGACTATTAAATAACTTAACAGAGCTTTGTATGCAAATATTATGGTGAAAATACGCTGGAATTTGCAAAAGGAATTCAATTAAAAACGCCTGAGAGGTTTTACTGCAAAATAATCCTAGTTTAGACCACTAAAAAATAATAAAAAAAATATTTGTTTGTAAATAAAAAATAATAAATAAATAAATAATAATTTGGCGTAATAAACTGTGTACATAAATATAATAATGCCTTAAATGATCGCATATCAATATTTAGTTTAATAACAAGTTTTTTATTTTCATTTTATTTGTATTTATATTTATTATAAATGTAAAAAGATCAAATCAAATTCAAAACGATATTAAAATACGTGGCAACTCTTTCGATACATTTGAACGATAACAGTTTGTTTAATGCATATCTCTGTTTTATCGAATCTATGCTTGACATAAAATGCTGATAAGTATGCAATATTTTATGAATTGCTTCGGTTTTCGAACGATCGCAAGTCATAACCGTAATTGAAATAGTTTTAAATAAACAATAAAGTATATTCTCAAGTTTAATCAATCCAGGCGGAGTTTATGCCAAAGTAAACATTTAGATGTTTTGAACGTTCTGCTATAAAGTTGCCCCGTTTTGAGTTCATTTCCCAATGAGTCGAGTGGCAGCAGCCTAAGGGCTAAAACCGGAGCACTTGGCTGTCGGAAAATTCATTAAAATGCAATATGTAAACGAAAATTGATATAGAAATATGTGGCAAGAGGTTTGCAGGGGGAGATTGCAAGAAGAAGGTCGCAACAGCCTCAACAGCCTCACAACCTCACAGCCCGCCCATGCCGAGCTGAGTGAATGCGCTGCGGGCTGTCCATCGAAGTTAACCGGGATATAGACACGGATACGGCGAGCTGAATCAATTGCAAGTAGAGGGGAACAGAGAGCGGAAAGGAGAACGGGAGACAGAAAGGCAGGCCGTGCTCTGGGGAATGCAGTGGAAATGCAAGGAAAATCTAATGGGAAAGTTTAGCAAGAACCGCAAAAACCCGGTAAAATTCCATTGACTGCCAGATGCGTTGCCTGGTGAGTTTGGTTCTTGTCCTGATTCGTTTGTTCCTCCTCCCCTGCTGTCCTCTCCCTGCTGTCCTCTCCCTGCTGTACCGACATGGCCTTGTCCTGGGTCGGGTAGCAAACATTTGCAATGGCTGCCAGGTAAAACAGTTAAACATTTTTGCAGGTAACTTTTAATTAAAGCTGATTCCAACTGAGACAAGCGACAACAACAGCAGCAGCAGCAGCAACACCGAATACTCCATCAATTCCAGCAACAACAACAAATCTCAAGAGTTTCGTTGCCTTTGCGAGTGCGGCTTGCGGTTCGATTATGTTATTGCCACACTCAGAGTTACCTCTACCCTCTGCCATCGACCTTCCTGCGTTACAGCTTATAAATATTTTATTTCATTTTAATTTCGGATTTCGAAAAATTCTACATTTGCTGCTGCTGCAGCTGATTGTTTTTATGTATACTTGAGCTATACCAGCCAACAGTTTCAGACCTTCAAATTCACATTTAACCACGCTATACAAAGCTCATACTAAAAATACAATGTAAATACTACACACAGTTATGGCCAAAAGTATTTGCCCAAAAGCAAATTAAAGTGTAATTGAAATATTTTCTCAAAAGGCCAATAAAAAGGCACCTTCAAGCGATTAAGTTTATCTGTATTTAAATATTGTATTTATGTCATCTGTGGTAAATCTGTTTATGATAACGGAATTATTATTGTAAATATTTAAATTACCGATAAGCTTTGAAAAAGAGTGCAAAAAATGATACTCAGTTTAATACTTTATACTTTAAGCCAATTCACAATCATTTCTCTCTTATATTTTTTTTCGAAATTTTCAAAATATACACACTTTGAAGCACGTTATTATAGTTTCGCGTAGCAAAATTGAATTATGACAAGTCAGAAGTCGTCCTGCAATATAATCAAACTACACAAACAACACGACCTCATAAATAGTTAAAACAAATAAAAATCATATTAAATAGTACGCTGGCAGGGATTGCTCGACAACAAGATGCGCTATAAGTCTGAAAAATTGTTTAATACAACGAATAATAGAATCATGCAATATTTTTAAGGTTAGGAATACAGTTTATTTTAATTTTATACCAATTGGAGCACAGATCTTTTATAAACATGTATGCAATTCTCCCTGCAATTATTTTATAAGCTTCTCTTTCATTTGGGGTATTCCTTTTTGGCTTTAAATAAATCTTTAAAATTTTTATAAAATTCGAATTTATGGGTTTCTGGCAGCAGTCTGTTAAACCCTTTAGCCAGAGAGAGAGAGAAGAGAGAGAGAGTGAGAGAGAGCGAAGGCAGTGGCTATAAAGCTCGTTCGTCATTCGCATCAGCTTTCCGACACACACCCACACACACATACGCACACGTATACCTTATCCACTGTCCACGTGCCAACGCGTGCGAATATGTCCTAGCCAGTCGCAATGACTCTACATTCTGTCATTCTCTCCTCCCCATTCCTCAGTCCCTTTTTCCTTCTATCTTTCCTTCACTTGCTGGCTGCAGCAGCAGTCTCGATCTGTTGTTATTGTAGCCGTCGCTGCTGCCGCCATTATTATTTGTTGCTGTTGTTGTTTTCATTTTTATTGCCCGGCAGCCATACACACATACACGTACAGACACACACACGCTCACCCAGACGCGCGCACACACATGCGAAGAGTAGACGAAGCTGGACGCTGCTTGTTTGCACTGTCCACAACTAATTGGATTGGCAGCGGCCATTCAGAAGCGAAAGGCAATCGCCAGGCGTGTTTTAATGTTTGCTCTCTCCCATGTGTGTGTGTTTGTGTGTGTTCCTGTACGTGTATGTGGATGTGTATGTATGATAAATTGAAATACGCAAAAATTTAAAGCCATTGCGGCAATTAAATACGGCTTTGCAGCGAACTGCACCGCACTGCAACTTGACCCAACGGCCATATTGTCAACACGAGAGAAATTTGCGATCACATATCGATATTAATTGCAATACTTCATAGTTGTCATCGATTTATGAGAGCTGCATACCAATATGCATTGCATTTTTTATTTCAATAACAGAAGGACGACATATCGGATTTATTTGCGATACATACCTGCGTATGTGTCATAGAGCTGCATACCAACTTGTCTGTTTCAATCGATGTGACCGTAACATCGCTTAAGCATTAATAAATAAATACGGATAACGTGATCACGGTATTGGGAAGTGTTACAATTGCATAGAATATTTCGCAATTTCTATTTAAACAAAAATACTTATAAATATTAGATTAGCTTTTCACTTGCATCGCAGCCCAAATACATTCTTTATGAAGTGATAATTGTGCAGCCGGTGAGCATCCAAATTAGACCATTCACATGGCGGCCCATGCCAGTCACAATGCAGTGCACCCATTACCGTTAACGAGTGACAGTCGGACGGACAGAGGGCAAGACGAGGCAGGAAGGATGGCAAACGGGCAACGGGCAACGGGCGGGTAGTCAACTTGTCCACTTGTTGTGCGCACAGACATTTGCAAACAGCTTCACAATGTCCTGCAGTGTGTTTTCTTCTCTCTCCCTCTTCCCTCCTCTTCTCCATTCTTTGCTTTAAACAATAAAAAATGTAAAGCGAAATTGAATGCTTGGGGCGCTGTGGTGCTGCTGCTGCTGATGCCGTCGCTGCCGTTGCCACTATAAAGCTTCTCAGGGCAACTTTGTTGCAAAATGTGCAGCGAATAAAGGCAAAGGAGCAGAGAAAGATTGGAAAAGCTTTAAAAGTTGCACACCAGCAAATCGTTTTGTGGTAGAAGTGGAAGTATTGGAAGAGAGTACATACATACATATGTATGCACATACATAGGTAATAGCCAGTACGTATGTAAGAGCAGGAGAGAGAGAGCTCGATAGGTAGTCAGCTGACTGAACTGGCAGCCATTGGCTTCATCAAAACATTTCGCAACGTCGCTTCGTTTTAATGGCAGCCAAGTCGTCAGCAGTCGAGCAGCAGGCCAGTCCAGGCCGGGCCCATCAAGCAATGACGATGTCGACGTCGACGTCGACAGCTGCCCAAGCGACCGACCTTTTGTTGCTTAATTGGCGCGCTGGCCAGCTGAGGTGCAATCTAGAGATGGTCGCGTGAGTGAATTGAGTGCAACACGCGCACGACTTGTGATCGCATCGTTATGCCATGATTTTGTACTTTTAAATCGACTAATCGATTACATATACCAAGATCGATAGTTTGAAGTACGACACAAGAACACGAGCGACCGCAACGTACACTGAAAGAAAAAGAAGGACTGCACAAATTTGGCAGACTTAAGATTCGAATACATGCATAGATTAAGATGGAGAGGAAAATTTTTCGCCGTGTTGAGCGCATTCGTTCACGTCCACACGCCATTTGCATTCCGGCATTGCCATTGTCCTGCGCCAACCGGCGGCACTGTGGGCGTGCTCCGTATATATATATGTGTGTGTGTGTGTGTTAAAGTTTTACTTGTAGTACGTGTGTGCTATATAACTTTGGCAACTGGCATCATCCTCCATAATCACAACAACTGAGCTGATGCCGATGCTGCTGCTGATGCTGGGGCTGAGGCTGAGGCTGAGCACAGCAGAAGGCGTCAGGAATGACAACAACAAAACAATGTGGCAAATGTGCAACGTGAGGCACGTTGCTGTCTCCAATGGTGACGGCGACTTGGACGGGATTGTGGCAGCAGGACTGGGACAGCAGCGGGAGCAGGACGGTCATTGCAGTTATGTCACATGGCTGACTTAATTCATTCATTTAGACGACTCTGACAATTGTAGGTGTCGCGCCCTCTGTCATTTCGTAGTTGCCACACGACGCAGTGCAGCAATGGGGCAACAGCAGCGACAGCGTCAGCAGCACCAGCTGCAACAACAACAGCAACAGCAACAACAACAACAACAAGTGCTGCTGTTTCTGCTGCTGCAGCCAGTGGAGAGCCATTATGGCACCGACATTGTCAATGACTGGCACGAGCGAATTATTATTGCCTGGCGCAGGCAGTTGGACGCCAACGACGACGCCCAAACTGCTTGTCATTGTTCCTGCCTTGGTCGCCATTGTGAACTGTCCCTTGTTCTCTTTCTCTTCCACACTCTACACATGTACAATATGTAAATGCTTGTGTGTAGGTGCGTGTGTGTGTGTGTCTGTGTATGTGAATGTGTGCATGACATGTGTGCTCCATCTTGTTATGACATTTGAACCATTTCGCGCAGGTGGCAACTGGGATGGGCAACAACAAGGCTGCAACCATTTGTCAGCTAGTCAATCAGCAGGTAGAGAAGGTAGCAACCACACACGCGTACACCCACACACATATACATACTTAGCTTATTGCATTGTGCGTTGTTGTTCTTCTTTTTTGCTCTACCCTTTTTCATAATGTGCACTCTTTCACATACATACATATGTATGTATGCACGAACAAGATGCAACACCTGCAAATGTTTATTGTGAATGGCAAAGAAAAAACGCCTTGATGGATGGTATCCTGATCATGTTTAATGTGCACAGCACACATTTTTTCACAATTATTCTGAAAAACATGATGGAGCAGAAAAGGTGTAGTAATTTTGTGTTTTTAAACAAAAAAGAAGCCGGGCAAATAATATACCAATCGATAATTTCCCTTGCGATCACCTGTTCAAAGTGCTTAGCAAAGGTGCACTCCGCAGGTAGATACGAATTTATCGATAACCGGCTTGTGAAAATGTTTAAAACAATTCAAAACTTATATCACATATATAATATATAGCTATGCGTTTACAAAATCGGCGAGCACATTTTTACTAAATTATAATATTTTGTTTGACTAATCGTACATTTGCCACATAAATTCAAATAGCAACGGCTACGCTGCAAACTATCTGGCAGCACTGCAGTGTTGCTAGGCGCAAGCGCAAAAGCGTTGCCACCCAATCATTTCAAATTTGACTTTTGCGGTAACGAACGCTGTGGAAAACGCAAGGAATAGAAAAAACCAACGCTACGCAACTACGACAGAAATCAAAGTTAAAAAATAATAAACAACGTGTAGAATAATAGTTAACTAAACTTAAGCATAATGTTACAAGCAGCACAAACTACACCAGTTACAACAATGCACACAAGCGCCGTCGCAGTTGCGGCCTTGGCAAATAACAAAGAACAACAAAACCAACAGGCGCAGCCACAGGAGAAGCAGCAGCAACAAGTGAAGCAACAAGTTGCACCGAGTTTAAGCGTGATAATGGGAAAACTGCAAACGGACTATGGCAATTATAAATACACAGTTTATCGTTGCGCCAGCAAATTTATTGCACTGCAGAAAATCTTTCACAGTAAGCGAAACAGGAGAAGGAAACGATGATGAATGGGAGAGAGGGAGAGTGAGAGAGAAAGAAAATAGTGTAAATGCATTTCCATTACAGCTGGAAAAATACCGTATAAATTGGTGCTGGCCATACTGGAACGCCATGGAATGCCTGTAAGCAGTAGCGGCGCCCACTGCAACCTCAACCTGATGGTCCCCCCGTTCCAGCTGACCTCGCTGCTGCACGACATATACTTTGCCTGCGAGAAACTCGGACATTTTACGAAAACTCAAAACTATCAATTGGAAAACTCAACGGCGCTGTTGTCCAACTTCTTCTGGAACATCTATGATCCGTAAGCGCAGAATACATTTTGAAATGAATTATAATATATATATATATATATCTCTTCCCTCCTCAGCCAACGCCGTCACTCCATATCGCTGCTTGAGATCAAAGTAACATTCCTGCTGCTCTGTAAGCTCTACAGCAGCGAGCACATGATCGGGGACTTCTTCAATCTGCTGGCAGACACGCGTTCACAATGCGTCTCACGCTACGCCTTCGAGCAGTTGCTGCATACGCTGAGCAAGCTACTCAATTACCTTGGTGAGGGCAAAGCCTATGGGCCGCACAACTTGCCCACCATGATGGAGCAGTGTTTTGCGCGGTGCCATCACGGAGTTGCCGGCTTGGGTGAGCAACAGTTCCACCAGCTGTGGACGCATACACAGACGCGATTCCTTATCTATGCAAATTTGCTGTCGCTGATCAAGCGCATCGAGGACACAGAGCATTTGATACACAGCAATCAGTGTGCCGCGTGTCGTATGGAGCACATAATTGGCATCCGATTCAAGTGTCAGGTGTGTCGTGACGTCTCCTTGTGCCTGCCCTGCTTTGCAGCGGCTGTTCCCGTTGCGGGATCACGACACGAGCCATCGCATCGCATGTGCGAAGTTTTTGTCGAGGATCAGCAGCCCACGAAACGTTGGACACGCTATTTGGCTCGACTCTGTGGCTGGTTTGTCTATGCACAGAAGACTCAGCGTGCCGAGGCCGAGGAGGAGGAACGACGTGGCTTCTGTAATGCACCCGAAAGTAATGTGAACGCTGTGGGGCAGACCAATAATGCAACCGAATTGGCGCCCATTCCTGCAGAGACGCGCAGCATACGCAGCAATTCGACACTGCGGCTTAAGTCGCCACCAAACGAGAAGATAGAGAAGGAGTCGCCGAAACAGCAACAACAACACCATCAGCAGGAGCTTTGTAAGCTATAAGGGTAGCTGAACCTTGTCTTATTCTTACATATTTTATTCTCCTCCCACAGGTTCCCTGACAGGCCTCGCCAGCAACGCCTCGGAGCGTCTGCAATCCATCATCGATCGCGTGATGCTGCAGAATACGTGAGTCCCTAAGTAAACTGAATTTTTCCGCCGCATTTTCATTTAATTTTCCTTTCCAGCAAGCTGGAAAACCAATTGCAGTTGCTGTCCACCACGTCAAGTGCCCAAATCGCCGATTTTCTTAGTGCACATCAACGTTTTTTGCTGCAGATCATTGAGGATATGCGACAGCTATCGGTGGGACAGATAACTGAATATATCACATGTATGTTTGTTTATAACATATCATCTTCTTACTTGCAGCGCGCCTCCTCGGCGGCGCCACTGATTAGCTCCACCTTTTTGAATGCTAGCACGCCTCAGCGCATTATGGCCTTACCTGGAGGAGCTGTGGTGCCGTACGATATGTATGCCCCAGTGGGTGACAATCTTACACACTCCAGTACGTATTAGGATTGACTAAGTCATTGCCTGCACTATATCTATCTCTGTCTTATTCATGTGCTTTCTTTCCTACTCTTCCTTTCCAGTTAATGGCGCCGATCTGAATCGCAGCTATCTGGAGGCGAACAAGTCGGACTACTCGTTGAGCGACATCAGTTTATGGTTTGATCAACGTCGCTCAAGCGGCCAACCACCGCTCTCATCATTACCGATGGCACAGCCAATGCCCATGCCGCTGGGAGCACTGCTGGAACAGTCCATCAACATCGACAATATTCGTGATACGGAAATGACAAACTTCAAGCTGCTGCTGCACAAAGTCAAGGAGATTGTTGAGGACTCCTACAGCGACAATGTGGAACTATCGGCTGCCACACAAAATCTAGAGAATGTGCTGGACAACATCATCAAAGGCGAGGAACAACAGCGTCGCAGCATAAGCAGCGCCAGAAGTTCACAGCGCGGTGCAGTGTTGGCTCCGGAGCTCTAGAAGATTACTTACTCACTGAAAATACCTGAAAGAGGATAAACAAACCCATGACCATCCCCAGTAGTTGGGGAACACCATACGCAATGCTTTAAACGTATTATTTTTATTTTATTAAGCTTACTTTCTTTTGTATATAAAGATATGGACATGATGCCTTGTATTAGTTATAAACAAATGTTTCTTGACTTATTTGTATATTGTACAATTTGTTTAAGAACTAACTGACCCTCACTCTATTCGATCCTAAGTAACATATACAAAGCAAACAAATATGTTAATCTCTATAGGATTAATGAATAATCCCAGCTTAATCTAGTTCCGTCCAGTTTTTGTATAGTACTAAGACAGATCTATCACATACATATATAATCTCTCCGATATTTCAATATCTTGTTTAACAAATACATAAATAAATGCATAAACAGAAGCCTAAATAACCAGGCCAGAGATTGGCCACCCCTATGTGGTCTCCATCTCCGTCGGCTCTTGGTTACTTCTTATCACAGTTACCAGCAGATCGGTAGCCATTTCCAGCTCTAGTAGGATCTGATGATTTGCAGCACTAGGTTGCTGCAGCTGCTCCATCTTGGCTTGCAACTCATCGCGCAGTGCCGACTCCAGCAGCAGCGCCGCATTGACTGGTTCACGGCACAGATCCTTGTGCAGCTCAAGCAGTGATACGTTGCAGTGCAATTGCAGTAGATCACGTTGCAGCCGTCGCAACAGCACACACAACTCTGGCTCGCTACGTACATAGATGTGCCAATGCTGGTCGGGATCATTGTGCAGTAGCAGTAGCTGCGACTGGCGGCTGTAGAAGATGCGCTGCGACTGCTGTGTCGGTCCACTGGCGAAGCTGAACTGCTGCGTGGCATCAAGCATAGCTGTAGAGGAGGAACAAGTATTACTATATGAGAGGTACGGCGGATTACACATGGCTACTCACACGATCGCTGCTGATCCTGCGGCACTGTGATGGTCTCCAGTCCCAGTTTGCTGCAAAGCAGCTGCTCGAATTGCATCTGTTGCTGCGGCGTTTGAAATTGCAGCTGGAGTACACAGCTCGCTGTCTGTGTCATGATGACAGCAAGGAAATCCTGATGCAGTGTATGGGATGCAAATCGGGGCATATGCTGTTCCTGCTGCTCGAGCAGCGCTGCCACATTGATGCTCGCTAGTTGGAGTTGCAGCTGCCGCATCTTACCGCACTCGCCACGCAGTTCGTACAGCGCAAAGAGCTGTATGTGCTCCTGCTGCAACAGATCCTCCAGCGGCACTCGCACTACCATCACAACGCTTTGTTCGGGCGGTAGCTTTTCGTCGGCGGTAGCCACATGCCAAGCTAGGCCGGTGTTATGCTGCTCCTGACACGCCCAAAACTGTGCCAGCTCCTCGTAATCATCGGGCGGTTGTCCATCCGGCAGCATTGGCAGCTCGTACAGACGATGCACAAATCTAAGCGATGTTTTCTCGGCTTCCTCGGATAATCGTATCAAAGGTCGCAGCGCATGCAGCACACTGGGCCGACTGCAGCCGGTGCTGTTCGTGAGCAGCACGCCGACCACCAGATAAACACCACCACAGATGCGCATCCAGACATCGCCACAACGGCGCAGCTGCTGCTTCTCCTCAAGTAAAGCCGAACGCTGGCCTGGTGCACCAAATGCCTGAAGTTCTTGTGCCCGCACAAAGTCCTGCTGGGTTTGGGCGCGTTGCGCTTGGAGCTCAGCGCGTGCGCTATGTACACGTTGCATGAGGCGCTCAAAGCCCGCAACACTGCTGTTGCTAGACAAAGGAGGCGCTGCCTGATCTTCATCGTCATTCTGAAAATTTGTGCGTTGCCGCTTTCCATTGACAAATTGCAGTTCCACATAGGCCTGGTACTGTACGGGTCCCTTGACCAGGCGATAATCCTCCACCGGCTCGTGCTGCGCAATCAGCTCAAAGCTGGCGCCATGCTCCTCGGGTCGCCGCAGCACAAGTAGCTTCTGCCAGCAGCGCAGCAGCACATAAACATGATTGCCCAGCCACACGTACTTGCCGATGCTCAGCGGCAGTTCGTCCGCGGCGTGTAACATATTGTAGCTGGTCGAATCGCCACTCGTGTCCGCCGTATTGTTGCGTATGAGGTAACTGCTAACAGGACCGCTATACGCCTCCAGCTGACCAACCAGCTCCTGCAGACATGTGCTTCTCAGATCTATGTGATGCACCAGCTCCTTTTGCCGAAACTCGTAAAACCTTAAGTTACGACTTAGCACGAGACTGGATTTGATTCGCTTTACATCTAACTGACTGCAGTAAGCTAGCATTTCCCGTTGTACTAGAAATTCCGGCACATCTCGCTCAATATGCGGCAGCATTGCGGAAATGCAATGTAAGTAAACAAAACAAAGAACAAAACTAACTGCAACTCAAATAGCGATAAGCGGCGTTCGAACAGAGTTGCCATATCGATCGCATTATACTGTTTGCCAACCCTGGCATTCAATGGCACAGAGTTCTGGAGATTTAAAAATATAAATGTAATTAAAATTAAATACATATATAATTCAAAATGGATCTCATCGAAAGTCGTATTCGCAATTAATCGTTGTCTGGGTTAGTATGTGCGCATGCGTAGCCGAGAGCAGACGTATCGAGCTCGCTACGATAGAAAAATATCGATTACACGTTTCCTCCCGCATTCCAGAAAATTCAATTTTAACGGTTGCTTAGTTGTTATTAAACGCTTATTTATTTATACAAAAATTGCAAATATAGGTCTTAAATACTATAAGTACACACATTAATGTACATTCAATTAGGAACATAAACATCGGTAGGAAAAAAAAATAATTGAAAAAAAAAAATTAATTATCGGAACTTATTCCACATCACAAGGCGAATCACTTTGAGCGATTCCCTCAGCGAGCAAATCAATCGAAAATTTAAATTTAAATTTACAATTATATTAACATTTGTTCCCGCGATGCGACCAACAGCGGCTTCGGCTGCCCTCCACTGCCGGCCAGGACAAGAGAACGTCGCATGCGATTACGCTGCATGCTTGAGTTACGCTCCCGCACAGACTGACGCAACTGCTGCCTGCGGCCGGGCGCAACGCTGGCGCCATCCTTTTCGGCAGCATTCATCGCCGCCAGCAAATCGAATGCGGCACGCTTCTGCTCCTTGGTCCACATGTTGGTCAACTGCTGTGTCGACGATTGCTGTGGCGGAGCCAGCTGCTGTGTTGCTGGTGGTTTCACAGCCAAAGGTGGTCGGCGCTGCGGTTGCTCGGGGGCGGGCGTTGTTGGCTTGGCGACAGCTTTAGGCGCTCGACTCAATCCGAAGAGAGCCAATATAGACTTGCGACGTGTGCTCGAGGCCTGGCTATCTGCAGATTCATTGCTGGAAACGCTCGTCTGCATGGGCAGCGGCAGCGATGGCTGCGAGGAAGCTGCAATTTTGCTGAGCTTTGGCGGAGACTGGAACGTTACCTTGCGCAATGTGTTGCTGTTGCTTGCACTGTGCAGTTGTTTGGGTGCCGTCAGCATGGCCAGATTCAGCTTGGCCACCGTGGGGGACGTCTCATTCGGCTCGATGCTGCAGTACGTATCGTCGTGGTGCATTGATGGCGTGGGTTTGCGTGGTGGTATTGCCGGTGGCACCTGCCGCTGCCTACTGCTGCATTGGCAGTTCTTCTGTGCCTGCTCCACTTGCTCCAGCTTTTGCTGTAGCTCACGTTCCATGGCCTGAATGCGCAGTTCGGCCGCTTCCAACTCTCTGGAGCGTTGCTCCAGCAGCGATTCCTGTGCGCGTATCGCATGCAGACGCTGCTGCAATGCATCATCGAAAATGTGTTGGGTTATGCGGCGAGGACTCTTCTCCGGTGCTGACTCCGGCTGCTCCGTAACACGTTGTATGCTCTCGTACAGCGATGGATCCGATTGCTGTAGCTGTTTGCTAGCAAAGATACGACGCTTGGCGGAGTAGAAGAGTTCACTGCGTAAATCTGGCGTAAAGACACCGCTGACACTCAGACGCCGCTGGCCATAGCCCTCGTTGAAGCTATACTGTTCGGTGAACATGGTGCTAGACAACTCCGGTGTGTCGGCAAACAACTTACCCACGCCGGGTACATAGAAATCTTCGCCAGCTGTCACCAGGCGCGGAAACTCGCCATCCAACTGGCTGATATTGCGTACCAGCAACGGATGCCGAGTGATTACCTCAATGCTGGGACGCTGCTCATGATCCACGGCCAACATAAAGCTAATTATTGTCTGCAGATCCTGGCTATAGATATCGGGAATAGAGTTGAACTCTCCATGCGCAATATTCTCCGAGAGCTGAGCAAAGGCACGTCCACGGAACGGGGGACGTAGTGCGCAGAGCTCGTAGATGAGACAACCCACAGCCCACACATCACTTTTACGATCGTATTGTCGCCCCTTGACCAGCTCCGGACTCATGTAATGTGGTGTGCCCACAAAGGAGGCGGCAAAGCTCTGATCCCGACGCAGTACACGCGCCAACCCAAAGTCACCCAGCTTGACATTGCCAGCGGCATCGAGAAAGATATTTGCCGGCTTGATGTCACGATGGAGTATGGTGCCGCTGGGTATCTGATTGTGGCACACCTGCAGGGCGCGGCACAGCTGGAAGAGCACACGCCAAATGTAGGGCTCCTCGAAGCGTTGTCGCTGCGTACGGGCACGCTGTATTAGCTGGGCGAGATCTCCACCATCACAGCACTCCATGACGATGTATATGGATTTGGCCTCACGGTTCACCAGATGATGATAGTATTGCACTATATTTGGATGCTGCAGCTGGCGAAGCACACTGATTTCCGATATTAAAGATTCACATTTCTCATCATTCAGCTCATCGTAGTTCATGCCCTTCCAGGCGTATAGTACTCCGGTAGTTTTGTCTTTAACCTTGTAACAGGTGCCAAAGGCACCGTTACCCATTACGGCGAGCACCTCATAATCCTGCAGCGTCTTGTTCGCGAATTCGCTGCACATTTTCGACGCCGTTGCCGTTGCTGCTGTCGCCGTTGTTGGTGCCTTGAATTCTTCGCCAATTTTTGGAGCGCTCATGCTGAGGCTGTGTTTTCCCTTCTACGTTTTATTTATATTTTGCTTTTTTTCTACTCTACTCAGTTTATGTTAATTCGTGCCCGAACTTGTTTGCTGCACGTACTGTTTGCTTTGAATGCCGAAAACTAACTGATCCGTGGCTTGGCTCCTGCAAACGAGTTTCGGAAATCTCACACATACACATACACACACACAGAGAGAACATCGCACACACCCACACAGACATAACATTACCTGCGAAAAACCCAACAAGAGAGCAACGCGCACACAAACAAGTGCTGCAGGCCGGCGGCTGCAGACTAGAGATGTGCATTTGCTGTGAACGTGACTGTGCATGAATGCATACAATATTAAACTCATGCACTTTACAGAGAGACCAGCTCAATCACAGTCACGTTCACATTCGTGATTCAAAAATCACGCTATACGTCATCTCTAATTGCATCTCTTGTTACGTTCTTAGAATGCTGTTACTCTTGGTGCTCTCACTCTCTCGCATACAGACACACACTCAACGACGACGTGACGCCGACGCACTTTGCAAATCTCGTACACAGCGGGGTTGCGCCATCGCCTTGAGCCTGTGTACAAAATAGAAACCGTTGGATCTAGTAAGTATGAAGATCTCTACAATGTCTCTGTGTGTGTGTGCAAGGACAAAAAGGTTCTTTGGCGCAGTACGCCTGCAATTTAAACAATTGTGTATGCTTGTTGCCACAGTGACCATAAAAATAAATTACTTTTGTTGCATTGGCATTTCAATTTGTGCCTCTCTTCTGTCTGTTCTTTCCATTTGCCGCGCGCACTCGGATTATGTTACACACACACACAGAAACAAATCAAATTTCATATGCATTTCGTGCTTTGGTTTTTATGAATTTTGCCATCTGATATTTTTGCTGTGTTTCATTCAGCAAAACACGCGCGCCGCCAGCCTATGCCGCCAGCCATTCTAACGGATTTTGCGCTTAAAACACCCGCTGCCTCAGCTGCTGCTGCTATCTCATTCGCACTAAAGGTGCAAAACCAAAAATCCGATTGCCTGTACAAATCCATGGGCCCACGAACGCAACTGTGTGTGTGTGCGTGCATGTTGTTGTGTATTTTTGGGTTTCTGGCAGGTATACGCGAAGAGTTACCCGAAAAACGAGTTACTATCTTTGGCTTATCGTTAGGCCGCCTTGTGTTGATGGTTTTATGGGGTTTCTTGTGTAAAACAAACAATGGACCCGAACGTAATCCTGCGCAGATAAATCAAGCTTCGACCGGGCCATGCAGCCTATTGTTTGCACAGGCGACCGCAAGATTGGTTTGTTGCACCTACAAATGGAGAGAGGTACAAATAGGTACAATTTCTTTGGAATACACAACCATTACTTCAACTTTTCACATAGCCATATTACGGTTTATTTTGATGACAGTGAGAGGAAAAAAAATATTAACGTAAATCGTCGAATGCAAGCTTAATGCTAATCACCAAGATGGCGGCTTGTCCTCGCTGCCGGCAGGACGAGCGTACAGTGCGCTCTTGTCGCGGAACATGCTCATGCGTTCCGTTTCCTTCAGATCCAGGAAATGTCCAAGCGCAAAACCGAACAGTGGGAGTGCTGCCCACAACGCACGCTTATCCAGTCCTAGCACCATGTTTGTGTGTGTGTGGTTGTTGTTGTCGTTAGCTTAGCTTTGACTCTTTAGAGCTGCGCTTTGTGCTGCTCGTACTTGCTGGCGTTTCCACTCGCGTGTGTGCGACCAATCAGCGTAGATGGAGCCGACTGCAACAGTTGGAAAGAATATCACTGCACCGTACTTTCGCGCCAGCTGTGAGATTACGCTACTGCCCATATATATATGTATGTGTCTTGGTCAATGCGAATGAACTGTAAACAAAATGGAAACAGCAAGAAATGAACAACATGATTGAGAATCTATTGTACGTTTACAAATCTGTTTTGTTTTTTGTGTTACGTAATGAAAATGCGAGAAACGTATCGGCAAACGGCATTCAAGCACATGCTACGTCCAGAAATGCTTACTCTGTATATACACAAATTGACTGTGTATTAATTTATTACAGCAGACAATGGTTAATGGAAAATATTTGCCAAATTGGTTGTTGTTATTATTAAAACTTACGCTTATGCAAAAGCCTAGTCGATTAGAGATGTGAAAAGATAACAATATATCGCTTAATTTCACGCTACTTATACGATATTGCACCAAAATATCGATATCTAAGAATAAGGTGGACATCCCTGCAAGAATATCGTTTAATGTGGAACTTGTTGCATTGAAATTAAAATAAATGTATTGGCGCACCAAAAAAAATATCGCTTCTAAATAAAAATAATCAAAACTTATAATGCCAGAATACATTAGCTCGATAATCCCTTTCAATAACGACAGATAGCGGAACCAAACTTTCAGTTCGATAACGATAACCAGCCAATATGAATTTGTTTTTGACGGCGCGACGACATCGAGCTGAGCCGGCATTTTAGTTAAATATTTGCAATCGCATTTTATTTTAATTTCTTTAAGTTTGAGTTGTTAACTGCGCGGCGGTTATTGCAAGCGTAATAAATCTCGCAAATCTGGATGCATGCAATGAGATGATTGCCGTCGCAGAGCCGCCACTGGAATTCATTCCTCGCGGTCGTCAAGCGGCAGAGGATCATCCTGGACCGACGGAACCGCCGTTGCCCAAGTATTTGCCCGCCGAGCATTTGCTGCTGCAGCGTCTTCAGAATGTCAACATATCTGCTGCCAGCGAGGAGCCCCAAGAGTTCTGGTGCATTCGTGAAATCTATGATGACTACGAATCGAGCTATGAGCGCGCCCAGCGCCGGCAACAATTGATTGAACAGACGAAAAAATGTGGTCCCAATGCGGCAGCTGCCACACAATTAACCTCGCTGCCACAGGAGCTGCTAAATCCCCCACGCAAGCCACGGGAGGAGCCCATGTGCGATTATATGGTTAACAACGAGGAGGAGCTTTATGTAAACAAACACACAGTCATTTGGACACAGGGCCTCAACGATGACGACGAGGATGGTGTACACAAGCGCATGTGCTTCACTTGCGACACGCCGGTGAAATTTGCTTGCTTTCTTAATCGTCGCTTCGTTCGTGGACGCCTGGCCCAGCTAAAAGCCGCTGTTCAGCCAGAGGAGGACAATCTGACGGCCATATGTGTGATGGATCAGGACGCACTGCGCGTTTACTGCGATAATGGTGAAGATTTTCTGGCCAATCTGGACTTTCCTGTCTCCCAGCTTTGGCAAACAGTGCACGGTCTGCTGCTGGAGAAGGATTCGAGCAATGCTCTCATCTCACATCTATCTATAGCAATGCCACGTCTCTTCTCCATGTCGCACCCACTACACGAAGCCTGCCCAGTAGTTCTTAAGACATCCACCAACTCAACTGGCTACATGACTGAACCGGAATATAGTGTTGTCTTCACCACAGAGGATTCTGATCTTGTGCTGCTTTACGATGCCAAATTCTTTAAGCATTTTGTTGCAAGGCTGCGAAAGGTTACTCCCGAGGAAGTCAACTATGTCAGTCAGCAGCAGGAGTTACTTGCCCAAACACTCCACGGACAGCGCGGCACGCCTGTAGGCTCGACGAGTATCAACAGCTTCAGCTCCACCCGAAATACCGGTGCGACACCCAAGCTAAACACCACATCATTTCAACACCCGGCGGCGGCACATAACTTCACCAAGTTTGGCATGAGCCAGTCGCAATCCTTTAGCGGTGTGCTCGGTCAGTCCAAGTGAGTATAAACGAGAACGTTAATCAACCTCAGGGTAATCAACAACTTCTCCTGCTCTTACAGTCGCGCCTCGCTGGGCACACCACTCAGTCAACTACAGAACAGCATTAGTCAGCAATCGATGTCCATCAAAGACATGCGAAAGATGACGCATGTAAAGCCAGCTAAGCCCATCGAGCCGGAGATGTGTCTGGAGCACATCTGGACAGAGAATACCTATGGCACGTGAGTATTTGAAGTACATTTCTATCCTTGCAAGCTGCTACAGTCGTTTCTTTCTTCCAGTCAACGCGAATTCTGTGAAATGGCCACACGCGCCTTCATCCACACAGATCTGGTGGGTCAGACATATCTGTGCTATCTGCTTGCTCGCTCGTGTCGCCTGCAGCTGGTGCTGCTTAATGGCTACGATACCAGCGAGCTGCAACTCTCCACGTTGGCCTCAACGTTGCCCGCAAAGGATGCAGTTGGTTTGCAGCGTATGCATATGATCGCTGTACTCGATCCGGGCGGCAGTCTAATACTCTACACTGGCACCGTGCTAATCTCCAAAGTACACATAACCCCACTGCTCACATCGATGCCCGCCGCTGCCGCCACAGCCGCAGTACCTCCGGCACCAACTGCTGCTCCAGCAACACCCTTACAGGGCAGCCAATTGAAACCGGGCACCAGCAGTAGCAGCTCGTTCGTGGAAGTGCGTCGAAGCAGCCTGTTGCCCACCAAAGCCGCCGCTGATCTCAGTGCCTTTAGCGATGAATTGGAACTGCACATGCTGTCGCCCATACAGCCACCGACCATGTCATATTCGCAACGACAGGCGCACAACATATGCAAATCTCTGCGAGATCCAGCGGGTAACCGGCTGACCCTGGTCTATGCCACTGGCCGCATGCTGCGTATTGCGTTGCCATTGCTAAACGACACACGGCTCATAACACGCTGTGTAGCTGCACTGCGTCAGGTACTGAATCCCACACAGTTTCTACACTTCATTATACGCTGGTACAGTGCCAGGAATCCGCCTGGTTCGCGTGACTACAGCATCGAACAGGAATGGCAACTATTTCGTAGTACGCTACTCAATCTGATGGGCTGCATGGCGGCCGTGAATGAGCAACAGTTTGGCTCGGATGAGTCCTATGCACGATGCGCTACACCTCCGTTGCAGACGCACTTTATGTGCTCTGGTGCAGCACAGGATGAGCCCAAGAAGCGTCGCAAATACAACGAATGTGAAGCCGATACCGATGATGATTGGGAATTTCTGCTGATGCACACAACCATTGCCGCCCTGGGTAGCGGTGCAGTGCATACGTATAGCGTCGATGTGACTGCTCCGCTATTTCGTATGGTGCCTGCGGTATTCTATGGACTGCACATGCTCTACGAGGATCTCAAGCTGGACTCGTCGTTCAACAGTGCGCTAACGTTTCTGGCGGCGGTGAGTTGGGGGGGGATGTGGAATTTCCTTTTGTAGTATCTATACGACTTATAATTCTTTCTATTCCCCCAGTTCCTACACCAAATGGCCATTGATATGCAGCTCGCCAGTTATATTCGGCACTATCACATGGACTTTCCAGAGCTGACGCACAAAACTACCAAAATGACCATGCTGACGAGCGAGCATGGTCCTCTGATGCTTCACCAGGAGCTAGTACGCATGCCATCGCCTAGCATATACCGCCAGCTGGAGCATATTTTACTCAATCGCGAAGAGGTGCCGCCATTCTCATATATCGAATGCGTCAACGAACGTAGTCGGAATTTGGTGCAGCTCGTCTCACTCGTCATGCATGGCCATACAAAGATCAAACAATGGTGGCAACATCTGGAGCTGCACGGTGCCGTTCAATCGAATTATCCCAAGCGGGCGAAACGCAGCATCTCTGTGGATGCACCACGTTGTCATCAGCTACTGGAGCTGTTGCTTTGCATGCAGCTGACACGACGTGATATCGAACGACTGCCGGCTGCAGTACATCTGATTGTCGCGGAGGCACTCGAGCAGGCACGCTTGAATCCACCCATGGGCTGCAGCATGGCCACATATGAGTTGATCCTACGTCCCGAGCTCGCAGCACATGCTCAGCTACCGTTTCTGGAGAGCAATCTGGGACAACCGCATTGTGGACGTGTCTACAAGGAGGATTCGCTATCGCCACGCTGTGCACCCAGTAGCGGTGAGTGGCCCGTACCCGAACCAGATGCAGAGCAATTGCGTCACGATGGTATGGATAATATGGATACAAAATTGCTACGTTTACGTTTTCCCGATGACATGCGGGTGGAGGAAGTGCGTCGCCTGCTCAATAGTGCCGATCCCGTAGCAATTGAAGTGCAACAATCGCCAGGAACAAGTGATCACGACTTCATCGAGGAGCAGGAGAAGCAATTGTTTGCTTTATGCGCCCGAACGATGACACTACCGCTTGGACGAGGCATGTTCACACTGCGCACCCTGCTGCCACGCCCCAGCGACAATATGCCCATGCCAAAGCTGTGCTTGGTGGGTCGGGAGCCCATCAAGGGCACCACCATTGAGATGCAACAGATTGAGTTCCCTGCAAATATGCATATGTGGCCATCGTTTCATAATGGTGTCGCCACTGGACTGAAGATCTCGCCACAGGCAATGGATATAGATTCCACTTGGATTGTTTACAACAAACCAAAGACGCAGGCGAACAATGCACTGGAGCATGCAGGATTCCTCATGGCGCTGGGTCTCAATGGGCATCTCAAATCGTTGTCCTTCATGAGCGTCTACAAGTATCTGGTTAAGTGCGATGAGATGACCAGTGTGGGTCTGCTGCTTGGCATCTCGGCTGCGCATCGTGGCAGCATGGACACCAAGACAACCAAGTTGTTGAGTGTGCATCTGGAGGCATTGCTGCCGGCTACTGCTATGGAGCTGGACATACCGCAGAGTACACAGGTGGCGGCCTTGATGGGCATTGGTCTGCTGTATCAGGGATCAGCAAAGCGTCACATTGCCGAAGTGCTGCTGCAGGAGATTGGTCGTCCACCGGGTCCTGAAATGGAAAATAGCGTAGAGCGTGAATCTTATGCCATGACAGCGGGTCTGGCGCTTGGCTTGGTCACTCTGGGACAGGGCGAATCTCCTGCAGAGCTGCGTGATCTGCAGCTGCCCGACACATTGCACTACTACATGGTTGGCGGCGTCAAGCGACCCATTGGCGGCTCACAGAAGGAAAAATATCGTCTAGCATCGTTCCAAGTGCGCGAGGGTGATAATGTAAATATCGATGTTACTGCACCAGGTGCCACACTGGCGCTGGGACTGATGTTTTTCGATTCGAACAATGCGGCTATTGCCGAATGGATGCAGCCGCCGGATTCACGTTATCTGCTGGATATGGTGCGTCCGGATTTCTTACTCTTGCGCACCATAGCACGCGGACTAATTTTATGGCAGGATGTACAACCCGATGACCATTGGTTCCGTGCCCAATTCCCGACCAGCTTGCGCGCCCATTTGCGTTTGCCCTCGCGTGACGATGATCAGCCCGAAGATGCGGATGTGGATTATGAAGCGATTACGTAAGTTTAGGGATTCCTAAAGCGCAACTTAAGTCTAAGATTATCTTTTTCTCCCTTTAAGGCAAGCCTACTGCAACATTTTGGCCGGTGCCGCCTTTTGCATTGGCCTGAAATATGCAGGGACAGAGAATTCGGTGGCTTTCACCACGCTGCGTGCTGTTATCAAAGAATTTCTGGGTTTTCCGGGTACCCCGATGGGCGAATGTGCTGGGCGTACCACAATTGAGAGCTGCCTAATGGTGTTACTCATTTCCATCTCGCTGGTCTTTGCCGGCTCTGGAAATTGCGAAATCCTACGTATTATACGCTATCTCAGATCACGTGTTGGTCCACAATATCCGCACATTACATATGGTTCACACATGGCTATACACATGTCATTGGGACTGTTATTCCTCGGTGCCGGACGTTACACCATTGCCAAGACTCCGGAGTCCATAGCGGCGCTGGTGTGTGCCTTCTTTCCCAAGTTTCCCATACACAGCAATGATAATCGGTAAGTGGGAAGGGGAAACGGGTGTTCGTCAGTTTCGTCTAATCCCTTGGCTTCTTCCCTGCTCAGTTACCACTTGCAGGCACTACGTCATCTATATGTGCTAGCGGTGGAGCCACGTCTGTTCCTGCCGCGTGACATTGATACTCATCAATTGTGCCTGTGCAATATTTCCGTGCTGGAGTTGGGAGCCACAGAGTTGCGTCGCCTTCCCATTGCACCCTGCATACTGCCTGAGCTAAGCACACTGCAAAAGGTCATCGTGGATGATGAGAACTATTGGCCTGTGTGCTTTGAGCGCTCTCGCAACTGGCATCAGCTGGAGAAGGCATTGGAACTATGCGCTCCCATTGACATTAAGAAGCGCACTGGGTGTTTGTCGCATCTTGAGGACCCGGATCGCTTGAAGAGCATGCTAGCGCAAACCCTTACCATGGAGCAGAGCATCTGCTGGCAAGTGGATGTCAATGATCTGCAACAATTTGCCAGCGAACGCCTGGTGAAACCGTTTTTGGCTCGTTTCCTGGACATGAAGGGCACGCAGCTTAGCTTCTTGGAGCTAAGTAAGCGTCATCAGCTTATGTTGTTATTCTACAATGCAGTAGTCAAGGATCGCATGCATCTGTTGCCCGTCTACCTGACGCTCTACGATGTGAGTAGCCAGTGGAAATTCCTTAGTGGAAATCCTTTTAATCTTTGCTTCTTCCACACTTACAGCACGTGACCAAACACATGGCCAGCAACAATGATGTGTGGCAGGTGAAGCTAATCGATGCATATCTGGGTAAAAATCCAGGTGAACATACACTCATATCGGTGGAGCTTATCCAGATGATGCAGGAGATCTTTAAGGTGCAGTTGGAGACATCGATCAATGAGCTGTGTATTCCGCTGCGTGAGTTCCTCACCAACAAACGCTTGGAACCGGCCTATGTGGCCAGTGTTAGTTCCGATGATTTACAGCGTGTCTTTTGTGTGGTCAACTATTACAATCTATTGCCGGATCTCTTTAATGGCGTCGACCTGAGCACGGGCCCAATCAACTATATACGCATCCTCTACGAGTTCCAGCAGTTACAACTCAGTCCGCTAACAATATTCTGTTTGCTCAAAATATTACAGGCTCTTAACAATCAAGCTGCAGAGGAAGCGGCACAATCAGCAGCACATCAAGAAATCTACTAAAAAAAAATCATAAAATAAAAGTTAGATTTAGTTTAACTAAAAACGAAAAAGAGCGCAGCGTTAAATTTGTTATCGACTTTCGCCCAGCTTAAATCTCTTATCGATTTCATTCATCGAATTTGAATATTCTGCGTGTACTTAACTAAGCTTGTATATTTATTTTGGAAGCTGCCCATGACTCTTATTTACAATTTAATTGTATTCAATTAGAGATTTAGTGAAATTCTGTGAAATGAAATCAGCACAAATGTATTAAACAAACAAATGATGAAACTCTTAATTAAATGATGCCATATTTAAACGCGTACTCGTTGTATCTCTCAGATGCAACAACTGAGATTCCGATAAATGCAATCGATAAGCGTGTCATTTAAATTCTTGCGTAATTTACAACACTGATAAAAAGAACTTGAAATGATTCCCATTAAAACAATATTTTATTTATATACATATATGTACATACATAAGAGATATTTAAAACAAAAAAAAAGTATAATAATAATCTAGGGGACGATTCGCCGATGCTCGCACGAACTGGTCTCATCCATTTTAATACCGCAGATGCGTTGATATAGATAGATACCAAGGAGCGGCAGCGGAGTCATAACAGCCACCGCAACTGGTACCACCGTGGTAAGATCCGCTTGCGGCTGGGGCAATGTGGTGGTCAGGAAGAAGATAGCAATACCCGTGTTCTGTATGCCCGTCTCGATGGCGATGGTTAGTGCGTCGGCAGGGCTTTGATTCGACAGCTTAGCGGCTAGCCAGGCGAAGGCATAGCCCAGTCCAGGCAGTGCCAGACCAGCGAGGGCAACCTGTAAGAGAAATCAGCGTAATTTCGATGATCACGAGAGTCGGAGAGATCTGTACTCACCTGCCATGTGAACAGCTTGAAAAGGTAGAAATTCGTGGCGACAGCTAAGATAATAATCGCACCGATCATGCCCGCAGAGATCGGCTTGAGCCAGCGCACCAATACCTGCGCCACACGCGGCAGCCAACGCTGTATGGCCAGACCGATCAGGAGCGGCACAATTAGACTGACACAATAGCTGGCTAACTTGCTGTATGGCACTTCCATGCCGGCACGCTCGAAGATCAACTGTCCGAGAGTAAATATCCAGATGGGCATTGTGGCAAAGACGGCAACATTACTAACGGTTGTCATCAGTACCGAGAGATTGATGTTGGCACCAAGCACAGCTGACCAGGTGTTCGATGCGCCTCCACTGGGTGCAATGCCCGTAAAGAAGAGACCCAACTGCATGGCCGGTGACTCGGGAAAGATGAAAATCCCAAGTGCGTAGCTAAGTAGCGGCATGCCCACCACCTGGGTGATAAAACAAATGCAAGGACCCACTGGTCTGGTCACCAGACCCCGCAGTACCTCCAAATTGAGTGCAGCGCCGAAATTGATGTAAACCAATGACATTAGCGTTATTATGGTAATCACAAATATGGTATCAATGACGCGATGCGGTCGCACCACCTGGACCAACAGAGAGCTGTCCTTGCTTGCCACATTATCTGGCGTGGTGCTGAAATTGAGCTGCTCGTCGTACAGCCGCACTCTGATATGTGCCTCGCCCAGAAAATTGCCAAGAATGCTTATGTTTCCACTCCAGCCAGTCGATTCCATATGCTCCACTGGAATAATGGCATTCTCGGGGGCAACATTTGCCAAATCTGCAGCATCGCTTTCCAGACGGAAACTATAACGATTCTTAAGCTTTACATTGTCCGGATCCATGCCAGCGAGTGTGAGCAGCACCTCGTCACTTGTCTCCATATTAAGCTTCAGCTGTGCCGGCTTAAAGTGCGCTTGCCAAGCACTTGCATGGCCCAGCATCACCAACAGCAATGCAAGTAATCCAAATCTAGTGCACATTTTGCTCCTTCAATTCGGAATTTCACAATCTTTACACAATCAACAGGTTGTCAGTCAAACTAGCACAAACACGCACACGATAAAAGACAATTGCGAGAGATTGTGCTGCAGATCAGATATGTGCAGACTGAGAATGAAATAAATAAAAAAAAACAGCAACAAAAACCGAATGTCAAACGAAAGAAAGTTCAGATTTCATTATGGAAATACTTAATTCACGAAAATGTTTTTTTTTTTTGGACTCGGCTGCAGCTCAGGTACAGCATTACAATTGCAATGCATGTAAGTGAGACAACAACAACTACGACTGTTAGAGCTACAGTTTGCAACTGTTGTCATTTTCTCTAATTAACAGCGAGCATGTTCTACATACATACATATAACAGGTCGATGTGTGCATGTATTAGTTATCTATTTGCATGTATAGATGCGTTCTTGAACAGGTATGCTAAATGATTGAGCGAGGGGATGCGAGCAGATGTATGTAATGAAGCTGTTAAGTAAACTAATCAGACTGAGTCGCCATTGTTTTAACAGTCATCTGTAATGTTAACAGCGGTATGTGAGCTCAGTGCGCGAGTGTGACTGGTAGAGCGAGGGTGGTGCGAGAGAGAGACAGAGATCAACTATGCGTGCATCGTGTGTTGAATCCAATCAGACTGCTTAAGCCACACTTTTATTAACAGCAGCCTGAAATGTTAACCGCAAAGATAAAAATATGATTTTTATATTTTTTTAGTTTTTTAATTTTATGTTGTTTTATTAAAGCAAAAAAACCAATCGCTGGTAAAGAATGATGGTACATATTCGTAACGGGGATAATAGCATAATTTGTACATGGATTTAGTATCTGTAATGATCAGGCTTGAAGGGACCCTGCTTGGGCACACCCAGATAGCTGGCCTGTTTGTCTGTCAGCTTGGTCAGCTTGACACCCAACTTATCCAGATGCAGACTGGCAACCTCCTCATCCAGCAGCTTAGGGAGCACATGAACACCGACTTTGTATTCTGATGATTTCGTCCAGAGCTCAATCTGGGCAAGCACCTGGTTGGTGAACGAGTTGGACATGACGAAACTGGGATGACCATGGGCACATCCCAAGTTGACAAGACGACCCTCGGCAAGGACGATAATGTGACGTCCATTTGCCATGGTATAGCGATCCACTTGTGGCTTCACATTCACCTTCTCCTTGGCATTCTGGTTGAGCCAGTCAACATCGATCTCACAATCGAAGTGTCCAATGTTGCAGACAATGGAATCATCGGGCATGTTCAACAAATGCTCAGGCGTGATGATGTCCCGGCAACCAGTTGTGGTCACAAAGATGGAAGCCTCCTTGCTGGCCTCCTCCATTGTGGTTACTTCGTAACCCTCCATAGCAGCCTGCAATGCGTTAATTGGATCGATTTCGGTGATTATCACACGACCGCCGAATCCCTTCAGTGCCTGGGCACAGCCCTTGCCCACATCTCCGTAGCCAGCTACGCAGCAAACCTTGCCTGCGATCATGACATCTGTGGCACGCTTGATGCCATCGATCAGCGACTCCCGACATCCATAAAGGTTATCGAATTTGCTCTGCAGGACAAACAAAAATCAGTGAGAAAACAAGCTTTGGGATGATCACGGTCTGGTACTCACCTTGGTTACCGAATCGTTGACATTGATGGCTGGAACACCCAGACGACCCTCCTTAAACATTTTGTACAGATTGTGCACACCCGTCGTCGTCTCCTCGCTCAATCCCTTGATGCCCTTCAGGTAGTCGGGGAAACGTTCGTGCACCAGATTGGTAAGATCACCGCCATCGTCGAGGATAAGGTTCAGCGGTTGGCCATCGGGGAAGACCAGAGTCTGTTCAATGCACCACAGATACTCCTCATCTGTCTCACCCTTCCAGGCATAGACGGGCACACCAGTAGCTGCAATAGCAGCAGCAGCATGATCCTGTGTGCTGAAGATGTTGCAGCTGGACCACTGGACCTATGAGCATGGTACGGGTAGAAGGAATCAATAAGCAGAAATCACAAGAGGAATCACTCAAAAAAGGAAGTAAGCAACTTAGCATAACAATTGCTCAGCTAATTCATTCATTTGTGCTGACCCCCCGCGGGTGACCCGCAATCGGTTATCGTCATTATTGATCGTTATCGATTGTACCTTGAACTTGTTGCCGACCCTCAGGCGACGAAAAATAGAATTTCTAAGTCAGATTTTGGGTAAACAACAATGGGATGAGGAGAGAGAGATAACAGGCCAAAAAGGGCCCAAAAAAAGCTCAGCTGACAACAGCTAAGCTGTTTGCTACAACACTCGATGGTAGCTGATAAGAGGCTCGAATGATTTGCATATTTTTTTTAAACTATTATTTTCAAATTTTCGAAAACAGATAAGAAACTTAATATTCATTGGACATGGTCTGATCTAAATTGGAAACTATCGAATTTCTATTTAATTTTCTGATTAGATTTTAAATATATAAATGTGCCCACCCCTAATAAAAATGAGTCCGCTCCTGTTTGGCGGCAAATTTTGTTTGCTTACCTCAGCGCCCAGCTCGACAAGAGTCTCGATGAGCACAGCCGTCTGGACAGTCATGTGGAGGCAGCCGGTGATGCGAGCACCCTTCAGGATCTTCGACGGGCCGTACTTCTTGCGGCACGCCATCAGGCCGGGCATCTCATTTTCCGCAATGATGATAGCTTTGCGTCCCCATTCTGCCAGACTGATATCGGCTACGGGTCGTTGATGTGATAAGATACAGTGGATGACAGAGAATATAAACAACGATTAGAAAGCATTTTCCATTATTGCACGGCAACAACGTGCTTTAACCTCCGCATCGCAACATGTGCGCATATTGAGATACGCCAGCTACATGTGCATGTGTATGTGTGGGCAATTGTGTGCAATGCGCCGTTTTGGTTGCCGGCACAATTGAAGTAAAGCCAGCAATACGGAACAGATTTATTTTTAACTTACCAACTTTGTATGCGGGCTTGGACATCTTCCTGGGATTATCAACTATATACAGATTGAGAGACACACACGACCGAATCGACGACGCGCGCAACGTTTAATGACAAAAATACAATTTCTTAGATTGTAGGAAGTATATCCACCTATCGATTGGAACAATATTTAGTTGCCTATCGATGTTTGAATTCTTGGCTAGGCGATAACCGATAACTATCTTGTCTTTATATGCAATAACTATATTCAATATCAGTAAAATATCTCGCAATCGATATTATTAGACTACTTTTCGATAATTGCGACGGCAATAACCGCGCTCATATTTTTCAAATAACTTATCAATGAACATTTTATTTGACAACAGTTATTATTCAAGTACAACCTTAAATTAAAGTAAACCCCTTTTCTAAAGTTTACTGCACTGAATTGTACGATCTTGTGCTAAACACGTATTTTATTTTATTTTTCTCAATAATATTATATACAAAGAAAGAATTTGAATATATTGCGCCCGCCTTTGCCGATAGTTGGCACCGTAGCCAACACTGGTTTCAGTGCGAGCAACACAATTACCGCACACTGAGATATCGGCGCCATTTTTTTTCTCGTCACTCGACACTCGTTGCAAGGCTATCCGCTACTCGTCACACCTGGCACACACGCGTTTTCCAAATCGTGCTTTTTTCGCCCTCAGTTTATTTTTTAGTGTGAAAATTAAACCAACTAATTTATAAAATAATCAAGTTACAATATGTATATGTCAAATAATTGCAACTAAACGTATGCTAGTGTTTGAAGCACTAATCAATTGTGATTCGAATGTGTGTGTGTGCGTTTTTTTAGTGCTGCCGAATGCAAAGTACGACGGCGACGCACAGTTCGACCGCAACGCGACGTTGATGTCAGTTTGTGTGTGAGTGTGTGTAAAATAAAAAAAGAAGCAAGCGAATTGCGAAAGAGCAAAAAGGCAAGAGACAAAAAAACGTACGGTCAGCAGCAATCAAACAGGCACTTGGGCACACCGGGTAGTGTGGGGAAAGGCTGAGTGTGTAAAACAGACAAAAGACGCGCGCGCGGCGTGCAATGTGCTAAAAAGCAATAACAGCCCACCAGTGGAGGAGGAGGCGGGGTAAGTGTGTGTGTGTGTGTGTGCGTTTAAAAGTGAGTGTGCGTGTGTGTGCAAGCAAGCGGCGGCTGCGACAGTAGCCGAAGGTGGCGGCGTGGCCACTGCTGTGTGTGTTACATATGTACATGAAGTCCATATAAACACTATACATGTGTGTGTGTGTACATCAATGCAAGACTTCTTCTAATTACAATGATTTCGATTTTTAACTAAATTAAAAATAACTTATATCGCAACAAAAAAATATGCAATTACATTTATAATAATAATCATATAATTCTCGTTCATTCGCAGTGTAGCAAGGCCATAAGCCACTTCGTTTCAGTGTTCAACCTAACGAAAACTCTACGATCGTGGCGCCAAAGTGCAAATTGGTGTTGGTCCCGCAGCCGAAGCAGCATCAGCAGCCGCAACAGAGTTTGAGAGCAGGCAGCAGCAGCAGCAGCAGGAGAATTAAGAGCGCCGCGTGTGTTGGAATCTCGTTGTCGTGACACACAGAGAAACTCGCGCTCGCACACAGCGAGTCAACTATACAATACATACTCATACAAACATATATATACACGGGCACACACACAGGGATAAACGCACGCACTCACGCACGCAAACAAAATTGCAACAGTGTGGCCGTTTCAGTTTTATTTTTTCGTTACTCTTATTTTCATTTCGCGCGTGTGCATGTGTGTGCGTGCGCGTGCATTGTTGCATTTTGTGCGTTGACGGGGCCGGCTAAAATCCAATAATGTCCACATTTGAGGATGGCCAACTACAGCAGCAACAGCAACAACAACAACAGTCTTCACTACTACAGCCTCGCACGCCATCAAAATTAACGAATGAGGCATCCAGCAGTAGCAGCACCAACAACAGCAACGATAAGGTGAGTACAGCTGCTGCTGTTAATGACAGAGAGATAGAATACTCTCACTCACATACACACACACACATTCACGCATTCCAATACGTTGTCTCTTCTCTTCCCTTTATAGTCCACCATCATGAACAAGGTTAGATCGCGGGTAACAAGCATAATCCCAGATTCGTTGAGCAAATGGTTCTCACCAACAACGGAATCGCGGAATTCCGGTAATGCAACAACAGCAGGAGGTGATGAGGAACAACCTACGTTGCAGCAGCAACAGCAGCACAATGGTAAACGTAAACGTAGCCGTCGTCGCATACGACTGGAAGCGGACGATGCGCCCGATACTATATTAGACGATGGCGTTGATGCTCAGGATCTGAACGAAGAGGAGGTACAGCTGGCCGATAACATTGCCGAACATGATCTTGCTGCCGAGGATGAGCAGACGCGTCGCAGCGAATACAATGTCATCTTGTTACGCAAGCGTCAAATGGCTGTGACACGTGATACGAACGACGACGATGATGATGATGACGATGATGTCGAGGAGGAGGAGGACGATGATGAAGCTGACGATGATGGTCTGCACAACTATCAGCAGCAGCGTCAAGGGTCGCAACGTCCATACAATACGAATAGTAGCGGCAATAGCAACATCGGCTACCCGATGGCACAGTCCTCGTCGGCGTCCGCATCAACATCGCAGCCATTGCAAAAGCGCAAGCGCCTTGAGGTAAGCAAAATATCAGTTAAAACAAAAACGAATGAGTATGCAGCTTACATTGATTAGTGAGAGATAATGTAGAAGGTGTTAAGAAAAACAGATGTGTCTAATATAATTAATCAAAGGCAATTCTAGATTAGTCAGTTAAACAAATAGAAACAATTTCATGTTATGCAATTATCGCTCTATAGCAATGACTAATAACATATCTCTCTCTTGTTCTTCTCTTGCAGTTGGCGGAAACCATGTTTAGTCCTCATTTCAGCGCGCATCGTCGTCGTCCCCAGCTGCATGCCTCAACGCCGGCTGCTGTCAGCAGCGATGGTCCGACGCGCCATCAATCAGCGCCACCGAATCGCCTAACATACATGAACCTCTATGGAAATCAGCGTCTGCGTGAGCCCGCTTACAATTTCATGGCCGCCGGCTCAAGTAGCGAGGCGGCTGTTGCCACCAGCGGGGATCTGCCCATAAGGTGAGTTTGAGAGTTAAGTTAAACAATTTAAAGCTTTTGCCTAATCATAAATCCTTATGGCAGCAGCACACGACGCTCGCTGAATATTGCGCCAATGACTGAACGCCGCGAAACATCGCTGCCAAGCTACAAGCGGCAATCGTTGCTGGGACAACCACGGAGCAACAAATGGCGCAAGTGTTCGCCCATCAATGAGCTAACAACAACAACAACAACAGCAACCAGCAGCAGTAGCAACGATCCACAACAGCAATTACAGCAAACAACAATCATGTCGCGTCAGGAGACCAACAACAATAATAGCAGCAGCAACAATAATAATAACAACAACGACAACAACAATAAGAGAGCTGTTACAGCCGTAGGTGGAACAGATTCTCAATCGGAATGCGAGAGCAACGAAAGTAATACAGTAGGAGGAGGAGGAGGATTGCTACGCTCCACTCACTATACCCGCAACAGCGGCAACAACACCAACGCCAATAACAACAGCAGCTGCAATAGCAACTTATTCTATGCAAACTTACAGAGTCGCAAATCTCTGTTTAATGCCGCCAATGCAGTACCTCTGCCTCATCATAACTCCACATTGTCTTTGAACTCGCTGGGCAATCGTCGACGTTTTAATGCCTCCATCTATGGCAGCATGTCGGCGCTGAGCGACAGTCGCTTGTTGATGGGCAGCAGTAACAACAGCAACAGCCTTGGCTCGTCACGTTCGCCATTCTATCAGGGACCCACTACTTTTGGCGGCAGTGCTGGAAACAATCGATACTTCAGTCAGGGAAATTTATCCGTGATTAATTCGGGCGGCAGCTCACCGGCACCATCGAATAGTGATAGCCTGGGCAGCGGAATAGCGGGGCGCAATGTCAATTGCCATTACTCGGGTATGAAACCAGTGGAGATGCGTCCGCAGAGTTCATCACTTTCTGGAGATGGTTTGTCGCAGACAGCACAACGTATACTCGATCTGCTGGAGCATCATACAACGCCTCTGATGGAGGCCAAGAAAATGGGCAGCACATTGCGTGAGCATCAGCAGCAGCGAAGCAATCGATATGCATCCAAGCCGTATGCCTTCAACAGCGGGAACAGCAGTAGAAAAAACGATATCCATAGCAATTTGAGTGCACATGATGTGTCGTCAGCGGCGTCGCCGTCATCAACTCTCTTGGTGCCTACAATGCTGCAGTTGCTCGAAAGGCGTCGTTTGCAGCGTGTAACATCAAATACGCGGCAACAAATCGAAGCTGCACAGACACCTGTTACTGCGGCTGCTCCTTCCGCCGCGGCATCTTCCCTGAGTCACACAAATAAGATGCGTTCTCGACTGTCGCATCAAAAGCGCAAGGATACGCGCGCCCAGGACGAAGAGTTACCTCCACCGCCCGTTGAATTGCCACAAATACGCTTCCCCCTCATGGCTAATGAGCCAAAATTCGATTTAGTTATTGCTCCGCCACCCAAGCCAACGGCGGCAGCAACAAAGCCAGCAACAGTTTCTCTCTCAACAGGAGTGGTTTCTCTCTCAACAGGAGTGGCAGCTGCAGCAGCAGCAGCAGCATCAGCTCATCAGTTAAACAATGTGGACGCCAAAGGAGCTGCCGGAGAACGCAGACCATCAGCTATTAAATTTAAATTTGATCCGCCATCGTATCTGAAGTCAGCAATCAACAATTTAGCTACGACTACAATCAATCGCCGCGTTAAAGATTCGTATGAGTTCGAGGCGCCATTACCCATTCAACAGGGCAACGCTTTCTTAGCTCCTGCATTCAATGGCAATGCCAATAGACTAAAGAGTGGCTCCGTGCTCGACGTGCTGCTGCCGGCTAAATCAACTGCAGTAGCAGCAACTACAACAACAAGTCTTTCAGCAGCAGCAGGATTTCCGGCAATCTATCGTGCACAAGGAACACCTATTGGCTTTGGCGATAAATTCAAGAAAAGCACCAGCGAATGGGAATGCGATGCGTGTATGATACGCAATAAGATGGAGGCCAGTAGATGCATTGCTTGCGACTCGGCCAAACCGACAGTCAAAGCAAAGCCAAGCATCAATACCATCCAAAGCAACAACGCACAACCTGCTGCAGCTTCGGCAACAGCAGTTGCATCCTCAGTTGGATTCGGTGAGCGTTTCAAGCCGCCCAGCAACAACTGGGAGTGCGATGCATGCATGTTGTCCAATCAGGCGTCGAGCAGCAAGTGTATTGCCTGCGAAACGCCACGCAAGAAGAGCAGCACCATCGCTGCCGTCAGTGGCAGCACCAGCAACAACAGTAGTGGTAGCAACAGCAGTGGTAGCAGCAACAGCAACAGTAGCAGCATCATCTCCATTAACAGCAGCAGCAGCAACAGTACCAGTGCCAACAGTTTCGGTGATGCTTTCAAGCCCAAAGCAAACACCTGGTCATGCGACACATGCATGGTTACAAATCAGAGCAGTAGCAGCAAGTGTATAGCCTGCGAGACCCCAAATCCCAAGGCCAGCAGCAGTGGCAGCGGTAGCACAAGCAACGGCAACAACATCTCCATTAGCAGCGGCAGCAACTTTAAATTTGGCGATGCCTTCAAACCCAAAGCGAACACCTGGTCATGTGATACATGCCTGGTTACGAATCAGAGCAGCAGCAGCAAATGCGTTGCCTGTGAGACACCCAATTCCAAGGCGATTGCCAACAGTAACCCCACCAGCTCCACTACCAGCACTAGCAGCAGTAGCAGCAGCACCTTCAAGTTTGGCTTTGCCTCTGTGCCTGAGGTGCCCAAAGCGGATTCTGGCTTCCAACAGTTAGTGGCGGCGCAAAAGTCAAGCAGCTGGAACTGTGAGGCATGCATGGCCCAGAACGATGTGTCGCGCAACAAGTGCATCTGCTGTGAGCAGCTGAAGCCGGGCGCGGTAGTAGAGACGGCCAGTAACTCATCGGCGCCTAAGTTTATGTTTGGCTTCACCAACAGTTTGGCAACGCCAGCAACTGCAGCTGCTGCAACACCAGCAACACAGTTCAAATTTGGTTTTGCTGCGGCATCGGAAGCAGCAACAAGCACCACAACGACATCAACTACTTTGGCTGCTACTGGCAAGGATGTGGCTGATAGCAACAAGGGCGGTGTAACAACATCAACTACAACAATCAAAACCTCATCTGCATTCGCGACAACCACAACATCAGTAGCAGCAACAGCTGCTGCTGCTCCTCCTGCAATTGCAACAGGTTTTAAATTTGGCGGCGATGCTGCAACGACGACTCCCAGCAAAACGGTCAGCTTCAAGTTGGGCGGCGGTGATGCAGCGCAGCCAGCAACAATTGCCTCGCCGAACATCAGCAAGGCGAATACAATAACAACAACCAGCAGCAGTGGCTTTGGTCTCTTTGCTGCACCAGCAGCTACCTCGACAGCAGCAGCAGCCACAACAACTACAGCAGGAACTACAAATCCATTGTCAACATTTATGTTGGGCTCCAGCAGCAGTAATCTTGCAGCCACATCTTCCACAGCAGCAGCAACAACAATAACAACGGCAACAACTTCAGCAGCTTCAGCTGCTCCAGCAGCGGGAAACAAAATGTTTGGTTTAGGTAATTTCGGAAGCAATAACACAAGCAGCACCAGCAGCAGCAGTGGCAACACCCTACAGCCTGCTGCACCTATATTCAGTTTCGGCAGCAACAGCTTGGCGACAGCAACAACAACAACTGCAGCTGCTACATCGACGCCAGCACCTTCTCTTGTCTTTGGCCAACCAGTAGCAACAGTTGCCTCGACACCAGCATTTGGATTTGGCAGCCAAACATCTGTGGCATCAACAGCTTCAATAGCAAGCACATTCACCAGCACCACCACCACCAGTAGCAGCAATTTCTTCTTTGGTAGCCAAGGAGCAGCAGCAGCAGGTGCAGCAAAGACTACTGCTGCTCCACTGGGAAGCGGCAGCAACACGATTAGCACTAACAGCCCGAACTTCTTTGGTGCTGCTGTTGCTGCAGCCAAGAGCAATGTCAACACTTCAAAATCAGAGCCACCAATGTTCAGTTTCGGCAGCAGCGCCAATTCTCCCAAAATGAGCATGGCCAATCTTGGTGGCGGCAGCAGCACAACCACATCAACATTTAGTACGACACCGTTTAGCTTTGGAGCCAAGCCGGCAGCAGCAGTGCAGCCTGCTACATCAGCAGCAGTGCCCGCAACAACATCGGCGCCAACATTGGCCCGCTTTGGTTGGCCGACAGCAACAGCAACATCAACAGCCGGAACAGCAAGTGTGGCTTTCACCAATGTGTTTGCAGCACCAACCTCAGCACCAGCGGCACCAATATTCGGCAGCGGCCTGGGCAACATGACAACAACCACAGCCGTTGTAACACCATTCAGTCGGGCAACAACACAACCCGTTGCTGGTGGAGGAGGTGTGGGTGGTGCTTCTGCCTCCGTGTTCGGCAGTGTGAGCAGTCCCTTTGGTAGCGCTGCTGCAGTGACGCCAGCTGCTCCAGCGCTAGGCAACATCTTCAACAGTAGCGGCAGTAGCAGCACATCGGCAACATCGATCCCTGCTGCTGCTGCGGCAGCAACAAACGCAGCGAAGCCGGCATTTAACTTTGGCTCTGTCGCCGCTCCAGCTGCGGTAAGTTGACACTATCACTCTCTCTCTCTCTTTCTCTGTTCTCACGTTCTTCTCCTCTTCCCTCGTGCAGCAGCCCGCGTCGGGTGTCTTCAACTTTGGCGCAACGCCATCGGCATCGACCAACGCAATTGGAATTTCAAAGCCGGCGTTCAATTTTACCGCATCGGCTGCAGCAGCACCGCAAACGGCTGCGTTTAATTTTACGGGAAATGCAGCAACAGCTACAGCCAGCAGCAGCGAGGTAAGTTGAGAGTGCAGGAAAGAGCATTCAATATAAACAATTTCATCACATATATTATCATCCGCATCAAACGAAAGTTCAAATTGAAAACGGTTTAAAAGGAAACAAACAAATATTATAAAAAAAAAGAAAAAACGCTGCAGTTATTGTTGTTGCTGTTTAGCGGCTCTTTTTGTTATCTACATCTCATCTACATCTACAATATTTGCATGTCCCAAACTTTGATTGTCGTCATCCGTGTGTTTGGTTATCGTTAATCGATAACGCACATTTACTTAATTGATTTAATTTGTATCTCTATTTATGTAATTTTTTTTATTTTATCTCTCTTTCTTTTATTTACAAACTACTACTCTGTTGATTGTTGTTCGGCTCTCTCTATTATGTTGGATATATAAAAAAAAAAAACCGAAACTACGTATACCTATCACATATATACTACACATATGATATATTTATTATATATAATTATTTAATGTATTCCCTACTCCCCTCATGCTCACGTTATTATGCAACCTTGAATCTCTCTATGTATACTCTGTAAACTTGTTGGGCACGGGCACGATATATCTACTTCTACTACTACTACTATTATTACCACTACTACTATAACTACTATCCTATTACTGAAACCACCACAACAAACCAGCCAAAACGAATATTTCAATTTGGCACCACATCGTCATCTCCGTCGTCGCTGTCGACTAATGTCGCTGCCGGTGGCAATGGTGGCGCACCCGGCGCCGGGCCATCCGCAATGCCAGCTGCTGGTCTAATGTTTAATTTTACCGCTACACCACCACCACCACCGCAGCAGCAGCAGCAGCAAATGCAGGTAAAGAACTACTGTGGTGAATAACTTTTGCGATCTATGTACAATATAAAAAAAATAATCGAAGTAACGTTTATCGTAGTTGAGTAGTTAGAATAATTATGATCTTATATATTGGCACTCATTTTGGCTCTTTTTACACTCATTTCAAGTACATTATCTCACCTAGATCACATTCTCGCTGCATGTAGAGTAAGTAGTCTAGTGTAGTTGTAGTGCTTGTCAAACTGCAAATACAAAAAACAAAAAAAAAGGAATGCAAAACTGTAGTATTTGAATTTCTTTATTGGTGTCTCGGTTGCCGCCTAACTCACGCACACACAAATACTTATAAAAAAACACATGTATTTTTATTTGATTTAAAATTATGTAGCTGCATTGCATGCTCTTGCATGCTCAGCCGCCATGTTTGACAAGCACTTTGCAGAACTTGATAAATGCGTAAACCACCTACTACACTAACACTAACAAAAAACAACAACAACAACTACAATCACACATAATCGCATTCCCGCTCTCAGCTCTCACACATACATACATACACGTACACAACACAACAAATGCATCCTGTCACTCTGCGCGTAGATGCAGAGCTTCATTCCATTGCAATATTCATATTCCCATGTAAAACTCTCTCAGCGCTCATTTCACACATATACATACATATACATACATACATAAATAATACCACCCACACCAAAATGCCAATAGTATTGGAGCAGCAATAAATTTTGTGCAAATTGCAAATACGTAAAAGTTTAACGTCGAAAATTGTAAAAAAAAAAAATACTTTAAAACAAAAAAACCAACAATATCTTTTGCAGTCAACGCCAAATGCCGCTCCGTTCCAATTTAACGCCGGTGCGCCTGCGTCTGCTAATATATTCGCGTAAGTAGTGTGAAAACGAACGAGACAGCACAACAAGCTGCATCAAACACACACACACAACAACAGACCAGAGCGAACTGGGAGAGAAAGAGAGAGAGAGAGAGAGAGAGTAGTTTACAGGAACGAAGGAGAGAGAGAATTTTGGTTTAATCTGGCCCCCCTTAAAATCAAATTTAATTGCAAGCAGGCAAACATACACACACACACACACATGTACACACACACAATTTAAACACATTCGCACAACAAAAAAACAGTAACAAATGCATTAAATTACCGTTAACTTTGTGTTTTGCATATGTTTTAATTGTAAGGCACTATTTTTATGTGTGTTTTGTTTTTTAGTTCACAAAATATGAAGCTTTTGTTTTGTTTTACATGCATTTGTGTAACACTACAACTTACACACGAACACACACACACACACACCCACAGAGGCGCCCATACATGCATACATACATATTCATGCATACGTACATGTTTATTGTGCCATTTTGTATACATATGTGTTAAATATATATATATATGTGTGTGTGTGTGTGTGTGTGTCGAACATGCGTGTGTGTGTTATTTTGCAGAGAATTATGGAAGCTGGAAAAGCTTCTCCTGTCTAGCTTGAAACTCTCTCTTTATCCACCTCTCCCTTTCTCCCCAGGTTGACTGTGTTGTGTTTACAGTTAAGAAGAGAACATCAAATTAACTTTTAACCGTCTCCACAGCTTCAATCCGCCAGCGTCGGGCAACAATACGCAAAATGTGCGCCGCAAGATACGCGCACCGATGCGGCGTATGCCGCCGCGGTAGAAATAGAAGTGGCGGCGCAAACGGCGGCCGCTACGTCTTCTGCTGCTGCCGCGAACGCCAATGCCAATGCCGACGCTGACGCCGACGCCAACGCCAACGACGACGTTACGGGACACAACTGGACGATGCCGGAAACGGAAACGTTAACGGATACGGAAACAGGACAGCAATCAGAAGAAGCAGGATCAGGACCACGACCAAGGTCAAGATCCACAACAACAACGGAACCTAACATGGAACTGGTACCAGGACAGGAACAGCAGCTGCAGTCGCTGCCGCAGCGGGAAACGGCGATATTGCAACGACGTAGCTGTCGTCTACAGCAGCGCAAACAGCAATTGGAGAGTGAGCTGCTACTACTGCAGCAGCGCCGACAGCAACAGAAGCAGATGCTCAACAAATATCGTTTTGTGCGCAGCAGTCCTGCAAGCAGCGCTAGCGGCAGTGCCGCTGCCTCTGCCGCAGCAGCAGCAGCAGTAGGAGTCGCGGATTTCCAGCCCAGGGTTGCCAGATCGTTGAAATTCAGCTTGCTGGCCAAACGGCAGACGCGCAAAAACAGAATAATCAACAAGATCAACAGCAAGCACAGCAACAGCAACAACAACAACAACAACAATGAAGAAGTGGAAAGCACCGCAGGATCGCCGCATGTAATGCGCAGTCGCTACAAATTGGTGCGGCGACGCAGCGCAAATGACTGAGAACAACTGAATAAGCTCCTCCTCCATACACAAACGCAAATGGAATGTGCGGCGCACAACGAGCTTTACGACTGGACAACAACATCTACTACTACAACAACAACAATAACTACAGCAACAACAACTACTACTAATAATACTGCTGCAAAGATTGGCGAGGAGTAACCATATAGGAACATCTTTTACAAAAGCTATTTAACATATACATACATATAAATATATATACATAAGTTTTGTTGTGTTTTGCTCATCATCAGGAAGAAGAGACAGAATGAAGAGTGAAGAATGGAGAATGGAAGAAGAGGAGTATAAGAATGAAAATGAGAATGAGATACAACAAGAACTAAAAAGGGAAAATGATGCGCAAGTTTTTAGTTATCATATTTTTCAATACATATAAAATTACTTTTTTTTTTTTTGCTTAAATTAATTTCTTGTAGATTTTTCAAATTATTTAGCGCCACAATTATGATTAAACATAAAAATTTAATATATATAAATAAAACTATATAAAGAATTCTATGGAAATGAATGAAATACTACGATATTGTCATCTATGAAATTGTGCATGCAGGCGCAACATTTGCAACAGCAACAATACCAATATTAATAACAACAGCAACAACAAGAAGATGGAGATGAAGGAGAAGGAGAAATTTGTAAATTTGTTGTAAGAATTTTAAACTTGTTTTATTATTATATTTTGGCGCTTTTGTAAACCTAAATAAATATAATGCATAAAGTATATTTATTAATCTTTAAACGATAATTATGTAATAATTATGTTGTGAAATTGTAAGAAGAAATAGCGCAAAGAACTATACTTAATATATATACAAATACATATATGTGTATATATACATATATATTTATATATTGCCTGGAATCATTTGTTTAGACAATTTTTACGGTTCGAAATGGTTATTTAGGGAAGAGAAAGAGAACGGAGGAATAAACTATGAACGAACATACATAGAGCATAAATGGTTTTTGCTGTTACATCATTTACATATTTCCGTTTGATCCTTTGAATCGAAAGAAATAAAAAAACTACAAAATGCGCCTATAAGAAAATGAAACAACAGCATAAAAATCAACACTATATACACATATAGTTAAGAAAACAACATCAACTACAATTATATACTATGTGCGTGTTTTTTTATATACATACATACATACACAGACGAAGAAAACAAATAACATAAGATACACACAAAAAACAACAAGGAAAACAAACTGAAACTGAAACCCGAAGTCTTAGGTTTAAGTGACTCAAAAAGATGAAGAATCAGGCAGTTGAGAGTTTGAAATCATAATTGTAAATAAGTAAATATAACGGTATGATAAAATTAAAGAATGTGACAAAAATATAAAAAGTGAAGTGATATCTATGCTCTCGCCTTGTCCTGGAACCCCTTAAAGTCATCAAATTCTCATGGGATATGGCATTTTCTTCATGGTTTGGCCTCTAGATTGATTCAGCATCAAAATATTGCGAATCTAAGACTTTCGAAAATTTGGACCTTCTCCATGCTCTGAGTTGGTCATAATATATCTTGTAAGACCCCTTCCTGGATCTTCATAATCGCCATACTCCGTCAAAAATCATTAGATTCTCATGGGAGATGGCAATTTATCATTATTTGGCCCTAGATTGATTCTGCATCAAAATATTCTGAATATAGAGTTTTCAAAAATTTGGGCCTTTTCCATGTTCTGACTTGGCTATGATATCTCTTGTAGGACCCCTTCCTGTATCTTCAAAATCGCCATACTCCGTCAAAAATCATCAGATTCTCATGGGAGATGACATTTTCTTCATGGCTTAGCCTCTAGATTGATTCCTCATCAAAATATTACGAATCTAAGACTTTCAAAAAATTGGGCCTTTTCCATGCTCTGACTTGGTCATTATATCTCTTGTAGGACCCCTTCCTGGATCTTAAAAATCGCCATACTCCGTCAAAAATCATCAGATCCTCATGGGAGATGACATTTTCTTCATGGTTTGGCCTCTAGATTGATTCTGCACTAAAATATTACGAAACTAAGACTTTCGAAAAATTGGGCCTTTTCCATGCTCTGACTTGGCTATGATATCTCATGTAGGATCCCTTTCTGGATCTTCAAAATCGCCATACTCCGTCAAAAATCATCAGATTCTCATGGGAGATGACATTTTCTTCATGGTTTGGCCTCTAGATTGATTCTGCATCAAAATATTACGAATCCAAGACTTTCGAAATATTGGGCCTTTTCCATGCTCTAACTTGGTCATGATATCTCTTGTAAGACCCCTTCCTGGATCTTCAAAATCGCCATACTCCGTCAAAAATCATCAGATTCTCATGGGAGATGACATTTTCTTCATGGTTTGGCCGCTAGATTTATTCTGCATCAAAATTTTATGAATCTAGAACTTTCAAAAATTTTGCATAGTTTTTGGTTTATTCAAGAACTATTTACACATACAACTCTAGATCATATACATAATGTCTATATATAACTTAATTGTCTTCGCCCTCGTAGTCGTCTTCGTTGTCCGGTGCTTGCTGTATATTGCTTTCCACGTCAAAGAAGGCTCGTCTGCTGCGCTTCGCGTCCGTGGCCTGCTGATCCCCATCAAACTTGGCCGCCGTTCGCTTGCGCAGCTCATCCACATCTACTCCCTGATCCTCAACGGTAGCCCACTCCAGCACAATGCGACGGCCATACAAATGGGTAGAAGCGCTCAGAGCCTCAAAAGCGCGTTTCGCTTCCGCCTTGGACATGAAGTCGACGAAACCGAAACCACGATGGGCATCCTCGCCGGGTGTCAGCTTCTTGGGAAGGCGCAAGGAGCGTAACTCACCAAAAGCCCTAAATAAATCAAATCAAAAAATATGATAAATAATGCCAAACGAAGTAGGATTGATTAACTCACTTGAAGATGTCGCGCACTTCACGATACTGTGCCTGGAAGGGAATATTCCGCACCAGAATCTTGGTGCCATTCTGTTTCTTCTGTGTCACCTGTCGACGACGTACACCATCATCTTGAGTCCTGTAAGACAAAAAGGAATATTAGTCTATGTTCTCTTATCTGGAGAGGATTTGCATACTTAAGCACACGATCGCTGCGCTTGAGCTCCACCAGATTGCCATCAATTTTCGTCAACTGCATATCCTTGAGAGCCTGAGCAGCAACAGCAGCCCTCTTGAACTGAATGAAGCCATAGCCCATCGAGGTCTGCCTTTGCGGATTCTGTGGATCTCTACGCTTGGCAATCTCCACGGTGTGCACACTGCCCAGATGCTTGAAATGTTCATAAACTGTCTCCTGCACTGTCCTAAAGTTGAGATTGCGTAGGAAAAGCGTCGTATCCTCTTCAGGCTCATCGTCAACATCCTCCTCTGGCTCAGGTTCTGGCTTGGCCTTCTCCTCTTTAACTTCCGGTTTGGGTTCTGTTTTGGGTATTATCGCCTCACCACTCACCGTTCTTGTGAACGTATCTTCTGGTGCCCATTCCAGATAGAGCGGTAGATTTTTGAACTTACTGAAAGCAAGCTTCTTGAACGCCTGTCGTGCCTCGGAAGGATCACAGTACTCGATTAGTGCCGTGACGCCACTAGGCGGCAGCACAATGCGTGCGATGGGACCGAACTTACTAAAGATCGGTGACAGTTCCTTGACTTCAGTTGCCGCTGGCAGATTCTTGGCCAATATCACAGTCTTCGAACGCTTCTGTGTGGGTTCTTCGAAGGCGCTGAGCCGGACGCCCTCCTCCTCGAGAAACTTCTTCATTTCAATCACAATCTGCGTTTCACCGAGAGCCAAACGTACTGCAGCACTACTGCCACCCCCGCTGGTGTCCAATATGGTCTCCTTGCTGATCTTGAATTGCTTTGCTAGAATATCAGCGACGGCGTTGGCGCCCAGAAAGAGTGAGTTCCACCCAATCGGTTTCTGTGCGTTCTGCTTCAATTTTAATGCCTTCTTTTGCTTAAAGGACATTCCAGCCATTTGGTCCTCATCCGGCTGTGCATCCTCGTTGTTGGCCAGCTCCTTGCCCGGCAACAAGTGTAGCAGACGACCATGGAAATCGCTGCCATCGAGAGCATTGAATGCCTTTACCGCATGCTCAGGCATCATGTACGTGACTGTGCCGAAGCCCTTGATCTGTCTCGTTACCTTATCCACCGGCAAATTGACCTCGACGACCGGACCATACTGCTCGAAGAGCTTCTGCAACTCTTCCTCAGTCGTTGTGTATGCCAGATTGCGAAAGAAGATACGTCCCGAATCGCCGATGTTCTCCTCACTGCGCAAACTATCGTGCTGCTGCTTCCACTTGGCATTGCCAGGCGTGGACGCCTCACCTTGCGAGCTGGCTGCTCCATCGCCTCCATTGCGATTGGCTTTGGTCACCTTGTTCTTTTCGGTAAAGTCCGAGAAGAACACCTGTTTGCCTTTGATGAAACTCTTGTTTTTCAGCATACCCTTGGCCATGTCCTTCTCCGTTTTGAATCCTACATAGCAGAAACCGTGAACTTTGCTAGGCAGACGCACTGAGTGTGGCTTCAGTGGCTTGAAGAACTTGACAACATCCTGACGTTTTGTATTGTACGGAACATTGTGAATCTTAATGGTAAACAGTTCCAGGTTGCTCTTATCGGCTTTCGCTTTGGTTTTCGTCTTTGCGGTAGCCTCTTTTGTCTCGCTTTTGCCGGCCATCAGAGTTTTCATGTACTCCAAATCACTTATGGGTTTCTCCGCGAGCTTTTCATCCTCCTCTTCATCGACTGCTTCCGTCTCCTCTTCTACCTCGTCATCGCCTTCACCTGCCTCAACACCGCTATCATCACGTGCCGTCGCCGGTGCTTCTGCCTCATCGTCTGACCCGGCTTTCTCCTCTATATTAAGGCCTGCATCGTTGGCCCAGAGCGAACGCGTCTTGTCATGTGCTTGCAAAAACTCTTGGAATGCTGGATCATCCTTGTGTTTCCCCAGAATTTCATCGACTTTGTTTTGCTTTTTCTTATCATTCTTTTTATCTTTGGACTTATCTGTTTCCGCCTCTGCTTCTTTCAGTTTGTCCAAATTCTTCTTGCTGTCCTTTGCATATTTACTCCACGATTGTGGCTTCTCCTCGCTACCCAGCGCCGCACATGATTCGACACGCACGCGGCTCGTTTGGATGCAGGTATTGTCGAAGTGCTTGATGGCCGCCTGTGCCTCCGCCTCGCTGCTGTAGCCCACAAAGCAGAATTGCCGGAATTTTCCATCGGGCGTGTACTTTAGCTGGAGATCTGTGATGGTTCCCTTGGTGCCGAAAATATTGCGCAGTTTCTCCTCACTTATCTGCCAAATTTACATGGTTATCTATCAGTGGGGGACAACAACTCACTACTTACCTGCTTGGGCAGTTGTTTAACTATAATTCGCGACATTTTGTGTAATAATTATGGCAGTTTGCTAGTGTATTCAAAAGAAATGCATTTTGTTTACGCTCTGCACGTGTTACAATGCCTGCCAACTTGTTAAAAGATGATATGGTAGCACCATTCGAATTATCGATAAGTTTTTTTTTTGAAACAAACATCTGTTCGCGGACCTTTACCTTGGACATCACTGTACGCATTGTACCAACATCGCTGTACCCAAAATGAAATCGCATAAAATGTAAACAGAAGTATGACCGTACATCTATTTGGTATTTTTGCGTTGTTGAAATTTAGTATAATTTATTTATACCATTTGGATTTTGGGAAATGACCGTTTTGTTATATTTAAAAAAGCTTCGAGTTTTAATTAAATAATGTTTGCCATAAAAAGTTTACAACACAAAACAGTTTAACAATTAACTTTAAATCACTGTCTTTTAGGTTCCCCATGTATTTCTTGCTTGATAGGCGTATCCCGTACGGAACGGGTTCAAAAGAGGACTGCAAAATAGCGGTAAATAGCCGAAAGTGCCGATTTTTTTTCATGTCGCGTTGTTTTCTCTGTTTCAAATTAAATTTACCGCTTTCAGACATGTTTGTGCGGTCAAAGAGTTACGAACTGGATGCCAATACGAGTGCAACACTCTCTGTGCCCGACTCCGATGTGGAAAGCAATAGCGGTGGTCTCGATCTCACATCGAAGAAGAAAAATGCCCGACAGCGAGCGGCCATTCCTACAATCTGCAAATGTTTTATGAGCAACTACCGCGACTATTGCCAGCAGACATCGGTGCACGGGGTACAATATTTGGGCGAACAGAGGCGACCCATGAAGGAGCGTGTCTTCTGGCTGTGCGTATTTGTGGTGTCCATCTACTGTTGCGCAAAGCTCATCTACAGCGCCTACACCAAGTGGGACGAGACGCCGGTGATCGTCAGCTTTGCCGAGCGATCGACACCGGTATGGAGCATACCATTTCCGGCGGTTACCATTTGCTCGGAGACGAAACGTGTGCTAAAGGCAAGCGACAAGAATTCCTATGCAGAACTATATAAACAGTTTGCACACGACAGCTTAAAAACGACACGGATATTTAAGCCGCATAATGTGAGTAATCGGGAAATGGAGGAGTTTCGAACGTTGTTGCACGTCTGCAATACGCAGATCATTGAGCCTGGTATGCCACTCATACCGGGTGATCCGCTGGACTATTCGGAGGTGCTGCAGCGCATGCTGCCGCCATTCGACCGATACTTTTTTTACTGCCGCTGGCTTAGCCGCTTCAACGAGTGTGACAAATACTTCCGTAAAACCCTGACGGAGGAGGGCATTTGCTACACATTCAATGGACTTCATCCGATGGATATTTATCGCGAGGACACGTATCAGTATCAGCATAGCAGAATGGATAACTCATCGCACTCTAGCTGGAGCCTAGAGACGGGCTACGATGCCGCCAGCGATGTGGAAACGTATCCGGCACGTGTTCTCAGCGCAGGTGCACGGTCGGGTATTTTCATGGCATTGCAGAGCTTCAAGCAGGAGGTTGACTATGCCTGTCGTGGCCCTGTGCAGGGATTCAAGGTACTTCTCCACGCCCCGGATGATGTGCCGCAGGTGTCCAAGCAATTTGTTCGCATTCCAATGGGCCGCGAGGTGCTTATTGCCGTCAAGCCGAACATGATAACCACATCTGTCGGGATTGCCGAGTACCATCCATTGCGGCGACGCTGCTTCCTCAGCGACGAGCGTCTTTTGCGCTTTTTCAAGGTCTACTCCGAGTCCAACTGCCAGCTGGAGTGTCTTGCCAACTTTACGCTGGCAAAATGCGGTTGCGTCAAGTTTTCCATGCCACGAAGCCTCGACATGCCCGTTTGCGGCGAGGAGAAGATCTATTGCTACGATCGTGCGGAGCGGGAGCTGCTGGTGCGGGAATTCCAACGCGTTCGCAGTCTTAATGTTGCTGGAGAGACGCCGCAGGGCGGTGAATCTGCCTGCAATTGCATGCCCGCCTGTACCTCGCTTATTTACAACACGGAAATCTCGCAAGCTAACTTCGATTTGGATGAGATGCTAGCCGCCGAGGGAGATACGGAGTTTATGAGCGAATATCCCGGTTCCCAGATGTCCAGGCTGTCGATTTACTTCAAGCAGAGCCAATTCATAACCTCGAAACGCTCGGAGATGTATGGCGTCACCGATTTCTTGGCCAATTGTGGTGGCATCTTTGGTCTCTTCATGGGTCTCTCCATACTCAGCCTTGTGGAGATCATATATCACTTTACCTTGCGCTTCGGGGTTAACCTAAAGCATCAGTTCAAAGGGGATCTGTAAATGTTTTATTTAAGCAGCACAAATTGTGCAACTTATTTATTTATTAACTAATTAGTATTGTATTAGTATTATCATTAAGTGTTAAAATTGTATCTTTGTTTACTTTTGTGCTAATATCTGTTAAGTTTTGATTTCTGTTTTAATTTAAAATTCATTATTATGAAACATGTGATAAATGTGCAGTGATAGTGATAGTGTAACATGTTAAAGGAATACCAAATATATTCAGTGGAAACCAGGCAAACATATTGCCTGGAACTATTTCGATGCGAGGCGGTGTAATATCACCACGTCTCACACGAAATAGTACCAGGCAGCCACAAATAGCAACAATTGAACAAAGGCGAGCGGAAAGCAGCAGCAAGTCTGACGATCTTACACCATGTGCGCATCCAAAAAAGTACCAGGCACCCAGAAATCAGCAGTAGGTAGCTGCGCAAGTAGGCGAGCACGTGGTGCAGCAGTTTTGTAGGTCCTCCACGTGGGTTTGTTATTGTTTTGATCGCAGCGACCTATGGGAGTTTTTGCGTTCTGATTGGTTGAAGGTCTGCCAATCAGATTTAACTCCCACCACGTGGATCCTCTTAAAATTACCATGCACCACGTGCTCGCACCTAATACAGCAACCTGCTGCTCGCTTCTGTTCGCCTGGTACTTTAGGTTGTCAGATGAGCATTTTGCTTGACTTGGACGATGCATGCAACCCGATCCCCACGTGGTAATCCCATCTCTGACGGTCTTTTACCATGTGCGCATCCAAAAAAGAACCAGGCACCCAGAAATCAGCAGTAGGTAGCTGCACAAGTCGGTGAACACGTGGTGCAGCAGTTTTGTGGGACCTCCACGTGGGTTTGTTATTGTTTTGATCGCAGCGACCAATGTGTGATTCTGCGCTCTGATTGGTTTAAGGTCTGCCAATCAGATTAAACTCCCACCACGTGGATCCTCTTAAAATTAACATGCACCACGTGCTCGCTCCTAATACAGCAACCTGCTGCTTGCTTCTGTTCGCCTGGTACTTTTCGCTGCCAGCCAAACAAATTGGACGACGATCTGCACATGCTGCATGTCTCCTGCTACTGATATCTCCTGCTGCTCTCTGTTGACATGGTTTTAGCTCATCTACTGCTACTGATATCTCCTGCTGCTGCCTGTTTCCAGTGTTTTATTGGCCTGGCTTCTTCAATCTGACTGCTTGCCTGTTGCTATTTCTGGATGCCAGGTGCTATATCGTGTGAGACGAGGTGAAAATACACCGCCTCGCAGCGAAATAGTGCCAGGCAACATGTTTGCACTTACTAACTGGGCTTAATCACGATCACTAATCTCACTAATACTGCAGATTACACTGAACTTGCTGCAAAGAATTCATTGTAAAGATTATGTTGTGGAGCACCTGATCCTGTTGTACGAACTTAATTACATACGAACATATTACAACCCCCACACAGAGAAAGCCAGAACCGAACATGAATATAACTTAGCTTGTAATTTATGTCATGTATTTAGAAACAAATGAACTTCGTTTGTCACAATGAGACAGTCGTCTAATACTCAAAAAAATCGATTTTATTCCTATAATTTTTGAAATCAGTTAATTAGAATTTGATCGCTTGGGTAACAGTTCATTTGATAAACAGTTTCATTGACTTGCACCCAAGTGAATTTGATTTGTTTATTACTATATTTTAATGTATGGTTTATAGCACCGCATCAGGTTTATAGATTTGTAAGTATGTATGTAATTTATGGTTGCCCGATTCATGTTACATTAAGTTTTTTTTTTGTTTTTGTTTTTTTTTTGCATTCTGCTCTTGTTGCCATTGTTGTGTTCTTAAGCGTTTTTGTGTACATGTTATATTAAGTAGCTCAACATTTGGGTGTGGTTATCCGTATATGTATAGTATATGCTTGTGTTATCGTGTACGTGTGTGTCTATGTGCATATGTTATATGTTATATATGTTTGTATATCTATATATTTACATTTTTGCATACTGTAATCGAAGATCAACTCAATTGCAATTAGCGTATTTAGTAACTAAACCGCTGCTCTGAAACACAAACATTACATACACAACAAATAATAATAGTTTACAATTAGAAAATAATAATGTACAAAACAGAAGGACAAAAAAAAGGTGGGTGTAGGTAAACACCATTAGCATGATCGATAACCTTCAGGTACTGACATAGGTTGACAATTACTTATCGTCAATTTCTCTTACAAGTTTATTTTCGTTTTTCAATATCCAATTTCTTATCAAGCTACAAACATATACCTACAAGTTATCGAGTCATAAAAATACCCCAATAGACGCAACTAAACGAATATTACAAATGGATTTACAGATCAATTGTTAAAAATAATAATAAATTTGTTTCTGCGTTGTCTGTCCTCATCCTTATGGCATGCAAAAATCTTTGCCCTTCTGTGAGTGTGTGTGTGTGTGTGTGTGTCTACACGCGTATGCACTGTATTAAATGTAAGATATATATATATATATATGTATATATATAGATATAGTTAAGATATTAGTTGGTAATACGCTAGCGCACGGTTCAGTTGGATTTGCGACTCTATTTGCAGTCATCCGCTTGGAGTATCTCAAAGTCACTATCATCGGATGAATCCAGGGCCGTAACCTGGCGTCGATGTTGCTTTAACGTAGCGCTATCCAACTCGGCAGCAGGATTGCCAGCGCCCCACTGCACCAGGCCAGAAACGAGGCTGGGTATCAGCGCCTGGGCTTGTGCCTTAACGGCCATGGCCAATAGTTTGCTTCCTGCACCTGTGGCATCATCGTTGCTGCTGGGCGGAGCTGTCAATTGGCGCAGGGATGAACCACCAGCATCGACGCTGGTGTGATCGGGAAACTGTAGGCCTTTGGATAGACTTTCCTCCGACGAGGACGAGGTGGTAGACAGCGATGAGTCGCGCTTAAAGTGCCCCTTGCAGAAATCCATTTTTTTGTCGGGTGCCGATGATGTTGTGACATCTGTGGCGATCTGCTGGCTTGGCCCCTTGGCCACGAGTGGCACCAGATCATCATCCTCGTCTGTGGAGTTTTCATCGATTTCGGGTATAACGTCGGGTATTAACAGCTCAGCGGGTATATCATCGCTACCCTCCTCCTCGTCGTCATCCTCATCGGGCGCACCATTAACATCGGGCGGCGAACTGATTATGGCCACATCGCTAGCCCGTTCCAGTACAAACATGTTCGATTCGTTGACATCCGGTAGAAATTCATCATCCGCATCGGCCTCGACATTGGTATAGTTGATCTTCTCCGACCATTGAAAGTCTACAAAGATTGTATGGGTTAGCATGGAAATTCTAACCATATGGTCTATTCCACTTACCTTTGTGTTCGATTTGCAGCAACTTGAAGTTGTATCTGGTCGAGACGAGGGCGGATAGCACCAGCAGTGTCAGCACCAAGGTGGAGCCGGATATCAGATGGCCGAGTATGGCCAAAGAGGCCAGGCAACCGCCACTAACCAGGCAAAACATTCTGGGCGAATCACGACGCCAATCCTCGGCACTTTTTAGCCACGATTCCAATTTAGCACGCAGTTGCGGTGTGAGGACAACGCGAAAGCTGCAGCGCGTCCAGTAGAGCCAATAACTGAGCAGGCCCAAGAAGAGCACACCCAGTGGACGAACACTGCAAAAGAGCAAACAGATCAGAGGATCAGCTTGGTTCACAAAATATCTAAGAATCGAGTATCGAGAAGATTATGAACTGAAGAAGACAACGCGCGAAGAACATCTGATGATCGGATCGCTAATTACCAACTACATCTATTTATGTATGTCTACACATATCTGAGATAACCCAAAACCCCCCAGGTTTGGCCAAAAAAACATGTTCTACCCGTACCAGGAAGCACTTGCTTCCCCACAAATTCGTACATAATCTTTCAAGCAGGTCAAACCTGGTTTCGATTGGCATTTCAGCCAAATTCTTAGCTAAGCTATGTTTAGCTTTGTTGGAATATTAATATAAATATACCCCGTAATCAATTAACAAGAGAAGCTAAAGCGTTTGGGCTTGGTTTATCAAGATATCAATTAAGATTTCTTATTTTTTTCTTTAATTATTATTAAAACAATGATTTCAATTTAAAAATGCATCAACATATATTTCAAATTGAAACTGTGACGTCACCGTCAATATTTTTCGCGGCTCTCTACAAAATGCGCAACTTCCGTATTTTATCGTATACCCTGCGATGTATAGAATATCAAGCGGTAGAACAAGTTCTATAAGTAAAAGCGCTATAAATCAGCCGATCCAATAACTCATGTATTGCGTGCAGACATATGTATGTATTTATATAAACACACACTTACACCTGGATTAGTCAGCTTGTTTATATAGTCAACGTTGCGATTCTACGAAGATTAGATTGTTGAATGTGGGACAAATAGCGAAAGTTGTCATTTCCTTAGTGGCGCAACTTATCAGGGGATAACAATGGCAATAACAATAAATAACAACAAACAAAAGAGTTGATTGGGAATTAGGAACTCTTCTCCAGTACAGGGTATTTTCGAGCACATATGCGCACAATATATGCCATATATATACATACTATATATTTATTGTTGTTCATATGATGTGCGCGGCAGGCACGTCACACACAAATATAAAATGTTTTGTTTGCTTGACTTTTTACGCTGACGACTTGTTTTTGTGCTAAGAACCGACAAATTATCATTATCTCGCCTATTTGCCTTTCACAGCTAAATCGCACTTGGCATATCATCTGATTCTCTTTAGTTTCTATTGCTTACAAAGTAGTGAAACACAACGGGGACAGCGATCGGAAAAAAAAAACATTTAATTGCCAAAACAAAAAGGAAAACTAAATGTTTATTGATTGAAATGCACTTTGTACGAGAGTATATCCTATGTACACATCTGTATTTAATGTAATTAATTACAAAACGACAACAGAACAGATATAGCAAAATGGCTACCCGGCATTTTTTCTAACATTTCAAATCAGTTATCGATATTGTGCAGATCTTTAGGGCAGTTGGGCTTAGAATTCAGATTCTGTTGCAGTTATCGATAGTTTGCCAAGACACACCTGACTTTGGGGGATTTAAGGTTTTGCCCGTTATTTTTTTCTTTGTTGTACATGATATTTTTTGCCAGACAAACAAGTTTTAACTGCATAACAACTGTAATTGTTGTTGCTTTTTGAGTTTGTTGCCTGCTGATAGTTGAATACAATGGTAAACAAACTAATGCGGAAAGTGACAAGTGCATTCATGTGCCCGTTCTACACTTCAGATAAACTCTGTGCATGTACTTAAATATACATAACGTACATACGTTTGTAGTGCACATGCCATGTACGTATGTATGTATATGAATGCATATACATGTATGTATGTACTTTTGCAGTTTTGGCGAGCTTTGTCTGAGGCTGCGTGCGATTCATTTCTACTGCATTTTTCTTTGGTTAATTACGCCACAGCGAGAATTGTGATGGCAAACGCATACACATACATACAAAAATATCTATGTGTGTATGAACACACTAGAATGCCCGACACGGGGAGCATCTGTGAACTGTGTGGGGGGTATGAGACGCATGGAATTGACAATTTTATATGTACATGCACATGTACGTGTATGTACATACATATATAAAAAGCCAACAACAAAAATAACGCAACAGACTGCCCACCACAGAGAAAGAAACATGGAAGGGGTGGGGAAGGGAGAGAAATGGTGCAAGGGAACACGAGCAACCAGCCAAAACGAAGGTGTAAGCACGTACATATTCTCATGCTTGCATATGTGTGTGTGCGCGCTTACACATACTTATTCCTAAAATAAAACATTGCAACTTTTAAAAATTGGCCACACGACGTTTCATCCGTTGCTTTGGTGTGCTCGTGCTCCGCTCTCACTCTCCTCTTCCTCACCACACACACACACACACACCTTCTTTCTCGCTCTCTCTTTTTATTACTCTTTTTTTACACTCAATGCGGTCGCCGGCTATAGAACTTATTTATATTTCGCTTCCTTATGAAATGAGAATGCGTTTGGGGTCTGACCCAAATCGAGGGGCGTCAGCACACTTAAAAGTTTAAATATTTATGTAAATTACATCCATAGATCTTAATGACATTAAATTATATGTATGTATATATATTATGTATGTATATATATTATGTATGTATATATGTATGTATGCATGCATGTACTTACTAGGACATTAACATCACCGTGACAAGTGCAACGGCTGCGCCTAGTATCGTCACCCGCGTGGGACGTGGAATTTGAAACATTATTTCTTTTTGTTGTTGTTGCTGCTGACTCTTGAAGTACTTTTATTGTTGGCTGCTGCTTTTGCGTTGTGGTTTTTTTTTTTGGTTTTTCGAGTTCAGTTCAACTGATTAGTGAATTCTCATAGTTTATTGCAACAGAGTAATCGAAATACTAAACGAATGAGCACAGAATTACCGTTAGGTTGAGTAAGGTTAGTTTTAGATGAATTCAATTTGGGTTGAATTCAATCATCAATCGATGACAATCGAAAATTGAATCGATCGATCGATCAGCTGTTCGCGCATGGGCGCACTTGCACTTTCTCACTAAATGCCAGAGAGCAGAATGTCAGTCAATTTGCACAGCGGCACGAAGCCAACTTGTTTTTCCGGCTGACGACGCCGTTGCCGATGTTGTTGCTGCTGCGGCTGCGGCTGCTGCTGCGTAGAAATGAAATATTGCTGCACGAAAACAAAAAAATGGCAATTTACCAAAAAATAATGCAAAACGAGAAGTCCAAAAATGAATAGCAATCTTGCTGCTGATGTTATTATTATTATTATTATCATTATTATTGTACATTGGGAAGAGACAAAAACAGAAAAGTCCACTTTCTAGGGCAAAAATGCTCTCGGAATTCGTCATCGCACCAGCCATGGACTTAAAATAACAACAATTTGAATTAACAAAAATGAAAACAAGAACAAAGAGACTGAAACTGCGTTGCGGCTGGTGCCAAAGTTTAATGTGTAAATATATACAGACATATACATATATTGGTAACAGACTTTTGCGACTTTATTAAAGGACTTCTGCAAACTACATAGTACATACATCCATAGGTACATCCACACCTACACATACACACATTCACACAAGCACAAACTTGATAAAGCTCTGCTCTGCTCAGCTGAGCCTGACTTTGAATTGGGCTGCGTTGGCGTTGGTTCGACATTGACAGCAACGCCGGCGGCGTGCGGCAGTGAGAGAGAGAGAGAGAGAGAGAGAGAGCAAGACGGGTGGAGCGGACTCGTGAGCTGCCCATCAAAAGCTATGCGAGAACTGAAGTTGTGATTATAACAAAAACAAAACCAACTAACAGAAAAGCGGAAAGAAGCAGAAGAAAACAAAAAACGAAAACGGCAAAGTTGTTTGGCCTTCGATGTCTTTTCAATTGCGTCGCAGAATATACACATATCTATGTACATATACACTTTACTTGTTTGTATGTATGTATGATTTATATATATGTATTAAGGTATGCGTAGAATGTGCGTGCGAGTGTGTTTAACCCATGCACATTCACATGTATTTATGTACATATGTACAACATATGTATTTGTTGTTATTATTTTCTTATTTCTGCACTCATGATATGTACAAAGTAATTAAATACAAATGTACGGATAAAAAAGTGAGCAAAGCAAATAAAAAAGGGAACAGAATAAAAAAAAACGGCCAACGCGAATTGCTGGCAGTCAAGTGACTTGTCACTACTTCCCCCCCACCCTCTTTCACGACCAAGGCAAACATTGCGAAATGAAGAAAAGAACTGTAGAACTACCTTTCCCTTTGAAAACAAACTAAAACGTAGTTACAGCTCGGTACTTCCAACCACACACAAAAGGCAGTTGGTCTGGATAACACGCACACAAGCACACGCGCACATACACACAGATACAAAGGCTACTTATTTTCCGCGCACATGTGAATTTTGTATTCAAAAATATTTGATTTTTTTTTTAAATCGAATTTAAAAAGGCCCAATGAACATACACATGCTTATACATATGTATGTTATGGCTTTTGATTTATCTTTATCTGTAAATTCGCACACATTCACACCCACAGCTAAAATTCGCAATGGAACAGCACGCAACAGCACAAACAAAAACAAAGAATATTGTAAGACGCGACGCGGGCGTGTAGGCAGTTCGTATTAAATTGAAGAGGGAAAGAGCGGTGAGGTCGGTCGTATGTCCTTCTATGTATATCTTCATATCGGTAAGCACACACACAGAGAGCACACAAAATAATGAGAAATTATATACTTTTGATTTATTCTCGCCGCTTGCGCGTCACCAATGAATGAATTGGCATTTGCTCCGTTTCAACACCACACAATAAACAAAAACAACAAAAAACTGATAATAACAACCGAAGCAGCAAACGCGCAACACGATATCAAATGCTATGTTACGAACATGCCCAGCTGTGTTCGCTGATTCTCTATCGAAATTCCGATAACCGCACTTGCTGCACAATCGATTGGCAGCGTCTGTAAATGTAAGCCAAAATTCTTCTTGGGGCGTGAAGCGCGCGCGCATTACGCCAGACCTGTCAACTTGCGACAATGTAAATTGAATTAAAAAAAAAACAAATTATTTGGCAGGCCGGCTCACAAATACAACAACAGAACACCAAGCTGGAAAAGTAGACGCTACAATAGTTTTTAGTTTTATTTTGGTTCGTTCAATGTTATGATTTTCTTTTTTTTATTTAATTTCCATATTTGTTGCTACTGAGGAAATGTGCCAACCGTAACTAATGAAGGCACGCGTATTCCCTTGAAATTGTCATAGCAACAGTCAAAACAAATGGTGAAGTTATTTTTTTAAGTTTTGGTTTCTTTTGGTTTCGACACATTGTCAAAAATCAAAACATACAAAATTCCATGTGCAAACACAAACAAACATATAAAACATAAAAAAAACCACAACCTAGCGATGGACACGGATAACGCAAGGTGCGTCTGCCATTAAATTTTAGTTCCAATAATGATTCTAATTGCGGTTGTTTTCTTTTTCATTTAATGTAGATGGGCAATGGATGCATTGCGTGCCGCCACCGAGGCACAGACAACAGCACCATCAGCGCAGTCCGATAGACAGAGTACCACACCCACTGCCAATTCGAATTCGGACTCACCTCCGACCACGCCGTTCGTGTCCCAGTTTCGCATCGATGGGCAGCCCATTTTGCCGCCACTGGTGAGTAGCAAATGATGTTGTTGTTTAGGTGCGCCACCACTGAAGCGTGTAAACCAAATCCAAGCAGATGACAGAGGAAAAGCGACGCCAGATGCAGGAGCTACGCAAGCAAGCTATCGCGCTGGAAATACGTGGGTATGGTATGGCAAAAGCCATCAGATCGGCGACAAGCTTAGATGACAAAGCGTGGGCGGCCTCCGATACAGACAGCATTAAGACAAGCAAGGTCAGCAAGATCAGCAGCAGTAATAGCTTCGGAAGTCAGACGAGCAACTGCAGTGCATCCAGCCAGGATATAATGATCGAAATCCCGCGTCGAAGTAAACTACAGCAGACGAAGACTTACATCTATGACAGCACACAGCAGCCGCAACTGGCGCAGGAATTGCTGGAGCCACCGCAACGCAGCCGCCCACAAACACTAAGCATTGGTTCAAATCATGTGCTGGTGCCGACGATTTGTGTGAATCCGCCCACACCGCTATGTGAAAAACAGTCTCCTAAGCCGCCACCATGTCCAGATCTATGCCCAACCGTGGAGAGTCTGTGTAACCGGAAACTGTCCGTGGCTCGCCGAAAGCTGAACAACATCACAAACCGTATCATGCTCTTCGAGCAGACCGGCAATAATGACCAATTATGCGAAGAGCCGGTCGAGTTGCTGTGGCAGAACCAGGGGATGTATAAGCCGCTGGTGGACAAACGAATGATACAGCGATCGAGTACGAGTCCCGCATTGCATGCTGGACAAACAAGTGAAGACCAGCAGATGCAACGCTCTCGATCCTTTACACTGGAGCAGCCATCGCAGGCGCTGGTCGAACATATGCAGCGGGTTGCAAATGAAACGTCTACTTCTACGGATACGTCTACACCAATGCCGTCGCTATCACTAAATCGTACACCATCGCTATCGCCAATACCAACGTCATCGCCTCCGCCATTGCCACCACTTCCGGCACAGGCAGTTGTTGAAGCTACTGCCATGACGGGATCGCCACGCTGTCATTTTGCGTTGCCCGTCAGCACATCTTCCACTTCCGTCCAAAGCCTGCAACATCTGCGTCGCGACACCATTGAGTCCAAGGCAAAGCAGGTGCATCGTTCTGCGAGCAACCAAAGTGTCGAGCTGTGCAAGTCTGTGTCCACGACGGGTAGACGAAGCGGTGGCCACACTCCCGGGCGGCTGCAGCAGCAACAGGAGCAGATCAAGGAACTGCTGGAGCGTGCACTGCACGAAACGAAGGATGTGATGGAGGAGCAGAACGTTGAGAAGCGCCGTCAGCTGGCAGTGGCCAAACAGAAGATGCTTAAGGATATCAAGTCAGCGCATAGGGATCGCTTCCAGCAGCTGGTGCAGTATCAACACGAGGAGCAGCGTCGCATGCAGGCCGAGTTCGATCGCCAGCAAAAGCTTCTAATCGAGCAAATCTGTGCGGATATCAATGTCTCGGCATATGCTCATGATCAGATGATTACGGCCGGCGGTGAAGTGATACCCAATGGAAAATCTGAATATACCAGCACCGATGACTTACCCAGTCTTTTGGATGTCTCAGTTGCCAAGTCCGCTGAACTGCAATCGGAGGAGGAGTTGCAGGTCAATGAGTCAGCTGGAAGTACTGCACGCAAACGTCTCTTTGACGATAAAGGGGAACAAGATCGGTTTCATGATGTATCGTTAGAGTCGCTGCCCAGCAGCAGCTCGCCTAGAAATCGTCTGCGGAAATCTGTGGTGCGCAGCCAGACCAAGCCGGCAGCCAACAGGTTGAACAGATCACAAACGTCGGCTAGCAGTAACTCCTCGCCGGTCAGACGAAGTGCAAACAGCAGCAAATTTGCGTCTTCACCAAGTAAATCGAAGCCGAAACCAAATGTCGGCTCGCAGCCACGTCGATCCATCTCACCCAGCCGCCAGATGGTGAGTAACCCAGCGATGGTATACTAACCTACCTAACCAACTGTCTCTCCCTCTTCCTGCTTTATTTTGTCTCTATCGCTCTGGCTGTCTCGCTCTTTCTTTCCCTTTCGGTCACAGCGTTCTGCGACCAAAAAATAACACGAATAAAGAATGAGGAGCGATACTGAAGCCAAGCCTCAAGTGCCTTAGGGCCAAACACAGTTTGGGCCAACTACGTGGGGAACCAATCTCTAACTAACCAATCTTTTAACGCTTTATTCTCGGAGAGAGCAAAAGCTAATTTAATAGTACTAACCCAAGCCAAGCCAAGGCTAACACATTTATGATTCTGCTTGTATCATCATTGATTGACTGATCATCGTCAGGCGTTGCCGGAGGCGATGGATTTGCAGCGACAGCGACGAAATGATGCCGCTACGATATTAACTGCCGCCACACGAGGTTTCCTGGTGCGTCGTCTTTTTCGTACCGAGCAAGTGCAGCGGATTGTGCAGACCATACGCGATACGCTCATATTTGTGCTCAATCTGCATCTGGAGACCTTTGGGAATGGCATGGGGCAGCAGCAACAGCAAGAAGAAGCGGCCAACATTAGACTCAAGGCACGTCTGCTGCAGCAGGTGAGCACTAAATATATATATTTTATCTTTCCGGCAAACCATTCATAATCCTTAATCATGATCTCTCTTTTTCTTTTAGCTGTGCTCGGCCAGCCGCACGTTGCATCTGATCTTCTTTCAAACAAGCATCAAGGAGCGCATGGAAATTATCGCACGAGATCGCAAACGGATTAAAACCAAGATGCTGGCCATGCACGTTAAGCAGCGTTAATAAAGATGCCCAAAACGATGTCCTTCCTCCTCCGGCCGTGCCTAACCGTGTCTAACTACAGCTTACAACACCAATAAAACTATATACACATATCTGTATATTCGTATTTTAGTGTAACTCAATCCGAGTCGGTTATAGCTTTGAAAGTTTTAAATATCGATTCGATTTAGTTACACCATAGTCTCTTCTTGTCTATAGTTTGCTCAGATTCCCAACTCATAGTAAACAATATACTTCCAGTAGAAGCTTGATAAGTACGGTTACAGTACAAGGAGTTCTGCTATAAATAGTCAGTCCAATCATTCGATTAACCACACTTTTTTGACCCAGACAACTTCGCCACATATATATGGTATCGTTTTGCTGAAACTGTATTATATTTTTATCAAGTTTGTTTGTTTTTTTTTTTAACATCAAAAGCTGTTTAATTGTACTCCAGACGGGCAGAACTATAACAACAGAACTAGGAACTGTTTTAAGATTAATAATAAAGACAAGTTTGAAACTGTTAAAAACGATTCTTAATACGTACATACAATTATTCAAAATATACAGTTATAGCTAAGATTAAATGTGTCATGTGACAGAAAAATATTGAAATTTCAAAATAAAGAAACATGTTACTAAATGGCCTTTCAAAATGTGATTTTATTTACCCGCAAATTAGAGATTTAATAGTAGACACATATATTATTATACGTAATGTTCTGTAGAAAATTGTCTGTGGAACGAATCCATAGTTGAAATAGTTTTAACACCTAAATGGCCCGAGAAGTTAAGGGCTTGGAAATATAATTAGAAACAGATGTTCCCTTGCCTAGAGACAGAGCTTATCTATTGGATCAAAGAAACTGAAACTAATTAAAAAGAAAAATTATTTAAATCACATTTGGCATAATACTTTATTTATATATATGTATACCACTGAATCCGTGTAGGGAGCAAGACAGGCAAAGGGATTGGGATGCTAGGGAAGAGGAAGGGTTGATGGGTTGAGGGAGTCGCCTGTTGAGTATTTTCGGCAGTTTGGAGTCGCTTGCACGTTAGTTAGTCTAAAAACTAATTGGCGATTCCCCGCACACATACACACACACGCACACGTGCTCGTTAACATAGTGTACTATATAGCATAGTGTATATATATACATATATAATAATAATCGACATCGGGTTTTGCTGCAAATACAAACAAGACAAGACGAGAGCACAGAAAGCTAAACAAGAATAGATAAGACAGACACTCAAACACACACACGTTCAGATGCATACGCTTAGGTATGCGTGGTATATAGGGCATATACATATACATATAAATATTATATATATTTATATATATATAAGTGTATGTATATATAATTATTGGTATTGGTATAATTACATCATATAACACTAGAAGATGCAGCCTGCCATCAGACACATGAGTCGCACACACAGTACACAGTACAATTCGCATATAATACATGTACACGACGGTGCATATGTGTGTGTAAATATAGTATATATTAAATATAAAATGAATTAATTATTATATGTATTGTAAAAGCATACAAATTCTAAGCCAATGCCGCGCTCCCTCGCAGTTTCTGCCGTACTTCGTTCTTCCTTTCCTCTTCTTGTTATTGGTGTTTTTTTGTTTTTGTTGTTGTTGTTCTTTTTGTGGTGTTTACTGTTGCTGTTGTTGTTGTGGTGTTTTTGTGACCTCGACTTGGAATTGTTTTGAGGCGCTTAAGTGAAGCTACAGCATGAATTAGTCTTTTTCGCTGTCTTATAGAATGTCTTGCTCTGCAAGGATAATTGCTCTGATTTAGAGACCATGTCCTCTAGTTTCTCACCGCGCTCGAGCACAGCTTCGATTGTGTTCTTAAGTATGATCTTCGTTTCATCTAAATCGGTTTGCATTTTCGTCAATGGATCTGCCTCTTTGGGATCCTGATATTTGGCCAGAAACGCTGGCAACAAATCAAAGGAGATAGTTGCATCGGTACCATTGGTCCATTGGGCGGCTGGTACCTTGGCTGCAAAGTCGTCCAGTATCTTTGTGATTAACGTGTGGGCCACACGGTGTGGATACTCATGATCCGCGATAAGGACACCGGACAGATTGTCTGCCCGCACATAGACATGGCACATGTAGGCATCCTGTTTGACCGATTGTCGCATCGCTGGTTGTGTGCGCTCCACAATTGTCTTCGAGGCGAAACTGCAATGAATCCATGGAAAGTTTTACACACATACACACAGTATGAGGGAAGGTAGGGTGCGGAGCGAGGGAGGTGAAAATTGCGCCGTCGCGTTGTACTCACGTCATAAACTCATTGATAGTGCCACGTTGAAAGTACGAAAAGGATTGCAGGTCAGATGCTGACTTAAGAACACGGGCCTCGCTGGGACCCTTGAAGAAGACGCTCAAACTGAATACCCTGACCATATTTGATATCTTTTCTGCGGGTTGCGAAACTTCTGTCTGGAATAGGTTTCACCTGGACTTCGATTAGCGAGCTGAGTTCTTCTTAGTAGAGATTTTTGTTTACGTTGTATAATTATGTACTAGGTGGGCTTAAGTTAAGGTGCACACTTGTTGTTTCAGTTTGTTGTCGTTGTTATCTGTGCCAATATGTTCAATAGTGGAAAATGTATGATTTGTTTAATTCGCTCTTTGCTATGAGTGTGTGACAGCTCGTACCTATCGATATTTATAAATTGGTTTTGTACAAAAATACCGATGTACATATACCGATAATTCTGTTTTGCTCACAATATCGAAATGCACAAATTATTGATATTGTTCATTTTACGAATAATCAACAAATAAAGAGGTTTTTTGGTTAAAAGGGGCAAACTTAAAAGAGATTCTTAATTATTACACAAGCTGTAACATAACGTGATTTCTTAGTAATATACCATATATTCATAAATCATCTTAATGTATTAACACATAAGCAAAAAAAAAACCATCAAGCAAGCCAAGACGTACATATGAAATATTTAAAAAAATAATTCAAATATTTCATAGGATTGCGTTTAATGTGAATATAGTAAGATAAACTCCCTACAATTCAAATCTGTACAATGGCGGTGCATGTGCTTCTTCTTTACACCATGACGTGTCGACAACTAGTCTCTCAAATATCGATAATTATTTTGCTACGATACTTCTTGTACCCAGCTCTCACACAAATACGCACACACACATACGACGAGATTTTATTATTTATTTTTGTTTTCTGCTGGTGGGTCTAACGTTTTGTAGCACCAAAGATATTGTAAGAAAACAACAAAACGAAGTTGAAACAGAATGGACAATAGCAATACGCCGGCTCTGGAAAAATGGGGATTTCCCCTGCAGGAGCTCTATCGCCTTGCTTTCACATTCTACAAACGTAAGGCGCAAGAGATGACAAATTTTCCCTTTGATTACTCTCGGTTTTTATTTGGCTTCATTGGGAACAGATATTAAACATTTATCATTTTTTGCAGAGAACTCAGGCAAAGCTATTCACCTTTCATATGAAGATAACCTTAAGCTGATCGCGTTCAAGCAGCAGGCTTCGCTTGGACCTTTTAATACAAAAGATGCGCCGGCTTTGGGTGTTCTCGACGTTATCGGACGTGATAGACAACAGCACTGGCAGCTGTTGGGGGATATAACGCGGGAGCAGGCTATGGAGGGTTTCATCGATCTACTAGACACAATGTGTAGTGCTTTTCGACCATATATCGAGGCAGTGCGTCAGAATCGCGATGAGACCCTTAAAGCCGAACTGCGTCGCATGGAGCAGGAAAAGGAGGCGCAACAGAAACGGGAACGTGAACATCGGGAAATGCTCGAGGAAGGCTACAAGGAGGAGCTGCAACGACGTCAGCTGCAGGATGCTCTTAATAAGCAAACATATCAGCAGTTTAAGGTAAACTTACGGCAACGACTCGTAATCGATTTTTTAATACCACGTACGTCTGCTGCGCACCCAAGTGGGTAGGTGTGGCCAGCTATAAGAAATCTGATGATGTATCCAATTGGAATTGTACGTCTAGTTAGGATGGTCTTGTCTGATTTTTTCTGGTTCTCTTCGGTATGCTATCCCTGGTTTATAGCAACTAATTGACTTGAAAATGTCTGCAGTTTGGTCAACAAGTTTGACTATAGGGTATTATTCAGTCGAATCCATGCAGACATCCTTTTACCTGTCAATCGCAATCTGTTGGTCTAGACGAGACATGTGCACCTGTTGTTGCCAACTCATTGCGACGCCGACGCCGTAAAATGTCAATAATGAATGGTAATGAGTGGCGAAGGAGGTAGGCGTATGCGGGGGAGGTTGCTAGTCTCTATGCGTGGGTTGTAGGCGAATGAGGTTACGACCCAATTTCCTCGCGCACAAACGGAATGCATTAAAATTCAAGGATACGTGACACCTTTCATTTCTCTCCCACTTCCGATTTCAGTTGTACGCAGAGAAACAGTTCCCTGGCAATCCTGAGCAGCAGGCGGTACTAATCCATCAGCTGCAGAAGGAGCACTACCATCAGTATATGCAACAGTTGCACTTGCAGAGTCAATTGCAAACAAAAGCGGAGGAGGAAAATAAGATGAGCCAAGCACATGGAGAATGTGGCCAGGTGACGCAAGGTGGTGCAAGCAGCAACAATAACGTGAACATGAACGCAAGCAACGAAACCGACAACGTAGACCTTATCAGCGCCATCGGAGGTCTGCAGCTTAATACTGATCTGGAGCAGGAGCAACAGCAGCAAGTCGGATTGTCACACGAGCAACAGGCAGAGGAGGTGTCCGCGGAGACGGGTGTGCAGTCGGAGGCATACGATGAGTATGTGCTGATACGTCCGGCCAAGATGTGGACACGTCCGGACATAAAGCAGTTTAAGACTGAGGTATCCGCCGGCGACGGAGATGGTGTCATTACCATTGGTCATGGGGACACAGTGACGGTGAGCAAATCTCTATGACATCTTTCCAACGACTGCTTCTAATCCTTTGCTTACTGTCTCCTTCTTTCTAGGTGCGCGTACCCACAAATCTAAATGGCAAATGCATTTTCTGGGAGTTCGCCACAGATAACTATGATATCGGTTTCGGCATTTACTTTGAATGGGCCAAGCCCGTCACCAACGAGGTCACTGTGCATGTCACGGACAGCGACGAGGAGGATGACTGTGTCGATGAGGATTATTTATCGACCACAGAGGATTTGGAATCTGGTTCGCTATCGCTCGATCGCAACGCCCTTGCCACACAGAGCGTTGGGGTCGGCACCGGAGCCTTTAAAGCGCCCATTTCCATAATTGTGCCAATCTATCGGCGCGAATGCTACAACGAGGTATATGTTGGCTCTCATTCCTATCCCGGTGAGGGTGTCTATTTGCTGAAATTCGACAATAGCTACAGCATTTGGCGTTCCAAAACGCTTTACTATCGCGTCTACTACGAACGATGAATACATACATACATACATACATGTATATAACCGAAAGCCAAAATAATAGATGAGTTACACGACACGACACTGGATGGACGTGCGTGCGGAGGAGCGAGGAGAGGGCGCATATGTGTGCAATTACGTGCGTGTACGTGGGAAGGGGATTTTTGCGTGTGTTAAAGGGGGCAAATCTGCCCATACGTTAAGTAGAAATTTCACTTTTCCATTTGCAAAATGATTAAATCAATATTATTTATTATATAGTTTCAAAATAAAATTAAATGGATTTTAATATTGTTGTGGGTGTGAAAACTGCTTACAAAAATTTAAAAAAATCCAGTCAGTGCTGCCAGATGTGGCACAGATGTATTGCTCTTGGCGTTGCCAGATGCACATATGTTAGGTATTCATCGTTGTTGTTGTTGTTGTTGTTGATGTTGTTGTTGTTGTTACCTTAAAAAAGCCGGCATATTGTGGGTGTATTATGTACGCAGTTTCAAGTCAGCTGTGGCGCAAATGTCTTTCCCAGCATGTCAACAATCGCTACGCAAATCGTCTGGTGAGCTATGTGCTCGGGATTGAAACATCATGCGATGACACCGGCCTGGCCATAGTCGATACAAACGGCAAAGTGTGCGCCAATGTGCTCGACTCACAGCAACAGTTCCACACGCGGTAAGTAGGAGGAAAATGCAATTCCAATTGGGTATACTCCTCTATAATCCTCCTGTTCCTATCTCTTTCTAGTTACGGTGGCATAATACCACCACGTGCACAAGACTTGCATCGGTTGCGCATTGAGCGTGCTTATGAGCGCTGCCTGGAGGAGGCACAACTTCAGCCGGAACAGCTAGCAGCAATTGCGGTTACCACACGGCCGGGACTGCCGCTAAGCCTGTTAATAGGACTACGATTTGCACGCCATGTAGCGCGAAAGCATCAGAAGCCAATGCTGCCAGTGCATCACATGGAGGCCCATGCCTTGCAAGCGCGCATGGAACACATAGAGGACCTGAGCTATCCCTTCCTCTGCTTGCTCGTTAGTGGTGGACACTGCCAGCTGGCCATAGTGCGCGGACCCGGCCAGCTCACCTTGCTTGGTGAGACCCTGGATGATGCACCGGGCGAGGCATTCGATAAGATCGCTCGCCGGCTGCGCCTGTACGTGTTGCCCGAGTATCGTCTCTGCAGCGGCGGCCAAGCCATCGAACATGCCGCCCGTTCCGCCAGCAATCCCGATGCATATCAGTTCCCCCTTCCGTTGGCCTCGCAGCGCAATTGCAATTTCAGCTTCGCCGGCATCAAGAACAACTCTTTCCGTGCGATACGTGCCAAGGAACGCTCCGAATTTACGCCACCCGATGGGATTATTAGTAACTATGCTGATTTCTGTGCAGGATTATTGCGCGGAGTGAGTCGCCACCTGATGCATCGCACCCAGCGTGCACTCGAATACTGCCTGCGACCGGAGTTAAATCTATTTGGTCAGGCACCGCCCACACTGGTCATCTCGGGTGGCGTAGCCAATAACGATGTTATCTACGCGAACCTTGAGCGTCTGGCCAAGCACTACAATTGTCGTTGCTATCGTCCATCAAAGCGCTACTGCTCGGACAATGGCGTCATGATCGCCTGGCACGGTATCGAGCAGCTGATCCATTCGGGTGACGAAAGCCTGCGTTACGATCTGGATGAGATTGATCTGGCTGGAAGTGCAGGTTTCCAAAGTTCTGCAGAGAAGCAACTTGTCGAAGCCTCCATCAAATGTAAATGGATTAAGCCGCTCTGAAAGCGAGAATTAAATGCATATGTACAAATATTATAGTATCTTGTTTTTAGAGCTTTCGAAGAAGATTAAAAGACTTTTAATTATTTACAAGTTTCAAAAAACCCTTTGCAGGGGTTTTGCAAGAAAAGAATATTTCCCATTGTGTTTTTTATATAATTTTTTTGTTTGTTTTTATTTTTTTTTTCATTTGTTGTTGTTGGTTTTTTATTATAATATCTGAAATCAATAATGTCGAAATCTCTAAGGTCTAAAAAAAAATATGTAAAAATTGATAATGTATATAATATAAAAATATTAAAAAATGCATTAGTTCGTTTTCGTATTTCTTGTTTTTCATTTTTTTCTTCTTGCTTTTCACGCTGAACTACAATACAAATTTTTTTTTTTTGTTTATCATCTTTCTTCTCTGTTGTTTGCTGGTTTTGTTGTTGTTACTTTATGGATTATGCCCTATATATAGTTAAGATTTTTGAAGTGTTTTGCTCTCGTTTTTTTGCAACTTTTACTTAAATATTTCAATACTCTTACTTTTATTACATAATAGAGCGTTACATACATTACGCATACGTATTTTTTTTTCTTTTTTTTCACATTTTGTTTTTCCTTTTTAGTTTTATTGCGAGCGCTTTTTGTGTGTGTGTGTAGAGTGTGTGTTTTCTATTGTTACTGCGCCTTTTGCTTATTAAATTTATTTGTTTGTATAATCCTTTATTAATGTAATTTATTTGTTTTTTTCTTATTTATGCAAAACAGAAAATTGCATATTCCTTTCATTTCGTTCACTTTCTCTCTGTTTATGTGGTTTATCTTTCTGTTATCCTTCCATCTCTTCGCTTAATTTTTGTATATATGTATATATATAAATAATTTGTTTGCTATATTGTTATTATTGTTGTTTTTTTTTTTTTTTTTTTGCATTTGCTTTTCATATTTTGTTTTATAATCTTATACGAAAATTGCGCCAAAACAATACAGAGGAGGTGGGAGGGGCAGAGCCGTGGCGAGGGTCGTAGGGAAAGGCGGGGCGCTTTAGCTGAATTTTGATTTGATTTGATTTTAGATCGAAGCAACAGAATGTATACATTTTACATTATATAGAAATAGATAGATTGTTAGGTAACTATAGATATATAAGAGGGATGACATACGTTTCTGGGAAGGGGTTTGGAGCGACACCTACATTTTCAAAGGAAATTATCCAAATTCCAAGTTACTTATCGAATCTATCAAACACGATGTCCCTTTTTTTTGGGTTAGAAGGGGGTTCTTCGGAAGTTAGACAATTAAATTTAAAAATTTTGGACGATGTGACGAAAGGGAAAGAGTTTTCTATGTATATATACATATTAATACACATATATAACTGAAAATATACATATATAAATATATATATATATATATATATTTGTATGTTTGCTTTAGGGAGGGGTTGGGGATTTGAAGAAAAACAACCAAAAGAACATAGCGAATTAAAGGAATTTGCATCTCTTCTTCTTGGAAGGCTCTGGCGGCTCCAAGGCAGCCAATATTGCCTCATCGAAAACATTTTTCAGTCCCTTTTGTGTTAGGGCCGAACACTCGACATATTTCACGGCCTTCAGCTCCTTAGCGAGTTTCTCGCCCTGCTCCGATGTAATGGGTTTCTGCTTGTTCTTTGCTAATTTCTCCAATGTGCTTGTCTCATCGCGCAAATCGATCTGTGTGCCAACAAGCAGGAACGGGGTCTTCTGGCAATGGTGCGTTATCTCTGGGACCCACTACAAAGGAAATGAGAACATAGAACATAGAATTAGAATCTTGAATTAGCTTGCCATATCATGGAATCTTGCACTTACCTTCTCCTTCACATTCTCAAACGAACTGGGACTGACCACCGAGAAGCAGACAAGGAATACATCCGTTTGCGGATAGGATAGCGGTCGCAGTCTATCGTAATCCTCCTGGCCGGCCGTATCGAATAGTCCAAGTGTATACGGTTCCCCGCCGATCATCACCGTCACCGCATAGTTATCGAATACAGTTGGCACATATTCCGATGGAAATTTGTTCGTTGTGTATGATATCAGTAGGCATGTCTTGCCCACAGCGCCATCGCCGACGACCACACACTTGATTGTTTGCATGCCTGCTGAAAATCTGATGATTCTACAGCATGAAAGAGAAAGAATGACGGAGAACGGAAAGAAAGAATTAAACGATTGATTGAGAGCGTGGCGGTTTCAAGATTAATCAGCGCGTCAAGTAAATGAAAATGTTTCTATCTTTGATTCATTTTTGTGATACCGAATAGATAAACCGGTTTACAATTTAATTGACTTAAAGAAGTACATGGAACAACACCATGGCGGTTAAGGAACGCCTACGGAAATAGCATGAAAATTTTATTTTTATGCCTGGTTCTATGTACATGTCTCTGGGTTTGGGTGTGTGTCAACGTGTTTGCACACAAATGTCTTAATTACTTTCGCAACGAATCGGCCAAGGCGTCATGAAGACCCTTGTCCGGCCAAGTAAGTAACTTCGCTATAGGGTTGATGGGGGGGGGAGTGTGCACACACTGAAAGTGGGTGGTATAAGTGAAGTGAGGTATAAATGGAGTGGTCACACTGAATTCTGTCAAAGTTGGGAGTGTGCTTTGTTATTATCGCAGTTGCATTGCATACACACTTATATACACACACACACTCTCTCTCTCTCTTACACACACACATACACATAACTACAGTAATATCAATGCATATTTCCGAGACGCAAATTGCTATTTACTTGTATATTTTTTTCTGCTTTTTGCACAACTATCGTCTTATCTATGCGTACGAGTTGTATCTGTGGAACTTTGTACACAGAGACCACACACATACACGCGCGCACACACACACACACACACACAGTTTGAGTCGGAGACAGAGGCGACACACACACATAGGCAACCGGGCGGTATCGTCGCCGTCGTCGCTGCCGCCGCGCCGGCTTCCTTTTTTTGTGGAGCATAAGCAGAGAGCCACAGGCGACGTCGACAGCGATGACTCAAACTGTGTGTGTGTGCGTGCAGAATAAAAGAAAAAAAAGCACCACACACATACAAATGCACAGACAAAGTACTTAGATAAGCTCGCAGCGAGCAGTTCTAATATGAAAATATGCAGCCCGCTCCCCACACCTTGCAACACACACACACACACACACCCAGATTCACAGACATGCTTATAAATATGTTCACGTTGATGCGTACGCTCGCGTGTGTGGGTTTTAAACGTAGTTTTGCTGCAGCAAATATGCTAATTTATTTTGACACAAATGCACTTGGGCACAAATATACTCTACACTAACACAAACACACTCACGCACGTACCAATTCGTTCGTGTGTACTATTTGCATCGCTCACATGCATACGCATTCATTTGTGTGCATACAAGTTTATAATTATTAGAAAGCCAAGCGAAATGCACAAATTAAAGTCGAATTTCGAAAATTCGCCAGCAGCAAGAATGAAATTGAACCAATCGTTTTACACATACACGCACACATTTACACACATACACATTAACGTCTATACTGACATGAGAGCAGCAGACAAGCAGCCAAAGCCATAGCCAAAGCAGTCATCGCCGTTAAAATTTTTTCGTCACTTTTCACTACAGAATTTTCTCTTTCTTAGCGGAACAGATGAATTGTTTTATGTGATACATTTCGAGCGTTTTCACCGAAAAACATTTGCAATTTTACTTACAACTGATATTAATTGAAAACGGCAACAAATGTGATATTTTTTGGGCTGGGTTGGGCGTCAATTTGTATAGAAAACTAATATTTTTCTTTTGTGTGTTCGTTCTCTCCAGCAATAGTAATCTGTATGCGTGCGAATGACGAAGCACAGAGTTGCCACTGCGTTTCCAATCGCTATCGCGAGTTTTGTTACGTTTGACGTTTACAAATGGCAACGCCATGTCAAAACGATTAAACTACGCTATGGTTGCCACTAGGCTCAAATGCAATTCTCACACAGATGTCATTAAGAACAAGAACAAGAGAAATATTAGCGACAACAAAGTAGGCAATCAAAAAATTTCTTGTGGCACTTAAAATTGGGCACCTAGGGCATGACATCGAAATGGCTGGATTTTTAAGAACAAGGTAAGTCAATTGTTGGAAACCATCGATGCTGATTGTACTTTCACATATTCCTATTGAACTGCGACTCAATGCAGACATGCCTCAGTAAATAGATAAACATATGTAAATATGTGTGTACATGCATACGCATGTATTCTCTACAGTGACACACAGCTATTTATCTAAGAACGAAATTTCTTGGTCCTAAGTTCATTAAAGAAAAGTAAAGCAAATTTGACTTTTTGAATTAAATTTTCAGAAAGCGCAGCCGTGAAGATGATCTGCCGTGCGAGTCAACGCCACTGTCAAAGCGTATAAACAATCTAAATATAAACTACGATGATGGAAACAGTAGCAGCAGCAGTAGTTGCAGTATTTCAGGTTTAATAAATGATAACAACAACTATCTTATACCAACGATGAATGCCGGTGGTGGGGGAGGACCTGCTGAAGTGATTGGCGGTGGATACGAATATAATCCGGAATTGAATGCGGATCAAAATCCCTACTATTATGAAAAAAACAAAATGTTGTATGACTTGCATGTAGAACGTGTCAAGCGAAACAGTCACTGATAATCGAAGACATGCCACAACAAAAAGGAAAAAGTCTGTATATTTTATAAAGAGCATGTAAATTGTTAAGCTATGATCGATGAGTGATACACCAATTTAACCTATGTAATACAAGATAAAAAAAAAACCAAACAGAAAAAATCTCTAAAAGTTTTAAATAACACACTAAATTACAAGTAGCAGAAAAAGTAAATAGAAACAATGTTTTGCACATTTGTAAACAAAAATTAATAATTGCAATTTGATAGCTAATAGTGCCAACAATTCAAAGAAAATCTCAGATGGAAAAGTAAGCCAATCTATCGTAAATAAGTTGCTCTCTATATTGTGATTAAAGCTTAAACTTTAGTCACAAATGAATGGATATTTATAAATTTACATTCAAATATCTTCTGCTAATGCCTCAACTGTTTGTGTTCTAACTACTTGTAACTATAGATAGTTATATAGTTAAGTGATGCTTAACGTTATTCAACGAATCAGCTGTAATAGTAATAGACAACTAATGTACATTCATAGCTAGAGATATCTGAAATACCATTATACCTGCAAATACGATGTAAGAAATTGCCCGAAAATAGCCCACACAATTACCACAAGCAATATACGACGCATCAGTTAACATTGATATACATACATATGTAGGTGATGTAATATTTTAGAAATTCTAGAATTTAATGTGCACAAGTGCTTAACTGATAAATTTTCTTTATATACACCCAAATACACACACTATATACATAGATATATTTTTCAATAAGATATGTAAATTAAATAATGCATGAAACAATACTGTTAATAAATTATTTTAAGATTTTCAAGAATAACATATTTTTGGTGTTTTGAAAAGTTATTTGAAGTTTCTAACCGATCGCACCACTGTGCGGCCGAGCAATGCAGCGTTGTGTTAGTTTCTCAATTTTGACAGCAACAGCAACAACAAATGCATGTGATATGCTCTTTTGCTGGCTGACTGGCCAGCGCTCTCTCCCTCTCTCATTCTCATTGATACGCATTCACACTGGCAGAGGCAAGAGTCTATCACACACATGGACTCCTACACAGACGCAAAAATATATATCAAAGAGCACACTCATTCTTTGTTGTTGCTATTTATACGCTCGTAGTTTATTTTTGACAACGTAAAATGTTGTAATATATTGTTAAAAACTTAGTTATAAAATACAAATAAGTGCCTCAACTTGTGCCACAGCAGTATTTACACAAATTATAATTGTTATTATTGTTTTTGTTTCGTTGCATTATGTGCGAATGCCAAACCAAATGGAATGGAAAATGTTTTTTGGCGAGTGCAACAAGTAAAAATCAAAACAGCACACAAAGCATATCATAATATTGTATATGCATATACGATCTACGATATATAAGCATAGGTGGAGCGATTATACATCACACATAATTACATATTATAATGAGCCTCTTTGGTTCGAAAAAGAACCGTTCGCTGCCGGTGCGCGTGAGCACCTTCAATTCGGAACTGGTGTTTGAACTGGAGCCGCGCGCCTCTGGCCAAGAGCTGTTCGATCTAGTGTGCCGTACGATCGGTTTACGGGAATCATGGTACTTTGGGCTACAGTATGTGGATACGCGCAACAATGTGTCATGGCTGAAGATGGACAAGAAGGTCAAAGATCAACGGGTCGAGCTGCATGCGAACAATAGCATTTATGTCTTTAGTTTCTATGCGAAATTCTTTCCGGAGAATGTCAGTGAAGAGCTGATACAGGAAATCACGCAGCATTTATTCTTTCTGCAAGTAAAACAGAGCATTCTTTCTATGGACATCTATTGCCGGCCCGAGGCTTCTGTGCTGCTCGCCTCTTATGCGGTTCATGTACAGTACGGACCCTATGACTATGAGAGCTACAAAGATGGCATGCTCGCAGGCGGAGAATTGCTTCCAAAAGGCGTTACCGATCAGTACCAGATGACGCCCGAGATGTGGGAGGAGCGCATCAAGACCTGGTAATGATTAAACTTTCAATATTATCGAACTTCTAGCTAACTTTCGTCTCTTCTTCGCCAGGTATATGGATCATGAGCCTATGACGCGGGACGAGGTCGAAATGGAATACCTGAAAATCGCACAAGATTTGGACATGTACGGGGTCAATTACTTTCCTATTACAGTGAGTGGAATCAGAGCTCTTTGCGCAAGTTTACTCACTGCTTAACGTTATTGCCTATATCTCAACAGAATAAGAACAAAACCAAATTGTGGCTGGGTGTGACCGCTGTGGGATTGAACATCTATGATGAACGCGATAAGCTAACCCCAAAGACAACGTTCCAGTGGAACGAGATACGACACGTTAGTTTCGATGATAAGAAATTCACGATTCGTCTAGTGGACGCCAAGGTGTCTAATTTTATATTTTACTCTCAGGATTTGCATATTAATAAGATGGTAAGACAATTGTAACCCTGAATCTTAGAAGAGTCGAGATATAATAATAAATATGCTTTGCAGATACTTGACCTGTGCAAGGGCAACCATGATCTGTACATGAGACGCCGCAAGCCGGATACCATGGAGATACAGCAGATGAAAGCGCAGGCCAAGGATGAGAAGCAACGACGTCAAATCGAGCGCAAGAAGTTCATCAGGGAAAAAAAGCTACGCGAAAAGGCCGAACATGAACGCTATGAGATGGAGAAGCGATTGGAGCATTTGCAGGACGATATGCGTATGGCTAGTGATGCACTGGTGGGTTATAACAAAAGTATTTTCTAAAGGCCCAGAGCTAATAATACCATTGAATTGCAGCGACGCTCAGAGGAGACCAAGGAGTTGTATTTCGAGAAGAGTCGGGTCAACGAGGAACAAATGCAGTTGACCGAATGCAAGGCAAATCATTTCAAGACGGAAATGGATCGTCTGCGTGAACGGCAAATGAAGGTGGAGCGTGAGAAGCATGATCTTGAAAAGAAGATACGCGATGCGGATTTCTATGTGCGGCAACTGACGGTGGAGAACGATAAGCGTGAAGCGGAAACGGAGAAACTCAAGAAGGAGCTTATCCTGGCCAAGATGGCCGAACGTGAGGCGACCGCTCGTCTACTTAGTTTTCTCAACAGTGGGCGCAAATCCTCTACGGACAGCCTGCTAACTGCCTCAACTGTATCGCATGCAAACCATGTGACCAATGCAACGAGCATTGCGGCAATTAGTACGCCGTCCCTGACGACGAGCAGCTCAACGAATGACATGGAAACAGCCGGCGGTGCCGAGTTGACCACGACGGCATCACATCACTACATTGTTATGGGTGATAACTCCAGTGGGATATCCGATGATTTTGAACCCAAGGAATTTATTCTAACGGACAACGAAATGGAACAGATCACAAACGAAATGGAACGTAGCCATTTGGAGTATTTGCGCAAGTCCAAAAAGCAGGTCCAGAATCAACTGCAGACGCTGCGCAGCGAGATTGCACCGCACAAGATCGAGGAGAATCAAAGCAATCTGGATATACTAAGCGAGGCGCAGATCAAAGCGGGCGAGAATAAATACTCGACGCTTAAGAAACTCAAGTCGGGATCGACGAAGGCGCGTGTTGCATTCTTTGAGGAGCTTTAGATATCTAGAGGAATACTGACCCACCAACTCTACTCGTGCTGCACAACTATCACAATTACTATCTTCCACAATCTATTATTTGATTGAGTACTTCGATTTTAGCTCTTGTCTTTTAACCAGTTCACCTTGTTTCAATGGGTAATACTCATCTAAATTAGATCTGCCTATCCTAAGATTCTATTATTATTGGAAACCTTGATCCGGTTCCTAGCGATAGTACTAGCGATAGTTTTGCAGTTGCATGTTGTAGCTGTTTCTAGACTATTCACTGTATGTAACTATAGGCATATGTATAATTCTGTGAACTTTATCAATAACCATAAGATATGTATTATATTATATGTATTTTTATGGCTTACTTACTTTATTGTTTCAAGACGTGTAGTTAGCTGCCGTTCGATAAATAAACGAGGCACACAAAGTGCCAATGAATTAAAATATGATCTAACATGAGAAAAATGTTGTTTTTTTTCTTTATTCTTCAATCACATGACATAGCTTTCAGGCATTCCTGAAAGTTCCAAGAAATGTTCACCTGCGTCTATCTCGCTCTAAACCACAAACTCAACTGTTGCTATCTTTGTTCTTTTGATAGGAAATCGAGTTCTCTGTATTAAAATAACGAAACCAGCAACTACCTTAAAAATATAATAGATTATTAGGGTATTTCATTTTCGTAATTGTTGTATATTTAATGCGAATATAAACACTTTCAGAAACTAGCAACTTTCGAAAGAATAATGCATACATACATATACATATGTTTATCTAGAGTCTGGTGCTAAGTGTAGTTTATTTGCGAGCATAAATGTGTCATAATTATTATAATTAGGCAGATTTTAGTGCTTGAGAATTTTCGAACGATTTAAAGTACTCTTTTAAACTAGCCAGCTCGAACTAAACTTTGTTAACTTTGTTGATATTACAATCAGATTCTTTTAAGCTCTGAATTAGTAAATGTATTCTCTTCTTATAAAGAATAAATATCTGCTCGATTTACTTCTCTTTTTTTCATTTTTTTTTATTATAGAGATTCTCATGCAGTTCTTAAGTTTTTAACTCATGTGACCATTTTACATTTATTTATTTATTATCTTTTCTCATTTTCGTACAGCAATAAGTAAACGTAAATGTCGTAGTATTATTTATGTATACGCCTATCCAATAATTATTAATTCCTTTTACTCTCGACGGCTTTTCCCCGTGTCGTCTTCTTTTACCGATTTTAATATGTAAAATGTTCTTTTTTATTTTAGATTTTTATTGAGTTCCTTATGAGCTCTACCCCCAATTGAAAAAAAAACACCAAATTCTGCCCGCCCATTACCGCCGACCCCGTCATTAGTTGTAACACATAAAAGAATTTTTGTTTTGTTTTTCTCGTTTTTTTTTTTTTTTTTTTTTGGTACTAAGGAATTTTGAATAGTTACGTCTTTTTGTTTTTTTTTGTTGTAACACCATGGAATATTTGATATATATCATTACATATATAGTATACATTATATATGCACATATGTGTGTGTTTTAGTTTTACTCGTTTCCTCCTATTCATCGTAGTATAGTAGCATAAAATAAAAAGCTCAATTTTTGTAATATTAGCATCCAATGCATCACGCATATCGCAAATTTCTCGATCCACACCAAACGCAAAAAGTCGAAGATTCTATATAGTATATATATTCATATACAATTACACACACGCACACACGTACGCCTTGTGTGGATTTCTCTTTATAATAAAAATATATATGTATATTATTACAAAACTTTTGCTTTAACACAATCATTAGTTACTAAAAAGAAGTGGATATATTTATATACATATATATATGTATATATATAAATATATATGTTCATATTAATATAGACATTTAATAGGAGTACGAAATTTATTTGAAACAAATATGCCGCGTAGATCCTTTTGCTATTGCTCCCCTTCTACATTTGATTACGTTCTCTCTCGCTCTCTGTGTTCTCGTGCCGTGTATGCTGTGTCCCATTCAATTTATTTTTGCTAACTATCGATTTGTATCGATATTATATTATGTGCCAATTGATGTTACTTGGCTTGCTGTGTCTTCCGATTACTTTGAAGCTGCTATGCATGAAATGTATATGTGTGTGACTTTGTATAGGATTTAAGCTGCAGTTGCTCTCCCTCTCGCTGACCCTCTCTTATTGTAAGCGTGTGTGTGTGTGTGTGTGTGCTTAGTTGTGTTATCAGCGTTATATTGTTGACATTGACTGACAAAGGGGGGTGACAGGGGCGTATCAGGTGCACATTACGATACAACAGCTAATATAAATATATATACATATATATATATATATAGAAATATATATATATATACATACATGCATATATATATGAACATACATGCTCATATATATACACGCACACATACATAGATGGATTTGTTTTTGCGTTTGTGTTTTCATTCTTTTCTTTTCTTTAAATCTTTCTTTGCGTTTGGCGTTTACGAGAGGCGTCCGCCTTAACAGTGTTAACTTAGGGACAACTGATTCAGCGACAGCAGGCGCTCCACGGCCGCATTGATGTCTCCAAACGTGGCAATAAGCGCTGAAGGAGAAAAATAAAAGCATTATGTTAAGCGATCAAGCGATCTTCCCCCGCTTCTTCTCCCTGCTTACCCTGCAAATTGGCTTCACGATTGGCAAATCCCATGGAGGCCAGCTGCTCCAGCTGTGATTGATAGCGCACCTCCGGCGGCTGCGTGCTATCCGTGTTGTTGGACATGCCGTTGAGCATGCGCATCATGAAATCATTGAAGAGCTGCGCATTGGGTCCACCCCCAGGCGCCAGCGTAGGCGTTCCCGTGCCCGGTGTTCCGGCTACATTTGGAGCAGACACAGGTGATGTGCTATTGCTGCCGGTGCCATTGTTGGTGCTACCATCGCCGCTTGCAGGATCTGCTGATGCCGCTGCAGTGCCAGTTGATGCATTATTAATCCCCGGCGGTGGCGGTGGTATACCCAGGGTACCAACAAGATTAGGTGCTGCACTTCGCAACTGTTCCATGCCCTGTTGTATTTGCAAAATGGCATTAATTGCCTCCGGATTAGTCAGCATATTCATCACATCTGGATTCTGCATCTGTTGCATAAATTGTGGCATCATTTGGCGTACTTGATCCTGTAACTGTGGATTGTTCGCCAGCAACGGGCTGGTGCCCAAAAGGCGTGACGCCATATCTGGATCCTGTGACATTGATTCCATCATCGAGCGAGTATACGGAGCGTTCAATAGATTCTGCATCAATGCTGGATTATCGGCCATCTGCTGAAGTAAACTCCGCATTGCCGGTGTGTTGAGTACATTGTTTGGTGGCAGATCCCCGCTACGCGCATTTGTTCCTCCCACATTGTTGGATTGGCCGCCAGCGCCGCCCGTACGATTACCAGTGCCGCCACCCCAGGGATTGGGTAGTGGATTACGGTTCTCGGTGCCTTGTTGTGGATTCACTCCAGCAGCGGAGCCGCCACCACCTTCGACAAGACCAGCAAAAGGATTACGTCCAAATGACTCTGTGGCTGCATTCATCATTGGCTCTTGTATATCACGATAGATGCGCTGCAGCGCACTATAGCCACCTGGTACTGATTCCAGATTAGACATGGCCCGATCATGTGATCGCATTAACTCCTGCAACATTGATGGATTCCTTGCCAGCTCCATTGTCTGGCGCAATAAATCTGGATTGTTTAACATGTGCGATATCTCGGGATTGCGTTGCATTAAATCCTGCATTTGGGGATTTGATGTTATCAGTTGACGCATTGTTTCCGGGTTATTCATCATCTGCTGCACTAGAGGATTATCCATTAGGGAGCGCAACATGTCGCCGTTATTTAATAATTCGTTCTGCATACGCGCCTGTAGATCCATAAACGTATTCGAACCAGCACCGAGAGCTTCCATACCCGCGAGGCCACCGAATTGATTTAGACCAAATGGTGTCTGCCGGACATCAGCGGGGGCGCGGGCGGGCGCTTCGTTGGTGCGTGTTGGGGACTTTATTACCAAATGCACTGTCAAATTATCCTTGATGTTGTGCATCTTGAGGGTGTCGGTATCCTTCATGATTTTACCGGCAAAAATCAGCACCAATTGCTCCGGCTCCGCCTCGAACTTTTGTGCCACCAAAATTTTAAACTGTTCGAAAAGAGAAAAACAATAACAAAACAATCAAACTCAAAACAGTGTTGCCCAATCGTCACGCAATTAATGTACACATACACTCATGCACGCGCTTTGCACTTTGCCATCCTTCCGAGAAAATATACATATATACATATGTATGTATATATGCACTGTACCATCCAATTACATGCATGCACAAACGCACACAGTCACCGTAACACACATACATACGTGGTGAACAAGCAGCGCACAAGTGTGCCCACCCCTCGTATAGTGTTAGCCGCAATAATTATGTTTTATTGGACAGCAAGAGGCAGGCACATATACCCTTAACCCGTAATCGTGCACACACACCCGTATTTTGCACTTACATCTTTTATTCCAGAATCTTCGTCGACTTCAACAGTTTTCTTGTCCTTTGGCGTTTTAACTACCACGTTGATGCGTTTACTACCGCCTTCGGCCATTTTAATTGTTTTCCTTTTTAGCGCTAGGTATTTGCTTTTCTTAAAATAATGTAATGTTTCCAAGTGTTTTCTTTTTTGTTTTAATTTTTTATTTGTGATCAGCTTTCGAAATTTATACGTGCTTTCAAACAAAATTATTTTCCATTTGATGAAAACTAATTCGTCACTTTCTCACATACGACACACACACACACACATATATGTCACATACAAAGAAGTGTGACCAAGAGCCAACTAAGTCAAAATATTAAAAAACAATTACGAAATTCAGTGCAGTGTTGCCAGACAGTATTTTTCTTAAGCCAGTGCTGCATATTCAACAAATGAAACATTGATTAAATTGTATGCTAAGTTTTGATTTGCAAGGTGTCGTTTAACAAACCTGACTTTAAATTCTTATTTATAGATTCATGTTTATAAAGAAAGTATACATATAAAATGCCCGCATAAATAAAATTTAAAAATCATATACAGCAGTATTGTCATAAAAAAAGTCATTCTTTAGATGAAAACTGGCCACACTGCTGGGAAATCCAAGCAAACGTAAAACAAAAGGCAACGCACAACGCAAAGTAAACGGTTGAGTTGTAAGACCTTTGCAAACAGTTCGAAAAAAAACGCAATAATAAACAAAAATAGACAAAGATTATTGTGATTATCATAGTTGGATATATTGTTTAAAGTTTGCAAATGTCGCGTTAAAGAAATCTTAATTAGAAACAGTTAGTGTGAAACGCATCAAATCAAAATGCCATAAAATCACTTCTTGGAATTTGGTAACATATATAAACGGTTCCAAGAATTACCAATACCAACAAGTGCCTCGCAGGTATTTTCTGTAGTATTTTCTTTCGAATAGCAAGGTGTGTACTTACTGTACAAGTGTGGCCCTATTAAAACAAAAAAAATAAATACAAATATAAATACAAAATAATAATATAGAAAATATATGTATTTAAAAAAATAACATAATGTATACCCTTTAATTTGTAGGATCACGTACACATATAAAACGATGAGTCTACTGGTTAAGCTGAGCATCTATCTCAATCTTGTCTATCTCAATATTTACCTTGCGCACGGCGATAAAGGAACACCTGGTTGGGTAGTTCCATCCAAGGTCGAGCTACCAATTGGTAGCGATCTGAACATTAGCTGCACCATCGATCCGGCCTTCTTAAAGCAAGCGGATGTTACACAAACTTGTGATGTTTCCGACCTCTACTTCAAGAACACCGAAGTCGGCAGGGAGGAGATCACATATAAGACAGAACCTCATATATTGAGAATCAACGATACTACCATTCTTTTTAGAAGCACTAATCTTACAGAACAAGAAGCCACCTATTTGTGCATGTGCGGTCTCTATGGGATCGATTCAACGCAAGTCTTTGTCGGCACCAAACCCTCAAAAGTTCAGGATTTCAATTGCACCAGCTACGACTGGGATTATATGTTCTGTAATTTTACCGCACCGAAGAATAGCATTATAACAAAGTATAATGTTAGTTTTGAGACACAAAAAAACTCAAGTTATCGCTACTTTTTGTTTTGCAACTTCGATGCGTCACCTGTTGTTAATTGCAACATAACTGGAGAGATGTACAAAAAATTCTCGGAGCACTACTACTTCCGACTTGACGTTGAAAATCCTTTGGGTAAGGACCAACAGTACTTTGAGGTGAACAATGTCGAGCGTATGATTCTTGCTCGGCCCGGCCAGAATTTAAATGTGCTCAATATCACAAAGGATTCGATTTGCATATCCTGGGATATGCCACGACGTAGCAATTTCGTTGGCGGCGTTCTGTGGCAGGTGCATGTCATTCCCGAGAACTATCCTCCCATAACACGGTCCATGTGGCGCAACAGTTCGTCAGCATTGCGCGATACATTGTGCCTCACCGAACTACCCTATGCTGGGTATACCTATGTGCTGGAATTACGCGTGCGCAACAACAAGACCAAATCGCGCTGGAGCAAACCCTTACATTATCCATTCCGTACTGCCTCGGAGCGTCCTGATCGTCCGCCACGTATTACTAACGGCAGCTTCTATATATATTCTTCGGAGTCGCAGCTAACTGTGTACTGGGAGCAGCTAGAGAAGCAGGAACTGAATGGCGACAATTTTACCTATGTCATCAGCGAGTATCGAGTCAACGACACTTATGCGTAAGTACCAGAATACCCTGTAAATTTGAGTGAAAAGACTTGGGAAAATTAATTATTTTAATTTAGTTTTTCAATTTTTTTTTCGAAGTTTTATATTTGTTTTTTTTTCCGGTTGAAATTGCTTTTTTGCTTTTCAATAGAAAACATGAACAAGTTTATTATTCTTTTGATGAATACCCTGTACGACAGGGCAAGTGTGTAGAGTATACCGACTCACGAAATTTTTGAACATTTAAGAAATACATATTTAAGCTGAGCTCAATACGTAGGGTATTTTGTATTCGAATTCTGTCAATTAATTAATTAGTCTAAGCGAGATAAGCTTATCGGGAAGTAGCAATTCAAAGAATTTTGAATGAAAAAATTCATTAACAATGCGAAGATTTATAGGGTATAGGGTATATATATATATCGTATTGTTATCGCAATTATGCTAGACAGTGTAAATGATACAATTGACAATCGCATTGAGTGTCTATTTGTGTCTATAGGTGTGCGTGTCAATATATCTTCGACTTCTGTTCTGCGTAATTTTGATAGCGCAAAAACAAGTCGAAAAGATATGGCAGACAGATAGACGGAACGGACTCCTACTATTTCGTATAAATATGTGAAGATGAAATACATACATACCTACATAAGTTCAATTCGCAAAGTTTTCCAAACACACACACACACACACAATATGAGAGGGATCCAGTCGGAACAGATACCAAGACGTTTCTTGAAAATTGTTTATTTTTAAAAATTCCTTGAATTGCTGTTTGTTGCGCTGGCATTCAATTCGCTTCTACTGCCATCCCACCCCCCTCTCTCTCTCTCTCTCCCTCTCTCTATCCGTCTTCCACACACTCGCTCTCTCTGTTTTAATGAGAATTTCTTTAATAAGAAATGCGCTTTATAAAAGTAATTGAAAGGAAACGTGTATATGTGTGTGTGTGTGTGTATTGAGAGACAGATCAAAATTTGTGGAAATTGCTTAATGTTTCTATGCAGTGGCTTTTGCAGGGAAATATGCAGATACAGTTAATACACGAAAAACTGAACCATGCTCAACAAATATTTAAAATAATTGCATCTTAAGTTTGACTAAAGTTAATTGTCATTTTCGAGATTCTTTATCTGAACGATATACATTCTTTTTGTTTTTCAATATTGTGTACATTTTATCGAATGCCCACTGTAGCAGCACGCTCTCGCTCGCGCTGCTACGTATTATTGCACGCGATTCGGCTTAAAAACGCGGCTTGCTGCAACTTGCCGTGTCGAAAAAAGCAACAAATTGGCGCATGCCGCGTTGCATCGGTGTGTGGGTGTGTGTGTGTGTGTGGGTGTGGATGTGTATATGAATTCCACCGGACGTTTCTTAGTTGGAAAAGCTTTATTCGATAGCATGTGGTGGTTATGTATTATTTTTATGGAAAAAAATATTTCTACTAATGATGGATTTACTTATCTATTTTGGGAATTGATTTTTCTAAGAGTTGCCTTTAGCTGGAAATAATACTTACGTCAATAAATAAAGTTAAGTGGAACTCGTGGTGTTTGAAACACTTGTAGAATCTCTACCTGGACCTTCCAACCAGCAATACTCCGTCAAAAATCATCGGATTCTCATGGGAGATGGCATTTTCTTCATGATTTGGCCCCTATATTGATTCTGATTCAAAATATTATGAATCTAAAACTTTCAAAAATTTTGACCTTCTCCATGCTCTGGCTTGCTCATGATATCTCTTGTAAGACCCTCCTGGATCTTCCAAATCGCCAAACTCCGTCAAAAATCATCGGATTCTCATGGGAGATGACATTTTCTTCATGATTTCGCCAGTAGATTAACTCTGCATCAAAATATTATGAATCTAAAACTTTCAAAAATTTGGACCTTCTTCATGCTCTGACTTGGTCATGATATCTCTTGTAAGACCCCTTCCTAGATCTTCCAAATCGCCATACTCCGTCAAAAATCATCGGATTCTCATGGGAGATGGCATTTTCTTCATGATTTGGCCCCTAGATTAATTCTACATCAAAATATTACGAATCTAAGACTTTCAAAAATTTGGACATTCTTCATGCTCTGACTTAGTTATGATATCTCTTGTAAGACCCCTTCCTGGATCTTCCAAATCGTCATACTCCGTCAAAAATCATCGGATTTTCATGGGAGATGGCATTTTCTTCATGATTTGGCCCCTATATTGATTCTGATTCAAAATATTATGAATCTAAAACTTTCAAAAATTTTGACCTTTTCCATGCTCTGACTTAGTCATGATATCTCTTGTAAGACCCCCTTCCTAGATTTTCCAAATCGCCATACTCCGTCAAAAATCATCGGATTCTCATGGGAAATGACATTTTCTTCATGATTTGGCCCCTAGATTAATTATACATCAAAATATTATGAATCTAGAACTTTCAAAAATTTGGACCTTTTCCATGCTCTGACTTAGTTATGATATCTCTTGTAAGACCCTTTCCTGGATCTTCCAAATCGTCATACTCCGTCAAAAATCATCGGATTTTCATGGGAGATGGCATTTTCTTCATGATTTGGCCCCTATATTGATTCTGATTCAAAATATTATGAATCTAAAACTTTCAAAAATTTGGACCTTCTTCATGCTCTGACTTGGTCATGATATCTCTTGTAAGACCCCTTCCTAGATCTTCCAAATCGCCATACTCCGTCAAAAATCATCGGATTCTCATGGGAGATGACATTTTCTTCATGATTTGGCCCCTAGATTAATTCTACATCAAAATATTACGAATCTAAGACTTTCAAAAATTTGGACATTCTTCATGCTCTGACTTAGTTATGATATCTCTTGTAAGACCCCCTTCCTGGATCTTCCAAATCGTCATACTCCGTCAAAAATCATCGGATTTTCATGGGAGATGGCATTTTCTTCATGATTTGGCCCCTATATTGATTCTGATTCAAAATATTATGAATCTAAAACTTTCAAAAATTTTGACCTTTTCCATGCTCTGACTTAGTTATGATATCTCTTGTAAGACCCCTTCCTAGATTTTCCAAATCGCCATACTCCGTCAAAAATCATCGGATTCTCATGGGAGATGACATTTTCTTCATGATTTGGCCCCTAGATTAATTCTACATCAAAATATTACGAATCTAAGACTTTCAAAAATTTGGACATTCTTCATGCTCTGACTTAGTTATGATATCTCTTGTAAGACCCCTTCCTGGATCTTCCAAATCGTCATACTCCGTCAAAAATCATCGGATTTTCATGGGAGATGGCATTTTCTTCATGATTTGGCCCCTATATTGATTCTGATTCAAAATATTATGAATCTAAAACTTTCAAAAATTTTGACCTTTTCCATGCTCTGACTTAGTTATGATATCTCTTGTAAGACCCCTTCCTAGATTTTCCAAATCGCCATACTCCGTCAAAAATCATCGGATTCTCATGGGAGATGACATTTTCTTCATGATTTGGCCCCTAGATTAATTATACATCAAAATATTATGAATCTAGAACTTTCAAAAATTTGGACCTTTTCCATGCTCTGACTTAGTTATGATATCTCTTGTAAGACCCTTTCCTGGATCTTCCAAATCGTCATACTCCGTCAAAAATCATCGGATTTTCATGGGAGATGGCATTTTCTTCATGATTTGGCCCCTATATTGATTCTGATTCAAAATATTATGAATCTAAAACTTTCAAAAATTTGGACCTTTTCCATGCTCTGACTTAGTTATGATATCTCTTGTAAGACCCCTTCCTGGATCTTCCAAATCGCCATTCTCCGTCAAAAATCATCAGATTCTCATGGGAGATAGCATTTTCTTCATGATTTTGCCAGTAGATTAATTCTGATTCGAAATATTATGAATCTTGAATCTCTTTTCAAAAATTCGTACCTTCCATTCGCTGCATCTGTTTATAATTAGTCTATACGATCGATAAAATACTTATCTTTTAATGCATCTCTTCTCCATTCGCCCACAGGGATAGTTCTAAGGTGAGGGTCGACGCGAACTCGGCCACGATTGAGAACTGGAACCAGAATGCTCGCCATGAACTGTTCATTCGGAGTCGCAACGAGGTGGGAACTTCATTGGAGGCCAGCCACCTGGTAATTCCGTCCATTAGCAACGAAGATTTCCGCCTTCGTGTGCCAAAGAAGATACGTAGCGTTTACCACTCAATCAACTCGAGCTACACGGTTAGCTGGAAAGCACCAGAGAACACTACCGATCTGATCAACTATACCGTTTTCTGGTGCAACTCAAAGCCGGCAGTGCAATCGAAATGCAACGCATCAATCCACTTTGAGCATGTGTCTAGTGATAAGCTGCAATTCACGACGCGTAGCTCGCATCCGATCTCACTCAATATGGCTGTGTCGGCGAACTATGGCGTTCTAAATACTGGAATGCATTGGATGAGCTGCTCCCGCGATGTCTACGATGATCTGGCGAAAATGGAACCCAGCATCGAGAACGTAACAAATTCTTCGTTAACCGTCAAATGGAGCACCGAACGTGTCTGTCCCGCTATACTTAGTGGCTATAATCTTACGTATTGCCAGCGTTCGAATGGTAAACCGGATAATTGTACAACTAAAGTACTGGATTCCAATTCGGTGGATTATGTTATCCAACATCTCGAGCCTTATACATACTATAGCGTCAAGATGTTCATGTACTCCAGTTCGCGTGCCAGTAAATATAGCGATGAGCTGATTAAACGTACTAGTGAAGCGGCTCCATCCCAGCCCCGTCAGCTAGAGTACACAAATGTTACCAGCACAAGAGCTATCATTACGTGGCGTCCGCCGCTCAAGGCAAACGGCGTGGTACGCGCCTATGAGGGCATCTATCGGCATGACAACAAGACTGATTACTTCAACCTGCCCGCCTCCACGGACGAGTTGATCGACAATGACAAGTTGGTTGTCTATGATCTGGGTAATTTGACTGCTTACACACAGTATGAGGTCAGCATACGGGCGAAGACACTGTACAGCTCCGAGCCCAGCAACGTCATTACTTTTCGCACTGCAGTTGGAAGTAAGTGTTACAATCTTGGGGTAATCTCTCGCTACGATAACCTGGGCAAATGATTGTAATCTCTTCTCTTCATTCAATTCCTTTGCAGTTCCCACGCCGCCGATGTTAAACCGGCCGGAAAACATACAGCAGAGCACGAGGCTGGAATGGACGGCACCGCAACGTGCAGCTGGTCGACTGGAGTTCTACGAGATTGCAATAAGCGAACGTGATGCCAACAATACGCTAATATCTCGGCATTTCAGCTACATTGGATCACAGCAGAATCTCACGTGTAAGATGATCACGCCCGTATGTACGCCGCTGCATCGTTTCCACTATCAGGTGCGGGCGGTAAATGCGGAGCGATTGCAGTTGGATGAGGAGGGCCCGTTTGAGGAGGAGGTGCGCTCTTCGCTGTCACAGACACAGCAGTGTGTTGCACAGCTGTTAATGAATGAAAGCGCATGGAGCCAAATTCAGGCATATCAAAATCCAGCGCGTTATCGCCTCCACAAGTCTGACTGGTCGACGCATGAGGTTAGCTGCTCTCCGGAGACTAATCATGCCAGAATTGTGGTGCTCATGACCCAGATGATCATATTAATAATCATATCGGCTGTAACCGTAAACCTGGTCTATCGCAAGTATCGGAAGATGTCTGATATAGATTTGGTTTTGCCTCCAGGGATTATGGAAGAACTAAAGAAACCTATCGAGAATAGATCAATGGGTACGGATAGTACTAGTGGCGGTGGGCTCGGTTTACCAAGCGGTGGCATCATTTGTACCCGCGTCGACACACCGCCGCAATACTTACCGCAATATTCCCCGCAAGATGCGCCGCATGATTTCAACAGCGGCAGCGAGAGCTCCAAGCTTCTGTTGGCCAATAGTTCCAGCAGCGGTAGCGTTTACGACGATCACCTCCACCATCGGCCGCCCATGAGTTACATGACCATGAAATTGTTTGATGATGAAAACCCGACCACGGCGTCTGGCCAGAGTACTGAGTTGCATGACAGTCGCAGCCCCCTTAACAATGCCAATGTAGTGGGAGGTGGTGGTGGTGGTGGTGGTAATAACACTGGTTACATAAAGCCCACACAGATGAAGAACTGGACAGCAGCCAACACTTTAGACAACAGCCCGGCGATGCCATTAAGTGGGTATGTGCCCGTCCAAGTGCTGCAGGCACGCAATACGCCAACAGCAGTGGTAGCCGGATTAGGAGCAATGCCTACGACGACGCCGCATCCACCAACTGCCACACCGATGCACTTGCTCAGCAGCAGCAATTATGTGCAGGCATCTGATCTGCATAAATTGAAGCCGATGCCTCCACCTGCAGCAACGTTTTCGACGCCACCAGCAGCGATGACGGCAAATGTGCCGTTAGCCAATAGTTTTGGCTACACGGCCATGGAGCAGCTACAGCGGAACGGTCTTATGAAACCGGTAGCGCCGCCAACAGCAGCGACAACTCACACAGCACAGACGGCAACAGGTGGACAGCAAAATCAGCAATTGCACAGACTGCCGCCTCAACATATTGGGGGCTATGTAACGCCGCAGGATCTGAATGCCCTTGCCCACAACCGCCATATGATGTAAGGGCAGGGCACGAGAAGTAGACGATTTCTGCCGTCAACACCTCCAGCTGCAGACGGCGGACGAATGCAGGCGCAGCTATTGCCTTCCACACTCGCACACACACACACACATACACATGCATTTCGATCAGCTCACACACATTTCACACACACACACACAAACAATTGTATACTCTTCGTAATTGTATTTGTAATTCGTACCTTTCGATTCACATGGATCGCACTTTTTTTTATTGTAATTTATGTTTGAGCCACTCGAAGTTATTTTATGCTCTAGTATTGTTTATTAATCTATCTATATCTATCTAAACATACATATATCTATGTATATATACAACTTATATATATATACATCAATGTGCTTACATACAAGAAATATGTAATTGTAATCTGTAAACGATGCGAAAAGCTGATTAAGAATTAATGCATTAAATATACATATAATTAATTACTTTTAATAACAACGATCATATTTATTATTATTTTATTAATTTGTCCGCCTCTCCCTGATAAGCCGTAGCTGCTGTTAATGACAACAATTCATACAACTGCCACTTTATACCTGTTGCAGTCACTGCGCTAAAGTTCCCTTTGATTCCATTAATTGGGAATTCCATTAAGCGTTCACTATAATCGTTGACAACTGAATGGCAAATTGCGTAGCAGTTCAAAGTTTACGGTGGCGCTTTCGTCTCGCACTCAAATCGATATCTTAGTATTTAATCGGAAAATATCGATATAGCACAATTTTTAATATTGTGTTTACAATTTGCCGACTTGGCACACGTGCTACCAACAACTACAATTAATGAATAATTATTTTCCTATCAGTCAACAAACACTGGTAATTCCAGAATAAATAATATAATGTATTAATTGCAATATTAATTTCAGCTTACTCATTTTCCAAAGAAGATGGCGCTCGGGGATGCGAAATCGATTAGCAATCGGTGTTTTTGAATGAAGCCGTTAAGATCTTCTGCCTGGTATATTCAGTCAAGTGAGCATGTAATTTAATTTTTTCCACGAAAAGAGATAATTTGTGATTGTTATGAGTTCAATCATCTTTTCTCAGAAAATGTATTGATAAGCAAGTGGGACTTTCCTAGTATACGGACTTTCTTGGACTTTCTTTTTTCTTGGAATATTGAAAATTAACCGAACTCTATTGAAACTGTATATTTTCGCGTCTATTAAGAATTCCCGAATCATAGAACCAAGTGAAGTCACACGTCTGTCCGTACTTATGCCGAAATCAATAAAACGAACACATGAAATGCATATCAAAATTTACAAGTCGTTACAATTTACAATAAATATTTTATAGCCAAACAATGAAGGAGAGAATGAAAGAGAGAGAGAGAAAAGAGAGGTTCACGGTTTATCTGCGATAAAGTTATTTCATACACAAAAGCATATGTATATGTATTGGTATGTACATGCATGTGTTTGTTTCAATAATAATCTCAGCTTATTACGTTATAGAGAAACAAAACAAATACACCCAACGAACGTTCTTCGAATTGATTAGTGCGTTTATTGTGGTATATACATACGTGTTCAGATATAGCGGGGTCGATGCGACATCAACATAAAAAACTGAAGTATTATTATTTTATTATTAATAAAATACAATACATTTGCATCGTAGCTTGTACCGCAGTTATAGATAAATTTTCGAAAGGGCGAAAGGGCTTCGCCAATATCACCTAAATGAGGTGTTGACGGTTATTCCAAAAAAAAGAAAATCTCTTTTCAGTCATGACACTCTGTATACCCTATATACACAACACAAAATAATATTTACATTTCTATATTAAATTCTTTAAAAAAATCTGCAATCCAAGCAATAATAGAAATATGTATGTATTATTACACGTATGCGGGCGTATTCTATATTTAGACTTTTTAGAAATTTGAGAATCATTGAAATCGAATTAAAATATTTTGATTTTAAATGCTACACACATGTATGTTTTTTTTTTTTTTATGGAATTCTACTCACAAGCAATCGGGTCAATCAACAGCTTTAGTAAATTCCTCCCCGTAATGGGTATGCAAATTTGAGGTTGTTGATTTACTATGCATATGTTTACACATATATACAGTGAATAGTTTAAAAATAAAAATGTAATAAAATATATATACATATGTATGTATTTAGAGAAATATATGTTAATGTAGATTATTCACCGGGCATACATACGAGTACATTTGAGGTTTTGTTCCGATTCGATCACCGCAATAATGAAAGTAATAACATTTTGAGCTAAGCTGCCCTTCATATATATAGAGTATTCGTAATCGTACACGAGTAGAACATACAGAGTAATCGCATATATGAAAAGCATGTAGTCCGGGCGACCGCGGCTAGTTTTAAAGCTGCGGTCGCTCGGTGATGTTCGTCGGCCAGCACAAAGAGAGAGAGTCAGTGCCGAATTCGAATTCGAATTCGAATACGAATACGAATACAAATCAAATTTCAAGCCGACGAAATCGAAATTAATAATCATTATACATTGTACATACATATATGTAATAAAAAAAAAAAAAAAAAAAAAAAAAAAAATAAACCGCATATAAAAACAATCACGCGTTCTTATCGGCTAAAATAATGCGAAGGCACTTGGCGCTTTCCCTATACGTGCTGTTCGGTGTTGCCGTCATCGCTATCGCTTCCTCCTCTTCCTCCTCCTCCTCCTCCACCACTACGGCGGACATTGAGAATTGTATTGAAAAAAATATACACCACTTCCATGCTGAACTAAACAGTTCAAGGACATTGCGTCGAAACGGTAACTACACGATCGCCTGTTGGTTGGACCCGGAGTTTGAGGGAATATGCAAATCGCTGGAGCTGCGATTGGAGTACAATAATGATGTGGTCACCGCCACCAAACCAATATCGTCCAATGGCACTGGGATCTATGCGGACTTTACCAATGCGGAGCCAAGGCATTACAATGACAAAACCATCATCTGCTGGTGGGGCGGCAAGACGCCGAGAACGCCGCGTTTTACGATCGGTGAGATACTAAACGTAACGGATTTCGCCTGTCATTATACCCGCTATGGCGAACAGGAGATGTACTGCAGCTTTAGCAGGCCGATAGATGTCTACGATGTGGATGATACAACGCATTATAGTCTGCAGCACGGCAGAACGCAGGTGAATTGCACGAACAAAGTCGCATCGAAGCTGGTTGAATGCATTCTACCTTGGGGCAGCTATAAACGGGATGTCAATGGCACGTTAGACTTTCGCATTGTCATGATCGATCGCATGGGAGCCCAAGAGCAGAACATAACACTTAACCAGTTGGAGATGATGGTTTTGCCACAGCCGGGCATCAATGTGGTACAGAACGAACTGACAACGAATTCAATTTGCCTGGAATGGGAGAATAAAGATATAAGGCTACCGGTAGAATGGAAGGCGCAAATAATGGAGGAGTTAGATGGTAATTTTACGTGGCGCTCCGTAGACACAAGAAGTCAATTGCGCGAGGCATACTGTTTGCAAGGATTACCTCATGCGTATCGTGAATACACGCTTAACGTTAGTCGACGTCTCATAAACGGAACATATTGGAGTCCACAGTTCATCCATAAGTTTACCACGCGACCAAAAAAGCCAAGTCGTCCGCCAAAGCTATGGTCTGGTGGCTATCAGTATACGGATGATGGCCATCAGCTGCTCATCTACTGGCAACAATTGGAACCCCTGGAGTACAACGGGCCGAACTTTACGTATCACATTAATGTGAGCAAAGTCCTCGATCGCACGGAAGTACAGTAAGTAAAAAGTTATCGAAATGAGGATCAGAGCGAGTAGGGTTAGGTTTACTTACCAAAAGTCAACGGAAGCTGTCACATTCTTTTTTGGTATGGGAACCTGTCACTTGTCGTAATGCTTAATCCCTAAGTACTTCGTTTTTCATACAAACATATACATACAGTGGCTCCCAGCTTATTTCAACCAGCGTCTATTCCAAACTTTAATAGAAAAAAATAAAAATAAATAAAAAATTTATCAACACGATTTCAAAATACTATTTAATTACTTCATTTATTTTTAAGTATTTTTTTTAAATATTTTTTTTTTAAAAATTCAACATGAAAATATAACTGTACTTATAACGTTTTTTTTCTTCTAGAAACTTGAACATTCACATTGAGTCAAATTTGGCAATAATTGGAAATTTGGCAACTGAAAGCGAGGAGTATGAGATTCTGGTGTATAGCCAAAATTCTGAGGGACTGTCGGAAAGCAGCAGCCGTATACTAGTCGCCAACCTAAAAAGATCTATAGAGAGAAGACCATTGTACATAACGATCGATAAGGCAAAGGAAATCATTGCATGGAATCCACCGCTTGAGAGGATTGATTTACTAAATTACAGGATTTTCAGCTGCATCTCGAACGCAAGCAATCGCAGCAGATGTCTCGATACGACACAAATTGAGACCGCGACGGTATCGATCGATAGCAAATCCTACAAGAGCCCTAAATTATCGAACGATTCGTATATTTGGGCCGTATCGGCTATTTATATTCAAGGTTCCGGCGATATGGTATGGTATAATAATACTCATGTTGTGGAGGTTACCTCAAATTCCTTGCACGGCATCGAGGGTATTGTGGCGCTGCTGCTACTCGGCATTTTCGCCTACGCATTGTTCCAGAAAGTCAAATATATGTCTGGCATTCGGGTTGAACTACCGCCGGGAGTACTGATACGCTATGATCTCAAGGATAGCGATCAGTGTGAGATGCTATCGATACCTGGTTCTTTTTCACCTACGGTCATTTTAGCCGATAGCATTTCAACGGATTACAGTGATCCTCGATCCGTTAGTTTCTCGACAAGCTCGCCCGGCACAGAGTTTACCTATACAGCGTTACCTGGTACAACATTACCGGATGCAGAACTACCCAGTAGTACACCTCTGCTTCCCATGACAGACCCAAATACGTATGTATTGCTGGGTACCCCCTCAGTTGAGCCACCCGTTTCGGATGGTTACGTTCAAGCCAAAGTTCCCGTTCCACCAATTTCGAACGGTTATGTTAGCATGCAACATATTAAGCCAATGTCAAAATTATCCCATACCCCCTCCGAATATGTTCGCCCAAATATGTAGCAAACCATGGATCACATTAAGGTATTATGAGCTCATAACTTTCTTGACTACCTCAAATATTTCCACTCCATTTTGAAAATGTACTTACTTGTATAGATGTATGTAACAGGAAGTAGGGGGCGTGCCAGACCCAATAGACGAGTCGTACGAAATCTAGAAATACCAAATTTGGCAATCCAACACAGATCAAATTTATTTTTAATTTGTATACCACGCTGAAAGGTATCTCAATGTCTAGATCTAGTCTAGATCTTAGCTTTCTTTATGTGCTTTAATTTATTATATTATTTTTTGAGCAATTTTTTTTTTGTTTTTTACCTGAAGAGATTCGATTGTGCCATAGAAATGTATAATCGTTTGATGTATTAATTTCTCTCAAAATATCCAAAAAAATAATCTCTACCACATCGTGTACTTTATTTACAAATTAATTTCCATCATTTGTTCAGCATTTATTCACATTTGTACAGTAAAGTTAACATCGCATTGCGATTAGGTTAGAGTCGTTAATAACAAAAAAAATAAAACATTAACAATGTAGTTCGTAAATAGTTAAGAAGTAAATGAGAGTTACAAAATTGTAAATTAGGAAGTCGAACAAACATTATGTACCATATATATACTATTCTCGATTCTCTAAAGTGGCGCGAGCGTACTTAGGCTTAAGTGAAGACAACTGCAATCTCGTATCTACTTTGTCGGATATTAATTTAATACAAAACGAAAAAAACCTGGTTGTAAGAACCACCGATATACAAAATAATAAAATATTATATATATATATATGTTTACTATATACACATATTTGTATGTATGAACAATCAGCTAGATATATGTAGCTCAGAGATTGGACGTTTTGTTGTGCGTTTTACCTCCGTGCCACTTGTACGATCCCGTGTACAGGAAGTTATTCTCCTCGCACTTGCGATCAGCCTCCTTGGGTCCCCGCGATCCATAGATATACGGTATAACCGGTGTGTGCTCCCGTTCGATCTTATGCAGGATGGGCGTAAAGATGCGCCACGCCTCGCGCAACTCATCGGATCGCACGAAATGCATTTGAGAGCCGCAGAAAACATCGAGGATAAGTCGCTCATAGGCATCCGGTAGATATGAATCCTTGTAGCGATGCTCGTATGTGAGATCCAGCTCGGTTTCCTCAATATCGAATGTAATGCCCGGGCTCTTGGTCATCATCTTGAAGTATAGTGCCTCTCCAGGCTGGACGCGTATGACCAGCTCGTTACGTTTCGCATTACCCTCGAAAATGTCTCCGGGCACATCCTGATACTGAATCCGAACCTCAGCCTTGCGCTCGTTCAGGGCCTTGCCGCAACGCAGTATGAACGGAACACCCTGCCAACGTTCATTGTTGATCTTAATGACGGCCAAAGCGTACGTGGGTTGCGTCGAACTCTTGTCCACAGTCGGATCATCCAGATAGCCGGTACGCTCCTCTTCGGTAGCACCATCGGGATTACCAACGTATTGGCCGAGCACCATGTCGCTTAGTTGCAACGGTTGAATGCTTTTCAGCACCTTCACCTTCTCATCACGGATATCATCGGGATGACAGGTGCATGGCTTCTCCATGGCCACCAGTGAGAGTATCTGCATCAGATGATTCTGCATGACATCGCGAATAATGCCGAATTCATCGAAATATCCACCACGTCCCTGGGTGCCGAAGGGCTCCTTGAACGTGATCGACACTGAGGCGATATTCTCACGATTCCATGTCGAGCTGAGGATCTTGTTGCCAAAACGTATCGTCATCAGATTCTGCACCATCTCTTTGCCCAGATAATGATCGATGCGGTACAGTTGCTCCTCATCGAATAGGCTAGCCAAATGATCGCTCAGCGCTTGCGATGTAACATCATCCCGTCCGAAGGGTTTCTCCACGATCACACGATTCCAACCGCTAAGCCCCAGAGAGAGAGAGAGAGATAGAGTCAATCGTTGATCACACTTCAAAATCCACATCCACTTACCACTTGGACATGCAGATATTCTTGATGTGCATTGTTACCAGATCGTATACACTGGGTGGCAGTGCCAGATAGAATATGCGGTTCGCCTTATACTTATTCTCCATGGTCTCCAGTTCCTGATTGAGCAGCTCGAAGCCCGTGCGACCATCGTACGGACCAAAGACGTAGCTATTCAGACTCCAGAACTCTTCGTATTTTGCCTTCTCATCGGGCTGGACCTGTGGAAGGAAGGTACAGTCAATCATGAGCTTCGAAATGCGGTATGAGATCCCTACACCTTGGTTTGGCAATACGAACCTTCATGTAGCGATCACAACTGGCTTTTAGTTGCTCCACTGTCATCTTGGAGCGAGCATATCCGCAAATCTTGGTTGGCTTGGGCAGCAGATCATCGCGATAAAGCCACCATAGTGTGGGATAGATCTTCTTTTTGGCTAGATCACCCTATAAATAAGACAGAGAGGCCCATTAGCATTGGCATTCCAACTCCAAGGATTCTCTCCAGGATCATCTTACCGATGCACCAAAGACCACAAACGTATGTGGTATTTTGCCATCAAAGTGGGTGCCTTCACAAATCATTGTGGAGGACTTTAGGGATTTGATTATCAGATCCAGCGTGTCTGAACTGTGCTCTACCGTATTATCTAATAATGATAAATTGAAATAAAAAAAACAAAATTATTGCAAAAACTTATGAAATATCAAATATTCACGATAGTGATAATGATTTGTTTTTTAAACTTATATTAACCTTGAACACAATAAGATACAACCTTGAAATTGAAAAGTGAAGTGACAGGCTTAGAGGTCGAAACGTTATACGCGTACTGGACGTACTGGGGGATCTATCTATCTATCTTAACAAATGCGTGTATACGATGTATGTGTTTACAATGGGAGGCTCGGGAGTAGCGTGTACTGTTCGATGCGGTTCCAAATACGTAATAAAATCGCAGTTCTCATGGCTTGACTTTCAAACGCGTTAACAGCGCGCTGCGACTACATATATCATAGCACCCTAGCTCTAGAACCTACCTATATGATAGATAAGTATATAATATGTATATACACATAGTATATATGTACATACATATATACATACACATATGTGAAAGTAACAACAGGTGCCCTTCGCCCGCCCATCGGTCAGGCGAACGAGAGGGGGCGGGGTATCGGTTTGGTCGCGCGATTTGTTCCGAAATAGGGAAATGCAAAAAAGTAAATAAACAACAAAAAACAACACCTACCATATACATATACACTCAGAGAGTACGTGCTATGAAGACTTGTTTGGCGAGAGACCGAACGAGACTTAAGCCAAGATCGCCCGACATGTAGTATGTATGTATATAGATAGGGCTAGCTAATTTTTGATTGTGAAATAGAAAGTGAAAGAACCGGCTAGTTACATACTCAGCTGTATGTAATATATGATCATGATCATCTCCTGAGTAGACAGTCCCACGCCCCTTGTATTCGAACGCATGACATTCATTGTGAATGAATTGTATGCGAACTGCTCAACATGTGTTTGCTTGCACATTCTCAATGTCATTAACATTGGCTAATTCTCAATGCCAATGTGCGCGGACGGCACTGTAGCATGATGGCGCTCTACCTTGCGTGCGTTGCCTCTCTCGCGCTCGCTCTCTCTCTCACTCTCTCGCTCGCGTCTCTCGCCTTTTCAACTTCAACTTGGAAAGGTTATTTGTTAATGTAATCTTTGGAGTGAAAATGCTGCTAGCAGCAATAGCAACAATAACATCATCGGCAACAGCAACAAGAACAACAGCTCAACGTCGTGGTGTAGATAATTGCAGAGTGAGGTAGAGTGATTGAAATTGCGATAAGCCATTGCTAGTGCTTTGTAGGTGACCCTTAGGTAAAGAACAAACATTTGAAGGGCGCACTCTGGCGGCGCACACCGATCGACAGACACAATGCGTACACGTCGTGTATGGTGTGTACACACTAAGAGCAGGATAAATGCTTTTCTATGCATGATTCATGTAGTGTGGTGAACTTGCTGGCGGCGCGCTGGTGAATGGGGACAGCGATATTCCTGACCCAATTTCGACCACACGATTTGTTTTCTGCTGTTGTTGTTGTTGCAATGTTACCTGCTCTGTTACTGTTCTGTTAATATCAGTAATATTTTAAGCTACTTGTACTTACCAGCGCGATGCATGTTGTGGCTGTTGATGTTGGTTTTGATGTATTTTAATTTAAACGAAAATATTTGTTGATTTTTTAGCGTTTATCTAAAGCTCTACGTCTTTCTCTTTAAACTTGTTTAGCGCTATCTCTTTTGCGCGTTGCTAAATTTGGTTAACGCCAATTAAAGATGGTGTAATTTGTATTAACCAACCAAAAATAATAATAAAAAAAAACAAAATAAATCAACAAGTCTGCAAAAAAGTTACTTGAGCAACGGCGCGCACACACACACACAGGCAGGGAAAGAAAAACGCACAGAGCAGCGTACACGCACGCAAGCGCAACGTAAGTTTTTTCTTTAATAATTGTGTGCTTTTTGTTTTTATACACGATCGGCGGGGTACGGTGGTATGCGTAGAGTTTCGTAGGTTATTTAAGGTCTTGGAGTCGCCGGCGGAGCCCTCGAATATGTACGGTATGGAGCTCAACACGATCACAGCGCGAATGCGCCAGAGTAAACGTACGAAGCGTACATAAAGCAGCGCACACAGCGGGCAGCGTCGCGACCAGCAGCAAATACCAACAACACAAATGCCAGAGACTTGTAACAACAACAACAACAACAATGACAACAACAAAAGAGCGTAAAACCTTTTGATATTTTCAGTTTGAATGCGGCGCGCTGCCGGCTCTCTGTTGTGCATAGCCGCCCGCACACACATACATACGCGAACATACGCGCACATGTGCACACATGTTTACAGTCCGTACTCATGTGTAAGTTGTGTGTGTGCGAGAGCCCAGTCTCATACAAGTGGGGAGCCAGTGTTGCCCCACAAACAAAATTTAATAAAAAATTATAAATACAGTGCCAGATTGCAGTGTCATGGTAGCGATTACATTTACAGCGAGCTGGACTTACGTATGTATGTACTGACACACACACACACACACACAGGCACGCATATGAAGGTATTTATTTACATGGAGCAGTTGCCTAATGCGTACAAGGTGCATTAATTAATCCAAGGGTTCAACAACTTCATCAGTGTCTCTCGCATTGTCTTAGTTTGAATTGTTGCTGGGCTAGTGCGGTCTGCTTGTCCGGCTGACTGCCCGTCCGGCTATATACGAAAGTCATGCAATGGCATATCAGAAACAGAAACAGAAACCAAACGAAACGAAACGATTACCACCAACAGAGGATTTTTAGAGGTCTTTTTCGAAAGCTGGTGATTCACACACACTGAAGGCATGCACATATGTATGTGTGTGTGTGTGTGTGAGTCTGTCAGGAATTTGACTAAATTAAATAAAGAACTGGCCTTATCAGCTGTAGCAGAATAAAGTGAATCTATCCGCGACAGGTGGATGAAGTCACATCAATGAAGCAAACAAACAAATATGCCCAATTCATAGATACATAGTACAAATTCATGTTAAGCTAACTAGCGTTATCTGAACTATCTACTTAAGTGCTAATAAGCCAGGGGATATATATATGTACTATATATACATATGTTTATTTCGACATAGTTGTTTGCATTATATTTACAATCGAACTAGGAATAAACGTTGAGAACAAATTAAAAATTACATAAAATTTTAGCACAATTTGTGATAGGACAACAGTCTGAAGCCGCGTTCATATAATATATGTATGTTTACGTTCATCTTCATCATCATCATCACCATCATCATCATCATATAGTATAGCACATGCAGTAAACACATATTACAATTTTATTGCATTGTTTTTCTTGGTGTTTTTGTTGTAGTTATTTCTGTTCTTGGTTGATTTTTTTTTTTTTTTTGGAAATTCGACTTATTCAATTTGTATTGTTTTTTTCTTTTTTTGTTGTGTTGTGTTCGGTTGTGAGTGCCAATTGATTGACCGTTTCGTATAATATTTACAGTTCTTATTGTTTCGGCAAATCATTTATCGATCATTTCGATACGCGGCAATCGCGTTGATCTTGATACCATCGATTACCACGATCACGTATAGAGCGCAGGTGATGGAGTTTCGCTTGCAGCGAACCGTCGGCTGTCAGTAGAAGAGTACAGAGTGGAGAATTACCCGGTTTCTTCGCTCCTCAAACTCCTGGATCATTTCATCGATATCGTTGTCAATATCATTCGATTTTGCCATCTGTAAATAGGGAAAGTAATAAGTAAGGCTATAATTTTCACCACAGAGGGGCCTCTTACCAAATTGAGCATGTCCGTTATTAAAAATGCACCCATTAGAGCGTCTTCGGCATTATCTACCACGTCAACATTGAGTACGTGCACGGGCCGATTATCTACAGAATCCATAGACTCCATATGCATGACAACCAGATCGTAGACACGCTCCTCCACCGTTATAATAATATCAAATTGTTCTTTGGTTTCCTGAAAACGCTCCGGACACTTTTTGATCCGCCGATTGCGGTCCAGCATGTGGAGTAATCCGTTCTGTGTGTAACTAGGAAGACGGAGCAAGAGTAGCCGCACGATAGAATGGAGAGGGAGAACGATAAGACAATTGATTGGCACATCAAACATCTGCAGTGTTAGAATGTAATCACAAGAGACTGCACTTACAACTCCTTATCTTTGGTCTCCAAGTCGCGGTAGATTTCCTCGTAACTGGTCCCAAATTCGTAAACATTTGGCTTATCAAACGCCAGGCCGGGCAACTTGACCCGTTCGCCGGTCCCGTAGGAGCGCACATTGAATCCCTTTTTTGCTAGAAAATTGTGCGCCTCCATCGAGCGGTTCATGTTCGATGAACAGACCACAGCAACGGACAATTTGCTCGGGTCAGTCATGTCTATTTGGCAGTGTAAAAATTACGTTAAACCAATAAAAAATATGACTTAGAGAGATTCACACAATTGAGTTGTGTGTGTCAATTCGTTCACAATAAGTTCATATGAACGAACCATTCGAAATTAACCAATAAAATGATTTAGTGTTGGAGCGAACAGAACTCTTGAGTGGTTCCGTTCCACGTTTATGAATACTGTTGCATTTTGCGTAGACAGCTGTCTTCATCGCATGTGTCGATAGACTGTTATCGGTGAAAACAGCTGAGTGGATGGTGGCGACATTTACCGACAGAGCAGACCGGCAAATAACTCCACCTAGCGGTGGCGTTTGCTAATCAGCTGATAGGCCAGTGTCACCAAACTCTAGGCTGTGTGACCAGACTTGTTTTTTTTTTTCAAACAAAACAGCTGTTTCAAAGCCGATAGACTTTCATTAACAACGATGTGGTAGTCGGCAGAAAGTGCTGCCAAGCAAATGAGCTTTTGTACTGCCTCTTGCGGTTAGTGTGACCAGACAAGATCTGATAACAAGCGGTTGTTACGTTTTTAATTTGCCAAAAAAACCACCGTTAGCGTGCTAAACTGTTCAAAGTTAATTGTTTGATTAAATGTGTTAATTAACGATATGTGAACTGAGTGCCAAAATTAACGATATCTAGCTGTTAAAGCTTACTTCTCTACGAATGTGTAGCCTGTGCGAGTGTAAGTCGAGTCAGAATGTTGTTATGTGGCAAGTTGCTACAGTTGCCCAGCTAATGCAAAAGAGCGCGCGCTCCCTCCTCCTTCAGCCGGAACTTGTGGAATGCGGCTTAGCAAGTTGCAGCTGTAGTTGTTGTTTTTGTTGTTGTTGGCAGCAGAGAGATACTTGCTCAGTTTGCGGCAGACGCACATACACAGAGACAAATGCAGATGTGCAACATAGACACACCGAGTGCCGCGTCCGATCAGGTTCAGGTTATTTGCTTGTTGCACAGTGGTACCACATATCAAGCATGCAAGGCATCTTTGATACAGGAATGTCTGTATGTGTGTGTTGTATGCGCGCGTGTGTGTGTGTGTGTGTGTGAGTAGGTGTTGTGTTGTTGTACATCGTGCCGCTGCTCTGTTTGTTATTTTAGCGTCGGCGGCCTGCGCTCTCTCTCTCTCTCGCTCTCTTTCTCTGTCGCGTTCCCTTGCTCATACATTATATACGAGCTGCACGTGTGTGTGTGTGTGTGAGTGTGTTCGATGCCTGTTAACTGGTTATGCGAATAGTGGCAGCAGCAGCGGCAGCCCCTGCGGCTAGAACCAACGGCTGATACCGACTGCGACCGCGGCTGCGGCTGCGGCTGCGTGGAGCGTGGACACCAGCAAGCTGACCGCAACGAACGTCGCTGGCACTGATAGTCGTTGTTTGTCACTCGATCTCGCTCATCGTTCACTTGTCGTGCGCTCCGACCTCGGCTCGCGACTCACCACGACTTGCTCCTCGCGCGACTCCATCTTCAATCAATACGCTCTCGCGCACGCTCGCGGGCTCTCTCTCTCTCTCTCTCTCTCTCTCTCTCTCTCTCTCGTTCTCAGGCATTTGTTTTGCTCGGCAACAAGAACAACAACTGGCAGCGATTTTCAATTATCAATCGGACTATTATCGAATATCGTTAATTTATTTAACATGGCTATGCAAATGTCACAGCCGAAGAACGCGAATTGAGCGCGAATCGATAAAAGGAAAAGGTAAACTTGTTTTACAACTTGCCCAAATTGCATGTCGGAAAGTGTTTACACACACAAACACAACGGTGTTATTTTTATTTTTTTTGTTTCTGTGTGCAAAGTAATCAAAAAGACAACACAAGCAGCAAAAGAAAAAGAAAACGAAAAACCAAAGAAAATGCTAAGCTAAGCAAAAGCATAATAAAGTTGAATTACAGCTAAATTACATTTAAGTGTAGTTTCCCGTGAAATATGCCAAGGAACCGTATCAGATGAGGCGGGCAGACAGACAGACCGACACCTGCCTCTCGGAATGTTTCACCCGACTTGCTGACCCCGAATCGCATAGTCAGCGTCTCGTTTCCTCCGTGTTTTTAGCCACTTAATTCTAGCGGGGCAATTTCTATCGCCAAATGAGCGTGCGAATAGGTCTCTATCAGAGCACAGTACAGTGGGCACTCACGTGCACGAAAGCGCCTAAAAAACAGATCTCACTCAAGCGAGAACAAACTTGGTATAACCCTGCGTCTATATCATATCTTAAATTTAGTTTATATCTGTAATGATATACTAAGAGCTTTGCTTGGTTCTTCCATGCTGAGTGCTCACTGTAGTCGCATCTCACAGACCCTTGGTACATACAGACACACATACTCATACGTTTAATCACCTTCCAGAGAAAAAAGCCCATTAAAACGGTGCAGCCAACGATGGGGGGCAAATGCTTCTGTTTGAACCTGCATGAATCTTGACTTTTCTTGAGTTTTTCTTTAAAAAATTATGCTAGTTAAAGATTGATCTAAAGGTTAAAACTAGCAAAATTGTATTTTCTTTCGCGCTTTGGCAAATAACCGACTGAAACTCAAAGCTTTGAGAGATCAGTGTAGGTTCGAAGCGCTTAATCGAATAGTTTGATAAGAATTTAAATTTTATCATACCTTCAGCTTGCTCTATAGATGGGCAAACATTTCCCCTGCAGTTTTGGGTTACAAACCATTGCGGTTCTGGTTCCGGTACGGTATTATTAGCTACTACCTGCCTTTCTACCTCTATTCTTCTCTCTCCCTCTCATTCACCTTGCCCTCGTTTTTCTTTTAAGGCTTTCCCAGTTGTTTTATTACAAATTTATCGTTTCAGTTGCTCAAACTGCGCGTCCAAGGCAATCATTATGTGAACCACCCCAGCGGGAGCAGACTTAGCCAGAAGCAGCAGCAGCAGCAGGTGCCACGTATCGTGCCTCGTCTCCGGAAATGCTGAAACACGCCTCGAATGCAGGCAGTGCCACGGCTGTCGCTCCTGTTACTGGACAGCTGCTGCGCACGGCCAATAACGGCGGCAGCAACACCAACAACAACAACAACAGCAGCAGCGGCAATGGCAGCAGCAACAACAACAACAATGGCAACAATACCAACAGCAGCAGCAACAGCAATTGTAACAGCAACAACAACAACAATAACAATAACACACCCCTAGCGTCGGCGGGCACGATCACCACCACCAACACCACAACCAGCCCTGGACCGGCAGCAGCGTCGGTGTCGGTATCGGTATCAGCAGCAGCAGCAGCAGCGGCGGCAGCGTCAGGCGCATCACCAACCCCAGCAGCAGCTGCTGTCGCTAGCACCGCACGCAACATTCACCTGCGACCGCCGCAGCCACTCAATATATCCGCATTGAATGCGTCCACGTGCAGCAGCAATACGCTGCTTAACGGGCGACTGCTCAACATTGCCACGCCTCCCATGAAACCGCTCACCCCATTGACGCCCAACGGCAATTGCAACAGCAATAGCCTGCATCATCACACCTACACGAATCAGCACATGCTGGCGAGCAGTAGCAGCAGCAGTGCAGCCAATCAGCAGCAACAGCAGCAGCAGCAACAGTTTCACTCCCAGCAGCAACAGTTGCAGTTGCAATTGCAGCCACAACAGCAGCAGCAGCAACTAAATCATCACTTGCTCAGCAATAACAACAACAATAATACAAATAATAATAATAATAATGTGCTTAACTATAGCCAATGCAATAATCTGGCCATGAATGGAATGAATTCCATGCTGCAGACGAGTGTCAAGCCAACCAAGCATGGCCCAGGACCACGCGAGGTGCTCACCAGCCTCGGATTGCTTTGTCTGGGTGAGTTTCTTTGGAGTGTGGTGAATTCGCAATTTGCAACACAGTGGCAACGCCTTACAAATGTCTCTCTCTCTCGCTTTCTCTTGTTGCAGTTTCCTTGTTGTTGGCCCTGCTCTCACTGATCTTCCTGCTAAAGATTTCGCCCAACAGCCGTGAGGATGCACTGACGCGCAGCATTAGCAGCGAGGACTTTATTATTGTATATGATGTCACACTGGCACTGTGTGCCCTCTCGCTCTCACTGAATCTCTGCTGTCTGTTGGTCTGCGCCATTCAATTTCTGTTTGCCGTAAAACTGCTGCGTTCGCCCATGTTCGATGGACGGGATAATAAATATCTGGAGAAATCGAGTGCCAGTCGTACGTGTGCCGTCAGTGGATTCTTCATATCGATACCCGTCTTCCTCACCGGCATCATACTCTACACGTTCAATCATTTCCATTCGACGCCGGCGATCATCACGAGCGTTTTTATTGGTGTCGGCATTGTGTTCTGCGGTGGCGCCATGGTACACAATGTGTTTGTGTGGCAAAAGGAGAAGACCATAAGCTATCGCAGTCCACCGCCATCGTTGCCGCTTACCATGACAACGCCGCTGCCGCCGGTGCAGTTTCTGGGAGTCGGAGCGGGCGGCGGCGGCGGCGGGTATCAGCCAACGCAGCTGAACGGCGGTCCACCGGCAATGTCCCTGCCCTTGTATGCACAACAGAATCATTCAATGCTGTCGCATCATCCCACCTCAGTGACACCGGTATCACCCAATCATTCACATGGTAGCTTCAATCCGTTACTTTGCGCCACCACTGGCGGCACAAGCAACGGAATTGCCAACGCCGTCATTAGTTCGCCATTTCTGGTGCGACCTGCTACAGCAACTCCGCCCACGCCAAAACCCATTTCCATTGTGGCCAATGGAAGTTGCCTGTTGGGACGTGAGGCGAGCGGTTCCGTCAGTCCCGGCATACCGCCCACGCTGGACATGAGTAACATTACGAACATTTCCCTACACGAACTCTCCACACTGGTTTAGGAGAGCTGCGGAGAGAATTAATAGTCCCAGTACACAAACATAAAAAATACAAATACAATATAAGCTTAGCTTAGCTTTTAGTTAGATGTAGACGACATCCACCGTTAAGTGTTTAGCTTCAATGATGTCTTTCTTGCCGCCCTGTTATAAACTGTTGTATATATTTTTGTATAATAATATAAATATATTTATTTTTAATGTTTCAAATTTGCTGCGTTTTAATTGCCTTCGATAACTAACGTTTATCGTTTACTGCTGCTATCGATGTTGTGCGATGTCGTGCGTGATTGGGTAAAACGGATAAGATGGCAACGCTGAGGGCGACAGTTGAGCATTTTGAATGGAAGGATAATTCGATAACTCGAAGAACACATATTTACAAATTAATCGGGCTTAATAAATTTTGTGGCAACCCCAATTTGAAACTTATCTGTTTTTTTTTTTTTTTTTACTTTTTAAACATTTTTATGCATTGGTAACTTTGCCGCCATATGGCAATTTATAGTGCAACTAACAAATAATTTTAAAATGCAACTAACAGAAAAAATAATGTTGTATATGCATAACCAAGGCGTCAGTCCGCATCTATTCCTGTTTCCTAGGCCTGCCACGTTTCTTGGGCGGCACATTGGTTTCATTGGCTGCAAAAAGGGATTCAAATTAATATAAAATATACATAAATTGAAAAATGAAAGATTCGCTTACCGTGGGACACTTCTGGCGTGGGGGATGGTGCTGGGGAAACAGCCGGCTGCGGCTGCTCCTCCACAGTGCTGCGTCGACTGCGCAACACTCGTGTCTTCGGTGAATCCTCTGCAGGCGTATCGCTGGCCACGCTTGTTTTGCGTGTTCGTTTGGTCTTGGTTTGTGCCTTGACGGCTCCAGCAGATGAACCTGCTTCTCGCGGCGGTTCACTGGTGCTGCGCAGTGCACGCTTGGGCGTGTCACTTTCATCGGCTATCGACTGATTGAGCTGGGTGCGAGATCTTGTACGCGGTATCAACGATGATTCGCCAATCTCTTGAATCACTTCCAGTGGCTTGGGCAGAAGACGCGTGCGACGCTTGGGTGTTGACACTGGCACTGTGGACATGGCTGGCATTGAGCCAGCGCGCAGTTCACGCTTCACCAGTTCCGCTTGAGACTCGACGCTGGCCACCGAATCGTCGCTGCGCAAGCGACGTCGTCGTTCACGGCCAGCTTCATCAGAGGAGGGTGCACGCTGACGTCGCGTGGTAACCGGCGAAGGAGTACCCCGTCCCGTAGGCGATGAACTTTGTTTGCGATCGGAGCTGCGTAAGCGGAGTCGCTTCTGTAGGACTGGAGATGTCGATGTAGATGGGGGTGGAGATATTGCCGGTGAGTCTGGTGTACCTTGCGGCGGGACTGGTAACTGGCGTGTACGCAGCAGCCGAACCATCGGATGCTTAGCCGATACCCCAGCTGGTTGTTCCACCACATCCTCCTGGTTCTTTTGCTTTTTCTTTTTTCGTTTCTGCTGCTGCTGCTCCTCCTCTTCATCAATTTCCATCCGCTCGCTTTCTTCTTCAATTTCTTCATCATTCTCCCTGTGCTGCCGCTCTATTTCTTCTTGCTCCTGCTGTTTTTTCTCCTCCTCCTTCCGTTGCTTTTCCTCCTCCTTCCGTTGCTTTTCCTCCTGCTTCCGTTTCTTCTCCTTCTGCCGTTGCTTTTTCTCCTCCTGTCGCTGCTTCTCCTCCTCCTGCCGCAGCTTCTCCTCCTTTTGCAGCCTCTTTTCCTTCTGCCGCTGCTTCTTCTGCTCCTGCCGCTGCTTCTCCTCCTCTTGCCTTTGTTTCTCTTCCTGTTGCAGCCTCTCTTCCTCTTGTCGCTGCTTCTCTTCCTCTTGCCGCTGCTTCTCTTCCTCCTGCCGCTGCTTCTCCTCCTGTTGCAGCCTCTCTTCCTCCTGCCGCTGCTTCTCTTGCTCCTGTCGCTGCTTCTCCTCCTGTTGCAGCCTCTCTTCCTCCAGCCGCTGCTTCTCCTGTTGCAGCCTTTCTTCCTCCTGCCGCTGCTTCTCTTCCTCTTGTCGTTGCTTTTCTTCTAACTCTTTCTGATGTCGTTTCTCTTCCTGAAGCCGTCTCTCTTCCTGCAGCCGCTTCTCTTCCTGAAGCCGTCTCTCTTCCTGCAGCCGCTTCTCTTTCTCATGCTGCTGCTTTTCTTCCTCCAGCCGCTGCTTCTCCTCCAGCCGTTGTTTCTCCTCCAGCCGTTGCTTCTCCTCCTGCAGTCGCTGCTCTTCCTCCTCCCGCTGCTTCTCTTCCTCCTGCCGCTGCCTCTCCTCCTGTTGCAGCCTCTCTTCCTCCTGCCGCTGCTTCTCCTCCTCCTGCCTTTGTTTCTCTTCCTGTTGCAGCCTCTCTTCCTCCTGCCGCTGCTTCTCTTCCTCCTGCCGCTGCTTCGCTTCCTCCAGGCGCTGCTTCTCTTCCTCCTGCCGCTGCTTCTCTTCCTGCTGCTGTATTTCTTCTTGCTTCTGCTTTTCTTGCAGCTTCAGCTGCTCTTCCTGCGCCTTCTTCTCCGCCTGCTGATTTGCTGCCTCCTCCTCCTCCTCATTGTCAGAGACCGTAAGAATAAGACTGCGCGAGTCGGCATCTGAGTACATAGACTGCTCGACGATCTCAACATCCGACTCATGTGCAGTTGTGTCCACCAACTCACAATCCGATTCCACGAGAATAACTTGATCTGAAGTGTCAATCATACCCTCCACCTGCTCTGAGTGGGACGCTATGGCACAATCATCAGTCTCTTGTTCCATGCTCTGATCAACTTGCACCGCATCCTGGTGCTCCTTTTGCTTGTGCACTGTGGCCACTGATTCATTGCTGGATGCTGCATCCGATCCGGCGGTAACAATTCTCACATCACTGCCAGCCATCTCGCCAGCGCTCTCAACACTATCCAGATTGATGGTATACCCCATGGCAGAGTCACTATTACCGCCCAGCGTGGCACCCTGTGAGGGGCAGGGCATGTGCTTGGCTGATCCCTCTTCGACGCTCTCGTCCTTCTTGAAGGAAAACAACTCGGCGCTGCTGCAGGTAGCCACCGGCTCTGGTCGGGCCACATAGCCACGCACCTCGGTGCCATCCAATGCAATGACGCACTCATCCTCATCGATCATATCAACATCATCGTCCTCCTCCAATGAACCCTTGGTAGTGTCCAGATCGTCAACTGTTTCCAGGCTATTGGCACGATAGATCGAACGATTGGAGCCGTCGCCAGCGGTGCCACCAGCACCAACGCCACCGCCAGCGCCACCCGTTGCACGTGGACTGGAATTTTGTGAGACATTCGTGTCGCTGGGCAGGAATGAAGGCGGCGTATTCGAGGTGGGTGAACGTGATGTGGTTATCGATGTGGTCGACTCGACCACAATGGAGTAGACAGGAGCATCTGGTCGTGCAGTCGTTGGTGAACCGCTATCGGAGAGTTCGCTACTCACGCTATACGAGCTTGGTTGGTAATCCATTTCAACTGGCTCATCTTCGCTGCTTGCCGAGCGACGACGCCGATTACGAATCCGCTCTGCCGCCTCCTGCTCCTCTTCATCGTCCAGTGTGATGAACTCAGTGGGTGCCTGGGCTACTGCCACTGCTCTAGCTGCAGGTGTATCCATGGCAGCAGTCACATCATAACTGGACATGCCCAAAGTTGTGTCCAGCCGCTGCAGCAGTGGTTGCCTTTGCACGGGTGTGCCCAACGAGACGGAGGGCATGGCCCACAAAGAGGAGGCTGTGGCTGCCAGGCTGGTCTCGTTCAAATCACCACAGATGGTTGTGCGCTCCGAGATGCGCACCGAAGATTGTTGCTGCACTTCGACCATTTTGGAGGAGCAAACTGGTGGCACAAACAACGTACCCGTCGTACTGCCCGACTGGATACTGCTGGCAAAGCTGCCGAAGCCGCTGCTACCCTGCAGCTGCTGCTGCTGGAGTTGCTGCAGTGAGTTGCGTGGCTGGGGACCAGTTGGAGGCGACAGGTCATGATTCTGCTGAGGTTGCGATTGCACCAATGAGTTATTAGCTGAGGCCAGCGGCGACATGTACTCTTCATCTGTGTCGGATTCCGAATTACTTTCAGTTCGTTGTTGGATCTCGACAATTATCTCATCCGTTTCCTCTTCCTCCTCATCTTCTTGCTCCTCCTCCTCTTGCTGCTCTTGCTGCAACTGTGACTCCTGTCTGCTGCTGCGCTCCAGTGGAATGGGCGCCATAAAACTGTATTTGCGCTGCAGACTGGATGCACGCCTCCTTAGTATGGTGGGCGGCACCGGGACAACGTTGCTTGTACCCGATCCCGACGCCGCGCTCTGCTCTCTTGCGCTTTCCTGCAAATAGTCTGGAGGTTTCATTAGCGCTAACACTTGTTCGCTATCACGCTGCTGCTCCTGCTGCCGCTCCAGCTCCAATTGACGCTCTCGATCCGCCTGTTTCAATTGCTGCATGCGCTGCACAAAATTGCTCATGTCCTGCGTAAACTGTTCCCCGCCGGGTGCCACACGACGCCGCTTCGACGCTTGACCCTGTTCCGGTTCCAGTGGTCGCTTCTCGACATGCTGATATGGCGTGGGACGCACAATGCGACGTTGTCCTAAACAATTGCCAGCTCCTTGCGCAGCATTGCGCAAAAATGGCATGTTTGGTCCATTCAACATGCGCGGCTCGCGGGCATAGCGTGTCGCCCAGTGGGCACTGAGAGCAGAGCTCTGGAAGATGCCACCCAACATGCCATTGGCATTCTGCTTGGCCAGTTGACAGCTAAACGGTTCGGGTGCAACGTTCTTCAGTTGTGCCCCGTTTAAATTGTCGCGTATGCGGAAATATGTACCCGCAATGGATTGATTCACTGGCGCCATTGTGGTGCGATATGCAGACAATATCGTATTGGGATCATCATTGTAGCCATCGCCCTGTCGTTCCGCTGCCACCTCATCCATAAATGAGACTGCTTCGATATACTTGCAACGCTTGAGCAACAGTATCAACTGGACACAGTCTGCTTTGCGTGTTTTGCACTGACGCAGCAGACGATACACCAGTTGCTCCTCCTCCTCGCGCAGGCACAGGCTGCCCAGTACATTGAATTTCTTTGCACCGATGCAATGTCTGAAGAAATGCTCCAACAATGGTCTTCCCGCATCATCCTCATATAGACGTGCATGATGAAAGGCTTCCGGTATATTATCGTTGGCCAACAATACCTCCAGTTGCAGCTGGGATGAGATATGTCCAGGTGGATGATTTAAGACCTGCATCGCTTGTTGCATGGCGCCCTGCAGGAGCAGTTGCTCAATGAGCAGCTTCGTCTGCCACTCCGTGTACTCGTTGCTCTCACGATGGCTACGTTGCAGCTCGGCTATAGCTTGCTGGAGAGCAAGAGGGACAGACAGAGAGAGAGAGAGAAAGATATCATGAATCAGAGCGAGAGGTTGCCATGTGTGAGTGTCTCTACTTACATCGCAGTTTCCTCGATCCAATAACCAAAACGAACGCACCGAATGCACCAACGTTTTGCCAATGTTAAAGGCCAGCGCGAACTCATCGAAGAGCGGCTCTGGCCTTGCAGGATCACCGTGCAGCGTATCCAAGGTATCAAGATCGAGTAGCAGATAGAGCAGCAGCTCATGCTTGTGCAGCACAAGCGCATCGGGATACAGCATCAATTGCATAAGGGCACGAAAACTTTGTGGCGGATAGAGACCGCTTCCACCATCACGTGCACGTACAGCTGTTCCTCCTGCCTTCCCGGCCTGCAGTGCCGCCGTCAGACCGCTACGTTGAACCATCTCATCAATGTAGAGTTTACCTGTTCGATTGTGACGCCGCTCCGTATATTGCTGCATTATCACATGCAGCGGCTTCAGCTCGAAACACTCGGGAAGCAGACCCACATCAATGATCCAGTACAGTACACGCTGATACTCATAGAGTATACCAAATGCTTGCTCCTTCTGCTGCAAATCCTCCAGCACATCGGGCGACAACTGCGTCTTGCCCAACTCAACCAATTGCTGCTGCAATTGCAGCAGTCGATAGAGTTGTCTATTTAATTGACCGAATTCACGTTGCTCCCGCTCCTCCAGTTGATACCCAGCCACATCGAAGATGCAGTGACACATTTCCGTTACATACGCCTTAATCTGTTCGGCACGTGTGACCATCCATTTGGTAAGCATGGCCAGCGACAATTGTGTGGGATTCGACATGTTACACATGAAACTGCCGTCCAGACAGCTCTGTGCGCATTTCTTGAGCAGACCCATGCGATTGTGCTCCAGCGCCACAGAGAAGATTAGCTCGTACATGCCGCGCTGGAAAGATGGATAATATTATAGTATGAATGTCTGGTCCGATAGCACGCTCAGTACTCACTTTGGAGAACACAGCATCGACCTGCTGCTCACAGAATTGCGGCATGAGACGCAGTCGCATGATCTCCTGTTGATAAGGCTGCGGATTAAGCAGCAAATTTGCCTGCTGATTGTATAGCGAGTTGAGGAATCGTCGCTGCACACCCAAATGCGAATAGCGACGACATCCGTTGCCAGTCAACAGTGAGCAATCTGTTTAAGAAACACAATTAATTCATGCCAATCCTTATACACTCCCAAAAAGACTTACCGAACGACAGCGCATTGGGAAAGTAGTGTTCGTCCTGGTGTTGTATTCCATTGAAATACATCACAGACTTCTCGTCCAGCTGTAGAGCGAGTCCGGTATGCAGTCCACTCAGTATATAGCCACACAAATAGTTGGGCTTCTCGGGACTGTGAACTGAGCGCGGCGCACTGGGCATGCCATCGCTATACCATTGATTTATATCGAAGAGCACCAGCTTGTTCTTAGCCTGCTCCGGCGAGTGCCAACCGATGGCAATTAGCAAGCTGCCACTACTATCGCCTTCAAGCGGAGACGTTGAGATGGTCGAGCAGCAGATAACGCGGCATTGCACCCCATCCAGCAGCAAGCGGATGCGTGTTTGTGCAGCTTGAAAATCGCGTAACTGACTCCCATCAATGTGTTGATAGATGAGGCTGTGCAGCGAAGTACTCAGCTGTTGGCCAGCATGATTGTAGACGGCACAAATGTAGAGGCAAGGTTTGGGATCATCCAGGGGCAGAACACAACAGAGACTCTCCACCAAGGCAGGTGGCTCATTCGCTGGCGGCAGCAACTGCGTGACAATGCGGCAATTACACAGATCGTAAACGACCACCAAGCCATCATCCAGACCGATGGCAAATCCGCATATGGCCTCAATTGGCAACAGGCTGGTAATGGGCGCATCCTTAACGCCCTTAAGCCGTATCTCCAATGCCAGATGCATATCCAAATCCCGTGCACGCTTCAGCATGCCGCTCACAAAGTTCCAGTTACGTTCCCCCTCGATTCCAGTGCGAAGAATTTCGGCACGCAGCACCTCGTCATCGCGACGATTGATGTTGTTACTGCGACTGGGACCGAAAAGCGAATGCTGGGCATTCAGATCGAGCAGTAGGAGTACACCCGATTTTGTGCCAAGTACGAGGCAACCGTCGAGCTCACGCAACGCTGTCTTGCCGCACACACGACGACTAACGAAGTTGATGGTGGACACATCGGTATTCAGGCCATCGAGTTCAATGTAGCGCAACACTTGACTACCCACTGGCGAGAAGATTGCCAACACTTGGGTCGAGGGCACGTCTTCCAGCGCCAGGCACACTGCGAGCAGGCGCCGCTCGTTTTCGCCCGGAAAGAGCTCGGTTACGGAGCGTATGTTGCATCTTTCGCTCGCCGCCTTTTGATTCTCGCGCCAAAATGTATAGTGTGCAATGCGATCGCCGGTGGACAGCGAACAGATGAGCAGCGTCGTCTCATCCTCATTCTGGCACGTCATCCAGCCCCATTCGCCATTGTTAATGATGCCGCCAATGTAATCAGCTGCAAGGTACAAACAATATTAGCCCAATGAATACAAATGCAAATAAATATATCATAATGATCAGTTTCCAACTCACTGTTTAGATAGTCGCCTCTGGAGTGCGGCTTGATGTTACTCAGCTCGTTGTGGCCGGAAAGAGCGCGTTCCGGAAAATTGCAGGTACGCCGACCGTCCAATTCAATCTCGTACCATTCCATTTTGCATTTGATTTGGCACTGTGTATTTATTTATAATAATATAGCTTACTATTATAAGATTGAAAGTGTATTTTCTTAGTTAGCGTTTCTTGTTCCTTTGGACATTTTTGCACACATGCCGGCGTTGTGAGTGGCGATGTTTTTTTTGTCATTTTGTTTGCCAATCGAACGTTGTCCGACACTGTTTTCGGTGTTGGGCAGCACTACTCAAATTCAAGCGCGCGCAAATACAAAAAGTGGTGCCACACCAAAAATTATACATTGTTTATATTTTACAAAGCAAATTAAAAAATTTTAAATAATTAAATTAATAATAATAATAATTAAAATTATAAAAAATTAAGCTGCTAATAATTTCAGCATTTATGGTTGATTTTATTCCAGAATAACAAAAAAACAATGCTGCAAATCATTCATCTTATGTTTTGTGTTGTTTTCCATATATTAAAATGAACAAATAAATAAAACAAATATATTTTATGAAAGATGCATTTATTTGAGTCGTTTCAGTAATTATTGTTGTATTTATAGATCTGAAAATTGCAAATATAATCCTCCTGGTTGCAATGCCTTTTATAGATTCCAGGCTTACGTTGGAAATTGTTTTATGAAGATTTCTTAACATACATCCCCAATGATTATTAGTTTGTGCATTATAAAAACATTTATGTATGGCAATCCACACATAGACAAGAAATTGTGTGGGAGCTACTTCCTTTAATAGCTGTGCTAGGATAGGAAAAATAAACTCAAAAGTTGGAGATATTGTTGGGGAATAGTTTTGCAAGAAAAGTAAAGCAAATATTGCCCAAGAACTAGGAATTCTTTCTTCAAGCACATGCTTTGTCGTCTGTTTGTGATATAGAAGACGCATTCCGAGGCTCAAACTGAATTTGCGTATTTCTTTCTACCATAACTAAGTTAGAGTAAGATTTGTATCTTCCGTCGACTGCCAGAAGAACACACATGATGTATAGAGAATCTCGATACACAGTATAATCGTATCATCCACAGAGCACTCCACACAACTCATTCGCCATTGCCTAGGAAACCTGAAATCCACTTTGGATGGGTATCTTTCAAGCTATACTGTATAATAACAGACTCCTCATCGTGCACGGGACACTAGACATTACCAACATACTATATTCAAATTCCTTGCAATTTTGGAATACAATACAGACGAGCAAAGCATTGCCTTAAACATTTGTGAGGTTATGTTAATACCAACAAATGTTGCTGATTTTGCATTTTTGGTCACTCGAAAAAAAAAAACACATTTTTGCAATTATTGTAAGATTTTTGTTTTTTTAATTGTGGCTTAGACTTTTCAAGTATTCTTTTTCATTCCTTTAACACTGATTGCGTATGCCGTTTAAACACATGGAAAACACCGCGCAAAAGAAAAAAAAAAGCACAGTTTAGTTGTTGTTGAATCTGCTGCCGTTGATGACGCCGATGTTCTGCGTTTACTTGGCATGGGTCTGAGCCTTCCTCAGCTGAGTGAGAATGTTGGACAGTTCCTCACGCTTCCTCTTGGCACGGATGTGTGTGCCCAAGCGACGCTTCAGGAACTTGAGGGCGCGCTTATCCTTGGACACCTTCAACAATTCCATGGTGCGCTTCTCGTAGGGAGCATGACCAACCACCTCGCGTACCAAATCGCGGGTGAACTTGGTGTGGCGGGTTTGAATCTGTAATAGAAAGTAGCAAGTTACTAATTGTAAACAAATCCCAACATCGGTCGGGGGTATTCCATTTAGGGGTATACTTACGTTCTTCAAACGGGAGCCACGCAGACCCTTGACCTTCTTGTCGCCGGTATATTTAACATTCTTGACTTTGGTGGTCTTGTGGCCTTTGTTAAGACCGATACACAACTCGTAGCGGACTGCCATCGTCACTGGAAGGGGATAGGAAAAGAAAAACAAAACAATTAGTTTATACACAATTTTCAATTAGTTTTTCTCGTTGATTGCACTAAACAATTTTGCTATTAATAGCATTTGTTTATTATATTAATGTTGCACATAAAATTATCACATACAACTTTAGGATGTTTGGAATATTTATGGAATTTATACACAACAATTTCTCGGCCGACCTACCTCAGTTGCTGTCAAATGGTAGAAAGAGCGCTGTCAAAGCAGTCACACAGGAAACCGTCTGGCCATTGACATTCACACGGGGTTGCCAGACCGCATAGCTAATGGATGAGATGATCAAAACGATTTTAGTTAATTCTGTATGAAATGGCTAAGAAAATGTTAGGAGTATATTATTCTTAAAATTCAAGAATTATTTCTTAACTCACTTTTGGATAATTCCATATTTTAGATTCAAATAATTGAAAAGAAAACAATAAAATCGCAGCATGGTGGCAGCATTGTTAACCGACTTACAATATTAGGGATGATTTTTGGGTATCAACAGTTGAGTTTGTAAACCGATTCGTTCAACTTATCGATAGATATGGCGTATTTAAATATAATATTAGTTAGGACAAGTTATAACGGCTTAAAATTAATAATTTGAGTAAATTGACACATTTTAATGAAAAACGGCATGAATAATGGTATTTGTAAGATATATCGATAACGATAGGTCATTGTTTTCATCATCGATTGTACCCCATTGCATCCCTATTTCGACATGTGTTGTCATTCAACGCGATTACACAGATTCACACGCGTTTTTGTAATTTGTCCAAACATTTGGCAGTGCTATTCTGTGAGGAATAATATTAAAAACAGATTTCGTCGCAGCTTGTAACGTTTGAATAAAATAATAAATCATTGTTGTAGTTTATTGTTTAGTTTATCGGCGTGTTTGCGCTATGATGGCAACACTGTATACGCCGGCCATGTTATGATATGTAAAAAGTAGACGTAGACACGTGTTTAATTCGTGCTGCTTTTTGTACGCTCTAATTTTGTGTCAACTAAGTCAAAAAAACATAAAAGAAGTGAAAAAAATCATAAAACTATTAAAAGCTAACTATCGTCAATACAAAGACAATTAAAAGTAAATCAAATAACCCACTGGTTTTAAAAGGTAAGCGCAAATTTCGACCACGCGAAACATAACCTACTACAAACAGTTGCCAAAACACAACGAACGGACACAGCACGAAAAATGGTGTCATATTGCTCTCTTGCTGCATGCAAGCGTAATTTGTTGTAAAGTGATGCGTAATAACAGAAACTAAACGTGAATTACTTAATTCAAATGTAATTTATTCTTCACAACACATGCATATAGTTTTTTTTTTTTTTTTAAATTTGTTGTGTGCGCGCATGTGTGTGTAAGTGCAAAATATGCGCAACATAATCAATAGGTGGCAACACCTTGTTCCTGTTGTTTTTGTTGCTGCTGCAAACACATGCGGTGTAAAATTTGTGCCGCCTGTCTATACAACTTAATGCGCGTGTGTGTGTGTGTGTGTGGGTGCGTGCGTGTGCGTGCGGCGTAGGATCAACGTTCTGGACTTTTCAAATCCTTGTTCTTTGTAGTAAGATTATATTAGTGATTACACAATGATAAGTCGTTTTTGTCTGTTTCATATAGATTTATGTATGTACACATGCACAACATACATATATATGTACACATGAAAGTGTTATATATACATTTGAATATGTAAAATTCCGCTTGTGGCTGAGTCATTTAGATGAAATGATTTTTCTTTACACTTTGTAATAGAATGGTTGTTAGTGTTGTCTATGGGGTTTCCTTTATTTCTTGTGCTACACTTCGGAAGTGTGTGTGTGTGTGTGTGTGCTGAATGTGTTTTGTCTTATTTAGGTTTTGTTGTTTGACGGCTTTCACTACGAAATCAATCGTTAAATAATGCTACTGATAAGCCATAAAAAAACAACAACAAAAGACGAGCGCAGCGCTGCCAGAAACCTCTCCCCCACAAACCCAAGCCCCACAAAAAAAAAAAAAATAAAACGAAAAAACGAAATATCACACATTTACGCGATTATACAATACGAAGATATTTGTCGCTGAGCGAATCGAGCATATGATCGTCTCGCCGCCAAACCACGTTGCCAAGATTATGGTGAATCTGTTGGGTGCCTGCAGGGTGGTAAGGGAAGGGGGGAACGCGGTGACAGAGATTCGTATAATATGTATGTTGCACCTTGTTTGTCGTTTGTTTTGTATATTTCTTTTTTTTTTGTTTTTTCTTTCATTTGTTACTTTTAACTGAGTGCGTATTATTAATAGACAGACATGCTCGCAGTATTTGCCTCTCTCTTTCCTTCTTCTCTCAGTCTCTCTTTTGCTTTGCTCTGCTTACGCACTATGGCGCCCTTTGAAATGCTATTCATGTGTGTGTGTGTGTGTGTGCGTGTGTTTCGTTTGATAACGAGTTAAACCCAATTCATAGGCCTTGGATTTAATTTTTTGGCTGGTTTTACCACAAAAAACTACGAGAAATGTTATGCGCATACATAAGTACAGTGGCGGGTATGTGTGTGTGTTTGTGTGTGTGTCGGGCAAGCATTTTTCGATGTCGATTTCAAGGATTTCGATCATTATGTTTGCGTCTCAACTCAACAGGTTAGCAGCTGCGTATGCCACTGCATAAAATTACATATGTATGTATTTATGTTATGGAAATCTAACGTTAACATTTCTGTTACCTTGCCGAAAACGTGTGTTGTGCTGTGGCAGCCATGCAAGTTCAAAGTCAAGCGCCCAAACATGCTTGCTTGGCATACCACGCTCATACACACACACACGCACACATACAGTTACATATGTTATGTTAATTCATGCTTTACATAAGGCAGCATTTTTTGTTTTACTATATACACATAGATTTTATTGACATTTGGCAATTGCGGCCATGTGGCAACATTGTGTTGTGTGAGTGTGTCTTGTGCGTTTTTGACGTCTAGGAGGTAACACTGTTATAACTGTTATACGCACACGCATGCATTGCGTCGGCTCAGCTGTTGAGCCGGCCAGTTAACAGCTGTGCGAGATCTCGATAACATTAGCAAGCGAGATGCTCTCATTAAGTATGTGTGTTAACTGCGACCTTTGTGCCCCGCACATTAGGCAAACATTTTCCAGTATATATTGTTACTCTGATTAGGGGGCGCCTTATCAACAAATTGTCGGAATCTTGGTGACGAAACAAAGTGTCGTCTAGGTCGGTCTACTAATAAACAACACACATGAACAGACACACACACTAACACACACAGAGAGAGAGAGAGAGAGAGACATACATACGCAGACGAATATAGACACAGGTAGAATAACAAAATAACACTTAAAGTGGCAACAGGTTTGCTAAAACTGAGAAAAAGAACACCAAGTACCGGAAGTGTAGACCTATTAATACCCTGTCGAGCAGAGTTTATTGCGTAAAATGTACTTTAATTTTAAATTGCGTTTAAAAAGATTGATTAATAAATTAACAATGCAAGTATGCATTATCAGATAATTTCTAGCACATTGGCGTATTAATATGAGTGTAGTATCAAGACCTAGGGTAACTGCTAGTCAAGCATGCTTATTTAGTTTACACTTTGAAGGGCGCTTCTCTCTCTCTCTAAAACACTCTTATGTGTTTTCGTATGAAATTGAAAAATTGAGTGATCATTTTCAAAGGCTGTTGACACTTTGCCTCGTATTGCTGTGGCAAGTGGGTGGTTTGGGTTGGGTTGGTCGGCTTGGCTGGCTGGCTGGCTGGTGGTTGGCAACACTTGGCGGCGATGTGGCCAACTGTTTCGGAAAGCGACATTAGAATAGCAAATAAATAAATAGACAAGACGAACCGAAGCAATCGTACGCGAATAGGGAGGTGGAGCAGCAGCAGCAGCAGAGCACACGCACACACAGACACAAACATCAGTCACACACATCAGTCACACACACCAGTCACACTTACACACACACGTTGGCCGGCCACACACACTTGTAGCACATGGCACAAACGGCAAATATCAAAATAAAAAAAATGCTCTCGGGTAGTTTCCCTTTGTATATCGAGGCGCTATCATCGCATCGCGGAGATACGCATGCAGATAACAAAAACAATTTACAAAAAAAATATATATTTATATATATACATATAAACGACAAGAACAACAATAAAGTAGTCAACAAAAGCTCAAATTGTTCGACATATTTTGTTCCCCCTACGATTTTGACCGGCCTGAATTTGCTTTTGCCGCCGCGTCAATTCTACGAATCCGAATAAAGATAGAAATAATAATCACAGTCATAGTAAAGAAGAAATACAAAAAAAAAAAAACAAACGAATCGAGAAAGACGGAAAAGAAAGAATACGAAACGAAACCAACAAAAACAAAAAAAAATAGTTATAAATTCTCCCAGCTAAATCGAAGTTTCTTGAACTGTTTGAAAAAAATCATCGAATCCCAAATATCATCAATATATACGAAATTCTCTAGTGGAATTTTCCGTAAGAAAGAATATTTGTGTGCAGCACAGTGGGGAGACGTGAAAGGTAAAGCTTGATTCCAGACTTTCCAAAGATTGTGGAGATTGTGTGCGTGTGTGTGTGTGTGTGTGTGTGTTTGTTGCCGTTGCTTTCATTTTTTGTTTATTTTTGTTTTTATTAAATACATTTTTGCTGCGTTTTGTTTTGTAATGATTTCATAACAATTGCCGTAAGCGCAAAACTGTTTCTTGTTGGTGTTGTTGTTGTTCTTGCCGAAAGTTGCTTGCGTTAGCTATTGTTTTTGTTGTTATTGTTGTTGTTGGTGTTGTTCTTGCGGCCTTTTCTTCACACTTGGACACTCGGCGCACGCGCATGAGAGACGCACACGCTCGCCGGCGCGCTCTCTCGTTCTCCTCCTATCTCCCCCCACAAACACACACATACACATACGCTTGATCGGCATGCACTCTCTTTCTCGCTCTCTTCCTCTCACTCTCTCTCTATCTCTCTCTCGCTTGCTCTCTACGTATGTAGCTTCCGCGTGGCATTCTGTTCTTCAGCTGCTTTGCACCTTATTTGCTCTGTGCGCCTCGTTGTTCAAATGATTTTCTATAATTATGTATTGTTGCTATAAATACGCAGTCACACACACAAACACACACACGCTGCCACATGCATAGCGTGCACACGCACAAATACAGTCGCATTTTGTGGATGCCAAATGGGTCTCGTGATGGCCCCGCCACCAAAACAAACTGTGACTTTCTGCATTTTATAAAAAGCAAAAATTTCGTAGCAATAATCTATTGATAGTAACCTCACTCTCATTTCTCTTTGCCTTCTCCCACTCCACTTCCTGCTACATTCAAAGAGGAAAAAGGGCAAAGAAGTGAGAGCGAGACCGACCGCGTGCAAGTTGAATTTGTTGCAATTGCAGATGTCTGGCAACGCAGTTTTAACTATTGTAGGGCTGCCAACTTGTGCAAAACTCTTACAAAGCGACAGTTATAAGCGACATAAGTGTTAATTGAAGTATTTATGAAATAAATGAGGTACAATTGGGAAAATATACAAAAAAATAAATTAAGAACTGGAGTCTCAATTGTGATTGAAGCTACCAATCTCCAAAATTATTCAATATCTTTAACTAATCATTCATATTGTTTTACCTTTGCAGATTCTCCAATATTCAGCGAAAATGGTATCTGGTCGTCCTCTACTCTATCTGTCAGTGCCCGGTGTAGCATTTATACTCGGCGTCTTCTGGTTTCGGCGTAGAAATAAAAATCGTGTAGACAAGAACGATGAGGACGCTAACGCCGCCAATGGAAAGCTCTACAAAGAGGTTGCCTGTGAGTCGGCAATTCTACAGCGTAAATCACAGTCACAAAATGGTAAATTACCCACTGGAAATGGAAATGTTAATGGAAATGGATCAGCTACCAAGTCAATGAATATATGTGTTGGGAACGGTGGTAGCGGTGTTGGTCTAAATGCCAGCATCGATGATAAGGATAGTCCCACAACAATGTTATATGGAAAATCGGCACCGATAACAATTCAAAGCAATGGACGCCCCTCCCCAGGCATCAAGAGTCAACAGCACCAGCAACAGCAGCAGCAGCAGCAACAGCAGCAGCAACAGGTAGATTCGGAAATGTTAAAGTCCAAGATACAGGATGCGGAACACAAGAAACTCTGTTCAATTGACGAGGACTTTGAGAATCTATCGTCGCCACGTGACTTACCTGATTCGGTGAATAATCGTGTGTCGTTCTACAATCGCAAGATCAATCAGAAAACTGAGGAACCTGTGGTCATTAAGGCGACACGTACACCAAAAATATCGCCAGAGAATTCGTTCCTCGAGAGCAAGTACACACAGCAGGAGCCGGAGCAACTGTCCCAACAGGAGCAGAACAACAATTGTGAGCCCAAAAAGGAGGAGACATCCGTTCCGGCTCCCGTTTCTATTGCGGCAGTGACACAGGAACAGCCAAAGGCACAGATTGAGCAGAATAACAACAACAGCAGCAGCAGCAGCAAGAGCAATGAAACTGTTGTGGCACAAACAAATCCAGCTGATGCAGACACAGATGCCACAGAAGGCACACAAAAACGCAACGTGGATGCGGCTAGTCCATCGCTAAGCATTTGCAGTGTACAATCTGGTGACTCTGGCAAGGGTTCCAGTCTGCCACGCTCGGAGGCAACAACCCGAGTGAAGACAACCTATGAGTTCTACTTCCCCAACAGCTTGATTGGTCAGCTTTATGGCCGCAAACGTACGTTCATCAATCAGATTAAGGCCAAGACCATGGCAAATGTGTCACTGAGCAAGAATCGCTACTCATCCAGCAAGCTGCGCATCTGCACCATCGAAGGCACGGAGAACGAGATTGATGCTGCCCTGGCCATGATCAGGAAGCGTTTGCCAGCCAGACGCTATCCCAATTTCACAATGCAACGCATCCATTATGCGCTGCCGCAAACCGTAGTTCCTCTTTCGACTGAAAGTCTCTATAACCTACAAGTGAGTTTGCCCACCACCACCACCCACATGTTCCACTGTAGACGAAGACGAAGTTCAATGAAGTGTGCGCAAAGCAAGTGGGAAAGCGTGAGGGTTTTATGCCCACTGTATTCTGTTCACTTGCTTGCAGAATTCAAAAAAATTAAATGGGTTTTTCTATGTTTGATGCCCATTGTAACTGGCTGGCAGAGGGTTTTTATGCCCACTGTTTAAACATGTTCTATGCACATTATAAGGGGGATGTTACCCCATGTCTGCATTATATTATTATGCCCATTATAAATGTCTCCTCTTGAGTGGGTCTATGGCCCAATGTAAAAGTCTCCTCTTAATACATTGACAGGGGCTTCATGCCCATTGTGAAAGTCTGTTTTTTTGTTTTAAAGACAGACAATGATAGAGAGCGAGAAATAGACAGAGATAGAGTGAGAGATAGTAAGGGTATAAATTTTGTTGTAAGTGGAAGCGTATTTTGCCCACTGTATCTGTATCTGTCAGTATATCGAGAAAGAAATTCGGAATGGAATTCCACTTTCTCACTATACAGAAAGATACTTTTGTACCCACTGTTAATGTGGAAGAAAAGACAAAGACAGACATACATACATACATACATAGAGCATACTAGGATGCGATAATTCATGTAAAAATCTGGTAAAAGAGACGTTTTTTTTTTGTTTGTCTGCACGCTGTTTGAACCTAAAACTCACACCCAATGTATCTATAACTTTTTCACTTTCAGCTTAAACTGATCGAGGGCATCAACAATGATATTGTTATCAGTGCCGTGCTCTCTGGCAATCATGTGTTCGTCCAGCACCCGCTGCATCCGTCACATCCCTCGCTGCATGCACTGCAAAAGGCCATGTACGATAGTTACTCCAGCATGGATGCACCATTGCTGCCCAGCATCGAAATTAGCGCCGTCTGTGTGATACCCATCAATGATATCTGGTATCGTGTGCAAATTGTCGATGTCGATGCCGATGATGAGGAGCGTTGTCTGGTCAAATTTCTTGATTTCGGTGGCTATTTGATTGTGAGCTTTGCCTCATTGCGTCAGATTCGCACAGATTTCATGGCGCTGCCTTTCCAGGCCACCGAGTGCATACTGTCAAACATCGAGCCAATCGGTGAGTGAACTTTTCAGTTAACCTGTTAGAGAAGAAGGTAATAATAAGTATTTTTTTCACAGATGATACCTGGTCGGCAGATGCGGCCGATATCCTTAATAAGCTAACCAAAGGGATCGTCTTGCAAGCACAAGTCGCCGGCTACAACAGCCACAACATACCAGAAATCTATTTATTTGCTTCTCTAGGTCCAAATGTAAGTAACGTCTGAGGTGTGAGGCCCCGTAAAGAAAGAGAAAAGAAGGAGGATTCCATACAATTAAGAACTTAATCTCTTTTAACTTACAAACTGACTTTGTCTCTGAATTGTCAATTACCTTTCCAGTGATCTAGTTCTGAATTTGCAAGTTTTTATTGTCAATTCTGTGAATTCAGGACATCATCACTGGCCTTTATCCCTTGTGCAAACTCTTAACTAATTTCCTTAACGTTTTTAATTTTCAGAATGTAATTTTTATCAATAAGGAACTTGTCGCAAGAAATCTCGCTAAATGGGTCGAGATACGTGACTAACCAGCCTATGTGAACAAAGCAAAAGGACTATATATATATTACTACTCTAACAACTACATCGGTAATAACAACAACAACAACAACATAAAAGAATATGCTGCAACAACAACTAGAAAGTGCAGTAGGAGAACCACACAAAAAGAAAAAGCAACTTTAAAAGCAGCTAAGCTAAGCGCCCCGTTCCCAAAAAAAAATTGAGAGGAGAATATAAAAAGAGCAACAACAACAAGCAAAACCTAATCAGAAGTTGTAGAACGCGACTGAGCCTAGAGCCCCCATATTTAATATATATCACATACACAGCAACACCAATACCAACAGCAACACACACATACACATACCTACGCAAGCATACAGACACACATACCTATATGAAAACAGATTTAAACCGATCTAAACTATCTGCAAAAGCCTTCGATTTGTTTGTTGAGATCCCTTTGTCGATCTCCTTATCCGCATAGGCGACTAACTAAACTAAACTAACTAACTAACTAAACAACTACTAATACCAATAACAACACTACATATACTACAAATAACACGTAAAGTAAAAAAAGCTTAATACTACTAAATCTAGTACTAAAATCAATACTAATCTGTTTTAGATGTGTGTATGTTTCCTCTCGCTCTTGTGGAGGGGGGACAAGGAGTTGCTGTTCGAGATCGGCTGTGTCCGAGTTACACCAACAACAACAACAACAACAACCTAAGCACCGCAGCACCTACAACAATAACATATTAACTTCAACTAATTCTCGGCAGTTGCGTTGGGGCACACACACACACACACACACATTATACACACCCATACAGACACACAACCAACCAACGAAACGCTTAAGATATTACCATACTCAGATAATAAGTAGAGATACTTAGTGTAAATAGTTTTTTTTTTTTCAGTTTTTTTTTATGTAATATCACAATTCAAATCATATAAAAAACAAATTATTTTATACATATATAATGATGATAATGAAGAAGCAACTTTCTCAAATAGCGCGTATAGCACATCAAATCGGAACTTGTATATAATGCTTACATAATAATGCGAATTTTTAATTCGGATTGTTGTTTTTTGCTAAAAGAGAAAAAAAAAACCGAAAATGTGTTTGCAAATTTTTATAGATTTTTACAAATGATTTTTTGATGCTCTACAACATACATATAGATATGTTTATAGAATGTGTTGCTCCTCAAAACGGCAAAAGTACAAGAAATGTGTATTATTTTGAGAAAAAAGGAGAAAAAAAACAAAAAGAAAAACAAAACAAAGCAAAAAAAAAAAAAGGAAAGAGAGTAACGAAAATGTTTAAAAAAAAAGACGGACAAGCGCTCCCTTTGAGAAAAACAAAAAAAAAAACAAAAAACAACAGACAAATCGATGGAAAACAGAGAGACACTGACTATGGAAAGTAACCTAGCTCCTCTACAAACTCCCTTTCCTAATACATTACACACATTACACACACACACACGCACTCCATCTCGTACACACACTATCCCGCTACCTACTCCAATGGAGATGCGTGTGTGCCATTGTTAAGGGAAGCAGATGATGATGATGATGATGATAAAGAAGAAAATGCAGTCAGCAGCCTTGTAAATACAAATACAAAACTAACAGCAGCAATCGCGCAGCAACAAAAGCAATTTAACACAGCCAACAACAATAAATAGCTAACATTACGCATCCAAAATACCCTATAAAAAAACAAAACAAAAAGAAAATAGAGTATAACTGATTTTTATAGAACTCTCGACTAGAAAGAAAAAGAAAAAACAATTTACTAAGCATATAATATAAAAGCCTTTTGTATATTGTATTTCAACAAGCAAGTGAATAATATATGAGATGAATGTATGTGTATAGTGAGAAAGCGAGCGAGAGAGAGAAAGATAGAGCGAGAAAGGAAGAGCATAATGTGGCAGAAGGAATCGATCGATCGTTTTAGTCGTTTTGTTAGGATAAGCGTTGCGAATGTATATGTATATTGTATGTGTTTAATCACATACACATAACCACACAGACATACCCACACCAACACTCACCCACACACACACACACATATATACACACAAAGAACATGCTATATTTATTTAAAAAAAACAACAACAACATAAATTTGTTTTTGCCAAAAGGCTAATTGATTAATTGTAACTTGAATTAATTCATAAACGTACAAGTGATGATAATTATATGCATGATGATGATGATGATGATGTACTATGTGTAGAACTTACGAAACTTGGCGTTATATAATTCTTATTCGGTTCTAAATTTATTTCGTTTTTAAATCCTTAGTTTTCCCCTTCCCCCACCCCACATGCTATTGTACATTGTTGATCAGGCGCGCAATTAGGGGGAGGGTGAGGGTGCTGGTCGCTTAAATTTGGCTAGTTACTCCCCTCCCCAGGCCTGTCGGCAAGACAACATTGAAAGAAAGAGAAAAAATAACTATTATTATTATCAAATTGTAGTGCAAATTTCGTAGAACTGTAAAAAGTGCGGCGCGGCGCTTATTGATTATTGTTTTGTCTGATTTTCATTTAAAAAAAAAAAAACAAAAAATACTTATATTATATAGCTTATTTTACATACAACCTATTGATGTAGAATATTACTTTTACTTTTTAATTATTATTATTATTATTATCATTATGATTGTCATTATCATTATTATTATCATTATCATTATTATTATCACTATTATTATCATTATAATTATCATTATGATTATTATTATTATTATAATTATGATTAAAACGAATTGTCAACGTTTTTAGTGTTTTAATTTCTCGATGTAATATTTCACTTGTACAATTGTTGATAAACTGATGAAACTGACAAACAATAACGGTAAAAATAACATACATCTATTACAAAAAAAAAGAAGAAAGTTAAAAATAAATACAAAAACATACTTACATTACTTGCAGTTTAATAACATGATGATGATGATGATGAAATGTAGAGAGAGCACATATTAAAAGTAATAGTAAAAGTTAAAAGTAAATTTAACGTCTAGTTATGTCGTGTTTTTTTTTTTTTTTTAATTCGTTCAATTAGTTAAGAATTAATGCTGAGACGATAAATACTAGATAAGGATTTAATTTATAGACAAGTGAAAATAATTTACAAATTTAGCTATTAACTAAATATAAAAAATTAATGCAACTATATTAAAAATAAAAACTACAGAAAATCAAAAAAAAAAAACATTTCTTATTATTTCTGGGATAGTTATAAGGTGGAAATGATTTATTATATGGCTGGCTGTCTTTTAACTTTTTCGGGAGCTCTCTTTGAAAAATAATTTCAAAATGCAATAAATATTTGCGGTAAATTGAAATGTCATTTTCAATTTAAAAAAAAAACGTTTACAATGAGTAAGTATCGTAATAAAATACTCTATCTCGGTAAGTCACGTTATGACAGCGCACATTGTGTTATAGTATAGTATGGTATAGTATAGTATACTACATCCATATATGTATGTAGTATGTCGCAGGGGACTTGAAAAGTTGTTGAGTTGGATCCAATAAAAGTTCCCGCTTGTTAATCAGTTTTAACTAATTGCGCTATGTTGGGTAGTTTTTTCCCAGAGACCCAATGGTCTCGAAAGCAAAACTTGTTTTCCATCGACAATAAATACTATATGTAGTATTTGAACAGCAAAGATCATATAATATATTAGTGGCATGCTAAAGTATTTTTGTATGCAGATAGAGTGTGGTTGGGCTAAAGCTTAAACTGGATTATCAGTTACTATATAATTCTAAAAGAATTTGATTATGAAATTTATGTACCTTTACTTTTTTTTTTTTTTTTTTATTATTTATTAAGTGAAGAATTCGTACATCATAATGCAGTATCTTAACATCACAGGGTGGAGAAATATTCTTAAGAATTACCAAATAATATATCTATCGACTTTACTGCCTTTAAAAAATACCGATAGTTACGATGATAAAAGACACGACTGTAGTACATGTAGTACTTCTCGACTTTATGGGTTTTATGGGCATCATAATGTTAGCAATCGAGCATTGACTTGATTTAGTTTTTTTCTTTTGATAAAAAAAATACTCGCAATGCTTCGTTAGTTTCTTCAGAGAAGAGATAACTGTTTTGGCTCTAGATAACTGTGATTTCTTTTGGGCGAGGAGTGCAAGAGGAAGAACATGACGTACTTATCACGCGTGAAGTAGTAGAAGACTTAAATATTATCCTAATCTTTATCTTTTAACTTTTTTTCTTTCTTCTACTTTTAGCTCTTACTTCATCGCTTTTTTCTTGCTGTTTTCCTATTTTTCATTCATTGTTTATGCTGTGATCTCTTTCTTTGTCCTTTGGATAGCCTCTCTCTCTCAGTCTCTTTCTTTAATGCTCTTGATATGTCTCTCTCTTTTAACTTGTTGCTCTGTCTTCTATAGCTCTCTCTCTCTCTCCCTTGTTCTCTCCCTTTCTCGAATCTATACACTCACCTTACATTACTGTGATTAAGTATTTTCCCAAAATACCCACAAAAGATTTTCTTTAGCCTGCAGCGACTCATGTAACTTGGGCTCTACCCAAGCTTTTGTTGCACTCTTCGCTCGCTCTTTCTTCTCTCCCACTCTCTCTCTCTCTCTCTCTCTGACACACAGAGCGGGACTCTGCGCTGCGCTTTGTGCCTGTGTGCCTGTTTACCTGTCGAGCACCTGTTGGCGTTGGTTCTTAAAGCGCTTCAAGCTCGTCGCAGCTCGTCAGTTCTAGCCGTGGCATTAACAGCAGCACAACTCTCCCTCTAGCTCTGGCGCTGGCGACTGCCGTCTCGCTCACACGCATACGCGTATTTGCCTTGAAAAAAAAAAAACAAAAAACGCCGCGATTCGGCCTCAACTCTCTCGACTCACGACTTTATTCACGGCGGATTCATTCATTCATGGCACTCGTTGCTGGCCAATTGCTGCCTGCAAATTGTTATTAATTTTTAATTTTTGTTTTGTTCGCTGTGCAACGGTGCATGATAAATTATTAGATATTATAAAAAAGAGAGAAAAAAACAATAAAAACAACAATAATAAATCAATTAAAAACTGATTAAATTGCAACATGGAACTGAAGACAATGCCCCAGGGCAATGGCATCGCCCAGAGCAGCAGCAGAAACAGCAGCAACAACAACTCCAACGCCAGCAACAATCCCAACAACAACTGCAACAACAATGGCAAAACAGACGTAAGTTATATTTCCGCATTTTGCCACGCCCCCCTCCCCCCTCCCCCGTTTGCCAATTAGTCCATATCTCAGTGGGCCAAGTGCTTCGACACTCAACTTCATAAGTGATTGCATATTTTGCGACTTTAGATCGAGAGAGTTGTGATATATATACTAAGTATGGATACTTACAATATATGTACATATATATAGAGTAGAGATCTCGCTGAACTCTGGTTCAGTTGAAGATCTTAAAAAATAAATCGCTTATGTCACATTACGTATACGCCGCGTTGTTGTTTTGTAATCTTCAAACAGCTGCGATTCGCAGGGAGAGAGAGAGAGAGAGAGGCGAATAACTCTAATTAATTATGTATAGTATATACAACTGTTTTGCATTAGGTACATTTTGTAATATTATAAATACTATCAGCTATAAAAGATATACCAACATATTTCCCTATAAAGCACACATTCTTAAATTAAAATTCCATTCATTTTTCCTTTTTGCCTTCCTTTTCAACCATGACATACAGAAACCAAAGAGAATGAAAGAGAGAGAGAAAAAAAAAACAGAAAAATAATACTAAAGAATTGTTTATGGTTTTATTTGGCATCATTTGATGATCATTTGTCCCGAGCTAGTTTAATTGCACACCCCAAGTGATCCATAAAGCATCCATGTCTTTTCGCTCCCACCTGGCGTTACTTATCTCGTGCCAATCCAAAAATAGGAATACGAAATAGGAATAATAAAAGCAAAGAAAACAAAAGAGTGAAAAAAATAAACTGAAGTGTTTAGTTTTTAGTATCAGATCTCTCTCCCTGTCTCTGTCTGGGCTAATTAGGCGGTCCCAAGTGCTAAGTGTTTAAACAAAACACGTTGTTCAAACTGTGAGAGGGTGAGGGTGTGGGTGGTTCATGTCAATAACAATAGATTTTTTATGATATTTTTTTTTAATTCGCATTACAAAGCGTAAACAGGAATTTCCCAGAGCTATTATTTCATCGCTTTGCTTAGATAGTTGTCTGTTCTAAGCGTGGAAAGTGAAAAACTATCCAAGTTATCATTATGATATATTAATATCATGAGCTCTATGCAGATCCCAGTATAGTCATTTGCAATTGATATTATCAAGAGTCTAGCTGATAGCAATTTTCCTACTGATCTTGTCAACAAAGTGTGAATCGATAGACCGATCTTCCCATCGAGTTATCTAAAATGCATCTAACTTATTAGCTGATCTAGCTAGGTGTAAATGAGTTACGAAAATCGTTAAATTTTTCCCAACTCAACAGCGAAGTAAATTCCGATTCTATCTGCCTATAGCCCAAACAGATGATCTTCGCGATCGTTAAGTAATTTGAAAAACGGATCTTTATAAATATTTGTTTGAAGTCTAACAATACAGACATATATAGGTATATAACGTGTTTGATCCGGTTGTCTGGCATCGAAATGCCCTCGACACTCGACACAACTCGTTATCTGCGCAGATCCGTTCGAGATCATTATAAATACATATATATACTCAAGTGTTTATTGGGCAAACAGCAATAAAAATTCCAGTTGTAATAATTTCTCTGCTAAAAGTAATGTGCAATACCGAATCTCGTTATTGTCTGGCTTGCAAATGCTATAGATCTCGTATAATATTATATATAATATATACAACAAAATATCAGAAGGGATCCAGGTAAACTGGTCTTGCGAGGCCTTTCAACTCGCATCGCAGAAATGTGGAACGAATGCAAAGGTATTTATAAATTTCTCTCTCTCTCTTTCTGCCTCTCTTACACAATACTTGATGATACTCACGTTATAGAGCTATTTGAACAGACTTTCTGGGAAATACATGAATTTATATGATCGCAAAAGCTGTCTAAACAATAATCTCACATCAAGTATTACAATATTATACCTCAAGCGCGTTAATTAACAGTTTAGTAAGATGTGGGAATAATTTAGATTGCATTATTTCATTGGGCTGATATCACGAAGTGGGCGTGGCAACACATGCAAAGTATATATAAAGCGGAAAAAGAAGACAAGATGACGCATGCTGGGTATTCCCGATCGTTATATCGAAGCCCAACTATATGCAGATATTTTGCACTTAAGATCATCTTAGTTAGTTTTGAGTTTGATTCACCAACTGGTTTTTTTTTTTTTTTTTTTTTTTTTTTGTAACGTATGTGCATGCATACAAACCGCTGAGAAGATCATCAACTGTCAACTGAATTCACTTGTTCCGGGGGTTTTTTTTTCTCACATAGTATGGAAAGCATTTGTCTCCCTCACTCTTCAAACGATCTACTGATGGAGGCATGCAATAAACGCATTGGATACACTGCAAATGTGAACATTTTTTAAATTAGACTCATGGGTAATTACCTTTCCCAGTTTGGATGTAAATTTCGTCATAGTTAAATGTATTGTAATATTCCCCTTTGAGACGTTGCGAAATGTTTTACATTTTCCGGAAATCTGTCGTCGTCGCTTATCGTACTACGTACTACGTATCGTCGAATCTTTCGTAATCTTATCGCAGATCGTAAATCACATTTGGCAATTAACTCAACTGCGATGTATTTACACCTCTCGCGGTCGAAGCTCCAATTAGGAAATAGCAATTTGGGTACTACTTAAGCCGTAAAGTGATCATCATATATCCTATTTATGGGGCGCAAAGTATTGCATTGTGTAGCTCGTAAAAATCTAGCTAAAGTAATTATAGATGTAGGTAAATTGTTAACAATTATTGTTCTGGGAAATTATCAATTAAGTTATCGTGACTCCATACGAATTCGACTTTTTCATGGGATCTTCCAAATTTATCACTTCAATTCTACAGGGTATATTAGATTTTTACTATCCAAATTTAGTTTGCTGATTGTATTAAATCGTCTCTTACGTTAGCGTACACACTTCTTATGCTGGGACATTCCCAAACATTCCTATCAATGGTTTATCTTGCGACGACATTAGATTCGCAGAATTTAAAACTGGTATGCGGGCAAAGTTTACCCAGTTGGGGCCTTAAATATTTACCCTGAGGTCTGGTCGGGTGTAAACAAATGAAGCATCATCATGATCAACAAGTTGAGAATGCGACAAATCTATGACGAAAGAGATTATAATATGTGGAGCTGGTGAAACTTACCTGATGTACCTTTAATTTTATAGCTCCATCAGAAGGAGGCACAGGATAGTTCACGCACAAATTGGTCAAATGGTCTGGAGTTTCTTATGTCCTGCATATCCGTATCTGTTGGACTGGGCAATGTCTGGAGATTTCCGTTTACGGCCTTTGAGAATGGTGGCGGTGCCTTTCTAATACCCTACATTATAGTACTTTTCCTGATTGGTAAGTGAAGGGTGAGTTCTAGTTGGATCCTTAATTTTTATGAGCTTATACTAGGTAAACCCATGTACTACCTGGAAATGGTTATCGGACAATTCACGAGTCAGGGTACCGTGAAGATCTGGTCGATTTGCCCCTCATTTCTGGGCGTGGGCTATGGCCAGGCATTCGCCACGATCTGCATCATCACGTACTACTCCTCTCTATTGGCCCTCACATTGTACTATCTCTTCGTATCCTTTCAATCCGAATTACCCTGGTCCTATTGTCGTGACGACTGGCTCAATTGCGTCCACTCAAGTCTGGCCAGCTCAGATGATTCCACCTTGAGCAATCTCAGCTCATCCGCCTTGGCGGTCCTCAACGAGACGCAGACGAATACGACAAAGCTTCAAAGCAGTTCAGAGCTTTATTTTCTGTAAGTACTTTTCTGATAATAATCTGAACTTACCCTGGAATATGATATTGATACTTGTAGGAACGTGGTCATCAAGGAGACACTGGACATTTCGGAGGGCATTGGGTTGCCTGACTGGAAGCTGACCATCGCCCTGTTTGTCTCGTGGTTTGTCATCTTCCTGGTCATCATGCGGGGTGTTAAGAGCTCTGGCAAGGCGGCATATTTCCTGGCACTATTCCCATATGTCGTACTCTTTGCACTGCTCGGCAAGGCAGTCACCTTGGATGGTGCTGTCGATGGCATCATCTTCTTTCTGCAGCCCCAGTGGGGAGAGCTGCTTAATCCCACTGTCTGGAAGGAGGCCGTAGTCCAGTGTTTCTTCTCGCTGGCCGTTGGCATCGGACCGATCATTATGTTTGCCTCCTACAATCGCTTCGATCATGGCATATACAGGTGAGACCCTTAATGAGAGAACCAGTTAGACCTCCGATAGTCATAACTTTGGTAAAAATCAACCGATTTTCATTTGGAATGACATTTTCTCTATGGTTTGGCCTCTAGATTAAGTCCGCATCAAATAATAGAGCATCTAAAATTTTTGATTTTTCGACCTACCATGTTTCCAAACATCTGAGACACCGGAGGCCTGAGAGACCCATCTAGACCTCCGATAGTCATAACTTTGGTAAAAATCAACCGATTTTCATTTGGAATGACATTTTCTCCATGATTTGGCCTCTAGATTAATTCTGCATCAAAAAATAAGGCATCTAAAATATTTGATTTTTGGACCTACCATGCTTCCGAAATTCTGAGACACCGGAAGCTTGAGAGACCCATCTAGACCTCCGATAGTCATAACTGTGGTAAAAATCAACCGATTTTCATTTGGAATGACATTTTCTCCATGATCTGGCCTCTAGATTAATTCTGCATCAAAAAATAAGGCATCTAAAATATTTGATTTTTCGACCTACCATGCTTCCAAAAATCTGAGACTCCCGGAGACCTGAGAGACCCATCTAGACCTCCGATAGTCATAACTGTGGTAAAAATCAACCGATTTTCATTTGGAATGACATTTTCTCCATGGTTTGGCCTCTAGATTAGATCTGCATCAAAAAATAAGGCATCTAAAATAATTGATTTTTGGACCTACCATGCTTCCGAAATTCTGAGACACCGGAAGCTTGAGAGACCCATCTAGACCTCCGATAGTCATAACTGTGGTAAAAATCAACCGATTTTCATTTGGAATGACATTTTCTCTATGGTTTGGCCTCTAGATTAATTCTGCATCAAAAAATAAGGCATCTAAAATATTTGATTTTTGGACCTACCATGCTTCCAAAAATCTGAGACACCGGAACGTGTAAGAGACCCATCTAGACCTCCGATAGTCCTAACTTTGGTAAAAATCAACCGATTTTCATTTGGAATGAAATTTTCTCCATGGTTTGGCCTCTAAAATTACTCTGCATCAAAAAATAAGGCATCTAAAATATTTGATTTTTGGACCTACCATGCTTCCAAAAATCTGAGACACCCGGAGGCCTGAGAGACCCATCTAGACCTCCGATAGTCATAACTTTGGTAAAAATCAACCGATTTTCATTTGGAATGACATTTTCTCCATGGTTTGGCCTCTTGATTAGTTCTTCATCAAAAAACAAGGCATCTAATACTTTCGATTTTTGGACCTACCATGCTTCCGAAAATCTGAGACACCCGGAGACCTGAGAGACCCATCTACCCTCCGATAGTCATAACTTTGGTAAAAATCAACCGATTTTCATTTGGAATGACATTTTCTCCATGGTTTGGCCTCTAGATTAGATCTGCATCAAAAAATAAGGCATCTAAAATATTTGATTTTTGCACCTATTAGCTTCCAAAAATCTAAGACATACGGAGGCCTGAGAGACCTATCTACCCTTCCAATACTCATATCTTCATAAAATGTATCCTACCTTCTTCCAGAGACGCCATGATAGTCACAACGTTGGACACTCTCACAAGTCTGCTGGGCGGTGTTACTATATTTGCCATATTGGGCAATCTGGCACACAATCTACAGATCGAAAACATACGCGATGTGGTACGCAGTGGAACAGGTTTGGCATTCATTTCCTATCCCGATGCCATATCGAAGTTTCAGGCTGTGCCGCAGCTCTTCTCGGTGCTCTTCTTCTTCATGCTGTTCGTGTTGGGCATCGGATCTATTGTGGCGCTGCAGAGCACAATTGTGACCATTATCTGTGATCAGTTCAAGGAGTGGAAGTATTGGAAGGTAGCACTAGCCACATCCGTTTGTGGGTTTCTCCTAGGTCTCGTCTATGTCACGCCGGTAAGTCGAGCGTATAGCTATAGGGTATCTGAAGAGGTGTCTCATCATATATTTTAGGGAGGTCAATGGATTCTAACACTGGTCGATTTCTATGGCGGCACCTATGTGGTCTTTCTTCTGGCTATTTTTGAACTGGTCGGCATTGTGTGGATTTACGGTAGGAATTACTTATTCCCGGTTTCTTTGAGATGTAAATACACATTAATATTTTTATAGGTCTGCAAAACCTGTGCGATGACATCGAGTTCATGTGCAACAAAAAGGTCTCGCTCTACTGGCGCCTCTGCTGGTACTTCTTCACGCCGGTAATGATGATTGTGATCTTCATTTATTCCATGGCCACCATACAGCCCATTAAGTACAGTGATCTCTACTTTCCGTTGGCAGGAGATGGTAAGCTATCGATTAAAGTACATCAAGCTAATCTCTGGATAATACTCTCTTTTCTACTACTTATGTCTTCAGTTGCCGGTTGGATAATCTTTGCCTTTGGTTCAGCTCAATTCCTACTCTGGGGCTGGTGGTATATGCATACAAATAAGCATGACAGCTTCTCGAAGGTATGAAAATGCGAACTCCTTTGAATCTATTCTGATATTCATATCCCTTTGCTCTCCATAGACTTTCAAGGCCTCCCTTAGGCCCAGCGATAAATGGGGTCCAGCCAACGCGAAGATCAGACGGGATTGGATGATCTTCAAGAGCGATTTGGCCGCGAAACGAGCAGCCGCTGCGAGTTCGAACAAACTTGGATTCTTCCGGCAAAAGCTGTACAATCTATGCGGCAACAGTTTCTAGTCGATCCTAACGAGATTAAACCTATTTTATTATGTACATATATGTATGAGTATTTTACGCCTAGCTCTATATAGGTCTCTTCAGCCTCTATGAAGCCGATGAGCCTGTTCTGTTCTTTGCGATAATTTTGATGTTTATTTTTTTTTATATCATAGTACTTACATTCCCCTATTCCATGTCTATGTAGTCGCTGTGGAAGAGTTGATTATACTCTTTGCAGATTATTCAAAAATAAAGCTTTATAAAAGTAATCCACGGTCTTTCATTATTTTGAATTTCAAAAAAAACTAAATTTTAAAATTATGCCATTCCCATTTCAAAACAAATTACGATACAGTTTGAAGTATTTTTTTTATACAAAGCCCTTTATTATGTTAAAATTTTTCAATTTTTCTCGTTAATTAATAATTTACAATTTTACTTAATTTGTTTTTACCGCATGGTTAACGGAGTTTTTTGTTTATTTTTTTTTGGTTTTTTTTTTTTTTTTTTTTTTTGGTTATGTGGATTATTGTTTTTCTGGTTCACGTTTATTTTGGTTTGCAATTTGTGTGGTTTTTTTATGTGTTTTGATTTCTTTTTTTTTTTTTTTTGGTTTATTTTAAGTTGTTTAGGGTATGTCTGTACGGGATTTATTTGGGAATTTTGTTGTGTGTGTTTTTTTTTTTTGGGTGTACATTATAACAGTACATCAATTGATTTATGTAATGGTAAATTTGCTATAAATAGTGGGGGAATTCTTACGAGGTAAATGCTTAATGAGCAAAAAAAAAATCAGATCAGTTTATGCTACAATACATACATATGTATACAAAATAACAAATCGTAAATCTAGTAAACATTCTTAAAATTCATATCCCAAATACATTTATATGTATATCTATATATATATATATATTTGTTTAGTTGTTTTTGTTCATCTCTTAATTTCAGGGGGAGTTTTAGTATTTTGAGGGGTTTTTTTTTTAGGTATTTGTTATTTGTTTTTGGTGTGTGTTTTTTTGGGAATGGATTTTCTTGGATCCTCTGTTTTGCGTTTAAGGACTACGTTCTCAACTATTTTCTGTGTATTTATGTATAAGTGTGTGTGTATATGTCTTTGTGAGAGAGAGTGTTCTATGTGTCTGTCAGTGTGTGTGTGTGTAGTGTGTGTGTTATATCGTTCTCGTTTAATCGTAAAATACTAATTTAGCAAATGTAGGCACCCTAAATATTAAAGCTTTTGCAAAACACGGTTCCTCGATAAGATAACAATATATTGATTTAAATATACAATACCGTTAATTCAAAATAAACTATGTAAATTACATATAGTATATATATGCCTGTATATATATATATTATATATATGTATGTATATACTTGTTGCTGTTGTTGTTGTCGTTATTAATCGTACGTTTAGCATTTCTTTTAGAAACTTGAATTTTTATAGTAATTGTTTTAGTTTTTCTCATTTTTTGGTTTTCTTCATATAGTTTAATTATTTTTAGGTTAGGTTAGTTTAAGTTTGCTCGACTTAGTTAGGGTTTTTCTTCTCTTCTTTGTTTAACGCTTTGTTGTTTAAGTTTTTTTGGATTAGTTAGGAGTTTCTCGTTTTTAGCTTTCATTCGTCTCGTCTTTAATAAAAAATTGTTTCGCATTTGGTTTTTATAAGGTTTTTTTTTTGTAATTTTTTTTTTTTAGAATTTTCATTTTCCACTTTCTTTTATTGTTTAGTTTAACATAATTGTTTATGCTTAATAAATTGGTCTTTGCTTCGGCTTCCGTTCAACTACTGAATACGTTATAGTAATATAATACATGTAAAGTCAAATATGATCTTCCTTATGTATATTTATATATATATATGTATATATGTTTATATACATATATAGATATATATATATGTGGTATATAGAGTATATGGTATATAGTATGTTTTCTTGTTGTTGTTGTTCATCTTGTTCTTGTTGTTTTCTGACCGCCTGTATATTGTATATATATATATAGTATATATGGTATAAGTAGATATAACCAATTTTTCTTATGCTGTTCTTGAAGTTTTCGCTATGCTATCTGGACATATATTTGGGCTTGGGGGCTATATTCGTAGTATCTATCGTCTTGTCAGTGTTTCGCTGTGTAAATGTACCGAAATTCGATCGAAAGAGTAAGAAAGAGACAGAGACAGAGAGAGAGAGAGAGTGAGTGAGTGAGCTCAACTCGGAACCGGAACCGGTAATGGAATCCATTGGGAAATACACTTACACACCTATACACCTACACACACACACACACGTACACACATGCAATACAATAGAATACACAATTTCGGGAACATACATACCACAACAACTTGAAGTTGGAAACTACTGTGCACAGTGGGTCGCAAGTGCGCAAAAGAGAGAGAGAGAGAGAGAGAGACACATGGGAATACTAACTGTACTGCCCTACGACGGCTAACAGGGCTGCATCAACACATCCATCACGAAGATATTTATGTATGTATATAGTTTTTTTTTTGCATTTTCAGCTCTACGTACTGCTAAAGTGATGTTAAATAGTATGTACTATATATGCACTATCTATCTCTATCTCTAGTAGAAGATTTTGAATATTTGTTTCGTTTGCATTTGATTAGATTTCGACTTTTCTTTCGTTTTCCTTTTCTTTACCATTTCGACCCACTGTGCCGTACAACATGTGCGATTCTCTGGGAGGTTTTCTATTTCTCTTTAGTTGGTAGCATACTTTTCGGCATGCCTGTAAATAATGTTAGGTTAAGTTAAAAGGTTAAGGAAGGGTTTCGTATTTCGTTTTTTTTTTCTGTGTATAATAAAGACCTGTCTTGAAATTTCGGTCCCTCATATCAAAGTTTTTTTTTTGGTTTAAAGTTTTCATTGTTTCATTAAAGTTTTTTTTCATTTTGTTCTTTTTTTTTGGTTTTTGGTTTTTGGTTTTGTTTCTTTATATCAAGGTATTGTGTTAGGAAACCAGTTCAAACGGAATTTTTCACTTGGTATTTTTCACGTATAAGTTTTGTCTGTTCTCTTGTTTTAATTGTTGTTGTTGTAGTTGTAGTTGTAGTTTTTCTTGTTGTTGAAGTTTTAATGGAGAGTGTTGAAACCCAAATATGCATTATAGTACATAATATTAAAGCTGGGCTGGTATTTTCGTATGTCTTGTGTATTGTTTCTTCCCCATATTTGTTCACAGTGTTTGCATCTGTGTGTATGGGTGTGTGCGTGTGTGTGTGTGTGTGTGTGTGGGTGTGTGTGTGTTCATTGTGATAAAGCTATTTTGACAGCAGTCTTGAACGTTCATTTCAATTTCAATTTTAATATTCAATATTATAAATAGGTATACATTTTTAAGGGTTCATTTTGTTTCGTATTTTGTTTTTTTTTTCTCTATATTTTTGGTTCAAGGTAATTTCTCATATTTTTTTTTCTATTTTTCGATGACAGCTAATTAATCTACTGACAATATTTTTTGGTTTATTTGGGTTGTGAGGAAGTGAGGGGACAAGGCAGATTCTTTGAACCGTTTGCAGGCCCAGCATGAAAAAATAAGAAATGAGGAAAAGAAAATCAAAATATCCTTCTATCTGTATTATGTTGGGATAGGTGTCTAACGGGACTACACACTGTGCGAGATGAGTTCGGAGTTGTGTTTTTTTCTTTTTCTGGCTTGCCATAGTTCTTTGTAATCCTCTCTCTGTGGCAACTTGGCATGTTCATTTGGGGAATTCAAATTTGGGGTTTTTGTTTTTTTTTTGGGATCTATGATGTTGAATTGTTGAACTTATTTCTGGGTTTTCGCCTAAAAGCATTTTTCTTGCGTACTATTTAACCTTTCTTCTCCTTCTCCTTCAATTTTTTTTTTGTTTTGTTTACCTATTAAAAAAAAAAAAACAATTAACTTCGATGCTCTCAGTTAATACTTTCTATATAGTATGTCTATGCTTTTCCTTTTAGAATCTTTAGAAAACTTACGTAGCTCGGCCACTCTGCTATAACTACCGTACGTCTAGGTTTAATTCTCGTTAAATCTCGCTATTTTCGTGTTTTACTTATCGCCATTTTTCGTCTTTACAGCTAATTTATTTCATATTAAATTGAATTGGTTTTTTTTTTTTTTTTTTGCTTGGTATTTAAATATATATATATATATATTACAAAATTCAATTAAAATTGTTCTGTTTCGACTTGTTAGATCTCGTTTACCTCTCTCTCATTCTGAAAAGCTAATCAGGTTCTTAATTGAGTTTTTCATAATTCATGGTATTTGGTATATTATTAGTTTGGTATTTTGTATTTTAATAGGGTTGTTTTTCTCTTTGTAAAATTGTCATTTTTGTAATTTGTTTTTTTATATTTTATTAAAGCCAGGGCTAGTATTTAGTATTTAGTATGTATGTATACAGTTTCCATAAACAACAAGTTTCGTTGAGTTAGTTTTAGAGCGCAATACACACAACAATTAGAATACTTGTTACTATAATTTATTTATTATTTCCGTTTCTGCTTCATCTTCTTCTTTATACCAACATACAACCAAACATACACTCAAATACACACAAAGACACACACACACACACATACACCAATACACGTTCACATGCTCTACAGTTTGACGGGGTGTCCAAGAAAATTATGAAGTCTTTCTCGTTCTTTGCTCAGTAAAAAATCATAGCATACTTTTTTGGGATTTTTTTAAAAAATACGTCATAAATAATATGAAGAAATTCTGTTAAAAAGCTGCAAATAAATCTGGGTATATGATTGGTCTGCTGTTGTTTCAAGTAAATGATTCACAAGATTATTGATGAGTATTTTTGAAACTTCTTTCAGAGGGACAGAGATGATATACATTTCTACAAAAAGAGATATACAGCGAAGTGCAGCTATTTCTTTGCTCTGAGTCAACGAATGACAAAACAAGTTATCTTCACTTACAAGTAACTTCTTTGCACTCGTTTGCTGCAAATGCTCTCATATGAATATGCGTGACTGACTGTACTTTTCAATGCACTTTGAGCGTCTGTACTGGCTGCGAGTGGGAGTGAGTGTGTGAGGGGATCCTATATATATGATGTACTCAATCATTCCTCTGGTTGCAACCGAACAAACTTTCGAGTTATCTCACGCTATTTAACTCAATTCAATTACTAGATAGTAGATTTATTTACTTATTTATGCAGTTTAAAATTACCGATAATATCCTAGGCTTAGAAAAAAATACACCTTTTTGTTTTGTATATCTGGATCTGTGTGCCCGAATATCCATACACATAAAACTTTTCATAGATAGATATATATGTAACATATCTTATGTATATATATGGATATCGGGGCACACAGACACATGTGTTTTTTTGTATGCTAACGTTTGACTTTTGTTTTTCGATTTCGAAAAGAGGCTTATTTACAAAAGGCCGATTTCGAAATTCGACTTGTAGAATTACTAATATTACTATTACTCGTAGTACTCGTACTCGTATTATTACTATGACTAGCGCTATTACTATTATTAGTATTACTATTACTACTATTATTGCATACACGTTCTCTTTTCCTAGTAAACTTATTCTCAGTGATCTTCGAGGCAATTGTCGTCGTCGTCGTCGTCGTTGTTGTCGTCGGTGTTTCACCGCTTGATATTGTTATCGGTATCGATATCGATTTGCCCATCGATATACGCTTGCTTGAGCTATACCCAGCCGATAGATCGGTCTCAACATCCTCCGGTATGGCCGCAATGCTAATCATGCTCTCAACGATTCGATGAGGATGCGGATGCGATTGCGTATACTGGCTGAGGGGCACAAGCTCTCCGAATTCCGGCGACGTTGCCTGACGTTGCCTCAGCGCCGTCTCGATCAGAGTGGGCGACATGGACTTGGACGCGGGTATTGGTATTGACGTAAATGTTGATCTCGATGCTGATGCCAATGCGGATGCGAATGCTGATGTGGATGCGGATGCGGATGCCGATGCCATTGTCGAGGCAGATGGGGGCCTTAGTGATAGCATCTCGATGTTAATCACGGAGTTGGAGCGCTCTCTTTCTGATATTCAGCTGCCGTATTTGTTGGAAGATGCGTAGCTATTAACTGCAGATCCATTTGATGGCATGTGAGTATCAGGCACTAAATGTGGTGTTCTACTAGATATAGGTGGCAAAATAGGGCTTGTTGGCCAATGGTAAGTAGCAGCGGCGTTATTGGATGAGGGTACACTTCTATGCAAAAAGCAGTATGTTAATTCTCAATTGAAATACCAAGTCGAAAAAACGTTTTCGATTCATTATAAGATTTAAAATTGGAAAGTTTTCAAAATTTAACAAAATTTTCTCAATCGCATCCACAAGGCTGCAGGGGGTACGATTCGGCGACAGCTCGAACCGATATTGAAAGTTTTCCGATAAAAAACAAAATCATAATGTTATTCAAAAAAATAAACGAAAATCGATTGTTATTGCTTGATTAGTGCCATCGATTGGCCCGAACTGCAGCCGAATCATTTCTTTTGCAGCCTTGTATCGCATACGTATATTTTTTATATCGTTCATATTTATAAATATATAGCTATTTTTTTTGTTATGGATGTGTGTGAGCTCGATCAATATGGCAATAAAAATTATGAATTTGTTTATGATAAAAAGCCATGGATGCATTTTCATTTTCATTTCCAATTCCATTTATTTTTTGTCGAATTTTTTTGGATTTTTTTTTTTTTTTTGCTCGCACAAAATGCAAATTGATATAGCACTCACATCCACACACACATATGTATTCGATTCGATTCGATTCTGTAATCACATCACGTGAATCTTGCATAGAAGACGAGGCCACAAATCACGGGGTTTTCGGTTTTTCTCAAATTTCGTATCGGGTATCTCGAAGGACTACTATCGTGTTGGTACTACAATGGCTCACGCATACACACAAATGAATTGAGATGAGGCAAAGCTTCACGGGCTGTCGGAATATAGATAGTATCGATATGCAGTTTCGTATTTGCTAATATCGATAAGTATTGAATTCAATGCAAGTTTACTTATAAGATTGATTTACTCGATAGTCTATTGACTTGTATATCGTATTCACAATTAATCTGTTATTTTACTCATATATCGATAACAGTCTAGTCCTCTAGCCCATGTAGCTTGACTTGCAGAGCTTTCAGTGACTTTGCTTGTGAATTGTGTTAGGCGATAGTTGACAGGCGATAGGTGAGCGAGCGAAGAGAGAGAGAGAGTGACTGATATGCGGGCGATAGTTTTGCAGTGTTGCAAATTGCTTGAAAAAGCTTGCGGCTTGCTGCTTCACTCACCTAGAATGGGGGAACAGCATGGGTGCCGTGTTGAACATGGATTGTGGTGTCGGCGTTATGGGTTGAATTGCAGCAGCGGCGGTATCGGGATGCAGAAAGTTGCGTCGTTGCTCGATGCGCTCCTGGTGCTGCGTCAGGCAGCGCGATAATAGATCTGGAAGGCTCTCCATGTGCTCCTGTTGCGATAGTTAGAGTTAGATAAGTACTGCGATAATATGTTGCCTATCGATAATACTATCGCTCGAGTTAAAGCTCAATGTTTTTCTTGAGACACATTTAATTAATCGAAATTATCGATACATTTAACTCTTTTCTTAACTATCGTAACGATAGTACTATCGATAGTATTTCTCCCGACCCTGTACTCACCTGTAGACTCTGCATTTTGTCCTCTAGATTCGTTAGACGCTCCTCGATAGCATCCTGGCGACTCGACATATCCGATATTATTTCATAGACCGTATTTTGTGTCTGTCAAAAAGCACATAGTTCATGGTTAGAGAAGAGAGTCGGGATATTGTATATTAAACTATCGACTATCGATTATGGATTGCTAGCTACCTTGGCCATATCGGTTATTGTGTTGGCATTATCCATTAATTTGCGTTGATCCATTTTAACTTTTCGCAACCTAAAGTCGGCAGTGGGGAAGAATCGGCAAGATTATAATATGTAGATGGATGTATGTTGTAGAGTTGTAGAGCGCGAACACAAAATAAATTTACACAGAAATCGGACACCAAATCCATTGAAAGCCTTGAGAAAAATATTTTGAGGCATAACCAATCGAAACAGGTCGATGTACGTATATATGTTATATGATAAATATAATTCTCATCAGCAAATGGAATTATAATTTGTTGATCTGATATTGTCGGACAATAACTGAACATAAATCGATTTTAATCTGATATGAAAATGATAAGAAAATACGTGTTGCTCAAATAATTCATTAGTGTGTTTATAATTGTGTGCCAGATATATCGTGTTATCGATAAGATATATATTTATATACGTTCTTTTGTTTTTTTCTTTTTCATTTTCTTTTTTTCATTTTGTTGGATTTTCATTTGGTTCAGCGTTAAGATTGCAGAAAATCATATCGTAAAATATCCTTGCTTCGATGGAGTAATGATACAAGATATGGCAAAGAGACATATAGATGTCGGCAGAAACTTGCAACTACAACAGATACGTACATATATGTATAGTATGTACTACAAGTAGAACTCACAGAAAGCTCTTGATATTCGTAGTACTAGGCAAAGCATTCGAAGCGATGAGAAATGATATCGATATGATGCGCATGACGAACTACAGACATTGCACGATATAGATACACAGATATACATATGTAGGTACAAATACAGATACATTTATGTTGATGATATTTTCGGATATGAAATTCTGGAAGGTTAACGCTTGCATGCTAGGTAAGTTGGCTAGTTTACGGTATTATCATAACGTAAAAACAGGGCTTTACAACCTATTTACAGGCTAGTAAAACGAGTTCAATCAAGTTAATCATGTTAATCATATATAGATATAGTAGATATGTATATTGATTTTAGTTGATCATTATTCACACGTTTCATATTTGATATATTTTTCTTTTATAATTGCGATTAGTTGTTTTAGTATTTGTATTATGTTTTCTCGTTAAATTTTTCAGTTGTTAATTATATATGTATATATACATTGGCTACATTCTCTCAGGCAGATAGAAGAATAAGGCACTTGCATTTCTTCAGTAAACTGGAACTATTATAAAGCTTTGGATCGAACAAAATGTATATTTTAGAATGAAGACGGAATTCAGACAGTTTGTAGGATGCTATAGCATACTTTTTGGCAAATATATATTTATTTATTTATTTTTTTATCTTTTTATTTTTTTTTTTTAAACATCTGCCCAAAACTATGCTATGGAGTATGTAGTAGGTGATGATTGCAGGCTCTCGCATGTAAGCGTGATACGCTAAATAGCCGACAAAGTGTGCTATACACACACAAACGTACACACACACACACACAAATATATACATGTATATAATGCATATACATACATAGATATAATATATATATGCACATATGTTGTTATGGAGACAGGACAAAGACAAGAACAATTTTGTTTGTGATTTTGCATGATTTGATTTTTTTTTGCGATTTTCTTTCTTCCTCAACGGTTGAAAATCTGTCAGATCACAACTATATAGGATAACTATAGTTAGTATATCGATAATTTGCTCAAATTTTTTCTGCTTCTCAGATTGACAGCTTCGTTTAGTTTACGTATTGATTGATTTTATTTTTTTTAAGGATTTTCGGTTGGTTTGGTTATTTGGTTGATTGGTTGATTGGATTGGTGGTTCTGACAGTTAGTTGATGTTATTGTTGTTGCTGTTATTGTTATTGTTGTTGTTGTTGTTGTAAGATCACTAAAAATACTCACGCATATATAGCTAGAAGGAACTTTCTTTGGTGGGTTCTTACACGGCCGGGATTAACCCGTTTTACTAGTCTTGTATGTTTGTAAATGAGCCAAGTTTCACGAAGAACATTCGCCGCAGCATTTTTCAGCTAAATTTGTTGTGTGAGAAGAAATGAATACAAAGTTATTAGAGTTTTAGAGTGTGTCACCATCGCTAATCAGTTAATCAGTGTGTCTGTCTACGCTAACGATAACGATAACGATAACGATACGATTTTACGTTAATTGTAACGAACAATTACGAATCTTACGGATCTAGTCTAACGAGCACTTGGTCCAAAAATAAAAAAGAAATTATGATCGTCGGGTTTTGATCAATATTAATGCCAGGGAACGGCGGGACTTGTCATGAATATTATATGTATTGTATGCTCTGTGACAGATATATTGAAAAGAGATAGCGAGAGAGTGTGTGAGAGAGAGTTAGAAAGAGAAATTGTGCGTATTGGTGACATATGTTTTTTTTTTTTTTTTTGATTTTCTTTGTGGTGTACTAAAGCTCGTTTTCAATTCATTTCGTTTTCAGAGTTTTTTGTTTTTTTTTTTTCGGTTTTTTTTTTTTTTTTTTTATTTCGGAGACGATCTATACCCTTTTTGTTAACTGCGTGTCCATCATGAAGTTGTGCACATGCTTCTCGGCACGAGTCAGCTCCAGCTTGCGAGATACCACAGCCACAAGTAGCGCCGTGCAGCCAGCACCCTGAAAACGATAACAAGATGTGAGATTAGCGAAGGCGATAAATATATTGGAATCGATTATGCGGAAGCTCCATTTTGACTGTACTTCTTCCGAGGATTTTCATTGTCCACTTCGATTTCAAAGCATAATCGCAGCACAGCATAGAAAAGTCAGGCAAAAAGAGAAATGTCGAAAATCAAAACAAACTTTGCTACGGCTTTTGCTGAGAAATACGAGAGAAATTGAAATCCGGAACAAGTTGACAGTCAAATTTTCATGTTATTTTTTTTTTTTTTTTTTTTGTTTTTGTTAATTGTGTTGTTGGATTATACTTTAAAAATGACAGTTAAGAGTCCAGAACTTTATTGATTTCGATTTAAGATTATGAATTCATATCATTCTTCTTTATAGATGATCTTTTTTTTTAGGTTATGGTTTTTTCTTTTTTTTTCTTGTTGCCTCGCCTACGATTTGTTGATTGTTGTCTTATTACACAAGATGAGCGAAGAAACGACTAGAATGATTGAATGATTGACTGATTGATTGAATGATTGAATGGATGCTTGAATGATGAGGAGTTGACTGAGTGATTGAGTGCAGCAAGAATGAATGGATGTCGCACGTTAGCTGGATAGGTTTTTATTTTAAAAAGTATTTAGTTAATTACTTAGCGAACTGTTTTTTGGGTATTTAGTTGTATTTGGTAGTATTACGATTACGATTAGATAAGATTAGTTTAGAAATCAGATCAAGAATGAGAATATCAGAATCAGAATATCAGAATACGATCTCAAGTTGTACTTGTCTATGTATTACAACAGTTAGAGCGGGAGTTATACACACATACGTAACGATTAGCTAAGAACAAAGTTGAAAATGATAAGCGCAATTGAGAGAGAGAGAAAAAGAGAGAGAAGTTAGTTCTTAGGCAATAAGAGAGAGATAGGGAGAGAGAGAGAGAGCGAGAAAAATTGTGGCAGAGAGTTAGTTGAGGTTAGGGCTTGGGTTAGGATTAAGGTTAGCTTATTGGTTTTTTGTATGACAATCTCAATTTAGGACTACGACATGATCAATATGCATGTAAAAAGGTAGTCGAAACGCGCAAAGAATCAGACATAGCGAGCGAATGAGACAGAAAGAGATAGATAGATAGTTAAAGAAGCGCATAGATTAAGTCAAGAAAGATAAAGATAGTTGGAGAGCGGGAGCTAAGTACTGTCTGTGTGTCTGTATGTGGAGTATGTGTGTTTTGTGTTGGTGTTATCGATAATTGTCCAACAATCTCTTTGAAAGTAGTAGTTCATAAATGGAACCGGAACTGTAGCTGGAACTGGAACTGGAACGGGGAACTGGCTGGCTTGTAGGCTCTATCGCAGCACGACAATGATGCACAATGTGTGTCTGTATGTAGTTTAGTATGTACGACTATATATATGACTTAGTACATGACAAAGTAAGTACTTAGGTACTACGTTTTTTGGGCTAAAACAACTAAGGGTACGCATTGCTTTTTAGTGAGTTGAGCATATAGTTTGTATATATATATATAAATATAGTTTTTGATTGGGATTGACGGGTGGTATACTATGCGGGTAATGTAATTATATACATGTGAATTTCTTGTACGGGCCGATTCGGTTCGGAAATGATTTTGGGATATGTTCGAATTTGGAATTTTTCTTGGATTTTTTTTTTTTTTGGTTTGTTATCATTATTTTTTTAAATTTTCAAATTTGATGTGTGTGCAGTTGGACAAATTGTTGTTTTGTTGTGGTATTTTTTTGGTAGATATTTTTTTCATTTTTTTTTGTATTTTGTTTGTTTGTTTGTTGTTAAAAACTCACCATTATTCCTGTACTGACAGCGATACCACGTCCACAGTACGTATTCGGAACAATATCACCGAAACCAACACTCAAAAATGTTATCGCTATCAGCCACATTGCATTTAAAAGATTCGCATGCTCTTCATCATGAAATCTGTTGCATTATGCACAAATACATAGGTATTTTTTGTATATAGATATATATATAGAGTATATATATTTTTTGGTGGTATAGTATATGTCGGTTCCATATTGTGGGCAGTTCGCAAGACATATATGTATATATATTTTTGAAATATATAAATTTTATATATTTTTTTTTTTTTTTTTTTTTTTGTATTTTTTGTTGGTATATTGTTTGATATTTATTTTTTGTTGTGTGGCATATTGAGCGTATTCGCATATTTTACGCATTTTGATCAGTTTTGAGTATCAGGGGCAAATAATACACGTATTTCGGATACGAGTACAACGCACGCAGAGCGTATTCAGTATTTTTTTTTTTAAATGAAAGGGAAAGAGAGATAGAGAAAAATATCGTATTGTTTTGGCTTAATATACACAAAAACAAACATATAATGCTAAAAAAATACATGTCATAAACGAGAGAAGAAATGAAACGAGAAACAAAACACAAAAATACTTCATATACTTATATATGTATATATACTATATATATATATTCGATGGAAATAAACTGAGATCATAAACCAAAAATATTACAAAGTTTCGACTCAAGACTAGAAAAAAAAAATAAAAGTCTGTTTAAGAAACGAAGTAGTAGAGAATGGAATGAAACGAAATGGTTTGAAAGAAAGATACAGATAGATAGATAGATAGATAGAGAGAGAGAACTAAATGATATAGAAGACTTATAGTGGCAACTGAGATAGAGAGAGAGATAGAGAGAGTTTGCTTAAGTTGAACTTATGATGGCGGGCATTAAATGTTAGAAAATGCAACTCGATAAAGTTAAGGTTAAGGTTAAAGTTTAGGTTAAAGTTAAAGTTAAGGTTAGAATTGGAAAAGTATACATTATGCTGGTGGGGTGGGGTGGAGGGGGGGTAGAGCCGTGAGGACACACATACAGTGGAAATACATTACATATGTATACAGAAATTTTAAAGGACAGCGACGTGAGCGTCGGGTGAGAGAATTTTGTAACTTTAGTTGGTATTTTTCTGGTATTTTTATGCATATATATTTTGCTTGGTATTTTTTTGTTCTTCAAAGTTAAATTTATTTCAAACGAGTGCACAACAATTTTGAAGGTGACACATATTTAAATTGGACATTGTATTGCCCACGCAGGCACACACACGCACACACACACACACAGACAAGCGCATACGAACACACGCACACACACATACAGTGAGGGATATATACATATAAATGAGCTGTCAACGAGGATTTGTAGCCTGTTGTGGCAACGGAAACTCACAATTGTCACAAAACAAAAGTCTGGCTCATACGCACACACACACGCACACACACGCACACACACACGCGCACACACAGACATAGCTATAACCAAATAGTGAAAAATACATATATACAATATGGAATGCTTATGCGTATTAAAGTGAGTGTCTGTGTGTGTGTGTGTGTGTGTGTGTGTGTGCTGTACGATATATAAAGATATATGAATGTGTGTGTGTTGAGTAGGTGAAAGAATGTGTGTGTGTGTGTGTGCGTGTGAGTGTATCACAGCGACACACACACCAAATACGATTTATGCATGAGTTGCCGAGTTGTTTTTGGTGGAGTTTTGCGGTTTTGCCTGAGCTTAGAGATGTGATGATATACAACAGAGTATCGTGTGTGTGTGTCTGTGTGTGTGTGTGTTATCATATATATACGTATATATAGATATATATGGAATGAACTTAACGCGCGCAATGCCCTGCAGTAAGCTAATCGGCTACGAAATGTCTCTCTCTATAAGAAGATTTGCAAGCTCTTCCAATTTGTTTTTCTTGGTATTTTTTTTTTTAGTTATTTTCTTTTTTTCTAGTATTTATTTTTGTATGCATGTGTACGTTACGTAGTTGTTGTTGTTGGAGGTTTGGTTTGAGGTTATGTTTGAATACACAATCGTCTGTTCTGGCTACTGTTGTTGTTGTTGTTGCTGTAACTGTACTGTTTACTGTTGGTTCTGGTTTTTTTTTTTTGTTAAATTTATTTTTGATCATTTTGTTTATAATGTTTTTTTTTTTTTTTTTTTTTTTTGTATATTTTAATGTTTTATAAATTTTATTTTGATTTTGTTTTGGTATTTTTGGTATTTTTTTGTTTTATTTTTCTAGTTGAATACTTACCACCATGCCACAGGTGAGCGTTATACCGCGTCCACAGTATGTGTTCGGGACAATGTCGCCATAGCCGACACACAGAAATGTGATTGCCGTTAGCCACATGGTGTTTAGCAAATTCGCGTGCTCCTCATCGTGGAACCTTCGTTTCAATCAATCAATCGTTTTTCAATTGTGTTTTATGTTTTTTTTTTCGATTTTCAAAAGGTTTTCAATTCAATTTCGATATTTCGTGTTCGTTTTCGTTTTCGATTTATATCATTTATCGGTTTCAGAGTGCAGTTCAGTTCACACATTCATGCATATATGGTATATCGGATACACATGTACATACATGTATTAATTAGGTTTGTTGTTGTTGTTGTTGATGGTATTGGTTTTTTATGGTAAGGTAGTAATTGTTTTTTTTTTAATATTTTTTTTTTTTTTGGTTTTGGCATTGCGAGTATATCATATACATATATATCGGTTTTTATCGGTATCGGTATATTCAGTATTCGGATGCGTATGCGTATTTTATTTGGTTTTTTTTTTGGTTTCAGATTCAGATATATCATTTTTTTTTGCAATTGGTGGATACAGAAGTAGGGTGAGAAGTGGAGTAAACAAATAAACAGATGTGAAATTATGTGAACATTTTCTTTTTTCGTTGTTGTCATTTTTCGAAAGGAAAAAAAAAACAAATAACAAATAGTAGAATCGCTTCGCTTAAAATTTCTCATCGAGAACTTTGTATATCGTTCAATATTGGTATTGCTTTTCTCAATAGGCAAGTAAAATAGTTACACAAGAATCGAAATCATACATATATACCATATACATATATATATATATAAATATATATAATATATACTTTTTACATAATTAAATTATATTAAATTACGAATGAAGAAGAAGAAGAATCAGAAAAACAGAAGAACAGAAATCAAAAGCGCATAAGGAAAGCAAGAGAGAAAGAAAGTAAGAGAGAAAGTACATACATACATACATACATATGTAGAATACAGAGATTAAATAGAAACGAACCATGTTCTGAATAGAATAGAGGATAACCGGGTACGAATATATATGTACGTATATATATAATAATATATATAGAAATATACAATGACACGCTTTATATAGTATAGTAGTAGTAGTAGTAAGTATATATATTACTTATGGTAGGTATAGTAGTAGTAGTAGTTGTAGTTTTGTTGGTTGTTTAAGCTCTGCACAAGCCGACAAATGGATGCATTATACTTGTATGAATGTAGTGGTTGGAAAGGGGGCATCGACGTGGGGGGTGGGGGGTACGTACGTTTACTCTGACTGACTGACTGAAGGTGCCCCTCTGTCTGCTGCATTAGATGCTGCTGCTGTTAATCCTCTCCAGCTGCTTACCCTCACTGACTGCAATTAGCTGCTAAAGGATGACCCGTTAGACACGCACACACACACACACACACACACACGCACACACACATACACAGAGACACACACCTATCTGCAGGAGAACACGAGACTACACTAAAAGCCTTAACAAAATGGCGTCCAGCACCTCAAGCGACGCTTGAGTGGCGACCCTGATGAGTACGCCGCACTTAACTAGGGGGGCGCTACTACCACAAGTTTGCGTGTGATTGTGTGTGTGCGTGTGTGTGTATGTGCGTGTGTGTGTGTGTGTGTTTGTGAAGCTGAAGCTGATGAGCAAATAAAATGATAACTAACTATGCTGTATGTAACTCTCGCTCGCTCGCTCTCTCTCTCACTGGCAAATAATGTTTGTGTGCAGTGTTGTTTAACGTCAGGCAGCAGCAACATAAACGGAACACACACACACATACACCCGCACACACACCACAAACACATTTGTGCGAAAATGTCTCTTTTGATGGCCCTCAACACAAACAAAGCAAAAGAAACCGAGCGCCACTTCGCCTCGAGCTGTTGTTCATTTAGCTCGTCCCCTGCCCCTAACCCCTGCCCCTGCCCCGCCCCGCTCCTCAGCCTGCCACCTTTCCCCTCATTACACTGCAGTTAGTCGTACTTTGAGGTTATGTACGTGTACGTGTATTGTTACTAGTTGTGTGTCTGTGTGTGTGTGTGTGTTTAATTGGTATCGTTATCGTTATCGTAACAAAGAGTGCATGCGGTTCAGTTTTAGTTCCCTGAGCAAAAGCTACGCTTGTATATTTTGTTGTTGTTTTTTTTTAAATACGAAATTTTTGTAAATAGAGAAACTCTTACGATATTTACGATTCATTTTTGTTCAGTTTATCGAGAAAAAATACACATATACATTTACATAAACAGACACATACAGACATACAATAGATAAAAATTTACGATTACATTTTGGTTTTTCAATTTATCGACATTTTAATGTGGTTATGTGGCAACACATACATACATACATACACACATACACGTACACATAATCGCAAAAATGTGGAAAATTTCTTAAAGGTTATGTTTGAAAAATCATAAAAATAACTTAAATTATAAAATTACGTAAAATCAGCAAAATGAGAAAGAAAAATCTATTGAATTTGATTCCATCGATAAGCGTGCTTAGTTTTTCAACTGAGATTTAAGAACATAAAATATAATATTATTTTTTTTATTTTTTTTTCGTTTTAATTTAGAATCAATTCTTCATCTGTTTATCTGAGCTAACTTTGTCATTATCAACACTGTTAAAAAACTTTCAAAGAAATCCTTTCAAAAATGCATTTTACCCTGATAAAAGTCTACGATAAATATCGATAAATGTATTATTAATCAAAAACAAACGGTTACTTATAAGAATACATTGTAGACTGACAAGCATACGCATTGATAGAGTTCAAAAATTGTCAAATCGATATTCGAATTTGGAAAAAACATTTCTACGACGAATAGAAACAAAAAAAATAGTTATATCGATAACAAAAATCGAAATAACACTTAGAACATATATGGAAATGGTAATCTGTAGAGCTAAAGGGAAATAGGAATGGATGGGAGAAAATAGTAATGGAAGGAGAGGAAGATTGGGCTGGGATAATGCAAACCTACAGTTTGTGTTGTTTCGATAAGTAATCGTATTGCCGTTTCGATAGATATGTCAAGACTCGCATGGGTATTATTTGGGACTAAGATACGAAATGTTTCTGTGGTTGGGCTGCGTTGGTTTTATCGTTTTTCACTGCTTAATTTATTCGCCTGTTGTTGTTGTTGTTTCTTTCTTTTTTTCCTCAGTTTTTGGCTTTTGCCTTATATGGTTAGGCAAGATGACGATGATAATCACCGCTTACGTTACAGAGTACAAAAAAAAAACACACACAATAAAATGTATAAAAAGCAGAAATGAAAACGAAAACAGAAACAGAAAAAGGAAAAGTGACAGAGCCAAGGAGGGAGGCGAGGACTGTAAACGATACACGAAATTGTGTGAAAGTATTGAAAGGACGTCACAGAAGGACACGCATTAGCGATGGTATTTCATTATAAAGCCCACCCAAGAGCCAGTGGGAGGGGTGTAGGGGCTTGGGGGACTGACACGAGCAGCATTTGGCGCGTCATGAGGGCTTAGCCAAAGGTCGTAGGCCAAAACACAGTCGACAGTCAAAAAAAAAAAAAAAAAAAACAAAAAAGAGGATGTCATCTAAAACAGATAAACAACAAAAATGGTGGAATATGGTGGGGAAGGGGTGGCAGCCGGGAGACAAATAAATAAATATGTATGAAAAGCAAAACAAAAGGAATGAGAGAAAGGAAAATAAGGAAAGAATCCACGCAGCAAAAATTTATCTGTCAACGATTCCCGATGCTGTAGCCGGAGCTGTAGCTGTAGCTGTAGCTTATTCATGAATGATTCGATATTTATGCACATATTACGCAGCGCGTTGCCATCTCCGCCGAGACTACAATAATAAAAACAATAACAATGGCAACATCAACATCAACAACAACAACTATAAGGTTGAGCACATGTTTTGTTAATACGAAATCGCGAAACTCATTGAAAAATACCTTTTTTTTTCTGGTTTTATTTTCTTTACTTTTCTTGTTTTTCTTATTTCATGTTTCTTTTTTTTTGGCATTGATTTTCGGTTCTCTTTTGTTTTGTTTTTTTTTTCGGTTGTACTTTTAGTTTGTATAATGTGATAGAGACTTATTGCGCATACGATTAGCTTTTGGTTCTACATAGGGCTGCGACTTATTCTAATACGATATGGTTTGCTCAAAATTCAAAAGATTATACACACTACACGCACACACACACACACATACATATACAGGCACACACGCACATTACAAAAATACACACACACATTGAAGTTAAGTAAAAAGAATTAGAAAGTTGAAGAAAGTAATAAAAAATGAAAAAAAAAACAAAGCAGGAGTTTGGGCAGGGTGGGGGAATGGTCTTTAGGAGGATGGGGAAGGAAACATATTTAAAAGAGAGTAGCAAAAACAAGCAAGACGATTACAAAACGGAATTTTAATAGAATTTTCCCAAATAGAGAAGAGAGTGCACAAAAGTATGCTATCGAAATGGGCTCAACTTCGATAATCGATAATTAAGAGAAAGAGAAAAAGAGACAGAGAAGAGGGGCAGAGTTTCTCAGAGTTTAAAAGACAGAGAGAGACAGAGAGTGAGTAAGTGATAGAGAGAGAGGGCGAGTTATACAGAGAGACAGAGAGAGAGAGAGAGCGCGAACGAGTAATATGAATATTATGAAAGTACGTAAAGCTAAGCATACATACGAAACGTTACGAGCTCAAAAACTTCACAGGCAAAAAATATCACTAGAGATTTTTTGAGAGAAAACAATACGAAAATACGAAAAATGAAACCAAAAATTGAAATGGATAAGGAAAAAATCATAACAAGTTTACAAGTTTATCAAGTCACTACAAAAAACATTTCAAAACTCAGGTGGGTACGGTTAGCTTTAGAAACCCCCACCCGCCCTGTGGGCCCAAGAGACCTTCACAGTTCAGTTCGTACGATATACGTATATGTATATATATCTACATATATATAGGCAGATATGCATATACACATGTGCTATCGCACTGAGCGCACTGAGAACGAATTGTCGTAATCGTGTGGAGATGTAAACAAAAATTTTTGGAACGCATGCAGGAATTATCCGTCGAACATGGCACGTGACACTCAAATGGAATTACAACTGCGCTCGATGTACGTGTCTTTCTCTGTGTGTGTGTGTGCGTGTGTGTTCGAGTGTTTCTGCATGTGTGTGTGTGTGAGTGTGTGTGCCTGGTGAATTGCATTCATTTGTTGTCGCACACTCTGGCACCGGCACTCAAAAAGGAATCCATGAGAACACAATACAAGCAGCTGGTTGTGCGAGTGTCTCTCTCTGTATGTGTGTGTGTGTGTGTGTGTGTGTGTGTGTGTGTGTGCGTGTGTGTGCGTGTGTGTGTGCGTGTTGCAAGCTGTGCTTAAACCCCTTCTGCGATGCAAGGCTAAGGAAAAAACTTATCGAAACTCATTTACCCAGACTGCAGATACATTTGTATCTTGTAACTTGTAACTCTCGTCTGGATAAGTTCCCATTCGGCGTGCTGCTTGTTCAACTTGTTTTCGATTGCCTCTGTATGTGTGTGTGAATGTGTGTGTGGGTGCGTGCCTGTGTGTGGGTGTGTGTGTGTGTGTGTGTGTGGTTGAGCGTACACTTGAAAGACTTTCGTTACGTAATGCTGGTGGGGGGAGAGGGGGGCACATACACTTACACATACATATGTACATAGACATGTATAGTATTAACAAAGTAGGCATATATACGAGTAATAGTAGTTGTAGTAGTAGTAGTAGTAGTTGTCAAAGTATTAGTGGCATACATTCAATCGGATTTCCAAATCAGAATCAGAATCAGAATCAAAACAAACAGAAGAAGAAAGTAAACGAAACGGCAAAATCAAAATACGAAAACAAGAAGATAATAAATAAACGCAAGAAACGAGAGAGAGAAAGATACGAGTAAATGAACAGAAAAATAAATGAAAAATCCTCGAGAGAGAGAAGTTTGATATAGAGAACAATTCAGAGAGATATAGAGATAGAGATAGAGAGAACGCAGAGAGATAGAGAGAGAAACGAGAGTGGAGTAATCCAAATATAACTGAACTTAAGTTCGAACAACATAACGATATAACGAGAGATATATAAGTAAAGACTACATAAATATACTATATATCATATCATAAGTATCAAGTTTCTTTTCGTTTTTCTTTTCTTTTTTTCTTCGTTTAGTTTTTTTTTTTTTCTGTTTTATCAATAAAATAAATAATAATTGCATTACCTTTCGCACTGTCGCAGAGTCCACGATGCGATTATCCACAGCGAGACCATAAAGACCAATAGAACCGTTCCCGGGCATATTGTCATAAGTGTTTTTAAAACAAATCTGAGAAGAAAATAAATAAAAAACTGGATTAGTTGTAGATCTTTTAAAAATGCTTATAAAAAAATAGCCTAATATTACGTATACTTAATATTACGTATGCTTAGTATTACGTATACTTAATGCGAGAATAGGTCTAAAAAGAATGTTAGTATTTTTTTAAAAGAGCGAAAATATCTTATGCGCTTATAAAAACACATTTTATTTCTACGTATACTTAATATGGAAGTGACCCTGAAAAGTATGCTACAAATTTTTTCAAACAGCAAAAATATCTTCTGCGCGTTGCTTTTTTTTTTTTTTTTTTTTTTTTTCATATTTCTACTTTGTGTTTCTTCATTTCTACCATTTGCCTGCCATGCTTATCTTTTTCTTGACATTTCTTTCTTTGCGGCATTCAGCAACATGTTTTCTCTTTTTGTGCTCTCTTTTCTTTGCTTTTTTCCTTGCCCACACTGTCTTTTATCTGCCTGCGCTGTGTTTGGCTTACTTCGCTATTGTTTCGAGCTTTAGCTTCGCCTTATGTACGTTCAATTAATTTACACAGGCAAGCCTGCCTGCCTTATTTGGGTTTCTCTGCTTTCGACTGTGTCCTCAGCTGCATCTTGTTCAATTCCCTTTGCATTGTGTTCGCTCTTTAGCTGGCTATGCGCTTTGTTCTCTTGTTCGGCTCTTGATTGGCTTTTCTTGATTACATTTCTGGTTTTTGTCTCTGTTACAGTAGAGTAGCACGAAAATATAGGGGAATATGTTTGAAGATTGAAAGCATGATATAGTAGTAGCTTGATAATGCATTAAAACTCTGATTTATAGCTTCGAATTGGTTAAAAGTTTAGTTTAATAAAAAACCATAAGGTATATAGATCTATGAATATATTCATAGCAAGCTTGACTATCAAAGGGATTCAATGAAAACAGATCAAAAGATTAATGTTTGATTGATTGAAAAGTTAATCGATTGTTAAAGCTTTAAACATATTCAATAAATTTAATAACTAATTAATTAATTGATTTAAGCTTAGTTGAGCTGCGCCATCTTACCTTGTGTTAAAATTAATCCTATTGAGAGCGCCGATGCTCCGTGATGATGCGTCTGTGAATAGCTTTGAATGAAGCAGCATAACACGGCAGATTAAATATAATCGAAGGAACATAGGTAGTGATAAAGCTACGTCATATGGCACCATTTCGGTGCCAATTGTTTTGTTCTTATTGGCCAATTTCGTCGTCCACTGGAAATAGTATTCGCCGGGAATTGGATGTATAGCGCATATAAAAAGTTCTAACCCTATTTGACTAATTCGTTGCCATGTCATTGCGATCCTCCAATCGTCGGCGCAGTTATCTATCATGAATAGCTGCAGGTGGTATTTATTTTGAGGTTTTGTTGTATTTATTTTTATTTTTTTTTTTTTTTTTTTTTTGTTATTTTGATGCACGACGCATTTTTGTGGTCGTTGGAATTTTGAGTTGATTTTTGTGGTTTGTTGCGTTTATTCAGCGCGTTGTTTGCCATGGCGATGAGAGAAAAGCAGGGGGGCAGAGAGTAATAGAGAAAGAGAGCGAGAGAGAGAGACGGGAAAAAGAGAGAGAAAGAGAAAACGAAATTAATTATTAAATGTAATTGAAATTTTATCGATTTGGTATTTGCGACTAAACAAAATGAAAATACACCCAAATACGAGCATGAAATATTCGACAATTACAACGTCAATGAGGTGTATACATATTCGTTTTTCTAGGTGTGTGTTTTTCTGTGTGTGTGTGTGTGTGTGTGTATTGGTCTTTTTATGTCTGTATGTGTGTGTGTGAGTGTTTCTTAGTTTCGTTGTGTGCGTTTCTCTGTGTGCTGTTTGTGTGTGTGTGTCTCTGTGTCTCTGTGTGTGTGTGAGTGAGAAAGCGCTTAGCGATGGGAGACAATGAAGGTGGAACCTGTCTAACTTGGTTATCGATACCGATAACGCGATTGCGATTGCATAACCTGCTGCTTGCTCTGCTGTTGCTGCTGCTGCTGCTGCTTCTGTTTATCCTCTCTCCCGCTGCGTTGCGACTTCGTTGACTTCACCGACTGGTCATCGTTTATCGGCTATCGTTCTATCGATTTATCGGCTGTCTTGTGATGCATGATTTTTTTTCGGCTACTTGTGATAAGCTAACACCAGGCACACTATGTAGCTATGTATGTATGAGTTTGTATGTGCGTGTGCGTGTGTATAAATGTGTGCAGGTATCTATGTGTGTGTGTGTGTGTGTGAGTGTGTGCGTGTCTGCGTAGGTGTGTGCGCTAAGTACTTACTGGTTAGGTAGGCGGCGTGCGTGTTCTTGTGTTGTTAGCACACATTTTCTCATATGGGTTTTTTTTTTCTTGCTTTTTGATTTTGATTTGTTTCACATTTTATTTTTGGTAATTTTGTTGTTGTTTTTACCTTTTTGTTTTTTGGAAATTGGCTCAAATCAATTATGGAATCACGTTTTTGGGGCTTTTGCTTTGCGCTAAGCTGAGTCAAATTAGCTTTTCAGGGGGTGTGTATGGTATTTAGGCTCAGGGGGGTAATAGTTTTCTTGGTTATATCAAAATTAAACTCTCGTATAACTTCTATCGAAAGCAAACTCGAATTTATATCTAGAACATTTTGATAGCTCATCGAACTATCGAATAGGTTTAGTACATTACAACTTTCAATATTTTAGGATATATATTTCAGTTTATCAAAGTTGGGATTATCTTTGAAATAATATAAGAAATCAGTTTTGTAACCTTCAGAAGTATTTTGTTTACCATTGTAGCTCATAATCACATCCAAGAAACGATTGGTTATCGTTTTATTGGTAGCTGCGATAAATCGTATTAATTCACGTCGTACAAAATCGATAACGATAAGTGTGATAATCGTTTGCGATAGATCGATCTGTATTCCACAAACGTTTTAAAAACATTAAGGCATAGTATATATCATAAAGTAATACAATCCATTTGAACTGAACTGAACGATACAAGACACGAACACTAAAAAGCACATGTAGTACGTAGTATCTAAAGTACGTATAATATCGAATACTCACACTACACTACACTACACTCACACAGCGTACGAGTCAAATAGTATGTGAATGGTGCGAATGGGCAAACGATTGTTGCGAGTACTGGGAATTAATAGATGTGTATTGCTGTTTACTGTGGGGGCGGGGTACGGTGGGACGGGCGTATATATTGTTACGATAGCTGAGTTTAAGTATACATTTTGTTAATTGCGGTTTTGTCATTATCGTTTTGCATATGAGTCATTCGCAAGTTAAGCCGATTAATCGAAATAATATAATAAAAAAACAAATATCGATCGATAACTGAGTAACTATGGCAACTCTGAGCAACTCTATGGAATTTTCGATTGTCGATAGTCCTGTGAATCGTTGAATGCACCGTTCGAATTAAAATTTTGGCGAAATTGAAATTGAATATGAATTGAGTAGATGCTTATACCGAATCGACTTATCAATGAGAATGCTCATATGTGTGTGTGTGTGTGTATGTCGTGTATGTGTGTGTGCATGTTGTAATAATACGAGCGATATCGAATCAATCTTGCTCTTTCACTCTGCAATCAAGTTCAAGTACGTTTTCGCCACAACTCATGTGATTAAACCATGCTCGGTATGTATGTATGTACTGTGTTGTGTTGTGTTTGTGAGGGATAATATGTTTGGCTGCGTATGTAGGCTAGTACTACACAACATGGGGGCGGGGAAGAGGGTCAAAATAAATTACAACTGGTGGATCGGTGCAAACTAAGCCACATTTTCGTTTGATTGTGTTCGATTCAGTTCATTAGCATAGCGCAGGCGGCCAGAAGCTAATTGCTACGAGCACGTTTACTTTAATTGTACAATTTGCGTGTGTGCATGTGTGGTAGGCAAGTACGTTATGTACGTATTGAGAGTAGGTGGCGTAGTTGAAAAGCAAAGGATATTTGGACGTTATAGCAATGAGCTTTTGTTATTTTGTATAACTTCTGCTTGGTCTATGTCAATGAGCATCGCATCATCTCATTTTGTTAGTTGGTTGATATCCAAATCTGTTTTGTAGCAATCAGATTATTCGAGTTGCCATCGGCTGTTTGTAGCAATGAGCTTTTTTCAAAAGCCTAGCTGGTCAGCCATGTTCGATATGTTTTGTAATCGAAGTGCTCGCTTATGTTCTATTAATTTTCATAATGGCTGCCACTCAATACATGCGTAATGCTTATTCGCACACACACACACACGCACGCCATTGCAAAAGTTAGCCAATTAGCGTGTTGTTGTTGTAGTTCTAACCAAAAAAAAAAAAACAACGAAATTGAGACAGCTTTGTGTTGTTTCTTTTGCTCTATAACTATTTACATACATAGATACATACACACATATACATACATACATAGAACATGATGTAGTTGTATAGTACGATAAAAAAAGACGCGCGTTTTTGAACTAAACATCAAATGGAAACACTGCATTTTGTAGGTTATGTTAACATTGGCGACTTTTTTTTTTTTTTTTTTGGATAGTTTTGGTTTCGTTTTGTTGTTGTATTCGGTTCGGTTCGATTGCTGCGTATGCAATTGGTCAATTTGAGTATGTAAATACATACATATATGTACTATATGTTTTTGCATATGTCTTGCATGTATTCATGTTGCTATCGCTGTATCGATTGTTGCTATAGTTGTTGTTGCTGTTGTTGTTGTTGTTCAAGCTACGCTATGTTGGATGTTGTTCGTATATGTTGGTATATGTTGTAGCAGTTGTTGTTGTTGTAGTTGTAGTTGTATAGTTGAAGTTGTAGTTGTAGTTGTAGTTAACCATATATAGTATGTATATGGAGTACATAAGACTATGCATGTAGGAATTACTCACAAATATTTATGATGTATTATTATTATATAAGTATTACTTACTGAATTCTGCAAAGCATAATTGGAAGGTAATTACAGATTAAAATTTTACTTGAACAATCAACATTTAAAGAAAATGGGTGGGGTGGGGGGTAGAGATTAAACACTTAATCGGATTTATAATTATTATAGTATATATATCGAGAGAGAAAACGAGATTATGAAGAATACGACGAGAATACGACGAGAAAATGAGGCAAACGACGATATGTACTGAGCTGATTGATTGATTGATAGATTGATATTGATATATAGACTGACTGAATTGGCTGACTGAGTTTGATTGATTGTTTGATTGTTGATCGGTTGACTGATTGGCTGATTGACTGTTTGATTGATTGATTGGTTGACATTCATTGCGATGCATATTCTGAATCTGATTCATGAACGAATAAATGGTTTAAATGGCAAATGGTGAGTTTCGAGTTTGAGTTTCGAGTTCGATTCTGAGCGGTGATTCTGCTATTGAATTCGATAAATATATACATATACATACAATATTAAGGTAGGTATATAGATTGATTTTCGATTACAATTCACAGTGAACACACGGGACTCACAGGACTTTCTTTCATTATGTAATTCCTCAGTTATTACTTTTGGGGGAGAGAGAGAGAGACGCATTTTGCAGAGTTTTTTTTAAATAGAATTCTCTTTATCTTGTTTTGTTTTATTTTTTTGTTTTTCCTTAAATTGATTCAAGAACTTATTGTTGTTTAGTTTAATTTTATATAGTATTATTTTTGCAATTACAAGTTAAGTTTTTTTTTTTTTTTGGGAAAGTTTTAGGGTTGTTTGTTGTGTGCAATGTACCGTGATGTCTGGTGAATTTGTCATTATGTTATAAAGTATATATGTTTTGTATCATATTCAAATCAAATGCATATATAATTAGCAATATAATATAAAGATAACACAAATCAATTCTCTCATGCTCTATATAGATAATGTTTCTCCATTTTCTGCGGGGTTCTTGTTCTTATTTGGTTTTGGATTATGTATATACTTTTTATTTTACTCATGCGAACAATTTTAATACATGTGAATAAGTTGTTTTTTTTTTTTGGTTTTTGCTAATTTTGTAACACAACGAACTAAAGAGGGGAATAAGGAAAAGAGGCAGGGTAGATCTGGTAGCAGGAAGAGGGAAGGGTCTTTTTCTGGGGAGAGTAAACCAAATAAATCATTGTGCTGTACATGCAACTGTTGAGAGTACTTAAAGCGATTGTCTGGATGCGAACCCCAATTTGAGAGATCGACTAACCGATTAATTCACCAACTGACTGGCTGACTGACTGACTGACTGGCTGACTGACTAATTTACAGGGTATCATTGTGGTGTTGTTTTTCTGATAACCTCGTTTTGTTGAGTCGGTAGGTGATGAGCTGGTTATATGGTGGGTCATATGCATGTATTTACAATGTTCGACATTGGGGTGAGTATGATTTTGGTTTCATTGAATGAGCACAAGATAAGCTAGAAATGCAACCCTGTTCTCGATGCTTACTCTATCGATAATCGACCAAAATCTGATTCATTTTCTAGCATCGATCACAATGCTTTTCAATTTCAACTCTTTCGCTGGTAACATATACAATAAATTGCTTTATAGTATTTATTGTTTTCGATAACAATACATATCGATTTGAAACGACTGAGAACAAGGCTCATTTGCAAGCTGTAGGATCGCAAAGGGAGAGGTTCTTCTCTTCACAGTCTTGTTGTCACGTTGTCTGATGCTTGAGTCGCCGCCCAATTGGCAAACGGACCAACGGAACTAACGGAAATGACAATCGTTTATCGAGTATGAATCGCTAATATCGCATAATCGAAAAATGGAATCGAGTCTTGCACGTTGTCGCCCGCCAAACGGTTCACGTGGTGTGTATGTGTGTGCTTCGGTTTGTTGGTTTGTCGCGCTCGCCTTTTGCTAGGCTGCTAGCTGCATGCAGGCCAACAACAATAATAACGATAACGATAACGATAACGATAATGCCAGCAATTGCGATGCGCGATAACTGCACAACACTTGGCACTGCGAGTGAACAGCGCGCAAGACTCTCTCTTCTCTTTCTCTTTCTGCTTTACGGGCTACAAATAATTTGTGGCTTAAGAAGAAGAACAGACAAAGAACACACAAAGATTACAACAAACAAACGAGCTGCAATGAGGTGTTGGCGGGCAGGAATCGGGGTTGGGGTTGGGGTTGGGGTAACTTGGTAGGGATGTTATACGATACGATGCATTTGTTACGGTACGAGCAGGAGGGGGGAAGGGGAAACGGGAAATGGAAAATGGGATTGGTAGTTTTTGGGTAGTCTAGGGTCAATCAGGCAACAGTGAGCGTGGACGTGGGAGGAGACTGGAGGTAGGAAGGGCGGGGCGGGGGGGCGTACGATGGCAACGTTAAAACAATAACGGATGACGACCATCAATAACATCTGCAAGAGAAAGATACAATTTGCACTCACTCTCACCTGCACTTCCAAAGCATGGTAAGCTACTATAAGTCCTAAAAGAATCACAGTCGAAACAGATATTAAGGTTTTTAACGCTGTCGAGTAAAACGATGCCTGAGAGAGAGAGATAGAAAGGAAATATGAGAGATTTGAATTAGTTAAGTAATTGAGAGAGTTATCGATTATTTTGGAGGTTTAAAAAGAAACGAGAGACAGGAAATATAAAGTATACTATATTATAAATAAGATATTCCACTTACCTTTGTGTAGACGCCGGCACTGCTCAGTTCGTTTTCAATGACCATCACGATGATACCGAACATGCCCATGACGAGGGCGTAGTCGCTGATCCTCTTGCGCTTCTCGAATAAAGCTTTTCTCTTGCCCAGGCGATAGCCCACATTGGGTTTATGTTTGGCCGAGTTTGTCGATGGCTTTCTGGACGTATTGCCGCCAGTAAGCGCACGTTCTTCCATATACCTAGAAAGAAGAAGAGAAGTGGATGCAAGTGTGATCAATGTTGCACATTAAAGTAGGCTGCCTGCCTCGTACATATTTGCCAGACTCACTTGAATTGTGCCTCTGAAGCTTTACGACAAAATTAAACCTAGAACTTTGTGTTATCTTTAGATATATGACAGATTCTTCAATCATAAATCTTCGAAACTAATTCAAGACACCCGACAGCCCGGCGACATTCATTTCTCTTGCTAGTGCAGAACTTTCTGTCTTGTTTTCTGTTTTCTTGTTTTTTCTTTTCTTGCCTTTCTTTTAGCTTTTCTGCTTTTCCTTTGCCCTCGCCTGGCTGACTCGATGCGAATGTGTGACATCAATAGTTTGTATCCGTCAGATACAAAAACTCAAGCATTTTGCTGAGTATCGAAAACATAAAACAGAACACTTTGCTGCTGCCCTCCCTGCTTCCCATCACGCCTTGTGTAACAAGGTCTATAGGGAGGGGAGGCAGTGGGGAGGAGGATGGGCCTCTATAAAGCGCTGAACTGTGCCAAATTGGACGTTATTGCGAGAACATTTTGCACTTTGAGGCACTTAAATAGATTTATTTATGCATTGTACACTGGACACAATGCCGATTCTACTCGATATCGTAGGATATATAGTATGCGCACTACACTATACAAACATGTACATATATCGGATAGAAAGGAAAGCGTATGTGCATTGTAGGAAAAATGTTTGCCTTTCTATCTGGTACTCAAGTTGATTGCAAAAACTCAAGTGAATCAATTGTAGTATGTACAATATGTATTTTCCACAGAAATACGAAATGGAAAACGGTTTGTTATGATTGAAAATATTTCTCATTTTTTGTTGTTGAACGAATTTCGCTGGAAAATTCAAAGAATTTTACATGTACAGCCCGTAAAATTCTGCATCGAAAACAAAATCTTTTTCACTCGCTCTAATCTCATTTGACCATAATAAATATGACAACAAAAATTGCTTAGGGCCAGGAACTGCAAAGTGCTTTGTAGCTGGCAAATTGAATGGTCATCAAAAAAGCCGAATCGAGGCGAATCGAGCCTCCATCCAACTCCCAAAACTCTCCCACTTCCCACTCCTCCACTTCTCCCTCCATCATCTGTTGCCCCCTTGTGATGATGTACATTAACTTTGAGATTTGTTCGCTTTTGGGGCTCCTTAGCCTGGTTTATACTCTTATGTAATGACATTTATAATCTGCCTCTCTGGCGCTGACAGCTAATTATGGCCCTGGGCAATTAGTCAAATTTTTTCGTTCGCCCTTTTTGGGCAACTATAGTAGAAGAGGTGGAAGGGGAGGGTCAGACGGAGGCGAAGGGTGTGGAAGGAGTAGGGGCGTAGGCCTAGTTAGTTGCCTGTTCTAAGGCATTATCTAAATTGTGTGTGCTGTGGCTGTGTTTGTGTCTGTTCTGCTTGGTTGCCCAACGATACCCTGCAAAGCGTTCAAGCAAAGCAGCTAAGGATATTATGAACTAGATACTCGTGTAACTCAGCAAAAGCAGGGAATATCCGTAATATTTTTTGCATATATATAAATCAATATATTGTCTTACTATACTACAAATTTCATGATAATCTGCCCATAGGCAGAGGGGGTAATGAAGAAAATGTGTAGGGTTAAGGATATATTGTATTACAGGGTAGCTTGTTAGTCTAGCTAAGGATTCGCTTTAACGGGCAAACACTCTAACTAGTTTCGTTCTGCTCGGGCACATGAATTGGTAATGAATGTGGCTTATATGGAGGCTATATAATACTTTTTGTTTTCGGGGTTTTTGTTTTTTTTTTTTTTGTTATTTTTTTTTATATTATTGATTACATACGCTACGAAGGCGAAGTGCGGGAAATGACGGATTGGCGATTGGTATACATACATTTCATACCTAGGGTAGTCTGAGTGGATACCCACTAGTGCCTCGGCCGCTTCTTCGTTGCATCCAGATGAGATCTGTTCCCGGTTCGCAATGGAAGGTGTTTTCATCGAGCCAGGAATTGAGAGTGTCGACGCTGGCTTGCGGAGCTAGAACACAGTCAGAGAACGTATATAAATTAGTATTAAAATACTAGATACTGTAATTCCCGCTACCTTGTGCAGGTGTGTAAGATTAAAGTATTTTTTTTTTTTTGGTTGTGCTACGTCCAAAACTCGTGTGAAATTATCAATTAATTAATATACATTACCCACAACGCAAATGACACGTGTTAGGTACCTGCATAGGGTATACTTTGCGGTATATAGTCTATATGTTTAGTTATAGGATTAGCCTTTGTTTTTGGGGCTGCATTTAATCATGTATCAGGCAACAAATAGTGCTCTTATTCGGGTGACTAATCTTAATAACAACAGAGTGCAGAGTTTCTAGATGGTGTGATACTTCTATTCGAGTTCCTGTTAGTCTATAGACAACTCGATGGATGCGTTGCACATGCAGTTTCAAAGGTTGTGCGGTTGCTTTGGTTGTGCTTAGGCTAGGCTACTACAATGTCGAAGATAATACCGAGGGGTTTTTTTAGGTTTTAAATATACATTATACATTGTTGTATACCCATATGTGAAAACTTATGATCGATGATAAGTGAGAAGCGACCCATACCCACAGAAACTGTTGAAAATTCGAAAATTTTCCAAAAGTCAATATTGCAATTTTTATAATGTAGAATGACTAAGGTTGTTAAGATAAAAACAAAATGTCATTCCGCTTGAAAATCGCGTGATTTTTAGAAAAGTTATGATCTAGGGAAAATCAAGGTAGAGGGTCTTACATGTAAATTTTTTGGTCGCTTATACCATGATTTTTGGCCCAAAATTAAGTATCGCCCATAACACTTTTAAACACTTGTTTTGTATTAATTTTGACCTCCGCAATCAATTAAAAGCAAAAGCTCGCGATTTAAAATTTTCAAAAAAAAAAAATTTGGAAATGTTACAGCGGGTACCCTTACCTAAATTTGCGAAAAATCAAAAATTTTCAAAAATGTTTTTTGTTCAATTTTAAATGTAGAATGTCGGAGATTGTTGAGACATAAACAAAATGTCATTCCGCTTGAAAATCGAGTGATTTTCAGGAAAGTTATGATCTTGGCAAAATGTATGGTAGAGGGTCTTATATGTCAAATTTTTGGTCGATCAAGACATGATTTTTGGCCTAAAATTAAGTATCGCCCAAAACACTTTTAATCAGTTGTTTAGTACTAATTTTGACCTCCGCAATCGATTAAAAGTAAAAGCTGTCGATTTAAAATTTTGAAGAAAAAAATTTTTCTGAAATTTTATAGGTAGTACCCTTACCTAAATTTAAGAAAAAATCCAAAAATTTCAAAAATGTTTTTTGTTCAATTTTGAAATTTAGAATGGTAAAGATTGTTAAGACATAAACAAAATGTCATTCCGCTTGAAAATAGCGTGATTTTTAGGAAAGTTATGATGTATGGAAAATGAGGGTAGAGGGCTCTACATGTCCAATTTTTGGTCAATCAAGACATGATTTTTGGTCCAAAATTAAGTATTGTCCAAATCACTTTTAAACACTTGTTTAGTACTAATTTTGACCACCGCAATCAATTAAAATTGAAAGCTCGCGATTTAAAATTTTGAAAAAAAAATTTTTACCGAAATTTTATAGGTAGTACCCTTATCTAAATTTGCGAAAAAATTCAAAAATTTCAAAAGTTATTTTTGTTACCTTTTTTAATTGTAGAATGATAAAGATTGTTGAGACATAAACAACTTTTCATTCCGCTCGAAAATCGCGTTATTTTTGAGAATTTTATGATCTGGGGAAAATGAAGGTAGAGGGTTCCACATGTCCAATTTTTAGTCGATCAAGACATGATTTTCAGCCCAAAATTAAGTATCGCCCAAAACACTTTTAAACACTTGTTTAGTACTAATTTTGAGCTCCGCAATCGATTAAAAGTCAAAGCTCGCGTTTTAAAATTTGCAAGAAAAAATTTTTTCTGAAATGTTATAGGGGGTACCCTTACCTAAATTTGCGAAAAAATCGAAAAATTTTAAAAATGATTTTTGTTTAATTTCTTAATGTAGAATGTCGGAGATTGTTGAGACATAAACAAAATGTCATTCCACTTGAAAATCGCGTGATTTTCAGGATAGTTATGATCTAGGGAAAATGAAGGTAGAGGGTTCTACATGTCCAATTTTTGGTCGATCAAGACATGATTTTTGGACCAAAATTAAGTAACGCCCAAAACACTTTTAAACACTTGTTTAGTACTCATTTTGACCTCCACAATCGATTAAAAGTAAAAGCTGTCGATTTAAAATTTTGAAGGAAAAAATTTTTACTGAAATTTTATAGGTAGTACCCTTACATAAATTTGCGAAAAAATCAAAAATTTTCAAAAATGTGTTTTGCTAATTTTTTCAATGAGACATTTCTGTGGTCATAATGAAATAAAAAAAGTCTTTTAACTATGATATTATTTTGTATAAGTGATTAAAATCATATCAAGAGATTGTTAAAGAAAGGTTCTTTTATTAAGCGTCTGATAGAACTCTCGTACCGACATAGAGCCCATTCAATAATTTACGGCTTTCAATGTTTTACCCCTGCGCACTTTGGCAAACTCGCCTCAACTTTCTATGCCCGCTTTATATGCACCCCAACACAACAGAACAGAACAGAGAACAGAACAGAACACACGCTCCATAGTCGCCCTCTTAAAGCGTACCCCATGGTGATGGCATTCTATGCGAATTTGTTTTCATTCAACCAGACAAGTTTCCTGCCCCCCCTCGCCGCGATGGTTCAACTCTTTTCAAGTTGAGCTCTTCTTTCTTTATGCCCCTTTTGGTATTTATGCGAAAAAAACACTCTCTTTAGTTGCAAAACTTAATAAATTCCTATACACACGCTGACAGCGAGAGGGAGAAAGGGAGAGCGGGGAAGGGAGAGAGTGAGACAGGGACACAAGTTGTGTATATGTGGTACTTTGCCTGGGCATATCCCTTTTCAGGCATTCCCAACTATTTAACATAATACATAAATTTTATGAAAACGGAATGAAGGGGGAGGGGAGGAGCTGGAAACTCTGCCTACTGTTTCCTGTCTTTCTGCATGCCTGGCAACCCTATTTCCGTTTCTGCTTTGATGATTTAGAATATTGATAGATTCTGTGAGTCTCTAGCAAAGTCTAGAGACACAGCATACCATACACTTCTCTCTCTCTCTCTCTCTCTCTCTCTCTCGCTCTCTCTCTCCCTCTCTATGTTTCTATATATATATGCATAGATTTTTGGGACATAGTCATCATAATTGGCTCAATTGAAGCCTGCGTAAGAGCCGAAAACCTTACCTAATCCTTTTGCCCAGACCACACACACACACACACACACACACACATAACCACGCCCACTATAGAGACTATAAGTGAATGACGTCAGTGACAGCGACAGGGATATAGGAAACAGAGCTGGGGACATTACATATCGCATCAAGTTATCTGGCTTTCTTGTCATCTTGGCCTCCCTCTCTAAATCCAATTATTTGGGGCCTGTCCGAGTAACTTTCACTCAGATATGAAACCGGAATTGAAAGCGCAAATACACAAAATTTCTCTGAGTGTGCGTGTGTGTGTGTGTGGGGATTTTGTTCTTCTTGTCATTTTCTGAATCAGAAAATACTAAAATACTGAGTTGCACATAAAAGGCGAAGGCACAAGTACGTATAGCACAACGTGGGGCGCTACGTGGTATGCCATAAGGCATGTCGAAAAGGCGGAGAAGGGGAGAGGGACAGAGAGAGGGAGAGGGAGTAAAATACGACGAACTAAGTATGTAAAGAATTTTTTTGGTGTAGAGGAGAAGAAAAAAAAAACGCTAAAACACTAAAAAAACGAAGCGAGGAAGAGGCAGAGGCAGAGAGAAATAAAATAAAAGTAGAAGGAAAAAAACCAAAAGCAAGAAAATAAATGAAAGTACGTACGCACACACGGAGAAACAGAGCACTTTGCTCTTCATATTTAAATGAAAACTAAAGATAAGTAATCTCAACTTGGGTGCGGTTTCCCGCTCCCGCTCTCTTTCTCTCCATCTCTCTCTCTCTCTCTCCACGTCACATACCCTGTAGCACACATAAAATGTGCGGCAAGGGTGTCATGCTGTGCATGCTGTGCACTTTGGTAACGGGCTGTTAAACACTTTATATGCCTGTCTGATTAGTCTGACGTGAGGTGGGCAACAATGGGTGGTTAAAAGCGACATTTAAAGGCGGTATATTTAGCTGAAACTACGTTTTTATGTGGCTTAGTAGTTTAGCTAGCTATCTGCCAAATTTCAGAGCAATTTCACAAGCCAGAGCAAAGTTATTAAGGAAATAAAGTTTATATGCGTTTAAAAGCTACAGTTGGCCATGTATTTAGCTGAACTTGGGCGTATATATGCCTAAAATTGTTAGCTAACAACATGCCAAATTTCATGACAATCGCAGTAGAAATAGCTGAGTTATAGTCAAAAAACTGTGTATGCAGGGTAACTGCAAGTCGACTAAGTCCCATTTTAAGCGTGCAGCTCCGTCTAGCTTAACTTAGTAAGCTCTCTCTCTCTCTCTCGCACACACAGACACACAGAGACTGACCTAAACGATGCCTGGGACTTACGCACACTACAAATTTTCTTTAAATTAAGCATAATGCGCGCGCTGACTAACTGTAAGATACACGCACACACATGCACAGACACGCACAGACAGGCAGGCAAACGAACGCGCACTAAGAGAGAAATAGAGGCACACATTGCCGTTAAATCCAAATATTTGTTTATAAAATCCTTCCTGCTGCCAACACCCCCCTCCCCCCTCCCCGCTGGCCGAGCCCAACGCGTTGTACGTGCCTGTGTGTTGATGCTTGAGCTTTGCTCTTTGCCTTTGCCTTTGCCTTTGCCTTTGCTGCCGCCACTCTCCCGCTCTCTCTCTCTCTCCCAATCTGCCGCTCTCAGAGGCGCTTACTCAGCCTGTTTTTGTTGTTGCCAACTACTTCTTAGTTACAGCGCACACGGCAACGTGAGCTGCTCTTGCCGTGTTGCCAACTACTTCTTAGTTACAGTCTCAGTACACGGCGGCGAGGTGAGCTGCTGCTCTCAGTCTATGTGTTGCCAACCACTTTCTTAGTTACACGGCGAAGTGAGCAAGCTATGTATGTGTGTGTGTGTGTGTGTACTCTACGCATATGAGTGGCAAATGTCGGCTCTGTGTCCTCTTTCAATTGCGGCCCTAATCAGTTTGGCTTTCGCATTTTGTGCGCCCCTTCCTAATGAAAATGCTCGCAAAGCCGACTCGTTTGGGTAAGTAGAATTGGTTTAATGCTAAGTAGATTTGCTTTAATGTGTTGCTGCTGCTCTCGTTGTTGTTGTTGTAACTGTTTATGCGAATGAGAGATGCAGACAAAGCCGAAGGAGCAAAGCAAACTTTGACTTTGACTTTGGCTATGCGATGAGTTAAGCTCGACTGAGTTGAGTTCAAATGGAAGAGTAAAGCTTGCAGCTCAATGCTATGACAGGCTTAACTCTGCTCAGTTGGCAACGCTGTCGCAGTTGGCGTCGCTGCTGGCGTTGGCGCTGGCGCTGCTGCTGCTAAGTGCGAGAGTGCGCGCCTTGCTCTCGCGCCTCAGTGCGTGCGTGCGTGTGTGTGTGTGTGTGTGTGTGTGTGTGTGTGTGTGTGGCTGCTGTCATTGATCAGGTGTTTATGCGTGTGTGTGTGTGTGTGTGTACACATGCTGCCACGCCCACAATAACATGGAAATTGAATGGCGAAAACAACAAAAACAGCTGCTGCTGCCTTCGCTGTTGAGTTTTGTTTGTCATTGTTGTTATTGTTTTGAACGTTGCGTGTCACACACGCGGCAGAGTGGGAGAGAGAGAGCAGACAGAGAGAGCGAGAGCGGGAGAGAGAGAGACTCTCACGCATAGCTGGCACACGCAACGACACGACTAACTCGAAGGCGTCACAGGCGACACAGATCCTGCTCTGTCTACACACACGCAAAGAGAGAAGTATGCGTGTGCAAGGGAGACAGCCTGCTTGTCTGCGTGTGTGTGTGTGGGCAACATAAAACAAAACAAATTGCGCATATTCTGGAACATCTAATGCCAATGATGTTAATTGGATTTCTTAATTAAGTTGAAAAGCAAAACGAAATGCCCCAAAAAAAAAACACACACACAAGAGTGAGAGAAAGAGAGAGGGCAAGAGAGCGCAAGAGAGTATGAGAGAAAAATAAACCAAAAAAATAAAAGGAAAAAAATTATGATAGCCGCAACAAAGTGTTTTCCCTGTTTCCCGATTACGCATAGCTTATGCTGTGTGCGCCGCTTCCGACGTACTGTCACATAGCTCTGTCTATATGTCTGTCCTCCCTCTCTCCCTCTCTTCCCTTCTCTCTCTCCCTCTCTGTCTCTGTCTGTCATACAAGTATTTTCACTTTAGTCGGCAGTCACAGCATTTGCCATCATATTGTGACATATTGACATATCGACTCGCCTTCTCTCTTCCTCTTCCTCTCTCTCTCTCTCACAGCTGACACAATGTGACAGACAGCCGAGCATGGGATTTCCGTTATAGAAAATATATTCCAAACAGTTTTCGCATAGAAAAATGGCTATTTTAGCTTGTTTTGGCTGTAAAGTAGCTAAACTCAGCAAGTCGACGCTTGAGGGACATTTCCGATGTTGCAATTTCCCAAAAAAAAGGAAATATGAACATCATACTATTTGGGATCAGCTAGTGTGAAAGCAAAGTAGGTAAATTTAATTTGATCGATTTAAAGGGACATTTTCAAGTGACATTTCTACCCAAAGCTGGAGGGAAATATAGACTTCGAAATTCCCCATATGAAAGATCAGCATTTCTACCCAAAGCTGGAGGGAAATATAGACTTCAAAATTCCCCCATATGAAGGATCGGCAATTTTACGGAAAGTAGGTAAATTTAAACATTGCAAAGCTTGAGGAAATTCTCGATATTGAAATTTACCATATAAAGGGAGGGAATACTTTGTGGGAAATTAAGGCTACTAGAATTTAAGGGACATTTTCGCTGAGGGAATTTCCCACATAGAGATTGTTTAAAATACTATAGCATACTTTTAAGAGCAGTATAAATTTCGATAAACTTCGATAATAAACACCATTCTTTTTTTTTAGATCCCGCCCAATAACCTTACCCTTTAATGACCTACAAAGTGCCCTGCAAGTAGTTCATCAAAAAATACCAAAATTTATAAATATCATCTTTGTGGAATTACCTTGAAAAATAAAAATGACTTTATAAACATACTAATTTATTTATGTAAATAACTCTTTCAACGAATCGGCCAATTATCCACTCATTTCATTTGCTGATTGTATGTACCCAAATTGCTAAATTACAGCAATTATAGCGCCCCCCCTCCATACAGGGGTGTAGTAGGAGGGGTTTGCTTTCACTCAATTTTGCAGTAAAGTAAAGAAATTAACTTGGTCAAAAGTTTTGGTTGGCAAACATAGAACACACACACTCGACACACTCGAAACATAAGGTCTGCAGGAAATGCGAAAGTTAATTTTAGAGACACCCCTTGGGGAAGGTCGACACTAAAGTGGTTAAACTAGTTAAGGGTCACGGTGAGTGCAATCAAGGGGCGGGGGAGGGGCTGGTTCAAATGTCAAAGTCATTGCCATAGAAGGGGCCACTTTATCGTTAATTCAAACTGCAATTGAGCGGGAATGATAGAAAGCAGAAGAAGAAGGGGAAGTAGGAGAAGATGGAAGACAGGCAGGCAGTTAGACAGAGGCATAGATTGACAGTTGGACAGATTGATGTACGAATGGCAGGCATAGAGGGCGAGAGAGAGAGAGAGAGAGAGAGAGAGAGATTGAGAGGGTTACAGGAGTCTGTCCAAGTTCAAAGTGCCTCGAGAATTATTCAAGAGTTTCTCTCGCTGCGTGCGTGTGTGCCTGCGCCTTTACTCATTTGGCTTATGACTCCCCGCAGTGCCACGCCTCTTTTTTGTTCGCTGTTTTCTCACCTCCGCCCTTAGCCAACATATTAACATATCGTACACATTGAGTGTGCGTGTGTGTGTGCCTGTGTGTGTGTGTGTGAGCCCTTTTACGAGCCAGCCTGCACGCATAGAGCACATTAGAAACCCCGAAATACACGCACACACACATTCACACATACTCATACACACACACACACACACACATGCACACGCACGCACACTTGCACGTACTCAAAGGAAATTGGTGGAAATTATCGAGTTTCCTATACAAAACGCGTCTGACACGCAGCACCACAAACTCAACTTGTAGCCGGAGAGTTGAGGTTAGCTCTGCGTCTGTCGGCTGTAGTTGGCACCGGCTCTGGCTCTGGCTCTGGCTCTGGCTCTGACTATGGGTCTGGCTATGGGTCTGGCTACGGGTCTAGCTATGAGTCTGACTGTGGGTCTGGGGTCTGGGGTTGCCGCCTATTGCTTTAACGACTGCGATTAGATTTGGGTGCGGGCACATCGCAGCATTTCGTTTGCCTTTGCCTTTGCCTTTCTGTTTTCTGTTTTTGCTGTTTCCTTTTCGCTTTTCTCGTCCCTTCTGTGTTTCCCCCCACTTTCGCTTGCGTTTCTCTTGCCTAATAAATTTAGCGTAATTTACGTTTAGTCGAGGTTTACGTTGACGCTTTAGAATAGAAGTAGGCAGTAATAGGTTTTAACGCCCGTTCGCTTCAGTTACCCTGTAAGTTATGCATGCAAGAGGTAGTTGAGCTGGCTTACTATATATTTAATTTCATAGATTTTTTTCCCATACTTTCCTATTTGCATTTCTGTACACTGCTCAATTAAGACACATTCGTTTTTTCTCATTAAGCTTTTCTTCCTTGCAGGGTATTCAATAGTCGCACCTCTGCCCTGTACACGGGCACAACACACACACACACACACTCACACGCTTTCCCCGCATTGGTTTCCTCTTTTTTGTATTTTCGTCTCGAGTGCAGGAAATTCATAATGAAGTGTTCGCTTTGTTGGGGTTTAATTAGGCGTATAAGTAATATTTTCAGTTTGCCAAGGGCCTCTACACCGTTGTATCGACTGAGTGTGTGAGTGTGTATGTGTGTGTGTGTGTGTGAATGTGTGTGCCAGAGAGTGAGTGTGTTGTTTTTTTTTTGTTTTTCCAAGGGGTCGGAGGTTGTTAAAACTTTGAATTAATGAATTAGTTCAAGCTCAGTGCACAGCTTGAGCTGAGGGCTGGGCAAACGCAGTGGCAGGGCAGAGAGGGGAGAAGGGGCAGGGGTGTGTGTGTGTGTGTGTGTTTGAGATTGTCGAAATGAAGAAGGATTGCATTAACTGCCTCGGAGGGGTTGATTAACTAACTAACTGAGCAGAGTGTGAAGATAATTGCAGCTGCTGCTGCCCCCCAATAAGTATGCTATAGTTAATGCGCAGTGGGTTAAAATTGTAGGCGCACAAAAGTAGGCAATACTTTTGGTTACATTTCTTGTGTAAATGTGTTTGCGCATAAAAGCAGGCAATAGTTTTTTTGTTATTTTGCCAGTGCAAATCACAATGCGCACAAAAGTAGGCAATCGTTTTTTGTTGTTATTTATGCAGTGTAAATTTGAATGCCCAAAAAAGTAGGCAATAGTTTTGTTTGATTTCTAGTGTTAATCGGATTGCGCATAAAAGCAGGCAATAGTTTTTGCTATATTTTTCTAGTATGCAACTGCCCAAAAATGTATGCTATAGTTTAGTTTATTTTTCATTATTTATAGAGATTTCTGCAGCTTTTTTCCCCCTACTGCCTTCTCAAGGTCATCTAGCCAATTTGTGCCTGCACGCTCTTTTCAAGCCTTTATCTCACGACCCCGATCTCGATAGACACTTTGCAGTCAAGCATCAGACTTATCAGCTGTCCCCTGCCCCATCAGCCTGCTTGCGATTATCTCTAGCACTGTTATTACTTTTATTATGCATTATTCATTATTATTATTATTTTTATTACTATTATTGATGATTATCGCTTGCTCGCTCGCTCGCTCGCTCGCTTGTGCAGCACAGCGCGAGCTTTTGCGGTTGCCTCTGCGGTTTGACGGGCCTCTGGGTTCGCTGTTGCGCTGGCAGCGTGCCAAAGCGCATAAATAATGATAACATGACAATGACAAGAAATTTTCCAAGACCCCCCAAAGACGACAAAACCCGCTCGTAACGCCCCACGTCACCCCACGTCTCTCCCCGCCCTCCTTGTGCGGCTAATGCAAGACACACATAAGTCAAATGGTCGAGACTTTGTCATTGTCGTAGCCAACGTCGTCGTCGACGTCAGTGGGTCGGCTAAGCAGGTTGTTATGATCGAAAATCAATATATAACCTAACCCCATTGTTGAAACCCGCTGCCCCTCCCCCCTGCTGGCAAGACATGCAGTGAACCAGTGAGCCACTTTTCAATTCCACTTTTCAATTGAATGCATTGTTGGCTTTTCGATTTCGAGTAAATAAAATATGTATATACTATATAGTAGCCCCTCTCTATATGGGGGTTGTGGGGAGGGGGGAAGTGCACCCACATATATAACCGGCGTTGACGTTGATATTTTGACGTATGCAGCGCTCTGAAGGAGGGCAGAAGGGTTCCTCCTCTATAATGACGATTTGCGTTTCAAGTTTTTTTTTTTTTTTTGCGCTCGAGTTGAAAACTCAAGTTGGAAAACTTTTGTTTTCCTTTGGCTTTATGCAAAAGTTGTGTTGTAATTTCCAGGGCGAAACTGGTCAACTCAAATATTTGTGGGCAAAGAGAAACACACAGGTAGATAGCACACACACATGAGGCACAACAAACGCAGCAACATTTTTTTTTTTTTTTTTTTTTTGTGGCCTGCCTTAACCACTGTGCTTATCTGAAGGGGTGTGTGTGTGTTTACTCACTCCGCATATGTCAAGCGTAGGCAAATAGTTAATAAACAATCGCGCAAGGAGCGGGAAAGAGAGAGAGAGAGAGAGGGAGAGAGACAATAGGAAATTGGCCTTGAAAAGCGGCGTAATTTAAGTTGCCTTACTTCCTCTCTCTCTCTCATTCTTCCACTCCCACTCTCACTCTTCCTTCTACAGCTCACTCCCTTTTTTCTCTTCCCTTTCTACACTTCTTTCCACTTTCCCCCCTGCTCCCTTATCTTCCTTTTACCCACTTGCTTTTTTATTTCTGCACAAGATGTGTGTGTCTTTTTTTTTGCCACGCCCCCAAAAATCAACGTAGCGGTAATTGCCGAGAGGCGTTTACCTGCTGCTGCTGCAGGTGCAGGCCGCACGCTTGCCCAATTATACGCAGAGGAATAGACAACATGAGTGTCGCTCTACGGGCAGGAGGAGGAGACAGAGGGAGGGAGGGAGGTAGGAGCAGAGGCACATACAAGTGGAATAGGTTAGTCTGGGGCCTGGGCTAGTCAATTTTCAAGTGTGCCGTGGCCAATTTCGTTTCAATTACAATTACGGAACTGAAACGATTCGATCGACACAACTCGGAAACGTTTTCTCCCTCTTCCCTTTTTTTTTGCTGCAATGGAACATGCGGTCAGGGACACGTGCGTGGACAAGGCGGGAGGAGGTCCCACAAGCGCAGCAAACTTTGGGGAATTTTCTCTCTCTATTTACATAAAAGTCACACAACAAAAGGGGTGGCAGGGAGAGGGTAGGGTGGCTTAAGCATATCAAAAAGCGTTTAGAAGGCTCGTGACTTGACGCAGCCAATGAGCGGCACAATGAGGCGCCTCGAAAGGCTAACAGGGTAGGGTAAACAGGGTGTCTAACAGGGTGTACAACAGGGTGTCTGATTGGGGCTGGACACGTGCTCAAATGGCCAGCTATGCAGATTAGTCAGTTCAGTCAGTCCAGTGAGTCTATGAGTCAGTACGCTCCCTACTAGGGGTAACTGCCTTTAGAAAGACCTTAGGCTGCCAGGCAAGGACATGAGGTTAGTACTCGCAAAGGCTTCAATCAATTCCTTCCCAGAACCCCTTCTCTATGTGCGTAAAAACTTAGGCAACTTGGCACATTGATTTGAAACCTTTTGCGGTAAAGTTCACCGACTTTCTTGCACTCTCTATAACGCTGGAAGTCTCTCTCTCTCTTCCTCTATAAACGAAAACTTTAAGCAATTAGAAATTGAAAATGTTTCCCCAGTTTTCTTGCGCTCTTGAGGGTTCTGCACTTTGCCTGCAAGTTATGTGACAGTTTGAAAACTGATTGTGGTTTTCCAATTGAACTGAACTTTTCCAAACTGTTTCAAAAGTAGAAAATACTATGGGTATATTGAAGAAAACATATGAGGGGGAAGACTTTTAAAAGACAGAGAGAGAGAGAGAGCAGGAACTGCTAATTGCTTCAACTATAGCATAAAGGTACCCATTGATCTTGCTGTACTATGGAATCTTCCATAACAAAGCAACACAATGCAAAGCCTGTAAAACGTTTAGGAAAATGTATAGTAAAATGTAATTTCTGCTTTAGAAATTTATAAGAACAATAAATACACAAGTTTAGCTTGTTATGCACTGTGCAAGATACTTTTATCAACCTTGCAGCCAGTAAAACGTTTAAGAAAATGAAAATAAAAAAGTTGAAACATATCTGTGACATGAGATGCATGTTTTATCTAACCGTTTATAGCTCTATTTACTCTACAAAAAACTAAAGCAGATATATTTATAGAAAACCTTAAGCATATATATAAAAAATTTCAAATTGCAGCCAGTAAAACGTTTACGAAAATGCGAATAAAAAAGTTGAAACATTTCAGAGACATGAAATGCATGTTTTATCTAACAGTTTATAGCTCTATTTACTTTATAAAAACTTAAGGAAATATATTTCTTAAAAACCTTAGATATGTAGAAAATTTAGAATTGCAGCCAGTGAAACGTTTACGAAAGCGTGGAAAATCGGTTTATTCGCAAAGACTGAGTGAATGCCTGCAACTGGAGTATAATTCTAAAAGAAAGTTGCACAAAAAATGCCAAAATAAGTGAGAAAAGCAGAGAACTCTCTCTCTCTCTCTCTCATTCTCTTGCTCTCCCTCTCTTTCAAAAGTGGAATAAAGGGAATAAGGGACGCACGCTGATTGAGAGCGTGTGTGCAGTTTGAAGCGCAAAACGAACGAATCGAGAGAAGAATAGAAAAATCACATGATGCACCCTATTCTACCCTACCCTACCCTACCCTACCCTACACCTACACCTACACCCCTGGGTACCCAGAAGAAGAAGCGAGCAAAAAAGAAATGTCAAGCAAAATATAAAGAAGCATTCTATGGCAAATGGCGGCGACGGCGTCAAATTGCCACCCAACAAACAACGAACTAGTTCGAGGGAATTTCAAGCATGATATGCAAAAAAAATGAAAATAAAAATAAAAAGAAATAGACAGAGCGAGAGTGTGAGAGAGTGAGAGAGGTAGAAAACTTGAGGTAATTGTTCTCGATTCAGGTAGAAAGAACTTTGGAAACCCAAAACGTAACTGGAACCCGAGTTGGGCCAATAACTTTGTGAGGTTTTTGCTGCAACGAGTTGGCTAACCAAGCTGGGGCACTGCTTCTGGCACTGGCAACGTTGCTGACCCTGTGGTTTTTCGGCCAATTCAACTGCAATTGCAGGTGACATGTGACAGCAGCAAGGGCAGAGAGCAAAGTGGAAGAGAAACAGAGAGAGAGAGAGAGAGGGAGAGAGAGAGCAGGGTGAATGGGAAAGGCAAAAGAGGCAGCAAGTCAGCCAAGTCGATAGAGCAGAGAGAGAGAGAGGGCCCTAAGAATATGATTGATTACCAATAGCCGATGGCAATCGAATAACAAACAATTATACAATATCATTATAATTACTCACAATACCGTATTGTGCTTTCGCACGCATTCCCTCTCTTTCTCCCTCTCTCTTGCTGCTTTTACTTCCTGCCTGCCTTGCCTCTTCAGATTTTCCATTTTCCATATAGTATTTAATGAACGGCAAAACAATTTATCTTAATAAAGAAAATTATTTTTGTTTAAATATTCAACAAGCTATGGGGGAAATCGATGCGTTGGCAGACCTTGAAGAAACCTCTTCTCTTTCTCTCTCTCCCTTTCGCGTCCCCCCTCGGTATAGCGTGATATAACGCTTAATCAAGTTATGCGTTCAGCTGAATTCTTCAATAACATTTTTTACATTAAACCCAACGAGCTATGCGTAGCATTTTCCCATTATATTTCCCATTTTAAAATGTCATCTTTAATGAGCGCAAGAGAGACTATTTCTGATCAAAGTACTAAGCTCTCTGGGCTCAGTCTAATTATAAAGTAGAAAAAAAAACATCTAGAATTGGGTTTTAATTAGGTTTCGAACAGCTTGGTTTATCGAAATTTGCTGGAGAGTTGAGGGATTATAGGTATTTTTGAGATATTTTTAGTCTGTTCACTTAGCTTAGTCTGTTAATGAAGCAGACTACTTGGGTCGCTTTTTATAGCGCTATAAAAAAAAGTTTCAAGTGTGTTTTTTTTTTTTTTGGAAACATGAATACATTGAAACAAGTTTAAAGAGGAATTTTGGATAATTTCAGCTTACAAGAGACTGAGTTTGAGATCTCTACAGCGCAGAGTAGAAGAAGAAAGTGGATTTTTAGTAGAATGTGCTCTGAGGTTATAATATATGGGTTTTCTAGAGTTTGTGGAGTAGATATCTAGCATAAGACATAGTATTATAACTCTATATCTATACCTATTCCAAATACATTTCGCATACTTTTTTTCAATCCTTTTTAAATCCTTCTTCGAATCTCAGCAAATTCAGCAACCGCTTAAAAGTAGGCAACACTTTTTGCACTTGCACATTTTCGCTGGCGCTGAAAAGTAGGCAACACTTTGCAGTCGCTCTACCTCTGCGCTGCTCCCTCTACTCCTCCTCCACTTTCTGGCTTTCCTCATTCCCCATCAACTTCAGTTTTACATTTTATAAGCGAAATTGCTGTTGATGATTATGCACGGCATGTGGCCAGGCAGCCAGGCAGCCTAAGCCTAAAGCGGGCAACCTGCTGCCAATGTGACGTATACGCAATGTGGCATATGCGAATATGCGTACGTTACGCATACGCAACGTTGCCCCCAAGCTATGCTCACATTAACAACCCTCAGGTTGTGTGTGTGTGTGTAGTTGTTTTGAGTTGTTGTTGTTTTTTGTTGTTGTTGTTGCTGCTGTTTTTGCTGCTGCTGCTGTTGTTGAAGTTTTTCACGTTTCGCTGGCCAAGCGGGCAGCAATTGCTGCTGCTGCTGTCGTTGCTGTTATCTATCATGCGTTGCCGTTACACATAAGCCTTACATAACGCAGCCAACGGCGCACACACACACACAGACACACACAGCAGGACTGCGCTGCTGCTATCAGAGCGCAAGCGAATTGCATAAGCTGCTGCTGCTGCTGCCGTGAGATGCTGCCAAAGTTGCAACACAGAGCCAGGCAGCCGGCAAACAGCAGCGAAAACATGTGACAAGCTTCCCCCTATTTTCCCCCTCTCTTTCTCGCTCCCCCCTATTCTCATGTCAGCAGGCAAAAACGCTGCGGAAATGTCAATCAACAAGCCGGAAACGGGCAACTGCCTGGCGAAACCGGCTTGATGAAGCGATTTTTGCCAGGCCAGTGTGACCAGGCATAGTTAATAATTGCAATAAAAATAAAATAGGGATACACTCCCCCCCCACACTTCTCTCTCACTTTGTTTTTTGTTTTTTATGTTATGTTTGTTTTGCGTACTTTTTTTTCTGTATGCCTCGCTGCGTCGCTGGGCGGGGGCGGGTTGGGGGGAGCGTGCGTTCCTCTGCTCTCCTCTCTGCTGCAGTAGCGGTTCCCTTCGTTTCCCCCTGCCTTCGTTTACGACATCGAGGCGGCGTTGGCGGCGCTGTGGAACATCCGTCGTATCGTTTCGCCTTTCATTGCTGTTGCTGTTGTTGTTGTTTTGTCTCTTTCTCTGTCTCTGTTGTTGTTGTTGTTGTTTTGTTTTTGTATTTTAATTGTTCTGCTTACGCTCTTTTTTCGCTTATCTATTTTACTTTCGCTTCTTGTTCTTCTTCTTCTTGTTGTTGTTTCTGCTTGAATTGAAAACGAATTACGAATCGAAATTGTTATTGTTGCTGCTGCTGCTGCTGCTCACACTCCTTCACACACACACACACACACGCATGCACACACACGCACACTCTTGCACACGCACGCACACAGCGGCGACACACACACACGCGCACTTGAAAAAAAATTTATAAGAAAAACAGCTGAAATTCAGTTTTGGCTTTTTTCCGGCTTTTTTTTTTTTTTTTTTTTATTTCCAATCTCCGATTTTTCTTTTATTTTTTAATATTTAATCAATTTATATTTGTTCGCTTGCTTTTAGTCAATTCTATAATTTACTTGAGTGTTTTTTACCTCGTTATTATTATTCGCTTTTTTATTGTTTTACTGTTAAGTACATTTTGAGAGTAATAAGTGAGTGTTTTCTTTTTTTTTTGTTTTTTTGTTTTCTGTTTTAATGGAGCTCTGCGCTTGCGACGTCAGCCATGGGTGTAAACACAATACAGACTGAATCTTAACTGGCAACTGGCAACTGGAGGACGCCCAGCGACGACAACGACAGCGACGTCGGCAGCGGCAGCAGCAGCAGCAACGATAGCGACAGCGGCGAAAACGGCGACGCGAAGAGGACTTCGACGACGAAGACGACGACGACGACGACGAGCAAGTTCGAATTAACTCGACCACAATACGAGCCATGCGAAACGAGACGCGCGAGCAAAACGAACGACAGACGAACACACGACGAGACGAGACGAAACGAAGCGACTAAACGAACGACAGACGCACAGCCAGACAGTGGGACAGTGGGACAGTGAAACAGACAGTGGGACAGTCGCTTGGCGGCCTGACGAACGTCCTGTTTAAATGAAAGTGAGCGCGTGCTGCTGCTGCCGTTGTTGTTGTTCCTCTTTTATTTTATTCGTGCCTCTTTTCGCTTTTTGTTGTTGTTGCTGCCAGCCAGCTACACTTTGTTTTAAGTCCTCAAAAGGGGCGAGGTCCCGTTCCGGCAGCAGCAGCAGCAGCAGCCGCTACTGCCGCACGTCTCTTTTTCCAGTTGATTTGTGACGCCGCGCTCGCTGATCTCTTGCTGCCGCGTGCAAAAAAAAAAAATTCATTTCTTTGGTCTCTTTTTTTTTTTTTTTTTTTGTTCTTCCTTTTTGGCATTTTTTTGCCCTTTTCGACATTTATGAATTGGCATTGTCTCATCTGAGTGCGTGTGTGTGGGTGCGTGCGGGTGTGCGTGCCTGCACGCTTGCTCTCACGCTCTCACACACATACACACACACACACACTCGCTCTTTCGCTCTTTGCGCTCAGCGACTCTCTCTTTGCGCGTGTGTCTCTCGCGCTTTCGCTTGCGCTCGGCGCTCACTGGCGCGTTCGCGTTCGCACTCGCACTTGCCACCTGACGCCAGCATTGGCTGTTGCCATCTCTGTTGTGCAAGACGGTTGGCGACAGGGAGGGCGAGGGGAGGGGAAGAGAGAGAGGTTTTTATTTTTTGGACCCAACTGCTGGCTTGATGTTTTTGTTTTTGTGCGCGAGAACAAATGGCAACTGGCAACTGGGTACACTTACACTCGCAGCACAATAACAAAAACAACAACAACTGGAGAGGAAGAAGAACAAGTGAGCAGTGAGAGAAGAAGAGCAGCAGCAGCAAAAAATAAAAAAAAACAACAACAAGCAGAGACCACAACAAGAGCGCAGCCAGAATGCCGCCTGATAGCAGTTTGGCGTGCCTTGCGCTGCGCTGCTGCTGCTGCTGCGGCGCTGCCTTTGTTGTTGTTGTTTCTCTTTTTTTTTTTTTGTTTGCTGTCTGTCTGCCTGCGTTGAGTGAAGTGAACTTTGAGCTTTTGAGCTTGATCTAAACATAATTCGCGCCTGGCACGCGATACGAAAATCAAAATTGAACTTTACAAGTTAATCCTTTCACGCCCGCGTTGCGTCTCTGCTGCCTCAGCCTCTGCCTCTGCTGCTGCTTCTGCTTTTTTTGACGCTGTCTCAACGTAAAATCAAATCAAAAAACGACAACAACAAATAAATAAATAAAAAAAAAAAATAGCAGAGAGAGCGGAAGAGAGAGAAAGAGAGTGGGGGGCGGCGTAAACGTTCGCCGGTTCGTTCTTTTGCATTCCCCCCCCGCACACACTCTTCCCCCTCTACACCTATGTGTGCTGTGTCCTTCGGTTGGTCCTGCGCATTGGCAAAGCGAGCGCCGATTTGCGTAAGGTGCCAGGCTCCGGCTCCAGCTGCGGCTCCGTCTGTGTTGCTGCTGCGAGCAGAGCAGCGCAGCGCAGCGCGTGTTTGGCTCCTCGCTGGCTGCCAGTGTGCCCACACCCGCACACGCACACACACACACACGCACGCCCTACGCCACTTGCCACCTTCACACACTGATTCTCAATCCGAGAAGTTTAGCTGACGCTGCTGCGCTGCCGCCGCTGCTGCTGCTGCGTTGCTTTGTCATCGTCGTCGTCGTTGTTGTTGTTGTTGTTGTTGTTGTTATCGTTGTCCTAGTCACGTTGTTCAGCAATATTTTTCGTCTGTCTGTGCGGGCGGCTGCGTGCGTCTGTGTGTGTGTGTGTGCACGACTGGCACGTGTGTGTGCCTGCTGTATGCGAGTGCGTGTGTGTGTGTGTGCGTGTGTGTGCAGCTCGTTGGGAATGCATCCTTGGCGCTGTTGATGAACTTGCAAATGGATTCGCTGCCTGGCGACAGCAGCAGCAAAAAGAGCAGCAGCGGCGGCAGCGCAGCAGCGTCAGCTAAACTTCTCGGATTGAGAATCAGCAATGGCGACTGATGGATGCGAATGCTGCGCAAGGACACGCCATAGATTTCAGTTATCGCACCCCACCCCCCCCCACACGACTTGTTGGAACTTGCCAGGAAACATGCAACGACTTGCACAGCAACTTGTCACGACTTGCCAGCGACACGCAGCGACTTGCAGTGACTTGCTTTAGCATGCAATGACTTGACTGAGCTTGCACAGCAACGTGTCACGGCTCGTGACTTGTCCAGGTGACTTGCTGTGACTTAATCACGACTTGCAGTGACTTAATCACGTCGTGCAGTAACTTAGCGTGACTTATCACGACTTACACTTACTGATCACGACTTGCAGTTACTTTTCACGACTTGCAGTGACTTGTCACGACTTCCAGTGAATCAATCAAGACTTGCAGTGCCTCAATCACATCACCTGGTGATTTGTCACGACTCTTAGAAGCATTTTAAGCCATAAAGTGACTTGTCACGACTTGCAGTGAATCAATAACGGAACGCGGTGATTTGTCACGACCTTTGTCGGCTTTTTAAGCCATACAGTGACTTGTCACGACTTAAGATAAAACCAGTAGCAACTTATCAAGACATAGAGAGACCTGTGAGAAAACGCAGTGACTTGTCACGACTTGCCAAAGCATGCAGTGACCTATCACTACTTGCCAGTACACGTAGTGACTTGTCACTTGCTGTGACTGCTCCAGCAAGTCACTTAGCGTTACAGTCACGACATGCAGTGACTGAATCGCGACGTGAAGTGACTTGTCACGGCTTTCAGTTTTTTGAATCAAGTGAAAGTGACTTGCAATGACTAGAAGTGACCCAGTCACGACTTGTAGTGACTTCAAGTGACTCAATCACGACTTGAAATGACTGACAGTGACTTGTAACGATTTGCAATGACATGCTAGTACATACAGTTACTTTCCAGAGGATGCAGTGACTTGTAACGACCAGCATAGATTTGCCGTGACTTTTCACAGCTTGTCACGACTTGCAGCGACTTGCACTATTCTGTAATTTGCTGCCTATCATTAAGCCCAACTTGCAGAACATTCAATTGTGCAAGACACACACACACACACTCTCACACACACACACACACATAGAGGGAAATGACTGCGACCCAAATATAAAATGGAAACGTCAACGCAGGCGACAGAGAGAGAGACAGTGGAACGAACAGACTAAAGAAGGAAGAAAGCAATGAGAGGGGGGAGACGCAGGAAACTGCAGGACGAGATAGGCGAAGATAGTTGAAGATAGACGAGGATAGTCGGGGGATAGTCGGGGGTTAGTCGAGGAACGGGCAGATAGTCATAATGTTGTCATGTCTGATTTTTGAATAAATCATCGACATGAAAACTTGATGCATTTGTCAGCCATTTTGTAACCACGCCTACAGCCCCTCCCCCTCCTCCTTCCTTCCACTGCCCGTTACCGCCCACTGCAGACTGCGACGCCTAGTTCGATATTGTCTGAGTGTGTGCGTGTGTGTGTGTGTGCAGAAGGGATTAGGACTTTTTGAGTTGGGAGCGTCTTTGGCAGCCCAAATCGGTTCTAAATCGTTGGGTAAATGGAAACTGAACGAATCGGTTCAAATGAAGCGTAGAGCGAGAGAGAGAGAGGGGAAGAGAGAGGGAGAGTGAGAGGGGCAGACACTCAGAGGGACATCATCTTTAATCCATTCAATTTCGAAACGATTATTGAGTTTGCAATAAGTTTTATTTAGGGGATTATTGGTGACAAGTTTGGAGAGCATACTAGAGTGGTGAAGGGGGGAGGGGGGAGAATGAGGGGACTAAAACATTTTAAAAATTGTTGTATATTGAATGGGTCGTTCCAATGAACTTAAGTTCTTGATTTGAGAATAAAACAGAGGTAAACGAGCAAAAACCCAAGAGACCCCTATTTATAATGTTAATAAAGTAGCTAGAGAACGACTGGTTCAAATGAACCGTGTAGTTTTGAGACAGTGAAAAGAGTAACGACTGGTTCAAATGAACCGTGTAGTTTTGAAGCAGTAAAGAGGGTAAAGTCTTAGCCAGGTCGTAAGCCTTCCAGATTAGCTCAAATGGAACTAGTTGCAGTGAAATCTATGCTTAGCTCACCCAACTAGTTCCAGTTCATCCCTTAGATGAACCAGGACAACACTCTCACTTGTTCCTTTTCCTTAGCTACCTTATATAGCAACTTTTATTTAGCTACCTTCCCTCTAGTTTAGACTAGCCCCTGTGGAACTAGTTCCACTCCTCAGCTAATTAGTTGCACCTAGTTCTCAACCGACTGGTTCCACCTGGTCTACACGTGTATAACCTGAAAATAAAAGTCTCCACGAGCGTGTAACGTTTTGCCAATTACGAATAATTTAAATGTGCCGCTCATAACTTATTGACAGACATGGATAATGGATAATGGCTATATAGTACGTAATGGCAAGTGACGGCGGGCCTTAGCTACATATATATTGCCTCACAGTATGCCATACCATACCATACCATCATTAAATATATATAATCCATACACATATATATATAGCGGGTGAGAGCTGACTGGGATAGCTGAGGAATCGTGCTGCCTAAAGAGCCGCGTTCCATCGACTATTATCATTAAAATTTCAATAGTTCTTTCGACTATTTTCGCAGCGCATAATACCCCCCGAAAAACCGAAACCGAAACCGTACCCGTACCGGGAACCCGTCCGTAACGGTATGGAACGGAACTGGCCGATAAGTTATTGGCCATTGAGGCCACCTGCCGCAGACAGTCGACACCAGGCAGGGCCGTCTCAGTTGCCCACTTAAATAACCCAGTCAGGGTCGGCCGGGGGATACGAGGAGGGATGCGAGGAGGGACATAGTGAGTATTCGATATGCAAGGCCAGACGGATGGGCCAGACGGTGGGATAGACGGTGGGACAGATGGACGGCCAGGCGGACATACTGCGGCGCTAAAGATATGCGGACATATGGGCTTACGGGCACATACGAATAATGTTCATATATAGCACAACGCAGTTAGCCTTTTTCAAGCTAAAATTTAAATGTATTTTAGCTAGAGTTGTCAGAGATATTTTAAACCTATTCGAATTCCTTAATTTTCTTTAGTTTTTAAACTATTAAAAAAATTGAATGAAATTGAAGCAGAATTCTAAGAGATCAATGATATGTGAGGGCATTATCAATCCTATACATTTTTACCAGCTCTAAGACTTTCATGATCATGGCAGTAACTTATAATATTAGTAAAATGTTAAGAGCAATTAAATAATATAACAAAACCCTTCGAAACCCTATTCATTCCAAATAATATTTATTAGATATATTAGGCCTAACATAGATATGTAATTTTTGAATCTGAATCTATGCTATACATATTTACCAGCTCTAGTTGCTTTCTACTTGCTTACCATAGCTTATAATATCTGCCTAATATTATAAAACATTAAGAACCATTAAAAAAACCAACGAAACCCTAGACGAAACCCAGTCTAAACCAATTTATAGTAATATTCCCACACACATACAGACAACATTTAACTTTCTGCAAACAGTCTTTAAGCACTTCCAAAAACTCAATAGAGCATTACAAGTATTACAACTCTGACAATTAAATGTAATTTGCCCGGTGGCAACTCTAAAAACACTTTCACACTGCCAGCGAGAAAAGTTCGAACTGAATTTGTTCCAAAAAAGAGAAAGAGGGAAAAGGGAAAACTCTTTTCGCATAAGCCTTGCCCGAGGTGCTTTTTTGAGCACAACAACAAACTTGTTGGCCCATTGTTCGGCATACACTTGTAGTATGTATAGAGGGGTGGCAACACTGGCCATTGGACAGCATTGGCCATTTTGTATGGTGACTGCAATTGGACGGGCGTCGCGTTAACGCAAACGCCTTAAATATTTCAGCAAGCCAAAGGGCCAAAGAGCTGACGCTCAGTCAGGGATTGCTGCCGGCGACTGTGTGTGTGCGTGTGTGCGAGTGTGTGTGCCCCAGTGTGTGTGTGCGTGTGTGTGTGAATCCCCACTCTCTGGTGACCGCTTGTCGCCACCGCAGGCGCATATAAAATTTATCATCGGCTAAATATGGCATGCACAAGCAGAGACAGAGACAGACAGAGACAGAGACAGAGACAGAGAGAGAGAGAGACAGAGACAGCGACACGTACTGCATATGGTAGGTGGAACAGAGATAGTGGCATAGAGACTTGGGATAGTCTATCGGACCGTTAGGTGTTTGCTTATAACGCACACATGTCGCGCACATTTACTTGCATCGATAATTCATGCCGCAACGCGCTGGACGTAAACAAAGGAGTAAACCGACGAAAGAATCAAAAGAACAATAGAACGAGCGAAACGGAACCAAAGCGTTACGAACCTATCGATGGCCTAAAAACTGCAGTAAAATTGAGTTTGTTTTTTCAGTGCTCGACTGGCAGATACGATGTAAGGCGGGAAGAAGGGAAGTGTGAGATAAAATGGGAACTAGTTCCAGCTCTCAGGCTAGTTGGCTCTTGGAAATCATGGTATAGCTTTCACAACTAGTTCCAGTTCAAACTGATATTTGATTGTCTTTAATTAAGATAATACTTTCACTAGTTCCTTTATGCAGTTACTCTTCTGATCCAGTTCCAGCTCTACTGCATAGAAAATAGTTCCAGCTAGTTAGCATTTGTGGAACTAGTTCCATTTCTATAATAATATATAATAATAATAATAAGTTCCACTGATTCTCAAGCTATTTACACTTGCTTGAGTCGTGAGGTTAGTTTCGGAACTAGTTCCAGCTCTCAGGATAGACAATCTGCTTCTTTTTTCACACAGTTCTTTGTTTGTAATAAAAAAAAGATCATCAGTTCTCCCCCTTATTAAAATCAGATCATAACTTCAAGTTAATTTCTGCTATTAGATAGATCTCCAGCTAAAATAAATTTTATAGTTTTATAGCAGAAAAAACCCTCTTAATTTCAACATTAAAATTTAAATAACTCAATACTATAAATAGATCATTTTACGTGAGTCACACGTATTGTTTTATTGCACAAACAATTCAAAAATGCAAAAATTCCATACTGGAATCGAAAGTATTATAAAATTTATATGAGCTGTGTAAACTTGCTCGAAAACTTTCAATCAACTTAAGCTCGTAACCGCCTACTACTAGTAGTCTCTATAAATTTTTCATTCCCAGACACGCTTGGTAAACCCTACCGATTTTTTTTGTTCCCCTTTTTGCGTTCATATTGTCACAGGGTATACAAAAAAAAAAAAAAAACCATAAGAAGATAAACAGAACACGGGGCAAACAATGCGAGCGACCCGCTTGGGGCCTTCACGCAGTACCCCGAACGAAGAAGCGAAGTGTTCCTTGGGGTAACTCACGATTGGGTCATTAATTAAAGTTGCCCGAATCGCTGGACAATCTGAGAGCTACACTACGGCCATATATTATGGCATCGAGTGGTCTCCCGACTGCACAGATATACATATATATATAGTAAGTAGATGGTATATATACTATAACCTTTATATCGCCTGGGAAGTTTGCGTATGCATCACACGATTTATGGCTTGCCAACGGAAACAAGATAATTGCTTTGATATATGTCTGAACTTTGCAGTTGTGGCATTTGTTCGCGCTATCGATAGGTCGATAGGTCGATAGTTCGATGGGTATGCAAGATATGAAAAAGAAACTGCTATTTCTAGACTAATAAGATTGTAAACTTCATTGGATCTTAACTTGAGCGTGAGAAACCCCAGAAAGAGAGAGAGACCTCTCTCGCCTATAAATAGTCATAACTTTATCAAAATTGATATGTTCTTCCTTTGGAATGACATTTTGTGAATGGCTTGACCCCTTTATTAAATCTGCATCAAAAAATAGGGGTCTTAAAATTTTCTAATTTTTGACCTACTATGCTTCACAAAAATGAGGGACCCAAAGGCCTCAGAGACGCATCTAGACCTCCGATAGTCATAACTTTGGTAAAAATCAACCGATTTTCGTTTGGAATGACATTTTCTCCATGGTTTGGCCTCTAGATTAAGCCTGCATCAAAAAATAGGTCACCAAAAATTTTTGAATTTAGGACCCAACATGCTTCCAAAAATCTGAGACACCCGAAGGCCTGAGAGACCCATCTAGACCTCCGATAGTCATAACTTTGGTAAAAATCAACTGATTTTCATTTGGAATGACATTTTGTGAATGGTTTGAGCTCTAGATTAATCGAATGTCAAAAAATAAGAGTCTTAAAATTTTCGAATTTTTGACCTATCCATGCCTCACAAAAACGAGGGACCCTGAGGCCTTAGAGAACCATCTAGACCGCTGACCATCATAACTAAGTCAAAAATCAATCGATTTTCGTTTGGAATGACATTTTGTGAATGGTTTGAGTTCACGATCGACTTAAGATCAAGAAATAAAACGGCTAAGCTTCCATTCTACCCCCTTTCAGAGACCTGAGAAACCCATCTCAGTACGAGGCAAAAACCCAATGTACTTCCATGACTTTGTCGGCATTTTTTGTTCACAGAATATTCTCGAACTCGAACCCTGCCCCCGACCTAACCCAAGTTAATTTAATCCAACCTAACCCAACATTTTTAGAACTTTGTCAGGTTTTTAACATGTCAACAAAATGAAAATGTTACCAAACGTTGAAGACGTTAAAAATCAACTGGCGAGAGGGAGAGAGACCTCTCCCGAAGAAGCAGAAGAAGAAGGAGAAGACGACGACGTGGCGCAACTGAGGTGCCTCGAGGAGACGCGAAAGAATGCCGAAGCGTAATGCAATTTATTATAACAACAATACAAAACGCCAGGGGAATTTGTGCTCCGTTTAACACACAATTTCGGAGTTGGTTTTTTTTTATTTTTCTGTTTTTTGTTTCTTACGGTTTTTTTTTTTCATTTCTACCCCGAATCGATTTTCGAAAAAAAAAGGTGACGAAGAGCTTGTTTACTTAGCCTGCGCCTTGAGGAAAAGTTCGAAGTAATTGACGAGAGTTCTAGACGAGAAAAAGTGTACCAGGTGTAGCAGTACCTCCCCCTTAGACCCGCTAGACACCCCGGCACTACCCTAGCACAATGCCAGGCTGACCCTGACCTCAAAAAGGAAAATAAAATAGGAAAAAAAAATATATATAGAGAAAGGGATTTCATTAGACGTGGCCAAATTGTACTGAGGGATTTGTCAGGGGGCCGCAGGTGCTCGAAGTAATTTACCGAGGCACCAAGAAACGGGGTACTTAAACAACATCCCGTCCCCCTCCCCCATCCAACACCCTCCCGTTCCCCCCACAGGTATGTACTATTTTTCTATTTTCTATTTCGACCATTTCCTTCTTGTTGTTTTTTATCGCATTTAATGAGAATCGAGTGTAGAAGTAGGTAGTACCGGGGCCCCGGTCTGGTCCGGTTCGGTTGGGTCGGGTTGGGGTCTGGCCCGGATCCCGGGCTAATAGAGATGACTTCGCGGCAAATCGATTAGGTCATATGCCAGCAGCAGCGCAGCACTCTAAACAATATATCAAAGACAAAGCAGGGCAGCGATTGTATCGGGTAGGTTGGGGGGGTAGGGTAGGACTATGTATAGTATCTAGTAGATGCCTCCTATATATACATATGTATATTATAAGCAAATCGTGTATTTATGGGCATTTGTTTTCGATTCCGATTCAGATACAAATACAACACAGACACAACAGATACGATACAAAACGGGGCCCGTTTTCTGATTTCACTCTGTCAGTCCCCATGTCGCTCTGTCTCCCTCACTCACTCGCCCTCTCTCCCTCTCTCTCCCTCTCTCTCTCTCTCTCTCTCTCGCTCTGTTTGTATATTTCCCAGCTAATACCCTAAGCACAACTATAGCATCATTGTTTGGTCAAGAACTACGTTCGATTTTCGCATATTCCGAGAATTGGAAAACTCTTTGGAAAATACCTGAGAATTACAAAAATTACTATTTCAATTATAGCTGATTTTTCAGCAAAAAATTGTATATATTTTTCCATTATATATCATCAAGAAAAAGCCGAATTTTATGGCAATCGAAACAAAGTATGAGTATAGTCAAGAAGTTCGTAAGATTTTCGAATATTCCGGGAAATGTTCCACTTAGAATTACAATATCACTATCCAATTATAGCAGATTTTATGATAGCAAACAATGTCTGCATATTCCCATCAATTTCTATCATCTTTTTCTTCAAAAGCATCGGCTCTCAATTTATAGCGCATTTTATAGCAATCGATGCATTTGAGTTTTTGCCTCTTCTTTCAAAAATTGCAATTGCCCATAAGAAAAATGATTTCTGGAAAGTCTTTGACGAATGACATTGACAATATATTTATAGCAACTTTTATAGTACACAATTACTCGATTATATTCGCCTAGTTTCGTGTGTGTGTATTTCTCGCTGGAAATCAACAAAAATCCAACGCCAGGGGAACTATCGTTTGCAATGGAACTATCGTTTGCCATAGATATATAATTTGTGGATAGATCTATCGCTTGGGGAAGTACTATGGTTTATTTTAGACTCAATAAAATATATAAATCCAAAGAAAAATCCCTAGTTAAAACCCTATATCGACTATCTACTTAATTATCGATATTTACGATAGTTTCGATAGTAAACTTTATATTGAACTAATCTAGGCAGCTTCTTTTTTTATCTGCCAACTGTACGAAAGTTTTCGATAGTCAAAGTTGCTTCAATATCATTGTACAATATCAAAGCTTCTCTACAAAATTTATCGATATTTTTTTTAAAGCATAAAAGGGCATTCAATAGTGCCGCCACTGGGCGCCAGAGGTCGCTTCATTATTGCCTCCCCCCTCGCTCTATAGCTATTAATGCGCCTATGTGTGTGTGTCTGTTATTGTTCTTCTTTTTTTTTATTTTTCTTGTTTTTGTTTTCTGCAGATGCTTTTGGATGAAAATAGCTTGGAATAGCCCCCGTTTTAGTCTCGACGCTTTTTTGTTTATTTTTATAGTTGACTCGATGAGCAGCTTCCCGTTGCGGAGTGTGTGAGATATGGAACTGGAGCCGGCACTGGGATCTCAGACCCAAGGGCAGACACAGACCTAGGCCCATACCCAGTTGTAGACCCAGTCCTGGATCCTTAGCTAGTCCTAGACCCCAGTCCCAGGCACAGACCTAGACCCCATCCCAGTCGCTCTACCTAGACCTCTACCCAATCCTAGACTCAGTCCCAGATCCAGTTCCAGCCTCCGACTTAGACCTCTTCCCTGTCCACGACCCTCAGCTAGGCCCCTACCCAGTATTAGTTCCACTCCCCTTCCTAGACCCAGCTCTAGTCCTTCCCCCATAGCAGCTTGTACGTCATAGTCACAAGCGCGAGGGGGGAATGTAGGGATAGAGGGGTAGAAACATTTGTTTTTTCTATCTATTTTTTCTATCTGCTCTTGAAACTTACCAGAATGGGTCGCTCATTGGCCATGGATAACTTGCGCGTCTGACGCAGCGTTTCCAGCCAAAGTGAAGTGCGGCGTGACGCATTTGCCGCCCCAAGACCGCCGACACCCAATCCGCCGCCGCCACCAACGCTGCCATGGCGCGTCATTCCAGGCGGCAGATGCGATGATGACGATGTTGGCATCGCAATATTCACCGATGGGCAGACGGTGCTGGGAGCAGGGGCGTTGGCAGTGGCAGTGGCAGTGGCGGTCCCGGTGCCAGTGCCAGTACCGATGCCAGTGTAACCGGTGTTACCCAATGCCGTGACTGTACCGCTACCCTGGATGGTTGCCGCTGTAGTTCCTTGGAATGCCGTGGCTGTTCCTAAGCTTGGTAAGGTAGCCGGTGCGGTAAATGTTCCTGCTGACAAAGCCGTGACTGGGGTAAGGCTAGTTCCAGTGGGTAAACCCGTGACTGGGGTTAGGCTAGTTCCAGTGGGTAAACCCGTGACTGGGGTTAGGCCAGTTCCAGTGGTTAAACCAGTGACTGGGGTTAGGTTAGTTCCAGTGGGTAAACCCGTGACTGGGGTTAGGTTAATTCCAGTTACCAATGGGTTAGCTAATCCAATTCCAGTTGGCAGAGTCTTAGCTAGTTCAGTTTCAGTTGGTAGAGCCTTAGCTAGTCCAGTTCCAGTTGTGTAACCCGTAGCTAATCGACTTCCAGTTGGTAAACCCGTGACTGGGGTTAGGCTAGTTCCAGTGGGTAAATCCGTGACTGGGGTTAGGCTAGTTCCAGTTACCAATGGGTTAGCTAATCCAGTTCCAGTTGGTAGCGCCTTAGCTAGTCCACTTCCAGTTGCCAAACCCGTGACTGTGCTCTGTGGGTAACCTGTGCCTGTGCTTAGTCCACCTGTCAATCCTGTGTTCGCTTCACTGCCCAAACCCGTGACTGTACACGTGCCCAGTGCAATTCCAGTGCTCGCTGCCAGTGCACTATCGATGCCCAGGCCCGTAGCTCTAGGTAGGCCTATGGCCAAGCCCGTGAACGTCGTTCCCGTGACTTCCGTTCCCGTACTCGTTCCAGGCAACGTTCCTGTGGCCCCTGTGCCCCTTCCTGCTGCCGTTCCAGCTATCGTTCCCGTTGCAATTGCACTTTCTGTTGCAGTTCCCCTTCCCGTTCCAGTTGCTGCTGTTCCTGCGGTTCCAGGCAGAGTCAGTGCCTGGTAGAAGGCAGGCGACATGCCACACACACAAACACACGCACACTCACCGCACACACACACACACCGCACACAGACACTGGCAAAAAATATGTAAAATAAATAAATGTTTTCTCTCGCTTGAATTTTATTTGTGTTATTATTGTTGTTGTTTTCCCACACTGGTTTTTCACGCCGTTTGTTTATTTTCTTTGCAATTTGCAATTGTTATACGATTTTCCGCAACAATTTTTCCATTTTTATACGAATTTTTCTTTATTTTTCACTCCGCTAATTTGCGGCAAAACAAAAAACAAGAGAGAAAATTGTTGTTTCACTGCATTTGCCTGCGACTTGTTTTCGACTGTCGTTGTTGTTGTTGATTTTCCACAGGTTTTTCCGAATTTCTTTTTTTCCGACTTTGCCGGACTGCGTAATATGCGCGCGGATTCTGTAAACAGTGCGACGACGGCAGCGACGGCAGCGACTGCGAGACGATGCGGCCAGTTTCATAGCCGGACCAGAACTCAGAAAATTTTGTTGAGTTTTCCACACAAACACACCGAGACACACACACACACACCGAGACACACACCGACACACACTCGGTGCGGGGGAAAAATCAGATGGCAGCACAGTAGAAAAAAAAAAAAATGAAGATGAAAAGCGAAACAAGCGAGTAAACGAGTACGACGAGGGAAAACCGACTGTGGAAAACTGTGTCTGTGTCTGGTTGGAACTTTTCTGCGCTGCGCTCAGCTGTGGCTGCTGCTGCTGCGGCGACGGCGGAGACTGCGCTGCTCTGCCTGACTACGCTGCGCTGCTTTTGGCTTTACGCGTTGCGTCGTTGCGTCGTTTCATCTACTTCTTTTTTTGTATTTTTTTTTGCGCTCAGCTGCAGAAATTTTCAATTTTTCCGCAGGGAGCAGCAACAGCAGCAGCTTCTTCAAGAGCAGCAACAACAAAAATAAAAAATAAGCAGTGGCAACACTGGCAGTAGCAGCAGAAAGAGCACGCTTCGCAAAGATCGTGATTGCCCATTGCCGATTAACGATTACCCGATTGCCCCCCCCTCGATTGCGCTACGATTTGCTGCTCGTTTTGCCCGCTTTGCACGCTTCACCCGCTTCACCCGCTTCTGCCCGCTTTGCCCGCTTCACCCGCTTTGCCCGCTTCACCCGCTTTGCCCGCTTTGCACGCTTCGCCCATTGCTGCTCGCTTCTACCCGCTTCGCCCGTTGCTGCTCGCTTCGCCCGTTTCTGCCCGCTTCGCCCGTTTCAGCGCTGCCACATACAATGTGAGATGTGAATGGAAAACGGCAGCTGATGCTGAGAGAGATGTCCGTTCGCACAGGCGTTTTTTACGCACACAGCGACAAACACACACACTCTCACACACACACACACACACACTGCGGCACACTCGCAATTTGTTTGCCTACGTCATGGAAACGCGTTGGAAACGCCGCCGCCGCCGCTCGCCATAACGCTTCCTGCTCACTCGCACGACATTACCCGCTGCCTCCTCGCTCCTACACGCTGCTGCCCTTCCCCCCCGCACCTCTCTGCCTGCGCCCATACCGCTCACCTGGCCCCATCGCCCGCTTTATTGCACTCGCACTCTCTCTCTCGTTCTCTCTCTCTCGCTCTCTCTCTCGCGCACACACAGCAGAAGAAACGAGCCAAAACTTAATGGGCATTTGTCGGCTGACAGGCAGGCTACACTGCGCGAAAAATATTGCCAGCTATTTGAATGTAAATTGTGCATGAAATCACAATTAATTTTGTTGTAGAAAACATTTTGTGAATGCGCACATTTTAAAATGATTTTTCCTGTCTTTAATTAAGTTTTGCTCATTCATTATGTGTGCTTAAGATTTTAAGATCTGTATAGGTATATATAATGAAATAAAATATATGTTTGTATGTCTACAGGGTTTTAGGCAACATTTATAATTTCTGATAATTAATAATATTGAATTTTATTCAACTTTTATATTTAATTGCATTGCTTTTATGCATTATGTTTATTTTACTTGGATTATGTTTTTTGTTTCCTAAATAGAGTTTCTGTTTCTGTATTAAAAGTACCATATATGGTGGGAAATTATTTATTAAGAAATTATATTATTATTATTATTATTTATTATTAAATATTATTATTTATTATTATTAATTATTATTATTATTATTATTATTAGTATTATTATTTTGAAATTCTGCATGAATTTATTTCTTATACTTTCAAACAAATTTGATTGGATGATGACATCAAATGTCGATCTTTATAAGCCTCAAAGCTCTTGAGATTCCCAATCCCATTCCAATTAGTAATTTAGTTTCAGAAAACCATATAAGGCAAACTAGTTGTCTGCCGGCTATTTAGGCAATTATCTGTTTCATATTCATCATATTCGGTCTGTTTTTTTATTTTATTTTTTTTTTATTTTTCTCGCTATGTAATATGCCCGCGAGAGGAAGATGCCCTGTGCCCAATTTCGTAAGGGGGCATCATGACTCACGGCAATGCGCCCTCAAACGCAAACTCAAACGCGAACGCGAACGCGCTCACCTCAGAAAAATGCGACATAAAGCCAAGAGCCTTGTCCCAGATGGCATTATTCCCAATTAAATTTTGAGTACCGACTCGACTGACTCGCCCGACAATTTTTTTTTTGTTTCCCTTCTTTGTTTTTGTTGTTCTTTCTGGTACTGCTGCTGCTGCTTTCGCTTCTGTTTTGTTTTTATTATTTTTCAACAATTATTGGCCTCAGGCCAAATTTTCATTTCATTTACAACGAATTCGAGGGTTTTTATATATTCCAGAAAATTAAGTATATTAGGAAAACATAACTCAATTTGTCCCTCCAGGCGACGAAGGAGGCGCAGGATGAGAGGGAGAAGTAAGAGGGGGAGAGGCAAAATAATTAATGTAACCATAAATCTCTTTGAACGATAATTTACTTGATTTCTGTGTGTGTTTTTTTTTTTTTTTTTTTTTTTTTTTGGTTCATACGAAAAGCCGCAATAAATTTCCCTAAATGAAATTTATAATATATTTCTCGAGTGTAGATTTGCCTTAGAGCTGTTTACTCTCCCGAACAAATAGAAGACACATACATACATTTATATACACACACTCAAATTGTTTGTACAACTCAAGTTCGTTACATGCTAAAGAGAAGTCACAAAAGGTAGAGGCGACTGACTGTCAGAGAGTATACACCCCATATACACCCTCTATATGTGAAGGTCAATTTAGACAAGGTCTTGGGCCAACAACAAGGTAGAGGTTATAAAAAAGAGACGCTTTGAAGAGAATTAATTTGTTAAATAGCTTAGATTTTTATGAGATTTTTATAAATAGATTGAAGACTATTATGATATCTATATTATGTTTATAATATTAACAATTTCAGGAATATTCCCTAAAATGTATGAAATATATATATTAACAATTTCATGTATATTCCCCAAAATTTAAAGCCTCTTCATAATTCTTTATCATACATCGCATTTCCCAAGTGATTTTCACAAAATATTCCCCACTAGAAAATCATTTGCTTGGTTGAAGAACATTTATATTATGTTTTTAATATTAACAATTTTAGGAATATTCCCCAAAATGTATTAAATATATATATATATATATGTATTACCAATTTCAGGAATATTCCCCGAAATTTTAACCCTCTTCATATTTTTTTATCATACATCGCATTTCCCAAGTGAATTTCACAAAATATTCCCCACTAGAAAATCATTTGCTTGGAAAAATCAATGAATAACAGAGAGAAATACATGGATACCATCATATACATATACATATATTTGTTTTGATATCAGCCAATAGTATATAGGATATCAGTTAATAGAGCTACAAAGTAAAGTCTACGGTGCATTTTAACTGGTTTGATTCATTAGCAAAACGAGTGCGCTTGAGTCAGGCATATGTTTGTTAAGGAGTAATTGTAACGCTACGCTTACCTTTCGGATCGATTAGATCACACACACACTCACACTTATTCACTACTCAATTTAACTCTATATAGTCTATAAAAATACATAAGTATATCAGGCTAAAAACTAACTACAAAAAGCAACAACAACAATCAATCAAACAAACAACGAGTATCTTTACTGTGAATGCGAGTACTCGAGTGTGGTTGTCTTCTGTATGAGTGTTTAAGTATTCTAGTGTGTTGGGTCGGGTGAATGGGTAATCAGGCCACTACAAGCGACATTCGATGGGTTGAAAGATGCTTTTGAAGTACACTGTCCCAAAAATAAAATTCAATGAACTAAACGCTGATTGGCGCCGTGAACGCAAACGAATACGAATACGAATACGTGTGTGAATATGAATGCAAATGTGAGTGGCTAAGCTCAATTACGTTTAACACTTTGATTGGCATTCGCAACGCACGGAGGGGGGAACGAGCAGGGTATTTTATGGTGCCAAAAACTTCAACTACAAAATTTGAAATATTTTTTTTTTTTTTAATTTTTCAAATATTATTCATGACTGTATTCGATTTTAATTTTTGGTATATATATGTAATATATGCATATAGTACACAAGACAAGGCTAAGGTACAAAATGCTAATCGAATCGTTGTGTACGGATCAAAAGGGGCGGGGGATTAATTTTGTTTTTTTTTTTTTTTTTTTTTTTTTTTGCCATTAAAAATTTTGATTGTTGCGTTTTTTGGATTTTTTTTTATAAGAATGTTGTTTGTTTTAAATACCATTTTGGAGCATTGTAGCGTTTCGTTAGTGGCCTCTGTGAAGGCCCTTCTAAGTCGCAATTTTCGGCTTTCGGACAATGTGCGAGGCATTAGAAGAACGCCCTGAGGAGAATTGTCGATGCGAATTTGATGATTAGTACAGTTAATTAGACAAGTAAATCGATTAGTTAGTTACAATTACGATTACGATTACGAGTACGATAAACGTGTTTACAGTAATATTTTTTTTAGAGGATAGTACTAGTAATACATAAGGCTAACGAGAGAATGTAACTGGTAAACAAGATAGGATAATACCGAGAGAGTATAGTATAGTAGAGATATTACATATAAGGTTAAGACTTAGTTAAGGCAATTAACATACATATAATACATAGGTTATATTTATATAGAATAGACAAGATATACATATAGTTATACATATATAGGTAGGTAATTTATTTTGCTAGGATAGTTAGAACGAGTAACAGCAAGTAGTAATTATATAGAGTTATGTAATAATTATATATGTATAAATTAATCGATATACGATAATTAAAATGACCAAGAGGGATGATTACTAAGACCCCTGCCCCGCCTTCTGCACGCCTCTGATTATTCTGTATTCCAGAACCCTTTTCGAAGTGCAGCTCAAGCTCTACTCGATACTTTTCTGTTCCAAAGAAACCTTGACTTTTCGTATACATAATGAAAATATTTCTGAGAATTTCCCAAAAGACTTCGAGAGTAAAAAAAAAACTCAATAAGATGTCAGTTCTGGTTTCATTATACACGCTTCCTTGAATTTCTCTCGCTTTCTTTCCTCTGATATGGAGATTAAAATTTTCTTTTCATAAAATAACATAATAAGCAGCACGCTCTTTCATTCATTCTTTCTTCATAATTTCAGGAACTCTCCTCTCTCACCAATCGTTGCATTTCATGCTATAGAAATAAATACTGCCACCTAGGAGGCCTCCATTTCCACTTAAGCTACACTTGAAATATGAAAAAAGAAATCTCGGAAAAGGACTGAGAAAATTTCAATGGCTTTTCTGCGCCCCCCCTACCACCAAAACAAAAAAAAAAAAACAACAAAAACAAACCGAAACGAAACGAAACGAAATGAATCGAAAATGGGAAAGCCATAAATTAAATCCAATTTGTGGCAATTTGTTTGTTATGGTAATGCCAAATTATAAATTATAATAACATTTGTGTGTGATGGATGTACACGGGAATCGGGTTGGAATATGTCATTATCGAGGGGAGGGTGACAGGTGTGGGTGTAGGTGTGTGTGTGTGTGTGTGTGAGGAAGTGTGTGTGTTTACGCTTTAGCAAGTCCCTCAGCTTTTTCAAAAACCACTCACGGCATTTTGAACTTTTGGGAAGCAGCACACACACACAGCTAACCACACACACACACCTCACACACACACACCTCACACACACATACCTCACACAACAATGCAGAATGAATGAAAAGTTCAAAGCGTATTGCATAATTAAGTGAAAAGCTCACGAAAAACTATCGTGGACAATGTGGAGCAAAAACTTGAAATCGACACGCCGAGCTTTTGGCGCCAAACGAAAGCTTTCTCGCGCGCTCTACCCATCCCTTTCATTCTTCTTTTCCCTCCCTCGCTCTCACTCACTCTCTCAGTTTTACTCACTTCGAGCCCTTAGAGCTTTGGCATGCATAGGCAAGTATGCTGGCAAAGTATTTATTTATGGTTTGCCAGTACTTTAAATTGCATACAAAATTGATGAGCAAGCGAGTCGTTTTGGGGGGGAGGTAGCCCCTGGGGAGGGGGGTTGGAGCTTTAAGCTCTTAAGCCAAAAAGTATGCAATGGGACTGGGACTGGGCTAGGTCGCATTTGATAGCCATAGGGCTATAGCATACATATTATCATCTTCTGCTTTGGGCCCATTAGCTTTGGCTAGCTTCAGCTAGTTACTTGCTCAGTTCTTGAATGAAAGAAAGCTTTTCAAAGAAGAGAGAGAAAGAGAGAGATGGGAAGAGAGCTAGGGGAACGGACGGACAATCGAACTGGGACTGGGGTTGGCTATGCTGGCGACAAGGGCAGCTCGTTTATTGGTCGTTCCCGAGGCTATAACTCACCCAAAAAAAAAAAAAAATCGAGGGAAAGAAAGTGTCAATTATCGGAAAAAAAACGGGCGCAAGAAGATAGCAAGAGGGGGCGTGAGAGACACAGAAAGAGAGAACGAGAGAGAGCAAAGTGGAAGCACAAAATGTCAAAGAGTGAATACATTCATCAATCATGTTAAGGTCACACGCGGCGTGAAGAAAGTTCGGGACATTGTCGAATTTATTGATATTAATTACAATTCTAATTATAATTCTAAATTTGGACGACTGATTGCCCAAATTGCCTACCTCCCTCCCTCCCTCTCTCTCTTTCTCTCTCTCTCTCTCTCTTCCACTTCGGGAATATTATGAATATTGACAAGTTGAAGTAATTTACATAGTGAATAATCAATGCGGAATACGAATATTCAATTTTAGGTTGATTTTACCACTGTCTCTATCGCTTCTCACTCTCTCTATCTCTTCCTTCTCTCTCTACCTCCCTCCTCACATCCCTCTCTATGCCTGCCCCTGCCCCGAGCAAACAGAAATTTTAATTATGATCGAAGGAAATATAGTACACATGGCAGCAGGTTGTATATGTATCTAATAATTAATATTATTGAGGCAACGCGGCGTATGCGCAATATTGATTTTCGCTAATTGGATTTGAGCGCATGAAAATGTGAAAAATGAAAGAAAAAAAAATAACAAAAAACGCATAAAAAGCAACAAAAAAAAAATATTAAAAAAAAACCAAAACGAAACGAAAATCGAGCAAAACGCTGGCTGTGATACGCTTGAATGGCCATTAAAAGCCCAAAGTACTTGGGAAATCAATTTCGGAAAGGGAAAGAGAAGGGAGTGGGGGGGGGAGCAAAAGGAAAACTCGCTGGGAAAAACTCACTGTAGAAAACTGACTGACTGTGGAAAACTCAATTGCCTACAAGCTAAGGCAGGGCAACTCGAGCACGAGCAGCTTAGACGCTTCACTGGCTGAGCGAGCACACACTGGGCAGGCGGGTAGGGTAGGGTATACTTAGAGCAAGGCAGGGGGGGCAGGGTATACTAAGCACAGTAGGGGGGCAGAGCATACTTAGCACTGGGCTGGGCGGGCGGGTATACTTAGGCCTAGGAGGGGGGAAAACACAGCAAATTTGCATCTAAAATATATAATAATTAAATCTGGTGCAAGCCTTATCGATTAAATGTGCATATCGATATATTTCGATTTCGATGAGCTGCCATAACTATCGTTTGCAGTGATAACTAACGCACATGGCGGCGCAGCATAATGGATCGATTGCAAATACAAAGCAGTCTACCTACATGTTTATCGATAGTTGTGCCATCTCTAGCCTGCAGTCATTTTTTTCAAATTAAATACTTAGTGAGTGTGCTGCCAGTGTGTACACTATCGATAACACACACACAGCGTACATAACATACATATGTTCAGTATTTTCCAACACTAAAACATCAAGTGCATCCAGCGTGCCGGCAGAGGCATCACTTCGCGCCGCAATATACAGACAGGGGACGAGGTGAAAACTATACACGTTTATGCGATACGCGTGACAACGAGTTAGGTTAGGTTGCTACACACTTTGAGGTTATGTTCTAAACACTGTTTGAGGTTAGACTTAAACGGTAAAAGAACTAACTAGAGGTAGAGTTGTCGCTGTTCAATAAAATAAGGAAAGGTCCTACAGAAAAACTAAGAAACTAACAACCTGAGGTAGCAAAGGCCAGATGAGTCGTACTTGATAGGGTTAAGGGTTTTTAGAAGTAAAGAAGCAAGAACTTGAGGTAGGATAGGCTAGAAGAGACGGACTTGATGTAGCTAAGGATTTGTTCAAGGTCCTTACAGTTCTAGTAACGGTTATTTCTATCAAAACTAATGAAACTACTTTATAAATGGGTAAAGCTGCTCTAGGGTTTGGCTAGAAATTGGTATAACTCAGAGTAAATGAGAGAAGAAAGGTTAGTTGTAGAATAAATTGTTTGAGGTTAGACTACACGGTAGAAGAACTAACTAGAACTAGAGTTGTCGCTGTTCTAAAAAATAATGAGGACATTTTCCACAGAAAAACTAAAAAGCTAACAACCTGAGGTAGGAAAGGTCAGAAGAGACGTACTTGATAGGTTTAAGGGTTTTTATAAGCTAAGAAGCAAAAACTTGAGATAGGAAAGACTAGACCTGATGTGGTTAAGGTGTTGTTGAAGATCTTTTTAGTTCTGGAAAAGGTTCACTAAGTCAAAACTAATGAAACTACTTTATAAATGGGTAAAATCGCTCTAGGGTTTGGCTTTAAATTGGTATAACTCAAAACAAATGAGATATATTACTTATAAAATGATATAAACTGACTAAGAAGAAAGGTTAGTTGTGGAATCATTGTAAAATACGTGGTACAGCTTACTAGTTTGGGTATAGATGCCAACTAGTTAGGGTTGAGTTGCTAAAGGTCTTAGCTAGGACTAATTGCCTTGTCTCGATACACTAGGGACACTCGCTGGCGACAACTCTTGCATTTTCCGGTACTGCTCGGCTGGGATCGGAGCTGGGGGCTATACATATGGTACACATGCTTAATAAGTACAACATTTGTGTACAGACACGTGTTTATAGCTCAATTCCGCTTAGCTCAGTGTGTACACAGAGGGACATGGTCCAGGGGGCGGTACGGGGTTCTGACTACTATACACACACATACTGAGAGGGGTAGGGGTCGGTTGGGTCGTTTGACTGATTGTGTCGCGCACTCTTTCTCTCACCTGCTTAAACGGTCGCATGCCGCCGTTGATCCGAAGGGAATCGGCCGCAATGCCCGCAATGCCGTCCGTGGTGCTTTCCCGCAGCTGCTTCAGCGAGACATTCGGCACCGTGTGGGAGTGGCCGCAGGAGCTGTGCGAGCCACAGCAGATGGCCGTGGTGCTGGACTCTGGCTGTGAGCTCTGTCGTATTATCCTCGAGCCATTTGTGGGCGATGACGTAATCAGTACAGGCGGCACCTGCTGCTGCTGCTGCTGATGGTGCTGCTGCTGGTGTTGCAGCGACTGCTGCTGATGATGCAGCTGCAACTGTTGCTGATGCTGATGCAGTTGCAGCTGCAATTGATGCTGCTGCTGCTGCTGCTGCAGCGTTGAGTTTGATATGCAAATGGCCATCGAGCTGGTCAGGTTACCCGGTTGGAAGGCACTTTTAACGCTGTCCCGCGAGGCAGATCTATCGATCTGTCCGCCCCCCGTCGAGATGGGCGTCGTGGAAGCGCGACGACTGCAATTGCGGCATGCTCGACAACGACTTGGCGCACTGGGCGGTATGCTCGACGAGAGATTCTGATATGATGATGTGCCCAGATTGGGATGACTGGAACCGGTTACGTTGCTCACGCCACCACCACCACTGCCAGTGCCAGTGCCATTGGCCGTACCGGTTCCAGTACTTAAATTCATAATTGATATGGTCGGTTGCTTCGACGCGGACGATGACGAGGCACCGCCTTCCCTGCCCGATCCGGATGCGGTTGCCGATGCAGAGGCGGATGCCGTGGCCGATGCCGATGCCGATGCGGATATTGTTGTGGTCGTTGATGTGTTCTGTGTTAGTTCTTGGTCCTCTTCGTGTACTTCAATGTCAGGCACAATGGATGTGGATGTAATTGCAGCTGTGGCACGCAATCCCTGCTCAATATCCTCATCATGTCCCATACGCTCCTCCGAGGAGCCCATGCGTACATGATGATGTGGATGCGGCTGATGCGACTGTTGCGACTGCTGCGGACTGGTCAGATATGTGGAAGTGCGATCCTGGCGCATCAGTGTGGGTTTGCCACCCGATGTGGAAGCCATTTGGTTCGTTGTTGGTCCGTTTGCCGAGCTGTTCTTCACCTGACGCAGCAGGGCGCTCCGACCGCCACCGCTGCCCTTGGCTTGACTAGAGACAAGCAGGGAGTCTGTCTCCTCGGAGCTGACGTAGCCCGAGTTGGCGTTATCGTTTAGCTTTTGAATTGACATCTGTAAGAGAGGAGGAGAGAAGAGCTGGGATTAGTGGGGTGGGCAAAAGAGATTGGAAGAACCTCTTGATAGATAGTCTTCTCCTTCAATACAATCCTCTTAAAACAAGTTAGAAGCTTCACAAGCTCCATTTAGTTGCTGCAAGTGCAAAATCGGTAAGATCAGGCGTAGGGAACAAGAAACTATATAGTATATAGACATGCGCTTAGGAACTTATCAAGCTGCACTCAGCTTAGAGCTGAAAGCTGCACTGCCTTAGCCTGTTTCTTCAAATCGGTTCTAGTTGTCGTCTTGAACAAGAATATATATGTTTCTTATTGCAAACTTCCTAAAAATAAACTATAGGTTCTACCAGTCTATTAAAATCTAACAGAATCCATCCATTCTGGGGGAACAATCCCAAGAATCTAGACTCCAAGGAGCACTTCAACTTATGTGTTGATCCCAAGCTAGTTTTGACGCTCTATAAAGATCTACTTGATTTCCTAGCCAAATCAAAGCCATAGTCCGCTCCTGCGAGTTCCAAGAGAATTATATTATAGAACTCTCTAGTTAAAATTGTATTTTTAAGTAAAATTCAAGTTCCATTCGCATTTTACTAACTTCTTCAAGTCCCCAGGCCACGAAAAGTCCTCTACAACTTTGACGTCATATCTAGCTTGAAAAATCTCAGAACTGTCTCATGCCTAAGCTCAGAAAAACAAAGTCACAAAGTAGCTCAACTGTTCTTCCGGACGCCTCAAGATATGCTACAAAGCGAGCACGTTTAATTGATTCGGAATTGAAACAGGGGAACAGTTCCGTTTTGGGGGCCCCCGTCCCCCTTCACAGAGCAGGTGCGTTCTGTAAAAGCTTCGTAAAGGCGAAAAGCTCTTTTATTTTTTTGAAACTACGAACACGTGGAGAGAAGGCAGAAGAGGAAGACAGAAGCGGAAGAAAGAAGAAGAAGAGAAGCGTGCAGGAAAAAGCAAAAAAAAAAGATAACGATGGAAAAAGTTGATAGAACTATGCCTAATGCGGGGCAAGGTCTGTGTAGAGTAGGTGTGTGTGTGTGTGCGTAACAGTATGTGTATGTGTGTGTGTATGTGTGTGTGTGTGTGCCTGTGCCTAAGCCCGGCGAGCTGGAAGTCCTGATGACCGCACACCTTGCGGGTCGACGGCAAACATGGAAATGCAAACATGAACTCACGCACATAAGCTTAAGTGTGTGTGTGTGCCAGAATGTGTATGTGCCCGCCTGTGTGTGTTTGTGTGTGCGTATGTTTGTGTGTGCGTATGTTTGTGTGTGCTGATGTGTGTATGGTAAACAAGCGTATATGGCTCCATAAGGCTCTATGGCTATATTTGATATGCACGCCTCAGATTGGGTGTTGCGTATGCCCAAAAGTTTTTCGTAGCTCGATTGACAGTTGGGCAGAGGCGGAGGCGGAGGCAAGAAAGACTGGGCCAGGGGCAGGACCCATAGCAGGGCCAGGCAGCAGGTTCATGCGAGCCGCCGTATGGATGAGTGGCTTGGTCGTCTGGCACAGGTGGGGATGGCCAGGCCAGGCCAGGCCAGGCCAGGCCAGGCCAGGCCGGGACAGAAAACTAATTTGAAAACAACTTTCAAATCTAACAATGAAAATCAATAATTCAGCTATAAATACAAAACGAGCATTCTGAATAATGCAGGCAACTTTCTCGCACCAGCGAAGCGAGGTTTTTAAACTGTTATCCCCCTGCCCTAACCTGTTATCCCCCTCCCAGTACCCCGATTACTCCAGGACTACAGTTCCCAGTGCTGTCCTATTGCTGCTGCTGCTGTTGGTGCTTTTTCCTTTTGCTCTTTGTCTGCTTTTATTGCTGTGCAATTGTATATTGTATACACTGCGAGAAAATTGGAGCGTGAACAGAGTTAACGCTTCAGCGAAGCTGACATAGAGCATGCCAAGTATCTAGCTTCATGATCAAAGGCAGAGAAGGGAAACAATCTAACTATAGAGAGAGCTAAAAGTCTCAACCCTCTGTTTTACTTCAGCTTAAGCAACTATCGGAATTAGAACTTACTGAGCTGATTCCTAATGAAGTAAATTGCTTGTACCCTTCCTAGAACTTCTGGATCGTAGTAAGAGAAAAACCTGACAAACGACCTAACTTCCAATCGACCTAACTGCAGAGACTCCATTCTAAGTCTCTATTCTCCTGCAGCTTGGCCAACTATTGAAATAAGACTTTAATGAGGGGGTTCCTTAAAAGGTAACAAACTATTACCCTAAATAGAACTACAGTAGACCTTCTTGATCGAAGCAAGAGCTCAACCTGTCAAACGACCTAACTTCAAATCGACCTAACTGAAAAGACTCTACTTCATTCCATCTCTCTATTCTCCTGCAGCTTAAGTAACTATCGAAATAAGACTTAAATGAGGAGGTTCCTTATAAGGGAACACACTAGTACCCTAAATGATACTTCAGTTGACCTTATTGATCGTAGTAAAAGAAAAACCTAACAAACGACCTAACTACAAATCGACCTAACTGGAGAGACCATCCATTTCTCTTTTATTCTGCAGCTTGGGCAACTATCGAAATGAGACTTTACTGAGCTGATTTTAAATGAAGTAATACCCTACTGCCTTCATAGTAGACCTTCTTGATCGCAGTCAGAGTTCAAACTAAGAAACAACCTAATCTTAAAACGACCTAACCAGAGAGACTCACCTTCATTTCACTTGTAAGCAAGATTTAGCTTCAGCTTAAGCAACTATCCCAATAAAACCTTACTAAGATGAAGTTCCTCATGAAATATTGCACTACCAGCACCTAAAGCTATACCACTATATGTTCAGATAACCATAACATTCAGCTGTCGCATACAATATAGCTGCAACTATCGCATTACGTTTATATGCTCTTTTGATATGGTTTATGCTTCATTAAACTTAGTGTGCTCATACAATTTTTATCACAGTGCAGCAGCTGGTGGAGCTATAGCTTTACCGTTACCATTTGTCATTTGCCGTTGGCATTACAGTTGGCGTTACAACGATAGCGTACACTGACACATACACCGGACACGGGTCCTGGGACAGGCAGGCAGGCGAGCAGGCGGGCACACGAAATGTGAAAAGTCGAACACCTGCCTGGGTACCCGCTCCTCCTGGCCTGCCTCCTCCCCGAGCACGGTAAAAGCAGCAGGCGTTGGCATGTCGAGCGTGTCGCTAATAATAGACGGTACCCAGTACCTTAGTATCCCAGTAAATACATAGTACCCAGCAAAGTAAGTAAGCTGTACCCAGCACCTAGTGACAGCAGTCGTACCCCCAGGCCCTTTGACACGCCCCTCTCGCCTAGCCAGACAATTGCGGCAAACTAAATTGGGTTAAAAATTTTTGTACAATGTGCAAACTCATTTTGAGGCACTCAGAGGCAGCAGTACCAGCACCAGCACCAGCGCCAGTACCAGGACCATGGGTATACGGGCAGTACGAGGTCTAGGGGGGATGGCCTGCCAGCTGGGCACCATGCACGAATTCAATTTCCATGCCCAATTTAAAAAGAGCCATTAAAAGCAGCCGCTGATGGGGCTCCTGTTGTATTGATTGGATTGTCAGCTTGACAATAGCCTGCAGTGTGGGAAGGAAGGGGAAGGTACTACTACCATAGAAGGGGGGGCCCTCGAGCCAGGAACTTTTACCCGCCAGGCAGCCAGTCAAACTATGTGGCAACAAAATTTACATGCCATCGCCAGCAAGCCAACAAAGTTGGCCAATTTCGCAATTTATTTTGCCCACATAATTTCTGCATTATTCTCACTCACTCGCTCGATTGTTTCTAGGGCAAAGTTTTTTCCCCCCATCGGTTTTTCAAAATAGACTTTAAAAGTGTTTTTAGCGTCAGAGAATTTGAAAATAGTTCGACAGAGAAGTGAAAACTTCTTGACAGATAAATGTAGAACTTTATTAAGACTGAACTGTGCGCTGGCAAATCTACTAACCATACACAACCTCGGTTTATATATAGCATAACGATAGAAAACTTTTCTAGATATATTTCTAAAAGGGTTAGACCTACATCTGTAGGGTAAGACAGTCTTCTAGCTCTGGAGATCACTTAAGACATCTTTCTCATTGGGTTAGTCTTCTTTCTGTAAGGTTTCTTCAAAGACACAGTCTTCTATCACTCTTTAATCTGTATTGCATAAGCTTGAGATACCTTTCTCATGGGATTATTCTTCTGAGTAGGGTTTCTTCCTAAGAAGAGTCTTCTAACATTCTTGCTGAAGTAGGTCTATAATATATAGAGGTTGTATAATGGGTTAGAACTCTTTTTGAAGACATTCTGCTTAAGAACAGCCTGCTATCCCTCTAGACTCTTCCTCAGAACAGTCCTTTCTCTGCAGAGCAGCTTCTTCTTCTTGGGTTAGACTCTCTAGACTCTTCCATAGAACAGCCTTAAGTCTGTCTAGCAGCTTTTTCTCTGGGGTAGACTCTCTAGCCTCTTCCACAGATCAGCCTTGAGTCTGTAAAGCAGCTTCTTTTTGGGTTAGTCTTTTATCTGTGCAGTCTTCTTCAGCAAAGCTCTGTCTCAACATAGTTTCCACTTTAAGTCCCTCTTTCAGGTGTAGAGATTCATTTGGAACCAGTTAATTATCCGAAAAAGGGTCCTTCATTAGCCTACTCCTTTGTGCGAGGAAAATTCTTCTTCCGTCGAGCCTGGCATCCTTTCAAAACTTCAACTACTTCATCATACGGCCCAGTAGACTCTACAGTGATGAGTTTCCCTGCACTGGAGACAATGAATAACCTCGGAACTAGGCGAATTGAGTGCTTCCTATCGCTGCCAAACGAGTTGCAGGACCGTTTTCATTAGGCACACTAATCAATTCTGCGTCGTTCAGGCCCAACTCGCATCGACTCTACCTGAAAGCGTCGACTTGATTTATTGTACGGGGACGAAATCAAAGTGCACGCAGCTCACCATGGTGATCTCATGGTGGGACAAATTCGAACAAAGGGTTAACCAGGTTGAGGGGAGGACTGCGGACTGAGGACTGAGTTGACTGCCTGATGGTTTGACCTGCTACCACCTCGGGGCAAAGTGAATGTCCTGCGACACGGAAAGATGTTGCACTCTTGCTGCGGTTGTTTGAGGTAGAGTGGGGTGGGGGGGGGAGGGTACTGGGTATATTGGCATAAGAGTTATGTGAGCGCTACGTCCCGCTTGTGCCGTTCCAGCTCTGCGCAGCTCAGTGTTCGGCCAGGTGACCCAGATGTCATTCAGCAGGCGTTGTTGGCGTTGAAACGTGGCCCACGTGGCGGGCAGGGGCCAATAACAATAAAACAAAGTCGACAACAAAGTCGTGTCCGAAACACTGCGACGGGCACTGTACAAAAAGCAGGAAAAAATACAAAAAACCAAAAAAGAGAGAGAGAGCGAGAGAGAGAGCAAGTGGGAGCAAGAGGAAGGGAAATTCTATTGTGTAATGGCCGCTTCAGGTTTGCCCATTCAAACCTGACAGCACTGTTTAATGGCCTGGCCACAATTCCGGACAACGCCTCGGTGGGGCTAACCCCTCGGCCTGCTCTTCCCATGTAACCTGCTTCTCCTTTAAACCCCCCACCTCCCTGCAATCCGTCGTTCGCATGTAGAGATAAAAATTTATTGCACAACTCAAAATCAGAGGCCGCAGAGCTACACAGCTACACAACGTCCTGGCGAGGCACAGGCAGCCCCAGGCAGTGCCTGAAGTACTGTCCAAGTGACTGTCCGAGTTTCCGAGTGTCCGTCCCTGCTGCCTGCCTGACCCCTATATAAATTCATTATGGTAGCAGGGCACAACAAGAAAATCGTTAACTTGGCTAAAACCAGCCGCAGTTTTATGCTTCCCCTGCTTCCGTCCCACTAAACCCCCACTCGTTCCTCTTCCTCCAGTTCTGCTTCTTCTCTGTGCTTTTTTTTGGTTTTTGGGGGTAGCAGGCGACCTCGTTGCATTCGTCAAGGATCTGTTAGCACAGCGATTTCGACGAGGACGACGATAAAGATTGAAGGTAGTATATGGTGGGTAAAGAGCTAAATCTCAGAGCAAATGGCGAGCGAAAAGAGTTGATCGAGAGGTGGGGGAGAGACTTAGAGGAAAAGAGAAAGGGAAACAGGAAGAAAAGGGGAGTAGAGCTGAGTTACGGAAGAGGAGAAGATGGGAACTGACCTTTAAAAGAGGAGACATTGGGGTAACTTCAAAAGAAAATCGAACAAGTTTAAGTGGGTGGGAAAGGTTTGAGAGCGAGAAGGAGAAGTAGAAAGAGGTACTAAAAAAAAGAGAAAGATAGTAGGGAAAGAAACAGAGAAGGAGAGAGATACTGCTATGAAAAGAGAAAGGAAAACAAGGGAACAAATAGAGATACTTAAAGGAATTAGCTGAGCAAGTTACTAAACCAATGCAAATTCAGAACTTGTACATTAACTAGGTATCTATCCATCTGCAATTTGTCCCTCCCTAATCCATACAAATTCTGGACCATCTTGTGATTCAATTCCATTCGGATTTGGGATCTTGGTTTCCGCAACATCAACGCAAATGCAAACAACGACAATATCTTCTTAATCTTTGATATTTTAGTCTGCTGGCGTTAATCCCCTAGGCACAGGGAATAGGGGGAGAAGGAGGAATCAAGGAATCAACTCTCTCTCTCTATCTGTTTGTGTTTCAGCTACAATTCTCCCCCTTTCTCTCTATCCCTCCCCCACTCTATCACGCCCAGTGTCTACCTTTTTTGTCAACTTGTCAGCGGACACACCAAAAAAAAAAAAGAAGAAGTCAATGAGATGATAACGGTACACGGTACTCCCTGCAACATTCGATTGACCTTTTTCTCTCTCTCTCGACTTAAGCTACTCAAGGCGGGTTATCCTGCTACACACAGTGCCTGCCATTGTATGCACACACGCACAAATACAGTGAGGGACAGTCTGACATTTTTTTTTGGATGTAGGTTAGGCGCGTGCTTCAGCTACAAAGGATGCCGCAAGGAGGAAGAGAGCAAGACGTTGGAGCAGGCAAAGGAGCAGACCGAGGGACAATAAGAGAAAGCAACAGTGATAAAAAGAGAGAAAGAGGGAGGGAGTGTCAGAGAGGAAGGAGAGATCGGGAAGCAAGAGGGACAACGCGTTGGAGAGGCACAAGAAAAGACAGTGTGACAGACAAAGGAACGGTCAGTGATACTGATGGACAGATAGGGGGACAGACCGTGGGACAGACAGAGGTTTAGGCTGAGCGACAGACTAAGGGACAGACAGAAAGACAGACTGAGGGACAGACATTGGGATACCGTGACAGACAGAGGAACAGGCAAGGCAGAGATGGACAGACAGGGAGACAGATAGACTGAGAGACAGACCGAGAGACAGACTGAGAGACAGACTGAGAGACAGACTGAGAGACAGACAGAGGGACAGACAGAGGGACAGACTGAGCGACAGACTGAGAGACAGACTTTGGGATACCGTGACAGACAGAGAGACTGAGGAACAGGCAAGGGAAAGATGGACAGTCAGGGAGACAGACTGAGAGACAGACTAAGAGACAGACTAAGAGACAGACAGAGAGACAGACAGAGAGACAGACAGAGAGACAGACAGAGAGACAGACAGAGAGACAGACAGAGAGACAGACAGAGAGACAGACAGAGAGACAGACCGAAAGACAGACCAAAAGACGGACTGACAGACAGACTAAGAGACAGACAGACTAAGAGACAGTCAGAGAGACAGGCAGATTTAGACAGAGGTATAGTAGGACAGAGAGAGAGAACTTGAGGCAAAGGCAAGGGAAAGATGGACAGACAGAGAGATAGACCGAAAGACCGAAAGACAGACAGACTGAGAGACGGAATGAAGGAAAGACTAGAGGGCAGATAGAAAGACAGCCAGTGGTATAGTGTGACAGACAGAGAGACAGAGGCGCAGACAAGGGGCTAAATAGACAGACAGACAGAGGCACAGACAAGGGGCAAATTGATGGCAACTTAATGAAAGCTACTTAGAACTGTCGCACGTCCAAAAGCGAGCTCTATATGCATCTACATATAATACTTTTACACACACACTCACTCACTCACACACACTCACTCACACACACACAGCTCGTGGAAACACACAAAAGGTTGTGCCAAAGTAATTTACTTGTCCCCATTGGCACAAAACCGAAACCAAAACCAAAACACAAATTGAAATGACATACGAAAAATATTTAGACAGACATTGACGTGCCGCAGCCCACAGCCCCACCCCATCCCTCTCTGCCCACTCCTCCATCTAGATCTATAACCATTCTATATAGAAAAACATATTTACCTATGCCATATAATATTGTAGCTGACAGAAACTGAACTGAACTGGCAGCGAGATGCCGCCCATTCCATCATCATCATCATTATCGTGCGCGATTTCTATAGATCTGAGACTTGGAACAGGGAGGGGGAGGGAGGGGGGTGAGCAGGGCATAAGTACTATACGATATGATACGAAATATAAAGAATAGAATCTCGAAAACAATTACACATGCACAATGAACATTATTTTGCCTGCGGAATGAGACGGGGCAAATGGCAAAAGGAAGCAGGGTTGGGGGAGGGAATGGTTCGAAGAATGAGGACTGAGTTGGGTAAGTGGGCACGTAGTGCGCCACAGATTGTCTGCACTGAGTCATAAACGATTTTCCCATTTTCCCTTCACTCTGATTGAATAAGTATATACTTATAATATATACTATATATAAATATCTACATTAATTATACCCATTGCGAACAAGCTGGAAAAGGTATGCTAAAGGCTGGAATTATTTCGAAAACCCTTGGTATCTCTGGCACTGAGGCAGCTAGAGCTATGAAATTTTGTATGATGCTGTAAATATATCTTGAAGATTGGAGAGATTTTTTTTAGATTTTTAAAAGCTTTAACTGCGCCAGGAAATTGATAAAACGCATTAGAGCTGTCAAAACTGAGGGGACAACGTATATAAAGCTGTGAAATATATTGATAAAGCTGTGTATGGGTATATTTAAAAGAAAGCTATTTTAAATGATAAAAAAAAACACTCGCAGATCTCGAGAACTGAAAAAAAGAACTTCAAACCCGCAGATCTCGAGAACTACAGTAGCTAGGCTCAGCAAATTTGAGCTACAAATGCTTTGGTATTTTTGCCATAAAAAACTTTTCTTTTTAAAGGGTAACTGGTCGTCGAGCATACTTTCTTTCTTACTTTCTCTTTCTCTCTTTATGCGTTCATACAATTCTTGTGGACAATATTGCGCCAACAATGACATGAACCCATCAGACTACACTTACCTAAGTCGCAAAAAGTTTGCAAAGGGTAGTAGACACACTCACACACACACACACACACACACACACACATTCTCACACACACACAAAGACACTCGCACATCTGTTGGGGGCGTGTCATCGTCGTCGTCGTTGGCATAAATTGAATAAATTCTGTTGCTGGCAATAAAGATTTGGGTTCATTGGCTTGACATTGACGAGACAAGAGCTGATGGACTTGGATGTAAATTGACTACACGAACTGTATAAATATTTTATGTTACCCCTACCTACCCCTACCAAAAACGTATACCATATAAATATAATGATATACGAACGTGGTGTGCTGGCAAATATTTTTAAGTAGATGCAACCACACGGAAAATCAATCAATGAAAGCGCCAAAAATCAGCAGCAGCAGCAGATGTTGCCAACCTGTCCATAGTATAGTATAACACTCACACATATCATCCCTATATAGTATATACACATATACATATGTATGTAGTGCCTGTAGTTGGTTGTGCGTGCGCAAAACTTGAGCTGAAAAAGGCGCCTGGGGGGGAATAAGTTGGCAGGAAACTTGCTCGACTCGACTCGACTTGGCATTCCTTGGCATGCAATCAAATTGGGCAAATCAATTAACGCCTCGCATAAAACTCGCTTAATTCGTAACGTTAACATTATTTATAAGTAAATATTCTCCATAATCGCATTAACTAAAAGTAACGACAACAAAACAAAAAAAAAAAAAAAAAAAAAACAACGACGACATTCACATTAGCATTAACAGAGTTACATTAGGCGTTAACACGACTCTGAAATATAATATAATATATATTATAGATAGGGTATATTTGTATAGGAATTTCGCTAGAGAAGTTAAGATTTACAGCCGGATTTATTTTTAGAGATTTTTATCTAGAGATATTTGTAAAACAGATGCTTATAAGAAAGAGAAGGGATAGGCAAAGAATTATTAGTGAGATATAATCGCAATTTCAGAAAGAAAGATAGATAAGATAATATAGTAGAAATAGATATTATATTCTATCATTCTTCAAGGAAAATACCAACATTTTCAAGATCTTTTAGGTCTTTTGCTTCACTTTGATAGAAGTAATGATAGTAGAAAGCCTAGATGGATCTTTCAAGAGCAGCGTCTCAGAGAAAATAATTTTTTTTTGATGCCACATCAATCCGGAAATCGAATCATAAAGAAAAAGTCATCCAACAATCCAAAGATTTTTGTAGAAGTTAAAAGTGCTATAAGTTCCAAATATACGTTAGCTATAACCCAACAAAATCTTTCTAAATCTTTCGAAACTTATTATAAGCAATCAATGAAATCTTAAGTTTACAACTTGCCAAAGCTTTGCATGTTCTTCGACAAATAGGCATATACTATGTATATGGTATATCTGATGTCGAAAACTTTACTTGGTTTTTGGTTAAATCTTTTATCTTACTTTATCTTCTATCTGCACGACCATTAGAATCGGCAACTTAGGGGAACTAAGTTTGGCTGTTGTTTCTTCTCTTCTTTTCTTTTTTGTTTTTTGTGTTTTCTTTTAATTAATTTTCGCGTACACAGGATTATAAACTTTGCACTTCTACGCGAGGTCTGCGAGGTCTACAGACTGACTAACAGAGAGAGAGAGAGCGAGAGATTGTCTCATAGAACTTAATCCATCTTTACTTAGGCCGATTGCGTCAGGGTATCGTAATGAGTTTTGAAATCCATACTAAGACTATTGAAAGCTTTTCGAGTCGGATGCCAGGATACAACAGGCATATGGTGAATCACATTAACAGACGGGCAAGAAGAGAGAAAGAGAGAGAGAGAGAGACAGATAACATAGAAAGCGAGAGAAGATGTTGGGTTAATTGGAGCGAATGATTGATTACGATTACAGTTGGCATTAATTGCGCCTTTCTGGTCATTAAGCAGCCGGAGTCCATTTAAAATTCAAAGATGACTTCAGCGTGAAAGCAACAAATATAACTCAATTTGCATTGCGCCATGTAAACAGATGAAAATGGAAATCGAATCCGAATATTCCAAAAATATCAGCAACGAAAAAGCAGCACGACTGACGAATACTCAGCAAAAGAAAAAAACAGTATTTTTATGCCTGTAACTTACGTTATATAAGGCCGAACTCAAATTTTAAAAATTCCTTAGCCACAGCTCTATAAGGAGTACGTATACACCAAATTTCATAACGCTAACCCATATAGATCCCGAGATCTGCGACTTCTAACTTGGGTGTATTTAAATTTTCAAAAAATACACAGCTGTAGGAGTCTTTAAACCGAATTCCATGCTAGCCAGCTCTTATAGCTTCCATAATATCATTCAACCCATTAAGATACTCACTCGGTACATACCAAAATATAATAAAAACTTTGGAGTCACAGTTAATTAAGATATTTTTCTGTTTTTATGCCATGTGCGTAGGAGATGCCCGAACACACATATTTGTTTTTCCCCAAAACGCAAAACATATTTGAAAATTTTGGGAACGACGAGAGGAGAATGAGGGGGACGAGAGAAAGAGAGAGAGGAAGAGAGAGCGAGAGAGCACGAAATGGAAGAAAGTGCATCGGCACCGGGTAAAAAACAGCTCGACGCGTCGCTATTTATGGCAAATTCCTGAACCGCAGACAAATTTCAGCTACAACTCGCGCATACAAGTGCATTGTGATATCTATATATATTTATACTATATAGAGAGCTGACTATAGTATCTCTCTTGCATCTCATAAGTAGTAGTATATATAAATATACTATCTAGCGTTTGCCGAATGGGAATGGGAAATGGGAAATGGGCTGGGACTGGGACTCCAACTGGGGAGGGCAGAGGCCGAGGCCGAGGCCGATGAACGGGCGGATCGGTCAGATCCGAAAGCGAATGACCGAAAGGCACGCTCTGAATTTTCTTCTTTGCAAAAATACTACCAAAAATACACCCAAGTTTTTGTTAAAATTTCACTAGAAGTTTCCCACGATATTTCAAAATAATATCAATATCATCGGACAAGCTGAATACTTTTCAAATACAACTTTTGATAGATGATACTATAAACAAAATAAAAACGAGTTCTTCGAAGGAAAACCACAAGGTATCTCTAGCTAAAAGAGAATAAGAAAACAGATTAAAATGATTAAGATTTTGTTTATGCACAAATTGAACTCAACAAAGAAAAACAATAATAAAAAATGAAGAAGGAAACAAAAAGCGTAGCAAATGAAAATTGTTTTGATGCATAAATTGAAATATCCACATACATATCTTATTTATTATTTACGATCCTCCCATTTCAATTTTCTACTCGAACATGTGCATAATAAATCGATCGATCAATTGGATTTATTTTTAAGATCAATTCCAATGTGTTTTCTTACAATAAATTTGAGAATACAATATCGAATAATGTAAGGGTATATATAAAGAGATGTGAGTGAGGTTTTTGACTGTTGAACTGAGAGGGAAATATAAAGAGAAAGATTGCTTCTACAGTTAAGGAACCCCGCATAGGTTGATTTACCATGGAAGATGTTTCTTGCACCTGAAAAATTTATAGACTTTGGGAAAAGGAAAAAGTAGAAAAAAAGAAAGAAAAGAAAGAAAGAAATGAAGAAAAGGTTGACGCTTTTTTTTATCTAATATCTAGTTTTGCAGTTGAGGCTTACTTCTCAAGTTTTAAGAGCTCTGATCAATGTTTAGTTATTTTTCTTGCAGTCTTCTGGATCTCAAGAGTTTTTTTCAAGGTTTTTCCTATATTATTTGCAGTTAAAGTAGAGGGAAAAGATTTAAACTTTAGAGTCTTATCAATTGTTTTCTTTTTGATTAGTTTTTCAAATATTAGGGCTATATCTATAAATCCTAAGAATTCACACGATTTCATTACACGTAATGTCAAATGTAGTTAGGGTAGTTAGATCTAACGCAGCTCGTTGGGGATTATGTGTAGCTTAACTGACAGATCTTAAAATTTTTTTTTCTTTTTCTGAATCAAGTTTTAAAAAAATATTGATTTTAAAGCTAAGAGTTCTGTCTTTGCTTTAGCTACTCTCTATCCTGTAAATTCCCTGTTCCCTCCTTTCTTGCTCCCTGCCTGCCTCTTCTCACTTTTCTTTTCTTCTTTCTCTTCTGCTTCTCCTACTTCCTCTGCCCTTTTCCTTGCTACCATCTTGCCCAAATACAATGCTACAATTGTACTTGCTATATAATCTCGCTTTGATTGTGTCGCTGGGTATCATTCTGTCTGTGTGTGTGTGTGGGAGGGTGTATCTGTCGTGGTGTGTGTGTGTGAGGGTGTGAGGGTGTTGGCTGTTGGTGTGTTATCGCTTTGGTAATAAGCTCGCTTAAGCCAGCCCCAGCCACACGAAGCCAGGATCTGCGGCTGACACGAAAAGCTTTTTGTCCAGATTGGCCCAGGCACTTCAGCCAATGTTTTAAGGGGGCGGTAGAAGAGCCTGAGGGGGTGGGGAGGGGTGTAGGGGTAGGGTCGTGGGTGCACAGTGGGTCGCAACAACGAGTGTTGTGGTTGTTGTTGTTGTTCTTTGTGGCCTGCGGTTAAAGCGTTGCATGCAGCAATCTCTCCCTCTCTCTCTCTCTTTCTCTTTCTCTTTGCATAGTGTTGCGAAATGCCAATGCCCCAATGCACGCACACGCACACACACACACAAAGCCAAGGAGGGGTATGCATGAGCTTGCCATGAGTGCATGAGTACACTCATGAGTACATAACTCATTTAGAAAATGCGCTGCAAGAAGTAACCACTTTGCGCTTTAGTTTTTGCTTATGATGCGTGTGTGGGTGTGGGTGTGCGGGTGTGTGAGTGTGGGTGTGTGAATGTGTGTGTGTGAGTGTGTGAATGTGTGTGTGGGTGTGTGTAAGTGCTTCTTATGACTGCTGGCGGTACCCACTTTGATAGTTTGCGGCGCCTTGTTGCAATATTCGTTGTTGTTGCTGCTGTCGTTGTTGCTGCTGTTGCTGCTGCTGCTGCTGTTGCCGCTGCTGCTGCTGTTGCCGCTGCTGCTGCTGTTGCCGCTGCTGTTGCCGCTGATGTTGCTGCTGCTGCTGTGTCGCCTTGGCGTGGGCGCGCTTCAGTTAAAATCGGCAATATTTGGCACGCGGGTGTCACAAATGTTGCTGCTGCTGTTGCTGTAGTTGCTGCTGTTGCTGCTGTTGCTGCTGTCGCTGTTGCTGTTGCTGCTGTAGCTGCTGCTCGAACATAACGCAATTGAAGCATGAGCATGTGTAAGCAGATATGCAAATGCTGAACATATATGAACATCTATCTATATATGGCGAATATTTGCTAGCGATGTTGCTGCTGCCGTTGCAGATGTTGCTGCTGTCGTTGTAGATGTTGCTGCTGCTGTTGTCGCTGCTGCTGCTGTTGTTGTTTGCACATGCCCCTGCGCCGCATTTGGGGCTTAGAAAAAAACGCTTATTTGCACTTTTTTTTTTTAAATGACAACAAGAAAAAAAATCTGCTTAATATATCGATAAATTTATCGCATGCAATTAGATCGATTGGCAACGCGACGCGACGTTTGTTTTGATATTTTTGTTTTAGTATTTTTTTTTTTGTATTTGTTTTTGTCTTTTCTTTAACGTAGTGTGTGTTGTGTGTTTTTTGCTTTGCTTTGCTGCAGCTCCTGCTGGCTTCTTCTCCTTCTCCTCCTCCTCCGCCTCCCACTGCTGCTGCTGCTGCACTCTTGCACTTTCTCTCTTTCTCTTTCTGTTTTTAGTTTTGTTTTTGTTGCACGCGCTCTCACGCACGGCGGCGGCACACGACACACACACACATACACGCACGCCCGCACTCACGCACGCACACACACACAGACAGACGCAGTCGCAGTAACGCACACACACGCACACACACAGACACAGACGCAGTCACAGTCACAGACACAGACACAGCAGACACGTCCGTCCGTCCGTCCTGCTTTGCACGTTGTGATGTTTCCGTTGGTGTTGTTTGTGCGATACTGACTCAATTTGTTGCTCGGCACGCGGTCTATACACACGGCTCGCAGCAGCGTCGCAGTCACCGTCGCCGTCGCAGTCACCGTCGCCGTCACCGTTGCCATTGCCAGCTGGGCAGCAGCGCGCGCATTCGTCGTGCCGGCTGCGAGTTCGTTCGTGCTTTTTCGGCGTTCGACGTTCGCTTCGGCTCCGGCTCCGGCTCCGGGTACGTTGCCCGTGTCCGGGTCCCTGTACGGATCGGGCTCCATTTGCCATGCCCAATTTTCACTAGTAAGCCGAGTGCATGCGACAACAACAACGACAGCAGCAACAACTGCGCCGCTGCTGCTGCTGCTGCCGGCAGCGACAACGACAACGACGACGGCGACAGCGTGCGGAGTCTCCCGTGCTGTCAGTCAAAACGACGCGTCGTCGCTTGTCGTTGCCCGTGTTGCCCCCCCACAACACTCACACACACACACAAAGGCACACGCACACACACACCTCGCTCTCCTCCTCCTCCTACTCCCCCTCCCTTCCTTTATGCCCATTGTGCCTGCCCCGCCCACTTGCGCCCTGCATGCTTTAGCACATGCATGGTTCCCGCAGTTTCGTTGCGTCACCGACTTTCTGGTTGCCCGTTGCCCCTCACTGCACAGTGGGCTGCATGCTTAGATTATTTGCTAAATATTATTAAGAATATTTAAATATATATTGTATACTTGATATGCGATTTATTTGAAAAATACTGTATATCAAGCCTCTACTATGGAAAACTCAAACTTTCAAAAATTTCGACCTTTCACATGGTTTCATAACACCCTCTTGCTCGATTTCGAGATCCCTACAGAGCCTCTAGTATGGAAAACTTCGTCAAAAATCATCCGATTTCTTTGGGTGAGCACTTTTTATTCATTATTTGGCCTCTAGATTGATTCTGCATCAAAATATTGGCATAATAAGACTTTCCAAATTTTCGACCTTTCACATGTCTTTCAATCTACCCTCTTGCTCGACTTCGAGACCCCTGTAGAGCCTCTAGTATGGAAAACTTCGTCAAAAATCATCCAAATTCTTTGGGTGAGCACTTTTTATTCATTATTTGGCCTCTAGATTGATTCTGCATCAAAATATTGGCATAATAAGACTTTCCAAATTTTCGACCTTTCACATGTCTTTCAAATAACCCTCTTGCTCGATTTCGAGACCCCTATAGAGCCCCTAGTATGGACAACTTTTTCAAAAATCATCCGATTTCTTTGGGAGAGCACTTTTTATTAATAATTTGGCCTCTAGATTGATTCTACATCAAAATATTGGCATAATAAGACTTTCCAAATTTTCGACCTTTCACATGTCTTTCAAATTACCCTCTTGCTCGATTTCGAGACCCCTAAAGAGCCCCTAGTATGGACAACTTTTTCAAAAATTATCCGATTTTTTTGGGTGAGCACTTTTTATTAATAATTTGGCCTCTAGATTGATTCTGCATCAAAATATTGCTAATCTAAGACTTTTAAAATTTTCGACCTTTCACATGTCTTTCAAATTACCCTCTTGCTCGATTTCGAGACCCCTATAGAGCCCCTAGTATGGAAAACTTCGTCAAAAATCATCAGATTTCTATGGGAGAGCTCTTTTTATTCATTATTTGGCCTCTAGATTGATTCTGCATCAAAATATTGGCAATCTAAGACATTCAAAAATTTCGACCTATCACATGTCTTTCAAACTACCCTCTTGCTCGATTTCGAGACCCCAATAGAGCCTCTAGTATGGAAAACTTCGTCAAAAATCATCCAAATTCTTTGGGAGAGCACTTTTTATTCATTATTTGGCCTCTAGATTGATTCTGCATCAAAATATTGGCGATTAAAGACTTTCAAAAATTTCGACCTTTCACATGTCTTTCAAACTACCCTCTTGCTCGATTTCAGGATCCCTATAAAGCCCCTAGTATGGAAAACTTCGTTAAAAATCATCAGATTTCTTTGGGAGAGCTCTTTTTATTCATTATTTGGCCTCTAGATTGATTCTGCATCAAAATATTGGCAATCTAAGACATTCAAAAATTTCGACCTATCACATGTCTTTCAAACTACCCTCTTGCTTGATTTCGAGACCCCTATAGGCCTTTAGTATGGAAAACTTCTTCAAAAATCATCAGATTTCTTTAAGAGAGCACTTTTTATTCGTTATTTGGTCTCTAGATTGATTCTGCATCAAAATAATGGCAATCTAAGACTTTCAAAAAATTCGACCTTTCACATGTCTTTCAAACTAACCCCTTGCTCGATTTCGAGACCCCTATAGAGCCTCTAGTATGGAAAACTTCTTTAAAAATCATCCGATTTATTTGGCAGAGCACTTTTTATTAATTTTTTGGCCTCTAGATTGATTCTGCATCAAAATATTGGCAATCCAAGACTTTAAAAAATTTCGGCCTTTCACATGACTTTTAAACTACCCTCTTGCCCGATTTCGAGACCCCTATAAAGTCTCTAGTATGGAGAACTTCGTCAAAAATTATCAGATTTTATTGGGTGAGCACTTTTTATTCATTTCTTGGCCTCTAGTTTGATTCTGCATCAAAATATGGGCAATATCTAACTTTCAAAAATTTCGGCCTTTCACATGTCTTTCAAACTACCCTCTTGCTCGATTTCGAGAACCGTATAGAGCCTCTAGTACGGAAAACTTTGCCAAAAATCATCCGATTTCTTTGGGAGAACACTTTTTATTCATTATTTGGCTCTAGATTGATTCTGTATCAAAATATTGGCAATCTAAGACTTTCAAAAATTTCGACCTTTCACATGTCTTTCAAACTACCCTCTTCCTCGATTTCGAGACCCCTATAGAGCCTCTAGTATGAAAACTTCCTCAAAAATCATCAGATTTCTTTGGGAGAGCACTTTTTATTCATTATTTGGCCTCTAGATTGATTCTGCATCAAAATATTGGCAATCTAAGACTTTCAAAAATTTCGACCTATCACATGTCTTTCAAACTACCCTCTTGCTCGATTTCGAGACCCCTATAGAGCCTCTAGTATGGAAAACTTCTTTAAAAATCATCAGATTTCTTTGGGAGAGCACCTGTTGTTCATTGTTTGGCTTTTAGATTGATTCTGCATCAAAATATTGGCAATTAAAGACTTTCAAAATTTTCGACCTTTCACATGTCTTTCAAACTACCCTCTAGCTCGATTTCGAGACCCCTATAGAGCCTCTAGTATGGAAAACTTCGTTAAAATTTATCATATCTCCTTGGGAGAGGACTTTTTATTTATATTTTGGCCGCTAGATTGATTCTGCATCAAAATATTGGCAATCTAAGACTTTCAAAAATTTTGACCTTTCACATGTCTTTCAAACTACCCTCTTACTCGATTTCAGCATCCTTATAAAGCCTCTAGTATGGAAAACTTCTTTAAAAATCATCAGATTTCTTTGGGAGAGCACCTGTTGTTCATTGTTTGGCTTTTAGATTGATTCTGCATCAAAATATTGGCAATTAAAGACTTTCAAAATTTTCGACCTTTCACATGTCTTTCAAACTACCCTCTTGCTCGATTTCGAGACCCCTATAGAGCCTCTAGTATGGAAAACTTCGTTAAAATTTATCATATCTCCTTGGGAGAGGACTTTTTATTTATATTTTGGCCGCTAGATTGATTCTGCATCAAAATATTGGCAATCTAAGACTTTCAAAAATTTTGACCATTCACATGTCTTTCAAACTACCCTCTTGCTCGATTTCGAGACCTCTATAGAGCCTCTAGTATGGAAAACTTCGTCAAAAATCATCAGATCTCTTTGGGAGAGCACTTTTTACTCATTATTTGGCCTCTAGATTGATTTTGCATCAAAATTGTGGCAATTTAAGGCTTTCAAAAATGTCGACCTTTCACATGTCTTTCAAACTTCCCTCTTGCTCGATTTCGAGACCCCTATAGAACCTCTAGTATGGAAAACTTCGCCAAAAATCATCCGATTTCTTTGGAAGAGCACTTTTTATTCGTTATTTGGCCTCTAGATTGATTCTGCATCAAAATATTGGCAATCTAAGACTTTCAAAAATTTCGACCTTTCACATGTCTTTCAAACTACCATCTTGCTCGATTTCGAGACCCCTATAGAGCCTCTAGTATGGAAAACTTCGTCAAAACTCATCCGATTTCATTGGAAGAGCACTTTTTATTCGTTATTTGGCCTCTAGATTGATTCTGCATGAAAAATATAATAAATTTCACTTTTTCAATTTTGGGCATAGTATGAGCAAACGAGCCCACTGTGCCGACTAAGTCTTCGTTAGACTGGGACTGGGTCAGGGCGCAGGCGACGGGCTGCAGTGTTGAGGTAGCTGCTGCCGTTGCTGCCGCTGCTGCCGTTGCTGCTGTTGGTATGTAATGATAAATTTATGGCTCTATTTTTTTTTTGCTTTTTCCTTTTTTGGTAGGGACTGCTCGGGAACGAAAAAGGGAGAGCAGCAGTGGGATGGATGGGGGGGGGTTTTGGCAGCGTGAGTGCGCTCCTGGCGCTAACGGCGTTGGTTGTTGATTGTTGATTGTTGTTTTTGGAATTTCGCATTTCACATTCACATTCACATTCACAATCACACACACAAACACTCACACTCACATTCGTACATTCACAAATGTTTTGTATGCGTTTTTTTTTTTTTTTTTTTTATTTTGGTTACAGCTCCAAACTGGCACGAGTCAACTTTTATCGCACAACAACAAAAACAACATTGATTTCGCCTCTGCCAGTGTCTTCTCATGGCATTACACAGGGCAATGATGATTACAGCAAGAGCAAGAGAAACAACAACAATGAAACAAAAAGAAACAAAAACAGAATTATGTGATGGAGAAGGTAGAATAACTTTCATTTCATTTCGCTTTATTTATGAAACCTACATAAGTTCAGGCTTTGCCTCAAGCTTAGCGTCCCCTCAAGCAACGACTACACACACACTCACACACACCCATACACACACATACAAATATATGTATGTCATGTAGTCCCGCTCATATCTGCAGAGTTTTTACAGCGCGTTCCTCAAGTTCCTGCACCATATTGATTAGCTAAGTAATAACATAGTATTAATATTTAGTAGCTAAGCTGGCAGGTAGCTGCAGGTAACTTCGGGAAGGGGCAGAGAGGCAGAGGCAGAGGCAGAGGTAGGGCCTGAGGTAGGAGCAGGGGTAGAGCCTGAGGTAGGTTCAGAGTTCGTAGCAGGGACAGGGCCAGGGACAAGGTAGAAAGTTGCAGTAGTTGAAGTAGGGAATTTACAGGTATAATATATATAGTGCAGATATGATATGTTTATATGGGAGTAAAAGATATAAGAAGACCCTATAAATATAGTAGCTGAGTATAGCAAGAGTGCAGTAGGGTAGCAGCACAGATATATCAAGTATACGCAGCATAAGTAGTGCCAGAAGAAGTAGAAGTAGTTTTAGAAGGAGAAGTTATAGAAGGAAAAGTTCTAGAAGGATAAGATATAGAAGGAGAAGTTCTAGAAGGATAAGTTATAGAAGAAGAAGTTATAGAAGGAGAAGATATAGAAGGAGAAGTTATAGAAGGAGAAGTTATAGAAGGAGAAGTTATAGAAGGAGAAGTTATAGAAGGAGAAGTTCTAGAAGGAGAAGTTCTAGAAGAAGAAGTTATAGAAGGAGAAGTTATAGAAGGATAAGCTATAGAAGAAGAAGTAATAGAAGGAGAAGTTATAGAAGGAGAAGTTATATAAGAAGAAATTCTAGAAGGAGAAGCTATAGAAGAAGAAGTTCTAAAAGGAGAAGTTCTAAAAGGAAAAGTTCTAGAAGGAGAAGTTATAGAATGAGAAGTTCTAGAAGAAGAAGTAATAGAAGGAGAAGTTATAGAAGGATAAGTTCTAAAAGGAAAAGTTATAGAAGGAAAAGTTATAGTAGCAGAAGTTATAGAAGGAGAAATTCTAGAAGGAAAAGTTCTAGAAGGAGGGTAGATTACAGGGATATTATAATGGGATAATTACAACAATTAAAAAACATAACACACATTATATAAGCCTCGCATATTTAAGTACTCAAAGTATTCAAAAGTACTCAAACTGGCGTATAGACAGAAAACCGAAGTCAATTCCAATGTATTTCGTATTTGCCCTGCGACAAGGTTTTCTTGAACATGCCATACAATACCCGACTATACTATATATACGTAGTCGTAAATAACAATTACAGTCGGGAAAGTAAACACTTTCCGTAGATATACGACAATAGATAGATACCTTTGAAACACGAATCCTTGACTTGTGTAAAATCGATTTGAATAGCAGTTGGGAATATTTTCTCATATTTCTTTTTCTTTCCCAACTCAACTCTCTACTTACTCATTCTTTTTTCTGTCCTCCCCCCTCCCCCCACCCTCAACTCATTCGCTAATTAAGCAAAACACGTGGAAACATGGCAAAAGCATTGCCAAATCGCAACGCAACGCAACGCGACGCGAACTGATAAAGAGACCGCGATAAGGCGAGGGAATTAGAGAAGCGACCAATCAATGGTTGTTCGGGGCATTACGGCAACACACATAGAGGAGGAACACAGAAAGTGGAGGAGGCATATAGACAATGCTATCGGAGTGGTTAGCTGATTAGCTAAACAGCCCCAAATGGCTGTATTTAGTGTGAGCGGAGAGGAGGAGCATGTGGCGGTGGAGTTGGATAACAGGCAAATAGATGGTTGCGAGGGGCGTATAAATAGTTAAGCAGGCAGTAGTCAGAAAGCAGCAGCAGCAGCAGCAGAAGCAGCAGGATTAATGACCAGACAGATAGGGAAAAGTCGAAAAGAGGCGCACACTCGTTCGCTCACTCGTTATAGGTTGCTTCTGGAGTGGGCGGGACGGGTTACGTACACTCCGAAATTGGAGCACATTAATCAATCCAATTAATACCAGGCAAAAGGTCAGCGCTACGAGTCGCGAAAGGACAAGAACCGTGCGTTCCGACCGTGAGCTATATAATTTATGGAAAGACCATGGAAAATAAAAGGAGCCTGCTGCGCTCTTTCATATGATTTACAATTTGACTTCAGCGACAGCGACAGATAGACAGAGAGAGAGCGAGAGAGAGCTGGAGTGAATGAGAAAGGCAGACAGACGACGCATAATAATTTATTGATAGCTAGCATTCCATATTGTGGGTGTTGTCAGGGCTAGAACTGACTTAAACAGTTAGTTCGTTAGCTGACTGCATTCCTTCAGCACGCACACACACACACAGACACACACAGACATACGTGCCTTAATCAGCGATGAGCGCACACACACTAAATCACGCCCAAATCACGCGCAAATCACGCTTAAATCACGCACAAATCACGTTGAAATCAGGTTCCCAAAGAACTTTCAATTAAACTGCCCGCAAAAGTATGCTACAAAAAATTGTAGATCAGCCGCTGCACTTATCGATAAGTGCTGCAAGTACTCAGCTGTTATCGATGCCACAGCTGCTCTCAAAAGTATGCTATAAAAAGTTTTGAATGTTATGTACCTCACCTGCAAGCGTTATAATAAATTCCCCATATTTTATAAAGTGTCTAAATACAAAAATAAAATAAATAACATAGCAAATTTATAGGATCCTTGCTCCACTTAGCCATGTTTCCATTTCAATTTCCCCGTTTGTCATGACTTTGCCCAAATCTTGCCAATGTGACCATCCCTAACACCCACACACACACACACCGACGCACGTCAAGTGGGGGCGGGGAAAAAAATCGGTGACCTACAAAGTCGGTTAATCGTAGCCCGAAGGGGGTGTCAAATGAAAAAAAAAAAAAAAAAAAAAAAAAACGTTTCAGGTTGAGCCTGGCATTCGGTTTCGGAGTCGGCAACGAAATTGGATTCGGGCTTTGGGAATCGGAATCGGAGTTGAAATCGTGCACCAGAGTAGTAGATAGACACTTTGCATGGCTTATATAGTAGCGTAATTATGTCTGTATATAGCCAGACCCCAGCCCGAAAAAGGGTATTACTTCAGCCTATAATTGAGAGCCCCACCCAACCCTAGATCAACCACAAATCAGAAAATTTGACTTGACACAAACCTAACAGCAAATTAAAATAAATTGATTTTTTTTCTTTTTTGTTTTTTGATTGGTTTTATCTTATCGTTTCTTTGGTTTCTTTATACAGTTACAGATTTTAATTGAACAATATTCAAGTATTTTTTTTTTGTTGTTGTTTTGTTTTGTTTTTTGTACACTCATACTTAATACACAACATTTAGTTTAATTTCATTAGATTAAAAATTTGCTAAGGTTGTTAAAAAAAAAAAATAAAAACGGAAGAAAATGATATAGTGATAAACGTAACTAATATTTCCGACTTAGTAGAGTAAATGCAAGCATAGGGCACAAATCATAGCTTGATATACATAGTCGACTTAGGTCATTAAAAAGTGTGTGTGTAAGTGTGTGTGTGTGAAGGACGATACGCGAGTTGTGTCTGCTTATAGACGGTATACATATAATTAAATTTAAACTAGTTAGGCTGGTCGATTCAGACACACAGTCAGGGTGGGAGGGGGAAGGAGGAGTGGGACAGGCTCGAGTTGTGTCTTGAAACAGTTAACAATAAAGCTACTCGATCCTAGAGTAAGGTAGACAGAGAGAGACTTTAAAAAGAAAGAGTGAGGTATAGCTTAGGTTAGAGAGAGAGGGGGGAGATACTCCAGTTGTGTGTGTCCAATCGAAACCAAAACGAATTCAATTTCCGCATGTTTCTTTCACACGCTACAAAATTCGAAATTTCCATAGGGTTGGTTATTTGTTTTAGTTGTTGTTGTTGTTGTTGTTGCTGTTGCTAGCACGCACTTGAGTAATTACATGCATATAGTATGTATGTACGTATGTGTGTATACACATAACTGTTCCAGGTTCATCAATTTTTAATGTCAAACCAACAAACATTGAAAAAACGCGTTCTCGCCTGCTTTAAACATCAACAACCATTTTCTTATGTATATCCGTATTACCAACAACGGAGCAGAACTCATCGAACGAGATCTTGCCATCCTCATCCTTGTCCGCAAAACAGATGGTCTTGTCGACAATCTGTTGCAGCTGTGTGTCCTTCAGATTGTTGCCAACCATCATTTTGAGCACCTGAAAGAGTTCCCCATTGGAGATGTAACCATCGTTGTCCATGTCATAGATGCGAAAGGCGAAACGCAGCTTGGACAGCTTATCGCCGCGTACACTGAACTGTGAGACACCCTGTATGAACTCCTTGAAGTCCACCTCGCCATTGCCATCGGCATCGAATATATCGATAACACGCTGCACCAATGGATTCTGCTGTAATTCCGGCAGCGACATAAACTCATCTATACTGAGCGCCCCGGAATTATCGAGATCGAGTTTGCGAAAACGTTTGCCCAGGCGGCGTATCTCGTCCGCATCGAAATTGGAGCACATGTCCATGGGCAGCGAAGTCTCATTTCCCATTGTGGCGCTTTGTTGTTGTTCTTTCTCACTCTCTCTTTCACTCGCTTGCGCTTAATTCAAAATGGCTGCTGAAACGGCTGCAAAAGAGAATGCGAGTTTTTCAGTTCGAATTCGAATTTAAATTATTATGGGAATTTTTTAAACTTACCTTAGGATTAACTGTGGTTCACTTGGTGGTGTCCTCTGAGTTAGGCGCACATTCTGCAAAAGGAAAACAACAGCAACAATCAACACTTTATTTTTATGTGTCCTATCGATTTTTCACACAGGGGCACGCACGCATACAGGTGCACACAGACACACACACACACACACAAACGATTTCCTTTGAGCGTTGCAATCAGTTGCTGTTTATCTTAATGCTTATTGTTTGTGCGTATGTGTGTGTGTGTGTGTGTTTTAAAAATTTTAATCGTACCGTAAGCAAACTAAATAATACGTATACGCAGTATGGTTCTCTCTCTCTCTCTGTCGCTTAAGTACTTCAGTGAATCCAGGGAAAACGCTTTACAGTCTGATATTGAGCAGCCACCCTGTTTTTTTTTTTTGTCTGCATATAAGCTGCTGCTGCTGCTGTTTGTCTGTCTGTGTGTGCATATGTGTACGCGTACATACGTCCTTTATGTTATTTTATTGGTAGCATAATTCGCTTGGCAGGAAGACCGTTGATTGCACCCGGAACAGACCGTACGTACGTGTTGTACGCGCGTTTGCGTATCGAAAATCAGTGTTAATCGTTTTTTTTGGTAATTTTTAGTGCATTTCCAGAGGCCAGCTGACAGCGCTTGCAGCGAATACATTACTATGCACATTGAAAGATGTTGCTCACACAAATTATAATTACTTATTTGTCAATAAATAGATTTTCACAATTTTCTGCAAATGTATTTTGCCAAACATACCTGTACTTAAAACCGAATATTTACAATTTGGCATTTTTATGCGCTTTTTTGCCGCAATATTAACAGTCGCTGTTAACTTTTTTGAGGTGACCAGCGCGTTAACAGCACAGCAACATTTTGACGCGCCCGTCGAAGTCTTTTTTAAAATCAATCATTCGTAATTTATTTGCCCTAATGTTACAAACAGATATTATCGAGTATAATACAAAGCACATGAATTTTAAATTAAGGACACTAGACTAAAAACAAAAAAAAAAAAAAACCCTAAACTAAGCTAATTATCTCTCATCATTACGTTCGACAAATAATCCTCTTCCTCTGTGTCCTCATCGAAAACATCTCTCGGTTGGACATTCGAATTGTTGGCAGAATTCTCGTCGCTGCTGGGTGGTCTCGTGATAGCTATGGCTTTATGCATTAGTTTTTTCACTGTCAATGGAAATTCATATTAGTTTTCGTTTCAAAAAATATATAGATATATGGTAAATTACTTTGAGCGACACGCTCCAGTTCATCCTCTGTATCCGGATCAGATGGGCTATCAAGCTTCTGCGATTTAGGTTTTTCCAAAATATCATTGACAATAGGTGCTTCACAGATAACCGGAGCAGGTTTAAGCGATTCATCGACCAACTCCTCGTCGCTTTCGGGTTCCTTTGCTTGAACTGGATCCAGAGCATATCGTCGCCAGGGTAGATACTTTTTAAGTTCAAAACATTTCTCCACCCAGCTGCGCGATACAATTTTGCCCTTGCCCTTGGCCTTGGCCTTAACCTGTTTGTACTTGGGCGAGTTCCGGAAGGCACAGCTGCAAGATAGCTCAAGTTATTCTCAGGGTAAAAAAAAGGAGACTGCGAGAGATTGAGATTTACATGAGATGTGTGCAGCCAGCTCCCCAGCTCGGCTTGTACTTAGCGCCCATCGCCATGGCCATTTTACGCAGATCCGTACGATCGGGATTCTATGTGGAAAGTATTTAAATATATTTGAATTATATTTATATCTTTGTCTTTGTCCGGCCTTACCTGAATGCCGCTAATGACCAGGGTAACGCCGCTCAGCAGCTGATTAAAGGGTACATATCGCACCTTTGTCTTCGCGATCTTCTCCTCCAACTCTTGCTTTGCCCTCTTTGCAGATGATTCGATGTCAACGTTGGACTTACGTTTCTGACTCGACGAACATGAGGGTCCTTCGTCCATATATTTTGTACTCTCCTTAGTTGGTGTCTTTTCTTCATTATTTTCGGTCGCTTTCGGACTTCCATTGTTTTCCATTTTTGAAGGAATTTTATATAAAGATGTACGCATATATCTGTAAGTACTCTTTGTCGGAACCGTCTTCTGCGACGCCTTAAGTGTCTTGTCAAGTCTCTTCTTGTCCGCATCAATGTGCTTCTTTAGACGCCGTTTCTTGGCACTGGACCCAGCAGCAGCTCCATTTGAATCTGTTGAGTCATTTAAATCATCTTTACCAAAGAGAAGCTCATCACGATTACGATCCAAAATTTTAGGGCCATCTAATGGGGATGATGTTATTGATCGGGATGTTGTTGCTCTCGGTGATGAGTCTGATGTTGAAGCCGGAAAGCATGTTCGGGAAGATTCTTTAATACCTATGGTGGCGCTCGCAGCTTTTTGGGAATCGTTTAGTTGGCTCAGCGACGCTGGCAAGGAGGCATCTCGGATGGCAGCTGCTGTACTGACTTCCGACACACCGCCGCTATTGCGCGTTGCCTTCCAACGTTGGAACAGCTTCGAGCCGTCCGTACCCTCTGAATCTGGAGATTCTTCACGCAGCTTCAGGGGAACCGCAGAAGCCTTTAGTGCTTGATTTAGCAGAGCAACAGGCGGAACCAACGATTTAGCTACGGCTGGACCGCTCACATGCACCTTGATGAACGACAAACCGTACTGAACATGTTTGTTGAACGGTTGGGTGCAAATGATCTTTACTAGCTTCCACTTGTCCTCCAGCACGTGGCCGTTTAATGTGTCGCTATTGAAGCAACGCACCCGGTTCACATTCTTGGAACTTTTGCTCTCAATCGGCGTCATAAACGAACTTGATAGCAAAATTTCCTTGAAATCCTCTGGGTTACAGCCGCTTTTACTGACCAGCACTTCAATAAAAGCGGCATGCTCGTTTCCAATATCAATTCCAACGATTTGCTGCGGCTCCTCGAACTCCAGTATAACATGGGCAGTTTTCTCGCCCACCGATAGCGTCTTCCATTTCTTGCCGGTAATATCCTTCAACAGATTGGCAGCTACATGGCTCTACACAATATGTCATGGTTAATAAATATTTATACCGAGAACTTTTGTTTAACTTACAGCATCTTCGCTGCTAACTTCGCGAACAGATTTAAAAACTGCGATCGGCATTTCGCAATTATTTTGTACAAGCCGCGACTTTTTTGTGGATTTTTTACAGATAATCGATAAATTTGTATGCGATGAACGATAAGATTGTGGACTTTTATTCGATAATTACGCGCGTAAACTTATGACGGCAAATGATTATTTATAATATATGTATAATAAATTAAAAAATTCGTAAAATGTAGATTGTAAAAAAATATGTATGTGTGTTCTACAGTGATATATGTTGAATTGTGAACTAACTTTTCTACATCATGTAGAGAGCTCAAGATTAGTTTTCATCGCCAACTTTGGTTTGATTTTTTTGAGTCTACATTTTCATCCCCGACTGCGGTCACACTATAACTCATTGCCCGCTGTGATTTGCGCCCGAAAATATCAAAGACTTGAAAGTTTCTCTTTAAAATGGCAAAATGAGCGGTCTTTCGAATGAATTGCAGCGAATTATTAGTGAATTGAACTCAAGTAAAGCACCATCACGTAATAAGGCAATTGAACAATTAGATCAAAAACTCAATAGCTCAAAAGATGCATTAAATGCCATTCTAAGCAGGAAACAAGAGATCTCCTGGCAAGATGTCTTTAAAGCCGCAAAGGATGCAATTTTCAAGGTATGTTTAGGCGATTGCAGAATAATTACACATATATATATATATTATTGATGTGATTTATTTTCGTTTTTGGGCGACAGCACGCAGAAGATATACATGCGTCCCGCGAGAAAACCCATAAAACGCTGCTAAATAAATGTTATTTATATGGAAATGTTGTGGACAAAATCATTGATTACAATCTGGAGAGTAAGAGGAGAACATATTGTCTATTGAACTGAACTAACTTGACCCTTCTCTCTCTTGACAGTGGGCAGAGGCAGAAGTGGTCACTTTCTGGCCAAGAGTACCATATTTAATGCCTTCGAAGAGGGCATCAGGCAGAGTCATGTCGTGCGGCATTTTGGAGACAACTTCCTCAATATGCTGGACAGGGGAATCTACATGTCGCCTCGCTACATCTTAGATCTGAAAGTCAGCGAATATAGCCGTATGTTTGTAACAAAATAAGTTGATAAATGGATTTCATGTTATATATATACTTTCTGCCAGGCATTCTCTCATATCTGTTTGAACTAAACATTGATAATGATGAGTTTCTGCGCTCCAAGATCTTGAAATGCATAACAAAAACTATCCAATTGGCCCAGCAGCGAGTACAACTCCACGCGGATCTGGTGGATTATTTGCCTACGCTCAGCAGCTACGCTCAGAATGCAAATACTGCGGAAAGAAAATCGGAAATTGTGCGATTGTATCACATATTCGTAAGCGAGGCAAGTGAGGATTTGATTATATAAAATGTTCATTTAACAAGTTTCTGTATATCGTTGTAGCTATCGCTGAACTATCACCATGAACTGTGCATACACATGCAAGAGATTTTGCCCAAACTATGTGACTTTCACAACGACGACACATTCCGTGACGACACCAAGAATATATTCTTTGAATCGGTTCTGCTGTCACTACACACACTTTATCCGAAGTTGCATAGCAACGATTTCAATACATTTCAAGTGCCCATGCATGAGAGTTGGGCACAAACCATGCAGAAATTACGCACAATTACCCAAATGGAGATACGAAACAACTCGACGGGACGGAACAAGGTGTCCCAATTGAGCAGCGACAAATTCCCGGAGAACTTCATCAAGATGTCTGCCCTCACCTTGTACATTGTAAACGCAACAGTTGTACATTATACTATATACATATATATTAATTCGTATTCAACCTTGCAGATTTTGTGGAATCTTGAAGTGAGTAAACCGTCGTCAAACTCAGAGGAGACGCCCAGCAAACGTGCCCGGGTCGACAAGCTGGAGAGCATAATCAGTTTAATCGATAAGCAGGAAACTAGCTTCAATGATGTTTGGTGAGTAGCAAACAAAATGGATTATATATGATAGCTAATCAAGTATGGTTTCCTTGCCTGCCAGGTTTGCCATATTCGCGGAGCTGCTGCAACTAAGCGATGCCATTATCAGCGTGGGCAACTATCAGCAAACATTACAGATTACGCTGGACGTGCTGCTGATCTATGACAATGGCAGAAATCTACACAATGTGCGACTCTGTTTAACAAGCTTGCTGGCCAAGGAGCAGCAGCTGCTTCAGACGCATTCAATACCCGATGATTATCTACCTGCTCTCTGGCATCAGATTGGTTTACATTTGATATCCGAAACGCGTTCCACCGCGGATATAATTGCAGAAAAACAAATCATATTGCAATCGATGATTAGGCACAAGAAATTAAAGCCTGCCCTCTGCGGCACACTCATCAATAGCATCACAACCAATGAGATGTTGCGGCGCAACGAGTGCATTAACACAATCCGAGAGATATTCATTCATGCTCAACACTGTGGTCTGAATAAGGCCACATCGGAGCTGGAACCGATTATAAACTGGGCCTATGGTAGCGAGAAAATCAATGCCACCCAGATGATACACAATATAGCGGCAATTGATGCGAAATTGCTAGCAGATACATTCAGTATTGGAATCATTAATTTTCTGGACGAGCGTCAGGAGTCTGAACAGCTGGATAGCACGAGCGCAAGCATGTCTGCAGCGAATCTTCAATTACTTCAATATAAATACAACAAGAAATTGATTTGCCTGGAACCAGAGTTTCAGGCACAACTCTTGCCGTGCACTGATCGTCGTCAAGGCGAAGCGGCACAGTCGAATGCCAAAAATTGTCTATTTCAGAATAACTATGAGCTCCTGATGCGCATGCTTAATCCATCTACAACCAATGAGCATACGCCCAGCGCTATACTAAAGGATCTTAAGGGTCTACATAAACTGGTCTGCACCATGGAGCGACTGCTGCACTACAAGGTCTTTGATGCCGACAATTTGTTGCAATGTCCACTTATCAAACGCATCGGTCTGTTTCTCAGTCACATCGAGGTGAGTATTACAAATATACATACGTATAAGTCAAGTATTATATAGTTATATTTTTCTGACAGTTCCATTACAAAGCCAATCAAGTGGAGCGTCTGGACGACAGTGACTTACGTGATATACTGCAGCAGCAGATTGCCGTGTTGCAAGTCTTCAATTCGCATGATATTCTCTTGCAGTATCTGGAAAAACAACCGATCGAAATGCTAATTGAATTCATAGGCGCGCTGCTTAAGCACAATTGTAATATATTTGAAAGGGAATCAGAACATAATGCAAGCTGATATATCTCTCTATTTAAAGCCACTCACAAAGATGCCGCTGCTGTAGAGGCTACAGTTCGCTCCGCGTTGACCACACAATGTTTTCACATTCTGGGCTGCTTATGCGCCAACAGTTCCTATAGCAGCGAAGCTTTTCGACACATATCCAAGAATGTGAAGCAACACACTAGCGCCGACGATGTGCTGCTGATCACAAAGGTGAGCTGGGAAATTGATGATCTCCACATCCTTGTATTTATTTATGTATTTATTTCTATACTCAGTTGCTCTGTCGTTGCAAGAGCCTGTCAGACGAATGCATTGGTTGGCTAGTGGACAAGCTGAAGGACATTATACAGCATAATTTTCTTGATGTGGACGTTGTTGCTCAGATTGTCGAGCATTTGCCCAGTAAATATTAATGCCATAAGAACTAAACTGAAATTAATTTATATAACTCTATCCCATAGTCATTTTCAAATTTGTCTACCAATATGAGCATCTGCTGGACGATATGATGACTGTGTTGCATTCCCTGCTAAAGCTTACACTGAAGAAATCTTATCCCACACAGCTGGCAGTACGAATTGTCCAGTGTGTGGGTCAGGTGGCGCGACATTGCACCAATATTTTTGAATCAGAAAATTTCGTTGTAATCTGCATGTCGGTGGCAAAGTTCCTGACAATGCCAACACTTGAAGTCCGATTCGCAGCGCTTGCTACGCTTACCCTGTTCTTCAATACAGATTTCTGTGTTACGGATTGTGATGAGGATGCAGTTGTTCGATGTGATAAACATTTGGATTTTTGTGAACAGCTCTACGAATGCATCGATTGGGAGAAGTTTACGACTTCTGGCCAGGATCTAATTCAGAACAGTCATGCTGTGACCATACAGACGTTGCTGGCACTGTTTGCCTTTAGCACGTATCACCAGGAGACAACGCTGCGTCAACTCTTGAACTACTGTGCACAGCAGTCTCTAAAAGAAAGTGAGTTAGGAATTTTATTGAATTTAAATATATGTACTAGCAATTATTTCCATTTGCAGCTGAATTCGGCGCCTTGGAATGCCCGGTGATGCCCGGCAAGCAGGAGACCATGCGGCAGCTATTGTTGCCCTATGCCGATACCCTGCTGCATCAGTGGACTGCACAGGGATTGTCCATCAGCAAGTGTGTATGCTGCAGAACATGCAAATTTATATTAATTCGTATATTGTTAGATTTCCCTATTTCCTGTGCTTCAACTCGAAGGAAGAGTTCTTGAAGGCGACGAGCAATAGCATCATGGCCTACATCCTGCTATATGGCAAGCCAGAGCATGTGGAACGCTATAATAAACTCATTGACATAGAGGTAGACGTTATTTTCTATGCTAAAAAATCAAAGTAAACTAATGAACACTTTTGTTTTAGGAATCTCTTGTCATACTCGCCGCGTATCAAGCGATTGCCTCTAGTGATTGTGATGAATCTTGCTCAACAGACTTTCGGCAGCATCATGGAAATCTGCAAAAGAACTTACAACAGTTTCAATTAGATCCCGCAAGCGTTCCACTCAATGCAATGACGCTTTACGTTACCATTGGCTTGATGCTCGACAAAAGCGAATTGGCTCGTTTGTTTGGATCGACTGTGTCCTGCAATAGAAGCCCCGCATGGTATAATATAAGTTCAGAGTCACTCTACATATCCCTCTGCCAACTTGTGGTAAGTGCTTAGTGGTTTGCCTAGAATCCTTACCTTTCATTTCTTAAATTTATTTTTATTCTTTTTACAGAGCGGTGGCCGCACTTGGTCACAACAGAAGCGTCTGCAATCCATGTCCGTTTTGATACTAGAGCAGCCGCTGATATTGATTGAATTGCTCGACAAACTCAAAAGCGATTGCCATTTGGCACTGCTATCCAGTCAAATATTGCGCTGCTTTTTTCTCTATGCCAGCATAGCAGATGCCACACTCGATGCAGTGAAGCTGCTTGAAGATGAATCATCCCTGGTGAACGATCAACTGTTGGATATCAATTGCGTTTATTTTGTGCGCGACATTTGGTTCTTTGTCTGTCGCCTGCTATTGCACAGTACGTACAATCCTCTACAGATGCTCACTTTGTGCCTTTCCCATTGATATCTATAATCCACTTTTAGATAATTGCACGCTGCTGCACCGCGCTGTGCTGGAGTTTCTTCAGACAATGCTGAGCAAGAGCAGCGCTCAAGCGCACTGCCTGAGCTCGGCACATGCGGACGAGCTGGCCAAACTATTTGTTGCCGCTGTGCGTCACATGGAGTCGCGCGAGCTAAAGCAGACAGCGGCAGCAATTCTGGAACAATTCATCGACGTGCACAAAAAGCAGGTGAATTTGGAAACACTGCTCGATGAGGCCAGCGAGTGCGAATATCTGAATCCATTGCGGCAGCAGCTCATCGATGATCCCAAGCTGCCGAAATTTGTTGATCTTGGCGCAGCGGATTACATACGCGCCTTCCTCAAGCCTAATCGGCTAGAGCGTCTGCACGGACTTCGGGAATATGTGAGCTGAAGAGAGAATATAATTCTTTTTAATTTGTATAATTAAAAATTCTATTGCAGCTTGCCGAGAACAAGAATGTGCTGCAGTCCCATGAGCAACTACTCTTTGAGCTCATCAGTCGCCTTATACGCATGGTGCGTGAATCCCCGAAACAGGAGGGCAGTCTAGATGCACTCAAATGTCTGGCCCAGATTGGACCACTGAAAATGCAGCACATTTCGTATTATTTTCAAACCGATTTCGATGCCTTCGAGCAGGTTGACGCAGCATGACAATGGAAATCTCTAATTTATATGCTAATTCCAAGCTTTTATTCGTTTCAGAGTGCTGATGAGCCAATGGAACAATTCCTGAGTATTGTCATGGAGTCGCTGGAAAAGAATTGGTTTAATTTCAATACCAACACACAGGATGCACTCGTTGAAGTGGCTGGTCATGTAATGAACAGCAAGGCGGGGGTTAAGCTGAGTGGTGAGTTGCAGTTTCTTCTCTATACACCCATCGTTTTTCATGCATCTCCATCTTATTACAGATAAGTTTACCAATCTGCGCATATTTCATCGAAAGCAGAAAAAAACAAATTTTCTGAACTCGGGCAGCAGCATTCCGGACATCGATTGGCTGGGCATACTGCAATCCTGTGACCGACTGGACTACGAGCCATGGCTATGTGCCTTTATGAGCCGCGTATACAAGGCATGCGGCTGGCCAGGATTCGATGAATTGGCGCTTAAATCTCTCAGCTTTGCTAAAGTGTCGATGCAACCGTTTATCAAACTTTTGTTAGCTAACAAAGATGAACACTTGGACAGCTTGTGCGCCATGCTGAATCACTTCTTTGAGTTGAGCTGCAGCAATGCGCCAACTGTGGAGAAATGCATCTATCAGGAGAAGCGGGCTATCAAACGAATGCTTCACATGTGTGAATGTATTCGAGTTGTCAATAATTGGTAAGAGAGAAGAGTCAGATTAAATCATGTTGTCTCTTTCTAATTGATGTACCTATGTTCTCTCTCACTCTCTCCTTGTGCCGCAGGAAAATCCCGCTCAAGCTGAGCAATGTAATCATGGCTAGCAATCATTGTCAAGCCTATTTCCTTAGCATTATGTATCTGGAATTGTGGGCATGCTCAACCAGTGGAGTGCCCAACGGAAGCATCCTGCAGGATGAGTGCTTCCAAGTGTCCGCCAAGAAGGTAAATGAATAAGCAAAATTCAAGAGTTTTTCACCATTCTACGTCTTTCCGTCTCCTTAGGCCTACGAGTCCATTGGATGTCTGGATGCTATACCAGGCTTTTTAAATCCGCTACGCTCTCGTGTAGCTTATCTGAGCCTGGAAAATAATCTGTCTGGCATTCTTCTAGAATCGGATAGCATGGACATGACAAATAGTCAATTGTGCGTGGATATTATGAAAAGCAACGGCATGTTATCGTTTGCTGCACTCCATCAACGTCAGCAAAAGATTTTGCATGACCAGAAAGATGTCGACTATGAGATACTCTGGCGTCTCGGCCAATGGGATGAGCCAGTCGATGTGTACCAGAAGGTAGACCACTCGGGCAACATGGAAATAGAGTTTCAGAAACATCACTATATGGCACTCAAGAGCATTTGCAATCGAGAGGAGGAGAACACGCTGTCGGCCATGAATAATGCCTATCACTGTGTGCTGGACATACTGCGCGACATAAGTGTTGAGTGTCTGCAGTCGGTGTACAAGTATATGACCTGGTTGGGTACACTCCAGCAGATCGAAGACTTTTGTCAGGTGGGTGAGGCGTAGAAACATTTGTACTTTTCTGTTTCTTATCACACTTTTCTTCTTTGCAGATTCAATTCAGCCAACAGTTATCGGCAGCGCAGATCAAGGAAACCTTCGACAAGTGGCAAACTGAATTGGATCTCAGTTACGGCCATTTCAATTGCAAGGAGCATATACTTTCGCATCAGATTGTGCTCTTCAAGATGGCCGGAACACGCGCCGATCGTCGCATACAACAGTATTACAAGCAGAGTCCAGTGGATACGTATTTGCTCAAGAGCATTGGCGAATGTAAGGATGCGGGCAAACTGAATCTGGCCACCAAGTACATAGCAGCGCTGCGTGGTCAGACTAATATTAAGGAGCCCACGAAGGTAGCTCCAAGCAGACAGCTTAGACCCATTGCCTCTTTCTCACTAATATTCCGTTTTTTACAACCTGCTTTTAGATCTCAGTGCTGCTGGAGGACGCGGATGTGAATGTAAAGACTTGCAACTATCAAATAGCCAAGGCCATATTGCAACATGTCGTTACCAATCCGGAATTTCAGTTCTGTCTGCAACGTGTGCCAGCTATGCGCATGCAGGGTGAATTTCTTCTTAATTGTAATGCGCAGAGTTTCTCTCATGTGCTGGAGCATAATTTCCAGGGATCACTCACACTCTTAGACCAATTCAAATCGCGTCAGGCACAGCTTATGAAAAGCTTTCCGGACATTTTCACCTGGAGCAATTTCGACACGTTTGAGAATCATAATCGCAAGGCCGCCCATGCGGCAATAGCCAAATTTGCGGATCGAGAGTATCAGCAGCTGCACGACTATCGCAATTCGCAGGAATATCAGATGATTGCCGACATTATCCAACAGAATCGTCGACTGGCCAATACGGTTGATAATAAGAAATCCGATCGTGATGTGCGAGTTGGTGCCATCAACCTCAATCGCTTTGCCCAGCTCGATGAGAATCAACTGCAGCGTATTGAGGATAATCTTACTGAGTATTTGTGCACCGCGATCAAGCATCACATTGCCTACTGTCAGTTGGATAGTGGCTTCTCGAGTGCGGCTATGTATCGCATCATTGCGCTGTGGTTTACCAATGCACAGAATGCGAAGATGCTCGAGCAGATCAAGGAGGGTATTGGCAATGTGCCCAGCTATAAGTTTATATGCGCTGTCAATCAGCTTGCAGGTCGTCTGAACTCTAAGAATGCAGAGTTTCACAAGGTGTTGGTCGATTTGCTGGTGCGTTGTGGCCAAGATCATCCACAGCAAACGTTCTATAAGCTCTATCCGCTGGTCTATGCCCACATGGATGGCAACAATAGCAACACACAGCGTGCTGACATTGCCAAGAAGATAATTGCTCAAATCTGTGCGGGAAATGCAGCGGTTCAGAGCTGCAGCACGCAATTCGAGGCAATGTTTCCAGGTAAGTTGGTGGAATATTGTCAGCGGGACAGCTCTAACCAAATCTCTGATTACTCTTCCCTCACAGCTCTCATCAACTTTGCCAACACATATCTGGTAACAGATCCAAATGGCAGACCCTCAGGCAAAGGTATTCCGGAGAAGCTGAAGAAACTGAACGCTCTGAAAATGAATTTCGTACATTGTCCTACACTAGAGCTGGCTGTGCAGCCCAACAAGGATTATAAACTAATCAGTGAGTCTAAAATGAAGTTAATTTAATTTTTGTTACGTTATTAATCCAATCTCTCTGGCAGCTATTGAGAAATGGAAGACTGAAGGCATCTTTTTGTGCTCCGGTCTCAATGCACCGGTTAAGGTATTGTGCCTCTGCTCGGATGGTGTGGTACGCGCTCAGCTAATTAAGGGCAAAGATGATCTGCGTCAGGATGCTGTCATGCAGCAGGTTTTTGGCATTGTCAATGAGCTGCTGAACAGCGATGCGGAGTTCATTGAACGCCGCCTACAACTGCGTACATACAAGGTGACGCCGCTCTCCATGCGCAGCGGCATTCTGGAGTGGTGCAACAATACCATACCTGTTGGCGTCTATCTGGTGGGCAATGGCACACAAGGTGCCCACATGAAGTATCGTCCGAACGATTGGAACAACAAAAAGTGCCGTGAGATGTCGAATGTACGTAAAGTCGAGTGAATGAAGTTACATATGTGAATTGATCCGACATTTTATTTCCAGGCTGCCCTGCGAAAGGCCGCTTGGGTGCGCAAGAAAATCTACACGGAAATCTGTGAACATGTCAAGCCAGTGTTTCATTATTTCTTGCTGGAAAAGTTTCCCATACCGGGCGTATGGTTCGAGCGGCGTCTGGCCTATGTTAACAGTGTGGCCACAACATCGATGGTGGGCTACGTCTTGGGCCTGGGCGATCGTCACACGCAGAATATTCTCATCGATGAACAGACGGCAGAGGTGGTGCACATTGACTTCGGTAAGATACCTATGCGGGGAGTAAAGAGATGATTATTACCTTATAAATTCATTGTTATTCTGTGCAGGCATTGCCTTTGAGCAAGGCAAGATTCAAACAACTCCGGAGACGGTGCCGTTTCGCTTGACGCGCGATTTTGTTGCGCCCATGGGCGTGTGTGGCACAAATGGCGTTTTTAGCAAGTCTTGCGAGGCTATTATGCACATTTTGAGGCGCTACAGATCGGTACTTACCACCATACTAGAAGTGCTTCTCTACGATCCACTTTTTATATGGGGCGTGCTCTCCAAGGAGTCGTCCAGTAAGTTAATGATTAACATTTGTAAGAAATGTGATTGATATTTCTATGGTTTCTCAGATGAGGAATCGAAGAATCTGCTGGCACAACGTGCACTCCTGCTGGTGCAGTACAAACTGGAAGGCAGGGAGCCAGGTTTGCTGGACGTATCCAGTGTGGAGGCTCAGGTGCAGCGTTTGATCAACGAGGCAACATTGCCAGGCAACCTGGCTATGCTGTATCCTGGCTGGGATCCCTATCTGTGATATGGAATTTGTTAAACAAACAAAATACATCACATTTACTTGTTATTTTTCGATACCCACGAAAAGTATTTTTAATAAATAAATAACCGAAAAAAAAGTTGTGTTTAAAATAATTTGTGGGCGCAAGTGCAGCGATAGGCAAATTCGATATAAATTGCTTGGCTATGGCGTTGCCAGACTGTTTCGCGATAACATCACGATAGCGGTCGCTTATCGTGATGCACAAGGCGTTGCCGGAATGTTGCGTCTGTTTTAGTTATAGGCAAATGCGATATGCTGGCAACGCTCGACTGCCAAGCACAAATAAATAATATTAGCATTGGGAGTGAAAGTAGATTTAAGCAGTTTCCATGCAGCGTTAAAGAACAATAACGAATTGCGCAGATTTACGAGCCATGAACATAGACGACTATTCGCACCAGCCATCAAGAGATGGATGCACCAAGGAATTGCTGTTAAACAAAAATTTTGCGAATGCGAATGCGAACGCTAATGCGGATGCGGATGCAAACGCGGATGCGGATGCTGCAACAACAACGAAAATAAACAATAAAACGAATGAATTAACAGACGCAAACGATTGGATACGCTTCTCGCAATGGTTGCACTGTTTATGTGTCGTTACGTTCGATTTGAATCTTGGCCAAGCGCTCGAATATGTCTACCCGCCCGAATTTATGCCCAGCGAGCAGGAGGTGAGCAACATCTGTTACATGGCATTTCCGGATTCCAACTCCGGTTGCATGGGTGACACCAAGTTTCATATGCGACTGCGTGCAATCAATGGCAACGGACGAAAATTAGTCGGTCCTCCCTCACTGTACTCCAGCTATAACGTTGAGTGTGCTCCGGCAATGCGCTACGATAATAGCCACTATTGGGGATTCGTCTATTTTCGCCAGAAACGCGATGCCAATTTACCGCGCGGCTACTTCCAAAAGAGTCTGATCATTATCACACGTCTGCCGTTCTTTAATCTATACTACGATCTGCTTACCCAGCTGGCACCTAAGTACTTCGATGAAGGCAATGAGCTGCTGCGTCGCGCTTGCGAGCAAATCAACACCCAGTGGCCCTCACTAATGGTGGGTCAGACACTGAAGTTGCCGCTGCTGGAGTGCAATTATCAGATCTGTATACCCAAGGCGAGCAGCAGCACCCGTAAAGTCCACAACAGTGGCTCGCCGGCGCAGCAGCAGCAGTCAAACCAACAGCAGCAGATGGAGGTGCCCAAATCCCTTAAGGTGTTGCCATCAGTCAATGAGCTAGAGCTCTTCCATAGTCTTGGCTTTGTCATGGAACATTTGTACACACTGTGGGAGCTGGTAATCACGGCCGAACCCATTGTTGTGGTGGGTACATCTCCAGCGGATTGCTCGCATACGGTGCAGGCTCTGGTCGCTGTCATCGCTCCGTTGGAGTATTGCGCCGAGGCGCGTCCTTACTTCACCATCCACGACAGCGAATTCAAGGAATTCACGCAGGAGACCACAAATCGACCAGTTCCATCCGTTATTCTCGGTGTCACAAATCCGTTCTTTGTAAAGCTTCTTAAGGATTGGCCGCATATGCTGCGACTGGTGGATAATCAGGTAATAGGCGGCATAGGGTACAATTCGTTTGGGGTTGGTGATTCATTCCATTCTCTTTTTCTCGGCAGAAAAACATGCAACAGCAGCAACAGGAAATGCTTCAGCTACACAAGAATACACGCAACCAGTCCAGCAAATCACAACAGAACCACAATATCCTCAACGGTGGCCTATCCGCGGCCATTGGCGACAGCTCATCCGCCGCCGGGCTGCACACCAAATACAAGCCATATCTGAAAAAGGACAAGGCACTGATCAAGAAGGTGTTGGTGGGCATGAAGACTAAGCGGCCAGAGCATGTGCAGACGGCGCTTATACGGCGTCATCTGCTCGAGTTGACGCAAAGCTTTATGATACCACTGGAACGGTATATGGCTTCGCTAATGCCGCTGCAAAAGGACATTAGCCCATTTAAGTCGGCGCCCAATGCGAGCTCGTTTAAGCTGGAGGATTTCCTCGACACCCTCGAGGCAGCCGGACCGCAGCTCACATCACCGCTAAAGGGTGATTGGAAGGGTCTCTATAGACGTTTCTTTCGATCACCCAATTTTCGCGGCTGGTACGAGTCACGTCATCGAGAGTTGCAGCTGACACTGCAAGACCTTCAGCTGCAGGCGCTGTCCGAGGCAAATCTGGAGCATTGGGCGCACGATAAGCAGGAGGTGGAAATTATCGATATGATACTCAAGTTAAAACAAAAACTGAATCTCTACAGTGATAATACGCAACTGGAGGGCATCAATAGCAGCAGCAGCAGTACACAGCGTCAGATTCGTGCACAGATCGAGTGCATGAAGGGATTACTGCCACCCGATCTGAAGAATGTTGTAAACCTTTGATTGTTTGTGCCCGTTAGTCCCGTTAGTTAAAATGTAGAACCCAATTCCATCCCCTCCATTTCATCAGTAAGCCCGTTTTAAATTTTAGCTGGGCCTGCCAGTTGGGTTCACCTGCTCGCCCAGTTCAGTCAAGGCTATAGATACGTTTATATATGTAGTTAACTGTTTGTTTTTTGCCCTACGATACGATCCATATAATATATATACTATAATATACTTAATGCGTAAGAAGACCGATTTCTGTACAAACAAAAAAAAACCATATCCAAAATGTTTTCCAGCATGTTTCTCCCACAAAAATTTCAATAACAAGCTAAATGTACATAAAACAATGACGAAAACTGTTTGAGTCACATTGCCGGATATATATAGTATGTTGAATGAATCGACTATTCCTAAATATATATCTGATTGTAAAATATATACATGATATTAGTACTGCGATGTTTTTTTAGTGTGAGTTCGTTTAAGTCGAAAATTAAAGTAAATTTGTTTAAATCAACAAAGAGGTTTTTGCTCTATTAAACCAACAATTTCATAATATATATTTTATTAATTTAAAGACATATAGAGTATCATTCATTTTCATTCCATATGCTTGCTAAATGTGTCCCCACTCTGCCAACCTTATCGCACCACAACAATTTCATGCACTGCGCGAAATTGCAAATTGCAATTTTAGTTTTATATATTTTTCTTTTATTATAAATTATACAAAAATAAACAAAAAAAGGGGGTAGATCTTGAACTTAATGGAGCAGCAGCTGGTGCTGCAATTTCCTTCTACAAATCATGATAAAAATGAGCAGAGTTGGCAATGTACTGTGGAAATGTATGTTGCTGAATGGGAGATGATGATAAGCAGCTTGTGGAGATTAGATAAGAAAGACAATTCCATCGGCGACCATTATTTGATTGTCCTCGGTCATGCGATGCATGGCGGCATCTATTTCGCCAGTAGTGAATGGTTCAGGATTTTTCTCATTAATCGAAGCGGTGATGCGAGACACCGGGAGACTCTGCTCGCGTGCCTCGCGGAATAGACGCTGCAGGCCGTTCTTAAAGATGCCCAGACGTGCATCTGTTATGCTTGCCGGCGTGGCAGCAGTCGTTGTGGCCGACTGTGACTCCGACTCTGTCTGGCTCTGTGATGTGCCGCTTGTCGCTTCGCTCTGCTGTTTTGCTGGCAACGAGCGACGCGTCTCGCGGCGTGTCAAATCACCAGCATCCGGTGGCGGTGTCTCGATATCCTCGTCACTGTCGTATATAGCATTTGTATCCTGTTCGACGCGTGTGCGTTTGGAGCGACGCGATGGCGAACGTGCTGGCACAGCCTCGTTGGCATTCTCCTCTTCCTCATCCGAGGAGCCACCACCATTGCGACGTCGCTTGCTGCCGCGTTCCTTCTCCAGCACCTTCTTGAAATAGGCAAACTGCACAAGCTCAATGGCAGAGTGAGCATCATCGATGGTAACCTCTTTGGACATGCGAGCGCGTGCATGGGCAGTCGACAAACGGATCAGGGTCTCCAGTGTACGTGCTGTAATCGGTTGCGTGCGCGCCACATCCGATTCGAGTGCCTCCTGGGAGCGGAGACGCGAATACTCATTGGCAATGGCCTCGCAAGCCTGCTCTGTCAGCTTGGGCTTCATGCACTTGGCCACGTGAAGATACTTGCGCATAAAATCCACCGAGAGAATCTTCTCGTGGCGCTTGCGTGATTTGCCATGCAGCAGCGCATCGTATTTCTCATACATTTCCGTGTTCTTCTTCTGCAAATAGAAAAAGCAAAAGAAATTAATATGGAATGCAATGTAAATCGAGATGATTCGCACTCACCTCATCAGTATTGGAGACAAACGCAAGCGAATCGGCATAGGAGCTGCCCATGGTGAGCGGTTCGCCGTCAGCCTCCTTGGGATTGCGATAACGATGCATGCGCACCACATGATCCGATATCATTTGATCCACATCGCTGTCGATGACGTCCAACATGACGAAGAGTAAATCGAAACGCGACAAAAGCGAATCCTGCAGTCCAATGTTCTCCATGGGCGTCTTGTACTGATCGTACTACACAATGGGAAAGGGGTTAGGAAGCTCTTCAATTGATATAGATAAATCTCTACTACTTACACGTCCGTACACAGGATTGGCGGCTGCCAGCACTGAGCAGCGTGCATTAAGAGAAGCATGGATGCCAGCCTTGGATATGGTGACTCGACCCTGTTCCATTACTTCGTGAATGGCTGTGCGATCGATATCGCTCATCTTGTCGAACTCATCGATGCAAACAACGCCACGATCGGCTAACACCATGGCACCAGCCTCCAAACGTCGCTCTCCGGTGTCCTGATCCGTGGTTACGGCAGCCGTGAGACCGACACCGCTAGAGCCACGTCCTGTGGTGGGTATGGCACGCGGTGCTGTGTTCAGCACATAGCGCAACAGCTGTGACTTGGCCACCGAGGGATCACCGATGAGCAGCACATTGATATCGCCACGCAAACGTGTGCCGTTGGGCAGCAGCTTCTCCACGCCGCCGAGCAGCAGACAGAGAATGGCCTGCTTGACATAGGCATGGCCGTGTATAGATGGCGCCAGGCTCTTACTCAGCAGCTCGAAAATGTCATTGTTCCTGGCCAGCTGCTTGCAAGCCATAATCTCCTCACGCGAGATGTCCAGATTGCTTTCCTTGCTGAGTAGCGAGATGTTGTTGGCCAGCAGCACGGTACGGAAGGTGCCAGAAGTGTAGCCTCCATTCTTGCCGGGTAGACAACGATAGTTGCCCACAATCTGAACACGATCGCCGGGCTTGCAGCGATCCACAAGATCATCGTCGCACACAATGTCAACAGAGCGTGGCAGTTGACCGGCGGGTGCCTTTTCGGGCATCTCCTGTATGGTCAGACGCTGATGATCCTTGTAGACGGAAAGACCGAATTCTGTTTCCAGCAAATTACCATCATCATCCTTGGTAGGGTACACAGCACTCGAGGGCACACCCTCAAAGGATGTTAGATCTGTGTACTTGCGTTCCAGCACTTTTCGTGTCGCAGGGCAGTAGTGTACACTGCGCACGACTTTCGGATGAATTAGCGACACTTTCGTCACAATACCTTCCACACAGACAAGATTACCCAGATAGACGGAGGTAAGGGAACGCGGCGTCACATGACGATTGCCAAAGCATCCCTCGAAGCCGACAAAGAAGTCTTCATGCGTTTTGGCATAACTAGGATCAACGGTAGACACATATTCCTTGAGTGCCCGCCCAAATGCCAGCTGCTCATCCGAAGCGTTACTTAGCAGACCGAGGGCGCGCTGTTGATTCTTGCGCTTCAGATCATTGATGTTGACAACGAGACGCTTGCTTTTCTCCACAATCATGTTCTTGACATGGCCCGAATAGATGCCTTGATCCTCTTCATCATCCAGAAAGTCCACATATTCCCGCTGTATATCTTTTATGTACTGCTCCGCGTCGTGTGACATTTTCAAACAACAAATTAACAATGAATAACAAGGGAACGTCGCACGCCAAATGCGAATCTACTTTTGGCGGGAATCACAGACGCAATCGCAGGGCTGCAATCGCGAATTGCAACGATAATCGCAAAATTGAATTATCGAAACATGAATTTTGTAATGAGTCGCTTATCGAAAAGCGTGCTGATATTTATATTCTATCGAATAATTAACATATCGCAATTATATTAGTTTATCAAATTAGCATAAATGGTAAATAAAATGAAATAAAGTGTGCATATATATACTTAAAAAAAATACGCGCAATTCGTATATTTTTGTTTAGTCATTTAGCTTAATTCGTTGTTATACATTTTGTAAGCCGACATTTTACCGGCAAAATGCATACTGCCTAATGGCTGTTCTTATTGTTCTTATCGATAGTCGATAAAGAATACTTACAAAAATTGTTCATCCTTAGTTGACATTTACGCTTATTTTCTGTCAAAAGGCAAATAAAAATACAATTTGGTAGTTTTCTGAACGCATATCGCAGATTTCAAGTGGAAAATATAAACTTTTAAGATGCCCGGTGGAGCAGATGTAAGTTGCACACCAATATCCCATCGGCAATACATCAATTTAATATACAAATTCGCACACAGCAAAAAGCTCCAGGTGTTGGCGGTCAAGAGGACAACATTGTGAACGAGCAACCAATTGAAATAAGCTCGGAATCCAGCAACGATGGCATGGATGATGGCGATGGCGAAAGCTATAATACCGATGAAGAGTCGGAATTGGCGGTGAGTGTAGCAACCTCGCTAAGCGACAGTAGCGAATCGCACGAGGAGCACAAGTTGGAGGATGAGTTCGATGCCATACTGGCTATGCCGAGCAAGGAATACAAACAGTATATGGCACTGTGTCACACAGCATTGTAAGCCTACTAAATATTCTACCAGTGTCTTTTTCTAATTCCTTCACCTTTTACTTAAAGCAAACTGAATGTCTTCGAGAAGATTGAGTTGGCTATAAATGAGTTTGAGAAGAACGCAACCATTCCGCCCCACATCTGGCTTAGATATCTAAAAACTTTGCAGGCGGTGACCCAAACGCCAGCAGAGCGTGAAGTTTTCGATCGGAAGTGCGCCCTAGCCCTGGCCAGCTACTATGGTGAGTTCTAGATTTAATGCAAGAGAATATATCCAAAATAAACCGATTTTACTTACTTTATTTAGATGAACAACTTGCCGAGTTTGTGTTCAGAAGCCTAGTGGCTTCTCCTGCGGAAAAGCAACAAATTTGGGTAAAATTACTGGCCGATTATGGATTGGATCGCTTGGATTTCATCAAGAAATTACGCGAACTACTCAGTGCCATCGAGGACAAGAATCAAGCGGAGCAACTCGAGCGGACTATAAGTGCAAAGTGCGTGACATGGAACTGCAACGAAACCGAATTGGAGGAAATCGAACAACTAATCGAGGAGTTCAAGCAGAAGCTTAAGAATAGCTCCCAGTATACTTCGTGGTTGCAAGAGAACTTCATTGCCAAGGCTGATGCTTTGCCTCTTGGTCAGAATATTAAGTGTACGTTGGGTAAACTTGTGTTCGAGGGTTGCCTGGCCAAGTTTCCGACCGATGACACCGTCTGGTTGGATTATATAGCCTATATGCAGACTATTCATAAGGACTTGGAGGACGAAGTGCCCTATCACACGCTCTTGCACGATGGCTATCTAAAGAGCAAGCCGTTGGAGCTGATAGACCGTGCGCTGCAGGCCAAACCGAGTGCCCGGCTCAATCACAAGTTTCTGCAACTGCTGGAGCACTATGATCACAGTCTGGACTCAATTGATACACAGTTGAGCCGAGTCTTTGAGCGCATTGAGAAAAACATTGAAATGAGCGTAGAGTTGCATCTGGACTATTTGGCATATCGTGTGCGCAACGCCGACGTGACAAACGACGAGCAGGTGAGCTAAACGTAAAAGACGCCAGTCGCAGCAGGAACTAATCTTAGTCTGTTTCCTCTCAGGTTGAAGATTTGCGTAACGCATTCCGTCGCACTTGGGATCGTCTATCCGAGCAGTACGGTGAACTTGCCGATACCAACTACGAGGTGCTGCAACTCTGGGCACTTGTCGAGTACTCGCATCTCAACTGCGCCAGCAGCGGCTCTGCCATTTGGGGCGAGATACTTAGTGGGTATTCGAAAGATGTCTGAGTTGAGCAGCAAGTTAAATTTTTCCCATTTGGTTTTTCTGCAGGCTATGCGGGCAACAGCGCCAAGAGTCATTTGTGGATGGCTTATGCCCAAATGGAATATCAATACAATGAAGGACGTAAGATGAACTCTGTGCTAAAGCAGGCACTGATGACGCGCCAAACGGCAGCACAGCAGCTGACCGAGCTGTATCGCCGGCACGAACGTTGCTTCGGAGACTATGCCAGCATTGCCGAGTGTCAGTCACACTGTGAAACATATTATCGTGAATACGATGAGCCCGAATATAATCATCTTGCTCCCGCCTGGCAGCGCGGACAGCGTGGAACACAGCAGCAGCAGTCAGGCAGAAGGCAGCCGACTGGGAATAGGAAACAATTGTCGCAATTGCCACCACTGGCACCGAAACCAAAACCGCCACCACCGGCGTCTACTGCCAAAACGGATACACAAAAGTTGGCAGATCCCAAAGGGTCAAGTTTTAAGTATTCAAGTGAGTACAGGAACAGAATTTGAGCCACATTATTCTTGTATTAACTCCTCCCCATCTACTCCACCCACGTGCAGCACAAATGGAAGCTAACAAGATATTCATCAAGAACTTGTATCTGCAGTGCCAAAAGGACGAGCTTCACAGCGCATTCCAGGGCTTTGGCACCATCAAGGACATACGCATGGTCTACAAGCTGTAAGTCTGAATTGTATACTAGTAATAAATGTGGACAATATTAACTGAAATCCCTCCCCCACTAGCAATCATCGTTTCAAGGGCATCGCCTTCATTGAGTACGAACTGCCAGAGGAGGCGGATCGTGCTGTTGCCGGCGGTAACAATCTGGAGATTGGTGGACAAAAGGTAAGCACAAATGCTAATCGATTCAATTCTTCGTTTTATAATCTCTGTGGTTTGTTTTGCAGATTGTGGTTGCCATTTCGAATCCGCCCCCCAAGCCAGCTCCGGGCACAAGCACCAGCGTCGCAGCAGCAGGAACTGGTGCAGCAGCTGCACCGCGACCAGGAGATAAACGTCGCATTCCTACATCGTTGATACCCACCAGGCTGATGATGTTCGATGTAAAGAGACGCAAGAAACTTGAGTTGCATGATGAGGAAGCAGACGGCGCGGCAACGTGCAGTGGACAGCAACAGGATTCCAATGGCAAGTGCAGCGATGCAAATGGACAGGAAACAACCGCAGTTACGGAGGAGCAGGCTACGCCATCAGCAGCAGCGGCAGGAGTTGATCCAATTGCTCCGCCTGCTGTGGCACCAAAAACCAACGATGATTTTCGTAAGCTCTTTGAGAAGTAAAGTGGAAACCCGGAGTACGCTACTTAAACTCAACCTATTCCTAAGTTAGTTCTAACTAAGCTGGCCAAGAACATACAAAATTGTAAAACAAAAAAAACTTAAGATCCTTATACACATCCCTGCTCCATTGAATGTCTATGCATGCATGTATATAAGAATAAAATATGATAAATCATACACTATACACATAAGGAATATAGTACGTACATATATGTACCACATATATATGTATACATATATATATATATTCATGTTAAGCAAAAGTCGAATGCACCGAGATTGAACCGAGCGTAAACCGTGTGACCTAACTGAATAAAGTTTTTACCCAACACCGATCAGACGATATTGCCAATTTATCCCGATAAATCAGCGTAGATCTCGTAGAGAAATTGCCGCACAGTTTTTAATTTTATATGGTAACCTATATAGAGGGCCCTTAGCCCACCGACACGAGCTTAATCCCACATGGTTGTAGATCGAAAATTGATTTAATAAAGCATGGATATATATAATATATATGTTATTATATTGTATACACAAATAGTTGTACATAATAATGGACTACGTTCTGAATTTGACACTCTTGGTGACGCTGGACTTGATGCCGGAAATTTCACCACCATAACGCTGGACCTCCTTGCGCACCGTGCGTACGGCACCCTTTCGTCTGATCAAGGCCTTGCGGAATTTGCCACGATGCTTGACACGAGGATTACGCACCTCCTTCTTGCGATGCGGCGTCAGACCCTTGTTCTTTGCAATTTGACGTGTGATGCCGCGACGAGCATCCTCTTCCTCTTCGTCACCTTCTTCACCCTCCTCCTCGAGATCCTGTGCTGCCAACTTGTCATTCACGTCGTCATCCTCATCATCATCATCATCGTCGTCGTCGTCGTCATCGGTTTCACCACCGAACGCATTGCCATTCTGCGCCTTCGACTTCTTCTCTGGTTCATCATATTGGTTGAGTATCTGCAGCTTAGCCTTGCGCTGTGCCACATCCAGCACTGTGAATGCATCACCATCCTGTATGCGTTCGAGCAGCGCCTCCAACTGTGGCCTGATGAACTCTTCGTAGCGTGGTGATAGCTCGTCTCTCAATTTCTTTAGCTGTACCAGACGTTTGATAACAGGATGGAATTTGACGCTACTCCGCTTAGCCTTGAGCAAAAGGTAGAACGATACGTTGGAGCAATAGGTGAGCAAGACATTCTGGTACAGGTTGGCCAGCTGCAGGGCCGGAACCATGGGCACGCCGTGATTGCGCACATAGTTGAGTACCGGCGCCGTCAGCTGCTGCACATCCTCCAAATGACGTTGGAAATCTTGAGTCAAGCCAAAAAACTCAGGTGAGTCTTTTTGCAGCAATTGCAGGCGCTCACGTTCCGTGAGGCCTGACAGATCCGTGGACACTTTGATGGCTTCCCTTGGTGTGTCTTTCTTCTGTTTCTTATCTTTTTTGCCGCTGCTCGGCTCGTCGAGTTGATCGAATGTGTCCAGTTCGAAATCGGCGTCGTTCAATTGTTTGGCCAGGCGCAGTTGGATCTTCTTTGCCTCCTCCTCTTCGGCCTTGGCCAAATCCTCCTCCTGCGCATTGTAGCTATCGTAATCGGGATCGACGAAATCTGTGTTATAGTATGTTTTCTTGTTGGAGCCCCAGTCCATTGTATCGGGCAGATCTCCGTCATCCTCGGCACCCTCAATATCGCTGTCGCGCATAAGTTCACCCACATCGTCCTCATCATCGTCGCTTTCGCTGAATGCCAAAATCTCCTGTTTTTGGTTTAGCTTTTCCGCCTTTTTCTTGCGCTCTTTTCGCAAATCGTCTAATAACTCACGCTCCTCATCATCCAACTCCTGCTCGGAGTCGGTAGGCTCATAATCATCCACTTCACTATCCATGTTTATGTGTAAAAATAATGTGCTAAAACTATTAACTTTTTTCGGTCTCTGGCTACCGAAACGCAACACGTGCTGTAAACAAAACGTACACAGTGACGATCAATTAAATCGATAGCCCTATCGATAGCATGTATTCGATGATTAGTTTTCACGCTAAAAAATTGCTTGTGAGACTTATTAATATATCCAAAAATAATATATCAATATGCTAAGGTTCTAAACAAAAGTAATATATAACTATTCATTAAAAAAAAACAAAGTTATATCAACTTGTAAGGCAAATGCACGATATATCGATACTCGCAACGCACTGCCTGCAGCCATCTGGCAACGCTACGTTCAACTCTTACAGTTATTTTTTGTTTTTTATACATATGCTTGCGAATCGCCATGCGTATTACGCATTTGCAAAAGCTATCGGCAACTTAGAATAATGGACATTTTTGATCACAGAAACCCTGCTCGAATGCAATTTTACCAATCTTTACTCAACTCTGTTGAAAATGAGGACACTGTACCAATAGCAATAAGGCATGTTGATGAAGAAGCAAGCAAAGAGGAGGTGCAAGCGGGTGTTCAAGCTCACGAGTTTGTTAAAAAGGATGTTCAAGAGGAGAGGCCAATAGAGGAGCAGGTGCAAGCAGAGGTGCTAGTAGAGAAGGCGGTGCAAGTTGAGACGTTGGTAGAGGATGAGTTTCAGGCTGAGGGCCCAACGGAAGATGAAGTGCAAGCTGAGGCACTACCAGAAGAGGAGGTGCATGCTGAGGCGTTAAAAGAGGAGGGTGCGCAAGCTCAGGAGCTAGCCGAGAAGGATGTTCAAGACGAGACGCTAATAGAGGAGAATGTGGCAGCTAATGAGCGTGTAGAGAAGGATGTCCAAGCTACTGCGCTAGTAAAGGAGGATGTGCAAACTACTGCGCTAGTAAAGGAGGATGTGGAAGCTAATGCATTAGTAGAGGAGGATGTGGAACCTAATGCGCTAGTAGAGGAGGAGGCGCCAGCTAATGCGCAAGTTGAGGATGTGGAAGCTAATGCGCTAGTAGAGGAGGTGCCAGCTAATGCGCAAGCTGAGGAGGATGTGCCAGCTACTGCGCTAGTAGAGGAGGATGCGCAAGCTGAGCCGCTCATAGAGGAGGAGGTACATGCTGAGACCCCTATAGAGGAGCATGAAATCACTTCAGCTATTGTGGATGCCCCTACGGAGGCGCAAAATACATGTGAAAAACCATCTGATCCAGTAAGTGATAACAACCGCATTGGAGCGTGGCTATCCACGCTTGACTCCAATGAGGAGCTGCCGCAGCTACAGGTCCCAACAAACAATGTAACTTGGGACGATAACGATAGCGGCGATGAGGAGGCTGAACATCACACAGCAGAAGGTACAAATCCCTTTCTAACTTGCATGCTTGAGGAACAAGAAACGGAAGGAGTAAACGATCTCGATCAGGATTGCAATGCTCAGCTACAGATGGAAAGCTTTATGCAACGTATTCAACTACGCGAAGCTGTACCACATTTTGCGCTGGTAGGCGGAGATCAATATATATCCTCCTCTTGAACTCCATTTGTAATACCTTCCTTTTCCGATTCCTAGTCCGATGCTATTTTCTGGCTGGACAAACCAAAAGATGCCGTCTCGCTGCGCGATGATTTGCCTGTGGCGCAGCTAATGGAGGAATACAAAACGGGTGATACTATCAAGATCCTGGTGTCTGAGGTGAGCTATCTGTAGATTAGGTCAGTCAACAAGGTGATCAACGTGATCTACTATCACCACAACAGGTCTACAGTCCGTTTCAGTTCTGGTTTCATATCTGTGACGATTCCAATTTACTCGATAATCTCTGCCAGCAGCTTACGTAGGTATCACATACAATGGAAAGATTTAGTCTATATATATATCTCCATCAATTTCTTTGCTTCCAGCAAGTTCTACAGTTCAAACGAATCGGAACGCAGATGGCGATTGCCTGGATATCTTCAGAGGATCGGTTATTTGTGTGCCGTCTATTATGCGCCCGAATGGCGACGTGCACGCATCCTGAGTGAACCAACACAAGCGTTAGAAGATCATGTTTCGGTCTATATGTTGGACTACGGTAGCTGTATAGATGTGCCCTGCCATCAATTGTATTTTCTACATAAAATCTTTATCGAAACGCCTGCGCTGGTCCAACGAGGTACATTGACGGATGTCTATCCACTTGACTTGCACTGGCCCAAGGATGCAACGGCAGGATTCAAGCGACTAGTAGATGCGTATGAATTGTTTGCTCTGATCAAAGAGATTGATGTGGTGGAACGTACGTTCTTTGTGAGTCTCAGCCAGACACAAGACTACACGAGAAACATCAGTTCGATACTGGTGGATGCCGACTTAGCGGGTCTAAGTCAAAACTATAGTGAGCAGGAGCGAGATTTACACTTCGGACGACGCTTGCGATATGTGCGTGAGCTGCTACCCACGTAAGTGCAACAATGATAACTCTATCGTACATGGATTAAACTATTTTAACTCTTGCAGCTTCGACATGCTGGAGACCAATGTATTCCCCCCGCCTGTGTCCGACTTTGAGAAGAAATTCGATGATATTGTTTATGTGCCCGACTTCTTTCAGAAGTTTCAGCCACCCAAACTGACGAATCCTTTCGAGCGTCGCTTGCGGGAGGCTCTCATTGCATGGCTGGAACGCTTCAAGCCCATCGAGCTGGCGTGGCGTAAGTTCAACGAGAAGCGGCGAGCCGAGCTGGCCGTGCACCAGGAGGAAGATGTACAGCGATATCTGCAAAGCAATGAATCCAGCTAAAAGTTTGGATAAATATATAGACGAAATGAGACTATTTTTGTAGGTTTCTTTGACTTTCACTTTATTGGACAATGAATTTTGTTCGTGTTCTTCATAGCCATAATGCGATTGAATGGAATCCGCAAGCTCGGTTCATTCTTCTAGAGATATATATTTATATATAAAATATATATACACATGTATATGCACATATATAACACACATATATATGTTTCTATCAATATATAATATATATACATAACTTGTTATTATATTTGTTATCGAACGATTTTCATTGGTTTATATTCACGTATCGATCATTAGAGCCGAGTATATTCATCTGATATATGTTCGATGGGGGGAAAAAACATATATATATATCAATTTTTTGTATATTTTCCATTCAAATAATTGCTTGTGCGCTATTACAATCTTTGTGATCCGTTATCCCAAAGATATTCAGTCAAAGAAACGTTCAAATCTTGTCGAATTGCCACAGATATATAGTTACTATAGTTTATAAATGTATATATATATTGACGGTGTATTCACATGCTGAGGATAGAATTGATTTAAATGATCTCAAGGATTTGCCAAGATATATCAGTTGGGATTATGTTACAGATCAATAGATGAATGTCTACTAAATCTACTGGGAATCTTCGTGTCATTCTCTACTTACTGCGCTTAATTCCTCACTTTGTGGTCGTTGCTAGCAGGTTTCACCAAGGAGTAGGCGACAGATGTGCAGGATGATTGGATTATGGCTAAAGAGAATGATTACTGGAAATGAGTTTGAAATGAATAAGAAATTTAGTTATTGATGCGATTCGATTGCTTGAAATGCGGGGGGGGGTTCGGTCTCGGATTCGGATTCGGGGTGTGGTACGTCAATTGTGTAACGGAAAATGCAATGATTGCCAATTCGTTTAGATAACAAACTATCGCAGCGCCTGTTCACCATCATTATCATTGTCAATAACATTATTATCGTCGTCATCGTCCAGTTCCATGATCTCCATAGTATCCTCCGGATTCATTGAACCGACACTCTGGATGCTCTGATAATTATCCGTTCCGTTCCCTTCGGTCGCTGCCAGCTTATTCACACTCAGACAATCGTCCTGGTGCGATACAGTGTCATTGACAGGCTCCGTTATGGGGAAATTCTGCATTAGTTTGAACCAGGGTAATGGCATCGAGAGGCGATGCCAGGGATCCGATGGGTGTACCGTTGGCTGTTCGTTATGCTGCATGGCCCGCTGGCTGGTGGTGGGCATATCGTCATCATTATTTGTATTTGTATCATTGCTGTTAATGTCGTTATTGTTGTTATTGTTGTTAGTGCCACCACCACCAGCCACATTGCGATCCCCAACGCCGTCATGGTTGTCATTGTTCTTCTTGTTGCGTTCCCTTTCCTTGGTTTTGTGCCCCGTTATGGTCGCAGTCGAATCCGCTTGAGGATCCACAAATGTAAAAGAACTCACAATGTGTGCCTGCTGTTGAGTTACGCCTCCGCCTGCGCCTGCATGCTGTATTCTCTCCTGATCCTCCAGCTGATTCGCATTGTTTCTCTGCACATCCACCTCGATTTGTTCTCGCTCATTGTTATTGTTGTTCCTTGTGTCGTGATTCTCGTTGTTATGATTATTATGATGGTGATGATGTCGATGATGATGATGATGATGTCTATGACGATGGCTGCGATGACTACGCTCAATGCGATTATTATGATGGTGATGATGATGACGATTGTGATCCTGATTGGTGAAACTGGTGCTAGGCACACGTGTCATACTATCGTCGCCACTCACATCTGCCGTGCATTCATTCTGGCGCCGCAATCTGCGTATCTCCTTGGCGGTCACAACATCCGTAATGGAGATGCAGTTCATCACACGCTGTGCCGCAATCAGTTGACTACGCATCATGTTCTTGCTTGAACGTGAGTTTCCATACTGCAAACGTTGCTGCAGCATCGATCGCTTAACAATCTCCGGACTCGTCGGGCCATTCTGCCCTGATGGTGACTCGATGGGTACCAGCTGTGCAGCATATGCATGATTGCGATAGAGTATCGCTTCGGCGACTTCCTGCCGCTGGCGACGCTGCAGGATGCGTTCGACATTCGAGCGAGATTGCTCATTGCCATAGCTGATGCGGCGTGCGGCGCGCTGGCGTCGCTCTTGTGCCTCGCGGCGTGCCTCGTCGGCGGCACGCATTTTCGATGTGTTGCGTATCTCGCTGCGCAAATAGAATCCGGTGCCCGTCTCAGCCAATTGGGCATTCCGTCGCGATATCTCCTGACCCAGTTCGCGTGCCCGCTCCAATGATTCCAGGCGCAGGCGACGCTCCTGTGCCAGCCGCGCTTCGGGTAATAATGGCAACAATGGTGGCGGCGGTGCCCGCGTGTGCACACGTTGCGCCCCATGTGTTGGACCATGACCATGACTGGGCGGTTCATTGATGTCATCGATTTCGCGAAACAAACGCTTCAGCCGCACCTGACGCATCTTCAGCTCTATGGTGCGATCGTTGAACTCCTGGATGCGTTCATATTCCTCGCGCAGACGCTGCAGTTGCCCGTTGCGGCGACTGTTATTGAAGATACGACGATAATAGGGTGTTCGTTTGATTTGATATGACATCCTGCTGCTGATGTGGCGGGGTAGGAGGACCTGGAGAGAAGATGAGTTGAGGTTATGTTGGTTTATCGTGTTCTTTCTCTCTAACTGTCAATTGGTTATGCAATGGTTAACTGTTTTTTTGTGGTTTAGGCGCTATTTTGTTGCACTAGAAAAATTTTGTACACTTCCTAAAAGTAAAAAAAAATTGTTTTCTCAAATGATACTGGAACGAAAATGATTTTTATTTGGATTGATGGAATTATCTGCATTTGTTGAGAAAATGCCAAACGATTTAGCAATCAAAGCGTCGCCTACGCCGGTAACAGAAAAGGGGAGAGGGAGAAAAAATAAACGCAACATGGAAGGCGCGAATGCAGGCACTGGAATAATTTCCAAGCTTTGTTCAGCGAGCGCAATAAATATGGCGACAACTCTGAATTAAAATTTGCATTAAATTTGCATGTTTTTCAAACAAAATAAACATATTTTTTTTTGATTATTTTTAGCTAGTCTTTTTATATATTTGTGAAGTGAACAATTTGTTGTTTAAAGCTATATCAAGTCGGTTTTAAGTGGTTAGGTTCATAAATCATTAGCTTAAACATAAAACATACAGTAGACATACATACATAGTATTTTTGTTGCAGTTACACAAGACATTCATACACGTAGTACGTTAAATACAATATTAAAAGCATATTTCACTAGACTAAGGAACCGAAATTGTTAGCGACGTTCAACGTCGCGATGGCCTCAAGCGGTTCTATCTCCTCCTGTCTCTACTTGGCAACCTTGGCCATCATTTTCATCAGTTTGTCTTCGTCGGCGCCATTTACGTTGCCCAGCGTACGATTATTCTTGATGAAGACAAATTTCGGCATGCTGCTGACTCGGTACTTATCCACGAGCGAGTCGAACTTATCCACATCGATTTTCAACACAATAACCCTGTCTTTATATTTGCGTGCCAGGGACTTCACCGTGCTGTCTATATCCTGGCAGGGACCGCACCATGTGGCATAAAAGTCCAGTACAATCACCTTGTCGCCGGCAGAGTCAATGCGTTTGTGATAATCGTTCATGCTGCGTACGGAAGTCATTTTGTAATAATTTAATAATTTGCTAGTTTTTATTTCACTTTTAGGAAGATCGACAGATCAAATTGATCACTTTTAGTTTGCTTATAATGCGCAAATTGTAGCAACTGCACTGTTATTTATACACTGCCAGCGACTGGAAAGCGCCAGTTGCGCGCCTTACTTTCATCTCACCACAAAAATGGCGCATTACCAGTACAAGTGCATCGACCGCATCCAACGGTTTTTATCCCGTAACCTGGTGTTGCCACCTGCAGTTACTGCAAAGAGTGTTGTCCCGTCGGATATAATGACGAAAGTGAGGGATTTTAATGTTAAAAAATTATATAAGTTAATTAATAACTAAAACAATACATGTGAATGAATCTAAATGTGATTTGAAAATGATTAAACCTTTATTTTAATATCGATAGCACCAGCTGTTATCGTGCGGCGATAGGTAAGTTGAATCCTTGGCGCACATCTCTAAACGGCAACGAATTCAAACCGAGCAGCAGCGACGGCAAAAAATCAGATTCACTCGAATCAAACGTCAAAATAGGAAAAAAACCTTTTCTTTTCGATATCCCAATTCTCAGTTTGACTCCAACTGAGAACCAACAAGTTGAAGCAGTTTCCAGCAGATTTAAACCCAACGCAACCGGCTAGTCATGGCGCATGTGGTGGTCAATAAGGATGACTTTGAGCTGCAGTTGTCCAATGCCGGCGACAAGCTAATCGTCATAGATTTCTGCGCTAACTGGTGTGGCCCATGCAAGATCATAGCCCCCAAACTGGAAGAATTGGCTACCCAATATGCCGATCGTGCTGTTGTGCTGAAGGTGAATGTCGATGAGAACGAGGAAATAACCGTCGAGTATAATATCACCAGCATGCCAACCTTTGTGTTCATCAAGGATGGTGAAGTGCTCGAGGTCTTTGTGGGCGGCAACTCGGACAAGCTGGCCAAAACGATTGAGAAGTATGTGAGTGAAGTGGATGATCAGGAGGAGCTGCCGTTGCCAGAGGTGGCGGTGGAGAATGCATCGCCCAACAATGCACCCAGTAGTGTACCCAGCAATGCTCCCATCACTGCTCCCATCAATGCACCCATCAATGCTCCCATTAATGCTCCCATCAATACTTCCACCAATGCACCCAATGTTGGCTGTCAAGTCAACGCTGAGCCTGAGGAGTCCATCGATGTTGCCATAAAGGTGCCGCGTGTCATGGAGCACTAGGCTGAACAGAAGAACAGACTTGAATCGTAAACCTATTTAAAACCAACACTTGCCAATTTATCTTGACACCAACAAAGACAAGAAAACACTTCACATACTGTAATATACACATACTGCGTATACCCTGTACAAAATACAAACTAAGGTTCCAAATTTTTGTTAATTCACCATTAAAACGGACTCGTTGCCAATCCGCACGCACAGACTAACTTGAACTTATTTCTTTCTATTTTTCCCTAGTCTTAAGATCAGTGATCCCTGAGCAATCGTTTAAAAGTTATTTAAGTTCAATTTCATGTATATTTTTGTTTAATCTAATTATCTTTAAATTAGGATTGTTTAAAAAAAAGTCGATGCTGCAAGAAGTCGAATCGTTTGAGTCGCACAGCAATCGGGCGTTCTACTTTAACAGATGTCTGTATACTCTATATATAATTATATATATATATATATATATTTGTTAAGCCCCGAGAGAGAAAGAGAGAGAACCCCTTTTCGTCCTATTTCTTGGCAAAGGTAATCTTCATAGCGTGCGTCGGGGTTATCTTGAAGCCCTGCAACGCCTCTTTGGCTGCATTGCTCTGCAGTTCGGTGGTAAACTCGACAAAGGCGATATCGTGACGGTTGGGCACCAGACGCACTTCCTTGAAGCCGGGGAATTGATTGAACAGCATTGATAACATCATCTCGTTGGTCTCCTCGGGCAAATTGGTGAGGAAAAGAATTTGATTTGGCGGCTGCTCGGTTTGTGTATTTGTATTCGAGTTTTCCGCATTTGTTGGCTTCTTCTTCTTGTCCCTGGAAGGAAGTTAAAAGAGGAAGAAATTGAATATAGAAATATATTTTAAGACAAGTTGACTTTACGTACTTCTTTTCATCGGCGCCGGGTGCTGGCTTAGGCGGCTTAATTTTCTTGGGGCGCTCCTTGTAGGTGCCCTTCAGTTTGGCCACAATATCCGAATCGGTCTTGGCGTAGGCAATGCGCATGGGTTTGTCATAGAATGGAAAGCCCTGCATGGTGCGCAGCGCATTGGAGGCACTGCCAATTTCTTTGAATATTACGAAGGCCTGTCCGCGCCTTTTTAGTGTTGTCATTGCCACAATATCCAGTATTTGGCCGAATTGTGAGAAGATGGCATACAGTGATTTCTTAAGCTCATCCTTTTTGATCTTCTCGTTAAGATTATTGATGTAAATCGTTTGATTCGGACGTACATCCATTTTTGTTGACAATTTATTGCGGTAGAAAACTGATGACAGAAAAAAAATGCTCGTTTTGGTTGTAGCCGAGTTGGTGATGGGCAAAGCAAACGTTTGTGACAGACTGTCGCCATGTTTTGCCTATCGATATATCGATATGCCGTGACTTCACAGCAATATATCGTTGCCTGCATCCAACTTTTACGATATATCGAGTGTAACACAAGTCTGCGTCTCGTGCTGTGATTTACCATACGATTTATCACGACGCTGATTTTGCACATCACTAATTACCATCGTTTTTGCCGGTTGCATTTGCCATTCCTTCTTGCGTTTTGTTTTAATTTGCAAATTGAGTTTGTAATCTAACGTTTCGATGTTGCCACTGGGAAATGACAAAAAAGATCGCTATGCCAAGTTGTCTTTCCTCGGCGAGGGTCAGGTAAGTAATAAATGCGATAGTGTATTGCGTGGAGCACAACATATTTAAGTTTCCCTTTGTTGCCGTTTAGTTTGCCATTGTTTACAAGGCGCGAGACATTGTAACCAGTCAAATTGTTGCTGTAAAAAAGATCAAGAAGGGATCCCGGGATGAGGCACGTGATGGCATCAATCGCACTGCATTGCGTGAAATAAAGATTCTGCAGGAGCTGCAGCATGAGAACATCATTGGACTGGTTGATGTCTTTGGACAATTGTCGAACGTTTCGCTTGTTTTTGATTTCATGGACACAGATCTGGAGGTGATAATCAAGGATAACAAAATCATATTGACGCAAGCGAACATCAAGGCATATGCGATAATGACACTACGCGGTCTCGAGTATCTGCACGTTAATTGGATATTACATCGTGATTTGAAGCCCAACAATTTGCTTGTGAATAGCGATGGCCTGCTGAAGATCGGTGATTTCGGTTTGGCCAAGAGTTTCGGTTCTCCGAATCGCATCTTTACACATCATGTGGTCACACGTTGGTATCGTTCGCCGGAGCTACTCTTTGGCGCACGTCAGTATGGCACCGGTGTCGATATGTGGGCTGTCGGTTGCATTCTGGCCGAGCTTATGTTACGTGTACCCTTTCTACCCGGTGACTCTGATCTGGATCAGCTGACACGTATCTTTAGTGTGCTGGGCACACCGACAGAGAACGAATGGCCACACATTGGCAAACTCCATGATTATTTGCAGTTCCGTCATTTTGTGGCTACGCCGCTGCAGAATATCTTCACAGCCGCCGGCAACGATATGATCACACTGATGCGTCGTCTCTTTGCCATGAATCCGCTCAAGCGTTGCTCTTGCCGTGAAGCCCTTAGCATGCCCTATTTCCATAATAAGCCAGCACCAACGGTGGGACCCAAGCTACCCATGCCATCGGCCATTCTGGCGGCCAAGGAGAATGCCAATGCTGGCGCTGGCGGCGCCGCTGGTGACGATAAGCCGCAGCTGAAGCGCAAGCTTGTCGAGACGACTGTACGTGGCAATTTCCTGCCCCAAAAGAAGAAGCTCATGTTCTAACAGAGAGGGAGCGAGAGTGCTCAGGGATTATCTAGTTTATAATACTTAAAACCTATTGTTACCAATTTTTTTATAACAAATGCTGAAAATACAAAAAGCAAGCGAGCCTATGTTTTTCACGATATGATATTTATCTGTTACTATTATATTTTAATGAAGCATGGCATTTTAGGGTAAGGGTCTTAGGAAGGATACATTTTAAAGAGCATTGTTTTTTGATTCTACATCAATCTATAAACTATTTACAAACCATTTCCAAAAAGTCATACCAAATAAAAATCGGTTGATTTTTGCTAAAGTTGTGACTATCAGAGGTCTAGATGGGTCTCTCGGGACTCGGGGTATCTCAGATTTTTGGAAGCATAATAGGTCAAAATTTTGAAAATTTTAGATGCCTTATTTTTTGATGCAAAATTCTGGAGGCCAAACCATAGAAAAAATGTCATTCCATATGAAAATCGGTTGATTTTTGGCAAAGTTATGATTATAGGCAGTCTACATGAGTCCCTGAGGCCTCAGGGTCCCTCATTTTAGGGAAGCATGATAGGTCAAAATTTCGAAAATTTTAGTTGCCTTATTTTCTGATCCAGAATCAATATAGAGGTCAAAATATTTACAAAATGTCATACCAAATGAAAATCGGTTGATATTTGACAAAGTTATGATTATCAGAGGTCTAGATGGGGGCCTGAGGCCTTCGGGTTCCTAATTTTTGGAATTTGGAAGGTCAAAAATTCGAAAATTTTTAATGCCTTATTTTTTGATGCAGAATTATTTAAGATGCCAAACCATGGAGAAAATGTTATTCCAAATGAAAATCGGTTGATTGTTGCCAAAGTTATGACTATCAGAGATCTAGATGGGTCTTGCAGCCTCCGGGTGTCTCAGATTTTTGGAAGCAAGGTAGGTCCAAAAATCAAAAATTTTAGATTCCTTATTTTTCGATGCAACAATAATCTAGAGGCCAAACCATTGAGAAAATGTCATTCCAAATGAAAATCGGTTGATTTTTGGCAAAGTTATGATTATAGGCAGTCTAGATGAGGCCCTGAGGCCTCAGGGTCCCTCAATTTGAGAAGCATGATAGGTCAAAATTTCGAAAACTTTAGTTGCCTTATATTTTGATACAGAATCAATATAGAGTTCATAACATTTACAAAAAGTCATACCAAATGAAAATCGGTTGAGTTTTGGCAAAGTTATGATGGTCGGTAGTCTAGACAGGGTCTATACAGGGTCTCCCTGATCTCCCACAGGGAGTATGTTCATCCAGGCTAGCGCTGAGGTTACTGTTGCCTGTCAGCTGTCTCCGGCATCGGTCCAGTTAGTAGACAAAATTCGAATCGAGTGTTTCGGCTAAGGATTCTCTTGAATTTTTCGCTTGTTTTGGGTTGCGTCGGCGTCGACTGAAGCCGCAGCCGGTGACGGAGCAGCAGCAGCAGCGCAGCAGCAGCAGGAGGGCGGAGGAGCAGCAGCGGCATGCCCCGAAAATTATTAATTGGATCACCTGGGGAGGATGACGCAGCACGCCGGCTGCGTGCCGAGCTGCGCACTAGCTATGGCAACAAGCAGTCCATGTTGAATATCAATCGGCTGCGCAGTCGTTCCCATGCGCTGCCGTCGCTCGGCTGTGATGGTGGGACAACGGCAGCGCTGCGACGCATCGCTTCCAGTTTTGCGCATGTAAGCGATATCGATTGCGGCTCCTGTGCTGCACTGCCGCATGAGGATTCCGAGGATGATGTACGTGAGGAGCTGCACGAGGTGCTCATACGCAGTGAACCCTTTAAGGCGGCAGTGGCAGCGGCAGCGGCCGGTACAGCAGCGACAGCGGCAGCGTCAGCAGCAGCCAATGCAGCCAGCGCAGCAGCTGCTGCACGCTCATATGCTGGAAGCAGCGCAGCCGAACGTTGGCGCGCAGAGCGACGTCGCGGCCATCATCACAGCGCCAACGATGGCGTTGACGCAGGCGCTGACGTTGCAGTACCAACGCGTGCTGCCGAACGTTGGAATCAAATCGCATGCACTGTCTCCACACTCTTCCGTGTGCGTCGCTATCCGCATGCTAATCCGCTCTCCGAGCTGCGACGTCTGCGCGAGCAGCGGGATCTGCTCGAAGCGTTCACGCGGCCATTTCTCTGCGAAGATGGTTCGTCGGCAGAGCGCCGCGCAGCGACGTAGTGGCGGCAACGTCAACTGGAATTCGCAAATTCCCAAAGCAACAACAGCACTGGAATAATAGACGCAGCGTAGGCGTAGCGTCACAGCAATAGCAACAATATTAAACCGTTTTGGAACATTAAAAAGCAATTGGATATTTTTTTTCTCTCAAATTTCATTCACATTTTATATATTCGTTAAAAAAAACACTCGCACAAAGAATAGAACGTAAATAGAACGTATGTAAATTGCACTTGTCTTTCTCTCTTTTCGTTTGTCGTCTCCTTTTCCTTCTCCTTCTACTTCTGGCAATGGGCAGCACAGCTTGGTTTGGGTTATTCCGCTCTCGCTCGCTCTGGCTCTGGCTCTGGCTCTGCTAATAGCAGCGGCATCTGTCGCGCGGGCACTCCGATTTGTAATTGAGGCATTGATCCATGCAGTATGTGTCGGCACCCTCGCGTCCCTCGATCTCACCAATTGCAACGCACTCCTGACTGCAAGACAGTGATAGAGATAGAGAAAGAGTGTGTGTGTGGGTGTTAGTCTGTGGGAACGATCGGCGTCGATGCGTGCGCGAGCACTGCTGTCAGCATACTAATTAGAGTTCGCTGCAATGCACTGCAGTATCTGCATGTGAGAGTCTGCGTCGTCTATTGTGAGAGCGCTCGTGTGGGTTCGCGTGTGAGAGCACTCAATAGAGTTCGCTGCATTACACTGTAGTGTCTGCATGTGAAAGTATGCGTCGTCTATCGTGAGAGCGCTCGTCTGGGTTCGCGTGTGGGAGCATAGAACGCACTCAATAGAGTTCGCTGCAGTGTCTGTGTGTGTGTGAGCACACTCAATAGAGTTCGCTGCAGTGCCTGCGTGTGAGAGTCTGCGTAGAGTTCGCTGCAGTGCATTGCAGTGTCTGTGCGTGAGAGCGCTCGTGTGGGTTATCGTGTGAGTGCATATGAACGAACACTCGTGAGAGCTTGCCTAGTAGTGCGTTCGAGTGAGGGCCGCTGTGAGAGCGCCTGTTAGAGCGCATGTTTGAGCGCATGTTTGAGCGACTGTTAGAGCGACTGTTAGAGCGTCTTTAAGAGGTCCTGTTAGAGCGCTCATGCAGGACGTCTAAGAAAATGCATAAACTTGCCTCTAAATGCACTCGAGTGATTATAAATGTACTCAGGTGAGTATCAAGAGAGCACTCGGGTAGGCGCGACTTACAGAATGTCGTGTATGGGCGTCAAAAGGACTGTCTCTGAAAGCGCTCATGTGTCTAGAAAAGCGCTCGTCTGAGGGCGTTTAAGAGAATGTCGTGTATGGGCGTCAAAAAGACTGTCTTTGGAAGAGCTCATGTGAGGGCGCCTTAGAGAATGCCGTGTATGGGCTTCAGAGAGAGTGTCCATAGGAGCGCTCGTGTGAGGGCGTCTTAGAAGATGTCGTGTATGGGCGTATCAATGGTTGCGCTCGTGTGGGGGCGTCTTAGAAAATGTGCTGTATAGGCTTCTAAGGAAGTGTCAATCAGTGCCCTCGTGTGAGGGCGTCTTAGAGAATGTAGTGTAGGGCCCTCAGAGGATGTCCACGAGAGCGCCTTTTAGACTGCTCGTGTAAGGACCTCTAAGAAGACGACGTGTATGGGCGTCGGAGGGAGTATCAATCAGTGCGCACGTGTAAGGGCGCCTTAGAAAATGTCGTGTAAGGCTGTCTTAAAGGATGTGCACGAGAGCGTCTTTTGGACTGCTCGTGTAAGGACCTCTAAGAAGATGACGTGTATGGGCGTCGGAGAGAGTGTGCGACAGCTCGTGCCAGGGCCCCTTTAGAGGATCGCCAGTGTGTACTTACGGACAATGACAGGCGGTTTCCGGGCAATTGGGGGGATAGCGCAAACAGTTGATCTCACACCAGTTATCGATGCCGGGCAGCGTGCGGAATGGCGGCGCGCCAATGCACTTCTGATCGCTGTAAGAACAAGAATATATAGTATATATACACATAAAAGAGTAGTTCATATTTATCCGTAACCACATAAAATCTAACGAACTCAGCAACCCAGTATGCTACACATATATTTGTACAAAATATAACAAAATCGAAATGCATAGAATCGAAAACAATAACCAGTAAAAAAACCAAAACCCAATAAAAATTGCCCAGGAAGACTGCTACAATGACGCTGAAGACGTACGTGGACTCGTTCAATCGTCGAGAGGAGAGGCGGCGCCATTTGGCCGAGTTGCGTGTCACCTATGGCAATGCCCTCTCCGACACGAATCGGTCTAGGCAACAACAGTCTTGGTCACAGGACAATCCCGCCAGGAGTTTCCAAACTTGGGGACACAAATCGAATCCGCAATTCAGCAATAGCAACTGGCAACTATCGAATAGCTCCTACAGTTCCGGTAAAAACCGAACTCGCACCGATATGGTACTGGCCCGACGCTATAATACCCTACAGCGTCAGGCTCGTTTGCAATCGAATTTCATGAATCACGTGATGAGAGTGAATGCCGGCAAAGTGATCGCAATTATCAATAGACAAGAAAATTATCTGTATTAACAAAGTTATATGACATAGAAATGACCAATAAGTGCAATAAAAATATATTAAATGATTCGTACAATCCATACGCTTTCAATATCTATCTATCTATATCTGAAACTTGCCCTCCTCTAGTTGGCCTTGAAATCTCTCTCATCTCATTTTAGTTTCCATTTCCATAAATGGGTTAAGACCCTGCTTTTATTTGAACTCATTAACTAAGTTGTTCGGCTTTTAACGCTTATCGATACAATCATATCGATGGTATTCATATATATATTTTAGCACATCAAAATTTATTTTACAAAAGCAAACAACAAATTTAAATTCGTTTTTAATTATAAACCAATTCGAACCAACCCTCCCCCCCTACCCACAGTTTTTATCCATTCATTCGCCGTTTTTTTTGGAAATACCCTAGCAATAATATCTTGTTGGGCTGCCTTTATTGGGATGCGAAGCATATATACGGAAAGAAGAAGCAATAATATACATTCTTTATAGGGTTTTTACTGTCATCCGACATCCACAAGATTATCAGTTCATTTTAGAATAGAACAAGTCACACGTTTTTATATATTTCGGACAGTGCGTCTATTTATCCGGTGTGATCATATATACACACCGTCGCACACACACCCATAGAAACAATCAGACTGATCAGGGAATCAACACGCTTACGATACCGAAACGCCTGAGGGGCCTATGTCGTACTGAAGAGTCTTATACAAGAAGTAGACGAAGACGAAGCAAAAAAAGAAAGAGAAGATGAATCGCACAAGATATAGCGCCAACAGGCACGATCGGGTGCATGAGGGGCTGCAGCAAGGCACAAGAACACCCTACCCCCGTACGGAGGTCTCTCAACGCGGCCCCATGTGTGAGTTATGGGACTACCTTCCTTTTGTCCATTACTACGACCTGTTCTAACGGGATCCTAGAGGGTTTCCTACTTGTCTAAGAGTACCTTTCTATATTCAACCCTAGAAGGTTCTTACTACTTTGGCATGCCTTCTTTCTCTTCCTATAATCTAATCGATCTAATGCGATCCTAGACACACCAACGACGGTTCTATATTCAACCCCAAAAGTTTCACTACTTATTTTGTCTTTCCTTCTTTCCCTTCATAGGACCTTTTCTAATGCGATCCTAGAGGGTTTTCTAACGGTTAACTTGCTTTATATCCACAGCCTAGAAGCTTTCCTTCTTGCCGAAGGCTACGTCATTTTCTGCCCATTCCTACGATCCTATAAGGTTTCCTAGTTGCCGTAGGTTATCTTGCTTTCTTTTCACTCCTACAACGGTTCTACATTCAACCCTAGAAGGTTCACTACTTCGCCTAGCCTTCTTAATCTCCTAACGACTATTTCTAATGCAAACCTAGAGGGTTTCATACTTGCCGAGAATTATCTTGATTTTTATTCATGGTTAACTACTTCGGCTTGACTTCATTCCATTCCTACGACCTTTTCGTAAGCGATCTTAGACGGTTTCCTACTTGCCTTAGGCTACCTTGCTTTCTACCCACTCCTACGACCCTAGAAGCTTTCCTTCTTGTTGAAGGTTACTTCGCTTTCTATGGCCTAAAAGGTTTCCTTCTTGCCTTAGCCAACCTCGCTGTCTACCCACTCCTACAACCCTAGAAGCTTTCCTTCTTGGCTTAGGCTACATTGCTTTCTACCCGATCCTTTAAGCAAGCTCCCCTTCAAGCCTTAGGTTACCTGGTTAGGACCTAGGACCCTTCTTGTTGACCTCACTCTCTTCGATTGCCTTCTCAATGTTTTCTCTCTTTCTCTATCTGACAGCCTCTACAACGAATCGCACTAAGCGTTTACCAACACCGGGCAATAATCGACTCACAACGACGTCCTCACCGTACCAAGTAAACGATACTGCCACACAGCGACGCTCGGCTGGCACCAAGCCACCGTTCCTGCCACGCGTGGCGACGCTGGCGAGCAATAGACAACAACAACAACAACAGCAACACCAACAACAACATCAGGACAACAATAGAATCAACAGCAACAACCACAGGATCAGCAGCACAAGAACAGCGAACAGCGATCATACCAAGCTACAGATGTTGCATCGGGATAAATCGCCACCATTTAAGCTGCCCATACCGAAGGTGTCCGCTGCCTCCGCTTTCCGGGAGGTACAGGAACAGCAACATCTACAGAACATACGCAATCGTCGTGACTCGAGCAGCAGCAACAGCAGCAGCTGCAGCAGTCTAACCTCCTGTTACGATGCCCTCGGACCCAGCGAGCGACTCATCCGTGAGGGTAATCATAGTTTCGTCTATCTCTGTGAACCCGTGCTGAAGCTATCGCCAAGGGTAGCACCTGGGCAGACAACACCTGAAGCTGAAGCTGGAGCTGGAGCTGTTGCTGCTGCTGCTGCTGCTTCAGCTGCTGCTGCTGCTGCTGTTGCTGCTGCAACGACTTTGACGTTAGGCACATCCGTAACAGCAGCGCCGGCACCAACATCGCAACCCGACAGCATCTCGCTGGAGTCGCGTCTGCTGGGTGTGCGTCAGCAGGAGCTGCAGCTGCAGCAGTTGGCAATGCAGCTGAGAGAGGGGAAGGTACTGAAGCTAAGCGATGAGCTAATGAAAGATACCCTGCTGGAGCAATACCATACATTGTCGGAGGATGCGGGATCGTTTGTGGGCGTGGGTGAGGAAGAGGATGAGGAGATGTTGGCCCAGCGACGCGATGGGGTTGAGCTCGTCTGCCAGAATATACCGACGCTACAGCGTGAGATACGTCTGTTGCAGCAACTCGGGGAGCAGCTGGAGGTAACGTTGCGTGCGAATCTAATCTCATCGAGCACTTCGAACCCTTCGGAACCCAGTACGGGTTATCATACACCCAGATCGGGTTATATGAATATGCCGCTACCCATTGTTCATTTGGGTTGGCGACGAATCGATCATGTGCCCTGGACCTGGCAGCGGGGACAGCTCCGGCATCGCCTGCTGTGCATTGGTCTGGTGCAGGAGTTTCGCATCGAGACGAAGACCCTTACGGAGTTGAAGACGGGAGATGAGACGCAGTCGTTCTATTTGCCACTGGCCGAGGGCGGTGGCCTGGCACGCACCTCATTCCGTCAGCTGCGCGAGAATCCCAATGTACTGCTGCGTCAGTTGCGACCCTTATCGCCTTCGGTATCGTTCAATCTACTCGAACAGGATGCCATGTTCTTCAACAGCATCTTGGATCTGCATTTACCGCGCACGGAGGAGGAATGTGTTGGTATGGCACAACCGAGGGTATCGGGTGGTGGTGCCACCGCTACCACCGATGCTGTCGATAACACCACAGCTGGTAACACCACAGCCGGTCCTCTGACCCTGGGTAGCTTCCTGTTGAGCTCGCCACGCATTAAGGATGCCCTCGTCGATTGGTTGATACCCTCGGAGCATAAGTCCGTGCATGCTACGGTGCAATGTGAGCTGCCCGTGGAGCTACCACGTGAGAGTACCTCGAGCAAGTCACGTCTGCGTTCGCACAGTCAGACAACGTTGCGCTGGAAGCGTCCCAAATCGAATCCTGGCGTGGGTTTGTTCCGTTCCCAGCGTTCGGCGGTTTCCACACGTCCAGTGGGACCGCTTAAGCCGTTGCCCCAAGAGCTGGAGACGCAAGTGCAGACGCAGCTGCTCAAGACGGTGCTGGTGGGGATTGTGCAGGTCGCTGTGTTCCTAGTGCTTATCATGGCGTTCACATATCCGGATGTGCGTTGTTGAGAATGGAGAACTTCAAGACGGATGAGGGGGAGATAGATTCGCGAGAGAGAGAGAGAGAGAAAGAGAGAGAGAGAGAGAGAGGGAGGGAGAGAAGAAGGAATGGTAGAAAACGCAGGAAGGAAAGAAGGGAATTCAAGGAGGAGCTAGGAGGGGAGCCTAGGGAAAGGCAAGGGGAGATGTTAAGGAAGGAGCTGGGGAGAAGCTAGTGAAGGGGCTGGGAGAGAAGCTAGAGAAGGAACTGAGGGGGAAGCTAGGAAAGGAGCAGGGAGAGAAACTAGGGAAGAAGCTGGGGAGGAAGTTAGGGAAGAAGCAGGGAGAGAGGCAAAGAAAGAAGCTGAGGAGGACACTAGGGGAAGTAGCAGGAAGAGTAGCTAGGAAAGGAGCATGGGGAGAAGTTAAGGGAGAAGCTGGGGAGGAAGCTAGGGAAGGAGCGGGGGGAGAAACTAATGAAGGAGTTGCGGAGGAACCTAGGGAAGGAGCAGAGGAGAAGTTAGCTTGGGAGGAAGCTAAGGAAGCAGCAGGGGGGGGGGAAAACTAAGGAAAGAGCTGTGAAGGAAGCTAGGGAAGGAGGTAGCGAGAAAGCTAGGGAAAAAGCGGGGATAGAAGCTAGGGAAGTAATCAAGGAAGGAGCTAAAGAAAGATGAGATAGGAAATATTAATTATAGGAAAGAATAAAGGAAATAATGAACAAAAGGAAGAATCTTTAAGAGCATGAGAAGATGTTGGGGAAGATGGATGAGACGAAACCCACAAAAGAACCAACAACTGAAACTGAATGGGGAGCAGGGGCTACTCCAAGGCTAAAAGGAATAGGGGGTGAAGAACCACAAGGAAACCAAGTTAGATAATTAGGAAGAAATAAATAGGAACTTCCGGGAGGGATAAGAAAGAAACATAGGAGGGAAAGCAGAAGACTCCTCAACGGATTGGAAGGGGAAATGAAATGATCACTGGATTATAAGAAGAGAGAACATCGCAGGCGAGGCTGGAGGAACAGCAGGAGGGGCAGTTGGGCAGCGCGAGGAGCAGTCTCAATGGGCAGGACGACGCCCCCATCTAATTCCCACTACAATTTTGTTTTTGGATTTTATCAATCGAACCCACAAGCGGGGCGTGTCAAGCCGAACAGCGCCCACAATTGATTTTATTCTTTTTTGATTTTTTTTTTTTTTTTTTTTGTTTTCGTTTTCAACTTTATCCTTAATCTTTTCGCATTTCATTTTCTTGTCTATCTTTCGTTTTGCGATCTCTCTCTATGGCGAATGGCGAATATTAATAAAATTTGATGTGTCGAATCGAAGGCATCGCTCGTTACTTACTCACCTGTTGTGGGGGGTAACTTGTAACTGTGACTGTCACTGTCACTGTAAGTGTGACTGTGACTATCACTTTTACTGTAACTGTGACTAACTGAGACTGCGACTGCTACTTACAGCGTGACTTCCATAGTGAGTTAAGTATGAAGTCAACTGCGAGTCACTGCGAGTCACTGTGATCTTTACAGTCACAGTTCCTGTTTCTGTGCCAGCACCAGTCTTATAGCTATGATTTTCTGCTGTGAAACGGTTAACCGTTTCGTGCCACACCGTAAAAGCGTTACGCAATAAGAGACCAACGATTTTTTATTTTATTTTTTTATTTATGTGTTTTTCATGTTTATTTTGAAGCATTTTATCTTTATATACAGCTGTGTAAGCGTGTGTGTGGGTGTGTATATATGTGTGTGTATGTGTGTGTGTGTGTTTGCATGTGTGTGTGTGTGTGTGTGTGTGTGTGTGTGTGCGTATGTGTGCTTTGCCATAACCATTTAGCTTGAAAGTGCTTAAGACTATAGTTTACAGAGTTGGCCTTTACCCGTTTCGGTAAGTCTGCTGTGCGCTAGAAAAACGTGTGTATCGGGTAAGCGGTTTTTTTTTTAGCGGGTAAGCGGTTAAGCGATTGGACGTTTGCGTTTGCGCGCATGCCGCGTGGCATTGCTAAATTTGGGGAAGCAAATAAGTTAGATATGTGAATTCTTCTAAATTGTTTTTCAATTTTCTTCGAGTTAAGACTGAAGAGCGAAGAAAGAGAAGAGAAGAAAGAGAAGAGAAGAAAGAGAAGAGAAAAGAAGAAGAGCAGAGAATAGCTGGGAAGTGGTAAGGAAGCGCTTAGCGATAGTTTTCGAAACGTAGAAGGCAGCAGAGACAAGAGAGAAGAGTTCAAAGAGAGAAAGAGAGCGACAGAGAGTTAGAGCAGAAACGTAAGAAGATGAAAGGCTTTTTAGCGGTTTAAGCTGTTTTAGCGGTTTTTTTTTCCAAGTAAAACGATGCATATTGGTTCGAAAGCAAGCACAGATATTTACAAAAAATGTACATGTATTCGTGCGAAACGGTTATGAACCGGTTATGCAGCGATTTGCAGTGTTTGCAAGTGCAAAAACTTCACTTGATAATAGTCTTAAGTAATTAACGGTTATGTAATGGATTTGAACCGGTTATGAAACGGTTATAGCTTCTAACTCACCGCACAATCAATGGGAACACATTGTTATCCTCCGGTGCACGATAATCCCGATAGTAGAGCAAATATGGCGAGCGATTGTTGATGAAAATGGGCGGGACACCGCCTCCCGTATTCGAGATGATCGCAATGTCCGCACAATTGCGGAAGGTCTCTATCAGGGGGGAGGAAATACAAGAGACAATTCCAGTTAAGAGAGATATGGAGAGAGGGAGAGAGAGAGAGCGAGAGAGAGAGTACTCACCCGCCCTGCCGCATCCCACCGCTTCGGTACCATTCGAACAGGTTCCCCACATATTCGCCGTATAATAGGTCCACTGGAGCACACACTGGGTGCAGGTGACATACGGTGGCAGACGTACGCGATACTTGAAGATATCCTTCTTCTTGGTATTACGTGGTATAAGGAAACGATGCTCCCGACTGCCCGATATGTACAGGGGATAACGATCGAAGCAATCCTGCGTGGCCTCCTGTCGGGGATTATTATTGGGGCAGAGGAACATCTCGAAGCGACCATAATGATTGGCAGTCAATTCCACCTCCACTTCGATCTCCTGCCCGGCGGTATAATATCTGGAAATAATACCCTTGGCATATTCCCCACCAGCCTCATGCGGTCGCGGTGACTTCACATGATAAGCATCACCGCAAACACCGCAACGTCCACTATTCTGTTCCCATTGCACCGCATAACCACCGCAAAATAATTCATTATCATTATAATTCACCGGATTCGGGTAGCCAAAACGCCACATGGCATTCCTGGCCGGTGGATCCATCAGACGACCATGGCCCAGCACTGCAGGCAACAGGCAACTGGCCTGTGCGACAGAAAGGGAGAGAGAGAGAGAGATCTGTGAGCTGGAGTTGCAGTTGTTGTCGCGCTGGCTACTCACCAGTCCAAGCAGGAGGAGTAACGTGTCCAGCATTGCGGCGCTGTGGCCAGACAAAGGTCGTCGCATCATCTGGAGGTAGAAGGGAGCAATAAATTTGAATGCATTTGCTGTCAAAACGAGTTACAGACGCACTGTCGCACAGTGGGCGCAGTGTGATAAAAAAGTGTTTAAATTTGGAATTCAATTTAAAAAGAAAATGATAAATCATAGCTAAGGGTTGCTTATGTACATTTAAAATCTTAAGATTAATGATAGAAAATTAATTTAATAGAACATTAACATTATAAAAGATATAAGAAGAATATTATATGCAAATTATACTAAATCAAATTATGCTAATTAAATTATTATTATTATATTATACTAAACTAGCCGAAAAATAAATTCTCTTCAAATTAATGACAAGAGCATTATAGTTACATAAGAAGATATAAGAATTAGATATAAAATATGAAAAGATTACTAAATAAACAATGCAAAAAATAGATGCATATTTTATTTTAATAAAAACTCTAGTTCTTTAGTATAATCTTTAAACAGCAGATTTTAAGCAGTTAAAAAAAAAAACTTCTTAAATGTCTTTTTCCTATGATAATTGTATAATTTTTAAACTTCTTTCAATAATGAATCCCTCTTTATATCACACTGTCTTCCTGCAGCTTAATTTTTACCCGCTTTTCGCTTGTCTCTTGCCCACTGTGCCCCACACTACGCATATCAGCTTGCAAGGACGTCCACCTGATCTGCTTTTTTATATAGGGCCTGCCTGCCTGTATTTTTTTTTTTTTTTTTTGTATTTCGACTTTTACGACCTGTTGCGGGTTGGGAAAAGGGGGGAAACTGTCAATGCCCGCAATGAGTTTTTATATCTTATTTTAATTATAATTTAAATTTTGTTTTCTTTACTCAACGTTGTTTATATTTTTCTTTTTTTTTTTTTTCTTTTATGCCCTCATCTAGTTCACGCACACCTCTTAAGTCGCACTGGAAACTTGCTGCCAAACGGGTTTCATTCCGTACCCTTTCCTCTTCTCCCCCCTCTCTGTCCCGAGGGCATTGGGCAACACTGGTCCGGCCCCCTCATCGAATCTAAAAATACGCACAATTTTTACTCGACTTTTGTGCCCCCGCCCCCTCTACGCGCTCTACGAACTTCCAGATCAGATATGTTTGCAATTTAAGGGGATTATATCATAAACTATGCGAAATATCACTAAGGTTTGAAGAGTGGGAAGAGAGAGAGTGAGAGAGAGAGAGAGAGTGGCAAAAAGAGAGCTCGCATGAGGCATTGACTTCTCGTAAATGTTTTTATAATTAGCCAAAAAACACACAAAAATTATAAAAAACAAAAAAACGCTTGTTGTTTGCATCGATTTGCATAAATTCTCCAGTCTCCAGTGATAAGCGATGCCGAAAATACTCAAGAGATCATAACTCCGCATTAAGTTAAGTTATCTAGCTAAAAATTTTGTTTACAAAACATAAAATGTTGTGGATCTCTGGTTGGGTAAGAGCTAGACAGCTGAAAGTTGGTAAACAAATAGTTATTAAGTCCTATAAGCAGTATATAATATTGAGCAGACTCTAAACTATAGAGTTTACAGTACAACCTTTCTGAACTCAGCCTCTACTGCAGCTAGGTAGCTAAAATTTGGCATGTAAGCAGCTATGAATTGTATATAGAGTTCTATAAAGTTTCGATAAGTTTAACACATAAGATCTCTGAGTTATTGCAAAAACTAGCTAGATCTAGGCTGCGGATATGTTTGAAAAGTTGAAATTTGGCAGAAAAACTTGTCTTTAAGTACCTGTTACTCTTGCACTCGCCCCACAAACTGTACCCTCAAGATAAAAGCAAACAGAACGGGATTTACTTGATGAAATTTGATAATCTCCTCTGGCAGCTGCCTTTTTATACGGAGCTTAGCACACCTACAGGGAATACAGGGAAACTCAAGCTGAAATGAGCCGTGTGTACACAGGTTGAGCAACCTTTGAAGTGCCTCTGCCTCTGCTGAAGTGAGGTACAGGTAAAGGTACAGGTATGGTATGGTATTATACGATACGGTTCAGTCAAGCAGACGACCTTACAGTTGGATAGGAAAAAACAAATCAATCAAAGGCGCCTGGCTGACTGGCAAATTAGAGCCTCGTTATCGTTCTGGATTGTGGTATGGTATGTTTGCTATAAGTTTTGGCTTGTAATTAGGCATGGCATGGTTTGTATTTTTAATTGGGGGGAGGGTCCTGGGAGGAGAAATCAATAAGCTGCCACAGCCGCAGACTGCCCTTGTTCGAGTGTGTGTGTGTGTAAACGAGTGTTAAATGAGGAACCGCACAAAGAGAACCGTGCTAGGGTGCCAGGCGAATTAAAAGCGCAGCTGAGAGGTCGATTGAGTACCCTACAAAAGTAGGTAAAATCGCTGAGTCGAGTAATACCTTGTTTATCTGTAGCCATAACTGAGCCTATGGTAGCTCTAGGCAAATCTGGATAAAGCAGAAAGTAGCATATAGACTATAGGTATAATCACACCAAATTTGATAACTCTACCTAATAGGGTACCAGAGATCTAGCCTAATTGAAGCCATAACTCAGCCATGGATAGGGTAAGTCAACTCTTGATAAAGCAGATAGTTGCATATAGACTATACGTATCACCATCCCAAATTTAATGACCCTACCTAGTAGGGTGCCAGAGATCTCGACCATTTACTGAAACTACCTTGTCAAAAAAACTCAACTATACACTGAGAATACCTTGCAAAATGCCAGAGATCTTAAGTATTTGCTGCATGCGAACTTAATTACACTTCTCCTACCTCTGCTAGGGTATTACCACGTCGCGTGTTGCCCTGCAAGGTCCTTGTGACAACATTTAACATAATTGACAGCTAAATTAAAATATACGAAATTTTTTCGGCCTTTTTTTTGGCTTGAAACCCAAGGCATAAAGCTGAAAATCATTGCTGAAATTAAGTTGTAAATTAAGCAAATTGTTGGAGTAGCACTACACGAAAGGTAGTTGTTGTTGTCGTTGTTTTTGGACAGCCTGAAATTTATTGTAGCCTCACGCATTGTCGGTTTTTTTTTTTTTTTTTTTTTCGTTGTGCAATTGACAAGTCCCGATTTACATGTTGGCCCAAATGTTATCAACGCTTGCGTTATGTCAGACCTGGAGACCTTCACTTGTTCGATTCAGCTGGTACCTTGTAGAAACAGCTGGGCTGGGATTAAGATGTCTTACGATACAGGATTTCTAGAGTTAGCTAGTTAAAGTAGTAGCAGAAGGAAGTATCGAAAAAATACTAAGTTGTTTAGTTTCCAGGTATTTTCCCCGAGAAATACTACTCCGATTAAGCTTAAATTTGCACAAGTTGTGCTAAAATTAATTTTATGCGTAGCTCATAAATTTGATTGAGCTAACTTGTCAATTCACTGACTTATCGTAGATCGTGTTAAAGATCACATTCACCAGAAGCGTTCGATTCTCCTATCTTTCGATTTTGATAGACACTTACAATACCATCGAATTGTTTAATTTATGATATCTTTATTAATGAGCTTATAAGGTCCATTAGTGGATCGAATAAAAATACCACAAAATGCAAATGCAGTAGAAGAGGGAGACGAGAAAAAAAAAAACAACTGGAAGAAAGAAGAAGATTTTGTTATTCCATTGATTTGTGCCAATTCTACGGCGCGCGCGCGGGCGTCTTTCTCTTTTAAGATATTTGTTTTTTTCTTATTTTTTTTTTTCTATATTTCTCTGGGATTGAAGAAACCGAGCCCAATTAGTGGGCCGTACAATTAATTCGCTCGTGCCAAAAAAAAGAAAAGAAATTTTGACGCATCGGCAAAGAATCAAAACAAAATTCGATTGCTACTCCAATTTGTAAATCAGTTGGCTGGTGACCTCGAAATGAATACATGATATACCCCTAACTCTTTTTTTTTTTTTTTTTTTTTGTATTTCTTCTGCTTGAACTCTTTTTGTCTTGAAATCAATTTGTCAAATAAGAATCGTGACTTGCTCGCGCCTAACGTTATTAGGCGTGATTATTATTATGCGTATATCGTGAACATTATAATTATTTATTCGTTTCGATATTCGATATTGAGTTCTTGTTCGGGTTCTTCTGTTTGGTCTAGGAACACGTAGAACATGTGTTTTTTATTGTAACCATAAGCGGCTTTTATTGGCGCCACGATTTTGTAGCTATTTAAAGAGATGGTATAATACTAAAAAATATATTTAATGTGTAGGAATAGTTCCGCAGAGAGAGTGGAGGGTTTTTTGTAAGGTATATTTGAAGCTATTATATTTCCTAAATAAGTTTTTAGTCTATTACAACTTATTAAGATTATAATTTCTTGAGTTTTCTGAAGATTTACGTCTCTTTTATCTTAAGTTAACTCTTGACTGATTAATTCTTTGATTATTCTACCATATTAGCTAGATGTATTTTTCAGCTCTGCTTAACTTAAGTGATTAATTCCTTGATTAATTCCTCTATAAGAGTTCATATATCATTATTGTTATTTAAATAGTGTTCCATCATATCATAGCACATTTTTACAGCTCTTTACAGATCAGTCCAATCGTTTTTGATTCCAAATTCCAGCTGATCTCTATTTAATCAATGGATTCCACTCTAAGACCTTCTCCATCTGGCATTTTAACCCAGTTTCTAAGCCCTAAACGCGTGCAAAATAAAGCTGTCATTCCAAAAACTCTGCTGGCTATTGACTTGACCGATACAAGCAGATATATATACATATATATATATATAGAGAGCCATATGCGGATCACGTAGAACGACGCTACATGGAATGGAATACCCATCAAACATGCGTAAATTTTATAATCAATTCGATTGGATTGTCGATCGATGATCATCGGTTTGGTTTGATCGCTCTCGAACTGAAAGAGCCCATCTATATGGTAGCTAACATTCGTAGTACCATTTCAAGGCGAAAATGTGTCAATGTGTCAATTGAGTTTTTCTTGTTTGCCAAAAACCGCAAATAAATTTCAAGTGTGTGCAACAATTGCCAATTAAAGTGTTAGCAATAGAATTTAATTTATTTAAATAAAATAGAGATAGAGTAGAAGGTTGCCAGAGCGATAGATACCCTGCAAGAGCAAGAAAGTCATTGATTATTGCTTTGATTTTGCGCAAATTTGTAGTAATTAAAGAAATTGTATTTATATTGAATATTACAAGTAATCTGGATCTCTGACTTGGCAAACTTGGTAGATATTTACTTTTGAAAAATGGTATAAAGTTGGTAAAATTTGACAAAAATCAGGGTGCAGCTAGTATAAGCTTTTATAACACGTTTGTAACTAGTTTGAGCTCTACAACTCAAGTAATAACTGAGTTCCTTGAGGTTAGACAGAGATTAAAGTGATTTTTAACAGATATCTTCTAAAAATCATAAAAGCAAAGCCTTCGATCATTCTCTCTGACTCAGTTCCACAGGGTATTCTACATTTACACTACTCATAATCACTCGCATTTGATTTGAATAAGAATTTCCGTTTTAATTCGGTTTTAAGAGCTCCCCAGAAAAAAAAAAACGAAAGAAATTAATTGCGATCAGATAAAGCGCTCGACAGGCGTGGGAACAAGCGTGCCAAAACTCTGTTAAGGGGGAACTCTGGACCAAATCGTACAACCAGTTAAATGAGTTGTTTTTGACCACAATTAATGATCAGCCTGCTGGCTTTAACGGGTTCGGGGGTCTTGAGTTTTGAGGGTTGGGGCAATCCTTTCTTACTTTTTTTTTTTTTTTTGTATTATTTAACTTGAGGTTTTACTTTCAATGCAGATGCAGTGCGATAACTGGAACTTTAAGATCGTACGCTGAGATTTAGTCGTGTATGTGGGCACAATTCAAGGTCAGTGTGGAATTGGAATGGGTAGTATGGGGAGTACGACTTTCGGATGACGACTTGACAGCTTGAGGGATTGTGTGGGCTCATAAAAAGTGGATGGTTAATGGGAATTGCCTTGATTACATAGAAAAACTAAATATATATGCATATATATTCTTGTAGCATCAGTTGTATATAGTCTAGGCAGTCTTTAAAGGGTATTTTCTACTAATTATATAATATTGCTAGGTTTAAATCCACGAAATTTAAGTAGAAGTTGAAATTGTTTTGATAGTTAAGATATATAAAATATATATGCATATATATTCATGTAGCATCAGCTGTATATAGTCTGTAAAGCCTTTATAATACTAATTCCTACTTATGCTGTAATATTTCTAGGCTTTAGTTAATTAAATTTCTGTTTATTTTTTGTTTCAAAATTTTACTTCAACTTTCTATGATTTCCCAACTCAAATTTTCGATTTCTTTCCATAGATAATGCATTATTTTCCACTGCACTGAGAAAGTAAAACCGACAATGTTTTTCTTGCGCAATATCATATAAACATTTCCCGAATAGGTCAACTGAAAATCAAAAGAAAAAAAAAATACTTTTGCTTTCTTTAAAAAAATGTGCGACCAAAAAGGGGTGATTCGTGCAGTGTACCCCCTACAAAATCCAGCGACGTGTGGTACATAAATTGATTAGGTTTTTGTTTTTTTTTTTTTTGGGCGATTTGTAGGTAATGCGATTATCGATCGATCGTTTTACCAATTCGGCTTCTGGCTAAAGTCTTTGACTCAGCTCGGCTCAGTTTAATTAAACTTTTTGTTATTGTTGCTGTTGTTGCTGTTGGGGACAATTAATCAGCTCATTGAAATGCAGAAATCGCAGTACGATTCACTGCGTCATGAGGCACATAAAACCCAATGTGCTTGGGGCCCCAGGCGTGTTAAATCGTAAACCCCAAACGAAGAAGCAAAAGAAGCAGCAATACTAAACGTAAATGCCGTAGGATATGTGAGATGCAGCTGTTTCGACTGCTAAATACCCAGTAATCTTGATGAAATTTGGCAGAGTGACAAATAAGGGGTGTAGCTATGACTTAGTTGAATTTGAATGATCTAGCTATTCAAACAACTGAGATATGCGACTTGGAAATACACTTAGGGCCATAACTCAGGCGGTAGTGCGAATATATTGATGGTAAAATATGCACTCTTTAGGTCTAGTCTAGTAGAGTTTGTATACCAAGTTTGATAGCTCTAACTCCAGTACTTCCAGAGATCTTTTAATTATCTTCTATATACTCTACAATTCCTATCAAACTCTACTAAACTTCTACTCTTTGCTGGGTACAATGTAATGTATGTGTAGCGGGTTCTATTTACTGCACACCCCCAACTTCTCTCTGTGCATTGTAGCCCAGGTAACTCTTTAGTATGCTGCTCATGTGGGGCCCCAAAATGCGTTGACTTTGAACGCTTTTGACAGTCAGTCAGTCCCCCCCCGCCAAAGGCAATCGCATTTTCAGAGTTCCAGAATTGTTCAGAGAGTTGAATAACAGAGTGCAGGGAGAAATATATATAAATGTATATATTATATATTATATTTATTTATTTTTCTTATAGCAACAGTCAAAATCCATTTAAAAAACAAACACTCAAATTTGGATCGATGAACATAAAAAAAAATTATTCAGGGTCATATTTTTCTGATTTTCTTTTGTTTATAAATAATGTATTGATGATTTATATTATTATATCACTTCATATACATATATATTTTCAAACACACTTTTTAAAACTTTTTACAAATAATACCCTAATACCTTGTATATTTTTTTAACTTTTACTCTACTTTTTCTTAAATTTTCACTTAAACATTTTTACATATTTTCAATATTTTAAAAATATCTTAAAATTACTATTATTGTTTATTTCCAATTTAAACACATTTTAAAATTTTATGAATAAATCTTATGCAATTTACCTGAAAAACAGCGACAAATTCTAAAAATTCGTATCGTGATTTTTGCACTTTTCAATATTTTTTGTAGCACTTTTTAAAGTTTTGAAAAAAAATGGAGATTTTTTTTTTCGGCAAAAAAAAAAGAAAAATAACTCCAAACTTTACACGCACGATGCGAAACGCGGTAGTACGTAGGGATACGATTTCCTTCAACGCGAATTGTCACTGGAATATGCGTATTGGAAATGTGGAAATTGGAGTAGTGTGTGTGTGTGTGTGTGGCGCGTGCTTTGCGTTCGCGCAGCCGCAGCGTTCTGAGTTCGTTTGCCGATTTGCGCTCGAATTTCAATAGCTTCAGCAACGGCGACAACAACAACAAGAACGGCAGCAGCAGCAGTAGCAGCAGCGGCAGCAACGACAACAACAACAACGGGAGCTACAGTTAAAGTAAATACGCTTCCGAGTCCCGTCTTTATTTTTAATATCGATACGATGCGTCGTCGTCGTCGTCGTCGTTGTGCGACGTCGACTGAAGCGTCACGCAGCCAGCCCTGCCGTGGCGGCAGCGGTCGCGGCCGCTGTCGCTGCTGCTGCTGCTGCTTTACACACATGCTACGCATGCGCAATGCGTCGGTGTTGGCGTCGTGACGTTGACGTCGGCTGCGCTGCCCAACGTTGTTGCTGTCGCCACTTATGGGCAATGGAGATGAGCGCAACTGCGACTGCGACTGTGACTTTTGCGCATTACAGTTACAGCTGCGCTCTCTCTCTCTTTCTCATTCTATGAATATGCAGATCAAAGTGCATAGCTGGATTAGCGCATATCGATATGCGTGGCGTGCTTATAACATTTAATTAGCAACGATAGTTGCGATAGTTGCGATAGTTACGATAGTTGCGTGGGCTGCAAATGTAACAGGGCAAAGCTCTCTGCAATTGCAAATTCTGTTAATTGCAGCGATCATTACGCACTAAGTTGGCCGCGCTTAAAGCTTGCAGTGTGCGTGTGTGTGGTATTTTTTCAAGTGCGTGCAAAAGTAAAATATAAAGTGAAAAATGTAAAGTAAAAAATATAAAGTGAAAAATGAAAATTAATGTTGCTAAATTTGTGAAAAATGCAAATGTATTACATTTATTGAGTAAAATGTGACTGCGGCATGTAATAGGTAAGTGAAGTGCGCATTTCTGGCAGGAAACTTCTTGCACATTTTTGCTTGCTTTACTACGCTGCTTCTGCCAGAAAGAGCGTAAAATGAAGAGAGAGCCCTGCGTCAAAGAGTATTAAATATACAGAGATTGCATGAGGCCGAACATGTCTCCGAACGACCGAGAAGTTAATGGGCCTCGATGGGGCCCACTCGTTTAGCAATCAGAAAAGCTTTCGCGGGATTTTTTTGAGAGGGAATTTTGAGGAAATATGAAATTTTGTTGTGATCTCGCTCTACGCAATTCCCTCAGTTTGTAGTGTGAGACGCACGATAGAAACATGTATGTATGCGTGTTGTTTTGCTTGTGCATTGCTGAGCTTCGCTTTATGCGAGGTAAATTTGAATGCAAAGCAGTCATGCCATTTAGGCAGAAATTAAATGATTGATCTCGATTAAAAAAATGTTAACAAAATTTTGTTGAAAATTCAAAGTTTTCAAAGTAACAGATAATGTCTAAAAATGCATTTCGCCTTATGTACATATACTTTATAGGGTCAACCCCGTCTCCTACCCTTCGTCTAGTATACCCTTCTTTTGAAATAGTCGCAGGGTATAAAAAGGCAAAATATAATGAATTCATGGCACACACATTAAACCATTTGATCATGCATTGAAGTGGCTGTACTAAGCGTGGGAATATATGTACACGCATACATACATATGTTCATGCATATCAGTGCATGTTCTTGGGATAGAAAAAGGCGCGCTATTTTATTTGTGACGTTTTCCTAATTTGTATATTTCAATATTGTTTATTTATTTACTAAAGATTATTTTTTATTTCAATATTAAATTAATATTCAATATTATATTATATTTATATTTCAATATAAATATGTTACAAATATTAAATATTTATATTTCAATATAAATATAATATAATATTGAATAGTAATTTAATATTGAAATAAAAAATAATCTTTGGTAAATATGTTACAAATATTAAATAAGCAATTTTTTTAAATAATTCAATTTTGGGAAATTTCTAGAAGAGAAAAATGAATACTTATATTAAATAGTAGCATTAAAAATATTTTCAACCCCAACTAACTAAAGATAATTAGCATAAGCATGGGCCCAGCGTGCAATTGCATAGTAAACGCACAGAATTATCAGTATGTGTTTAAAATTGGTAAATCAGTTTCTTCACATATTCCCTGTGTGATTACACATACTACTGCGCTCTCGCATTTCTTGTGTGCAATGCAATCGAGCTTCCCAAAACTGACTACCTGCGAGCTAATGAAAACAGGCAACGTTGCAAACAAAGTTGAACCCAACAACAACCATGCAAGAATCATAATATCCCAAACAATCTTGTTTACAAAACAAACTGCAAGCTTATGAAAATAGGCAACGTTGCAAACAAAGATGAACCCAACAACAACTATGCAAAAATCATAATAGACTTAGAAGAAAAGCACAGAAATATCCCAATGCGAAAGCTGCCGAACAGCCGGTGCCCGCAAAAGCTGATCTCGGGCCTCATAATACCCACCAACCCGGGGGGTGAGGCGCACCGCAATCTCTATATATTTTATTCTCTTTGCCTGCGTTCTCTCTGTGCGTAAGTTTGTACTTGCACTTGACTGCAAGCAAGTTTTCGGCATAGGCGAAAATGTAGTTAAAGCAAAGAGAGCGTGACGTGCCGAAGTGCAGAGAGCGGGAGAGCTGTGCCGAAGTGCAGAGGCGCCCTGCAGCGCATTCGGCATGCTCGTGCGTGCGTGCGTGTATGCGTACGTGTGTGTGTGTGTGTGCGTATTGGAGCCTCAGCCTAAATCTGTCAGTTTCGGCTAATTGCGCGACGGCGTAGACTGATTAATCATCTCAGCACAGACGACGCTCTCTCACTCACTCACTCACTCACTCACTCACACACACGCACGCACAGTGGTGCCTGTTACGCATGCGAAAAGGGCATAGCCTTGTTCAAGTATTTCCGCTTGCTAAGCCGCAGGCAGAGGCGTGTTGACAGTGCAGAGGCGTAGGCCAGGGGGGGGGGAGGGCAGTGAAAAAAAGAGAAAACTATAGATAATTTATTTAATTTATTTTTATTTACTTATTTTTATTTTGAATATATATTTTTTTTGTCTGCCTTCCCCCCTCGGCACCCTTTGTCGCCGCCCCTGCCACAGCGTGCGTTATTTATGTCGCAAATTTGTGCCTAAGCTCGCACTGATTTTGATTTATGTCGTCCACTTGGAGTGCTGAATATGAAATCAATAGATCGATTTTGGGGCCTGTCGTCATTTGCAAATTGAAATCGTGACTTGAAGCTTTAGATAAGGTGGCACGACAAAGAGGTAATGCTGCGCAAGAAAACACAAAAAGAACTAGAAAAACTAGAGAAAGAGTTAGGGAGAACCAGAAATTGCGTCTCGGTTCAATGAACCGTTTCGAATGACGCGCCACGAAAATGTTATAAAAATGTTCTAAACTGTTCTACACGCCGGCTGCATGGGTAGCACTTTTTGCAACAGCTGAGCGCAGCTATCGCTCGCACTGCGCAGGACATGCAAATGCGTGAGTGTGCGAGCGAGACAGTGCGCTTAACAGTGCTCGAGAGAGTGAGAGCGTAGCGAAAGTGAGAGCGTGCTTGTGTGTTGTGAGTAGTGGGGGGGGGGGGGAAAGAGAGCGAGAGAGAGTTGGGTGAGAGAGCGTGCCACCTCCTTGCATCCCCTCCCCACAATTAATGCTCACATGTTTGAAACGTCGACGTCGACGTCGACGCCGACGACGATGACTAACGCCATTTGCTGCCTGCTACGTCTACGGGACGGCATGGTATGCTCTAGACTCGACTCGCCGGGACTCGCCGCAGCGCGACTTTGCCGCGAAGACTTCGACGGCGACAGCGACTTCGACTGCGACTGCGACTTTCAGCTACGGCTCCAGCTACGGCGTTCCGCGTGTCCAACTGCCTAATATGCATGACTTGGCTAAAACGCGTGCTAGCGGCTTTTGGGACAGACGATTTGAAAAATTCTTTTTTTTTTTGCCCAGAAAATTCATGCGGGAAATGTTCAAAGCAAAAGGGAAAGTGGCGTGGAAACTCTGGGGAAGGGGAAGAAGTAGCGGGAGTTTTTATGTGTGCATGTGTGTGTGCGAGGAGGGAGTGGGAGTGGGAGAAGGCGCCTAGAAGAAACGATTAAAAGAAGGAGGCAGTGGCGGCAGCTAAAGGGGGAGGGGGATAAGATGTAGCAGAAGTAGAAGAAGGGGTGTGTGTGCGCAAAATTTCAAGTAAACAGAGTAAATCCGGGGAGAACTTGGTAGAAACAATTAAAAGATAAGCGATTGAGAGTGAGAGTGAGTAAGGTTAGGTTAGCAAAAGGGAAGTGAAGTTAAGAAGGGGTGAAAGAAAGACAGAGAAAGCAGGAAAAGTTTTAGAAACAAATAGATTAAGGAATACTGCGATTGAAAAAGCAATATAATAAGTGCATTTAAATATTGTAGATTAAATAATGAGAAAATTAATAGAAGAAGTTGCAGTACACGAAAAAAGTCATATAAAGAGAACAGCTTTATTTAATTACTATAATAAATAAATCAAATAAACAATATTTATGAGGAAAACTATAAAAAATAGTGTTGTAAAGGGCTTAAAGTAGAAGACATAACAGAAAACTTAAGATTAATAAGACCAGTGAGGCGAAAAAACGTATAGGCAGTCGGAAAAGTAGTAAAAAAGAGCACCCATCCAAGAATATAGTACTTTTTCTACATCAAGAAGAATAAAATTGGGAAATTTTAATAGGTAAAATACACAAAGTAGTGTTGCAAATGACTAAAACTAGCGAACATTACAGAAAACTTAAAAAGAATATCGAAAGCGAAGAAAATACAAAGCAACCGACTACGAATTTAATTTCCTCAACATTTTTTCAACGCACGCAGTAGTCGGGAACAGGAAATTGAATAGGAGTAAAAGAGGCAATAAAGAGCAGCAGGAGCTGAGAAGAAGAGAGAAGAAGAGGAGAGGAGAGGAGTGAAAAAAGAAGTGGCAGCAAATTGAGAGTAGGAAAAGGCATCGAACACGTAATTAGCAGCGAGTAATGGGACAGATGACTTAACACAATGCTATCACACACACACACACACACACTAACACACGTACACTCTGACACACACACACACACACACTCTAACACACACACACACGGCTGCATTGGCGCACTCCAGCTACAGCCCCAAGCACATTACGCATACGCCCCGCTGGCTCGAAAAGAGCCAAAAAAAAAAAGGAAAAACAAGAATGTGCGGTTAATTGCAATATATCGCAGGTTTTATACACTATAATGTTGCTAATTATGTCTATGATGTAGTTTTTGATAAATAAGTATGATAGAGTTGAAGGAGAAACCTTGAAATAGTAGGCTGATTTCAATGAAATTTCAACAACACAAAAAGTATAAATTCTACCAAATTTTCTGGTAATATATCGATAAATTAATGAAATAATAAAAGAATTACCTAGAAACTATACCTTTCAGTAGTCTAATTCTTATGAAATTTCAACAGCTTATAAAAATCACAGAAAGCATAAGTTCTACCAAGTTTGCTAGTTTTATGCCAATAAATAACTAAAATAATTAAAGAAATACCTAGAAACTATACCTTTCAGTAGTCTGATCCAATGAAATCACAACAGCTCATAAAAGACCTAAAAAAATAAAATCTACCAAGTTTGCGAGTAATATTTCTATAAATAACTAAAATAATACCTAGAAAGTAAGCCTTCCATTAGTCTGATCTGAAATTAAAACAGCTCAAAGGAGACATAAAAAGCATAGGCTCTACCAAATTTGCTAGTAATATATCAATAAATAACTGAAATAATTAAAGAAATACCTAGAAACTATATCTTCTTGAAGTCTGATCTGAATGAAATTTTAAAAGCTCATAAATGACATAAAAAGCATAAGTTCTACCAAGTTTCCTAGCAATATATCCACAAATAAGTGAAATAAGCGAACTTAAAAAAAGGAACTGCAGTCTCTAAGAGGTCAAGAAGCTAATATGCTCGCAGTAAGTGTATTAAAACAGTCACAAAAACAACTTGAGCTTGAGCGTATTAGATAAAGGCGTTTGCCATGGGCGTTGAAGTGCGTGGGCGGGGGCGGGGAGGTAGGGTTATTTAGGCTTAGGCCAAGCAGGTGAGACTGTTGAAGAGAGGGGTGAAAGGGAGGGGGGGGGGGTGGTGCAAGGCAAGGGGGCATTCACTGGCAATTTACACGCTTTTTTTGCGAGTAATTTAATTTCAAATACGCGCATTTTTGTGGGTGTGGCCAGTCTGTGTGTGCTTTAGCTAAGTGGGCAGTTGTGGGCGTGGCAAGGGGGAGGGGGTTCTACTTTATAAATACTAGTGGGCACAGAGGCGTGTCTATGTGTGTGTGTGTGTGTGTGTGTGTAGTTTGCAAGTGTCATTAACACAGTAAAGCGACCGCAAAAAAGCGCAAAAGCATCTCCAACTAAATAATACGCATACATATGCATAAATCTCGTACTAACTGTGCCTGTGTGTGTGTGTGTGCATGTGTGTGTGTGTGGCATGCAACAAACTAACAACATGGCAAAAAGAAAATAGTATAAAAATGTTGCCTCAAATAAAAATGTCATATAAAATAAGGCAAAAACCTAAGAGCCAAAAACACACACACGCACACACATAGGCCACACTTGACAGCTGTGTGTGTGTGTGTGTGTGTGTGTGTGTGTGTGTAGGAGTCTGGGCCTGTCGTATGCGGTTGCTAGAGGAGATGATACAGATTGCAAGGCATTTAGTTATGCAAAAGTCTGCGCGCTCTCTCTCTCTCTCTCTTTCCCTCTCTGTCTCTGTCTCTATCTCTTTCGCTTGGCAAATGTTGCTTAAATAGGACAAACACACACACACACGTACACAGATAGAAATAAACAGAGACAGGCAAAGAGAGCGAGAGAGACAGAGACACATATGCACACACACACACACCCGCAGGGTGCTGACATTTATGACTGCGATAAGACATTTTTATTAAAATTATCATCATCAGCGGGAAGAAATGAAGTGACAGAAGACACAGAGAAAACACAGAAAGGAACACAAGACAACACACACATACACACAGCAGACGACAGCTGCAGAAGAAGAGGAAGAAAAGAAAAGTGGAAGAAGGATGCAAAACAAAAAAAAAAAAACAAAAAAAAAAAATTGCATTTTAATTGTTGTAAATGTTTTACAGTTTTCACTCAACCCTCTCCCACTCTTTCTCCCTCTCTCTCTCTACATACATATCTCTTTACTGTCATCTCTTTTTACACAATATTTACGGCTTGTCGTTTATCGATTTTCATCTTTTCTTTTCTTCACTTTTTCTTCACTTTTTCCATAAGCAGCTTGTTGAAGTCTGAGCTGATATGTTTATATGGTATCATATATGAGGCAGAACTATCAATATTATCTTTCAAATATTGTTTTTAAAATTTATATCGATTTTATAAATAGTTTTTTCGATTTTCCTTTTATTTTCCTTTTGTATGTATTTTCTTTATAGTTTTCTATTTTTTCAAAAATTTTTAAGCATTTTATTATTTTTGAAATGTTTTTCAAGCATTTTTTGGATTTTTTTAAATTCCCAAAAGTTGAGCTTGTATTTGCTTATTTTTAAAGATCATTGTACAGGGTATTCTTCAGTCGATAACATTGAAATTGAGTTAGTTTCTTAAGCAAGAATAGATAAAACAAGTGGACTCTCTTTTAGCTGCATTTTCAAAGCCTTAAGCTATTTTCTCTATATAAAATGGGACATATTAATTTCTCTCAGTGCACTGGGCTCATTAACCTCTGACCTATCTCTGATGATCTGTCCCGGGAAAAAATTCGTAAAAACAAATTGACAATTGTTAATTGGCTTTAACCGTGGCAAATGTAATCCCGCATGTGTCACAGTTCCCTGGGGAACTGTTGATTAGCTCATCCGACAGAATCGCATTGGAATCCGTAACTGAATCCTGTTCCATAAGAGATATACCACTCAATCAAATGTCGAGAGGCGAAAGCCGACAGGCAGACAGACAGACAGAGAGAGAGAGAGAGACAGACAGAGTGGACAATGTGCAGGCATAGCTATAGCTATGTCGCATTTTTACAGGTGTTCATAAAATAAATAAATAAATATTGTGCATACACATACCATATACAATATATATAGTATATATATATCATATATACGATATCATACATCATTCATACAAAATCGAGAGTTGAATGCGCCCCACAAACAGCAGCTAATCAAAACAATACAAGCAATAACAACAACAACAACAAGCCTGTTAGCCTTTTTTTTAGCCTTTTTGGTTTGGTAAGGAAAGACAAAAAAATACTTGAAATGTGTTTACGGAATTCGGACATTGATACGCGCATTTGCCCCCAGGTATCGTGTAGACAGGTAGCCAGGTATAATGCACAAAAAACTTCAAATTAAAATCGTATGCGACTAGCGAGATACGCTGTAAATGCAGTTGAAGTAATTGACAAATTAAAAATCAATTAATTAAGCAAGATTTATAAATTAAAATAATAAATATAGAAAAATATATAAATAAAATGCTTGGGCACAAATAACTTAACTAATGGAATAGACCAAGATATACCCTGTAAACCAAAATTAAGCTTGTGTGTTAAAAATTTCGCTATACAAATTTTCAATTATAATTACAATTTCTATAATTATAAATAACTTAATAACCGAAACTTACCCATTTACTTCCCACTCCTGCTTACAGGGTATTTAAGAGCGTTAAATCGATTAGTTTTGTTATACGACACATGGCCAATTATCACAATGAAATGACCCAAAACAATAGTCTAGGGTTATTGCAATCGGAATGTAATCGAAGGGGGAGTGGAGAGTGTAGTCTACCCCTTTTTGGGCTACAGGGCATTGCCAGGGCTGGCATAAGGGCAGCTAACAAAAAAAGCAATAAAATATAATAAATTGAAATAAACAATCAGCGGCATTTTGTGTGACGTTGTTGTGATACACCTCGTAATTATGTATGTATTCGTGTTTCAATATTTGTTAAGAAATTCTGAATTTTTGATTTGATTTGAATTGATTTTGCCTTTGTCTAGCGTAGCAATTCAAATGTAAAATGTGCTAGGGCTATCAAAAAAATTTGGTCTGGTTTTCGAGGCGTCGCAGCTAAATCATAATGTCTATGACAGTTTTATGCGCCTCTTTTTTTGTTCGATTCCCTCATTCCCAATTTTTATGATGGAAAGTAAAACATTTATGTAGGCTGAATACCCTGTAGACGGGGTAAGTGTGGAGGGGGGATATGAATTGACTTTTCCGAAATTATCGATATTTGGGAAATTTCGATAAGGGTACCCCCTTGTACTTTTTCAGAAAATTTTATTTTTCAAAATTTTAAATCGCGAGTTTTTATTTTAAATCGATTGCGGAGGTCAAAATTAGTACTAAACAAGTGTTTAAATCGATTTTCGAGGGTACTTAATTTTGTGCCAAAATCATCTGAAAATGCACAAAAAATTGTACATGTGAGACCCTATATAGGAACTCTTACCTCACTTTCACCCATCATAACTTTGCCAGAAATCAACCGATTTTTACGGGGAATGACATTTTGTTTATGTTTTGAACTCTATAGTTATTCTACATTTAAAAAATGGATATCAAAATATTTCGAATTTTTTCATATTTTTTTGAAAATTTAGGTAAGGGTACCCCCTTGTTATTTTTCAGAAATTTTTTTTTTCAAAATTTTAAATCGCGAGTTTTTACTTTTAATCGATTGCGGGTGACAAAATTAGTACTAAACAAGTGTTTAAATCGATTTCGGATGATACTTAATTTTGAGCCAAAAATCATGTCAAAGTGAACAAAAAATTTTACATGTGAGAGCCTATATAGGACCTCTCACCTCACTTTCACCCATCATAACTTTATCAAAAATCAACCGATTTTCACGGGGAATGACATTTTGTTTATGTTTTCATTCCAATAATAATTTTACATTTCAAAAATGGATATAAAAATATTTCAAAAATTTTTGAATTTTTTCGAAAATTTAGGTAAGGGTACCCCCTTGTCATTTTTCAGAAAAATTTTTTTTTCAAAATTTTAAATCGCGAGTTTTAACTTTTAATCGATAGCGGATGTCAAAATTAGTACTAAACAAGTGTTTAAATTGATTTTTGAGGATACTTAATTTTGGGTGAAAAATCATGTCAAAGTGAACTAAAAATTTGACATGTAAGACCCTATAGAGGACGACTAGCCTCACATTCCACACATCATAACTTTCTTAAAACTTAATCGATTTTGACTAGGAATGACATTTTGTAATTCATTTAACACCCTTAGTGATTCTACATTTAAAAAATAGTAAAATATACTTTTTGAAAATTTTCTTCTTTTTCTCAATTTTTAGGTAAGGGTACATTTTCAAAAAATTTTTTTTTTTCAAAATTTTAAATCGCGAGTTTTTACTTTAAATTAATTGCTAAGGTCAAAATTAGTACTAAACAAGTGTTTAAATCGATTTTGGAGGGTACTTAATTTTGGGCTAAAAATCCTGTCAAAATTAACAAAAAATTTGACATGTAAGACCCTATAGAAAACCTCTTCCCCTAACTTCGCCCATCATAACTTTGTCAAAAATCAACCGATTTTAACGGGGAATGACATTTTGTTAATGTTTTGAACTCTATAGTTATTCTACATTTCAAAATTGGATATAAAAATATTTCGAAAAATTTTCAATTTTTTCGAAAGTTTAGGTAAGGGTACCCCCTTGTTATTTTTCAGACAATTTTTTTTTCAAAATTTTATATCGCGAGTTTTTACTTTTAATCGATGGCGGAGGTTAAAATTAGTACTAAACAAGTGTTTGAATCGATTTCGGATGATACTTAATTTTGGGCCAAAAATCATCTGAAAATGTACAAAAAATTTGACATGTGAGACCCTATATAGGACCTCTCACCTAATTTTCACCCATCATAACTTTGCCAAAAATCAACCGATTTTCATGGGGAATGACATTTTGTTTATGTTTTGAACCCTATAGTTATTCTACATTTAAAAAATGGGTATACAAATATTTCGAATTTTTTCATATTTTTCGAAAATTTAGACAAGGGTACCCCCTTGTCATTTTTCAAAAAAATTTTTCAAAATTTTAAATCGCGATTTTTTACTTTTAATCGATTGCGGAGGTCAAAATTAGTACTAAACAAGTGTTTAAATTGATTTTTGAGGATACTTAATTTTGGGCCAAAAATTATGTCAAAATGAACAACAAATTTGACATGTAGGACCCTCGATAGGGCAACTGACGCTACCATAACTTTTGTAAATATCAAGCGATTTTCTTTCGGAATGCCTTAGTTATTTTACATTTCATTTAATTGCAAAAAAGACTTTTATGAAATTTTCAAAATTTAGATTATTTACTGCAATACAGGGTATCTCGTCGCTGTTACTCACTCTTCTCTCGCTTCCTTCCTGTTAGACTGGTATGCTGGTTTTCGTCTCTCTTCGATGGATGATCAAACGATGCTATTTGCCATTTTATTGCCTATACATAAATGAGAAAACGATTTGCACATTAAATGTAAGAAAGCTTCATTTGCATTTCATTTGTGTGTTCGTTCCGCTGTTTCTTTCCCTGTCGCTTACAATATTAACAAAAAAAAAAAACAAAAAAAATAATAAAAATTGAAAAATTAAAATTGGTTCCAAATATTATTAATGAGACGCCCTGCAACGTTTTTTACGAGCGTAGGCGAGGTGTATGAACCTACAGTTTTTTTTCTTCTTTTTTTTATAGTTTTGGTTAATTCAAGGTGCGGATAAGCTCAGATAAGCGATGAACTGAAGTTGTCATTGTATACGGTATCTGTATATTGTGAAGGATAAAGAGTTGAAATAAAGTAAAGTAAATCGAATCATTTTCTCATTAATAAAGTAGTTTGCAATTGATTTATTATTATTTATTGTGTGTATAATCTGAATTCCGGTTCCGTAAATCCAAAATACGCCATTAGATATTGATATTTTCATTGATCAGATGTGAATGAACTGACTGCAAGAGATAATACTAAATATTTGCTTAATTACAATTGTTTTGTTATATTTTTTTCATCTTTAGGCAAATGATATATGAAAATAATAAACAAATCGAAAAGATCAATAAGCAATCGAAAAAAAATTGATTTAAGCTTTCAGTTTATTTTTAAATGTTATTTAACAAAAAAAACGAAATATTGATTAATTTTGAATAATTTTGCATTTTGTGTGTGTTTGTGCGCGATGCGAGTGTAGACTTAGCTAAGACACTGTGGCAGCTTTTTAGCCAAGCTACAAACCGCTGCTTAAAAGCTGCTATAAAAGGTGTGTGGCTTGCATAAAGCTTTTGCAGCAGCGCGCGTTGTCGCTAGATGGCGCCACGGTGTGCAATGAGCGATTTGTATTATGTATATAAAGATTCTACAGTTGAAACTGCATTATGTGATATATATAATATGATATGATATTGTTAAAACAAATGCTAATGAAACTATAATTTATTATTTTAATTTTCAATTATGTATAAGCCCTGGAAATTTAATGAGGAAAGTCATTTATAAATACTGCTTAAATTATTAAATAAATCGTCTTACTATATACTGTAACGGTTATAATAGCTGTTATAATAACTTTTTTATATTTATTTATTTATATTCGTTTTATTTAATAACATTTTACCAGTCCCAAGCACTGTCTCTTTAAGAACTCGCTGATATTGTTAGCCTTCAATTAAAATATAGCTGTAATATCGGATATCATGAAATAATAACATTATGCGAAATGTTTTCGATGTCGCCTTATCGTCTCTTTGCTCTACCTTGTGCAACGTTTTCTTATTGAAATCAGATCCTGAGCGGGTGGGAGAACTGTGGATAGTCTGGAGACAGAATGTTGCATCATTTGTTCAGCTGCATTGATTCCCGTCTTGTGCCTGGAAAAAGAAAGAAGAAATTTGATAGGCCCTGACGAAGGTGACAGGCTATAAGAAAATGGCTGCCTCCCGGGGTTCGCTACAGTCTGCATCAGCTTCGTTTTTTTGTGTTTTATGTGCTCAGAGCAGTGAAAATGTATAGGGTATATCAATAATAGTTTTTTTTTTGAAATTGTTTGTATGAACACGTTAAACTCAGAAACTATAGGAACTAGATAGATCAAATTTGGCATAAAGCTAGCTATATATCTGTAGATCATGTTTATAAAAATAGATTTCCCAAATTTCTCACAGGGTATCCCACGTTTGAGCCAGTTTAACTGCGACATTCTCTACTTGTTTCTTTTTTTGCTTTTCATTTTTCGTTTTTCTCTCTCTCTCCCTTTCTGAACGGTAGACGACGACGACGCCAATTGAATTATGCGCTGGGCAAACAGTTTCAGATCCTGTACCTCTCACTCCCTGTCTCCCCGCCTTCTCTTGCCTCTCTTTTCCCCATTTTGTACTGCCTACCCCCCCACATAGTATTTTACTCTGTATATTTCCGCAACGTCTGTTCAAATAAGTTTCTAGTTGGGTTTCAGTATCTCCTGGAGCTCTACTGCTGCGAGGGGAGGGGAGGATTGGGGAAGGTGGAGGAGATGTGTCTAGTCTGGCTTGTGGTTTCGTGGGGTACTCAGGGGTTCCCGGGGCAGGCTTCGCACATTTATTTAAACTTTGATTTACATAAATTGGCATAGATTTTGCATTTTGCGCAGCCTGAGCCGTAGATTCGTTTCGTAGAGCAGCAGACTAGGGGGGAGGACGAGGCGAGGCAGGTCCTAAAGATGGGGCTGGGTGGATAAAGATGATGATGATGATGATGAGGCCGCTGATTTGTAGTCGTCCGTGCACTAATTTATAGATAAACGAAACGAAGCGATGCTTTCATCATAAAAAAAAGAAAACGAAAATAAATTAGAGCGTTATGGGGGAGAGTATTCCCAAATACGAAATACCCTGTTAAATGCGATAAGAGATAGCCTACAGAACTGAAATTCCTTGATGTCTGCTAGATGTTCTTGTCTACCCATTTTGCTACGGCTTGTATAGGGTATGTAAATGAAATGCGACTGTTGATAATCCTCGCGTTTGCTTTCAAAATCGATCAGCTTATGTGGTTGGGGGAAGTAAATGGACGTGGATAGTAAAGGAAACCAACGATAGTATCGGAAAAGTGTCTAGCATAGACTTTGCAATTTAAAGCAAAGCTTTTACCATAAGGTTAGAAGGGAAAAACCATCGAAATTGTAGAAAAATTTTTAGTTATTCCATGGGGAAAAATCAAAAAAGGAAAAATAGGAAAATTCACCAGGACTAAAACTGATGGAAAAAACATCGAGTTAAAACTCCATTTGGCACGGCATATTCCGAGCTTTTTGTCTCTCTTGCTCTGTCTTTCTCTCTCTCTTCCTCTCTCTCTTTCTCTCCCCTACTCTCTCTGATCCAGCTGTTAATTCGACCGTTTCCTGTATTCGCCCTTGGTCGGCTACGCACACACGCATAAATGCCGCTACTTTGCGCCTAAGTGTGTTTGGTTAGGAAGGGGGAGGGTTGGAGGGATAAGAGGAAGGCAGAGGATACTACACCCAGTTGTGCCGGGCAAGGAATGAGAGTAGTCCAATCTGTGTTGGGTACAACCACTCCAGATGTTGTGACAAAATTTAACTCAAGAGAATTTCAATCAAATTTTGTGTTTACCCCCTTTATCGAGGGGTCGCTGGCATCACATGTCGCATGAGTCCATGGGTTAGGGTAAGATTTTAAGAGGTTGAAGTAAGATTGAAGATGAATTGAAGTAAGTTAAGGTTATGATATAGTATGCGGATTTAGGCTATAAAGAAAGCATGTGTATATCAGATAAGTGAACTAGACCTACTTATCATGGGGTAGGGAAGGGTTTGAAGTTAACAAGGTTCCTAGAAGTCTTATCCATGGGGTAGAATAGGGTTTGGCGGGTTTATTTACAGAAAATTAATGAAAGATAATATATACATTAAAGTTAGGTATGATAATTATATATAACTATGATTTAGGCTATAAAAAAGGCATGGGAATATCAGATCTGGGGCTAGAACCACTTATCATGGGATAGGAAAGGGTTTGAAGTCAACGAGGTTCCTAAAAGTCTTATCCATGGGGTAGAATAGGGTTTGGAGGGTTTATCTACAGAAAATTAATGAAAGATGATATATACATTAAAGTTAGGTATAATAATGATATATTACTATGATTTAGGCTATAAGGATAACATGGGAATATCAGATATGTGAGCTAGACCCAAGCTCATGGGTTTGAAATCAACTAGATTTCCTGGACTCATACCCAATGGGTAGAGAAGGATTTCGAGAATTTCTCTACAGAAAATTGATGTAAGATAATGGATAAATTAGAGTAAGATAGGATTATGATAGCTGATAAAGGCTATAAGGGAAATATGTGTATATCAGATAAGTGACCTAGAACCAAGCTCATGGGTTTGAAATCAACTAGGTTTCCTGCACTCATACCCTTGAGGTAGAGTAAAGTTCAGATCGTTTTGCTATAGATAATTAATGTAAGATAGTAGATAATTAAAAGTAAGATAAGATAATGATATAGTAAGGTGAATCAGGCTATGTTTTCCCGTACAATATTCGCCCTACTAAACCGCTGTTTACAGCCAAAATTCGACAGTGTTGCATCGCATACGCTTCAGGGTGAATAGGGAAAGGACAATAAAAGGCAGAAGTGGATAGGTAGCTGTTTGTTGGGGGAGGTATAGTGAGCAGGGGTAACAGGGGAGAGGAAAGGCTAACAGCAACAGCACGTGTTAATGCCTCAACCCATGGTATCTGGCCATTTTCGAGTGTTCTATCTATCTTGCTGCTCTTCATTCCCTCCCTCTATTACTCTTCGCGCCTCTCTTCCTGCTCTCTGTCTCTGCTTCTTTCTCTCTCTCCCTCTCTCTCTCATTCCCTCTCTGTCTCCTCGTAAGCCTGCCGGCTGCTGTTGTCGCCGTTAATAGCCTAGCGAGGACACTGGACGTTGCTGTCATCATCGCCATCGCCATCGCCATCGACATCATCATTGTCGCCATTGCTGCTGCTGCCGTTGTTGTTGTTGTTGCTGCCTGCAACCTGCTGCTGCTGCTGTCCTCCCTAAACCCCTTCCCCTCTCTGCTTCCTGCTGTTTGCGTTTTTATTAGTGCGTTCACCAAAAATTTGTTTACTTTGAGGTGTTTCCCCTTCTTGTTGTTGTTGTTGCCTCGCATGTTGCTGCTGTTGCTGTTGCTGTTGCTGCTGTTGACTAATTTGCTTTGTTTTTTCCCTCAAGTGGCAAGTTGTTGCTGTTGCTATTGGGGGCAATTTGAAGCAACAGCAGCAACATCAACAGCAGCAACTGCAGCAGCAGCAGCAACCTCCTCTTTTTGCTGCCTTCAAATTGCATGCACCAATGGATAATCAGCAACAGTTGCTGTCAGCTGCAGTTGCTGCTGTCGTTGCTGTTGCTCGAACCTGGCCAATTTTTGGTGTGCTCTTCTAATTTCCCAGAGAGAGAGAGAGAGAGGGAGACAACTGCGAATCAAAGGGTTTAACCGAAGGCCAAAGGAATGGTACAGGTTAATCAGAGAGATTACTTTGCATGCACTGTAGCCAAAGGTTTCTTGTGGGTATAGACTGTGAGGTAAGTTCTTTGGCCGGACACGGCTGGAGGTAGCTAGAAGGTAGCTTTGCTATACCATAGGAAACCCGATTTAATGAGCTTTATCCTTGGGATCTAAGGCAGCCAGAGTTATGAGGTTCGATCTGACAATTAACGTATGGGTTCTAGGTTCTTTATATGTAGGGTACTCTGTGGGTAGAAGGTTAGCTTGGCTATACCAGAGGGAATCCTTTTTAATGAGCTTTATCCATGGACTTCAAGAAGCCAGAGTTATGAGGTTCGACTAGTCAATTAACGATTAGGTAGGGGTTCCTTCTCTTACCAGCTATGCAAGGTACTGTCTAGGTAGAAGGTTAGCTTCCATTTTAATGAGCTTTATCCTTGGCAGCTAAGGCAGCCAGAGTTATGAGGTTCGATCTGACAATTAATGAATAGGTTTTAGGTTCTTTCTATATAAGGTACTCTGTGGGTAGAAGGTTAGCTTGGCCATACCAGAGGAAATCCTTAGAGTTATGGAAGTCAGAGCTATGAGATTCGACTTGTGAATTAACGAATAGGTTTTAGGGGTTCTTTCCCTATCCAAGGTACTGTCTAGGTAGAAGGTTAGCTTGACCATACCATAAAAAAACATTTTCAATGAGCTTAATCTCTGCAACTACCTCAACAAGAGTTATGAAGTGCACTCTCTAGAGTACTGCAATAGATCTTTCTCCAGTTTTGCATAGGGTACCAAGGGGGTTTCCTTTTTTTACTTTACCATATAAGGTACTCTTTATAGGAGTTGCTACTTCTGAGGGGCACAGTAAACTCCGTTAGTATTTTTTCCCATCATTTTCCCCGTTATTGCCATTCGGGCCATTAGTTCGGACCAGTAAGTTGAAGGATTTTCCGCTACTGAAGTGACTTTTCATGCAAGGACCCTTCGCCTTGCCTCGCCCTCTATCTCTCTGTTTCTTTCTCTCTCTGTTCACGCATCTCAGGATCTCAGCGTGTCGCTCTCGAATGTCGTTTTTCACATGCAGCCAGAAAAGTGGCGAAACATTAAAAAGAAAACAAAGCAGGAGGGGAGAGGGAGAAGGAGAAGGAGAGAAGAAGAAAGGAAGAGAAGAGCGCAAAAGTAAACAGGCTCGAAAATGTGGGCGGCTTCAAGTATCCCAGGAAGGGTATACAATTAAGTGGGGGTATATTAGCTACATGGACAGCAAGCTGATATATGCAGATTTTTAGTAGGGTATTTTCTAGTTAGTACTTAGTACTTAGCTAGCATTAACTTCACTCTATACAGGATATTGTATTTTAGTTTTTTACTGCGTTTACAGGGTATCTAGCTAGGCTCTATAATATGTGTAAAAGTTGCTTCTTTTTTGCTGTTTTTTTTTCTTTTTTTTTCTTCTTGTAGCCGGTTTCACATTCCCGTTAATTGTTGGGCCGTACGCCGTGCCGTCATTCTGATGCCGCTGATGATGGAGGTCGCATTTGCTCTTGCTGTTGCTGTCTCACTCGCACACTGCCCTGTTGTTGTTGGTGTTGCTTTTAACTGCTTAAATTGATACAATTAAGTGCCTTTTGGGCTTGTTTATTTGCATTCGCTTTTGCTGTCCCTCTTTTTTCGCTCTCTCTCTTTCTTTTTTATTTTTTGCCTTATTTATGTGTCCAGGATAACAATAAGTGAAGTGTTTGCCCTTTTTCGTAGAGGATAGGCTTTCCCTCTCTCTCTCTCTCTTTCGCTCTTTCTTTTGCTATTGCCCTTTCTTTCTTTGCCTCTTAATGCTAATTGATTTATGTACCACATGGTGGCACCACAGTCAGCGTCTGCTAGCAAATTTGTCGCGGCAATAGATAGAGAGAGAGAAAAGGGATAAGCAAGAAGGACAGAGAGAAGCTGAGAGAAAGAGGGAAAGACAGATGAAAAGAGAGAGAGACAGAGAGAGAGGCGACAACGCGTGTCGATTTTCGCACAATGAAATCAAATTTAAATTGATAAACTCATTGATAACATGCAACAGAAGGGAGGGGGGAGGGAGGAGGGGCAGTAGAAAAAGAAGGCGTGGCTAGTGCAGTCGTGGGACTTGCTAGGGTGTACGTAATCAATTGAAAGTTTTTAACTCTTTTTCCGTGCCGCAGCCAGACGCGAATTTTCCATCAGTTTCAGAGAATGCAGCACGGATTACTCAACCAGGCTTAGTGTGTGTGCGGGTGTGTGTGTGTGTGTGTGTGTGTAAATCACTGCGTATGTGTTTGCGTATATAAGTGGTAGTGCGTATTTACGCAGCGCTACGCACAGCACAGTGGGCTGAAAAACACAAAAATTGAGTGAAAATATAGGGAAATGGGTTCAAAATAAGTTAAAATACGAAAAAGAAAGGTCGTAAATAGGTCGAATATATGTCGAATATAGGTCGAATATGGGATGGACTATGAATAAGAAATGGAAATAGGTTGAAAATAAAGTTTAAAAACAAAAAAAGAAAAAAAAAGGTTGCAAATAGGTCATAAATAGGTCGAATATAGATTGGAAAATGTATAAGAAATGGAAATAAGTCGGAAGTGGGTTGAAAATAGGTTGAAATACGAAAAGGAATGAAAATAGGATGCAAATAGGTCGTGATTAGGTCGAATATAGATGAAATGTGAAAGGCAAATGGAATTAGGGTGGAAATAGGTTGAACAAAGGTTGAAAATAGGTTGAACTACGAAAAAGAAAGGTCGTAAATAGATCGAATATAAGTTGAAATTTGAAAAATTACTGGAAATAGGTTAAAAATAGATTTACAATAGGAAAAATAATGAAAATTTGTTGTAATTAGGTCGAATATAGGTTGAAATATGAAAGACAAATGAAATTAGATTGAAAATAGGTCGAAAATATTTTAAAATACGAAAACAGAATGAAAATATGTTGAGCATAGGTCGGAAATAGGACGAAATGCATCGAAAATTGGTTAACATAAAGAGTGCGCTTATGTTATGACTAAAATCAGTTGCCAACACTACTAAAACTAGATTTATATGATAGCATACAATTATATATATTTTGACACATACATATAACAATAATCAAAAAACAATTAATATTATTTTTTCATTTATTTTTTAGTTTTTGGTAAGTTAACTCTGCTTTTAAACGACAACCAATTGCAATCACTGTCGTCCCACTGTGCACTGTGTACTGTTCTGCCGCTGCTGCTGATGCTGCTGCTGCTAGGGTCCTTGATAGCCCGCTGGCAGCTATATGGCGGCATTATGCGTTGTTGTAGGCGGCGAAAACACATTAGTGAAATGTAACAAAAGCGTTTTCAAAATGTAGCCGAGAATTAGACGAAACGTTGGCTATTAGGCGGGCCAGTAAAGCAGCAGCAACAACAAGAACAATGGGGTAAAAGAGAGAGAGAGAGAGAGAGAGAGAGAGATGAACGAGAACGAGGCGAGGCAACAATAATGGAAACAGAGGTCATAATGCGAGGCAGCTCAAACTGAGGCACAAAGTGGCGCCCCTGGGTGAGTTCAATTCCTTTTCAACACAGCGAGAGAGAGAGAGAGAGAGAGAGAGAGAGGGGAATAGAGAGAAAGTGATGAACAGTGACAGCTAGAGATGGGTAGCAACTGATGCTGAGAAGAGTAGTTATGCCTAGGACTAATATCTAAAATTCAGAAATAATATAAATCTGTGATTTTTGTATTTTTATAAAAAAGTAAGCATACTAAATATAATATATTATACTAAATATATAAAAATATATACACGTATACACTAAGTTTATATAATATAAATTTTATACATAAAATAATGCACATAATATTAAATAATTATCTTTTACAAAAAAAAGTCATCTAAAATCATCTAAAATTTCGATAAGAAAATGTCTTTATTTTCTTCATTTTTTATCAAGTTTCCCTGTAAAATTGTGTTATTTCACTTAGTATTTTATTTTGCCTATTCCTTTTTGATTGCTTTTTTTTTTTTTGTTAATCACAAAGAAATTCCCAAAATAGCCAAAACTTTGCCATACTCCAGGCTCGGGTTTCCTCTACACTCTGCACATTCATTTCAATTTTAATTTACAATTATTGGTCGGTTGTTTGTTTGAGTTGGGTTTGGGGTTGAAAGATGGAGGATAAAGAAAAGAGAGGGAGGTGGAAGAGCAAAGCTCGTAATGTCAGCTAAAGAGCGCGAAAGAAGAAGCAGAAGTAGAAGGACGAAAAATGTTAGACCCCCAAAGGATTCATGGCCCAACTGGGCTGAGCAAAAACTTTGCCAACCAGCTGCCTGGGGGCAAGCAAGAGCCAGAGAGAGGGGGAGAAAGAAAAAGAGAGAGAGAGAGCGAAAGAGAGCGAAAGAGTAGAGAGAGAGAGGGAGGAGGCTGGGGAGTGGAGCAGCGTGGGGTTTTAGATTGGTGCCAAGTACATGACCTATCCAAAAAACTGTTCCAAACTCGAGGCTACAGTCGTCGACGCCTACGCTTTGGACATGGACATGGACGTGGACATGGGGCGCGACTCGTTGTCGGCGTCGTCGTCGTCGTCGTCGTTGTCGTGTTTTTTAACAAACATATCATTTATGTTTGTTGTTGTTGCTTGTAAATGAAACTTTTGCCAGTTTTGGGTAACACAACAAACGACATTGAAAGTTACGAGTGAGCCCTTCAATTTGAGTTGGCAGAGCGCACAGCAAATCTCTTCTTCATTTTCTTTTTTTTTTTGCCAGTTTGCGGAATGAAAATCTTTTTTGGGGGTCAGTAGGCGTAGAGTGATATCAAATTCAATGGGCTTTCAATGGGTTAAAGCAACACGCCAAGCGAAAGGTAAACAAATTTAGTAATTTATGGCAATTTTCAGTGGGCGGTTTTTTAAAAGCCTGAGAAGTATATGAATTACATTTAATATTTTAGAGAGGAATGATTTTTCTTTTTTTGACCTGTGACATTTCTCAGCAGTTCCAGCGAGAAACTCATAATTTAATCACATGAAGTTTACTTAAGATGAGCAGAAAAAAAAAAAACAATATTGTTTTTGGCTTGAAATGACAAGGTAGTTTTCTCAAGAAATATAATAAATATTGTATTAACTTAAATTTGTTGTATCATTATGGGACTGTAAAGTCATTTATGTAGAGTATTGCTCTATGGAAATGGAATTTATTTATTTATTTTTTTTGAATTCTTAAGCGATTAAGGTTTTAGCTTGTAAATTTTAGCTTGTAAATTGAATAAGAGACATTTAAAAGATGGTAGTGTGTGTAACTTGATTTTAAATTAAACAGTATAGATAAAATCGCATGTTCAGCAAGTTTGGTAGCTCTAACTATTATAATCCCTGAGTTATAGCTGTTCATACAGACAAAACATGCTTATAGCAACTCTATGCGTGCTTCTGCTCAGTTTTGCTTATTTAAATATATCAAAACACACTCTAAAAATAGTATATGTTATATAAACTGAGGTACAGCAGATTACCCTCCTACTCCTCTTCCTCCTCCTCCTCCTCCTTCCTCATCATGATCATCTGCAAGAAACATGCCAGCGGACATGGGTTTTGGTTCCCTTATGTAAATACTTGGCATGTGACGACCCTTGTGCGTGGAGCGCAGTTCCTGACATAATCAGACTTTGTAGTACGCATCTTATGATACGCATATTTGTTAACAATCGCGGCAACCAAAAATACACACACACGCACACACGCACAACAAACACACACACACACACACAGAGCAGAAATGAAAGGCGACTGAGGCTGAGGCTGAGGCTGAGGCATTTTGTGCCCAGTTTACCACATTATTACCAGGGCGCTTGGGCATGACCCAAGGTCTGGCGCCTCCCGTTGAGGGGCTTATTACTTTGTTGAACCCAGCCAGCTGGGGTAGGGTAGGCAGGGGGCGTGGCAAGGGGCTGCTTCTGAGAGTTTTGTTCATTTCATTTTCGTTTTTCGGGTTGCGTATGTGGCCGACGCTTATTAAGCTGCCCTTTTCAGTTCCTGCTGCGTGGGGTGTGTGTGTGTGTGCGTGTGTGTGTGTGTGTGGGTGTCAGGCAGTTGTGTGCGTGTGTGTGTGTGGCACATTTAAGCGTCTGTCCGCCATAAAAACAAATTTAATTTACGTAATTTTCAGTAAATGTCTACATCAGTTTCAGTTTCAGTTTCAGGCTTGAAGTGCGGTTGAAAGGGCAAAGAGAGAGACAGAGAGAGAGAAGGAGAGAGAAAGAGTGAGTGAAAGGGCAAGGGGCAACGAGTGTGTGTGTGTGTGTAGTATATAAATAAATGCAAATTTTTGATTAATTTTTAATAATGCTCATCAAATTTAAACAACGTTTTGTGTTTCAGCTGTTTGCCAATTTGCCAGGCACACACACACACACACACGCACATACAACCCCATGCCATACCCTATAGAACTACCCTGCTACCCTGCCACCCCCTCCTGCCTCCCCTGCCTGCCTGCCTGCCTTTTTGTCTTTTTGCCTCATACGCCCCGTTGACTGCGCTGCGGTTTGGTGGAGTTCTTCTTTTTGGGGGGGAGGGAAGGGGCGACTTGACTGCGTGCTGGTGTCTCAGCTAATTGCGCTAATAGGCGACAATTTGATTTGCCATTTTGGCTCACACACACACAGCACACACACACACACAGTGGGCCTAAAATCGAATCAAGACAAGAGTTTTTGCCAGAATAAGCAGAATTTCTTGCTTGTTATCTACACGAATTATGAGTGCAAAGTGTCGGATTCGCTTAATTACATGACATGTGCAGGCTTTACTTCTATATGTACTATATATATAGTATATAGACATTTATATGTATATATATTATAGGGGGAATTTGCAGTTGGTTTAGGTTAATTTTGGTTTTTGGTTACCAGAAACCGTTGGGCTATTTAAATAAACCTAGTTAGCGTAGAGTGTTGAGTTTGATTGACTAGAGAAAATAATACCCTGTAAATTTATGATTTTTGGACAGTTTATAAGGGTCTTTCAGGTTTGCTAAATTAATCTAGAAGCCAAATCATTATCACAAAATAATTCCTCATAGTTTTCTGCTAAGTTATGACTTTTAGAAGTCCCAGCTAATTGAATGAGGAATATATAGATAGAATAGTTGAAAAATAATAATAATAATATCTCTGCTATGCTCTCTCACCCCATACAACTCCCTTGCATTATCTACTACAGGGTATACTAAAAGAGTTTTTAGCCCTGTTTAAATTTTAATCAACTACTTCGTTATATAAATAAATAAATTAAATTTGAATACAGTATTGCTCTCGCTGTGTGTGTGTGTGTGTGTGTGAGTGTGTGTAAACAAGGCTGAAATCCAAATTGAATATTCATTGGCAGACAGTGAACATTTGATATGGGTTCACTATGGATTTTAATTGAGTTGGGAAACGATGATGATGACGACGACAGGATAATAATATCTGCAATATTTACAGCGTATTTACTCGATTATGCACTTATACACGTAATGTATCTAGTTAAAAATATTTAATTAAATTTCCCTTTCCTGTTTTGCAGTTTTTTTTTTTTTAATTTTTTAATAAATTTATATTATGTTTCCTATGCGAATATATCGAATTAAGTCCGCGGATGCTTTAGTAGTCTCTAAAAGCGTGATGGTTTAAATTCTGCTTTTTTTTTTTAACCGTTTCGTAGGTTTTTCCAGGAATTTTTGATATTGTCTCAGGGCGATGGTAGCATAATATAATCCTTGAGCTAGGTCCATGCACAGTGGGCCACTGATGGAGAAAAGTTGAGGTGCTCAGTGAGTGTGCTTAGTTTTATATAAACATTAATAAATAATAAATATTTTAATTAATTTTTTTTTTTTTTTTTTTTTTTTTTTTTTATTTTTTTATAAATGAGTACTTTCCTGCCTGAGTTCTTAAGTATTCTACACTATTTATATTATTTATGTAATATTTATGCTTTATAGCTTGTGGTTTTCCTTATAATACGTATTTTTTTTTGTATGTATTTAATTTTTTTTTTATTATTTTTTTTTTATTTATTTTATTTTTATTACTTCAGCGTCTTCTGGCACTGTGTGTGTTCAGGGAAATGACTTTATTGTTATTGTTGTTGTTCTGGCTGCTGCTGGAAACATACGCTGGTTGCCACGCCCCCTCCACTCTTACGCCCACTACCACTCGAGCGCGGTTGCCGCGCACTGAGCCGTCAGACAAGAAGAAGTTGCGCGTTGTTTTTTTTTTTTTTTGCTTAGCTGCGGCGACGGCGGCGTTGCTGCTAGAAAAGTTTATCGCGGCGTCTCCAAATGTTTTTCTTATTACGCTACCCTGTAAAAAGTTAGACAGGCGTGGGCGCAGAAGGGTATATTAGTGCAGAATTTCAATAGGGTGTTCAAAATGTGTTCTTATTGATACTTTTGCTGCTGTTTGACTTGTCATATACCCTGTAAATATTCTAATAGGCTGCTCTTCAATGCCTTACTTATTTTAAGATAAGTATGTGCTTCAGAATACCCTGTAAATTAAAGAAAAATAAAAAAGGCAAAGATTTTTGGGTTTTTATTGAGTATTTAGCTGCCAGAGTATTTTTTTTTATAGTGTGCAGCATATCTGCTAGTCGTGCATACTCTATAGCGCACTTACTTGCTGATTTTATTGTTTTGTTTTTTATGATTAAGTTGTTTTTGTTGCTGTTGCTGCCGTTGCTGCTGCTGTTGCTGCTGCACAAAATGCGGTGCAAAATGGCGAGCGACAAACTTTGTTGTAGAGTTGTCGTTGTTGTTGTTTCTCAAGTTGTTGCTGCTGCTGTTGTTGTTGCTGCTGCTGCTGCTCGGCTGTCGTCGCGACGTCAGCGCGTTGTTTTTATTGTTGATGGCATAATAAGAGTGCAGATTTTTTTATTATTAAATTGAAGTTGCGCACAGTTTTCAAGCTCCCCTCGGCAATGGCTAAGCAAATGCAAGAAATAAAATAAAAAAAAAAAAATGGCGTCGCAACCGTAAAGTGAAGAGGAAGAAGCAGAAGGAGTGGGAAAGACGAGACGAGAGGCAGCGGCAGCGTCAGGCTGGAACTGAAGCTCAGTCGCAGCTCAGCCTCAACCTCAGCTCATGGCAGGTTGCAGCTGACACCATGGGTAGTAGAGTGGCAAGGTAGTCGACATGCTGATACCCTGTAAGAAGAATTGTCGGATGAATTTGCATTATTATTATTATTTCTTCATGTAACTTAGAAAATATTTATTTTCTTGGGTGTTATTAATTATTTGAGTCTAGCTATCAAATTTCATAGCTCTTACTTGTATACTTCTCGAGATCTAGTGTATTTAATGGATTACAAAAGGAGCTAACAATGTATAAATATTCGTTTAACATCTGTGTCAAATTTCATAGCTCTGACTTGTATACTTTTCGAGATCTAATGTATTTAGTAGATTTTTAAAGAGTCCAAATATTTTACTGGCGTGTTTTATGTGCTAGCAATGTATAATTAATAGTAGAGTATTTCTAACAAATTTCATAGTTCTAACTAGTATATTTCTCGAGATCTGCTGTATTTAGTAGATTTCCAAAGGGTCCAACTATTTTACTGCAATGTTTAAATATGCTAGCAATGTATTAGTAATAGTAGAGTTTTTCTAAAAAATTTCATAGCTCTATTTGGTAAAATTCTCAAGATATGGTACATTTTTTATTATTATTAAAAAAGAAGGGTATAGAGCATTCGAGATGAAAAGAGAATGGAAGGCTGGGCTACATGGAGTACATGGCACAGCATGCAACGATTGCTCAGCCGATCTTGGAGTAGCTGCGCCTTCATCGAGTGGATAAGAGTATGGACTAGGGTAAGGCTTCAATAGGGGGATGTGCTAGGGGTACACCTTGATATCCGCTGCATGGCTCTTTGTGACGTCAGCGCAGCGGAAGTTGGCGTCGCAAGGCAATGAGTGCGTCTCATCTTGTTGTTGTTGTTGTTGCTCTGCGTTGATTGTTGCCCCAGTGACCCACTTGTGCCCCAACTGCAACTGCAACGGCGGCGTCGGCGGCGACTCCAGCTGCCTCAACGCATCGCGTCGCATCTGTTTGTGGCACCGTCGCCGCAAGACAATTGCAACAAAGTCGCCGTCGCCGTCGCCGTTGCCGTCGCCGAAGTCGCCACAGTTGCCATTTAAATGCAAAACAGATTCGTTTCGGCGGTGCTGGGCGCCAAAGTCAAAGGAACCCGAGGGAGGTAGAGCAGGGGAAGAAGCGGACACAGAGCACAACTTCGGCTAGTCCTGCGCAGTATGGACATCTCTCTCTATCTCTCTCTTTCGTGGTGAGTTACTCCAACTCAAAGAGAGAGCATGTGCTCTCTTTCAGTTAAGAGAAACGTCGCGTCGCTGTGACAATTTTTCACTTTATTTGCCAATTAAAGCAGGCAGTACCCCCTTTCCATTGGTCTCTCTCCAGGAATCTGTCGAATTCTTGAGTCGTCTTGCTTAACCCTTTTTGCGGGTAGAACCAAGACAAAGGAGGGAGAAGGTCTCTCTCTCTCTCTCTCTCTTTAATTGCCCAACGAATTGAGACATAAGACATAAGGCTGCAGAAATTGAGTGTTTAAATAGGCAGAGAAAAGGCTGGAAGAGAAAGGGAATAGAAGGGTGTAGAGGTAGAGAGAGAAAGAGTAACAAATAAGTTAAATTAAGCAGGCCATACTTTATATACTGCAATCGTTTGATGCTATATGAATAAACAGGTCTATAATATGCTTTAAAGAAGGAACATCTAATAAAAATTAATACTTAGTAACATTTTGTATTTAATATTTGAAATATAGCTGCATAAACATGCAGCATGGTCACTCTAATTGCTTAACTGATTAACTAAAAACACTTAAATACTTCAATATTCGCAAGCCTATATATAAATAGTATAAAGAATAGTTTATATACTATAAAATACACATATCCTTAGCATGGTCACCCTAAAAGTGGTAAGACAACGAAGCGGAAAAACAGGCAGACACACAAGTTGACCATACTCAAGATCAGCATATTAAAGTAATCAAGAGCATGGCTGGAAAACTTTTGAAAGATAGTTTAATATTAAAAATATATATAGTATGGTCAGCCTAAAAAGAGCTGCATATAGAGATAGATAGAGATATGTAGAATCCAATCTCTCTTTTCGATAATATTCAGCATTCAATCAAATAACTTTACCTCTCTTCCTCTGCCTCTCTCTCTCCTACTCACCCAATCCTTCCCCCTTCGATGCTGCATTAAAATTTCAATTTATTTATCGGTTTTGTGCGTTGCGATGTGGCAACTCTGTTCGAAGTGTGTGTGTGTATGGGAGTGAGGGAGAGAGAGATATAGAGAGAGAGGGAGTTGTAAACCACATGCAGCGATTGTCACAAACTCGTGTGTGCGCCCCTCGTACAATACCCTGCCCACGCCCCTGCCCCTGCCACAGAGCAACACTGGCTTTGGACTTACCTTACCCTGCTAGTCTACTGCCAGGGTTGCAACAGTGCTGCCAAGTTGATTTGCTTTTGCCAAAGCTGCGACGTCATCTTGTTGTTTTGTTGTTTGTTTTGCCCATTGTTGTTATTGTTGTTGATAGTAAGTTATTGTTGTTGTTGCCACTATTGTTGCTGTTGTTGTTGCTGTTGTTGTTACTGCTGTAGTTGCTGCTGTTGTGTTTGACAAGCTGTTTGTTTATTTAAAGCAATTGAAAATTAATTAATTTACTTACGTAACCGAAACTGACACAAAACAAATAAATGCGCAGCATACAGAGAGAGAGAGAGAGAGGGAGAGAGAGAGAGAGAAAGAGATAGAGAGAGAGGGAGAGGAAGAGGCAGAGAGGACAACCCTGTTGTTGTTGTTGTTGCTGTCAGCTACACACACACACCTACAGCATCTGCTGGCAATGACAATGACAACGACGCGTTCAACTTGAAGTTTTGCAGCAGCAACAATAGCAGCAGCAACAGCAACAGCAGCACGACAGCAACACAAACAAACAGCTGCAGAGTAAATGAGAGAAAGAGATAGCGCAGGTAGATAGAAGGAGGCAGCGATAGTCGGGTTAAAGGGCAGCGGAGCCATTGGAACTTGTCTTTAAATTATAATAAAGTGCAGCAGGCAGTGAGCAGCAGCAGCAGCGACAGCAACAGCAGCAGGCAAAGAGCAGCAGCAGCGACAGCAGCTTGCAACAACAGCAACAGTTGCAGGTGCAGCAGCTGCCGCATTAGCTGAAAATGAAGTTGCGAAATGATGCGTCAGCTGGAAAAAAGTTCTGGCAAGTTGTGCAACTGTTGCTGCTGTTGTTGTTGCCCACAGTCTGTTGTTGCTACACTGTGAGAAAAGCACTTGCCCCTTTGGCATTTCAATCCCCCCTTTTTTTCGCACTGTGTATCGCAGTAGAGTTGCCATTGTTATTGTAGTTGTGTGTGTGTGTTTTTTTGTTGTTGTTGTCGTTGGAATATTGCTGCAGCTCTTTTTCTTACTCGCTCTCTCTCTTTCTTCCACTCACTATCTATCTCTATTTCCCTCTCTCACTCCCTGCCTGCAAGTGACATGCGTCAAATTGAATGAAAACATTATAAAGTGTAAAGCGCTGGGGCCAAAGACTCAACTTAACACACACACACACACACACACACACACACATAGACTAGTGGCAAGGGGAGGGGTAGAGGGAGGGGGTGTTAGGGGTGCTCTTTGCTCTTTGGCACTTTGCACTTTGCTTCACTGACCAAACAAACCAATGAAATTAGACTGCCTGAGTGTCTATGTCTGTCTGACTGTCTGTGTGTGTGAGAGAGAGAGAGAGAGAGGGTATGAGGGTGTGTGTGTGTGAGGGTGTATACTCGCCTGTGTGTGCAATCATAAATTTTTGCATTATGAAATTACAATTAAGAAACGAAGAAAAACTTTGAATTCGCTTCGCTTGGCCGGCAGCCAACACAATTGACAACAAATTCAGCTGCTGCTGCTGCAGCAACAACAGCAGCAACAGCAACAGCAGCAACAACAACTGAGCCTGCATTTGCATATTTCAAGAATTAAATTAGATTTTCGCTTTTGGCTTGAGGCAACAATTTGAAAGTTGGCGCGAAAGTAGGCAACGTTTTTTTTGCCTCTCTCTCTCTCTCTTTCTTTTCATCTCTTCCCCCTATCTATGTCCCTCTGCCACCCCTTGCTTGCCTTCTTTTAACTGAGTTTTTTTTGTGTTAGTGTATTAGAATTGAGTTAGGTTTATAGTTATAGTTAGAGCTGAAAATCGGTTTGGACTATAACTTTTGTCACTCTCACTCTCTCTCTCTCTTCCTTTTTCTACCTACTCTTCCTGTCTCTCTCTCTCTCTGTGCATGTGTGTGTGCCCTTTGAGCTTGTATTTTTAATCAGCTGCTTAAGCATAACAAAAATGTAGGCGATAGATTACGTATACGCAGGGTAGCTAGGGGCAAGGCAGGCAGAGAGAGGGAGAGGCAGTAAGTGGGAGATAGAGAGAGTAAGAGAGAGAGAGGAAGAGTGTTAGAGATAGATAGACAGTCGGGCAGGCAGCCAAAGGCAAAACAGTGTCAACAACACAGCGACAACAACAGCAACAGCAGCAGCAGCAGCAACAACACAACGACAACAACAGCAGCAGCAATAACAACAGCAATAACAATATTCAATTGCTGGCAAATGTTGCTGCAACTTTGTTGCTGACGTGTGTGCTATTGACAACAGCAGCAACAGCAGCAACAACAACAACAACAGCAACAACAGCAACAACAACAGCAGCAACAACAACTGTGGCTGCAAAACACCGCAGCAAAACAATAGATAATGATGACACGTCAGCTTTTGTCATGTGACAATAAGCACAGCAGCAGCAGCAGCAGCAAGGGCTCAAGAGCAGCAACAACAGCAACAACAGCAGCAGCAACAGTCACAGCAGCAACAACAACAACAATAACAACACGTGCAGCTACTCGATGTCAGTTGTCAGCAGCAAAAGCGCGCAAAGTAACAACATGAATGAAGCCGATGAGACAGCAGTCTCTCTCTCTCTCTCTCTCTCTCTCTCTCTCTCTCTCGCCCACACACATACCCTACCCCCCCCTCTTCCTCTTTCTCTTTCTCTCGCTTTGTTTGTCTCGCTCTTTGCCTTTTCCTTCTCTTCTCCCCCCCTGCTGCTGCTGCTTTGTTAGCCTGACAACAACAGCGACTGAAGCAGGCAGCAGGCAGCAGGCAGATCTCGCTTGGTTTGACTCTGCCTTGGCTACAGCTGCGGCTTTTAGATGGCAGAGGCGTAGCGCACAAGAGGGGCAGGAGGGGTGCTGGGGGGGGGGAGGTTGCCAAGGGGAAAAGCAGCGCGCATACAGCATTTTCGTACGCTTTTGGCACACGTCGCCAACTGCTGCGGAAGTCAATGTAAAGTAACGGAAAAGCAGCCACAAATACTCAAGCGCAGATGAACACACACATACACACACACATACACGCACACACACATACGCGCACACACACGGAGAAGACACATACATGCACGCATTTGCAGACACTACTCATAGTCAGGCACAATAGACAAGTTATGTTGCCGGCAGGCGGCAAAAGTGTCTTTGGACTAGGAAAATACTGAATGAAACTGGAAGAAAATTAATAAAAATAAATATATGGTCAGCCTAATTTACGGTCAGCCTTATATATGTTCACTCTAATATATGATCGGCCTAATACATTATCAGCCTGATAGCGTAAATAAATAAAATAAATATACAGTATATGTGCTTATATTAAAACTTTTAAGTCCTAGCATGGTCACCTTAGCAGCGCAGCCTTTAAATACATAACTTTCTTTCACTCTTTCATCTTGTATACGACCTTATACATACCTTAAGCTTACAGTCTGAAGCAGATTCTCTGAAACGTTTCACTCAATTTCTATAAAAACACTAATGCGTTGCCTACAAAAGTTAAAAAATATTTTAGCAGGGTCCCCCTATTTTTTATATATACATATATATTTGTTTAGTTATAAAAAAGTATAGAAAACGTTTAAAAGAACATAAATATACTCGAGCATGGCCAACCCAGTTTCAATATATATTTTTTTTTGCTATAAGGAAACTAATGAAACATTTTTAAGAGCTAAAATATACCCGTGTATGGTCAACTTAATTTCTACAATATTTATTATTAAGATTTTGTGATTATTTTTTATAAACTTTTGAAAAAAAAGTAATGAGCAGCTTGAAACTACCCTAGCATGGTCAACCCAATTTTTATTTACCTATAAGAAAACTTAGATAACGTGTATAAGACCTAAAATATACACGTATGTGGTCAGCCTAATTTTTAAATTTGTATTATTCTTAAAACATTTTGTAGAACTTAAATCCAGCTAAAGATGGTCACTTTAATGATAGACCTGAGATATACCCGGGTATGGTCACTCTTATTTCCTTAAATTGTTAATATTGTAAAAAAAATGCTTAAAACATGTTGTAGAACTAAAATCCTGCAAAGATGGTCACCTAAATGGGAGAATGCGGGCTGAAATCTTGTGATGTTACTACCTTGTGCCTTCACCTTTTTTCTTTACTTTCTCGACACTTTTGTCGCCTGTAAGCCTGTGTGTGTGAGTGTGTGTGTGTGTTTGGGATGAGCCAAGGAAATTGCCGTGCGCATCACGAGTCGAGTCGGTTGAGTTTTGTTGAGTTTGGCTGCGAATACTTTTGGCTCTGACTGTGGCTCTGCTTGGGCTCTGCTCTTGGTTTCTGCTTCCTGCTACATCTATTCACAACTCGTACTCGTACTCGTACTGGTATTCACTATTCACTTGTACTATTCATTTGGCTGGAATTCTTTTTGTATTTAGTTAGTTGAAGCTGCTGCCTGCTGCTGCTGCTGGTTTTGCTTAGTTAGTTAGTCACTCGGTTAGTCGGCCGCAAATGACTGGCAAGTTTTTCTGGGGCGGGGCTCGTGGGTTGAAGTTGAGGTTAGATTGAAGCAGAGTACGTGATGCGAGTCATGGTTAACGGGTAACGGGCAAGGGGAAACGGGAAACGGGTAACCGTTTGAAGGTTGGAGGTTGCTGCCAGCAAAGTTCTCTGACATTTGACGTTCCCTTTGTAGTTGTTGTTGTTGCTGTTGCTGTGCGTGTTTGTGCGTGTTTCGATTGTCTCGTCGCTTTGGCAAGTTTTGTGCGTGCAGGCAGGCACACACACACACACAACAAAAGCCAAGTCAATTTAATTTATTTTTGTCATTTTTTTTTCTCATCTGAACTTATTCACAGTTCTATGTGAACTGAAGTTGCACTGTCACCCTTCCTCATTCATCTCTCTCTCTCTCTCTCTCTCTCTCTCCCTTTACCTCTTTTTCCTCGTCCCTTTGTATTCCATTTGCCCAACGCATTTAAATTTCTGTTTGCATCGTTGGCGATTGCTCTGGCTCCGCATGCGGATTCGGGCTCAGTCGCAGGCTCAGGCCCAGCCTGGGGCTACGTAATTGAGTTGACCTCGGACACAGGCACACACATAAACACGCACACACACACACACTCGGGCACACACTCACATTTCCCCATTTTTCACTCAGTTGAAGGCACTCACAAGTTGATACTATTTGACTCTTTGACTCTTTTGCTCAATAACTTACTCCTTATTTCACTCATACACTTACTCATTCATTGTATTAAGCAAATTTTTACTCAATAACTCTCTTTTTTAAAATCTCACACTCAACTTTCTCTACTCACTCAACCTACACAACTCATTCTACTCATTCAATAACACTCATCTCTCTCACTCACTCTCTCATTCACTGTATTACTCAGTTATGCATTCCATATCTCATCGAATGATTTACTCAATTATTTACTCAATAATGTATTTAATAATTTAATTTAATTAAATAATTTAATTTTCCACAATTTCCTCAATAATTTCAATTATTTATTTATTTATTTACTCAATAATTTTTTTAATAATTAACTCAATAATGTATATAATAATTTAATGAAATTTTATAATTTAATTTCCCACAATTAACTTAATAATTTACCCAATAATTTATTCAATAATTTACTCAATAATTTATTCAATAATTTACTCAATAATTTATTTAATAATTTATTCAATAATTTATTTAATAATTTATTCAATAATTTACTCAATAATTTATTTAATAATTAACTCAATAATTTATTCAATAATTTACTTAATAATTTATTCAATAATTTACTCTATACTTTATCCAATAATTTACTCAATAATTTTTTAATAATTTACTCAACATTTCACTCATCTCACTCACTCATTTTACTCTTTTGACTCTTTTCTCCTATTCCACTTAACTTTCCCATCTCTGTCAATAAATACTTGAGCTACATCACTGAAATTCGTTATATAGACTCCTATAAGCTTTGAATATGAGTTACAACTTATATAGCTTAGAAAACATTTACAAAGTCTGCATAAATCTCAAGACAAAAGCGCAGGAACTATAAAATAATGAGATCTTAAGTGATCTGATGAGTCGTGATGATTATTTGCTGCCGCTGCTTCGCCTTCACTTCAGCCTGACTGCATTGCACTTGGCTGCAGCAGCAGCTGCTGAGTGTCCAATCCTCCCTCTGTGCCCTCCTCCCCTCCCACTCCTTCCCTCCCTCCCCCCTGCATCATGTCCTTGGCCAGCATAAAAAGCCCCAAAATGAATGAGCGAAATTAAGCGGATGGCGGGATTTAACGAGGGCAAAAGAAAGGGAAGAAAGAGGGGGAGGGGGGGGTTAGGAGTTGCAGCAGAGTAGAGAGTTGGAGGTATGGGGGCGTGGCCAGTTGAGTCAGCAGAGAGAGATGGAGAGAGAGAGAGAGGGGGAGAGGGAGAGCTGCTTTAATGCAAAAGTTTAAGTGTTGCAAATGACGTTGATAATGGTCGAGAGGAGAAGGGGAGATAGATGAGGAGAAAGAAGAGAGATAGCATGGGGTAAGAGCAGCGAAAGAGGAGCCAAAGGAGTGCACAAAATGAGGCGGAGGAGTGTGAAGGAGAGCGAAAGAGAGGGAGGGCCAGCTGAGGCGTCTAGAACCCAGGCAAGTTGCCAGCTCTGTCTGCGCTGTCTCTCTCTCTCTCTCTCTCTATCCCTCTCTCTCTCCTTCTCTCTTGCTTTCGCTCTGCTTGTTGTCCTTGCCGCACGCTTAATATGTAATTTATAATTTTGATTGCGCTGCCCGCGCTGCTCGCTGTCGCAGTTGGCGTCGCAGTCGGCGTCGCTGCACTTAATCCGTGCAGATAAATGTTGCTGCTTATTAATAAAATGAGTTGTGCACAGGGCGCACTGGGATTGCACTTGACCAAGAGGGCAGAGGCACCCTGTTGGCAGGGGGTAGAGGGTTGGGTAGAGTGTAGGGTAGGGTAGGGTAGGGTAGGGTAGGGTAGGGTAGGGTAGGGTAGGGTAGGGTAGGGTAGGGTAGGGTAGGGTAGGGTAGGGCTGGTCTAGGGTTGGGTTGGGTTGGGGGCGTGCCTTGCGTCAGAAATTAATGGTGTGTAATTTATGAAAATTCAAGTTGGGTTGAGGCTTAAGAGATTGGAGTGTCTGTCGGTCTGTCCCACTGCCTCTGGTCTACCCCCTCTCAGCTTTAATCCCTTCCCTCTCAGCCCACTTAACCCCCTGCCACCCCTCCAACACCCCCTCTCCCTCTCTCTCTCCCCACTCAGCTGCAGCATCAGCAAACAAATCATAGACAGGCAAACAAGTAGGTAACCTGCCAGCTCCTGCTCCTACCCCCTGCAACTGCCATACCCCCCACCCCCCTCTGCGCCTACCCCTTCTTCCTTCTACCCTCTACCCTCTTGCCACTCCCTCCCCCTCCCAGCTTTGCCAAATGCCTTTCAGCTGCTCTGCTTACTTTGCCAAAAACTTTATATGAAGAAAGTTTGGCACAGCCGTCGACAATGCGGGCAAACGAGGCGTGGCAGCAGCAGAGGGGGAAGGGGGAGGGAGGAGGAGGGATGGGAAGAGTAGGCGTGGGCGTGGCAGCAACATTTTATTAACAGGCGTCGTCTATGTGAATGAGCTTAAAAAACAAAAATTAATTTAAATTACACATATTTGCACAAAAACAATGTGAGGTGCATAACGAGAGGGCGAGGGGGCGGGGGAAGAGCCAGAGGAAGGGGCATAGGGTAGAAGGAGGTGGGGGGGGGGGAAGAGAGAGCAAAGTGAGAGTAGGCATGTTGTCGTTATCGCGTCGCTGTCGTTGTCGTTGTTGTTGTTGTTGCCCAAAAAAACCTCAAATTATACAAATTTACGATGTTTCGCGCCGCACGCGCTCTACCAAAAGCCAACAGCAACAACAGCAACAGCAACAACAACAGCAGCAGCAACAGCAACAGCAACAACAGCAGCAACAACAGCAACAACAGCAACAACAGCAGCAGCAGCAGCAAATTGCGCCACGCACAGCCAAAAAGCAAAGTCGAAAAAGAGAAATAAAAATAAAATTAAAATCCAAAATAGAAATGGAAATTTTGAAAGTTAAGGCCTGACGAATTCGCGAGTGCGCTAACAAGAGCAAGAGAGAAAAGGATACAAAATTATAGCAAAAAAAAATAGAAAGAAAGAAAGAAAAAAGAAAGAAAGAGGTAAAAAAAGAGATAGAAAGACAGAAAGAAAAAAAGAAAGAACGAAAAGAAAGCAAATGCAGAGAGAGCAAGAAAAACAGAGATCTAGAGTAGGAGAGACTAGCAAATATATTAAAAGGAAGACAGAGAAAAGGGAAGATACAAAAATACAGAAAGATCTTTAGAGATAGAAAAAGATGTAGAAAACAGGAGAGAAAAAAAAACAGAAAAAGAAAGATATTTACAGGGAGAGAAAGAAATGCAAACAACGAGAGAAGGAGAGACAAAAGGAGGAAAGGGAATACAGAAAAATACAAAGAGCTACAGAAGTAAAGAAAAATAAAGATCTATAGAAAAATAAAGCGCTCAGAAAGATCTTTAAAGATGTAAAAATATAGGGAACAAAAGGGAAGAGAAACAGAAAAATAGAGGTATTTACAGGGAGAGAAAAAATACAAACAAAGAGAGGGAAAGTCGGAGAAATACAGGAAGAGGAAGACAGAGAAAAACTACAGAAAGACAAGCTGTAGAAATACAGAAAAAGAAAGATCTATAGAGAAAGAAAGCGCTCAAGAGAGCAGAAGAGAAACAAAGTGGAGGAAATACTACGAAAAAAAGACAGAGATAGTGGAGAAGAGAGAGAGAGAGAGAGAGAGAGAGATAAGGGAGCGATAATACTTGGTAAAATAGATTTATAACTAGAAAACTCTGAAAAATGCAGCCCCTCAAGGAAAAAGAATGCGTAGAAAACTATCTAGAAAATAATATATATTAAAAAACAAAATAATTGCAACTTATTAAATACAAAATACCAAGGCACAGACACACACACACACACCCCTACACACACAGAGAGACACACACACACACACACGCAACATTCTTCTACACTCGAGAAAAGTTGCGTGCAAAAACTTTTTGCAGCTCGATACAAAAAAAAAACCCCCCTTGCCAACGCCAGCACGCACGCACCATGTTGCCAACCATGTGCAAGAGGCACATAAGTGTTGCTTGTGCCGATATGCCCGATTTTGGGCTGGCCTGGTGTGTGTGTGTGTAGGGTGCATAAAAACAAAAGCCAAAGCTGAAACTTTTGTAGCGGAAAACGGAAATGTTTTACATGCAAGCGGGGCAGGGGGAGGGGGAGAGGGAGGAGAGGGAGGAGAGGGAGGAGAGGGAGGAGGGAAAAGAAGGGACAAGGGAAGGGGCAGGGTATAAGGCAGGGCAGGGCAGGAGGCTAGGCAGGAGGGAAGAGATGAGGCAACTGCCAGTGGGGTATGGCTTGGGGTAGGACCTCGTGCCGCGTCTGAGGTGTCTAGCGGCATGGTAAAAGGCAAGTGACACACACACACACACACACACACCCCCAACTCACACACCCAACACACACATCCAACACACACACATGGCAAGCAAAGTCATGTCAGTTGGGTAATTTTTCTTAACAAGCAACGCAGTCGCCGCAAAGTATGCAATGTCTTTTCTCTCTGTCTCTGTCTGTCTGTCTCTCTCCACCTGCCTGTCGGTGTGTGCGGTAGCTTAATTAGAGATTATTCACACACAGAGCGAGACAGAGAGGGAGAGAGAGTGAAAAAGAGAGAGAGGGAGTCTGTGTGCAATTTTAAATATTTAAAACGCAGCACAGAAAAATGAAAATAAAAAAGAAAATGAAAATGTTTCAAAACCGCTAAAACAAGCGCTACACTGCGTATGCCAAAATGCTGCTGCTGCTGGTGGTGGCAACTCTAGTTAAACTGCCAGGCAACACTGTCAGTCTAGTCTCCCCTCCCCCACTGCCCAATCATGCGACCACTGTGCCAGGTTAATTAGCTCATAAAATATGCACAATGCCAACAAATGATTCGCACCTTTTGAAGGGGGGGAGGATCCAATGAAATAATTGAGTGGCAACAACACTGGAGAAGAAGGAGTAGAGAGAAGAAGGAGAAGAAGCAAAGCAAGAGGAGTAAGCAGCGCTATAAAGAAAAGGCGCCAGACAATCAGAAATTAGAAGAAAACAACGAGTTAACAGATTTACTCAGAGCTAGCCAGTCTAGTAGTTACCTTAAGTAGCATAACTCAAGAAATACTTGAGCAATAGAGATAAAACTTGGTAAACTGAACAAAAATATAACAAGCTTGCTATATACACAATTTGATAGGGCTTAAACAAGCCAAGGCAAAGATATGTACATCTAAAAATGATATATGCGCTTAGGCAGGGCATTTGCTAGCGTAGCAAAGTTTTCAAGACAGCAGTCTGAAGGTTTATGCTAGTAGATAAAGCACAGCAAATTTCATAGAGCTAGCTATTATAGATCTCGAGATCTGCGTCCTTAAAGAGTTAGGAAATTAAAAAAAAATGAATTAACCATGCAAATACTGAAACTTTGTGTAGTTTAGAGTAGTTAGATTAGTTGATTAGTTTGATAAAACAATTTTCTGCCAATATACCCAATTTCTAAAGTTTTGACTAGGGTATGGCATCAATTGAAGCTACCCAAAGGCAGAGAGAGAGTGAGAGAGACAGAGAGAGAGAGTGCGAGAGAGATGGTGTTGCAAATCAAGTTTGTTTGGTACTTTGTGTTGTTGTTTTGCGGTGTTGTTGTTGTTGGTGTTGTCTCGGTCCCATGTATTGCAGATGAGCGTATCTGAAGTTTATGAACTTTGTAATTACACACTTTATTAATTTATGCGCTGCAGGGGGGCTGGGAAAGGACTAGGGAGGGCGGGGCGAGGGAGAAAACTTGTGCCTTCTGCTCCTTAGAGGCAGTTTCTCGCAGTTTTCCGCCGGTTTCCCGCTGTTTTTTCCGCCGAAATGACTTGTAGCGCAGGCCGGAGAAGGAGACAGTAAGAAAGAGCTCGAGCTAGAGAGACCATGAAAAAGAGATGGTAAATGCGTTACAAGGGCAACATATTAGCGTTTTATGGGCCAAGCCAACATAATGAGCAGAACGGTAGCAGAAGCGGAGAAAAAGAAAGAGAGAGAGGAAAAGAGAGTGGGAAAGTGGAACGACAAAAATGATGACAGACAGGTCTTTGCTTATAAATCTTATAAATTAGGCAGATTTTCGTGCTGCTTACAAATTTTTAAATAATGCTACAAAATTAACCAAATAAATGAGCGTAGAGAAAACCCAAAAAGAAGACAAAGCAACAAAAGAAAGAAAGAAAAGAAAAGAAAAGAAGAAAAAAACACGCGTATTTCGCTTTTATTTTTCGATTAGAAATATGAAAGCAGCAGCTGAGAACACGGGGAAAAATCTGAGAAAAATCTAATGAAAGTGTACGCAAATTGAAATAATAATAAAATAATATAATCTGCAGGGAGGGCAAGAGGCAGAGGCAGAGGCAGAGACCGGGGATAAGAGACAGTAAAAAACAAAGCTGGCCTAACTCAAGGATTTTGGTTTATGGCCATGAACTGTACCTGCAGGTTCAGGTCGAGAGTAGAGAAGCAATTAAAATTTGTGACAGAGGCGGGGAGGAGAAGAATAAAAAGGGGGAGAATGAGAAAAAAGCCTTTGGGAGTTATTGAAAATTATTTGAAGAAACTTTGAAGTGTTTAATTGGGCAAGTTCTTAGCATGTCTTAGTGGGGTTTTGGTAGAGCTTGAGATGGGTGTTTGAATAGAGTAGGGTAGCCCGATAAGCTTGTGAGGTATTTAGCTATTTTATAGCCAAATACAAAACGCATAGTTGGGGGTTAAATAATGAAGGAAAATTGTTGGAAAAAATCTTAAAGTACAAGGTCTTTATTTTCTCTCAATTTATGAACTGATTATATGAAATAGCTGAGATATAAACAAAGTATATTTCGCCTTAATAAAACTACATATAGAATCTTTAAAGTATTTTTTATAGACTTGTTAAATTTCTTTTACTTAAAAACATATTCCAAAAAGTATCTCGAAATGTTATTGAAAAAGTATCTCGAAATGTAAGTGAAACTTCTTCAAGAAAATTGAAACTTTTGCAAAACAAATTTCCTTGTGCGGTGCAGTCGCCCATGAAATGAAAATTCATATGCGGCAATTTATTTGATTTCAATTTAACAATTTTCCAATTTTCTCTCTCTCTCTCTCTCTCTCTCTCTTTCTCTCCCTCTCACTTGACCTTCTTCATGCCAATGGACTCAAGTAAAATATTTAGAATTTAATTAAGGTGCAAATGCCATAAGTAATGGCCAGAGATATATTAAATTTGCAAAAAACACACCTGACAAGATGAAGATGAAGAAGAAAAAGAAGTAGAAAAAGGAGAAGCAGAAGAGGCAGCATAGACAACAATAAAATGCAACTGTAAAGTACGTGCACAGGAAGGTAGAGAAGGGGGAAAGGCAGAAAGGGATGGGAACGAGTCGTTTTCTTTTGGCCAAGTGTGAAGTTTGTTTATCTTGAAGTTTGCGACTGCCAGTGGTATAATATTTTATAGTATATGCTGAAATTCTCAATCCATTTTGAACACACACAGAGACATCACCTCCCTCCCTCCCCTGGACACCTGGTATAGTATACTATATATGATGGTAACTGGGTTCGGTTTCTTGGTTTCGGTTTTTTTGACTTTTGTTTTGCATTTTGGCATGGGCCAAGTGGCTGCTCTCTCTCTCCCTCTCTCTCTCTCCCTCTCTCTCTCTGTCTCTGTCTTTGAGGCTGCTCTGGCTTCTTCCAACTTTATAACTTATGCATGTGTTGTGTGTGCGAGTGTGTGCTTGTGTGTGTGTGTGAGTTCTGGCATAAAAATTATGGCGCCCAAATGGCGTAGAACTATTTCAATGTGACATTACGCTGCTGCTTCTGGGGGAACTGCAATAAAAATGGTCAAGTTATTATTTACCTCTGCACAGGTGAAAGAGTCACGAATGAACGAATGCGAATGCGAATGGGTATGGGGAAAAAAGAAATGTGCACGTGTCGCACAAGTTCATTGAACCGGTTCGCCATGTTGGAGTTATATATGAGCAGCTTAAATTCAGTTCTGATATCGAATAGGGTTGGGAAAAGGGAGTAAATGAATTGAACTAGTTTAAGGGAACCAGTTCCTTACAATACTAAAGTTCAAACAGTAAAAGAATGGTATGTTATAAAAACCTTGGCATGGTCACCCTAGAGTGACTCTTACTGCAACTGGCACTACGGCAAAATTGCGAATTTTTCAAAGAGTCTATTTATCGATTTTTTAAATGACGAATTACTAAGGAAGTCAAGAAATAAACAAAATGTCATACCGCTTGAAAATCAATTGAGTTTTGACAAAGTTATGATGGTTGAAAGTGATGTGAGAGGTCCTCTATAGGGTCGTACATGTCAAATTTTTTGTTCGTTTGGAGATGATTTTTCATCCAAAATTAAGTACCCTCCAAAATCGATTTAAACACTTGTTTAGTACTAATTTTAACCTCCGCAATCGATTAAAAGTAAAAACTCGCGATTTTAAATTTTGAAAAAAAAATTTTTCTGAAAAATGACAAGGGGGTACCCTTACCAAATTTTCGAAAAATTTGAAAAATTTTCGAAATATTTTTATATCCATTTTTGAAATGGAGAATAACTATATAATTAAAAACATAAACAAAATGTCATTCCCCGTGAAAATCGGTTGATTTTTGACAAAGTTATGATGGTTGAAAGTGATGTGAGAGGTCCACTATAGGGTCTCACATGTCAAATTTTTTTTACATTTTCAGATGATTTTTAGCTCAAAATTAAGTATCATCCGAAATCGATTTAAACACTTGTTTAGTACTAATTTTGACACCCGCAATCGATTAAAACTAAAAACTCGCGATTTGAAATTTTGAAAAAAAAATTTTTCTGAAAAATTACAAGGGGGTACCCTTGCCAAATTTTCGAAAAATTTGAAAAATTTTCGAAATATTTTTATATCCATTTTTGAAATGGAGAATAACTATATGATTAAAAACATTAACAAAATGTCATTCCCCGTGAAAATCGGTTGATTTTTAAAAAAGTTATGATAGGCGAAAGTGAGGTGAGAGATGCTCTATAGAGTCTTACATGTCAAATTTTTTGTTCATTTTGAGATGATTTTTGGCTCAAAATTAAGTACCCTCCAAAAACGATTTAAACACTTGTTTAGTACTAATTTTGACACCCGCAATCGATTAAAAGTAAAAACTCGCGATTTAAAATTTTGAAAAAAAAATTTTCCTGAAAAAAGACAAGGGGGTACCCTTGCCTAAAATTTCAAAAATTTTGAAATTTTTTTTTAATTGCTAATATTTCCGTTTTTAACGTCAATAAAACCCCTGAGGGTCTAGCATTTTTAATGTTATACCCTATTATATATCAGTATGTTTGTTAAAATTGTGAACTAGTTCCGACAAGGTAAAGGCAACTCTAGATGTTCTATTCTACTAGCAAGGCAAAGAGAACTCTACAAGTTGATTTTCTGAACATTGCCAGAGTTGTATTAAAGTTCGCTAAAGACTTTGATCTTAAATTATTTAAGTAAACAGTTAAAAATTTTGCTTCAAGTTTGTGCAAATAGTACTAGTTCCGGCATATGAAATAGTCAAGGATGTTTACACTAGAATTTATGGGTTCATCATTATCATCATCATCATCGAACTGATTCCATATAGCCCACAGACGGTTGCAGCTCTGCGCAGCGATGTGTAAGCACAAAAAGCATAAAACAAGCAATTGCCGTGGATTTTGCTCATGCAATATTTGTGACTATTTATTTTATATATACACACCAGATATATAGAGTATATTCATATTGCTACTTATATATAAATGTGTGTGTGTGTGTGGCATAGGTGGGTGCATATGAATATGCATTCGCTGCTGCTGCTGCTGTTGCTGCTGCTGCTGTTGCAAATCGCATCTTGTGTTGTTAAATTTATTTAAGCGGAAATTATTCATTGCACGATCGACTGAGCTTCATGATTGCCGCAACGCATCAGCGACAGCTCTCTGTATGGGTCTCTGTGCATTGCTTCTGCCTGCCACGCCCACACGCCCACACACACATTTGGTAAACGATAAAGTTGGCGTTGATGTGGCATAATTAGCCTTCGAATGTGGTAATCAAATTCAGCAGCAGCAGCAGCACCGCCAGCACCGGCAGCAACATCAAGTGCAGAAAACATTTTTAAGCATTGCGCATACGACACGTGGCCTGGTTAAGGTGACCAACATCCTCGGCGTCGTCGCTTAACCCATTTTATACGCTTTAACCCGCACTTTGCATGAGAACGAGAGAGAGTTGAGAATTATTATTATTATTATCATTATTATTATTGTGCACATTTAAACAGCCTCAGATACCCTGTAAAATGCAGTGTGTTGATATTGTACAGTTTCATATTTAAGTTGATCATTTTTATTATAATATTATAAATTTATTTCCTTTTTTTTGGTTTATTGTTTTATAGTTTTTTTAAATTATTCTTTATTTCTAAATTTATTTCTTTCTTGATTTCTTTTTATTCCTTTTTTCTTTCATTTTTTCATTCTTTCTTTTTTTTTTTTTTCATGTATTTTTGTATTATTATTTTATTTTTCTTTATTCATTTTTTAATATAGTTTTTTGCATATTTTTTTTTTTATATATGTTTTTATTTTTTTTATTTTTCTATATGTTATTTATTTTATTTTATTTTTATTTTTATTTTTGCATTTCTCTATATATCTTTAGAAGTTTTTTTCCTTTTTCCTTTACTTCCTTATTAGTTTTTCTTAATTCCTTCCAAGTCATGCATACCCCTCGTTACAGGGTATCCACGCAACACGCACTTTTCGCTTGCGGCATTTTTAATTAATAAAAATTGTCATTTTCACTGGCATTAAAATTGCGATCGATCGAAACGCTGCGATGCGTCTGTGATGTACATCGGGCTGAGTGAGAGTGACATGTATGTGGTTGTACATATATAGCGAGGGCGGACTGTATCATTATTTAATATTTAGCGGTTTTTATTGTTTGCAGTTTTCCCACTATTTTTTTTATTCGCTTTTTTTCTTTGCGCCTTTTGTTAAATCCATTCGTTATGTCGCATAATATCGCGTAATACATGACAATGGCAGGACTGTACAACAGGGAGAGGGCGGGGGGAAGGGCAGGAGAAGTGTGTGAAGGGAGGCGCCTGCGAGGGGCGTGGCTATCGAGCAGGGGGTACAATAAAATCCAATCGCTTGGAAAGAAACGTAAAACATAAAATTGCGGGTGACATTATTAATAGATGTGCACAAACTATATCTGTCTGTGTGCGGAGTATGTATGTGTGTAAAGTGTGTGTGGTTGCCTATGTGTGAGTGTGTGTGTGTGTGGTATCTATGTGTGTATCTGTATGTTTGGGTGTGTGCATGTGTGTCTGTTTGTGTTGTGGTCATGCGTTTCAATTAAAGTGCGCACAGACTATTACATATGCAGACAAGTGCAAACACACACACACAAACAGACACTACACACACACACACACACACACACACACACAGGCATACCACATAGACTCACACACACACACACACACAGACTCCGGGCAATTGCTACTCAATTAACTCAACCATCAAAACTGAATTTGGTTCACTCTGGCAAAATCGCGTTGACCAAAATGTTCCTCGGTTTGTGAAGCTTGAAAGGATGGAGGGCAGGGCGGTAGGGAAGGGGGTGAAGAAGGAAGGGGTGAAGAAGGAAGGGGTGAAGATGGAATGAAGAAGGAAAGGGGTAAAGAAGGACTGAGGAGAATAAGGGAAGTAGGGTAGAGAAGGGAGCTAGGGGTGATGCTAAGAAAGGAACCAAGAAGGCAAGCAGAGTGAATACAGAGCAATAGGATCTTAGGTTTGACTAGAGGATTTGATCTAGGGTTTGCCTAGAGGATTTAAGGGTTTTCTAGAAACAGGTTCTTCCTGTTCCAACTCAAAAGAGCGTAGCTTGAAAAGATCCTACAGTGAACCAGTTCTACCTAGTCTAGACCAACCCTTGGAACTAGGCTAGCTTTACCCTTGGAGCTAGTCTAGCTCAACCCTTGGAGCTAGTCTAGTGCAACCCTTGGAGATGAAGCTGAGGCTTTTCCTTGGAAGTTCAAGCTTGGAATGGAAATACTGCTCACAGTTTTTACTATCGCTATCTCTTTCTTACCAGCTTTGTCAATTCCATTTTATTTAGTACTATTTCAAAGACATTTCATATAAGATGCTTTTTCTTAGAGTTCCTGGTAAACCCGCTAGGCTCGTGTATGGAAGCCCTATCAAAACAGTCTCTTGCATACTTTCCTTCCTTTCTCTCAGTCTACCTTTCTCTCTCTCACTACCTCCCTTCCTCTTTCTCTCTCCCTCTCTTTTCTTCACACCATTGCTATGAATACGCGCAGCGAATTCCAGGAAATTGAGCAATAAAATTGGTTCAGTTTTCTATATTCAATAACAGATTGTTGAGCTTGTGGTTTCTATAACAACTTCATGGATATCAAATTGATTGAATGAGAGTATTTTAGAGAAGTAAAGTGAGTAGGAGCAAGAGGTGTGGATGAAAGTAATTGACATATCTAGTAGGAAGGAGAGAGAGAGAGAGAGAGAGAGTGTGAGATTGAGCGACATTTGAGTAATTCGACTTGGAAAATCAGATGTGTGAATACATATAGAGGTATTACTCTGTCTGGGTGTCTGTGTGTGTGTGTGTGGGTGAGCTTACATATCTATCAAAGAAGCAGTCTCTCATCAAGGCATGGCATCCTGACAGGAAGTGGCAGAAACAGCTGCAGCTTTGCCCCGAACTACTTCAACTTGACGCGTTGTGCGTTGCGTTGGTTTTTTCGATGCTGGCAGGATCAGGAAGAGGGTGTGGGAGAGGTAGAGCGGAGGGGGGTCTAAGTGGTATAGGATATCTCTGCTCTACGCAATGCCCGAAAGCAATCAAAGCTGAGCGAAATGGGAACCCTCTGTGCGATGTTGTTGGTTATTTCAATGAAGTTGAGGCCGATGTCGATGTCAGGGATGGGTCGCGGTAGCTGAAGCCAAAAATGAATAACGCAGAGCAACGCATGACTGAATGCCAGTCAACAATGTGTGTGTGCGAGAGAGAGAGCGAGAAAGAGAGACGGCAACACAATATGTACAACTCGCTTGTATGACTAATAAAAGGAACAACAACAACAAAAGCAAAAGAAGGAGGGAAAAAGGAGTACGCAACCCAAAAAAAAAGAAAAGAGAAGAAAAACGCAAAGGGAACGTGGTCGCGATATGGCTAACCAGGGCAACCAAACCTGAACCCAAGATGAAACACTCCCCTCCCTTTTCTATTCCAAAACATCCAAACTCTTGCCCCCACTCCCAGACCGCCCATAACACTGAACTGAAGTGGTTATTGTTGTCACTGATCCCCAGGACAATTCTGTAGCACATGAGGGGGGCAGCATGTGCTCCCTCCAGGCTTGCTCCGACTCTCGTCTCCAGGCTCTTTAAGACGTTGTCGCCAAGGACGCCGCCGTCGCACTTGTGTAAATTGTAGCCAATCATGATTTAATAGATAAAAAACTGAAAGAGTTCAAGTGGATAAGGCATAAAGCGTTATGCACAAAAGGCCAAGCTGAGGTGAGTGAGATGGGGTAGAAGGGGGGAGAAGGGGGAGTAAAAGCAGAGCAACAGCGAGTTGGAAAGGACCATAAGGAGAAGAAAAAAAAGACGCTTTAAGCATCGCTCTCCAGGGAGCGATCAGTAGTAAAGCTGAAGCTAATAGTGCAGAGGGTTTAGACCATGGAAAGAGCACGCTATGGGTTGCTCTATACCAAGCAGATATCTAAGCTCGTAGACGGGTTCGGCCACTGAAACTTGGCAACAGCTGAGATGGGGGTAAGATCTCTTACTCTACCTAGTTTTATGTGGATAGCTAGGATATTTAGCTCCCTTAATGAAGCTGGAATAAAGCATATGACTTCTGCTTTCTTTTAATTGAAATGGGAGTTTCTTTTAATGAAATTTTGATTACTTTGAACCTACAGAAGTGGTATACCAAATGAGGTAGCTCTAGCTTCTGAGAACTCAGAGATCAAGCGCAAGGTATGGTTTATACGAAGGCTTCACCCGTTCTCTCTCTCTCTCTCTCTCTCTTTCAACTCTACATTCCCCACTCCCAGCTAGTTCCTTCTCCACACACAGTAGGAGCGTATGATATGTTGACGACGAATGAGAGGAAACGAAGACAGAAGGCTGACAGGATATGCCGCTTGCGGCGGCAGTGGCAAAGGGATAACATTAAGGAGCACATGAAGGAATCCAGAGACTATAGAGAGAGAGAGAGAGAGGAAGAGGCAGAGGAAGAGACCCCTAGACCCAAAGTGTAGCAAACCAATTGCGCGTCCAATACTGATGCCATACCAAACCGCTGCTGCTGCTGCTGCTCCTCCTGCTCCTCCTGCTCCTTCCCAGCCTCATTTTCATTCACATTCTCATCCAGAACGTTGTCTTCGTACTTCTCCTGCTTATCCCAGCATCGAGCATCGTCATCGAGGCTGCTGATGAAGGAAATTGATAAACGCGCAAAGGGGAAATGTGCTGGCTCTGATGCTGCCTCTGATGCTGCTGTTGTTGTTATTGCCCATGGAACGCGCAATCAGAGTTGGAAATGCGAAACGCGTGAGCATGGATGTGGCTGAAGGGGAGTTTGAGAGGGGATGAGAGGGTTTTCTTTTGGGAGTGGGTAAGGCAAACTCACAATAACCGAAATCAAAATCAAAATCAAAAATTGAGCAGCTTTTGATGACAGGTCGAGTAGCGAGTAACGATGCGTCGATGTTTGACGTTGAGACTTTGTGATATCGATTACAGCACAGGGTGGGCAGAGAGAAAGAGAGACAGAGAGAGAAAGAGGGAAGGAGAGAGACAGGGTTGCCTTTAATTGGCAATGCAGGCGCTTCAAGCTCGGGTTAACCATTGTTGTTTAACCCAAGCAACGTGCAACATAAATTAATCAAATTGCAAAATGGCAACAGAAAGGAGAGAGAGAATAAAAAGAGAGAGAGAATTGGCTACAAATGTTAAGTGAAAGCTGCGATTAACAAGCTCAGCGAGAGGAGGGATGAGAAAGGGGTAGAGCAAACGACTTGGATGCTCAGGGAGTGCGCTGTAAGTGAAGCCAACTAATGAGTAGAGAAAGGAAGAAAGAGAGAGAGAGAAGAAGAGAGAGAAAAGTAGAAGAAACAAGCCAAAACATGACAGTTGCATAATAAATAAAGTTAAGCCTAAGGTGGACTTGCAGATACTCTCTATAAAGAGCAAACTTACTGCACAGCTCAAGTGCACTAAAGGGGCAAATTTTAGACAATCCTAACTCAGCAAATTGTGTTGCGATCTAGCTTAAATTTTGCATATTGTTAGATAATAGAATGCATTAACTCTATATAAAATTTCATGGCTCTACCTAACACAAATATTATAATAATGTCAAATTTAAAAAGAAAACAAGCTAAACTTCCTTCTAAAGTGAAGCTAACTCGCTTACTCGCGCTATAAATGCATATAGACTATATTCTAACTGTACGAACCCAATGAAATTTGGTTTATCGATAGATAATACTGTAGGCTAACTACTTGCGAAATATCATAGCTCTAACTAGTCTAGAAAACAAGATAATGCAAAACTTCTCACACCTTCGCCCACCTGCAGTCTCCCCATTTGTACCCTGTAACTTTAACTGGCTATAAAACCCTCTATTCCATTTAAAAAAAAAAAACGCTAAGCTGCTGCAAACAATGCTAGAAAAAAAAGGCGAATGCAAATAAAATGTTAACTTCACTTGGAAAACCAACAGCAAGAAAAGAAAAGAAAATAAAAAGAAATGAAAAGAAGGAAAATGCGAAGAAAATGCTGCTGCTTTTGTTCGTGTTGTAAAGCAGATTGCACTGATGGCACTTAATGAGTTGCTTATTATGATTAATTATTACGCGGAAAAAGTAGGAGAACTGAAAGAGGCATAAGTAATGCAGGAATGGGAGAGAGAGACAGTAGAGAGAGAGAGAGAGATAGAGGGAGAGAGAGAGAGTGAGGTGGAATATGAGAGCTCTTGTAAGGAAAATAAATGAAGTGCAATTGTCAGCTCGTTATCGTATGAATCAATTAAAAATATTCAATTTTAATTGCATAATGAATGCATTATGCGAAGGGAAGAGATATATTAAAGTTTTAAACAGGTATGTAGGGGTTGTTATTATAATATTAATAAATATAAACAAAACTTAAGTAGTTTTTATGTCTTGTATATATAAGAAAACTGAAGTAGTTTTAAAATAAAGAATAAAGATTAAATTGTAGATAAGACTGCAGTTGTAACGACTTGTCTAGCTCAGTTTTTTTTTTTTTTTTTTTTTTTTTTTTTTAAGAGTTTTACTGAAGTTTTTTCGCTCAGTGCACTTGCACTTGCATAGGCTACTTAGCGCAACAATAGTTGATATGTATCTATCAGCTTTTCTCTTTTTTTTTTTGCGCTTTTCTTTCACTTTCTCTTTCCCTCTCTCTCTTCCTTCCTTTCTGTAGCCCTTTTCTTGCCCTTTGGTTGACACTGTGCAACGTTAAGCTCCCTTTGAGTAGCTTTATAATAAAGCTATTAAACAAACTTTGCCTTGAGATTGTTGCTGGGGTTGGTTTGTTTGCTTTTTTTTTTTTGTTTTTTTCCCCTTGTGGGGAAAGTTTCCTTCGCGCTTATTGTTCATACGCCCCGTTGGCCAACAAAAAATGTCATCGACTAATTGCAGTGTGTGTCGCATTTGTGGGGGAAAGGGAGGGGGATGGGGAGGTTGGGACTAGGCCACAGAACTTGAAAGTCAACTGACAGCAGACTAAGATGGATAGCTGGAGAGAGAGAGAGAGGGAGGGAGAGAGTGAGAGAGAAGGGGATGAAGAGTGGAAAAGTGGGACTAGTTTCACGCCAGTTAAACAGGCAACTCGGCAGGAGAATGATGTGTGTGTGTTTGTGTGTGTGTGTGGATGGGAACCCTGGCTGCAGTTAGGTGTCAGTGTGTGTCTCGCACAACATGATTGGACCGACACACAGTGAGTGTCCAGTGCAGCCCATGGAAAACAACAACAAGCGGAAAAAATAAGAAAAACAGCAGACGAAAAGCAGCAACAGAGAGAGAGAGAGGGAGAGCGAGAGCGAGAAAGAGAGAGAGAGAGAGAGAGAGAGAAAAAAAATGGCATAACATTTGTATGCAAACTGGCAAAACTGGGCACCTCGTGTTTTTGTTGACTTTCAGTTCTATTTGTTGTTCCCTTTCTCGCTCTCACTATCCCTTTCTCTCTCTCTCTCATTCTCCCTCTCCCTCTATGGCCTGCACGTTGCTGCTGCTGCTGCTGCTGCATTTGCTCTTGTGATTTGTGTGGCTTTCAAATTGCAAAATTCGCGGAAGCTGACATTTATTCAACAGCAGCGCCCCATGGGGGGCTTAGCAGGGCGCAAGCGAGAAAGGGCCTGAGGTACAGCAGGAGCAGTGGCAGGTAGAGAGGGGATCCAAGGATTACACAGAGAACTCTATTGTATGCAGGAGTAGGCAGGGCCTACATTGGTATAGCCCAGTTGGAAATAGGGGGCAGAATTTGTAGTGAAATTGGGCAGGGAAATTTTTAAAAAGTTGCAGTAATTAGTCATATATCATTATAAGAAAATAAGACTGTGTTAACATGAGGTATAAACTCATGCAGAGTGCATAGAAATACAGTCTATATATGCAGATATTTATATTATATATATATATTCTTAAACAGTATGAAGATACGAGTCAATATATTGCTCAGTTTTGAAGCTAATCTAAATTTAATCAAATTAGAATTTATATAAACTGATGTAGAGAGTGCAGATAGAGAGATTTTCTATATAGTATTATGTAGTATATATATTCTTGAACAGCATGAAAAGTTTAGTTTATCTATTGAAAATAAGAAATAAAATCTATATCAGCTACGTATATTCTTGAACAAAATGCAGAGATAAGTCGATTTACGTCTTAGTTTTGCAGCTAACCTAAATTAAATCAAATGAGAACTATAAACTGATAAAGAGGGTGCAGAGATAGAGATTTACTATATAATATATGTATATATTCTTGAACAGCAAAAAGAGCTGGATTGAAATATCGCTCAGTTTTTAAGCTAGAATAAACTAAAATAATTAAAGGTCCAAATAGAAGAAAAATATTCAGCGTTTCTTTAGAGTTATATAAAATATATAGTATATATATTCTTGATCTTTGAAGAGGCAAGCCGATCTAGTGATTAATTTGCGACGGTAATTCAAGCTCTATAAATATGAGCTAAAAACTGTTTTAAAGGCTCCAGAAAAAGGGTTTTACTATATAGTATTATGTAGTATATATATTCTTGAGCAATAGTAGAGATAAAGTCGCGATTTCGATAGCTCAGTTTTAAAGAAAACAAGACACTGCTTGGCACAGCTCACTATATACTATAGATCAAAAGCAACTAGGTCTATAGGACTGAAATCAGGCAATACTTGGATAAGATAAGTATGGCCTTCTCTTAGTTAATTTACTAGATATTGTCAGAAAATTCAGCACAGCTTCCCTTTATTATATTTAAGTACTGTTTTTAGAACTTCAGATTGATTAGATGACTTTAAGATATAGTATAGCTATCTAAGAAATAAACCTACTATATATAAATTAGGTTTCCGCCTTTTCTTTGCATATGTTTTCCCACTGGGCTAGTCACATTTACTATATATGCCCGAGCACCGCAGGTTACGACAGCTGCAGCAGTTGGAGTCGGGGTCTGAGGCAGGAGCAGGTGCAGGTGCAGGTGCAGGTTGGATGCAGGAGGAGTCGCTGCTGCCGTCGCTGCTGCTGCTGCCGTTGCATATGCATTCAGTTCGCGTGCGTGCCACGCTGCAGGGCACCAGCCAGGTAGGAGTGAGAGGTGGGGGGAGTGAAGGTGGGCCAGGTGTTTGGTTGGGCTTTTGATGGCATTGACACCTACGCAAAGCAAGAAGCGAGCGGGGGAGGGGGCGGTGGGCAGGCAACGATGCGATGTTGTTACCCGGCTGCATGTTGCTTATCGAGCGCTGAAATTGCAATTTGTTGTTGCTGTTGTTGTTGTGTCGCATAATTTAACTTATGCACTATATGAGAGCAGGTGTGTGTGTGTGCCAGTGTGTGTGTGTGTGTGTGTGGTGATTGCCATAAAGCAAGCGCATATGTTGGGAATTGTTTGTGCGTGATGGAATGGCTAAGAGTTGCGAATGAGACAGATGAGACGACTCAAAGAACAGATAGAGAGAGAGAGAGAGAGAGAGAGAGGGAGAGTGAAAGAGAGGGAGAAAGGCAGAGCAGGCTCTGTGCGAGGGAGGCTGAAAAGCAGGTCGGCTCGCTGTTGCATGCATCCATCCATATATGGAGATGCATCGTTAGTTCGTGTCGAAGGTTATGCAATGTTTAGATTCAAAGCGAATGCCAACCATAATGGCTGACAGCGGTGGCGGCTTGATGTGGCTCATTGATATTGATGTGCTAGCCATCTCTCTCTCTCTCATCCCTACCTCCCTCTCTCTCTAGGATTATGTGGCCATGTCTATTAAGCAACGCGTGCAGCTTGCACTACAGCAGAAAAAAGTGGAAAAAACAAGCATATTTCAAGCTTACTAAGACCAAAGTTTTTCCCTCACGTTCTCCCTCTCTCTCTCTCGCTCTCTGGCTGCATTGATGGGATGATTGATAGTTGGTTGATTGATGATTGGTCAGCTGTAAATCAACAGCATATTCGGTGCTTCTTCATTGAGTCACCCAGGGAAAGGATAGAAAAAGGGAAATGATACACAAAAGTTGAGAAAGATATTTTAGTTGGGAATTGAGGCAGGTTTTATAGAGTAAAGAAAGAGTGAAGATTAAAGTAGATGCTTAAGTTAAGCTTGAAATCGAGATAGAAAATTATATAAATATGTACATAAATAATAAAAAATAGATTAATAGTTAATTTGTATCTCTTTTTCATCGAGGAAAATTGCTTGCAAAGAACCTATTTCGTAGACCTATTTAACCTATTTAATCAGCCGTTTTACAGTTAAAAAAGTGTTAGCTATAAGTAGGCTAGTAAGGTTAGAAAATTAATACATGCTAGGTATAACTAGCTATAAATTTAGTATAATATTTGTAAATTTTTTTTATTAGAATCACTTGAGAAGACGAGGCAGAAAAGGCTATCTGTATGTATGAACGCTTATAGCCCGAAGATTAGAAGAGTTATAACTATCAAATTTGGTCAAAATATACTTAAGTGTTTGAAATTGATTTTAGAATTTAGCCACACCCATTTAACGCCCTCAAATTTATTGCAACTGCACTGCAGCGATATTAAAAAAGCTAAAATATTTTATTTATTAATATTTTTTTATGCAAGCAATAACTCAATTTGCTTTTGGATTCCGTATTATAAACATAGAATTTATTTTGTCCCTGACCTTATACGATTCAAATAACTTGAGATCTTTCTTTTTTTCATTTTTTTCACTCATATAACGTGAATTAGTGCGGAAATTATTGGATATTTTCCATGTGCGCTGATTGAAAAATAAATTAAATATGCATGCGCCTATAATGTGCGCACACACACACGCACACTCATAAATTTTGCTCGTTGGCAATTTTATTTTATATGGCATATACCATATATATATATATATAGAGAGTATTTCGTGCCATATATCGTATACGCTTTCGTATTTCTTTTAGCTTTTTTTTTATTTATTTTTTTTTTTTATCCAAATCCAATTTGCTTGCCATTTTGCAATGCAACGTGTGGTAGAATCTCTCTCCCTGCGATCTCACTACCTTTCTCTCTCTAGCTCCCTCTTAACCCTCTACCTCTCTCTCTCATTCTGCACTACTCAATCCCCCCCAAAAACCGAATCGCATTCCCCAATCCAAATGCAAATTGCCCGCAGGCATTCAACCAGCTCTGGCTGTGTCTGTTTATGTGGGTGTGTGTGTGTGTTTTATATGAGTGTGTGTGTGTACTATATTTGTGTGTGTGTGTGTGTGTGTACTATATATATATGTGTGTGTGTGTTTGTGCATGCATCTAGAATTGATTAAACAAACATTTTGCCATTGAGCCGCGGCTTGCTGCCAGCGGGCGTTTGTCCTGTTTTTTTTTTATTTTTTTTTCTGTGTACCCCCTTTTTCAAATCTTTGCAATTACCGTAATGCCAGCGGCCTTGAGAGAGTGGGTGGAAGTGGGTGGTGGGCTGTGGTAATAGGTGGTTAGAGCTCTTCTCCGTTTGAAAATTATTGTTGCATGCGAATTTTAATGATGGTCAGTTTTGTTTGCCAGCTGTGCCAGTTCTTGCTTGCTCATGCCTTCTCTCTCTCGCTCTCTGTCTCTCCTACTGCTACCTTTCTCTCTTCCCCCCAGTCTCTCTCTTTCTCTTCTTCACTCTGCTTGCCTTTTCCTTGTCTATGCAAGCCGAGCATGTTAATAAATTGCTGTGTAGTTAACATCAGTTCTCTGCATTGTCATGCAGCCAGGCAGCAGGGTACCCTCTGCAGCAGTACCTTCTCTCTCTCTCTCTCTCTCTTTCCTACTCCTCTTTCTCTCCCAGCTGACACACTCAATTTTGGGCTACACATTGCGTTGTGGCAACTCATGAATTTACTTCATCAACGCACAACCCGCTAGGATACGACACCAGGCAGGCAGTCAGGCAGGACCCTGCTCCGTCTCTGACTCTGACAATGCGGCGGCTGTGTGGCTGTGGTAAGGCAGTGGACAGCTAGGGCAACCTACAGAGGCGTAGCGATAGAGGGGGTTGGGGTGAGGTGGGACAAACTGTCTCCCAGTGGGCAAAAGTTTTGTATATATACGAGAGGCACATACAGAGTACTCTCTGGGCACGCCTGGGGAGCAGCATTTGAAACTGAACGTGGTATTGCAAGTTTTTTTTTTGAAGCATTGGCTAGAGATGGCACTGGGTCGTGACACGATTGGCGTATGCCTAGAGATGGTAGTGCAGCAAAGAGCGTGATAAGGCGGGGAGTATAAGTTACAATTATAAGATTACTTTGAATACTAAAAGTACTTTGAGTTGAGCAGCCAAAGAAGTTGCCTAGAGATGACACTAGCTCGTGACACGACTGGGCTAGAGAAATCCGATGTTGCCTAGAGATGGTAGAGCACAAAAAGTATGATAAGGCAGGTAGTAGAAGAAAAATAATTTAATAAATATTAAATACTAAGAAAAAATTTAAGGCCCGAAGTAAAAGCAGCTGCCTAGAGATGGCACTAAGTCGTGACCAACTAGATGACAACTTAAAAGTCTATTAGGTCACGTTTTAGCGGAAAATATAAACGATAAATATCGATATGTGGCTGGAAAGTGCAGAGAGCTAAAGTAGATAGAGTACGGTCTGTACAGCTCGCGTGCCACGAGTTTCTAGAGCAGCGCGAACTCTCTCGTGACACGTGAAAGTGTGTGATTTTACCCATTGTACTTATAAAGCGATAACTGATGCCAAAACACATTCCATTTTCATGTGAAGTGACAAGTGAAGTGCTGCGTGACACGAGGCACGAAATGTAGGAACTTGATAACTTTTGATTGCTTTGCACTTTGCAGGGGGGGCGCAACTGAAAGTGACATCGCTAAGAGAGCAAGAAGGGAGGGAGAGGGGGAGAGGAAGATAGGGAAAGGAAGAGAGTAAGATAGAGAGATAGAGAGAGTGAAACATGTGTCAACTGTGTTGCAATTGCAGTTCATTTGCTGCTGTTGCCGCCTGTCAAGACGAATTGCAGCAGCTGTGCCTGAGAGTGAAAGCAGAGAAAAGGAAAGGAAAGGAAGAAAGGCTGTTAAAGAAGACAAAGAACATACGCACAACCAACTCGCACACACTCACACACACGCACAGTGTGTGTAAATTTATGGCAAACCGCAGAAATCAAAGAGGGAGAAGAAGAAAGAGCAGGAATTAGGCCTACAAATGAATATAAAGTGCAGTCGACAGGAATGGAAAGAAAGAAAGCAGGCAGTGTTGGAAAGCAGGCAGGCAGCAGTGTTGGCAAGTGTTGAAAAAGCACGATGGGGGGGTTAGGTCGTTAATAAAATGTCAGCTGCATTTACTGTGACCCAACGCCAGCTAGAACCTCTCTCTGCCTCACTTCCCCCACTTCCTTTGCTTTTTTCTCTCCATTTCTTGCTTTACATTTGAAGCAGCTGTCATTGTGCTGCCTCTTTGCCCTCTCTTCCCCTCTCTCTTTCTTCTCTTTCTACTCCTTTTTTTTGGCGACCTGCGACCTCTTTGTTGTTTGCCACCTCCCCCCACACGAAATGATGATGAATGCGACTTGCTCTGCCTGCGAAACTCGAACTGGGCAACGCTGCCTCTGGCTCTGTCGCTGCTGCTGCTGCTGCTGCTGCCTCAGCAACTGTTGCAGCTGCCTTGGCCAGCAGCAGCAACAACAACAACAGCAACGAGTGCTGCACGCAATACCCGAAAAACCAAATGCAATTGGTGAAATTTTCCAAGTTGAAAGAAATGCGCAATGCGCGAAAATACCCTGTCTGTATGAACACTTATAACTCGTAGACTAGAAGAGCTAGAGCTATCAAAATTGTTGGCAATACACATTGATAAAGCAGTTAACTGAAGCAGATATAGGTATACGGCCACGCCCACCAACAGCTTCCTAGTAAGGTCATAAAGTGATGTGCTAGCTTGAAAAATCCCTTTTTTTATTGCAACTTTAAACTTTTATTAGGTTTAGAAGTACTATGACTGTCTGGCAGTCATACCCCCTTGTATACAGCTATATGCAGGGTATGCTGTGTAGCTAGAGGCACTGTGGTAGAGGGTGGGGGGAAGGGGTAGTGCTGCGTTGAGAGTAAAAAAGGCCAATGAAAAATGACAGCTTCAAAAATTTTTGTTCAGCGCGCATCGTGGCACCAGGGCACGTTTTGGCAATTGTAGACGCAGCGTCGTTGGGCGTAGGCAGCCAGCACACACACACACACACACATAGAGACTGCACTTTGCCTCACCTGTAAGCAGACCCCCCTCTTCGCCCCTGTTACCTCTGCCTCTGCGTCACAGAGAAAGATGCTACCACCAAATTGGAAAATATGTCAGTGCTTCAATTTGGCGTGTGTTTTGTAGTTTACGCTGGTTTTTTTTTTTTTTGCTTGCCACTTTGTTGCCATATTTCTACAGCGACCCCTCTCGCTGGGCGCCTCTGCTTGTCCCCTCTCTCTCTCGCTCTCTGTGTGACTTGCCTTGCCTGCTTTTGGCTGGCTCGTTATATGCCTGCGTTTTGCTTTTAAGGTTAACTGGAAATTGGAAAATTGCACTCAACTGCAAATAGGGGAAGCATAGAGGCAGAGGGTGAGAGAGGGAGAGAGAGAGAAAGAGAGAGAGGGAAAGAGAGAGAGAGCTCAGCGATACCACGACAAGTAGTCAAGCCAAACGTGCCAAAGATGCCAACTGCGAGAGAACTGCAAGCAGCATCTTTCATGGCATTCACACGTCTCGCATTTTGTGCTGGACAATGATGGCATCAGCAACAGCAGCAACAACAGCAGCAGCAACAGCAGCAACAGCAACAGCAATAGCAGCAACAACAGCAGCAGCAGTTGTTGACAATTGATAACGAATGTCCAAAATGGTCAGTGACAGCAGCAGCAATTGTAAATGAAACGTTTTGGGCCGCAAAACGAATACGAATACGAATTTTGAATGCATTCGAAATGCAGAGGGAGAAGGGAAGAGTAGGGAAGTTTGAGAGAGTAACGAGGACAGCAAGCAGTAGGTAGAGTAGAGAGCATAGAGTTTCCCCCTTCTTGCTGGAAATTCCAATCAACGAGCCTGAGCTCGAAATTTTGGGGCTGCCTTTACCAAAGTATCTGATAGATGCAGCTGCATATGAGCTACGGTATGTCAAGTTGATATGCTTTTTGCACACAGATAAATGCATAATAAATGTGGCAAAAGCTAAGGAAAACTATGTGCCAGCTGTGAAAGTATCTGCTGGGTGCAAAAGTATCTGCTGGGTGCAAAAGTATCTGCAGAAAGTCAAGGCTATCCCTCACATGACCACAATAGGTAAATGTGCATTTTAACGAGTGGTAAAAGTCTCTCTGAAACAATGCAAATGTATCTGCAAGATGCCAATGTATCTACGAAATGCCAATGTATCTACGAGATACCAATGTATCTGTACACCTTTGTGTGGCTTTGAAATGACAAAATATTATGCTAAATGCAAAAGTATCTCGAAGATACACTATGTATCTGCAGGCATAGGTTGTTGAAATATCTCTTAAATATCTCTAGATACTTATGCCTTGAGGCATATGTGGTTGATGAGATACAGATACTTGCTAACTATAATACTTGAAATGTATCTGCTGCAAAGTATCTTTTTATTAGTAACAAAATTAAGTAGAGAAATGCATTTTTCATTAGCAGGAAATAGACTATCTTTAGCTGTAAAGTATCTTTAAGCTACAAAAGTATCTTTAAGCTACAAAAAGGTGTAAAAGATACAAATTATCTACATAATATATTGCAATAAAGTATCTTTAAGGTATAAAAGTATCTTTAAGCTACAAAATTGTTTTAAAGATACAAGATTTCTGCAGCTTATTTTACTCTAAAGTATCTTTAAGCTACAAAAGTATCTTTAAGCAATACAAATGTGTAAAAGATACAACATAACTGCAAATTACTAAATCCAAGTGTTTAAATCAAATAATCTGTTAGTTTTTCGTTTCCTTGAGCACGCAACAAAAGATACAAAAGTATCTTTAAGTTGTAAATAAACACTTGGCTGCAAGGTGAACAAGAAAACATACACAGAAATATCTTTTAGATACTTACACAAGTCTGTTAAAGTAAACATAATGCAGAAGTGCTTCAGAAATTCAAGATTTGTGGAGTTTACATATTATTGAGGGATATAAAGTATCTTTAAGATACATATATACTATTATTATAGGACTGCTTATGAGCCTATAATATGTGATAATTATGATATGGCAGAGGTTTCTCAAAGAACGCAGTGGAAAGTTAAAAAATTAAATTCCGAAACTTAACTCCGAATTCGGAGTAGTACGGGGGAGGCAGCACCGTTTGTCTTTGTTGGCAGCTCGTAAGCCAAATCGATGAAGTCCTTTTTCAAGAGGAGGTAGAATAGGTAGGGGCTAGGCAGAGCCTGGGCAGGGGTATACCCCATTTGTGGGGCTCTAATTTGGCAGCCATCGACGTGCTGAGCAGTAAAAATAGAGAGCGGGAGAAAGAGAGAGAGAGTGCGAGTTCGCTGCAGGATTAGGAATGACTTTAGCTGTAGCTGCAGACAGGCAGCGTGCTGGGGGAGGGGAGAAACGATGGAGGAGAGGAAGGTAGCAGATGGAGAGGCTGCTCGCTCGCTTGCTCCGTCGACTCCGAGTGCCATTGAGAAGTTTTGAAGCAGCGCTCCGGCAAAAAGTTGGCTGCAGAGTTGCACTTGGGCCAAGTGGCGGGCGCGCCCATAAAACAAACAACGTGGCACACACACACACACACACACATACACCTGGCTGCCTGCCTGCCTGGGTGTGTGTGTGTGTGGGTCGTCATTGTCGTTTGGGCAAATAGATGGCCAAAGAGGATCAAAGAGCTCGAGACCGGCTTGCCCTCTCTTTCTTCCTCTCTCTCTCGCTCTCTCCCTCTCTCTGCAGTTGCAGTGCAAAAATAATTGCTGTCTGTGCGCGACTTGGGCGGCTCCCTGCATAATTTTCTCTCTCTCTCCCTCTGCCTCCTGCCTTGCTCCCTTCTTCTCTCTCTCTCTCACTCTCTCTCTCTTAGCTTCTCTTCCCTTGGGTCTTGCGCCAATGCTGCCTCAGCTAAGCTTGCTTAATGTCATTTGTCATCTTTGGCCACTCTTTCGCTCCCTCTCTCTCTCTCTCCCTCTCTCTTTCACTCACTGTTTATGCCGTTATGCGCGTTTTGTACCGTTATGCAAATATTATTTCATGCCAAAGCAGTCGCAGTAGCTGCAACCCGCAGTCCAGTTCCAGTCTCAGTCTCAGCCTCAGTCTCAGCTTATCGACAACGTCTTCAGCCCATTTGCCAGTGGCGCAGGGGTGCACTGTGTGAGAGGGGGAGAGGGGGTTGGCAGTTCTCGAAGCCTGTCAAAGGCACGAACTGAAGTTGTATACTTTAGTCAGGCTCAGCCAAATACACAGAGCTCCCTCCCTCCCCCCTTTCTCTTCCCAGCGAGTAAGAGTTCCTTCTGTTTGAGTTGCATGCAACGACTGTCAGTGGCGCCTGCCAAGAGGGGGCGGGGGGCGCTTCTTTGCCACTTCAGCAATGCCAGGAAAAAAACAAACAAACGAAAAACACATTTTTTTTTCTTCATCTTCATCTTCTTCTTCTTTCCTTTTGCGCTATTGACTTGGAGACTTTGTCGAGGAGCAGCTCCGAGAGTCACTGCCTACCAGGGGTGCTACTTCATCTTTTCTCCCCGCCTCACCCCCCTCGTTATCAGGCACTGCACAGCAAGAAGTGAAAAAGATTTACGCAATATCGATAGATATTGCCCGCGATTAAAATTGGATAGTTGTGAAGAGAGAAAAAGGGGGAAAGTGAGAAAGAGTGAGAGAGAGAGAGAGGGCTAAGGAGTCACTTAAGAAGGCTTTAAGCTGGGGATAAAGTAGGGAAAATATGCTGAATAATTTGATAAATATTTTATAGGAAGTATGTTATATCAAAATGATGGGAAATCTACTCTGTAGAAAGAGCAGGCAGACAGGCAGGCAGACATGCAGAAAGATGGGCAGACAGACAGACAGCTAGAAAGACAGGCAGACAGACATATAGACAGACAGACTGAGGTGCAGGAAGATAGGGAGACAGACAAAGAGATAGACAGAGAGACAGATAGAGCGACAGATAGAGAGACAGATAGGCAGATGGGCAAAGATACATACAGAGAGAGAGAGACAGACAGACAGACAGACAGAGAGACATATCGATGGAGGGAAGAACAGCGAGAGCGAGAGACAGACAAAAAACAGTCAGAGGGAGATATAGAGGGATAAATAGAGACACAGACCAACAGACAGACAGAAAGACAGAGAGACAGACAGACAGAGAGACAGACAGAGAGACAGACAGACAGACAGACAGACAGAGAGACAGACAGACAGAGAGACAGACAGACAGAGAACCAGTCAGAAGGTTGATCAGAGAGACAGACAGACAGGAATGAGACAGGCAGAAAAGTAGAGAGACAGACAGAAAGACAGACAGAAAGACAGACAGAGATACAGACAGACAAATAGACAGAGAGACAGAGAGACTGGCAGAAGGTCCGTTTCACTCTCCTCCTAATGCTGAGAAGACTTAAAATGAAAACAAAGAACTTCAAGCAAAATCTATAGCTATTTTCAGCTATTTTTAGCCTTTAAACGCAAGTAAAGTTATGCTACTTTTGTAATATTACAAAAGAACCACAGCTTTTCGTGCAGTGTAGCGCAGTCTAGACAGGCAGCCAGCTGTCTCGCTGTATCTTCTGTCTGCCTGTCTCTCTCTCTCTTTCTGCCAGTTGACTGCGCGCTCATTCGTCATGTGTGGCTGCCGAAAAGGGGGGAAGAGTGAAAGAGGGAGAGAGAGAACAGAAGTGAGCATGGGTAAGTATTGTGTGGCAAGACAGAGGCGTGGCTAGAGAGGGGCGTAGGCAAACTCCCCCCCCCCCCCCCCTCGAGTTGTGCAGACAATTAGTTTCGTAAGCAGTTTTCCATACTTGGGCAACTTTAAGTTTTGTGTTAGCTGACTTGATCAACTGTGTGTGTGAGAGAGAGAGAGAGAGGGGGAGAGACATACGCATAGAGTGGGAAATTGATTCGGGGGTTTTTGGGAGGCGAAAACCCCCCTCAAAGTGGGCGTGGCGGGCGGCTGAGATGTCAAAATCGAATCGAAATGAAATGAAACGTGACCAAATTTCGGCCACATGTCAATATGCTAATGATGCTGTGCGGCTGCGGCCACAGGCACAGGCGGTGTCCAGTTGCTCTCTCTTCTCTCATCCCCCTCCCCCACTTCTACACCCCCCTTGGCGTACGCCTCTGTCTAGTTCATTGCTAGCTCATTTCTGGCTAAATTTGGCAGATTGTTTTGGCCCCCGTGCTTTAAATAGTCGCTAGTTGGTCGACAATCCCACTCCCCCTCCCCCTCCCCCTCCCGCTTACCCACCTCTGGCAGTACCCCTCTGCCTGTCTACGCCCCTGCATACGCTCGTTTCGTGTTGTGTAATTGGCGGCTGAAGCGAATTGAAACGGGAAATGGCAAATGAATTGAATGAAACGTGCCGCACAACACAGAGCAGAGGAGGGGGTAGGGGAGAATTGGGGGAAGGGGGGTGTAGAAAGAGAGAGGGAGTGAGGTTAGGTAGAGGCCTGGGTTGACATTCGGTCAACTGTTTCGGGCTGCTGCTGCTGCTGCTGCTGCTGTTGACCGCAAAGTGACGTTTCCGTTTCCGTTTCCGTATCCGTAACACGTGTGTGTGTGTGTGTGTGTGTGTGTAGGGTAGCACAACCAACCCTTTCCCCCCCTTAGCCCCTACCCCCTCCCCCGCCTCTGCTGGCGTTAAATATTTGACTTAACATGCGATGCTCAAACCAAAAATGGCACATAAAACGTTCCTGCCTGGCTGCCATCAAAAGCGACCACGCCCACAATTCCACTTGTCGCCCCCCCCACTCGTGTCACCTGACACAAATTTCTACCGCTTGCATATTTCTTTTGCCTCTCCCCTCCCCCCTCTTTCACACCGCATGCAACCAAATGAAATGAAAATGCTTCGCTTTTTGTGTTTTTTTTTTTTGTATTTTTCCTGCCCAAATTCGTATCTGAATCTGTTTCTGTTTCTGTATCTGTGCTGAATTTGTCTGCTCCCCCCTGCTGCGACAGGTTGCTGATAGGGGGTGGGGTGGCGGAGAGGGAGGGGAGGGGAACACGAGCAGCTGTGGCGTGTCGCTGTGCGAAACCTTTAAAAATGCATATGCAGCAAATGCAGTGTTGCATATGCATTAAATATAGTGTTGTATAGGCTGCAAAGTAGAGAACAAAATTGCAGTTAATTTCTAAATATAATAGGGTATTTTTATAAATTATAATATTACTTTCTCAGACCCTTAGAAATATAATCTTTAATTAAAGAAAGCTTAACAATAAATAAAACTCTTGAAAAAAAGTGCTAAAATATTTTTTTGTTATACAAGTATATATATAATTCTTCTGATCGTGTTCGTAGTACATATATAAAAAAAATTCCCTAGTTTGTTTTTTTCAGCTTTAATTTAAAACACACCCCTTTCCTCTCTTCCCCTTCTCCCTTTTTACATGCACTTTTTTTATTATCACAAGAAATTCAACTTGATTTGAAAGTTTTCACGCAGAGAGAGAGAGAGAGGGAGAAAGATTGAGGCAGAGATTTCTATCTGAGTTAGATACTCCAGCTGTAAAGCCCTTTATAAACAGCATTTTGTTGCCTCACACACACACTCACACACACACACACACATACAGTTGCATACGTATATATGCCGTAATTCCTTTTGTTGTTGGATGTTTTTTTCTCTTCTTTGAAAATTTTCTTTGCAATTTTCTTGCTGTGCGTAGCAGCTGCTGCTGCTGCTCCCGTTGTCAGTTGCTGTGTTAACCCCTTCTCCCTACCCCTACCCCCCTTACTCCCATTGGGCTGCACAGCTGCAAAGTGCAGTGTCCGGCACACACACACACACACACACACACGCACAATGATTGCGCACTGTGCGTTTTCCATTTTGTTTTTTCTTTTTCTTTTTTGCCTTTTGCTTTTTACATTCATTGTTTTTCGATGAATGAAACAGCTGCAGCAAAGTGAAAGAGAGGGCGAAAGGGAAGAGTTGGGAGTGGGAGAGTGGGAGCTGGCAGTGTGTGGGCGTGGCAGCCAGACAATGTGGGAGAGGGAGGTAAAATTAATACTCGCAAATGCGTTTACAATTGCATAATAGTTGAAGTTCGAGTGGGATGGAGAGAGGGGCAGTAGCAAGAGTAGAGGCGGGGAGAGGGGTGGGGCAGAGAGGGAGGGACTGCAGTGAGCCATAAGCTGCAGCAAATGACACACGCACACACGCACGCACACACGCACGCACACACGCACACACACACGCCGTGGCAGTTTGCAAGCTGTCAGCGCTGGCCCAAAAAAGTATGCTATGTTTTTTTTGCAAAGCGCCTGAGCTAAGCTGCCTCTCAGTGTGGGAGTGCGTCAGCGGGGTTGTTTGCCTGCTAATACCCTAGCGTATAATTTGTATTGTCTCTCTACTCTCGCTCTCTCTCTCTCTCTCTCTCTCTCTCTCTCTCTTTCGCACTCTTTTGCTCTCTTCTTGCTGCCCCAGCTCACTCGCCCCTTGCGGTTAACCTAATTTGCTTTAATTAACATGCTGCATATTTAATTCGCCAACACGCTGTCCCTCCTCCCGCCTCCCCGCTCCCCGCTCTCCCCCTTTGCAAGGTGTTTAGTTCGTTTTTCAATTAAGCTACACACCTACACACACACACACACCTCTAGACACCCAAGTATCTGTTTTTTTCGCCTCTCTCTCTCGCTGTTTTTTCTGCTACATCAAATGGTTTCTAATTACGCACTTCTGAGCTGCCCCTCTCTGCTGCCGCTCTGCCGACGCCACTGCTCCCCTCGCTGCCTGTGCTCACTGGCTGACTGACTTAATTACAAATTGCATTATTTATCATGCAACAAAGTTCGTCAAACTTGCAACAGCAGAGGCAGAGGCAGCAGGAGCAGGATAATCATCATTTCGAATGTGTTAATGCAATTTGTGCATACACACAGAGAGAGAGAGAGAGAGAGAGAGAGAGAAGGAGACAGCTGTGTGCTGTCACTGTGTGCGTGCTAATGGCTGTGGGAAAGAGAAGGGTAGAGGGGAAGAGAGCGAGAGAGAGGTACCGGGCCGAGCCGGCATCAAATATTCTTTTATGGCCCGTACTGCGAGAGGCAAAATAAGCGTAAGCCGTGAGCTGAGTTGAGCTGAGGCTACAGTGCTGCCTGGCATTTATGCAACAGCAACTGCAGTTGCACCCACTGTGCAACCCAACATGCACTCCGCGCACGTGTGCCCACTGTGCACAATAAATATTTGCACAGATTTGTGAAAGGATTGCGTTTTTGGGGCGTGTCTGCGGGGCTCAGTTGCAGCCTCAAAGCGTTGCAAGCACACACACACACATACACCCACACACACACCCACACCCACACACACACCCACACACATGCATATGTAATTCGTTGAGTGTGTGTGTGTGTGTGCGACACGCTTGCGGTCGGGCCAAGTTGATTAAAATCCTCCCGGCGTTCTCCATGTCCAACTTGCTCCTTTTGAGCGTGGACAGCGCCTACACACACACAAACACACACACGTTAACGTATTTAAATAGGCAGATAGGTGTGTGTGTGTGTGTGTGTGTGTGGGCGGTGCCAAGACTGACTGCTCATTTGCCTGGACAGTACAGGCAAAACTGTTGACCGTAAGCGACTGAAGCAACGCGTTTGGCTCAAGATAACGAGCAAACTAGCTGTGAAAAGTTGCAGAAAATACCAGGAAAATACCAGAAATATACTAGAAATATAACAAAAAAATACTAGCATATTACAACCATAAATAGTAGCCTAAAAACTGATTAAAGTAACGCTCTCAAATCAATTTATCGAACCGGTTCAGGCGACGCCTTGGGCTCATCGAAGAGAGTGAGGAAGAAACTAAGACAAAGACGAAGTAAGAGAAGAGATAATAAAGCAGCCCCTCACTGAACATACCAAAGCTTCCACCTGAACCGGTTCAATTAAATGGTTCAACAGTGGCTTAAAGCAGTTTCCTTTGATATTAGCGTAAACAGCAGATTTTTTCAAGCCATAACAGCTCAGAAAACTTATTAGAAGCATTCAAAATATGTTGAACCGGTTCAGACAAGTAGTTCAATAGAGTTTCCATTTGTTTAATGTTGAAATAGTTGTATTTATTTAAAAGGCAATTTATAGCTAAATTTGCGCCAAAAACTATAAAAACGTATACAAAATTCGCTGAACCGGTTCAGACAATTGGTTCAATAGGGTTATATAAGAAGTCAAGGAATCTGTTCAAAATACATTTGTTTCAGGCAGCATAATGCGGAAAACTTTCCAAACGTTATATATGGTACATGGTATAATATTGAACCGGTTCAGGGCATAGGTAAAGAAGTGGTTCGCTCGAAAAAAATTGAACCATTTGAAGAATTCTCTCAATATTTTAGAAGAAGCATAGCAGCATCTCAGAATTACTTATAGTCTCGGTAAACCGCTTTGCTGGAGCGGTTCACAAGCGGTTCAGCTTTATAACTGCTAAGCTAAGCTATTAAGCTGAAATTTCATATATTGTCTGTGTGAACTAAGCTACTACGTTTTGCATCAAAACTAGCAGCATCTTATAATTACTTATACTCTCGATAAACCGCTTTGCTGGAGCGGTTCATAAGCGGTTCAGCTTCATAATAGCATAACTAGTTAAGCTATTGGGCTGAAATTTCAGAGATTGCCTGTGTGAACTAAGCTTCTTCGTTTTGCATCAAAACTTGCCTGTAATTCGCTTAGAATTCCCAACCAGTTAAAGCACAAGAACAAATGAGCTTGTCACATTTGCCTGGCTGCTTGCCTGACTGCCCGCCTACCCGTGCCTCTGCCTGGCCTCTGCCTAGCCTGGCTGCCAGTTGGAGGTCACCTTAATTATGGCCACAATTAACAGTTTGAAATTCGTTGGGCGCTGCATTTGGCACACTTACACGTTGCCCCCTTACCCCTACTTCTACCTCCCTCCCACCCCCTCGCTTGTGTTGCCATTCACACACAGCGACACATTTCATTTCATTTGGCATGACGTGCCACAGTTTGCCAGTGCCACAGCGTGTGTGAGAGTGAGTGAGTGTGAGTGTGTGTGTGTGTGTGTCGGTGTGTGTGTGTGTGTGTGCGAGCATAATCTCATTACAAATTCAAATGCGCTGAGCCGGCTGTGCTGTGCCGCCTCTCAGGCCAGGCTGGACTGGGTTCCCCCCCCTCAAGAGCGTGTGGACATGGCAAATGCCCCGACCGCGTTGTCACTCAATTATGTGCCATGTGCGCGCGACGTAGCATACTTTTCAGCGCTGTCCAAAGACGTCACACCAGCTGACAGAGAGAGGAGGGGAAAGAGAGAGAGAGAGAGAGAGGTGCGACAAAGCTAGTGCTAGAGGAGCGTGAGGGACAGCTGCCAGCACTTGGTCGCTGAAACTGACCGACTGAATTTGCATGTGCAGAGATGAAGATGAGAGATTGTCGTGCTCTGGAGCTCCACTCTGAGGTGTGGCTAATGAGGGGGAGTGCCAGCTGTGTCAGGTGACAGGAGGAGCAGTGCGGATAAGCTACAAAGGAAGCAAGATTAGAGAGCGTAGAATGGATAAGTAGAAAGAGATGAGCGAAGAGAGAGATAGGAGAAGAGAGAGAGAGAAGTGGAGATGGGTAAGCGAAGTTGGATAATGAAAGATAAAGGTAGCTGCAGGATATAATACAATATAAATATATACATAGCTCATAGATTATAGATACTTGATATGAAGTAGAAAAAGTTATAACAAATAAAAAATATAAATATAAAAATATAATATGTATATTTAAGATTAAAATTGATGGCCTAGACAGACCTCTGTAAGATATTATAGGGGGGAAGCATTTATTACCTAAAGTTCCTACTAATTTCTGAATAAGTTATAAAGGTTTGAAGTCTAGATGGGTTTCTCAAGGAAGGTCCTAGGTGCTAGGTAACTAACAAAGAAGCATGAATGAGAGGTGCTTACTGAAGAGAAAGATAGAGTGTCTTGAACTATAGATAGATCTCTTCCAGGAGGTATCTTAAGAGTCCTAAGGTCCTAAGGTCCTAAGGTGTGAAGGTCCTAAGGTGTGAAGGTCCTAACGTGTGAAGGTCCTAGGGTCTAAAGATCCTTAGGTCTGAAGGTCCTTAGGTCTGAAGATCCTAAGGTATCTGAAGGTCTTAAAGTCTGAAGGTCCTAAGGGTCTAAAGGTCCTTAACGCCCTAAAGGTTCTTAACGTCCTAAAGGTCCTAAAGCTCCTAAACGTCCTAAAGGTCCTAAAGCTCCTAAACGTCCTAAAGGTCCTAAGGGTCCTACAGGTCCTAAGGGTCCTAAAGGTCCTAAAGGTCCTAAAGGTTCTAAAGGTCCTAAAGGTCCTAAAGGTCCTAAAGGTCCTAAAGGTCCTAAAGGTCCTAAAGGTCCTAAAGGTCCTAAAGCTCCTAAAGGTCCTAAAGCTCCTAAATGTCCTAAAGGTCCTAAAGGTCCCAAGGTACTCGGTACTTGAAGCATAAGTGATCTAATGATGCTGAAAGTAGGAAAAGAAAGAGTTAGACCCACCGCAGACATCTCTCCTGCCTCAGCCGTTATCTTTTTCGCCTTAAGCAGCTTCTGTCCCCTCTTCGCCACACTCTTCCCTCCCCCCTTCCCCTTTGAGTAGAAAACTTTAGCAACTTGTTATCATATATTTGGCCAGTTGTGGCGTATCTCACTTGAAATTCAAATGTCCAGCTCTGCCTGTGGCGTTCATCTTCTTTTCTCATTGTGCTCTTTACTTGGCCAAAGTTCCACTTGACGTTTATACATGCAGTTCTTCTGGTTCTTCTACTTCTTCTAGGTTTGTTTTACACACCGTTAGCCAACTGGGGGGAGTACGGGAAGAGGGAGGAAGGACCTGGAATGCAATTCGGCAGCATCGTCATTCGCCACTTGGCAGCTTTATGTCATTGCTGGTTAAGTGATGCGTCTAATTTGCAGCTGTTGCCACGGCAGAAGTTTGCCAAGAGAAGGGGAGGAAGGTAGAAGGGGATATAAGGAGAGAGAGAGAGAAAGGTAGGGCCGAAGACAGCAAGGAAAATGCGGTGAATTTGCATTTGCAGCTGGAAAAATGTTTGCATTTACTTTGCACCGTGCGCGCGCGTAAGTAATGGCAGCGCAGCTCTCTCTCTTTCTCCTCCTCTCTTACTTTCTCTCATTCTCTCTCTCTCTCTCTCCCTGTCTCTGCCTGCGCCTTACCTACTGTCTGAAGTCAACGCGCTGCGCCGCATGCTCGTTAATTTTGCAGCATTTCCGTTAGCAATTTGGTGGCAGCTTCGTTGCTGTCGCCGCTGTTGAAAATATTACGTATACGACGCGCCGTGCAAAAAGCGCCAACCGGAAATGCAGGAAGCGGATATTACACGCTCCAGAAAACACACAGCACACTCAGCCACCCTCCCATCCCCTCCCACACACACACACACACACAGGCAGGCAGGCAGAGAGACAGTCAGACCGACAGCATTCGAATAATATGCACAGAGATATGACTTCTGATGACGGCACAAGTGGCCCGGGGGCGTCCCCTGCTTTAGGGAGTAAGCGTTTTTGGGGGGAGGAGGAGGGGGTTGGGGAAATGGCGACATTTTCCTTATTGCAGTTGCTGCTGCTGCGTTTTATGCATTTTTCGTGTTTAGACAGTGTCGTCAGCGTTGGCTTTGGTGTTGTCTATTTTCTTGTAGCTCATTGTACCCTGTAGCTGCGCTGCAGTGGGGTGTATACGCTGACGAGAATATTATGGTCGATATGTAAGGCTAAAGGTAACTATCGATAACATGCGATAAACCTACAAGCCATAGTATGCTATCAAAAGGAACTTTTAGTTTTTGTGCAGGCAAATGGTGCGTATACGTAATATCAGTATAGCATAGGCAAATCTCGAATTTCAGCTTATAAAACTCCCTAGAATTTTAATAATAAATTTAAGAAATTATCGAAAACATGTACAAAGCATTTATCCTCAATTTGTACAATAAACAACAATCGATAAGTATGATTAATTGTTAACTAGCTAAGATACAGTTTTACTTAGCTTCAAAACATATCGATAACAGTTTGAATTTATTACTCTTTTTTTTATTTATCATAAATATGAAAGAGCTAACGATAACAGCTGCTGTTGATTATTATCGATAATTATCGAGTGTTGTAAAATCAAATTTAACCTGCAGTAGGGTATCTAGCACATCGAGTGAACTCCTTTTTCAACTCAGTCCTGCTTAGTCGTCTTGAAATTAGAGCGCACACATAGACGGCTACGGGCACTGGCTCTGAAAGGGGATGCAGCTTCTTTTGATAGAGTTCAGTGGGCAGGGGGGAGGGGTGGGGTGTGCCCCCCTCTGATGGGTATATGGGGTGCTGTATTTAATTGCTTGGTCCATTGAATTTGCGTTTCGCCTTTATCGCCCAGAACAATTGTGTTCGTAGCGTGCAATTACTTCAAGTCAACAGATCAAAGGCAAGGAAAGAAGAAGGAATACGTAGAAAAATACGGGGATACATGCAGTAGGGTGCAGCAGCTGGAATAAATAGAAATTATACGAGCTAAAAGAGCAGAGCGGTAGGTTGAGCTGAGACTGACTTTAAACGAGCTCCATATGATTTTTTACCCCAACCGAAAAAATAAAAAATATTCCATATTTTTTTTCGTGTAAGATTTCTTTGTTTTCTTTATTGAACATAATAATTTGTTGTTGTTGTTGTTTGTTTTTGTTGTTGTTGTTGGTTTTAATGCTTGCTCACTTGCGCTTGGTTTAAATTGTTATTATTATGATTACTTTCTGCTTGTTTTTTGTTTTTCTTTTTTTTGTCTTAATTAATAATTAATTTATTTAGATTTAATTATTCATTTTCATCTCTTTCACTTTCTTCTGTCATTCAATATTCTTTATCTGCTGCTCTGTTTCGTTCGTTTTTCGTTTTAGTTTTTGTTTTATAATCATAGCGTATATCAATATATGCATAAAGTGATTGACAAAAAAAAAACAAAAAAATATATATTAAATATGTCTGTAATACACACACATATACCAATGGGTGTGTGTGTATATACTGTATATTGAAATAATTTTTTTGTTTTGGCTGAGTGTGTGTCTTTTTTTTTGCTTTCTTTCTTTCATTTTTGTGGTTGTTGTTGTTGGTTTTTTAATTGCTAATTAACATTATTGACAAAATATATATGTTCAAGTACAATATTTATAATTTTGTGGTAGATTTTATTAGATTTAATTTGCCATTTATGTTTTTTCTTTTTTTTTTTTTTTTAAGTTTTGTTTCACGCACACATATTTTCATTTTTCCCATTCTCTTTCTTCTTTTTATTTGCAGTAAAAAGCGCTATAATATGCTTGAAGGTAAGTGAGTGTGCTGACTCTGTGTGTGTGTGTGTGTGTGTGTGTGTGTGTGTGTGTCTGTCCGTATATTTCTGTCTGTCTTTTTCCAGCATCCAGTTACATAAATAATTTTTTTTATATTTAATTTTATTATGTCGGTGTGTGTGTGTGTGTAAATAATTATATATTAAATAATTTGCACGTGCATGAATAAATTCTTAAATATTTTTTTTTTTTATTTTATTTTTTTAATTTTTATTCTCTTTTGTATAAATTTAAAATTGTCAGCCATTTGTTTGTTTAATAAAAACATTATGCAAGTACGTTAATTATTTTATATTTTTAGTTCTTTATTTTATTTACCTTTAATTTTCTACTATTTGCCTTGCGTGTTTCCGTTATTCTGCTTTCTGTTTTCAGTTTTTCCGCATTTCCTTGTTAATTTCTATAAAAACTGCATAAATTTAAAATTGTTGGCGCGCGCCTTTTATTTTCATATTTCTGTTTTTTCTGTTTTTGTCATTTTCTTTTTGCAGTGTCGGTTTTATAGCTAGTTGTTATCATATTACAAAAAAAAAGTATTATTTATAGCATATATATAATATAGTTATATATATATATATATTTTATGTATTTTTTATTCATGTAGTTTTCGCATACTTATTATGAGTTTCCTTTCTGCTGTGTTTTAAGTACTTTTCTTTTTCTTCTGTAGCGTTCTCCTATTTCTCTTTCTCTATCTCTTCCGCTATTCTCTGCGTATTTTGGCTGCTTAGTTACTTTGTTTAGGCTTCTTGTGTAATCAACGTATAATTCCATTAAAATTAAGTACATATATCTTTAAGCTAGCACTCGACTTATGTACAACATTTAAATTACTAATAGTATTTATTTTGTTTTTCTCTTTATCCTTTATCCTTCTTTGTTTACTTCTTTAATGAACTGTCGCTTGAAAAGCTTTGAAACGGAAAGCTGATTTGTTTTTTTTGTTTAGTTCTCATAATTATTTTTATTAATTGCATTTGTATTTATGTTAATTTTAATTAGTTTCCCTCATTTATCGCTCTTAAATTATGTACATAAATAATTATGTGTTCTTTCTCATTCTCGCTCTCTCTCTAACTTCATTTATTTCCCTTTTGTCTATGCCAATGCGAAACAAAACTAACAAATTCCTCTTCCTTTTCCTACTTTTTTTTTTTTGGACAGCATCAAAAGTTTGCGTTTTTTTTCTCATAATTATCAAATATTAATATAAATTTACCATATGCCGCAACAAATTAAACGTAAATTCCACACTCATACACACAGGCACACATACATACACACACACAGGCAGGCACACTGACACGCATACATAATGAAAACAAAGTGAAAATTGCAGCATAATTATTTATTAATTATTATAATCGTAAAGTTTGTTAAGTTTAGTTTAGTTTTTATTTTTTTTAATATTTTTCTTGTATGTATTTTTGTTGCACATTCAACGTTTAAGTACATAAATTTTGGATGGATGCATTAGTCAGTTGATAAGTTTCAAGAACCTAAGTTACAATATGTATATATTATAATTATGAAAAAAAAAATATTTATTTTTAGCAGAAAGAACAGCTAGGTATCTATGGCTGTGCCGAAGATGCGTATGCTCTTGCAGAGGAGGGAGAAAAGATAATATAAAGATATATATATATATATATACCTAACGATATAACGATTCCAAAAAACACATCAAGTTTCCTTTTCTTTTTCTAGTTCTGAATATATATGGTTTTTCGGTACAGGCTTCAGTTTGGTTCATGGCTCTACTCTGATTTCTCTCTATACCCGACCCCTTGACAGACCAGACAGATTTATCGATAATCGATAGACATCGCTAATGCATAAAAATCAACTCTGCAAAAGCATGATAAAAATGTTAAGTTCATTGTTTATTTTTTTTAATTTTTTTTCACTACACAACACAAGAAACATTACGGTAATCGTGGGTTTTCTTTTCTTTTTTTTACCATATTTGGTTAGTTTCAGTTAAGATAATTTTTTAGGTTAGGTTAGGTTAGGTTTAAATTTTTTTTTTGTTTTTCTGGGATTTGCTTTGATTGTGGCCTGCAGCGTGTGTGTGGGCCAATGTTACAACCGAATGTTCATGTTCTACTCGAACTATTCTCTCGTGTCTGCATGTGTCTGAGAGTGTGTGTGTGTGTGTGTGTGTGTGTGTGTCTCTCTTGTGGTATGTACAAAACTAAGCTGTAAGTGCAAAAATGGCGACTTGGATGGATTTTTTGTTGGGTTTCTTTTTCTTCACATTTTTGGAAAATAAATAACAAGAATTCATTCATTTCATTTGATATGCGCCTCTTTACGTAGCGGGGGGGAAAAAAGAAGCTAACTGCTTTTTCTTCTTCTTCTACCTTGTAATGTGTGTATGTGTGTGTGTGTGTGTGTGTTCAGCGCGCTATGTCTTACAGACAACCATAAGCATTATAATAAGTATAATCCTAATCGTGGACATGCGAGAAAGCATATCTAAATATATAAGTTGGACGTACATGTTTAAGGTTCAAGGAAGGTTTGGGTTTTCATTTTTCTCTCTAAATGTTTTTGTCTTTCTCTTTTCTTCTTTTTCTCTCAAGCTAAATCGTAAAATACGTTCGATAAAAGCAGTGTTGCAAAACGGCAACATAAAAGGGAGGGAGAAAATGCACAACGAACAAAAAGTGTTGGAATGCGTTTCGCTTTGCTCTCGTGTGTGTGAGTGTGTGTGTGTGTGTCGGTGCGGTGTCTGTGTGTGCAGTGCGCGTGTTTATCGATCAATTTATCGATTATTTATAATGTCAGTATTTATATTTGTTAAGTACCTTTTATGTTTAGCTTTTAGCAGTGTTGATAAATTAGTTAATTTTTTTTTTGTTTTATTTTTAGCTTGAGTTAGTTGCATTTTTAACTAGTTTTTGTTATTAAAATATCGCGTATGCTGCGCTAATCGCTAACCTCGTCTTTTGCTGCTGTTCTATCTGTTCCATCTTTGTCTTTCATATCATTTCATTCATTTATTTATTTATTTATTATCTTGTGTATTTTGTGAACGTGAATTTGTGACGTCACAAAGCATTTCTATCGTTTATTTTTTTTTTTTAAGCATATTTTAAAATTGGCTTCACTTTCTCACCTTTTTTTCTCTCGTTCATTTGGCCGCTTAGTTTCTTTTATATATGTTTTTTTTTTTTTTTTTTTTTTATTTATATTTCGTTTCAAGCGTTTTCATTTACTTTTGTGTTTTTTTATCTTTTATCTATGTTGTGAGAACTTTTTGCTACATTATTTTATTTTTTCTTTGAAGATTTATTAACTGCTTATTGCGTTTTATAAACACTAACTCGTTTCTTTCCATCTCAATACCATCATATCTCATCTCATATATTTATATTAAAACTACTCAACTTAGGCCGATTGCTTCAAGTGTTCTGTTCATGCTCGACGTTATCGTTATCGTTATCGGTTTCTGTTCTGTTTCGTTTTTTTTGTTGCAATAACTTAATGTATACTACACGCCGTATAACTAGTAAAAAAAATGTGTTTTTTGACTGGCTCACACCAACGTACTAATCAATATATATGCTATTATAATAGGTAATACTAGACAAAAAAAAAACATACATAGTTCTGTTTCTTTTCTCCTCTTTCACGCTTCTTTCTGTTGCTTTCTGTGTTTTAATCTTTTTTTTTTTTTTTTTTGCTTACTAGCCTAGAATTGTAAATGTCTATCGATAAAAAAACAACACACATACAAAGAAACAAACAAACACCAACGAACGCTTTGCTTAACTTCTTCTCTCTTTCTTTCTTTCTTTCTCACATTCTTCTTTCTTTCTCTTAAGTACAGTTGCGCTCTCGATTACTTGCCTGCCCCAACGTTCGCAGCGTTCTCGCTTCATTTTTTGATTCAGCTGCAGGTTTGTCGTTTAACAATGTTGTGGAACGTATGGAATGTGGAACGTGTGGAACGTGTGGAACGCCTAATAGCGCTGTTGATACTCATGATGCCAACGATTGAAATCAATGTGGAACACGATTATTGAACCAGTTGACAACCCTGCCAGCAAGTATCTGCAAGAAAAAAAAGTGGAAGATTGAAGGGAAGGATTAGTAAGTCAGGTAAGTCTGTGAGCTATATTTATATATATCTAAATATAGGGTATCTATCTTCGCTACTTACTTCTGATCGTGGGTGAGCGCCAGCGAGCGTATGCCTGCATTGCAGGCGGGGAAGGCATAGAGAGGCGCCAGATTGAAGGTGCGCCACACTTCGACAATGCCGCGATCTCCGGCTGTCATCAGATATTCGCCATCGCGTGAAAGCAGCATGCACTAGAGGGAGAGAGGAAGAGAAAAAGAAGGGAAGAGAGAGCAATGTAGCAATCGAAGATAGAGTGGGTTCCTCTTAGGTTCTCCCAAGTAGCTTCTCCCAAGTAGGTTCTCCCAAGTAGGTACTCCCAAGTAGGTTCTCCCAAGTAGGTTCTCCCAAGGAGGTTCTCCCAAGTAGGCTCTCCCAAGTAGGTTTTCCAAGTAGGTTCTCCCAAGATGGTTCTCCCAAGAAGGTTCTCCCAAGTAGCTTCTCCCAAGTAGCTTCTCCTCACGCTCGTCTTACCTGCAGATTGTCGTTGTGCGTCTCATGGCGCAGTTTCTTGCCATTAATGGTATAGGCCGCCACATTGCCCTTATCATAGTTGATAACAATGAAGCCCTCACGGGACATGGTAATCAATTCCGGTGAATGGAAATCAACTGGTGGATCCAGCGAGCGCAACAGATCACCAAAGGTTGTGTGTATAAGCACAGGGCCATCTAAGGGGAGAAAGAGAAACAAAGAAAGAGAGAAGGAAAGGGAAGAGATTGGGAAGAGTAGAGAGTTTAGTAGAGACTCTTAACTCCTTTCAACCCTCCTGAAACTTACTCGTCGAACCGGAGACAACAAGTCCCAGCTCAGCGCTAATGACCACCGATGTCACAGCCTGCTCGTGACCCGTCAGCGTGGCACGCGGTGTGGGCACATCCCCTTCGCCAACAATGCTCTGGGTACGTGCATTCCAGTGCCACAGCAGCACAGTGCAATCTGCCGATCCGGAGGCTATATAACAGTCAGAGGTAATATTACACTCGGAGCGTGCCATGCAGGTGACAACGCCAAAGTGTCCGAATACGATTTGCACGATTTTCGCTACAGGGAGGAGAGAGAGAGTAGGAAAGAGAGAGGGTTAGCGAGATATATATGGGGGGTAACTCAATGAACCATAAGGTAGAGCATTCACAATGAGGTTTAGGTTCATTGCGTTCCAGGGTGATTGGTCTACCCACCTGTTTCCGTTGCGAACACACGAAAACTGTTGTCCCAGAAGCCGCAGGCAATCAGGAAGCGACTGTCGACGGTTGTGACGAAGCAGTTCGAACGGATTTTCAGCATTTGGCTAAAGTTGTCGCCCAAATGGCGACGGCTCACAGCGTTGCTATTGTTGTTGGTGCCGTGAACAGCTGAGGGGGAGAGAGAGAGAGAGAGAGAGAGAGAGGGATAGAGGGTTAGGTTAGCCTGGCTTAATCAACTCAGCGTTAGCTCGCTTCACTTACCCAACACCGGATCGATGGTCAGCGGCTGATTGGAGCCCGGCGTTTGGGGTGATTCAGCATAGCTTGGACTCTGGACGGATGCGGTGTAGTTGCAATTCCAACGATTCACAGCAAATTGATGACCCGCCGTCACAGTGACCACCGATGGTAGCGATAGCTGTGGATACGTATTCGCCGAGATGTGTATGACCGGCGAATTCTGATAGAACTTGAGCATCTGGCACAGATCCTCGGGCATGGCACTGAACATCATGGGTGACAGATGCATGGCCGAGCTACGTGGTGGATGCGGTTCCATTAGTAGTTGACTTGGTGTTTGTCCAAAATTGCGTATCTGATTCTCGACAGCTTCACGCATCACCGGATCGAGTACCCCATCAAGATCCACACTACCCTCGTAGGTGAGGTAATAGAACACATTGGTGGCCCGTATCGCTTCGGGTCCGCGTTGCTTATAGCCGAATATCAGATCGATCCATTGATGCAATTGGCATGATACAAACTCTGATTCCAGAGCCATGCGATTGATACGCACAAACTCCTCGGGACTCTTCGCCCACGGGGGTAACTCAATATCATCCACGAGAGCGCCATCTTCACGATGTCCTAACCGATAGCCAGATGAATTGTAGAACATCTCAGGCAGGAAATACCACTCGGGTATCAGTTCCTTAACATCTGATGTATCACGTTGACAGTTCTTCCAGCTCAGCGATACGGATGAGAACAATCGATCCGGATAATCGAATTTGCCACCCTGCAGGGCAAGGAACATGGTCGTAAAGGGTTCCACGCGTACCAACCAGTTAAGCGTAAACGCAGCTGTCGAATAGTGTGTACCATAATGGAATGGTGGAATCGTATCACTGTCCCAACTCTCGTAACGTTCCTCGAAGTAGGCGCGACGCGAGGGGTTCAATGCACCGATAGGTTTCGATAGATCACGATAATTTGAGGGTAAACTCAAATCCAAATCTTTGGAATCATAGTTGGTTAAGACCCATGGGAATATCGGATATTGATTTAGATCGTTATACGTGCGACCCGCGATGGTATTGAGGAACATCAAGTACTCGAAATTGGAGATCTCACGTCTCTGCCATTTCTGTGTCATGTTCGAGTTGCGCATCAGTTGACGCGGTGACATCATGGAGGCACGTCTCGTCTGTGGAATACCGTACTTAATCCCTACACCGACACGTGGCAGGGCCTTGATCACCTTCTTCACGGTATGCTGATCGGGAAAGGCGAACAGGATCGATGTGCGACTGGCCAAGAAGATCTCCAGAGCAACATTCTGCAGTAGATAGCGACGCGAGAAGATCGCACGCACCTCGGAGAAATACCATTTGCCATGCAGATGATCGCAGTACTTGAGTACCTCAGTATCGATCTTATGGAATTCCGGATGATCTTCATCCACCTCGAAGAACATTTCGGTGCTGGTAATCGATACGGTGCCGGGTGCAACCAGACCAGGAGCTATCAGACGTGCCTTGGTGCTAATATTAACTGGACCAGTTAAATCCAAATCCAATTCACGATCCTCGATCAGTAGCTCAGCATCGTCGAGCAACTCACTATTGTGCTGTGCCGAGGGATGGGCACGTGAGACAGCGATTTGGGTATGGAACTCATCGCGTGTCTGCAGAATGGCATCCTCGGGACCACCGTTCTCTAGGGCTGCCTTTAGTGTGGCTTGCGGATGTGAAGATCCACGTGGATTCTGTACCATACGCTTGCGACGACGTGCATCATCCTCCCAAGCGTCAAGTTTCCAGTACGTGGATTTCTGTAGGGCCAACTGGGAACCCATGCCATTGGCCTCACCCCAGGCCCCGTGGCGATTGCACATAATATTCCTGACCTTCTCCAGTAATCGACTGGCGATCACATTATCCCTTCGGCGAGCAGCTGTGATCAGATGATCGCACATGCGTTCCTCCTCCCTGCGCTCGAGTAGGGTCTGAGCACACTGGGATTCGAAATCTGCATGCTTGAGCACATCATCGGCACGCATGCGATTCAAGATGAACTCCGCCTCATTGGCCACACGCACAATGTGATCCTTCATGGCGTGCGAGAGCAGGCGACCCTCATTGATCAATTCGATGAAGGCCAGACCGGCATGCTTCTGCAGACTGTTCTGCCACTCCTGGGAGCACAGTAACATGACCAGCTCGACAACAGAGTGTGAGTTCTTGAATGTGGTTAGACCTTTGCCCTCCATCAGTAACTCTTGGCCATGGGAACCGACTAGGGTCTTCGAGAGGAACGGTGCAAAATCGACCATGATCTCACGCAATAGTGGACAGACGGGACCCAAAGCGATCTCCAGTTTCTGGGTAAGACTGGCCTCACGCGATGGTGTGGTCAGAGGCAATTGGGCAACCAATGCGGGTGGTTTCATGGGTAGCTCATCGGGGCGAGAGCGTTGCTGTTGTTGCTGCTGGTGTTGTTGCTGCTGCTGTTGTTGATGTTGCTGCTGCAATTGTTGTTGCTGCTGCTGCTGCTGTTGCTGTTGGCTAACAGCAATTGTTGTTGCATTACCACCGACAGCAGCAACACCTGCATTGCCACCGGCAGCGGCAACACCGGCATAACCATCGGGCACTCGCACAACAGATATCTCAGAGTCTGGCTTATCGCCACGCTCAGCGACGCCCCCGACCATCATGCCCTGTTGCTGCTGCTGCTGCTGTTGTTGATGTTGATGTTGTTGCTGCTGCAGTTGCAATTGCTGATGTTGCTGCTGCTCATGTTTATTAACAGCATCACCAGCACCGCCCAAGCCCACAACCAGACCCGCATTGGCAGCCGCCTGCACCGCAGCATCCTCATTCAGATTCACATCCGTCCAGCTCTCATCATTCGAATGGCTTGGCTTGTGCTCATCCCCAAGTATATCGCTGGAGGATTCCACCTCGGGTACCTCGTTCTCCGTTGAGTTCATGTTGAGTGAACCCACGTCCGAGTCGACGCTCTGTATCGGTTTTTTTTATTTAAGGGGAGGAAGAGTAAGTTTAGCAATTAGTAGAAGTTATCGATTTGCATTGGAAGTTATCGATTTGTGTAGATTATTTTTGTGTCGATCATTTAAGCGAGTATGGAGAGCTTATCGATGGTTTTTCTAGTGCAATATACTATGACATTTGTGCTGACATTGAGAGGTTACTTGGGTGTGGTAGGTGCGGATAAAGTGCAAGGTTGAGGTGTGGGAGAGACCAGAAGGGAGTTACTTTTCTTTAGGCTGGGATTGAGATCAAGGAAGCCCCAGGATAGTTCCAAGAGAGTTTAGCTTGTAGCTTCCTATAGGGTTTCTCTTTGATGTATAACCTTTCTCTACCTAGAAGTGAGAGCAAACTATCTGGTAAGCTGGCAAGCTGCTTTAAAGCTTTGCTGTCTAGGAGAAAGCTTGCTAGTTTAATGTGCTTTCCAGTCTCTTTGGGATTTCAAGGGTTAAATGAGGTTTCCTTCTATAATATATTCCTTTTTTCTCTACCTTCTAGTTAGCCTATCTTGCTTCTTTTCACATGCCTCTATGCCTCACTCGAATCCATCTGTGTCTGCTGAGCTGGATGCGTGTGTTGGCTGTGTGTGTTGTTTGTGTGTGTGTGTGTTGTATGTTTGGGTGTATATGTTGTGTATATTGGTATGTGTGTGTGTGTGTTCCATGGTATCATTTGCGCATTAATTATGCACATTGAACAATAAATCAAAATTCCCAGCTCGATGCGTGTCCGCTTGCAACCTCTTGCTGCCTATCTCCCTCTCTCTCTCTCTTGCTACTCCTCCCCCCCTATTTTGCATTTGTCAACGCCATGAGGCAACCCTGCTCTCCCGCCAGCCCCCCTACTCAAAAGCATATGCCTCCGCCTCTGTTTGACTCTGTGATTTGCATAAAAGGCAGGACAAGTCAGAAGCACAAACACAGGGTGACACAGACACACACACACGCTCTCTACCGGCACAGCCTGGCAAATTCAGCTCATCCGAAAGGCATTAGGACACAACTGGGGGTGTGTGTGTGTGTGTGTTATAGTGTGGGCGTAAGGGGCGGCTGTGCGGGGGGTGTGGCATATGACAAATTTTGTTAAGCGTTTGACAAATGTCAACTGTCAAATACAACAAAATGTCAGGGGCGAGAAGGTGTTAACACACAGCTGTGCATAGGGGTCGCTGGCTGTGTATGTGTGTGTGTTGTGTGTGTGTGTGGGCGGCTGTGGGCGTGGCAGCCACTGTTGCTGCACACGCTGCTGCAGCAGCAGGAAATCAATCGTCAAATGCGACAAACAAAGCGAGAACTCAAACTCAAGCTTGAGCTGCACTTTGGACACCCTGTGCCCGAGTGGGTGTGCGTGTGTGTGTGTGTGTGTGTGTATCTGTGTGTGGCATATTAATAATGCAAAGGCAGAGTTCATTAAGTGCCCCAAAGCGGAAGACGTCAAGCTTGGCTAAAAGCTAAGAGTTCTCTCTCCCTCTCTCTCTCCCTCTTCCGCTCTCCCACGCTTACAGGGTGTACTGGAGTGTGTGTGTGTGTGTGTGTGGACTTACTACTAATTGCATAACATATACACATACATTAACAGACATAAATCACATGGTAAAACACACACAAACACACAGAGACAGAGACAAATAAAATGGAGAAGGCGCTGCAACAAATCATGTGGCACACGCGGCGCATACTTAACGCGCGTATGAATAGGTGCGAGTGTGTGCGTGTGTGTGAGTGAGTGTGTGTGAGCGGAAGTGTGTGTGAGCGGAAGTGTGTATGGGTGAGTGATGCGTGTGTGTACAGAGATTTGTGCATTGATTTGAATTAATCAAATATTGATTGCATTTAATTGCAGTTCGTAAAGTAAGTCAAGTTAAATTAATGCTAAAAAATAAATGACGAGAACTAAAGCATGACTAGTGTATACCCTGCAGAAAATAGTGCGACTTATAATTATAAGGCAGCAAACTTAGGATAAACAAAAGCATTAAAAACATTTGGGGGATCTAGTAAAAAAATGTTGAAAAAAACATTGAGTAGAAAAAGCTTTTACTTTTTCCCCTATAAAGATAGCACCCTACCTTAATCCTTTTATATTTTAACAGGTACCTTATATGGTATTTATGTGTATATATATATGATGCAATTTTAATGACCAAACTCATTGCGTACATATGTTGCCTGGGCATTTTGTGTTTAATTAATTGTCAGATTCCATTTGCCACAGATTGATGTGCACGCTGATTGCATTAATGAGTGACTTTGCTGAGGCCGCAACCCTACTCAAACATACCCTGCACAAATTGATAAGCGGAAAAACTAGTAGGGAGATGAAAATCCCATGGGAAAAAGAGGGGAAAATCAGAAATGGAAACTGCAAATCACAACCAATTTGCGCTTCTCAATTCGAAATCGCAATCGAAACGTAACGAAACGAATTGAATTAAAAATCCACCGCTGCTTATGTCAAAACCAATTCACAATGGACTCGGCACATATTCATTCACAATGCAAACAATGTGAGTTGAGTGTGGGGGAAGGGGGGGGGTGTGTACTAATTAGCACACGCGAGTTCGAGTGTCAATAAAACATGCGAATGAATGTGGAACTCAATGAACAGCAGCTTGGGGAATTGTGGATTGTGGATTATGAACTGTGGACTGTATCACTTTATTAAGTACGGCCCTATCGAGGGGTTTAAATTTCAGTCTATTTTCACATGATTTGAGGCAAAAGTTAATGATTCTCTTAAACCGATTTGAACACTTTTTCAGAACTAATTTTGAGATCCTAAATCGATGGAGAGTCAAAGCCGGAAGTAACATTTTTACGAAAAAAATGTTCTGAAAAATTATACCTTAAATTTTCGAATATTTAAAAATTTTTCAAAATGTCTATGTATATATTTTTATATGTAGAATCACTACAAATCTCAAAACATTAACAAAATGTCATTCCGCTTAAAAATCGGTTGATTTTTAAGAAAGTTACGATGGGTGGAATTTGTGTTTCATGGTCCTGTGGAGTGTGCTACATGTCAAATTTTTGGTCGACTTTGACATGATTTTGGGTCGAAAATTAAGTATCCTCTAAAACACTTTTAAACACTTGTTTAGTACTAATTTTGACCTAGGCGATTGATTAAATGTCAAAGCTTATGATTTAAAATTTTTGAAAAAAAAATTTCTGTAAATTTTTACATAACATTTTTCGAAAATTAGGAAAATTTTCAAAGTTTCTATATTTATATTTTTCGAATTTAGAATCACCAAGGGATTCAAAACTTTAACAAAATGTCATTCCGCTTGGAAATTGGTTGATTTTTAAGAAAGTTATGATGGGTGGAAAGTGAGGCTAGGCTAGTCCTGTGAAGTGTCTCACATGTAAAATTTTAGATCGACATAGACATGATTTTTCGTCAAAAATTAAGTATGCTCTAAAATCGATTTAAACATTTGTTAAGTACTAATTTTGAGCTCCGCAATCGATTAAAAGTCAAAGCGGGCGATTTGAAATTTATCAAAATTTTTTTTTTCTAAAAAAATACAAGGGGGTACCCTTATCTAAATTATCAAAAAAATGAAACAAATTTTAAAGTATTATTTTCTTAGGCTTTTAAATGTAGAATCACTAAAGATCTCGAGACATAAAGAAAATGTCATTCTGCCTTCAGATATCTTGAGTTTGCACAATGTTATGATAATGCTGGGTGTGCAAGGTGAAGGTGTGTGGGTGCAAGGTATTACGTACTAGGCGTGTGTGCGTGTGTGTGTATTGGTGAGAGCGTGTGTGTGTGTTTGGTAGCGGTACAAAAGTAATTGTTGTTCTTGAGTTGTGTTGTGTAGTGTGGTGAATTGACTGGTTGTTCTTGTTGTTGGTTGTCGAACAATTTGCAGTGTTGCATAATTTTTTTTGTTTGAGTTTTGTTTTGTTTTTAATTTTTTTTTTTTTTTACCTTTGGCAACTTTAGTGGCACCATTGGCTTGGGTGGTGACAATGGTTGTTGTTGAATTTTGATAGTATCTTTAGTTGTTGTAGATTTTACAGTTGTTGTTGTTGTACTTGTAGTTGTTGTTGTTGCTGTTGCAGTTGTTGTTGTTGTCTTAGTGTTGTTGTTGTTGTTGTTGTTGTTATTATGAGCCTGTGACAGTTTTGTTTATTTTTGATTGAGTTGTTTCAGTTTTAGAGTGTTTTTATTTTATTTTTGTTATTCATGCAAATGAATCAATTTCATTCCATTTTCCAACTAGTATATATATATGTCTCTCATTCACACACATGCATACCCTGTTGCTGTCTCTATATTGAGCACATGCAAAACGAGAGTGTTGGAGTGAGAAGAGAAAATAGAAAATCCTTCTCCAACTTCTCGAGACGCGAGAAGTGCTGGGTTATCCTACTTATCTCATTCCATCCCCGGGTTAGTTCTATCTCACTCACACATACACCACACAGGCACACACACACACACCATACTCACCTTTATGGAGGGCGGTCCACTCGAATGGGAATCATTATCGGCCAACACGGATGGATTATTCTCATCGACCACAATGATCTCATAGTCGCTATCCTGTATCTGACGACCCCCTGTGGACACAAATTCAAAAATCGATAATAGATTAGTATCGATGGAGCTCGATAAACGATAAACTTAGTGTGTATAACGATAGTTTACGATAGGCAACAATTAAAAATGGAAAAGTTTTCTGTTTTAAATATCTGCAAAATTGTATAAAAATACTCAAATTCAAATTGATTTTTTACTAAGCTGTGTGAAAAGAAAAACAATGGAAGAAACATATTCATAAAACTGAAAGAGAAAAAAAATTAAGATTGCGCTCACACATACATATATAAAAGATACACAAATTCATACCAGATACACGCATAAACATGCTCAAAATGTCATCATATAAGAGAAAATTATTTTATCTAACTTAAGCTGATTGAGAGCTAAACTTATCGATAGCTCTGTCTCACTTTCTTTGCGTTAATCGATTTTTTAGCTTTAATTATGAAGTTTTCTTAGAGTTTTATTAAATTTTGAATAGAAAAATCTCTTTAATCTTACTAAATCTAAGTCTATCGATAGCTGTCTCAGTTGCTGTACGCAAGTCGATTACGTATTAAGTTATCGACTTTTCTACAAGATTTCTTTAATTTCTTTTAGAAAAACCTCTTTAAACCGATTAAACTAAGCTTATCGATTGCTCTGTCTCAATTTCTATCGGCTTATCGATTATGCAGCTTAATTTATCGAATCTTTTCTTATGGTTTTACTTAATTTGTATATTTATGTGAAATCTTTTTCATTAGTTACGCTTCAAAGTTAAATCGCATAAATTGCAGAGATTTTTGAGCAGCCGCACAGTGGGCTGGATACTGGTACGTACAGTGGGCTGAGAGAGTTGAAAAGTTGGCAACGTGAGGTGTGAAAATTGTTTGACTTTTGCATTAATTAGTCAAATGACTTTGACTGCATGTAGACGAGCTCAAGAGCTTCAAATTTACATATCTAAGCGCACACACAAAAAGTTGCAGAATAAAATAGAAAGAGAAGGCAGCAGGGGAGGCCAGAAAGAGAGAGCGAGAGACAGGGGGGAACAGAGACAGCAGCTTTATAATTTGCAACTGCTTTCAACAGCTTTTGTCTGGTTTTTTTTTTTTTTTTTTTTTTTTTTTTTTTTGGTTTGCCTTCTAATCTGCTACGTTTTAATGTGTGTCTGTCTATGTGTAGGTGTGTGTGTATGCTTGTGTGTGTGTGTGTGTTTGTGTCTCCTGAATCTAATCTGTTTCTTTCACACAGCTACGGCTGGTGCAAAATTTGAATTTGAATTCCCATTCTCGTTGTAATTTCGTAATTTGCTAAGCTTTTGCGGCCTCTCTGTCTACCCCAGCTTTATCTGTTACTCTTTACTTTCATCTCCCTCTCTCTATCTCTTTTTCTATCTGCGTCTCTTTCGCATTACAGCACCGCACACATAATTAGGGCTGCAGATACAAAAGTATCTTGTACTATGCCCTTCCCTGCCCATTTCGGGTTCAGCTGCTTCATTAGCCAATTGCAGATCTTTTTTTATATATATATATCTACGGTATATATATATATGTGTGTGCTATTAAGCTTGTTTTACAGTTGATTATCGTTTTAATTGAAATTTATGGCCTTTACTCGTTTGCAGTTGTTTTGCGGGGCAACCCTGCTCGCTCTGCCTCATCCACTTGCCTCATCTGCCCTGTTAAGTATGCTACACATTTTTTTTTTACATGGCTGTCGAGTACAATTTGTATACTCTACTCTAGGCTAAAGAAGGGGTATATTTGTTGTAGATGTAACTCATATCTTTTGCGACTATAACCCTAGTTGAATTGCGTATTTTTCTGTTTGCTTAACCCTACAGCTTTTAGCTTATTTTGCTGTTTAATAATAGCTGATAAAGTGGCTTTTTTATGGCTATTATTCTAGCTTATTTTAGCTAGGTGTATGCCAAATTTTAGTTAAAAATATGATAGCTTTATCTTGAGTATTTTTTTTTAATTAATCTAGGGTATCTCACGCTTTGTGCTTCATATAAAGTTTTCTTTTCACTTTTGTTTTTCTCTCGTTTTTACTGTGTTTTTAATTTGTAATAATTTCCCAATGTGGTCGTTTTTTATGCACAGTCACGCCTGCACACACACACAGAGTGTGAGAGAGAGGGGAAGAGAGAGAGAGAGAGAGGGAGGGGGAGAGTAAGCGAGAGCGAGAGCGAGGTGTGTGCGGCCACAAATTACTTTTTGTACTCGTAGAACATTGAAAGCGTGTTATCGGCTTTTACAACTGTACCAACTGCTGCTGCAGCTTCCCCTCTTCCACCCCTGCCCCTCCCCCTGCCCATCCTGCCTCTTGCCCTCTCGCTCACACTCACTTGCAAATAAATTATGGTACGTTGTTTTTGCTGGTTCATTTTCTTTGCTTGGCGACTAATTTACATTTTTGTCGCTCCCATTAATTTTGGTAATGCCAACGCGAGTGTGTGTGCGAGTGTGTGTGTGTCTGTGTGTGCGTGTGTGTGTGTGTGTGTGTGTGTGCCTGTACGTGTGTGTACGTGAGTCTATGTCCAGCTCCTGTGTTCCATTTTGCTTCTACTTTTTACTTGCAACCATTTTCATGGCTTGTAAAATTAACGTATTTGATTTTCCGACCGACCAAAAAAGGGGGGCGTGGCAAATAATCCATAAGCATGTGTGTAGGTCTGTGTGTGTGAGAGAGTGTGTGTGTGTCTGCTCCTGTGTGTGTGTGTGTGTGTGTGTGCAAATGAAGATAAATGAAATAAAATTTGTGCTGACAGAGCAGGAAAATGACGAGTGAATGCCTCCCTAAACACGCCCCTTTCTGTCGCCCCTTAACCACGCCCCTGACTGTCAAAATTGTAGCTGTCATTGTGGCTGCAGTGTCTACGTATGTGTGTGTGTGTGTTGTATCTAGTTACCAAGATAGATTGCAATTTTTAAAAGCATAAATGGATGAACATTTTTTGCCCCACATGAACCCACAAAATCGCTGGCATAGCTTTTCCTGTTGTTTCATTAGATACACATACACAGGCACACATATTCACACACACACTCTCACACACACATACAAATGTATTGTATAATATTTCTGACTGCAAATTGTTATATGTCACTTTCGCAAAACAATTAAATCAAATCAAAAATTGTTTTCTTTTAAATAAAATGAAAATAACTCTAGGAAAATAGCAAAAATAAAGAAATGCAGGAAAACTCTTTGACAGTTATTGTATTACAGCCAGCCCTTTTTAAAAATCTCTGCTCTCTCAGCCAAAAAACCTATAATAATTCTTTACTTCGACCTGCCCAGAAGTCAGACAAAAGTTTATTATTTATGTAACTTGATGGGAAAAATGAAAACAAAATGAAAACCAAAAAACAATTGTTGATTGACTTATTTCTCTTCTCTCTGAACTGAACGTGTTGGCAAAGCGCTAACCTAATATGCAAATCAACAAATATATCAAAACAAATAAATAAAAGAGAAAAAGAGGAAAAACTATGAAAAGTGTGGGAAAACTGTGTGTGTGTGTGTGCAGTGTGTGTAACAAAATGTGAAGCGTGTGTTTCACAAATAATTCAAATCATATACGAATTTGTAGTTCAAATAATATTGGAATACCCTGAAGCCTCCTGCTGTGTTTGTATAAACAATAAAATAGAACAACACTTTGCAATACAATTGTATTGGCTTGTTTGATAACCCAAAAAAAAAAAAAAAAAAAAAAAAATGTAGCCTAAATTTCTATTGCATTTTTAAAAGGTTTTTTCCCCTCGCTCTTTTTCCATCAATTTCCATCACTATTTATCAATATTTTATTTAGATATATTGTGAAGTTACAAAGCTACCACGTTTTGTTGGCAGTTTTACGTCAATTTAGCAATATGGTTTTCGACATGTGTTATAGGGTGTCATATATCTGACATTTCAACAGCTTGTGGGGAGACGACTTGATATGTTTTGGTATACCATATTTTCTAATATTTCTATTTAATTGATTAAACTTTTTGGGAAAATATATATTTTGTTTGATTTCTGTATAGTTTTATATGTTTTAAAAACACTTTTTGAGAATTTTAGACCTTTTATATATTTCTATATTAATATTATAGAGAATATTAGTTTCAGAATATTTGGAAATTTTTTTTAACGATGGAAAAGTGCTTGAAAGATTCTTAAATCAATTTAAGCGAATATTTATACTATGAAAAACTATAGATTTTTTTTTAAATACTAGAATACTAGAATTCCTTGAAAAAAAAGACTACAAAATTTGTAAGTAGTTTTCAATAAATACTGCATAATACTGAATTCAATTGCTCATCCTCAGCCTCAATTGTTTTGGCATTACGTTTTTTGCCCATTGAAATCATTTGTACATAAGAAGAGTTAAACAAATAAATATATATATATGCTATGGACGCGATGAATGCAAACTAGATGGAAATGGATGGAAAGAAAAATACTTATAAAAGAAAAAAATACTGAGGCCAATTAAAAATATATTGAAACGAGGGGGGAAAAAATACTAGACGAGTGCGTGTAATTATGCCAATTTACACTGAGAGCCCATTTAATTATTTTTCAATAAAAAATGTTGAATAAATTTGATGTGCAGGACAGTGATGGATAATATCACACACACATACACACGCACACAAACACACACACAGACATACTTATATATACAGAGAGATAAAGAGAAAGAGAGAGAGAGAGAGAGAGAGAGACATTCATACTGCGACTACGCTAATTGAAAAGAAAATCAAAAGCGCTGGGAAAAGAGAAGGCAATAGCCAGAGTGTGAAGAGAGAGAGAGAGAGAGAGAGAGAGCGAGAGGAGCAAGTAAAATATATATACAATATGTTTATAGTACAAGAATATATATGATATATATATATATATATGTATATCAATAAAGCGCAACTACAGCTAAAGCTAAAAAGAAATGAAATGGAAATGAAACAGAAAATATTACGAAAAGAGCAAGAGAGAGAGAGAGATACGTGTAGATGGCAAGTGTATAGATATGGTAAGCAAACGAAATGAAACGCAACGGAAATGGAACAGAGAGAAAGAGAGAACTAAAGCGAGCAAAGCTAGACGAAAATACAAACTAAATAGTTAACACACTTATATATACTATATATATTTAAAGATATACTAGAAAGAGAAAGAGCATTAGATAGAAAGAGAAAGAGAGACAGAGAGAGAGAGAGAGACACTACACACTACTACACACTCAAGACGAGCGATACCTGTTCCAGTGCCAGCATTGCGTCCATTGTAGCGATAATTGTTATTGATGGCATTCGTTTTATATGCAGCACCGCCGCCTTCGCTCAATCCCATGCCCACGCCCATGCCTACGCCTACGCCTACGCCCATGCCTGCCATGCCGCCTCCTCCTAATCCTCCTGCTGCTGCTGCAGCGTGTCCATTGCGTAAATTGCGCATATTGTTGCTGGCAGTGCTGCCATTGCTGTTGCTGCTGCTGTTGTTGTTGGTGTGACTGTTGCTGCCATTGCTGCCACTGCTGCCGCTGCTGCTCGCGTGTCCATTGAGTCCATGATGCTCACCAGCAGCCAAACCATTCTGCTGCTGCTGCTCTCCGTTGAGAGATCGCATAAATGCGTGTGGATGTTGGTGGTAGCCACCAACACCAGCAGCAGCAGCTGCAGCAGCTGCTGAGGCAGCAACATTGCTACCATTCTCCATTTGCGCATAGTGATTGTGTTTGCCGTTGAGCAACTGTTGCTGCTGTTGCTGATGTCCATTGATTAGCGCATAGTGTGGTTGATGTGGATGATAATGTTGCTGCTGCTGCTGCTTGTGCAACTGCTGCTGCTGCTGCTGCTGTTGCTGGCGTTGCAGTGTTGCTGCCGAGCCTGTTGTCTGCGAGGCAAGACTTGAGAGCGATGAGCTCGATGCTGGCTGCGATGTTGCTGTTGAACTGGCCGAGGAGCTGGTCGAGTGACTGCCCAATGCTGGTGGTGGTGAAATGTTGCCCAGTTGCTGCTGTTGCTGGGAGTTGGCATGTTGCTGCTGCTGTTGCTGCTGCTGATGTTGGTAGTAAGCGGCAGCCATGTGATGATGGCTGTGATTGTGTTGCTGCTGCTGCTGTTGCTGCTGCTGATGTTGCTGATAGTAGTGTTGCTGCTGCTGTTGATGTTGCTGCTGTTGCTGCTGCTGCTGTTGCATGGATGCAGCTGTCACATGATTCTGATGAGATTCGGGCAGGAATTGCGGATAGACATGGTGTGACCATTGTGGGAACAGGGGACGCGCGCTGGCGGCTTCTGCTGATCGTGTTGTTGTTGTTGTTGTTGTCCAGTTTTGAGGTTAGGTTCATTTATTTACACACACAGAGACAGAGGGATAGAGAGTGAGACAGAGACAGAGAGAGAGAGAAAGAGAGAGAGAGTGATGGGTGGGGGGAGGTACGTGGGAAGTTGTTGTTGTTGTTGTTGGTTAGTTGGTTGATTGTTGTTGTTGTTGTTGTAGGTTGTTGGTTGTTGTTGTTGTTGGTGACGTAACGAGCAATTTGATTTTTTTTTTGGTATTAGTTACATAGGTCGATTGTTTGTTGTATTATATAAATTGGTAGGTATTTTATGTTTTATTTTTTTTTTATTTTTTTTTTTTTTTTGGTATTATTTTGAATATCATTTTGTACAATAAATCCGAAAAAGCAGCGTGAAATGAAATCAGTTGGAAAACGGAACGATGAAAAGAAACGCACAAAAACTGAACTGAGTCGCTTCAACAAGATGATGGAACAACATGAGTGTTGGTAGTACTTATAGGCTAATGATTAGGTTGTGGGTGTATAATATATATATATATATAATATAAATGTATATGCATATATTTAAGGGGGCACTCAAGGGGCAAACACACACACACTCGCACACACACACACACACACGCAGAGGCACACACGCACTCGCTTTGTGGGTGAGACTTGGTTGAGATGAGATGCAGTTGCTGGTGCAGTTTGAAATTGCGGGTGTGAGTGCGGGTGTGAGTGCAGGTGTGGGTGGTGGTGCTGGTGCTGGTAGTGCAGATGGTGCTCGAAAGGTTGCTAGTGAATTAAGTCTACCTCGCTGAACAGCTGCCAAAGCAAAACAAGCCGCAAACCAAATGGAATGAAATTTAAAAAAAAAAAAAAAAAAAAAAAAATTACCAGAGAAAGAGAGAAAGAGCGATAAAGACGTAGATGGGCCGAATAGAAGATCGTGTAGTTTTTGGTGCAGCAAACGGAAAAGCGAAACGCAACGTAAAAACGAAACGGAAACAGAAAAGACAGAAAGCGAGAGAGAGAGAGAGACAAAGCGATAGACGCAACAAAGCAATGGAATGCATAGAAAACCATAAAATCAATGAGAGAAAATCAAAAGAAGAAACGAGAAGAAGAAGTAGAAATAGAAATGTAAACCCACCCACAGCAGAAATCAGAAATATATATATATAGAGAGAGAGAGACAGAGAGGAATACACGGCATTTTTGATTTGTTTTGAAAATGCCAATCGGGTAATCGATTGGTAATCGATAAATCATCGATACATAACTTATGCAACACTATAAACTAAACACACACAACACTGTCAACACACGAACTTACCGTTGCCCGAGCTACGCTGCAGCACAGGAGATTGACGTTGTATCTGCGGCTCAGCTGGTGGTTCCAATATATCGCGATATTTCGATACCATCAGCACGGAGATGAAGTAGACTATGGCCAGCGATAGGAACTGTGCCTGCTTTGTTTCCTCCTGCAGAGAGAGAGAAGGAGAGAGAGGAGAGAAGAAAAATCGAGTTAGTACGAGTGAAGTCAAAGGACGTCCTAGCTAGGTCTAGTAAGACCATGAAGAAACTTCAAGAACTTCAAGAGCTTCAAGAGCTTCAAGACCTTAAGAGCTTCAAGAATTTTAAGATTTTCGAAAACCTGCCCATTCACGTTTCGCTTGATAGCGAACTATCGGATAAAATACTGAAAAAAGTCTTAGCTAGGACTAGTTAGACCAACTAAGAACTTCAAGAGCTTCAAGAACTTTATAAACTTCAAGAATTTTCTAAGACCTTCCCAATTACGTTTGGCTTGAAAACTATTGTCAGAACTATCGCTTAACTCATCTACATAACACGAGATGAAATGCTGAAAAACGTCCTAGCTAGGTCTAGATAAATCAATAAAAAACTTCAAGAGATATCGAAGATCTCCTACCTAACGTTTACCTAGAAAACAATCGTTATAACTATCGCATAACTTAACTAACATCTCTACGATCATTACAAGCTATGGCATCCATTTACACTACTTACCACATCACGATAGATGACAGCACGCAGACGATTAACATCCATGTCCTGTAGCAACTTCTCCGGATCCTTGACAGGAGATAATTGACCAGTTATAGATTCCACAATGTTCTGTGAGAGAAGAAAGAAGGATTGCCATGTGCAAGAGATCGAGAGAGATCAGAGAAAGCTGTACTCACCTTTGGCGATGCCTGTGCGCCACGGATGAGTGCCTGCAGATGCGCTGCACCGGGTACATCACGTGCTATGGCACCAACATTATAGCGTGTACGCTCCTTGCACTCGAGACAGTTGCGTACGGCACAGGTGCAAACGAGACGGAGGCACTGCCTCAAGATGCCGCCACTGGACATATTCTTCTCCGCTTCCAGTTCACCAAAGTTCAGGGAAGTGGCAAAGATCAATACGTCAGCCATGTTGACCAAACGTTGCAGGAATGAGACTGCAACCTCAAGGGGCATACCCTGTGTGGGTTCCAGTACGTCCAGTTCGGACTATGTGAGAGAGAGAGAGAGCGAGGGAGAGACAGAAGAGGATTAATCAAGGGTAACTGGAAACCCTGAAGAGAGAGAGAGAGAGAGAGATCCCTGCACACTTACATTGGGCGAAGTGGCGCTCGCCAGCAGAGGCAGTAGTCCACCGCAAGCGATGATCAGATTATCCGCCAGCTGTGATATCAGATGCACCGTGTTAACCACAAAGATGGCATTCTCACTGGAGTTCACAAAGTCCAGGACACTTTTGGTGGAATGGCTACGCCACACTTGTATATCTGTCTCCAGTGAGAAGAGCACATCGCTGAGCAGTCGCTGATGAATGTAGGACCACTTGAATTCGGGTATACGGAACGGTGGACGCGTTGGTCCCGGGCTGAACATGGGACGCGTTGAACCCGATTTGGAGCGTTGCTGTTTGCCAGCCTCGGCGCCAGCTCCAGCAGCTCCTGCGGTACCAGCTGTGAGGAATAGCAGATGGGGTGAAGGTTAGCCAGGTTTGGAGGAAGGAACTTATCTCTTTTAGAGACTTGTCCTTTCTAGAGACTTGTCCTTTGTAGAGAGCTGACCATTCTGGAAACTTGTCCCTTCTGGAGACTTGTCTCTTATAGAGGCTTGTCCCTTCTAGAGACTTGTCTCTTCCAGAGACTTGTCCTTTCTGGAGACTTGTCCCTTCAGGAGAATTATCTCTTCAGGAGTCTTGCACCTTCAGGAGACTTGCACCTTCAGGAGACTTGTCCCTCTAGAAGGGACCTGTCCCTTCCCGCTACTTACCATAATGATTGTCCGCCTCCAGTTCCATTGCGGATCCATCGGCTGCCGCATTTGATGCACCTGCAGTCGTTGCTTCCTCATCGTCGGCTGTAACTGCGCCATCCTCCTGCACACAATCGTCTTCGGCCTCCTGCAGTTCATCAAGCGTTTTGTTGTGCACATCCGCCTCGTTCTTTGGCGTTGTCTGCGTGGTGGAGTCAACCTCAGTGGGTTTCACACGCACCTGTACCACTAGGGCTGGTGCGGGTGCAGGCTCTGGCGCTGCCTCTGGCTCTGTCGGGGATTGTGGTTCAGGCTGAGCTTCAGTTTCTGCTTCTGCTTCAGTTTCTGCTTCAGCTTCAGGTTCCGGTTGGGGTTGGGCTTGCGGTTCTGCTTCAGGAAGCAGCTCCACGAGTGAGGCCTCTGTTTCTTCGGCAGCGACAGCCTTGACGGTCTCATTGACCAGTGAGTCCAGTACCTCATTGACAATGGCGGTCACTTGCTCCTCTTCCTTCTCGGGTTCCAGCAGTGTTTCCTGTGCTAGATCAAGTGCTGCTTCGACAACCTCATGTACGATTTCTTCAGCTGCAGCGGCTACAGCAGCAGCCTGTTCTGTTTCTGGCTCTGGCTTCGCTTCTGTTGCTGCTGGCTTTGTCTCCTCAGGTTCTGATTGCTTCTCCTGCTCTGATTGCACGTCCGACTCCTTGGCTGGCAGCTCGTTGTTGTTGGTTTCTGTCTGGGCTTGGGTTTCTGTCTGTTGTGTCTCCTCCGTTTTGGCCTCTGCTTCAGCAGCATCGATCACCTTGTCGATCAATTGTTCGACAATGTCACGCACCGCGGAGGCTACTACATCCTCGGATGTGTCCTCCAGGGTTTCGTTGATCTCTGACTGTTTTTGTGACGGTTGTTCTTGCTCTACCTTCGCCTCTGTCTGCTCTGGTTCGGCTGGCACAATTGGAGCCTCAGACTTTGTGCTGATCTCCTGATCTGCCACCTCCGGCTTCTCGTTGTTATTCAGCGCATTGGCCATCGCATCTTCAGTCTTTTGATTGCTTGCTTCTTTACTAGGTTCCACCTGATCCAACAACGATGATTCCTGCTGCTGCTGCTGCTTCTGTGCTGGCTCTTGGATTAGCTCAGCAAGTGGCTCTGGCGTGGCGCTAATCTCGTTGGCATTCACCTCGGGTTCATCTGGCTGGGCTGGCGATTCTGTTAGTGTCTTTGTCAACGTCTCCTCCAGTTGTTTCTCGCTGGGATTGTTGTTGTTGTTCAGCAAGTTCTTGCTATTCAATAGACTCACATTATCCTGGCCTGGTTGCTTCTTCTCACACTTGAGTACACCCTGGACTACCTCATTCACGGCCAGTTCGATTTCCTCATCTTTCAGCACGGAGGAAGACTCCTCCTGCAGTACATCATCGACGGCCATTTTGCAATCGTTCAACGCTGCCTCAGAGACCTTCAATACATGTGCCACATGCTGTTCCACATCGAGTGCATCCTTGGCCGTTGCCAGTTCCAGTTCCTCAAGATCTTCACCAATCTGCAACGTCTCCTTGAGCGCCGCCTGTCCACCCTGCTGGCTACTGGCACTGGCAGTGGGACTATCGCCGGCGCTGAGGTTGCCATTGCAATTGGGCGCCGGTGTGGCCTGTAGCGCCTCATCCGTTTTGATTTGCTCGTTGTACACATCCGAAATGTTTGCTATGACCGACTTATTGACTGGCATCTGTGGTGGCACTGAGGGTTCCTCCTCGGAGGAGGCAACCTGTTGTTCCGTTTCATTGGTTTCACCATTTGCTGCACAGGCGCAGGCATCAGGTGTGGCAGTTGGCAGCTCCTGCACAACTTCCACATCCAGTTCAAGCTCTTCGGCTTCCTCTTCCTGTACAGGAGGTACATCCTCTAGCGAGGCTATGGACACAGCCTCCTTGATGGCCGGCACCTGTTGCTGCTGTTGCACAGCCGGCAGCGGTCCATTCTGTTGCTGCTGCTGCAGCTCCTCGCGTTCCCAACCACTGATTGTGCTTATGGGACGCGCCTGGCGCAGTGCTGGATCTGTGATATTATCGGTACGCTGACGTTCGTAGTGCTCATACATTTGGGCAAATTGTAGCTTGAACTCTTCGTAGGATACCTTCGAGTGGACAATTGCCAAGGTATCGACCCAGACACGCCAACCGCCGTATTCGTGCTTGATCGCATGATGCAACAGCATGCGGAACAGGGAGTAGACCATGTCACTGATCTTCTGCTCCTCCGTGTTCTTCGGGTGTATATAGGCCATGGCAATGAGCCACTCCTGCCAGACGGACATCTGCAGTACAGTGCGACGATTCTCACGATTGCTGTTGCACAGCAGCGTCATGTCCTGCAGAAAGAGTTTCTTCACCTCGATCAGGGATTCGGTCTGCTTGGACTGACGGATCAAGGTGGCGACAACCTTAAGTATCACTGCAAGGGCGGAGGGAAGAGGATAGATGTGGCAAAAAAGAGAGGGGTTAAGAACTTGTCGAAGCAGTGTAAAGAGTAACCTAAGGAGAAGGACCTTTACTCGCTTTACTTACTTGGATTCTCGAGACGATAATGACTCTCCGGCTCCGGATGACGTGTGTAGAGTATTTGCTGTGATATATGCTCGGTCATTATCTCGTAGAGCACATTGTATGTGGGCAGGGAGAGCGACTCCTCGTACAACAGCAGACGCTCTGCCAGCAGAGTGTACAGATTGTGTGGCGACATCACGTCGTATTTGCGCCTATTGGCGTTAGGGAGGGTGAAACAGAAAGAAGAAGAAAAAGAAAAGCTAGAATAAGCAAATGTGAGCGTGGATGTGTGACTGTCAAGAAGGTTCTGCAATCTGAGACCGCAACCCTTGAGGAATCCTTCTCTTAAGGAAGCTGCTGCTCAGGTAAACCTTCCGTTTAGGGATCTTTCCCTTCAAGGATTCTTTCCGCAAAGGATAGTCCTCTTGTGGGATCTTTCCCTTGAGAGATCCTCTGAAGAGTGTGTTCCCTTGAGGGGTCCTTCTTTTGAGGCCCTCCTCTTTAAGGCTCCTTCTTTTGAGGAACTCCTCTTGAGGGTTCCTTCGCTTCAGGGTTCTTTTCCTTTAAGTATCTTTCGATCTTTCCCTTGAGATAACTTTCCCTTGAGGGATCTTTCCCATGGGGAATTTCCCTTGGGGGATCTTGCTTTAAAGCACCTTCCCTTCAAGTATCCTTCTTAGGATCGACAAACTCTTGCGGGATTCTTCCCTTGAGGAATACTTCCCTTAAAAGATCCTCCCCTAGCGAGAATGTTCTCTGGAGGGACCTCCTTTTGAGGTATCTTTTGCTTGAGGGATTTTTTCTTTCAAGGATCTTCCCTTGGGGGATCTTTCCCTTGAGGGATCCTTCCTTAGAGGGACAGACTCTACCCTTGAAGAAGCCCTTCCCTAATGGATCCTTCCCTTTACTTACTTGTGTGTGCTACGCGAGAGGAAAAATCCGAGCAGCTTAAGCGCCTGTAGGCGTATCAATTGACTTTCGGCCGCCAGCAACTTGAAGATGCTGCGCACGCCGTGCTTCACATCGAATGCAGGTACCATTGAGCTTGGATGCTCCGACATCAGCGAGATGAGCATTTGCAGCACATCGTGCAGGTTTTCGTCCTGGTAGAGAAGGAGAGAGACAGAGAGAGAGAGAGAGTATAATAAAACCCAGTTAGTACAGTATTGTAATAAGCTTGTTAGGTCTGCAGAGTAGGGTAGAGTTAGCTGGAATAGAAGGGTGCTTGCATCCCTAGAGCTTCTTGCACTTACCTCGTGCATGGTGGTCAGATAGTTGAGTATGCTTTGCAATTCATCCTCCTTGACGCCGTTGCCGATCATGATGAGCTGCTTGAGGAACAGCAGAATGTAGGCCCGTATGGCCAGTATATCCTTTTGAGCCGGTCGAGGACCATCTGTAAGAAGGAACACAGAGAGCGAAAACCTCGAGTTAACCCAACTACTTAGGAGGTTATCCACTCCGAATCGAAACTCACCCAGACCCTTTGGTATTATGCCGCTCTTGGCACGCGGATTAACAACCCAATAGTAATACTTGAGCGTATGCACTGTCTGTAGGACCGTGCTGACACGTCTCACATTGCTGTAGATCTGTGTATCGCTGAGAAACTCGGTGGCCAGATAGGAATAGAGACGGGCCTGAACATTGGCTGGCGTATAGATCCACAGGGCCGGATTGAAGAGCACGTGATCGAGCAGCTGCCACGTGAGAAACGAGAAACAGAACAACTACGCAAAATTAGTCAAGTAACTTATGCTGTCCTCAGATAACTCGGATCGAAGATATTAGATTAATGAATATGATGAGTGTGTGTGTGTGTGTGTATATATATAAAGATGTGTATATGTATGAGTGTGAGAGAGAAGTACAGAAGAAGTGTCGATGCGGTTAGTTAGATAGTTAAAGAGAGATAGTTAGATAGAGAGCGAGTTTGATAGGGATAGAGAGAGAGAGAGCGGCAAAAACAAAGATTATCGTATACATACGTTTATATGAGTTTCATATGTTGATTGTTGTAGTTGTTGTTGTTGATCGTTTTGATTTGGATGGGTTTTTTATATATTTTCAAGGAGGTAGTAGTACGAGTAGTAGTAGGGTATACGAGTTATAACGGTAAACACATGCAGCAAACAGCAATCAATTTCAATTTCAACGATTTTCGAACATAAAACGAGAAAATTATCGAAAGAGAATAAACAAAACGAAAGTAATCAAAATGTTTCTCAAACAGCATTCCCTATAAAAAAGAACAAATTAAACGGAATAAGGCTAACTAAAGCTAAGCTTAGTTTATATTCTGCTAACTAATTACAGTATGATAATCGTATATATAATATATATAGATAATATAACATTTAATGTATAAGCTTATGGCTAAATATTTAAAGCTAAACTTGGTATGAGAATTATGCAGATATTATACAATAAGACTGGGAATAAATGAGATGAGGAATCGCTAATGAGTTGAAGCTACAATGAAGTTTCCAGTACGAGGTATTCTGCGAGCGGAACTACCCCAAAACGCAATCAATTTGTGTGTGAGCAGCGATGGGTTTAGGCGAAACCAATTAAATAAAGCTCGTTTAACTATGCACATAACCTCAACTAATGTCCTGAAAAGTGCTTCACTTCACAAGCCTCCCCCTTTTTTCAAGGGGGGTAGGGTATAAAATGGTAATCGTCGTTTTTCGTGTTGGCGCGCGCAAATTCCACTTCAAAATTTTGGGAAAATTTTTAATTGTTAAAATGTCAAAAAATATGCAGCAGTGTGTGTGTGTGAGCGAGTGTGTGTGTGTGTGTGTGTGTGAATTCACACATGACTCGTCGTCATCGCCCACTCGATGCAGGATAAAGTTTTTTCAACGTGTTTGTTGCTGTCGATTCCCATAGCAAACACAACAATGCACTGGGCAATGGGCGAGTGGATGCCACGCCTACACCTCCCCCAATCCCCCTTTCAACAGGCACTCTGCCAACCCAAAGTTTCCCAATTAAAAACTGTGCACGAGTGTAAAATAATAAGGCTCTATAGGGGAGAGGGAGGAGGAGGAGGAGGCAGCAACACGGCGGAAATGCTCGACACAACATGAGAAATACACAGAAATTTATGCGTTCTATAGGGTTGGGCATTTTCCACCCACATCAGCCCCCACCTCCCAAAAAAAGTTTCGTTGCCCATGGAAATTTATTCATTTTCGCAAATATGAGTATTGAATGAGTTAGAGAGCTCGAAACGAAACGAAACGAGTAGACACTCACAAAAGGGGGTACAAAAAAAAAGGTGCAAAGTCAACTTTTAATTATATATAAAATCGAACAAATTGCAGAGTGGGAAACGAGAGGGAAGAGGGGGAAAGTAGAGGATAGGGAAAGAATGGAATTATATGAATAATATGTTGGGTAGAGATATGACAGGAATTGCATGTCATCTGCAGTTGGCAATTGAATGGATTTCAATAGAGTTGTAGCTCTCTTATTGTTCGAATTAAATTTACGTCATATGGATTGATGTTGCGTCATATGTATGGCATAGTAGACATATAATGTGTCAGACATATCATTAAAAATTCTCTATTTATTGCTGCGAAGGGAAATCAGTATAATTATGCAAGCTGTTGTCTTATATATGGCAAACTGACATACAACTTGCCATATTACTTTAAATTTATACTTTGTGTACTTTAAATTAAGTAATTTATTAAATGCATTATTATAGTGCACCATATAGATTGCAATACATCCCATTTTATACTCATATGACAGTCATGACATACAATATGATAGATATAACGATAGTTTAAAATTATTTACACATTAAATATGGCACAACAAAGACTTAAAACTATATGGCAATGAGTTCTGAATTATATGTCAGCTATAATGAAATATATGTTATGAGATATGACATGATATGACCAGGAATGATACACATTATGCTCTTTACTGTCCTAGAAACTATCTACAACACCATATGAGACCGAGTAGAGTCGGAAACTAGTACTAAAAGATTTTAACTATACATATGAGATAATACTCTAGATGGAATGATGAAGTAATGCGAAGATGGAACGATGAGGCAACTGTACAAGTTGAGATATATATAGATATAGTAGTAGTTTTACAAATTGTTAGGCAAACGAGAGGACACATCATAACAGAACGGAACGGAATGGAACGAAACAAAACGTTTATATAGTAGAGAGAGAGAGAGAGAGCACAAGTAGTAGAATGCGAGATAGTACGGATTGAAATTGAGTAGAATTGAGCTTCACCTGGTAGAACTGTTGTAGATTATTGACAGTTTTTTATTTAATAGTAGTAGTAGTTGTAGTTGTTGTTGTTGTTGTTGTAGGTGGTAATTTGATTGATTGTGTGAGTTGATTGATTGATTGAAAGAGCGTTTCCCAGACAGAAACAATTTGGAATCGAAACGAGAGAGTGAGTGTGTGAGAAGAAACGCATCAAAAGAATGTGAATGAAGCATAAACAAAATGGGCGAATTGGTAGATGATGTGTGTGTGTGTGTGTGTTTAGGGTAGTGTATTTGCGTGTGTGTGTGTGTGTGCGTGTGAAAAGTGAGAGTAATAAAGAGAACCCAAAACGATTGATAAACAAAATTGAGAGTGGGAGAAAGAGAGAGAGAGAAAGAGCGTGAGAGAGCAGACAAAGTAGAAGAATTCAGTTTAGTTGTAAGTATATATAGCAGATATATATATATGTAGAATATATAAATATATAGAGAATATATATGGTAAATATTTTGGTTAAAAAGCACGTTGATTATTTGCTATAACTTTTCACTTGCTCTAAGCTCTATTTTTGGCAATTTTCGGGCTGGGCAAAAAAATATATTAAGCATTTTGAATTTCGATCTTGGCTTTTAGGAGATTGAGAAAAAAGCAAAGCGTATATTTATTTTTTTATAGTGTTTTTCTTTTTCTTTTTGTGGTGCACAGAAACATAGCAAGAAACGGCAGTGCGAAGTAGCCAATAAAATAGCAAAAAGAAACAATAAAAGATCGTAATATATTGGCCAATAAAAGCGGGGCGGACAGTGCCTCACAACAAGCATGCAACAGTTGTGTGATAACTTCGATCTAACCGAAGTTAAGCGCAATATCTGGCGAGGTAATGGAACTAGGATTTTTTATAACAAAAGCGCATATCAGAAGCTTGAGAAAAAATTAAAAAAAAGAACTAGAAATTATAAAGAATTTAGTGTCAAAGAATATTATAAAAAGAACATATCCTGTAGAGCATCTGTATAGATCTATATAAACTGTATATTGAATAATATGTAAAGTATGAATTTTTTTTTTTTTTATTCATTTATACATTTCACTAGGTATTTCTTCAAGAAAACTTAGGATAATTATAAGTAGTTTCAGACATATAGTATGAATGAAATTGAAACTGAAGATTCACAGAGCTTATACCAGAGGTGTTTATCAAGCTAAATTTCAGAAGACAACCTGGTAAATATACAACCATATACAGACATCTTTTATAACAGAAATATACAACTTTTAAAGTTCTCTAACCCTATTAATTACAGTTAAGAAACCTTTTCCATTTCATTTCATTTCATGCTAATTATAAAAGTGTTTTAATTGCACTTGATCCTTGAAGAATTAGCACACAGAATCTGCCCCTATTTCACTTCATTTTTTTTTTAAGGATACGGCGAATCTATTTATACTCGTATTATTTCCCCCCAACCATCCCCCCATGTCTCGCCTCGTGCAGATTTGCGAGTTAGGTAAATATGAAAAGTGTGTAGAATAAACAAGACGAGAGTTTAACTAACAAGTGTATATATAAAGTAGATATAACGGTAGATACAGTAGTATAGCATAGTGTTAAGGGCGGGGGGGACTTAGCTGTGTCTGTCTGTGTGGGTGTGTGTATGTGTCTCGTGTGTGTGTGTGTGTTTGTGTCAGGGTCGCTGGCAGAGAGTTACTTAATACAAGAACGAGAACGAGAAAGAGAGACAACAAAACAACAAAACAAAAAATAGAAAACAGAGTAGAAATCGTGCGAGATTTGTTATACGTTTTTTGTTTACTTTTTTGAAAGGATTACGCAGGCCCGTGTTCAACTGAGTGCGCCATCAAATCAGCAGGAACATCAAAACAAGAACAACACAAAGGCAAACACACGGTGCGGTGCGAGAGAGACAGATAGAGAGAGAGATGCAGACAGAAACGAGACAGACAGAGAGCGAAACAGAGAGAGAGACAGAGAGAGAAAGAGAGTAGGTGAGTTTTTTTTATTTTTCCTTTTTTATTCCATTGCATTTTTTTCTTTTCTTTTTCTTCTTCATTACCATCTTGCATATCATTTAAATTTTTGTTTGTTAAGGTGTTAAACATGCCCTGAGAAAGGAGAGGATGGTTGGGAAGGGGGCGTGGTCGGATTGTTCCCTTTATTTTCGCACAGTTGGCATGTCTGAGTTGGCTTAAAAATAATCATTAGATGAACTGCAAAACGATACGATATTTATCGAAAATTAAAACGAAAAAAAAAATGAAAATCATCTCACAGCGAGGCATATCGGCATGCATATCGATTTGGAGCGATTGTAGAGCTTAAATCGAACTTAGGAACATAGACATAAATATACATACATACATAATATAGTACAGACAGATACAATTACAATACAGTTAGTTATCGATATACATATCAGAGTTTCACTTGATCGACACATTTAGATATTTAGATAGATTTATAAGCATGCTTGCCAAGACAGCTTGCGGCCCTCAAATGTCAATCGCATGCTATCGATTTATCGATTATTATATAATATATATATATATATTAATGGTATTCGATCGATGTCGATGGCTCCAAGTGAGTGTAAGAGCGAGATAATCGTAAGTTTTCATAAATTATAAATCTTATACTAACATAGAGCGGCAAATAATGAATTTGGATCTATCGATATCTGTTTATCGATCACCTACCTGTTTCAGCAGCAAATCACTGTTGGCCGACAAGCACGTCACGAGATATTTGGTTAGATTCAGAAACGATCCAAGCACCTCCAGCGTCAGATGCTCCCGCGAGGAGCGTTGCAGCATGAACGATATCACCAGAAATCCCCGATTCTGTATCATATGCTGCTGTACGGTCTGCGAGGTCTCCACCAGTTCGCAGATGAAACCCAACAGTTTCGAGCTAAATGTGTGCGATAGATCGATATTCGATAATTGATAATGTATCGCTTTAAATTAGTTTCCTTTATTGCAACTCACCACAGCGTTGGATCCCGTTTGATATCGCTTATGCCCTCGTGTGCCATATCCAGCTGCGAGAAGAGTGGAAACAGCACCTGAATGCCCCCAATCGAGTTGAGGGTACAGTGTATGGAATGCGTGACCACAGCCTTGACATCCTGCGAAATAGTGGGAAAGAGTTATCGATAACAGTCTTAACATTGTTAAAAATCATAAGACTTTCTTGGCAGAGGGCATATTCTCCATAATTTAATTGATTCAGAATCAAAATATAAGCAACCTAATACTTTAAAAAATTTGGACCTTCTCTATGTCTTCCGTTCTAACCCCTTGCTCGATTTCAGGACCCCTGTAAAGCCCCTAGTATGCAGAACTTCGTCAAAAATCATCCGATTTCCTTGGGAGAGGGCATTTACTCCATGGTTCAACCTCTTGATTGATTCAGCATCAAAATATTAGCAATCCAAGACTTTCAAAAATTTGGGTCTTCTCTATGTCTTCCGTAGGACTCCCTAGCTCGATTTCAGGACCCCTGTAGAGCCTCTAGTATGGAAAACTTCGTCAAAAATCATCCGATTTCCTTGGGAGAGGGCATTCTCTCCATGGTTCGACCTCTTGATTGATTCTGCATCAAAATATTAGCAATCCAAGACTTTCAAAAATTCTGACCTTTTCTATGTCTCCTATCCTAACCCCTTGCTCGATTTCAGGACCCCTATAGAGCCTCTAGTATGGAAAACTTCGTCAAAAATCATCTGATTTCCTTGGGAGAGGGCATTCTCTCCATGGTTCGACCTCTTGATTGATTCTGCATCAAAATATTAGCAATCCAAGACTTTCAAAAATTTGGACCTTCTCTATGTCTTCTATCCCAACCCCTTGCTCGGTTTCAGGACCCCTATATAGGTTCTAGTATGGAAAACTTCGTCAAAAATCATCTGATTTCCTTGGGAGAGGGCATTCTCTCCATGGTTCGACCTCTTGATGGATTCTGCATCAAAATATTAGCAATCTAAGACTTTCAAAAATTTGGACCTTCTCTATGTCTTCTATCCTAACCCCATGCTCGATTTCATGAACCCTGTAGAGCCTCTAGTATGGAAAACTTTGTCAAAAATCATCCGATTTCCTTGGGAGAGGGCATTTTCTCCATGATTTGACCTCTAGATTTATTTTGCATCAAAATATTAGCAATCTAAGACTTTCCAAAATTTGGACCTTCTCTATGTCTTCTATCCCAACCCCTTGCTCGGTTTCAGGACCCCTATATAGGTTCTAGTATGGAAAACTTCGTCAAAAATCATCTGATTTCCTTGGGAGAGGGCATTCTCTCCATGGTTCGACCTCTTGATGGATTCTGCATCAAAATATTAGCAATCTAAGACTTTCAAAAAATTTGGACCTTCTCTATGTCTTCTATCCTAACCCCATGCTCGATTTCATGAACCCTGTAGAGCCTCTAGTATGGAAAACTTTGTCAAAAATCATCCGATTTCCTTGGGAGAGGGCATTTTCTCCATGATTTGACCTCTAGATTTATTTTGCATCAAAATATTAGCAATCTAAGACTTTCCAAAATTTGGACCTTCTCTATGTCTTCTATCCCAACCCCTTGCTCGATTTTAGGACCCCTGTAGAGCCTCTAGTATGGAAAACTTTGTCAAAAATGATCCGATTTCCTTGGGATAGGGCATTTTCTCCATGATATGATTGATTGATTGATTCTGCATCAAAATATTAGCAATCTAAGACTTTCCGAAATTTGGACCTTCTCTATGTCTTCTATCCTAACCCCTTGCTCGGTTTCAGGACCCCTATATAGGTTCTAGTATGGAAAACTTCGTCAAAAATCATCTGATTTCCTTGGGAGAGGGCATTTTCTCCATCGTTCGACCTCTTGATTGATTCTGCATCAAAATATTAGCAATCCAAGACTTTAAAAAATTTGGACCTTCTCTATGTCTTCTATCCCAACCCCTTGCTCGGTTTCAGGACCCCTATATAGGTTCTAGTATGGAAAACTTCGTCAAAAATCATCTGATTTCCTTGGGAAAGGGCATTTTCTCCATCGTTCGACCTCTTGATTGATTCTGCATCAAAATATTAGCAATCTAAGACTTTCCGAAATTTGGACCTTCTCTATGTCTTCTATCCTAACCCCTTGCTTGATTTCAGGACCCCTATAGAACCTCTAATATGGAAAACTTCGTCAGAAATCATTGGATTTCCTTGGGAGAGGGCATTTTCTCCATGACTTTACCTCTAGATTGATTCTGCATCAAAATATTAGCAATCCAAGACTTTCAAAAATTTGGACCTTCTCCATGTCTTCTGTAGGACTCCCTAGCTCGATTTCAGGACCCCTATAATACCTCTAGTATGGAAAACTTTGCCAAAAATTATCGGATTTCCTTGGGAGAGGGCATTTTCTCCATGATTTGACTTCAAGATTGATGCTGCATCAAAGTATTATCAATCAATAACTTTCAAAAATTCGGGCCTTTGACGCTAGATTCTAACCCCCTCCTATTGACCCCTACAGACCCTTCCAAACTCATAGCTTGGTCATAAACCATCAGATTGTCGTTTATCGATACTAACAGTAAATAATGCCCGCTGCGTGAGCAATAAACGTGGTCGAAACCAATCGATAATCGATTGTGGTACAACCAAAATTACTTGTTATCATTTATCAAGTATATTTTCTATTTTCCAATTTCCATTTAGCCCAAAATGTCTATCAAAACTGTTGATAGCATAAATTTTCTCTCCCTATCCCGCTCTATATATATTTATCGATAATATATTGTGGGTTGTCTGAAGTGCTGCCTCTTTTTTTTTTATTTTTATTTTTTTTCAACTTGCTCTTTGGGTCACTTTCGTTGTTGTTGTTGTTGTTTTCTTTATGATTTGTGTGTTGTTTGTTGAAGAAATTACTACAAAATTTATTGAATAATTTCGCTTGGCAGACGCGACAGTCTCTGTGGAGAAGGTGGAGCTGCCTCGATAAGGTCGAAGGGTGGCGGGGGAGGGGGCGGGGCAAAGATTGTGCCTAATAAGAAATGCCAAAGCATGCGCTCGAGTCGTAAAATGCTGCCTCAAATTTATGTCTGCCCCTCACACAGCACATACCACTGTGCGTGTGAGAGTTGTGTGTGTGTGAGAGAGTGTTGTGTGTGTGTGTGTGAGAGTGTTGTGTGTGGCTGTGTGTGTGTGTGAGAGTGTTATGTGTGCTGTTTGGTCTTTGCCCTGAGGCAGCCGCTGCGAATGGACTCGACGCCAAGCTAGAGCTATGTGCGATATACGATATACGATATATATACGTATATAGAGATGGGTGAGCTACCAAAGAGAGGGAGGGGAAGGGGGCGGATTCTATAGGGGCTATGGGGCATGTTTACTTACCTGCAGCATCAGCGCGTGCGGTGTGTGTACAAAATATGAAACATTTCCTTTGGGGGAAGACTGCAAACACAGTTGACCATCGGTTGCCACTGGATTGTACATGAAGACAATGGCATTCGATAGTTTGCCATCGTACAGCACCTGCACACGAGAGAAAGAGAGAGGGAGAGAGAGAGAGAGAGAGAGAGCGAGCATGAGTAAGCGTATTAGGCATGGCTTTTTTCAACAAGTCATCTTGGCATTATTTCTTCGAGCTTTCGCGTTGCTGAGCTGAGCTGCTGTGGGCGAATTGTTTCCGGTCATGTTGGCCAATTTACTTTTGTTTTTGCTTTTTAGCCATGTTTGTTGTAATTGTTATTGTTGCTGCTTTTGCTGTTCATTTTGCACGGACACACACACACACAGAGAGCAAGAAAGCCGTTTATAGCCATGTTATATACATGATAAGCTCGTCTAGCTGCAGAGGCGAAATGCGTCTGATATGGCCAGCACATACACATAGTTACACACACACATATATACACATATACACACACATATATAGCCTTGCTGCTGCTGCACATTAGCCATGACTTGCTGCGTTGCGTTGCTTTTTTATTTCCTGCATTGTTCCTTGTTTTTTTTTTTTTTTTTTTTTTTTTGGTGCATTTTTTGCTTGTAGCTGCCGCCGTCATACGAGGCGTATGCGCAATTTTCTTGCAGCTGCTGTGCGTGTGTGTGTGTGTGTAGAAAAACCTATAGGCAAACACAGATGTGTGCGTGTGTGTGTGTGTGTGTGTGTGTGGTCGCTGGCTGCATAATTTGCTGCTAAAAATACTTCTTTGCGTTATTAAAAAAAAAAGTAAAGAAATTTGCACACACACAAAAAAAGGCAATGCAAAAGAAAACTCGTGTGTGTGTGTAAGAAAAATAAAAGCACAACTAAAAATACAAGAATCTGAAGAAAGCAAAAACAATTTAGAACTTTTGACCAAGAAACTACAGCAATTTCGCTTAGGTTGTCGAAAAAAAAAAAATAACAAAAATAATAAATAATTTACAAATATGCAAATTAAATTTTAAATTATTTAGTACGTTGCTTTTCAAGCACTTTAAATATTCAAGAGAAGGAATTTCAATAAAAAAATATTGCATATAATTTAAAATATTATTAAAATAGTAAGGTTAGATTTAATTAAGCTCAGTTTATAAACGTCTTTTCTAAGATGATTTAGTTTAATTTATGTTTTGAGTACTGTTCGAGTTGTATTTTATATTTTTGAATTATATTTAAGAGCTAAATTTGTATAGAGCATTATAGTAAAATTTCCTGTAAGGTTCTTCCAAGGTGTAGAATTTTTCAAACTCTTATAGCTCAATATTAAAAGCTAGAAAAGGCAGATAGGAGGCTTGGAGGCTTGGTAGCACAAGCTACCTTAAGAAGAGTCTTTCTTCTTAAAATACATATACTTTATTTCAGAGACCAATTAGTTTGCCTAACTCTAGAGAGAAATAATATAGTATCTATAGAGAAAACAGTTCTGCAAAATACAGTAGACCATATTTCAGCTGGTTCCCTTTTTTCCCCACTTAGTTATCTATTTCTAGAATTAAATTTCGCAATTTCTATACTAAATTTCAAGCAACCCAACCTCAACAGTTGCCATTTAAATTGAAAACATCTCGATGGTATTTTTTTATTTTTTTTTGGTATATACTTTGTTGAATAGGTTTCTTTGCAATGCATTGCATCTTGACCCATTTGCGATGATGGCGCCTCGTTTTGGGTTAAAGCACACGAAAATAACTTGCGAAACTAATGTACTCTGAGCTGGACACCCTACACCCCTGCTCCTACTCTTCCTCCTCCTCATACATGCATAAGTATACAGAGTAATAATAATAATAATAATAATAGTGCGAGTGCACAACAAGTGAACTCAGTCAGAGCAGGAGGAGGAGCAGGAGGAGGAGGCTGACATAGAAATGGAACACGCAGCATAGATTCTTAACAATTGTAGGGGAGGTGTGTGTATAGGGAGGGGGGAAGGAATAATAAACAACATGCTTAAGCAGCATGTGTATGGGAGTGTGTGTGTAAGTGTGTGTGTGTTTTAGGAGTTCTACATTTCGCATTGGCTTTGTCTGCTTCCAGGTGCGCTGCAAAGTATGCAACATTTATTTCTTTTTTTTTTCTGCATTGTTGCCAGCGTAACTTGCCCCCTGCCCCGTTTTTCACTTACTCCCCCCTTACTCCATTTTCCATTCAATCCCATTCCCACTTTACTATGGGAACTGCCACGCCCCCCCAACCCTGCCCCAGCTCCTTAAAGGCGGCATACTTTAAAGAAAGAGAAAATCTGAAACATTTTCATAATTACTAGAGAGTTTCCCTTCCCCTGCCCCTGCCTCTGTTCCCTGCCTACCTATGAGTAGGTGGAATGAGGCTGCTGTGGTTGGGGTTGACTGGCTGTGGGGGAAAGGGGGTGGGAAGAGGGGGAAGGAGGCTGTTAAAAATTCAATAGAGCAACGCTTCGTGCTGCGCTTCAATGAATGGGAACATTTTGATTGGCTTTGAAGTTTAGTTTTTGGCCAAAACGAAGGCCAGGGGTGGTAGGGGGAGGCTGGGCTGCCTGGGGGTTGAAAGGGCAGCCTGGTATTCAAAGCATTTTCCACAGCGATTTGATTCGATTTACAGCGAATTGGTTTGCGGATTTGAGAGATGCTGCTTCTTCTCAACATTGGCGACGTTGCTAACTTTTTAATTGGCAACAGACCTTACGAAACGAACCCCCCCTCCCTTGCCATGGGCGGCGTTGGCAGGGGCGGGGGGGTGGTACAGAAAACTAGCTGACTGACTGGGCGCAAACAAACTTCCTGCTGAGCAATTACTGAGCCTCACTCAATATGATTTTCAAAAGCACTTTTTTAATTCAATTAAGAAAATACTCGAACAATACTCGAAAACATTTTTGGAAATTAATTCAGTATTAAGTTTGATGAAACAATAATGAGAATATTAAGTGGAATAAATAGCTTAAAAAATTAAATAAAAAAACAGGAAGGAATATCTACAAAGTTCAATAAAATGTATAAAATAAATAAAATAAAAAAAAAAATAATAATAAGAATCATTTCTTTAAATACCAAAACTATGAATCAATAACCTGAGATGGAATATCTATAAAGTTTAATAAAATTAAAAAAAAGAAATAATATAATAATGAAATAAAATAAAATAAATAAAATAATAATAAGAATCATTTCTTTAAATACCAAAACTATTAATCAATAAATTAGTAATTTTATATATAATATAATAATATTTACACTTAAAGAAATGGGCTCCAAAAAGACTTAATTAAAAAAAAAAATACCAAATAGATAGAAAATAAAAAAATGAAATAGAAATTTTGCTTACAGCTTTGAGCTGGTTGATTTCCTCAGTGTCGACGGCGCCGCCCAATGAGCTCAGGCTGGTCACACTGGACATGCGACGCAGATGCTCTGCATGGGCGTGAATCGATAACAAATCGAATCGATACAGACCACAAAACGATACAGAAATAAAGAATACGGAAACGAGAGAGAGAAAGAGAAAAAAAAACAGAAAATGGTTAAGAAAAAAGCGGCACATATAAGAAATTAAAAAAAAAGGAAAACAAAATAAATACCAAAAGAAGCATTTCCAGTGGGCAAATGGCCGAGCGGATCATCCGCCGTGTTTGAGTTCGATTCGCCTGTCTGGGGCGTGCTGGGCGTGGCGGCTGCTGCTGCTGCTGCCGTGGCTGCTGCTGCTGCTGCAGCTGTTGTTGCTGCTGTCGCTGTTGCTGTTGCTGCTGCTGTTGCCGTTGTTGTTGCTGCTGCGCCTGGCAGCGCTGCCAGTGCAACTGCATTGCGTGCTGTGAGCACAGCGCGAATCTTAACAAATGCCGCACTCAGATCGAGTCGCTCATCGGACCAATCGATCGCACGTGCCTCCTGCTCCGCTGCGAGCGTTTGGAATTGCAGCTGCAACTGTTGCTGCTGCTGTTGTTGCAACTGTTGTTGCTGCTGCTGTTGCTGCTGCTGCTGCTGGCTGCCACTGGCGTTGCCAGTGCTGCCACTGCCGCTGCCGCTGCCAGTGCTGCCCGCAGCAGCTGCAGCGATGGCATCGAGTCCAGCCAAATTGGAGCTGGTTAGTTGAAAGTGACTCACCCGTTTGTGATTGTCCGGCAGATTCAGATAGCACTCGTTGTCGAAGCGGAACTGCGACTGTATGGGTGCATGTGTGTGTGTGTGTGTAGTTGGTGCATGTGTGTGTGTGTGTGTGTGGAGGACAACAGACAGACACAGTACACAGCACAGTTGTAGTTGTTGTTGTAGTTGGTGCAGTTGTTGCGTGGGTGCGTAGCGCATTTATTGAGACAAAAGAGAGAGAAAAGAGAGAGAGAGAGAGAGAGACGGAAAGAGAACGAGAACGAGAGAGAGAGAGAGAGAGCGTAAGAAAAGAATAAAGAAAAAAAATACATTTAATTATTTCTTGTATTTTGTACGTATTTGTTTTACAAGGAGATTGGGAGATGGGAAATGGGAGAAGGAAGTGGAAAAATGGTTGGGAAACACACTGTTGTAATTGAACTTGCTAGAAAACTGTTTTTGCATATTTAACCAATTTAAATGCCTACAAAATACCTACAAAATACCAACAAAATACCAACAAAATACTAACAAAATAACAAAAAAATACCGAAAAATACTACAAATACCTATGCAAACCAATATCTACGTTGATGCTCTACTCTGCGACAAGCTTCTAGGTGCTATAAGTCTTATTTATTCTTTTTTTTTGCCGAAATACTAAAAAAAATACCAAAAGTGCTAGGCACTTGAAAAGTGTTGTAAAAAAGTAGATTCTGCTTATGTTTGACTAGATATGCTGAATATTTATTGGTATTGCTATTATAAATACAAAATACTTGTAATTTTATTTGGTATTTTTGCTGTTAACTTGACTAAAATACTGTCAAAATAAGGTGAAAACTAATTCTGATATTTTTTTTTTAAGATAAAATACATAAATACTCATTAAATAATACAAAAATGTTCAATAGCTCAGTGTGTGTGGGCTACTACGGGCTTGGGAGGGATAACCAAGGAGTGGATGTGGATGGGACTAGGGAATCTGGGTACGAGGGATATAGGGTGCTGCTGCTGCAGTGCAGAGTGAGAGTAGGCGGTGCAGAGCAGTGTTGCAAAATGGCCAAAAGGCTCAAGGCTGGAGGCTCGAGGCTGCAGCGACACTTGAGGGCTGCAGTGATTGTTGCTTGATTGGCTTGGCTTGGGTGCACTGTGTGCACAGTGTGGAGTGTTGGGTAGGGGGATGGAGAGGTTCCCGGAGAGGGGCGCGTTTGACACCTACCTTATAGCCGGGCCCCAGACGATGCATGGCGCAGATCTGTTGCGTTGTCAGCGCCTCGCTGAACAAGTAAATCGCCGACATTTGCCCACAGAAGACACGCTCCTCATCCAGTTCGGGCGTGGCGCCAATATAACACTTGTCAAAGGGCTGCAGAGAGAGAGAGAGGGGGGAGTAAACAGGAAGATGATATAGAGATTATACGTGACATATATGTATGCATAAGCAGAGTCTACTCACATCGTTTGTGGAAACAAACCAGGCCATTTCGGTTGATGAGGCCAGTTGTCCATTTACGAGGCACTTGATTTCGCTCTTTGTCCAACGATTGTATATATACACTATGGCAATCATATACCACTGCAGAGGGAGGAAGGGGGAGAGTAATATATATTATTAGTATTATAAATAAGCTTTTAAATATATGCATGACACTATTCAAACTACAAATCGACCTATTCCAGCTAAAAAGCGACCTATTCGAGTTACAAAACGACCTATTCAAGTAAAAAACGACCTATTCCAGCTACAAATCGATGTACGCAAGCAACAAATCGACCTAAGCTAGCTATAAACCAACCTATTCTAATTACAAAACTACCTATTTAAGCTTCCAACCAACCTTTTCTACGAAAAACGACCTATTCAAGCTACAAAACGACCTATTCTAGCACAAAACGACCTATTTTGCTCATCTATGCGCTTGCTATTATTTTTGAAGCATTTCGGCTGATTTCTTTAAATCAATATATATTGTATTTTATAGAGAGTGTAGATAGCATAATAATCCACTCTTTGTCCCAATATATATTCATCTTTCTACTTTTATACCTTTTGGAATATCGCAGACTTCCCTTTTCGAAAATTGCTTTGCGAAATTGTATCTTAAAGTGTAATTTATATGAAAACTTTCAACATATATTGTCGAAGGTGAACCTTTCGAACTTTGCGACCCTCAAGTGAATTCAATTACCGCCACGCCCACGCCCACGCCTACTTCTAGCGCCCACTTTGAGGTAATTAAGCCATGTTCTTTTGGCGAGTTGCGCGTTCGCGTTAATTAAACTTTTTGCGCCTTCTCTACGTATCGCTGGCCCCATAAATTCTGAGTGTATCGTATATCACAGGTGTACCAATGGGGCGGTAGGTGTATAGGGTACTCACCTTGCGTGGCTGGAATTCATATTTGACACAATGCTGAAAGCCTTTGCCCTTGACCTTCATCGATGTGAGCACCAGGCAGTTGCCCACAAAGTGTGCGGTATAGCCGACGCCCTTCGATGTCTTGAAGCTATGAAAGGGAGGAAAGAGAGATATGATAATTAGTAGAGAGAGACAGGGATAGCTAGTTTAATAGCCTGTTACTTACCAATAGAGATAAGGCTTCTCACGCTCAATGTTCACCGAGTTAATTGGATCCAATCGAAACCAGGTGGTAAATGTAAATCCATTCTCGTAGGGCCACTTGGCGAGCGGTGGCAGTACCATGGCCTATAGGGGGGAGAGAGACAGAGAGAAAGAGAAAGAGACACAGTTAGAAATACAGATACATATTTAATTGAGTGTGTGCCACAAGTGGCCAGCTTGAAGCTCAATTAGCCCAATCAGCCGTGGTAGACTAAAGTTGCAGTTGCTAATAAGGCGACTCATTTGCACCGATTTGAGACTTGGTCACAAGTCAAAGCCACAATGGGAAATTGGCACTACTTAACCCTACACTGCCCCAACCATTCACACTTCTCTACCTTTTCTAACCAAAAACCAAAGCTGAAAACCAAAACCGAAGCCAAAGCGAACATAAATCAAAGTTTCGAATATTTTTGAATGTGCTTTGTGCTTCGATGGTTACAGGAAGAGGCATATGAAGGGGGAAAAGGAAACTGCTGGCAACTCTGGAATTGCCACAAACACAGAGAGAGAGAGAGAGAGAGAGAGGGAGAGAGGAAGAGACAGAGAAACCGATGCCTACCGAAGGCAGAAATGAAGTGAAAATTAAAAGGAAATGAGCATATTTGATTTATCATGAATCTTGTGGCTTAACGGATAGACAGAGTGGAACAGAGACAGAACAGAGACCAAGCCACAGACAGAGAGAGAGAGAGAGAGAGAGAGAGAGAGCGAGAGAAAGGAAGACCGACTTGTTCAACAACTGCTGCATTTGCTGCTTTTCTGTGTTTACTTTTGCTTCATAAATTTTGTTTCCCTTTCAATGCCTCATAACGTACGCAATTTATGTTCTTAAAATGTTTATATAACTGTGCGTCACGCCTACCACGCCCACATCCCTTACACATCTCTCCGCAGCATTCTTGTTTGCTCTCTGCCTACGCCATCTTGATGAAATGAATGTGGTTTAATTGGACCAAGTTGTGTTTTACTCAGATATCACCATGGCCTTTGAGTTTCTGAGTTTGCCCATGATGATTTATTTTCATACCGGAGATTGGCTTATTCATTTGGTATTTCTGGTATTTTTTTGGTGGTATTTTAGGCAAGGGTATAGCTATGTACTTAGTTAGTTAGTTGATATCAAGAAATGAGCAGGGTTAAAGTCTCTTTTTCAGCTACTGAGCTGAATTCCTTAGTTAGGTCGAAAATGAGGTTATGTTGCAGTTAAAAGAAGACTTTCTGAAGTATGTAGAGAGTTTACTGGTACAGATAGGAATTATTTGAGCTCCTAAAAAACTTATACATTATATTTCATACAAAAATGTATAACAACTCAGTTAATGTTTCCGAATTTTTTCTTCGAGTTAGGTCGAAAATGAGGTTAGGTTGAAGTTTGCGAAGCATTTCTCAAGTCGCAAGAAATTTTACTGCGGTATATAGGTATTATTTAAGTCCCTAGATAAGTAGTTAATTATATTTGATACAAAAATGCACAACTACTTAGTTTATTTAGAAAATATTCAACTTTTTGTGCAAATTAGGTCGGAAATGTGGTTAGGTTTGACATTGCAAGCTTCTATGGTCTATACAGGCCTAGCAGAGTATTATTTAATCCTTTAAATATATAGTACATTCTACTCAACGACTCTGTCTGCCAATTAAAGCTCTTTTGTTGCACATTCTTCATTTCTTTCACATTTCTAATTTCTCAGATTGGGTTCATAGTACTCATAATTAGAGCATTCGTATTGGTATTCATTGGATTACTACTCAGTTGTCTATTCAGTCTCGATTTCTATCGCTGCCATTCATTGTGATTTTTATTGTGACATTCATTGTGGTATTTATTGATGCATTCACATTGTCTGCGAATCCCAGAAACGAATCGAATCCGATCTCAAAGTTGCGAAATCAACTTACGAAAGTGATATCACGTAGCACAAGGCAGGAGGGAAGGAGAGAGAAGCATGGAGCGTGAAGTGAATACTTGTGATTCATTGGGCATCGTGTGGTGTGTGTGGTGTGGTGTGGTGTGGTGTGCATTCATTACATTCATTGTCAGTTGACTGATTCACTGGCTGATTCACTTACCCCCCCATGGATGGGTGTGTGTGTGTGTGTAATATTCATTTTCTTGGATTGACAACAAAGTTGTCAACTCATTTGTATGCATATCGTGTGTTGGGAATGGCGAATCGAGGGGGAGGGAGGCGGACATTGTCTTGAGGCCTGAGTTGAGTCCCGAATCGAGGCTGGAGCGATTGTGCAACAGTGCAGCATGTGGCATGCCGCATGCCGCATGCCGCATGATTTAACATTGTCTGGCTGTGGCAAGCGACAAGTGCGAGAAAAGGCAGTAAAATGCAGCAGTAGCAGGCAGAGAGAGAGAGAGAGAGTGGGGTGTGGTTCGGCTGTGGCATGCCACACACAACTGTGTTGCAGCTGCAGAAATCTCATTAGCTCGTCCCAAGCTGAGCCGCAGCTCGCCTCCTTCCAGTGCCCCCTAAAAGCGCACTAAATGAAAATTAAAAAAGGCATCGGGGCAGGCAGGAGGAGATTGGGGGGAGGCGAAGGACATCCAGCAATATAGCCTGTTTATTGGACATTTTGTGACAATTGCGTTCAAGTCCCGTTTGCCACTCCCCCTGCCCTTCCCTTCCTCCTTCTGCCTTCTCCATTTACCGTTGCTCGTTTCTCCATTTTGTCGTATCGTTTTTCGTGTCGCATTTGACTTCCAATTCGCTTTATGGCACTTTTTATGTGTTTATGGCATAGACAGATAGCATAGTGTGTGTGTCTTCCCCCCTCTCCCGCTCTCACTCTCCCTCTTCCTGCCACATGCCACATGCCACATGCCCGTGCCTTGTAACATGGACAGCGCACATTACGAATTCGATTTAAGTGCGACGCAATAAAATAAAAGCTTGCCCCCACCCACATGCCACGCCTCTCGTTGCCCACCACCCACATGCCTGCCTATTTGCCACGCCCCCTCTGCTAGCCGCTTAAACGGAAAATGGCACAACTACATAGACACGATGGAGGAGTCGGAGAGACAGTTGGACATCGAGCTGAGCAGCCTCCCAGCTGGACGTGGGCTAAGTGAAATGGAACTAGCGGGAGCTTGGGGAAGGTGCATGGAATGGATGCTGCTGGGGTATAGAAGTAGTAGACCAAGGTAGGATCCTAAGATCAATTAGCAGTTCTTTCTTATTGAAGCTTTTTGGAGGGAGATTGAAAAGCGCATTAAAGCTCTTTTAGAAGTCTTGATGTTTTAAGACGTGATATCATTCGCATAGAAATATGTTTAAGCTCTAAGCGCTACTTTAATCCTAGTTGAAGTCTTTGAGTGTACGATTTAAAAGCTCTTTTAAGCTGCCTTCAGGCACTCTCGTATATTAAATGAGTTCTTTGATTAGCAGTTCAAAAGCAAATTAAAGCTCCCTGGATAAGAAAAAGCTTTTAGTTTTTTTTAGTGATGTCTTTTCAAAATATTCAATTTTTTTTCTAAAAAAAAGCAACTCAATAAATTCTTTAATATTAAAGCAAAAGCTCATTAAAGCTTGCTGCTAGAAAACAAGTTTAGCAGGGCTAATATGGAAAACTCTGGAGAGCTGATTACAAAAGGTTTACCTAAATATTTGTAAAATCAGAAACTCCTAAGCTGGTTTATCTGCCAACTCATTTTAAGAAGCTTTTAAGCTTTTGCCAAGATATTTCGATTTCCTCAAATTTATACAAGTCCAGCTGGGCAATTTGTACAAGCAAAAAAAGAAAACAGCTAAGACATTGGTTATCACGTTGATTTCCACGTATTTCCTCCCGCTCCCCACAATTTCTTCTTCCACTTTTATCATTTCCCATTTCCTTTTGTTTCCTGTACTCATTTTCGCCATTGTTTTTTTTTTCTTCCGCTGCTTGCTTATTATTATGGGGATTATTTAAGCGCGCTAAACTTACCGATCCCTTGCGTCCCGGAAAACTGAAGAACACATCGGGTCCATTGCGATGCGGCATTTGCCGCAGGACATTCAACAATTTGGCCGAATGACGCGGCCATTTGCCGTTGTTGGCCTTCATCGTGCCAAAGAGCAGTTTCAGCTCTTTAACCGTTATGCTATAGCTGGCCAACACGCCCAGCATCTCGATGAGCAGATCTGCAACAAAAGGAGAGAGAAAGAGAGAGAGAGAGATATAAGTGTGAGAGTGGGAGAGTTGCTGCCGTTTAATGGATATGAAAATGTTGCTGATGCCGCCTGACAAGCGACCAAAAATGCCAAAAAGCTGCAACAATAAAATCAGCCAGCGGTACACTGAGAGAAATGCAATGGAATAAACTGTGCTACATGAAAAAAAAATTTTATACATTTTTTCAATTTACAAAAAAAAAGGAATTTAAATGTTAAACTGTTTTTGCATTTAGCCATTTTCCCGCTACAGTTTTCGCTCAGTGCAGCCACGTGGCAAGGCCGCACTGCAGAAAAAAAAATACTAAATAAAAGGGGAAAAAACCAGGTGGGCGTGGCAACGCTGCCACATCAAGGTCGACGTCAGGAAACGAGCTGGAAATTGCATTCGATATGTCCGAAATGCCAAAAGCGACATGGGAAAAAATGGGAATGGGGCGTGGCTGAGTTTAAACTGTGTGTAAACTATCGAACCGCACGTGCTGCCAGGCGACATGAAATTGCATTGCGGCGTTGCCAGACCCAAGCAAAAGAAGAGGCAGTCAGTCAGGCAGGCAGCTGTGTTCCGCCTCGCCTCTTGCGGTATTCCCAAACTTCATTTGTAATGCACACTAATTGAAATGGGACGCACACGGTCCGTTTTAATGCCTAGACGAGCGTACAGAGAGGGAGGTGGGAAAGAGAGAGAGAGAGAGAGAGAGGGAGTGGGAGAGGGAGAGGGAGGGAGCAGGAGTAGCTTCTGCTGCCCCCCAAGGAAATGGCGACACTGCGCCGCTGCTTCAGCTTCAGTTCCAGTTTCGGTCTGTCGTCTCTGCCGGGTACCGTCAACACGTTTCGGGTTGCGTAAATTAAGAAATTGAGTAACAACTTCAGTTGGCCACGCCCCCTGCCTTCCAATCCTCATATACTAGACACACACACGCTCCCAGGAGGAGCTTGTCTCTCTCTCTCTCTCTCTACGGTCTCATATTGTAGGCGCCTCGAGCAACATTTAATTACACAGAACTCAGCTGAAGCAGATGAGGAGAGAGAGAGAGAGAGAGAGAGAGAGAGAGAGAGCAGGGGAGGAGAAAGAGAAAGAGAGAGGGAAGGAAGAGCGAGAGAGCAGGAAGGCAGAGCCTTTCTAGTGCCTTCTCTGGTCATTCTCACTCTCTTTTTCGCTTTTAACTCAAAAAGGTTACTCGAAATTCCACTAAATATTAAATTGCGGTGTTTTTTTGATGCATCAATTAGACAACGGATACTTTTTTGATTAAACAAATGAATAACTGATACCATAGTAAATTTTTATACTGTACAAGGTTCAGGCATCGAAACCCCCATCTAGTATGCCTTTGCTTATTTTGTATCGTACTTACTAAGCAACAAATCACAAAACAGTAGAGTTACAAATCGCTCTCTATACAAGTTGAAGTAAATTTTAATAAATATATAATTTTTAAATTCCTAATCCCACATAGAAATAGTAATAATATACAATGTATGTGAGTCCATACAAGAAAGAAACACTGAGATCCATTGATTTGGAGGATCCAAGATTTCAAATGATGGTCGATCGTTTGAGTCCCGAACAATTGGATCATTTCAAGAATAATGTGTTGTGGAAGTTCGATATCGAAGAGGCTATAGAAAAATTTAGGGTGAAATGGATTGAGAAACAGAGGAATAACTGTGCATGTGAGATGTTTATAAGACGAGTCGATGATAGAACTCTTTTTAAATCATTGAATTTAGGAGAGGATATCAATGAAGTAAGTGTAATGATTGTTGAAATTATTGGAAATACTGCACACAATATTTTCGGGTTCCCTTCTTCATAGATTAACAATTTCATACATTGGATGTGTAAGGAAATTCTGGTAGAGTACGATCCTGATATGGCTATATTAGGTAGACCGTTCAAGTCTCTCAAGGAATGTGTAATGCAGAAACGTAGTATTCATAATTTTCAGCATAGAAAACTAATGAGAGCTATGAGAAAATATTATATATTTAATCCCAATGCTAAGGTACATTTGGCATTTGTGGAGTACTATAATTACAAGATAGAGAGTGGAGAAATTCGTGATGTTCAGTTCTCTCGCGGTGTGCTATACGATCTGGAGAAGGGCCCAACGGCAATGGATTTGGTGCATCTACATGTGATGCAAGCTATATATGATTCTAATGATATATATCCCATGCCACGTATGGTTTATAAAAAGGACTGTGTTAGTGGCTTAAATGATGAGGACTTAAGATTGACACCGATGAAAGCAATCCAACGTTTCCCATTAATGTTCTGGACCCCAGACTTTTTGGTGCTTATTTTAACGGGTATTCCAACACTTTTGGTCATCTATTTTCTACATACAATGGAACCCATGAAGTTTACGTTCTTTGAGAAACTTATCATCAAAATCTATAAGATATTTTCCGAATTATTCCCAAATGTTGAGTTTCCCGGATTGGATTTGTAGTTTTTACTTTACTTTCGTTTCTATAATTGAATTTTAGATCATGTTTAATTGCTTACAATAAATCTTTGAGTATGCCGGCCATTCTTTCTAGCTATTCTATTCCTTTTACAGTCCGCTTGATTTTCTGTATTTCTCTTTTTAGCATCATTAAAAGACCATAAACCTCTACAAAGTACCCAAAACTTGTCGGACAATCAAAATATACAGCACTTGCTATAAAACCGAAGTAGTTAATGATGATGTGAGAGCAACAAACACATCATAAAAAGTGATATAATATAAAAGACTAAATGAATGCTGAACCCAAGGGAAATAGTTCATTTCATAATGTAAATTATATCATTAAGATTTGGCATATTATAGCTAGATGCGAGTTATTAAATGTTTTATACATTTATCCAAAAAATATTTAAAATTTCTATTTATGCGAGAAATTTACGGAATTCTAAGTCAGAAAATAAAATTACTGCAGTATGTATTAATAGCGAGAGCGAGAAAGCACATGCTGCCATATGTAGCTGTAAAACGGCTAAATTTGTGACACGTAGGTCAAGTTAAGTTCATTTTAGCCGCATTTGGCATAATTTAAGTTGAATTAATTTAGAGTTTTTTTTTTTTTTTTGCAAATAGTTCGCTGTGTGCGTGTGCTGTAAGGTTTTGCAGAGGGAGAGGGAGGAAAAAAGGTCGAAGAGAGAAAAAGAGAGAGAGAGAGAGGGAGAGGGAGAGTGAGAGAGAGAGTGAGAGACAGTTAGAGCGGGCAAGCGAGAGGAAAGCTGGGAAAACTTTTAGCTTATCTAATTTCTTGGCAAGTGTCACGTTTCGACATTTGTCAGGTGACACGCACACTCACACACACACACACACACACACATGTGAAATTATATGTTAGCTGTGCGTGTGTGTGTGTGGGCTCAAAAGTCACAGTGACTGCAAATTGACAGCAGTTACAGTTCGTTAAATGCCTCAAACAGACAGAAAGACAGAAGGAGAGACAGACAGAGAGACAGACAGACAGACAGACAGACAGACAGACAGACAGACAGACAGAGAGACAGACATAGCTTGGGGTTGAAGTCTGATGAGAGCAGTGTGTGTGTGTGTGTGTGTAAGAGGCCAAGAGGCTAAGAGGGTTGCCAGACCGCAGGATGTGTCATTGACTTAATAAAATCAAAATCAAAGCCAAAGGCACGCACAGGCTGCTGCTACAAAGGCAGGGGCGTAGCAGCAGGCAGGGGGAGGAGCAGAGAAAAGAGAGAGAGAGAGAGAGAGAGAGAGAGCGAGACAAGTTGTGTGAGTTATGTCTGCAGACGCTAATGAAGAGCGGAAAATTCGCTGCGCTCTTTTGTTTTCTTGACAACGCGTGGCATGCCCCAAAGCGTCTTCAAAGTATGCTAAGCAAACTGGGAGTGGGAGTGGGAGTGTCAAGGGGGGAAAGGGGGGCTGCTGCTGGCCAGAGGCGTACACAATGGGGGGACAGTGCGGACCAGTGGGCGTGTCACGGCCGCTGACAAGCGTGAAATTAATCGAAAATCGCAATTCGGCGGCCACTCGACGCGGCATTCCCATTTCATTTTGTGACATGGCAGGGGGGGAGGTGGATTGGGGGGGGGAGGGGAGGTTGTCTAAGGGGTGTGTCTTGCTGCTGCGTGATTTAACTATTGCCAGCTTAGCTGATTTATTTCCAGCCAGTTGGACAGCTGAAAACTAGCCAAGCCGCCAAAAAAGATTGCTTTGCTGTTTTTCTTTCCTCTGGCATTCTCTCTCTTTTCATTACTCTCTCTTTCTGTCTCTGTCTCTCTCTCCTTCTATCTGTCTGCTCTTTTCTTTATCTTTAGCTTTTTGTCTGCACTCTTTGCGGTATGTTTTTCTAGCTTTTTTCTCTGCACTTTAATTACTTTTTGCCACTGCTAAACAACTTTATTTTTCTCAGTTTGCATTTACATTACATCTTATTTTGGCTTAAACAAAGCTATGAAATAAGGCTAAATTTGCGTATTTTGTTAGGCTATACTTTAAGCTATAAAGCAGCTGAATATAGAGTATTTTTATAGCCATCAAGCAGCTCTACTTTTCTACTTATGCCATTTTCAAGCTAAAAATAAAAATATGTGCAGGTAAATTGAAATACTTTTCGCCCACAAGCCAAAACTAGCTATATATGTAGCTGTATTTAGCTTGAAATGCATTTTATAGCTTGTAGACATGTGTGAGTGTATGCACAGGTGTGTGTGTGTGTGAGTGTGTGTAGTTAACTTACCTGCCACAACAGTTTCGGAACGCTGCAGCCGTACGAGCACGTGCTCGATGAGACCAACATCTGTGCAGGCCTGCAGATTGCGTACGCTTTTTCGCAGAATCGCAATGAATACGCTCCAGATCTCGGCCTGCAGGAGTGAAAGAGATAGAAAAAAGAACAAGATATTAGTAAGCAGTCGAAGCACAAAACTTTACAATGCATAACAAGTGCCCAATTTCCCCACACTGAGCTCGGAAAAAAAAACAAAACAAATCGACAGTAGACAAAAGGAAACACCCTGTAAAGGGAATTCTTTGCTGTCTTACTCAGCTTTTACTAAACCCATTACTCTGAAATTTGGTATATGTCTAAACTAAAGTATTAACTTTAATACTGCATACCAAATTTATAGATAAAAAAGCTAAGTGGGCCAAAATTTTGTTTTTATTTTTTTTAGCAGATTTTTGGGTTTTTGCTTTTTAAAGTTTTATTTTTGTGTGCCACTCAGTTTCTTAGTCCCAGCTTGTATAACAGTTAGCTACTGTTATACTGCTTATGCGCTGAGCTGGCATACCTTTAAATTTTTACCCATTTTACAGGGTATACCCTTCGAGAAACTCTTTGAAAATCAAAGAATCAACTTGGAATCGGTTGCCATTGATTCTGGTTGTAGTTGCTACACTCTTCGCTCGGTTCAATAAGCAAAGTGAAGTGGTAACACACACACACACACACTGAGTACTTGGCTATATGTGTGTGTGTGTGTGTGTGCCTAATGTAAACAGTCATTGAAATAAAGTAAAATAATGGAAAATAATGGCAAAATAATCGCACAAAGCACAAGCCAAACGGAGACGCAGACTGCGCCCCCTCTCCCTATCTACCTCTCTTGCTCTTACAGCACTTGTTCGTTTTGTCTCTCTCTCTCTCTCTCTCTCTCTCTCTCTCTCTCTCTCTCTCTCTTTCTCTCTCTCTTTGCCACACACATTCAGGCAATATTTGTGCGGCAGCCACTTTTGGCAGGCAAAGAAAAACGCTTTGGCGGTTTTTATGATTATTGCCTGGCAAACTCGCACACACACACACACACACACATATATAGAGTACACACACACACTCACACACCCGTGTAGCACATCAAGAGATTGCACATTGGATTGGCCACACTGCATAAAGACACAAAATGAATATAATTTTCTCAATGTTTTGCGCTGCTTTTCTTTGCTTCGTTTCCTTCTCTTTCGCTCTCTCTCTGTCTCTTTCTTATCTTTAACTGCCGCGGTAGACAATGAAAATGCAAACGTTTCGAGTGTTTATAATGAGGCTTTTGAATACAGAAGTACGCGCTTCTTTCTTGTTTATTCACCACACACACAGCGAATGCGAGCGAGAGAGCGAGTGAGTGCGACTTGGCCACACGCTGCGTATGCGTGATATTTATCGTAGGGGTGAGAGCCGTAGCCCATCTCTTTCGCACAGCAGGCAGCTGCTTGCGGTTTGCCACTCTGCTTCGATTTTCACTTAAAGTAATGCTTAAGCGAGGAGTTTAGAACGGATAGAGGTTAAAGTTCAGCAAGGAGGAGAGAGAGAGAGAGAGAATGAAGAATCAAGCAACGGTTGAGATTTAACTGGGGTTATTGAAGCTAGAGATGGCAATGGAAGGGAAAGAAATTGATAGATGGTAAGATATATTAATAGATAGAAGGGTATATCAATAGAAAGAGAGATACATCGGAATATTGAGAGATTTAATGGTAGATAGAGGAATATATCGATAGAAACAGGAATATTACGATAGATAGAGAAAGAGTCTTTGAAGAAAAGAGAGATATATCGATTGATATAGGGATATATATTAGCGAGATATATCAGGAGATAAAGAGATATATCAATAGATAGAGGTATTTTGAAAGATTGAGCGCTATTTTGATAGATAAAGGGATAAAACGATGAATAATGAGCTATATTGATAGATAGATAGGGATATATCGATGGATAGAGAGAGATATATCGATGGATAAAGAGATATATTGATGGGCAGAGGGATATATTGATAGATAGAGAGATATATCAGTAGAAAGGCAGATTGATCTATAGAAAAAAAGCTACACCGACTTATCGAGATATATCAATAAATAGGTCAACAAAATATATATCGATATATGATAAATCAAAGCTTAATCGATATATTTTGAAAGATACATCGAGAGATAGCTTCAAAGAAGGTAGAATCGACAATCAGATATAGAAAAGTCTGTAAATGGAAAGATAATATAATAACATAAACAGATAGAGACATATATCGATAGAAAAACATATCGATAGGCAGTTCAGACAATCAATCCTGCAACCCATTCACCCCTTATTGCGATTAACGAGAAATTGATGCGTGCAAAACAATTACGAAAAGCACTTGAACCGCAACGAATCGATTTGAAATTGATTCCAAAACTGGGAAACCGGAACAAATCTGCCGTATACCGTTAGGCGCAACCACAATAAAGCCGAAGCATAGCCGAAGCGTAGCCGAACCGAGGACGAACCCAGAGGAGGTCGTCGTTGTCGCCATTTAAAAGAATTTTCATTTTATTTAATTTCATTTGCTTTTTTCCTTTTTATTTTTTTTTTCTTTCATTTTTTTCTTGATTTTCCTTTTGTTTCCTTTTGGCTGGTCAACTTAATTCGTTGTGCCACTGATTTGTGTAAAAATCTGCGTGCTTTGCTTGCTTCTTCTTCATGTCAGCCTTCTCCTTCTTCTTCTCCTCCTTCTTCTCCTCCTTCCCCCTATTCCTACGTTTGCTGCTGCTGCTGTTTTTCTCGTTATCTGTTGCTTAGCTCGTTTTACGCATCATTTCGGCCGCCATCTTCTCCCTGCTTTCCTTTTTCATTGCTCTCCCTCCCTCCCTCTCTCTCACTCTCTCTTTCTCTCTCTGTCTCCCTCTCTCTCCTCTTCTTGCTTATCGCTCTTGTTGCTTCTTTAATGTACTGCACGCATAATTTAATTCGTCGATTCATAAATTGCCAACAAAAATTCACTCGCACAACGCTCATGGGCGTCGAGCGTGCCCCCTTCGCCCCTGTGAACCCCCCTCTGGCTACGCCTCTGCCACGGTTTACATCTGTCGCTGCCAAAAGCGACTCAAAAAAAAAAAAAAAAAAAAAAAAAACCATCCACGTGTGTGTGTGTATAGGTGTAGGCTGCGCCACTGTTTAATTTGATCAGTCCAAGCAGCAAGTATGCCCTGTAAAAAAAAAACAACCAGAGCCTGCCAGAGGCGTAGACCCCTGCCCCCTTTTCAACGCACACACACACACCTCGCGCATTACGAATCACAGTTGCTGCCACGCCTCCCCCGGAGGGCAATTTTTACAACTTAAGCTGTACAGCTCGCTGGCTAGATACCCTGCAAAATCAACGTGCAGGCAGTAGGGTATGCTCAACTCATACTCAATTGAAAACTCAGAGTTAAAAAATTAACTAAAATAATGTTCTCGGTATTTATACTCTGTAAATGCCCTAAAATATCTTACAGGCTTTATCATAATTTATTTTACTCTATTTTTATACCCTGTAAATTTAATTTTTTAATACTGAAACAACTTCAAACTACCCCACAGGCAGCGTTAACTCAATTATGCAACTTATTCCTCAATTAAAGCGCAGCAATAGGTCTAAAAGTACACTACCTAGGTTTAAAAATGTTTACAGGGTATCTGTTGCGTCACAACTACCCTGTAGCCGCTCTACCTTCCACACCGTGCTTTGTTTTATCTGCTAATGTTGCTCACAGCGAAATACAAAGTTGATTTGACGCCATTGCGTTTTGTTTTTACAACATTATTTCTTAATAAGCGCCACGCCTACCCCTCCTCCCTGCGAGAAGCCTCTGCTTCCCCCCGAGGCAACAACAGCCTCCGCGCACCCTACACGGGTCTAGGCCAACCCCAACTACCTCACAGAAGAAGATTGTGCCAAAAATTACAAGACAAAAAAATACAAGAAGCAAGAAAAGCAAAGAGAGAAGTAAGGGAAGAAGAAACACAGAGAGAAGAAGGAAGGGAAGAAGATGAGTGGAGAAGCAGAGGCAGGGGAAGAGGCAGCAGAAAAGTGGAATGAGGCAGGGGCAGAATAATGCGCAGAGAAGACAAAAATTAAATAATAAGAGAGGCAACTTCAGTCAGATTTTATTACGTAATTGGGTAGCAATTTCTGCATGGCAGCAGCAGCAGCAGCAGCAACATGGGCAACAGCAACATGGGCAACAGCAACAGCAACATGAGCAACAACAACAACAGAAGCAGCAGCGCAGACGAGGCCACTGGAGCACAAATTAAATTTTTGGCCTTTTTCCCGCTGCTATCTGTGCCCCCCTTCCCCCCCTGCAGCTGCTCTCTCGCTCGCACTGTCTAGCTGCAACTCAGTCTCTGTCCTGCTCTTTTTCCCTCTCTTTCTCTCTCTCTCTCTGTCTCTCTTCAAGCTGCGGCTGCGGCTGCCTTCTTTGCCATCGACGCACTCAAGCGGCAACTCGCCTCGACCTCGTCTCATCTCTAGCGTTCTCCATGTTGTTGTTGTTGTTGTTCTTCTTCTTCTTCTTCTTGTTCTTCTTCTTCTTCTTCTTCTTGTTGTTGCTAAGGTTAAATTGAGCATCGTCCGGCGCAAAAGTCAAAGCAGCAAACCAATCCCAAACCCCAACAACAACACAAGCAAATAAAAATTGTAACGAAAATTAAAAATTAAGTGCATTTTTTTTTTCTGTTTTTTTGTTTATTCTTTGCCAAAGACTTTTTTTCACTTTGCCCCTTAAAATATGTTTAAAGTTGGCCACAGACAGAGAACTTGGCCAAGAAGAAGAAGAAGAAGAAGTTACCGCAATTTCTTTGAGTGTGATTTGTGACAAGCCAAGGGAGAGCGAGAGTTAGAGAAAGAAGGAGAGAGATACAGCAGTAGCAGAGGTGAGCATGGTTTTATTTCCAAGTTTACACAGCTTAAAGGGCAATTGAAGATCTGAAATTTGGTAGCAGGCTACCTGAATATGTCTAGTAGGTATATACCAAATTTCATTACAATCGCTGCTTGTTAAGTGCTTCAAAAAAGCTAAAAAAGCTAGCTAACATGTGTGTTCTTTGAGCTGCATCTGCAATTTGGGCTTCATTTGTATTTTATTTATGTTTAAATTTGCTGACAAGCTAGAATTTTTTTTATAAATGCTACAGTTTCTAAAAAGATTCCTTATTCCTCAAAAATATTTGAAAATTGTAAAAACTTGAGGTAAGTTCTGGAAAATTCTGCTCTGCCCTTAACTTGGTTTGGATCTGCTTAGTCTCACTCACATTCTCATACAGCTGAAGCTCTCTAAGTCTCTCACTTTCTTTCCATCTCTTAGCCTTTCATTCTCTTTCTTTCTCTCTCTTTTTCCTCTCATTTTTTTTTTAGCTTTTTATCTCCTCTCTTCTCCTCTTTTTTCTTCCCTCTACTCACTGTCTTCTTGCACTTATTTTCACTTTATCAGCGATTTGTTTTGCCAGTTCTCTCTTTCCCTGTCCATTTATCCCTCTCTCTCTCTTCTCTCTCTCTCTCTCTGCTCTACCCCTTCACTTGTCGCAGTCAAATCGTTTCGTTTCGTTTCAATAGAATTTCAATAAATTTATCAACGCGTCAAAGTGTTCGTTTCGTTTGGGGCCAACGTGTCGTATACTTTATCGTCTGCTTGCGCTTTGCATGCCTCGCTCACTCGCTCCATCTCTCTCTCTCTCTTTCTTTGTCTCTCTCCCTCTCTGGCATATTCAATTTCAACGCTTGCCTCTTGCCTCTATCTTTATGTCATCTTTTTTAGTGTGCCAGCTTCATCCCCCTCTACGCCCCTGCCTTGTCGTGCTTTCTCCTCGTCTTTTGGCATGCCTTGGCAATGCGCTTATGTGTGCTTCCTTCCTTCCTGCAGTCGACTCGCTGTCGCTGGCTCTGCCTTGCTTCTGCCTCTTCCCTCCTTTTCTATCCCTCTTTCCTCCTTCGCCCTCTTTCCGCCCCTTCCCTGCCACCTTCTTCATTCCTTCGCCTGCGGCTGTCGGTTTCTTTTGCTGCAAATCTGCTGCAGCTTCTCCTAACGGAAATTTATTATTGACAACAGCTGCCGCTGCAATGCAAACAAGCAGCAGCAGGATGTGCTCATGCACATACACGCACACACATGCACACACATGCTCACACACACGCACACACATGCTCACACACACACACACACACACAGTCTCAAAAAGTGGCTGCAGCATCGTCAGCAGTTTGCGGGTTAAGTAGCGTGGCCTCTGTCTCTGCAACTGGCACTTTCAATCCTCCAATCTCTCCATCAATTCTTACCCGCAACTTCTCGAGGGGGGATGGAGTGTCTCTCTCTTAGTGCCCCCCCCTTTGCTACGCCTCTGCTGAATGTCATTGGCGTCGCTGATGTGCATAACATTGACACAAAGTGCCGAGGCAAATGCAGGGAGCAGCAAGACGATGCGACAGAGAGAGAGAGAGGGGGATAGAGAGAGAGAGAGTAAGAGAAGAGTTGGGTATAGGGGGAGAAAGAGAGAGGGAGGCTGGGAGAAAGAAGAAGAGAGAGAGAGTGGGACAGACTGAAAAAGAACGTACGCTACTCGCTTCATCTAAACACAGGCTGGCACAGGCGACAAATATGCCAGCTAGCTATGCGTAATGGCAAATAAATCAAGGTAATTTATCAGCAGATTGTACAGGAATATAAAGGTTTATATATAGAACTAGTTTCTAATAAATAAATGCTGATATTAAATGCAAAAAGAAACAAAAAGGAAGAAGGCAAGCAAGGAAGTAGAACCCCATATGATGTTAGGAGAATATAGCTAGGATATATATATATATATATATATTCCTAAACAACATGCTGATCTGCGAATGTTTTATATCAATAAGTATTCATACTATTCAAGAAAGAGAAACTCCTGAAGTAGAAGCTCATGAGAAGTGAAGAGAGTATATAGCTAATATTTAAACATATATATATATATTCGTGAACAACAGGCTGACTTGATAAGCATATGTTGCATATAAGGAAATGTTGTAGATATTCAATACAGTTTTAAAGCAAATAAAGCTCTATACAGAGCTCTCTCTCTCTCTCTCTCTAGCCTGTAAAAAACTGCATCAATTACTCTGAATTTTCTTTCTTTTCTTTTCTTTTTTTCTTCTGCTCTCTGTCACTTTTGTCGCCTGTCAATAAGCGATTTCGATGGCTCTATAGCTTTGCCCCCTGCTACTCTCTCTCGCCCTCTCTCTTTCTCTGCCTTTTTTTGAGTCAAGCTGTGCGTGTGTGTGTGTGTGTGTGGCAGCTGACGTTGACGCTGCCGTCAGTCACTCAATCAAGTGGCACGAGGCACGAGGCACGAGGCACGAAGGCGTCGTCATGAGGCAGGAGATCGAAAGGTCGTGGTGGGAGGAGGGGAGGGAGCAACAGTGACAAGTGACAAAGGGCAATCACTTGTGACCGTTTGCTGACCTCCAGTCTCTTTTGACTTCCCCATCTCTCTCCCTCTCTCTCTCTCTCACTCTCTCTCTCTCTCTCTCATCAAGTTAATTACAGTGCACTGTCACAAGCATTTTATTTCAATTTATTTTTCGGCTACATTTTAATTTATTTAATTAATTTCAACCGCAACGCAACGCAGCAACCCTGCTCCCCACAACCTTCCCTGGCAAGGGTTGCCCTCATTCATAAAGACAACTCAAACAGCAACAAAAAAACAAAAGAAAAAGTCAACATTCTCCTCCATTTGGCATTGTTTATATTTTGTGTCTGTTTGTCATGGGCAGAAGGAGTAGAAGAAGAAAGCAGAAAGCTGGTGTAAAAGAGAAGCCGACAAGAAAAGTTGCACTTTTAATTACTGAACACCCTGTGTGCGTATGCGGTACGGGTATGACAGGGTGAGGCAAGTATTTGTAGGAATTTTGAGCTAGATTTATGTTATTATTTTTAACTCATTTAATATACTATTTATAGAGTATAGTATAAAATATTTATTACAAGTTAATTGTTCAGTATTTTTTGGTATTTTACTAATTAATATTAAATATGTTCGAGGTAGTAGAATATCACATAAAGCGTATTCTAAAGTCGACTACTTTTTTTAGTATTCTACATATTTTCTTCTCTGTCTCCCTAATTTTTTTTTTTTTTTTAGTATTTTTAGGTATTTTACTGACAGATTTTTAGTATGTACGAGGTAGTATAACGTGATATAAAGCGCATCCTAAAGTCGTCTACTTCTCTTTTGGTTTTCTACATATTTCTTCTCCCATTTTTTTTTTGTTCTTCCACAAAATTAAAAGTTTAAACACAGTTGCGATGAAAAAGAAAACCCGCATATATATTCCAGCGACTACCCTGCCCCATCTATGGGTTCTACATGGAAACTTGGCCAGGTGTCCAGAGCCAAGCCAGTGTGACCGTTTTCTCGAGTGACACGTTTTCCGGCGACCAGTCAAGCGTGTAGGCGTCAGAAATCGTGCGCGAGTTGTGAAAAACGCGAGCGTTTTTTGAAAATCGCGATTCGAGCAGGCAGAGAGAGAGTGAGAGAGAGAGAGAGTGAGAGAGGCCAGAGTTGTCACCCAGCGATGCGTAGCAGCGACAGCTACCACGCTAAACCCTTTGATGCTGCCAAAAAGCCGTGCCTTAAATTGAATTATAAAAAGGTGTCACAAAAGTCAACATCTGAGTGCTCTCACGAGGCTGGGTTTGTTTCAGGTACGAGAAGGCACCCCGAGCAGGGAAGAGGGGAAGGGGAGGAGGGTCTATACGTTGAGAAGGGTTGTGCACACACACACACACACTCACTCTGATGTATATATTGTGACAGGGCTGGGGAATTTCATCAAGATTGATGTGATTTTAAGCTGAGTGCGAATTGATTCAGGCGTGCACTCAAATTTAAAGTGAATGAGTGGGTGTGTGTGGGAGTGAGGCAGCAAGTGAGTTATTGAGTGAGTGAACGCGAATGCAAGTGAGAAATTGAGTGTGTGAGATATTGAGTGAGTGTGTGAGAATTAAGTCAGAATTGATCAATATTTGAGTTATAATTCAACGTGTAAGATATTAAATGAATGAGTGAGCTTTGATTGAGTTAGTGAGTTAATAAGTAAGTTCGTGAGTGAATCGATGAATGAATAAATGAATGAGTTATTGGATAATTTATTGAGTGAACAAAAAGGTAAGCTAATGAGTAAGAAACTGATTGATAATTGAGTGAGTAAGAGAAAGTCTTGGGAGAGAGAGAGAGTAAGTAAAGTGAGTGTATGAGCGAATTATTGAGTGAAATATTGTGAAAGTAAGTGAATATGTGAAAGAGTGAGTAAGTAAGTGGGTGAGTTATTGATTGAGTTATTTAGTGATGTATTGATTGGGAAATAAGTAAGATATCGAGTGAGTTATGAAATATTTTATTAAGTAAGTAATATATTAAGTGTGTGATATTAAGATATTGAGTGAGATTTTGAGTTCAATTAAAAGTGATTGAGATTCGAGTGATTTTTCAGAAAGTGAGTAATAAAGTGTGTAAGGAAGTCAGTAAGTGAATAAGTGAGTGAATTTCTGAGTGATTAACTGAGAATATTATTATATATATATTTCGAATAACCCTTTAATTTCTCCATTGTATTTTAATCGCTTTTCCAACCGCTTTAATGTTGATCCACACTCAATGCAGCTTAAGCTCTCTGCTCAAGCACCACACACTCAAGTGTGTGTGTGTGTGCGAGTGTGTGTGTGGGCGTATTAGGCAACGCGATTTGTGCGCGGTTTAAAACGCGTGCGCGTTTTTGAATTAATTTATATGCAAATATTTTGGCAAAAGCAAATCCCTTCTAAGCCAAAACAGCCACGCCTCTGCACTTGAGGCATGCCATGCCCTACGGCTGTCTGATTGTGGCAGTAGGAGAGAGAGAGGGGGGAGAGAGAGATGGAAAGAGAGAGGGAAAGAGAGAGAGTGGGGCTGCCTGCAAAGATTTCAGTTCAGTTTTTTGCAGATTTCCTGAGATTTGCGAGAATTGAAGCCAATGGAAATCGCATTAAATATTTTTCGCCTGCGGCGGCCTCTGCCGAATCCCCAGCAAATCCAAAGCAAAACAATGAAAACTTTTGCAAACAAAAGGGGTGGGGAGGGGGGTGCGAAGGAGGTGGAAGGGGTTGGTGGGGGGAGGGCGGGGCTGTCCCGGATATGGTCATGTCAAACATGAAATTCAATTGTGTTTGGAATTCGAGTGGAGCCAAAAAATGGACGCCGCATTCGAAATTTGTGCGAGCATATGCGGCTGCTGTCAGGGGCTGGACAGAGGCGTAGCAGCCGGGGGGGGGGATGTTTGGAAGGGGATAGCTTTGAATTTGTGCAAAAGTTTCACGTTGACATTTCCATAATAATTTTCCTTCATTTTTTTCTCGGGTTCGCTTTCTCTCTCTCACTCCTTTTCTTTTTTTTAAAAAAGTTTGCATTGCTTTTGACGCACGGCTGAGTCTCTCTCTCTCTCTCTCTCTCTCGAACTCTTTTGTGTTGAAGACCCCCCCAACAGCTGACCGCGTAGGGTTGTGCCTTCCCATTTTGCATATTGATGAGTCGATGCTGCCCTCACCCCTTCTGCTTGCCACGCCCCCCTCCTCGTAACGCCTAGAGACGACCTCGGGCCACGCACACGTTCAAATTGAATGACAAAACGCATGTGTGGGCATTAGAAAGAGACAGAGACTGAGGAAAGAGAGAGAGTGAGATGGCATTCAATCCTTTTCGGAGTTTTCCCCGGCTAAGCCCACAAGCCGAAAATGCAAAACAGCTCGAAAGTATTCCAAACTGTTTTCACAACGCACCAACGAGACGCCTTGCCTTGCCACGCCCCCTCTTTCTCACATCTCTTTCTTGTAGGCCCCCCACCCAGGTGCCACGCCCATGTGCTCAAATGTGCCAGCGCCCTTGGGCGTCACACATACAGAGTCTGCCTTCATTTTTTTTTTCGCAGGCATCTCGAAAGCGGCGTCATAGCAGATCTTTATGCATATTTCATGTCTGTTGACACTGAGCGGTAGCAGCAATGATTCTATGGGTACTACGGAAAGTTTTGGATGCTGAGAAACTGTTAAGGGGCCTTGCAGGATTTGAATAAGAGAATAACTGCTCAAAAAATAACTATATATTGTATATTTCAGTAAAAGAGCTAACTAACAGAGCTTTTGGCTTGTCGTAAGCTTTAATGTGCTTTAGAAATCATTAGATGATTTTAGAGTGCTTCAAAGGCTTCCTAAATATTTGAAGAATTAAAATTGAATCGGTAAACTGGTTAAGCTTGCAGCTTTTTATCGATAAAGTGCGCTTTAAGGTGCTTTAAAAAGCTTTATGGAATTCTTAGAAAGCTTTAGAATATTATCAGCGTGCTTAGAAGGTTTTCAGATATTTAAGAATTATTTGTGAGTATCGAAACTTAGAAAGCCTGCTAAATGGTTAGCTTTTATCAGCTTTTAAAGCTCTTAAGCCGTTGGAAAGCACATTTAGTGGATGCTTGAAACTAAAAGGTAATAAAAAAGATAAATAAAGCTCACATGTTTGTATATTTTACAGGTTTATAAAGAGCAAAAATGCAAAGCTTCCATGAGCTTTTAAAGCTACTTAAGATAAAACAAACTCAAAACAAGAAAAACGAATCATTTAAGATTTATTTCCCTTCGAACACACATAATTGAGCAATATTTGCCTGGACCGATAACAATGTAATATTCTGCAAGTACTTTGAGCGTAATCTATTTCTGAAGACCCACAGGCCGATAACATTTCTATTGCTCCATTAGAATCTAATTATATTGCACTCAAGAGCAGAGAGAGACAAAGAAAGAGATAGAGAGAGACAGAGAGAGAGACAGATACTCTGGCTTGATTTGTATTTTCAATCTGAATGCGAATTTGGAATTCGAATTGAAATTTCTTGGCTGAAATTCGGCTAAGTTAATTTTGATTTTATGGCCCTGTACGAGGTACTCTGCATTCTTCCATGTTTCCATTTGTGTGTTTTCTTCATTCCATTTCATTCCTCTTCTTCTTCTTCTTCTTTGTGCCTCTTTTGTGTTGTACTTAAAATGCTATTAACTCTCGCCTTAAATTTTCAACTTGTGCGGCTTTTTGTGGCTTTACGCTTCTTCTAGATTTTTCTTCCTATAGATTGTCCTTTTTTTTTGCAGGGGTAGCAGGGTAGGTAGGGTGCTGCAGGCTTTTTTAAGCGTCTACTTAAAAATACATTTACACTTTAATGGCGCGACAGGAACAGGAACAGGAACAAGAAGAGTACAACAGGATGTGGGATAAAAAACAAATCAAAAAGAAATTAAATGACCTTTTCACCATTGCCGCAATGAACACAGGCGGCGACACAAAGCCAGCAAGGGGGGTGGGGAGGGGAGGGGCGTATAGGGTTACCCTACTTCCTGCTCTACATTCCTTATACTCCTCCTCCCTTTTTTTTTTTGGGTCTCCTACGTGACGCTGATGAGCAAACAGTGCCGGGTTTGGGAATGTGTGTCCACTTTTGTCTGGCACTCGCTTCGATTGCTCTGACAATCATTCATATTTAATCGCATCATTGTTGGCAACCCTATTGACTTGCTGAGCAAAGTGTAAGCACCGTGAGAGTAGAGCGTCATATTTGCTAAGCAAATATCATCGAAAGTGACTTTGTATGACGCGACAAGGATTGAGTGGGCTTATCTGAGAACATATGACAGTTGAAGTGACAGATAGTCTTAGTTTGCGCAGAAGAAACTCAATTCTTTGTGTATTTGTGAGCTGGGAGAGCGTTGAGATACTTTTTTGCTGCCAGACTGTCGCCATATGTGCCTATGGCACATTTATTTGCTTTCATATGACATCAATCTTAGACTGACATCATGTCAGACTCAATAAAAAGTAAAAAATAAAAAATATTGCATATATGGCAGCATATGACAAGGCAAGATTCTATATGACAAGCTGTTTGCTCAGTATAAAAGTGTCATATGCATATGTCTTTAATATGACAACATATGACAGCGCAATTAAAAGTTTAAGTAGGCAAGAAAGAACTTGCTGGCCATACCAGAGCTCTATGAGCATGAAATATGACATTATGCCATATCAATTAATATGATATGACACGCTCCGACTGCATATGGCAAACTTATTCACACAAAACTCAAGCGAGACCACACAAAATTTATTCATGTCTGCCTCTGCCGCTGCCTCTGCTACTCGACTCGAATAAAATACTATTTAAATACCAAATAAAATACTGCGCATGCTGAAATTTACACACAGCTAGAAAGAGAGAGAGCGAGAGAGAGGGAGAATAACTTATAAAATATCTGCAACGAATACAAATTCAATTCATGAATAAATTTTAATGCCGCCGCCTTTGGCTATTGGGTTCCCTTTTGTGTTGTTGCTTTTGTTGGGGTGCTAATCTCCCTAGGGGTAGTACATACATATATACAGGGTATAGGGTACTTTTGTATACTTGTATTTGTATTTGTATTTGAATTTGTATTTTGTATTTATTCGCATTCCATGGATATAGATTCATTCATTCGCGCGGATTTGTTTCTGCTTTGTTTGTCCTGCTGATTTGCCACACTTTTTGGATAATTACGACGCGCTTTGAACTTTAAATTCTGCCAGCCCCCCCCTTAGCACTTTGTGCCTCCCCCCTCCCTACGCCACTGGTGTCTCTGCAAAAACTGCTGGCATGCGAGTTTTTTTTTTTTTTTTTTTTTTATTTTGGCTTTAACACGCCGCTAAGCTGCAGCTAAGCCGCCGCTGAATGCCGTCGCCTGCAAAAGTTTTCTTTTTTTCTCTCAGTTGTGCCACGCCCCCTTCGCCTATGCCTGCCCTGCTGCTGCCTCTTCTTGGCAACATAATCACAAGTTAATCCCCCGTGTAACTTTGAAGCTTGCAACAGCCCAAGTCGCAGTCGGAGTCGGCGTCGACGTCGGCGTCGGAGTCGCTGTTCGAACGCAGATAAGCAGCTAAAGCCCAGCCCCGCCCCCCAAACGCACACTAACGCCCAATCTACTCTCACTCTCTCTCTCCGTCTCCCTCACTCTCCCCTCTCTCTCTCTCTTCGCTCCCTTAACTTGGCTAAAAGGTATCAAGTTTACGTTGCTTCGACAACAGAGTTCGAAATTCGAACCTTAATCAGACTTAAGATTAGAGCAAGGTTCTTGCGTATTTTGTTGGTGAAAAATACTGCAGCAATTTAAATACTGAATTTCAGTTGAAAAACTTTTTAAGGTGTTGTGTAAATGAAGAACTTAAAATCTGTTAAAATACTATTTAAAGTGTTGTATAATTTACTATTAATTTGAAGTGTATTTATAAACGATATGGAATTGCTTGCTTATTTCTTGAATATTTAATATAATATAATAGATATATAATAAACAGTATTTTTTAGCTATTTTTTTTCAATATACAACTTTGATATTATAATAAAAATAGCTATAAAATATATACTTTTCATTTGAATTATGATAAATTCACTGTCAATCAACCAAACGTCTTATTCTTTTAATCTCTCAGCTTTTTCATTTACTTTTACTTTAATCTCCTCGCTGTAAGGTATAAATTTGCAAACTTTGTGAACTTTGCGAATTCCTTAGAAATTTATAATCTCTAATCTTTAGTTTCAGATCAAGCTATGCTTAAAACTATTTTAAGTATGATTTTTGCGTAGAAAAGTTCAGCTACTACAGTAATTTGAGCTGAGACTGAAGGCATAAGCAGAAAAAGGAGGAAGAAAGTTGAAAGAGGGAGGGGGAGAGAGAGAGCGGGGAGAATATATAGAGAAGAAGGCAAAGAGAGAAAGATAGGTAGGCAGATAGGCAGAGAGATAGAAAAAGAGATAGCTATAGAGATACCCAGATATTCCTGTCTAACTAAACCAAGCAAGGCGTAAATGTGGTTTAAAACGGGCGTGGAAGGCGTGGACACAGCTGTAGGCATAGGCGTGGCATCCATAACCCCTCAACCCTCCCACGCATGAACGGTCTCATCTCTCACAGGTCTTATGCAAAGCAGCTGCCGCCAGGTGGCGCAATAAGCAAACAGAATGAAGATTTCAACCGTTCGTAAACTTGACGAAAGGTGAAGCTGCTCCTGTTGCTGCTGTTGTTGTTGTTGTTGTTGACCACGTTGCCTGTTGACTGTAATATACCAGATGCCTGGTAGAGTCAAGAGTGAGGGGGCTAGTAGGGTAGCGGGGGTTAGGGCCTCATTGGCAACCCTGGCAAAAGTAACGCAAATTGCTGCGCTGGCAAAGGCTGTAAAATTTTATTGGGCATACAGAAGAGGCAAAGGCTTCGCTGCTCCGCTGCTCGGCCAGGACAAATATGCGGTTAGACGGTTAGAAGGCAGAGCTGCAAGCTGAAGCTGAAAGCAGCTGATGAGCCAGGGATGGGTAGGTGTGACTAGCAAATACCCTGTGGAGAAATTTTAGTTGGTTTAGTGAGCAAGGCAAAAGGCAAACTGATAGAGCTTGTTGAGTTGATTAAAACAAAAAATTATATGAAATCTATATATTATCTGAGCAGATATAAATAGCAGTATGTATACTTGAATTTTGAGAATATTTTGAGATTTTTCAGAGCGCTACTACACTGAGAGAAACTGCTTGGAAAAGCAGCAACTTGCAAAAGTTGCAAGGCAAAACTGGTAGAGCTTGTCTGGTTGATTATATGGAAAAGTAATATAAAAGCTATATGTTTTTTGAGCAGATATAAAAGGCTTAGGATATTTTTGATTTTCAATAATTTGTTTAAGATTTTTCCGAGCTACGTTACACTGAGAAAAACTGTTTGGAAGAGCGGCAACTTGTAAAAGTTGCATACAATTTTTACACCAACTTTCTCTAATTTCTCTCTATCTCTCTTTCCCTCTTGAGCATAACTTATAGCGCACAGCATCTACCCACTTGATTCTGTTTACAGGGTATGCAAGCAGGCAGTGTGGCATAACGTGGCTTAATTTCGAAAAAGACGCTTTGATTTGCGCTCAGCTTGAACCGATGGCGATGGCGACTTGCAAATTTATTGTCAAGTATAAAATGTAATGGCCGCAGGTGGAGAAGAGCAGAGAGCAGGGACAGGGGCAGGGGCAAGGGGCAGGAGATGGGGATAAGTTGGGCAGGGATGGACATGGTTGCCAGGCTCTCAACTGAAACAGTTATTTGCACTTGGCCCGGTTACGTGCCGAATCAATTGAGTGGCTCGAGCTGCCGTTGCTGCTGCCGTTGCTGCTGGTAAACACATAAATCATTTAAGTATACCCCGAGCTGCGGGTGTGCAGGGTAGTGGGGTGTGCGTGTGTGTGTGTGTGTGTGTGCTATGCAAAAATTTCGGCTTTGGCCCCGTTAACTGTTCCCTGTTGCTGTCCCCGGGCAATAAAATGGCTGTAAATTCCCTTTTTATTTCCACTTGCCATGTAAAAAGGGGCAAGGGGTGGAGGGGGGAGGGGGAAGATATAAGGGGGCGTGATCCACCAGGAGGTTGAAGGTTGCCTCCACCTGCTGCTGCTGCTGGCACCTGCTTGGCATGCCAAATTAAGCGCAGCTCGCAGAAAAAGAATAAATTCTTTTGCTGCGCCTAAAATCACGCAACGTTTTTTTTTTGCCACTTCGATGGCGGCGGCATATTTGATGCGTGTTAAGTCACACACACACGCACACACACACACACCTACACACACACCTACACACTTGTATCTGCTTGTGACATTTGTCAGTGACAATTTTCATTAATTTAAAAGAATAAAAAAAAAAAAAACATTTTTGAGGCAGCCGCAACTATTCGCGATGCTGAAACAAGACACAGAACGCGTGTCTGACAAAGGCACTACATGCTACACGCACACACACACCTACATACCCTATATATACATACACATATGTATACCCTAACAATCCCTTACACACTCACAGGAATTCGGCATGCCGGCATTGTAATGGCTGCGCATATGTAAGTGGCCTCAAATGGATCGACCCGGCACACACACACACACACAAACACACACACACGTATGAGGCATACCTTTACACACTTACACCCACGCATACTCACCTACACTCACACATACACACCTACACCCACACACACTCACCTACACTCAGCTGCGACAAGCTTTTCGCTATAACAAATGCCAACAAAACTTTTCCTTTTCCTCTACCTCTTTCTCTCTAGCGCTCTCTTTCGCACAGTACGCCTCACTCCTACTCTCCTTCTTCCTCTCTCTCTCTCTCTCTTTTTCTCTTTCTATTTTTCCCTTTCACCTTTCTCTCCCTCTCTCTCTCTCTCTAAACTGCAACAACCTGCTTAAGCAAAATAATTTGCCATCTCCCTCGACTCAAACAACTCTTGAGTCGCGGCGCATTAGTTTAATCTGATTAGTCTGGGGAAATATCATAGATATAACTATGCAAGAAAAGGTAAGCACTGAGAATTTCTAATTGAAAAAGTAAGGCAGAGAAAAGGGAGAACTGAAGGGGAAGAGTTGAAGAGGCAGAGTTGAAGAGAGGGAGACTTGAAGAAAGAAAGAACTAAAGAGAAGAAGAGCTTCAACATCTTAAGCTGCAGAAACTTGAGTTGTTTATACACTCTAACGATTAGGAATATATATAGATATATATAGCTTATAAAACAAGCTAATCTAAGAATAATATGTTCATTCAAACATAATTTTAATTAACTTAACAGTGTGACCAGCTGGCAGGCAGCTAGGCAGGTGAAAAAACCGAGCAGCGGCGCATTGGCAGCGCAGGAAACTCATTAAGTGGCAACATTGGTGACATTTTTCGCGCTGTGGCAACTGTGGCAGCTTCGCTGCTGCTGCGGCGTGGCAACTCCACCGTGTCGACTATGCCTGACATGGTTACTCGACTTCCGGCAACTTGTGACTGCCTTTTCACACTTTATACCTGCCTTTCCCTCTCTCCCCCACAATGTGGCCTGGTAGTCAAGCCAAGAGCACACTTCCTGCCACAGCACACACACACACATACTATGCATGTGTGTGTGGGACGTGCCTGGGCAGATGAATCCTTTGCCAGCAGCCATGCTAATAATTTGATGAGCAAGAACGTCAGGTGTAAAATATTGTTTAACACGCCCACGCAGACACACACAGCCACAGCACACACATACAGCTACACACACCTGCCACTCCCACACACAACTCTCCCACACACACATCTCACCCACACATACCTCTCCCACACCGCTCCCACACAGCCCGCCTCATATGCAAATCAAAAAAACATTGCAAAAAAAGGCAAAAAAAAGAAAAAAAAAAACAGTTGAAAGACATTTCATGTTGCGCTTTCATTACGCACAATTTGAAAGGCACCCAGCCACGCCCACACCGCCCACACGCCCATGTCATGCCTGCCCCGCCCACACCCCCGCACTGGCAGCTCGTTACGCACAGTCGCCCACAATTTTGTCGCTGGTTAATTTGCCTTTGATGCCACAAGGCAACGCAACGCAACGCAAATTTTGATTGAATTTCACTTGTTGTCCTGCTCACACACACTGCCCCGCCCCCTCACCCTCTCCCTTATCCATTGCCCACAATTATTTTATACCTTATTTTAAGGCATGGAACTCACCTGCAAATTGGGCGGACAATGATCCAGCAGCTCCAGCATATGTTTAATATTCTGCGCATCTTGTATCACAAAATTCAATTCCATGTCGAATTCTCCGCCAACCAGCTGCAAGTGGGAGAGAGAAATATATATATATATTAGCAAAAGCTTTATAATAATACAAGTATAATCTAAAGAGGGCAACAAGTAGAAGTTACAGAAAAATGTCTAAATTCTAGGTAAAGTTAGCTTCGGGCGATTATTTATCGATATAGCTATCAAAAAGTTAAATGTTCGATAAATTTCAATAAATTTATGTTCCGAAAATATATATATTGACTTTAGATCCCATTAAAATACTCGACTATATAGCTTGAAAATGAAATTGAAGCTATAAAAATGTTACTCTCTTTTAAAAATGATAAAGAGGATAAAGGAAAAAAATACATAAATAATTATTATTATTATTATTTCGATTATAATCGATACCAAAAGCATTAGTCTAATTTTCAATAAAATAATATAAAGAACATTATAAGAGTTCTCTAAAAAATATTTGCTCATACATATAAGTCTACTCTAATGAAGCAAATCAAATAAATTGAAAAGTAAACTCATTGTGCTGAGATACAGTAAAAAAAAACCTCTGCATAGGGAAATATAATATTTAATAATATTCTCAGAATATGAATATTAATATCTGACAGTTCTATTGTAATATGAGATCCAACATTTTCATTATCGCAACGATAATTGCAGTGAAAATTACAATTTCATATGAAATTTCAGTCGAAAAACCGATAATGATGTCAGACAGATTGAGCAGGCATGGGTAAGACATGTGTATATGTGTGTGAGTAGATGGGTGTGTGTGTAGATGTGTGTGTGTGAGTGTGTGTAGATGTGTGTGAGTGTGTGTTGGTGCCGCTTAATGAGGCAACTGTAATACGATGCGTAGTGAGCTGCCTCAACTGGGGCTGGGGCTGGGATTGTGTTCGCGCTTTGGAGTTGGGGGCATGTCAAGGTCTATGGAGAGGGAGAGATTCTATTTGAATTATTTTGCACTTTAAGTTGAGAGATAGACAGAGAGAGAGAGAGAGTTGCTGGCTTTAAGTAGAGAAGGGAAAGAGAGGGAGAGAGGAAGGGAGGGAGAGAAAGGAGGCGCTTGCTGTTGGGGATTATGATGGTAGCTGGGAAAACCATTTGGACGCCTCAAGGCATTGTGCTCTCTCCCGCTCTCTCCCTCTCTCTGCCTCTCTCTTTCTCAGTTGTTTGAGCTTAAGCTAAGTACCACGAGAGAGGGCAGCCAGGGGGGAGGCGGGGGAGAGTCCAAGCCAGCATCCTGGCAACGCAATCAGCACGCCTTTCACAACAACAAAAAGAACCAAAGAATAAGAAGAAGAAGAAGAAGAAGACTAAGAAGAAGACAAGACAAAGTGCGAAAGAAGCAGCAGCATCTGCTGTGGGCGTGGCAAATAGTAAAAGTGAAGAAAGGTTCTAACTTAAATACGACTGGTCGGGTGCGACCTCCCACCCCAGAATCGATACCGTTTTTTGACAGGCAATTGAATCGGCAATTGAATTTATCGATCCCCTTCCCTCTCTCTCTCTCTCTCTCTCCCCTACGCCTCTGCGTATTTTGTGTCAATTCATTTGATGGCGCTTCTATTTATTTCTTTTACTTTTTCTTTTCTCATTTTTTTTGCGCGCTTTAACTGAATCAACAGCAAAACTGAATTCAATAAATTGATTAGACCAACAACATGGGACAAAAGTTTTGGCCAAGACAAGTGTTACAAGTGCCACGCCCACAGCAGCCCCGCCTAGTACCCCTCTGAGCTCTCTTCCCGCCCTCAGCGCCTTTTTTCTTCAACATTTGCGCTGGCGGCCGCCATTCGGGCGCCAGTCGAGTCTCTCTCTCTACCTCTCTCTCTGTCTCCGCTGCTCTCTTTATTCCTCTCCCTCTTTCTCTGTCTTTTTCTCTCCCTCTCTCTTTCTCTGTCACTGCCTATCCTTGTCACTGCTCACTCGCCCACTCACTCCTTGCTCTTTGCTTGATTGCACTTGAGCTGTTTGTTATGGACAGCTTTATAATTATGCGGCCTTAAGACCTACCTACCTACGCCTTTGCCACGCCCCCCTGCTTGCGGTCTGTGGGCTCTTTTAACCGCAGCCTTGCGGCTGTGCGGCTGTGGTTGCCACACTGAAATCTACCCTGCCCCAGGCCACTCTACACCCATCCACCTCCCCCTATATGAGGGAGGCAGCATATTATTGTACCGTGATTTCTTATCAACTGATTTGCAGAGTGTGACCAGATTTTCAGCTAGCAGCGCCCACAAAACTGTTCTACAATAAAGTGTTATACAAGTAGAAGGTAAAGTAGAAACTGGATTAAATTGAATATGAATTTACTTTATCAATTTTCAATAACAGTGTCAGCAAACTGTTATACACTAGTGTAGCACAGTGCTAGGTGAAAATAAATTGGAACTTTTTTTGGAACTTTCCCAGAATTTCTCCCCCCCTCCCCTCTATGACGAAACTACCAAAGTAATTTGCATTGCTTCACGCACGAATCGACTTTGCACAACAATCAACAAGCTCATCAAATCGAAAGAGGAAAATTAAATAAATTTCCAAAAAAAAAAAAAAAAAAGAACGACTGAAAATCGCATTTCCCATTTCCCTGCTTTTTTCTACCAATTTATAATAAAGTGAAATATAAAATAAAATACAAGTGGGGAGTGGGCAGAGGGAACTGCTGAATTCTCTCGCATTCATATTTAAATTAAACTTTGCGGAAAGTTTTGCAGCCTTCACGGCACAAGCAATTAAGGCAACTTGGCTCTAAACGCCGCTTAATTATATTCGAGCTTGGGTTCCCAACCCTCCCCCCAGCATAGCTCACTTGATTCCCCAGCGAGTTACCCAGAGTTAACCGCCAAGGGTCGCGTCCACAGGATCGTACTACCTTTTCCTGGCACATTTAGTCAATTTTGAGTTCATTTAAAAAGTTTTTCATTTTTTTTTTTCGTCTTGTCTGTTTTTTTTTTTTTTTTTTTTTGCCCCCGAGTTGAAGTCGCGATGCTGTCGCTGACGTTTCGCTGCTGCTTGTCACCCTGTTTTACCTCCCCCCCACGGGTTCCATTAGTTCCCTACGCCACTGTGTGTGGAAGCTGTCGCTCTGTCGCGCTTTATTTAAAGTAAATTGAATTTCTATTTTATTTTAAAATGCGCATTGAGACGCACTAAAAGTTCTCAAGTGGCTACGTTTTGTGTTGGGCGGGGCGTGTGGGGGGGCGTGGCAGCCAGAATCAGGCTGTGGCAGGGGGCGGAAAATTTAGCGTGAAGGTGTAAAAATTACACTTTTCTCTCACCAATGGAAACAGAAATAAAAGTGGAACGGAAGCGGGAAAAAGAGAGAGTGGGGAAAGGGAGAGAGAGGGAGAGAGTAGAGCGACCCCTTCTGTAGTGCCTGACTTTTGCCCTGCTTTTTCGCATTATATTTTCTAATTCAATTTCATTTTGCCAGGTGTCGTAGCTGACTTCAATTGCGTAAGGTTCCATTGTCAAAGCAGCACAAATACAGGGTGTATATATAGACTATATATACAAGGTAGAACCTGCTCTGGTAGTGCAGAGAGCAGGGAGGGTAGTTGGGAGGTTATTTCCCGACCCACACAGAATCTATAGAAAGTTAAACTAGCAACAGCAGTAGAACAAAACGCTACACACTGTGCATTCGCAGAGAACTGGGTAGTGGGTACAAGGCATATACGACTACCAAATACCCTATGTTGAGTTGAAAAGCAGCAGCGATAAGCTTCTCAATGACTACAGGGTATCTAGCAGGCTGCAACAATTAGTTTTCCACAATTTAACAAGCAAACAGCAGCAGGCAGTTGCCTCCGCTTGTGAATTTCACTCATTTGGCTTGCAATTCCCAAGTGGTTCTAACAGCGCCAGCAACAAAGATCACCATGACTAACTACTCCTTGGAGGAACTGGAATTTCAGTTCAAATTCAAATTCAAATTCAAATGCCGAAGTGTAGTTGCCCATGCTTTTCACTTTGTTTCAGTGTTGCTCTGCTTCTCTTCCTCTCCCTCTCTCTTTCCTTTCTCTCTCTCGCTTGCACACACATCCAGGCTTGGCTTTCCTGCTCTGTCGAGCCATGCCTAATGTCTCTTGATGCTTTATCATGGCGCTTTATCATTGTCGGGCAAACTTGCCCATTTCCATATCAAACCAAAAACTCATGTGCTTCGTTTCTCCCTCTCTTTCTCTCTCCCTTTCTCTCACGCTCGTTGCTACATCGGCTTTGCTTTACGGAAACGGCCGTCATTAGGGAATTTGCACAGTTTTTCGTGGTTTAAGCTTTTAAAACAGTTTTTGAAAAGTAAACCCCAGCAGCCTGCCCAAAAAAACCAACTTTGCCCCAACCCCTGGCAACCCTTTACCCTGAGCTCATGTTGCCTATTGCTCTCTCTCCCCTCTCTCTCTCTCTCTGTGTGTTCTTTTTTCTCGGTTTTTCTTTCATCGTCGCCTATTTTGGCAATGCTCTTTGCTCCCGAACACTTTACTCGATTTCATTCTTTTTTTGGCTACACCTTTTTTTTTTTGGTCTTTCTCGGGTTTCCTTGTCTTATTTACACACACTCACACACACACACACACACACACATAAATTGCTCGTTGGGGAAATTTTCTTGCACAAGTTTTTATTGTTTTTTACGCCTCAACCCATGGCTGCTCCTTGGAGAAGGTTCCTTAACTCGCACACTCAGCTCTTGGTTCCCTTGTTACAGTCCCAGGCTCATCATGGCAAAGAAATCACTTTGGTTTTTCCTCTGCCTGACCCCCTCTTCCCCCTCTGCTTACTCCTACTCCCACGCCTCTTTTGGGGTTTTTTGAATATGCTGCGAGGTGGCCTCATTAGGTGGCAACTCTACACGGAGAGAAAAAGGGAGAGAGAGAGGGAGGGCGAGCGAGAGTTAGCAGGCGAGATTCGAGCGCATTATTGATGACTCGCACCGTCGTTGAGCACCCTGTCTGTGTATAGTGCACCCTGTGTCCCGTATGTGTGTCCTACTCTTTCACGCAGCTTAATGAATTTCATGGTCATTCCACGCCCCCTTTAACCGTCTGCTGCCTGCTGCCGCCTCTGCGCAGCTTCTTGGCAAGCGTGTATCATTCTCTCAGTATCTGTCTATCATTTATCATCACAAACAATTGCCACAGGCTTAACATGCCCCATAATTATTACAGCCTCACACACAGACACACACACATATAGTATACACACACACACACTATAGTGCCACGCCCACTGCGGCACAAATGATAAAAGGATTCCTGACTGACAGACATCAATCAGAGATTCTTCTACAATTCGGCTCAGCTCAAGAGTGGGAGGGAAAGCAGTGGCGCAGTAGCCTCTGTTAAAGGGGGTGCCTTTAATCTGTTCGTATTTTATCTCTCTCTCTCCCTTTCTCCCTCTCTCCCTCTCTCTTTGCTCTGGCCGCCTTATCAATATGCAAAGTTTTCCCCACTGGGAAGGCGCAAGTCGAAAAAACTTTCGACTAGGCCCGAAACAGAGAGAGACAGACTGATTGAGTGTGCGGGCGGAGGCTAAGGGGGCGTGGCAGTGGAAATTGTTAAGCATAAACATTAAAATAAATTTATGCTATGTAGAAAGAAAAAAAAAACATACTCAGGAGACTGCCAGAGGCGGAGGGCAGTAGGCAGAAGTGGAGGGGGGGCGCAGAAAAACGCTGGAAAATTGTTTATCGCCATGAAAAAGTTTTTTCGTTTGTTGTTGGTTTGTTTATTTTCCAATTTTTTCCATGTGTGTGTGTGTGTGTGTGGAAGGCACAGGGACGGCGTAGGGGGGAGTGTGCGCTGTGTGTGTGTTGTCTGTTTTGAGTTTTGAGTTAATCGAAAAAGTTAATCATCGAAGTTTTGCAACACGCTAAGCATAAAATAAAAGTCCCCGAGTGAACAAGAGAGAGAGAGAGAGACAGAGAGATAAATAGACTGACTCTGTATGTGTGTGCGATAGAGATACCGAATGCGAATGTGCATGGTCATTGAAAAACAGATTCCAACTGAAATAAATCAAATATGGCCGCAGCCATTAAATCAGACTTGACCCATGAAAAATAAAAAAAAAAAAAACGATACAGAAACAGAAAAACAAACGGAAAAGCCGAGGAAATCACACAGCGATGAGTTGAAAACGATGTTATCGAAATGGTAAAATCAGCAGGCAGCTTTAAAAACCCACATGCTCTTAAGCCACCCCCTTTCAAAAACATTACAGACCTACTCAGACTTCCGATAGTCATAACTTCGCCAATATTACTTCGATTTTCATTTAAAATTACACTTTCTCCATGATTTGAATATAAGATTAATTCTCCATCAAAATATAAACAATCTAAGACTTTCAAAAATTTTGACCTTTTCTATGTCTTCCACAGGCCTCTAGTATGGAAAACTTCGTCAAAAATCATCAGATTTCCTTGAGAGATGGCATTTTCTCCATGATTTGATCTGTAGATTGATTCTGCATCAAAGTATTTGCAATATAAGACTATCAAAAATTTGGGTCTTCTCTATGTCTTCCGTAGTACTCCCTAGCTCGATTTCAGGACCCCTATAAGGCCTCTAGTATGGAAAACTTCGCCAAAAATCATCCGATTTTCTTAGAAGAGGGCATTTTCTCCATGATTTGACTCCTGGATACATTCTCCATCAAAATATGGGCTATGCAAGACTTTCAAATATTTGGGTCTTCTCTATGTTTTCCGTAGTACTTCCTAGCTCGATTTCAGGACCCCTATAAGGCCTCTAGTATGGAAAACTTCGTCAAAAATCATCAGATCTCTTTGGGAGAGGGCATTTTCTCCATGATTTGATCTCTAGATTAATTCTGCATCAAAATATAAGCACTCTAAGACTTTCAAAAATTTGGGTCTTCTCTATGTCTTCCGAAGTACTCCCTAGCTCGATTTCAGGACCCCTTTAGAGACTCTAGTATGGAAAACTTCGTCAAAAATTATCAGATTTCCTTGGGAAAGGGCATTTTTCCATGATTTGATCTCTAGATTGAATCTGCATCAAAATATTAGCAATCTAAGACTTTCAAAAATTTGGGTCTTCTCTATGTCTGCCGTTCTATATCCTAGCTCGATTTCAGGACCCCTCTAGAACCTCTAGTATGGAAAACTTCGCCAAAAATCATCCGATTTTCTTGGAAGAGGGCATTTTCTCCATGATTTGACTCCTGGATACATTCTGCATCAAAATATTGGCAATCTAAGACTTTCAAAAATTTGGGTCTTCTGGATGTCTTCCGTAGTACTCCCTAGCTCGATTTCAGGACCTCTATAAGGCGGCTTGTATGGAAAACTTCGTCAAAAATCATCGGATCTCCTTGGGAGAGGGCATTTTCTCCATGATTTGAATATTAGATTGATTCTGCATCAAAATATTTGCAATCTAAGACTTTCACAAATTTGGGTCTTCTCTATGTCTTCCGTAGTATCCCTAGCTCAACTTCAGGACCCCTTAAGAGCCCTAGTATGGAAAACTTCGTCAAAAATCATCAGAATTCCTTGGGAAAGGGCATTTTCTCCATGATTTGATCTCTTTATTGATTCTGCATCAAAATATTAGTAATTTAAGACTTTCACAAATTTGACTCTTTTCTATGTCATCATTTTCTCCAGGATTTAATGTATATTAATACTTTTTCTACTTTTATATCATATTAGTTTCAGTTTTTCTCCTCTATCTCTCTTTCTTTTCATATTCCTTGTATTTCTTGTTTTGCGTTAGCTTATTCCATTCTCATTCTCCCACTACAGCAGCTGCTTTCAATCTTGTTTCTTTAGAAAACTCTACTGACTTGCTTGCTTCAAAAACGGATTTGTTGTTTCATTTCGAGACAATTGACCAGTCACTTTTTAGCCCTCCCCCTCTGCCTTCTCCCTTCCACACTTTTCTCCCTCCTCTGTACCTTTTCTTCTCTCTCCAGCTCTTCCCCCTTGTTTGGCGCTGTCTTCAGAGACAATGACAAGGCAATAAGGCAGAAAAGTCTCTGCTAAATCCCTGACACTTTGTCTCTCCCTTTCTCTCTCTCTCTCGCTCTCTCTCTGCCTGCACAATTACTTAGCAAAGTTGACTGCTTGCCACGCCCTCGAAGAGGCACTCCCCCTCTCTCTGGGAGCAGTTTGCGTGGCAAACATTATGGACACTTAAAAAATTTTCAATGCGCATTATTTACTGATTGATTGAGTGATTGATTACTGAGAGCGCGCGTCGCGCTGCCTGTGAGGATGTAGCGCGTGTGCGGGCTCCACAAAGTGGCTGTCATTTCAGCAGAGACACACACACACTCGCACACTCACACACACACACACTCTAGCTACATTTTATAGGCCGCGCGAGGCGTCTCTCTCTCTTTCGCTCTCTCTCTACGTCATCTTTTTCTTCCTCATTGAAAGCTTTACAAATTGTCATTGGAGCACAAAGCGCAGAGGCGCAGCGCTGTGTGTGTGTTAGGGGGGGGAGTATTAAGTGCAAAATGGCAACCCTGCTCTACCAGATGCTTCCCCCCTCCTACCCCCAGCGGTGCCAAAGGACGCGTCCATTAGTTTGTCATTGTCTGGCGTCGACTTTGAGCGAGCGTCAATAATTGAGCGTTAAATATGATTTAAAAACGTATTACAAAAATGGCCAAAGGGAGTGCCACAAGGCATGGGCGAGAAAAGGTCTTGAGAAGGACTGAGAGGGGGAGAGGTAGATAGTAGGGAGATGGAGGCGTGGGTAGCTTGGCAGATTTATAGCACATGAATGAGTAGTGTCTGCACTTGGCTTGATTGCCGTCGCTTGAGGACCAGTCGCAACAGTCGCATAGAAGGAACGAGATAGAAGAGGAACAACAGTTGGGATACCCTGTAGAAGGGGTATATAAGAGACAAAATAGAGGTTCTTAGGGCTAAAATAGGGGTACGAATTGCCCAGTTTTACAAGATAATGCGACAAGGGGCCAAAAATGAGCTATGAAACCGGTAATAGCCTTTATAGCTGAATTTTAGGGTGACCATATAATAATGAAGGTAGAAAAAGGTAGGAGTTAAAATGGGTGACCATAAATACCGGGTAAAGATAATCCTTACCAACTATAAAAATTACCAAAGTGAAGAAAAGAAATTAATATCTCTTTAAAAGATGAAAATAAATAAAAGAAGCGTTCAAAGGTGAACATAGCTAAGAAAAAGGCGTATGGTCACTCTAATCAAAGCAATTCAGAAGAGGAGAAGCTCTACTGCACCGATCACACCCCATGGGCACTCATTTCTAGGGTATGCAGAATAATGTCGCGTATATTTCAACCGCTGTTCAATTTCCAAATGTGCATTGCAGCTTGAGATTGGGCGAAGGCGTTGCCAGACAGCTGCAGGAAGAGCAGCCAGCTGGGGGAACAGACATAGGGGGAGGGCAGGGGGTCAGAGGCAGAGGCATGACACTGCTTGACTGCGCTTTTCAATCTGCACAAGAGGACAACCTGCTGGCAATACACACACACACACACACATACAAAGTGAAGAGAAGTAAAATTAAGAAAATGCGCTCACTGTGAAGAAATAATAAAAATAATTGAAAAACGTTAGACAGGACAAAGAATGCTGAGGGAGAGAGAGAGAAAGAGAGATAGATAGTGGAGAAAGAAAGAAGAAGGACAAAGACTGCAGAGAGAGATGGCAGGGAACCCTCCTCACCGACGACGCCTCTGCATGCGGGCTATAAATCAAGAGGGCAAAGCAAGATGCCGAAGCAAAGGCTAAGGTTCGTCTTGAGGTCACAGCAGAGTCGAGGAGGGTCGAGGAGCCAATGCAATCATGGCACATTAAGCGACAGGATATTAATATGTGACAATTGGAGGATCCTTGCCTTGTAGGAAGTAGCACCCTGTCCTGCCCATCTCTCCCCTCTCACCCTCTCCGGCATGATAACAAATTGAAAGCATGTTCAAGCTTGATGCAATTTACAGTTATTGCTCTATTGTTTGTGTATTGTAAGTGATGTAGAGGTGATTTTGAAATGGAATACGATACTATAAGTGCAGGTGAAGCAGGTTAGAGTATAGATGAGCAAATTGGTAGTTGTATCATTGTGGAGGATACACAGTGTAATGACATACTTGGATGCTGTGTAGTTTGTAAAGTGTTGGCTAAGCATTGATGTAAAATTGTCGGATAAGTAGGTGTATTTAGATATATAGAGATGAATATAGGTAAAGATAGATATAAGAGGTGAATATTGTAGTTAATAAAGTAAGCTTTAAGGCAATGAAGAGCTGATTTGAACGTTAAACGGAGTGGTAAGCAACCTATTTGTTAAATAACTAAACGACCTATTTCTGAAATAGGTCGTTTGAAGTGTCTGTTGTGATAGGATTGGGAGCCTAGCTGGTGAACTATTCAATAGTTAAAATTATAAATTTGTGGATTAACTTAGAGCTTAACCAATAGCCAATACTCAAGAGTTGAGCGTAGCGACCTATTTCAGGAATAGGTCGTTTGAAGTGTCTGTAGAATCTATTGGAGAAGGAATGCAACAGGAGGAAAAATAAATCATTGAATTGGTATGGTTAGACTGCTAGTCAAGCTGTTAAATTATTCTATGGATTGAGTTATGCATTTGTGGATGAATATAGAGGAACACTCAAGGGTTGAGCGCAGGGTGAACTTCTGAAAGTCTGTTCAGAATGTTAGTCGAAATAGTTGAAGCTAGTTAAGAGGGAGAGAAATAGTTGCTTGAATAACCCTACTTATTACGCAGTTATTTAGTTACCCTAAGTTGACACTTAATTTCCTCTCGCCCCAGAAAGACTTCTAATTAACTTTTCACAGAAAAGGGAGTGCTTTTCTGTGTGACACAAGTGAAGATTTGCATAGCAAATAGCAATTTTTTTTTTTTTTGAGCTTGTAAATGGCTGCATGCCACTTCCCAGTTGCATTCACCAACTACTCGAAGACAAAAGCCAGCTCCAAAGAAATTAAATATTTGCACAGACAGGTAGAGAGAGAGAGAAAGAGAGAGAGAGAGAGAGAGAGTGGGTGAGAGTGCATGTGCGCAGTCATAAAAGCCAACGACCTGAGCCATCACTTTAGCGAAATTAGACAAAATTAGCAGGAATGCAAGTCAGAGGGCGAAAGGAGTGCGAGCTACAAATGTTGCAATGGCAGAGAGGCGGACAGGGAGTGGGCGTGGCTAAAAAGGCTGCCTGAAGTAGCGTGTAAGGCAAAGCCAAACTCGAAGCAAAACCAAAAACCAAAGCGAAAACCAAAGCCAAAGCTCCGACAGAAACTTGGCCAGCCACTTTGCTTAATTAAACGCGTCAGTTGACGTTGTTGTTGTAGCGTGTTGTAGCTGGTTGTAGCTGGTTGTAGGTAGGTTGCTGCTGCTGCTGCAGAGATTGAAAACTATGCCAAGTGGCAGAAACGGAGGCAGGCAGCCTGGCTGGATGGCTGCCACTAGCCGTGGCACAGCGACACGTCGCAAAGTTGTGGCAAATTTTTAATTTAAATAATTAAAGAAAGAGGCTAAGCAAAGTGACTGAAAGAAGACGACACCGGAAACACACACACACACAGCAACCCTACAGCAACCCTCCTTCTTCTTCGTACCCTCCCTTCTAGTGCAGGTTCCTACTGCTATCATCATCGTACTGGGGCATCATCATCATCATCAGCATCAGCATCAGCACTTTTCATTTTAGCACCTTTCAGCAATAAAATTTCTGCAAAACTCGACAATTTTGCGCTTTAGACAAAGGTAACAAGAAGTCAAAGCACACACACACACACATATACACACACCCAGGCACACACACACACACACACGTATTCGCACACTCGACCAGTTGAACTCGTAGCCAAAAGATCTGCCTGCTCAGATAGGCGCATCGTTTTTAATGAAAAGCCGGCAAAAATGGCAGAAAAAAGGCTAGAAAAAAAGCTAAAGCTAAAAAAAACAAAATAAAACACAAGAAAAAACCGAAAAAGGCGTCACAAAGTTTTCTGCTGCTGCTGCTTCTACAGCGATGTGTGCTTTAGATAAGGCAACGCAATGCATAGAAGCGGAAGCGATGGCGTTGCCAGATAGTGCACAAAGTCTAAGACGAAGTTGCCTGCTTATCGCGAGTGAAGGGGAGCAGCAGTAGTCTCTCTCTCCTCCCACTCTCTCTCTCTGTCTGTCTCCTTTTGGGTCCATCCAGACAATGGATGTACTCCTTCAGCTGATCTGGCAACCCTGATAGTCCTTGCTGTGCAGCAATGTTTGCTTAGAAGTGTAGAAAGGAAACGAAATGGAACTGAGAGCGGTTTAAAGCTGCTTGTCTAGTGATTTGCGCTTTAACTGCTTGGGAATTTTAACGAAGAGATGTCTTGCGACTTGCGCTTTAACCGCTTGAGAATTGCAAGCAAAAATTGTAGATTTCATGCATACACACGCTTTTCAGAGTTGTTGAAGGCTTCGCTTGCTAGTTTAGGCTATCAATTGAAAATCCTATGCATCTTCTGCCGTATTATCGTTATCGTTTATCGATTTTTAATGATCGATTTGAAATTTCAATCAAATTTTAGCTTATTGCGAGTAATTTCATTACAAATTTAGCAATTGTCAATGATATCCTGCCATGACAAAGCGGGCGAGGGTCTCAGGGGGCAGCCCGCTGATTGAGGGCCCTATTGAGAGATGAGGGATGAGGGAGGGGTCGACTGTTTGGATCATCTGCATAATAAGCTACATTATGGTCATCTAATGCTGCATATTTCCATATAGATTGTGTATTATAATTTCGAAATGCCACACTCAATGATCTAATGCATATCATAAACTGAATGAATGCTAATGACATTCCTCGGACACTGTGTGTGTGGGTATGTGGGTGTGTGTGTGTGTGTGCGTAATAGGGTGTAGCTGTGGGCGTGGCATAAGCTGGAGCGATGCCTCGACTCGGGTATCACGAGTTAATTGCAGACTATGCGCGTCGAGTGCCTTTTGCATGCGATTCACTGAAGCGCAAGTAAAGTAAATTTACTAAATGAGCACACACACACCCTCACGCATACACATACACACCCTCACACACACACGCACAAATTGACTAATTGAATGCGCTGGCATAAGGCAAGGGCGAATTTTCACAGTTGAAATGCGACTGCGACTGCGAACTGTGAGTTAAAGGTGCCCACAAAATAACAATCAGTTGGGTGTGCATGTGTGTGTGTTGGCCTACTAATTAGCTGGCCAAGACGTGCAAATTGCGTGTATGTGTGTGTGTGTGTGTGTGGCTGCCAGCTGCGGCTCGATTAGCTAATACGCAGCCAATTGCCGATTGACGATGACGATGACGATGACGAAACTTTTGCTTGGCCACTTTGTGAAATTGTTTGCCATATTTGCTGCGAAAAGTTTACTCAGTAACACACACACACACCCTAAAACACTCTAACACGCACAGTCACACACACACATACACTCTTAGAGAGCAGGGGCACACTAATCAAATAAACGAGCGAGCGCAACTTGAGGCGACAAGGCTGGCTACATGGGGCTGTATCACGCGTATTGAATATGGAATATGCCTGTCAAAACACAAACAAGCAGAGGGAGAAAGGGAGAGAGAAAAGAGAGGGAAGAAGAAGAGGAAAAAAGAGAGGTAGAGAGAGGGAGAAGCTGGGCTAGTGACTGAGCTGTTGGCAGTCAGGCATAGCTCACTCTTTTATTAAGTAGGGAAGACCATATCAAGTTACACACTTTATGCGAGTGTCTCTCTCTGTATGTGTGTGTGTGTGTTGGGGCAAACTTTGCGCCAGTCTGTGTGTGTGTGTGTGTGTGTGTGTGCGTGACCACTGGCTGGCTAATTAATGAATTGGCATAACTTTCTTACCAACTTGAGGGGCGACAGAGCGAGGGAGGCAGGCAGCGAGCGCTGCTTGGCACTTCATCGTTGTGCTTTCAATTTAACCACCCCATCCCTACTCCCCTCCCCTCCCCTGCCTACCCCTCCCCCCCATCTCGTCCTGGGCGCGCTGTTGGCATAGTTTGCCAAATTGCTTTGGCTTTTGTTGACTTGTTCGCTGTCGTTGTTGCTTCATTTAGTTTTGTTTGGCACAACATGAACAACAAGTGTACACAACATAAATGTCATTTGCAGAGCAAAGAGAAGAGAAGAGACAGAGGGAGAGAGAGAGAAGGGTAGAAGGGTAAAAGGAAGGAATTGCCCGAAAGTGCGCAAAAATAGCTAGAAAATATTTGCACAAGTTGTTTAGAAAATGTGTTAAACATTTTCACAGTTGGCTATTTGCATATATTGTTAGCCCGAAAAATGTGTGTGTGTGTGTGTGTGTGATAATATTGAACTGGAACAAGACCAAGAGTTGAGAACGCAAGGAATGTGAGGTAAAGTGAATAAGCTGCTGATGTGCATATGAATGAGTTGAATGAGTTATTTGTGTGGCAGGTGAGGAATGTGTAGGGAGAGAAAAGCAGCTAAACTCAACTTTAAACGTATTTTTTATTATTTATTATTTATTATTATTTTTATTTATTTTATTTTTTTTTTTTTAAATCAAATTCAATTGCTAATTGCGCTCAATTAGCGCTACAACTATGTGCGTGCGTAATTATAAAATGCGTGTCTGTCCACGCTGCGTATACGTAATCTGCGAGCGTGCGAAAAAAAATTGTAGCATACTTTTCAGCGGCGGCCATTTCGTTTGATGTTCCAACTAAAGGGCGCCATCAAAAAACAACAACAGAATAGAGCACATGCACGCACACTCTCGCACACACTTACACACACACACACACACTCACACACACTCTCGCGCGCTGGCACAACAAGCAGCATATCGCAACAACATTTTACGTTGTATTGTAAATCTAAACCGAAGAAAGGACATTAGCCGCATTTTGTCTTGGCAACCAACACGCACACACCTCTCCCCCTCTCTCTTCCTCTCTCCTTCCTTCTCTCTCTCTCTCTCTCCTTCTCTTTCTCCCTCTCCCTCTCTCTCTCTCTCTCCTTTCTACACTTGCAGCCTGCTCTAGTTGTGCATGCTGTGCACGTAGCCAGCGCCGCTTTATACCTTGACTGCTGTTTGGTGGTTGCTCGGGCAACTTCTTCCGTTTTCTCCCCCCCTTTGTGGCACGCCTCTGCCTTGCTGAGGCGTTACGATTCATGTCTGGCTGTTTTGTAGCTAGTTTAAATGCTCAACGCTTTGCCATGCTCATTTTTTAGTGAAGTTTTAGCAAAAGTAGAAGAAGTCTACGACATGTACGTGCGGCAATACAGAGAGACAGAGAGAGGAGCAGAGAGACAAGCAGAGAGAAAGACAGACATACAGAGAAAAGAAAGAGAGACAGGCAGAGAGACAGACAGACAGACAGTTCGCTTGCTGTCTAAGCATGTGCTCAAGATAACGTTGCCATCGTTGCAAAAGCGCGATATCCATTTAGATAGATGATGCTGCACACTCTCACACACACACACCACACACACACGTAGCACACATCCATACACATATGTATTATTGTTGAGGCCTACAGTGCCTGCTCTGCCTGTGCTACCTGCCTCCAACTCAGCTCACAACATTTCGCTTTGCTGTAAACTAGCGAAATTGTCAGGTTTCTTCCAGGCACATCGTGTGTCGCATACAAAAGCTACAACTGAAATGTTTTTCTAGCTAGATTCCCTGTCTCCCTCTCTCTTTCTTTCTTCTTCTACTGCTCTCCTTCTCTCTACAGCTTCACATTTCCACTTCCGCCTTTTGCATTTGCCTCGTGTAGCTGGCAATGAATTTCAAGTGCCCAAAAGTATAACAAATGCTATTAACGCACACATTTACAGAACACACACAGAGGAACGATGTGGAATGGAACAGCTGTGCCAAGACATATAGCCCAAGCATTAATGGCGAACAAAAGCCTGAGAAAATGATGTACGACATGGGGCGACACAAGGCGAACAATAGGCAAGTTAGATTTGTAGCGGAACAATGAGAATGAAATGAAAATAAATGGATACAATGTGACAGGAAATAGATCTGTGACAAGGTAGCAAACAATAGTTAGATATATGGTAAGTGAAACAGTGGGATTGCAACCGAGAATGAAGAGAAACGTCTTGAAAAAGAAACACTTTTAGAGGAATAGTGCAAAGGCAACAATAGTTGGGGAAAAGGAAGTGAAAAGTTATGGATAACGCTAGGAAAAACAATGAGAGTGAAACACAAAACACTTGGGAATGAAATGGAAAGAAACAGAAAATTGTAGACCTGCAGAAACTCGCGAAATTTGTAGTCCAATCTGCAAAATGGTGACAGGAAACAAATCAGAGAGTGTCGCAGTCTTTTGATATACAACTTCCCATTGACCACGCCCCTGTACAGCCCAGCTGCCCTTAAACTACAAGGTACAGTTGCGTACGACTGACTTAAACATATACAAAATGGCGGAGGCAACATCAACGTGTTCTTCAGCCTTTTTTGTAAACATAATTGAAAAGACAAGCCGAGCTGAGCTGCCCGCAAAGTGACAGCAATAAGATGGGCTAAAGAGGGAGAAGGAGAAGAGAGAGAGGGAGACAGAGAGGGAGAACGAGAGGGAGGCGGAGAGAGAGTGAAGAGTACAGTCTACCACACACACAACACTCAACTGGAGTGTCCGTGTAATAGGCTAATCCACAAGAACATGAAGTGTAGCTGCAGCTGCATGCAAAAACCCTCTGCAAGTATCTGCGGCATGCAAAAGTATCTACAGCTGCATGGAGTGACTGAGATACAGAGATATAATAGAAAATGAATATTATATAAATCTACATATATATCTAAGGCATTTTAAGCCGAATCTGAAGCGCAGTCGCCTTGCTAGCAAACATATCCACAGTATCTGCACAAGTATCTCTGACTCTCATGGCAAATGTATCTGGAAGGCATTTAAATGGCTTCTTCCACTAACTTAAGCCAAATAACTATACCAAATTGCATTTTCAACTATATTAATCTGTAGTTAATCAAATTAGTTCATTGAAATTTAACTAGTTGTATCTGAAAGTCGGTAATTCAAACTGTATCTGTTTTTAAACTGTTTAAGTTTTGTCAGACAGCTGAGACGCGCTGCCTGTGCAACTTATTGTTCAAATGGTGCCACAGGCAAGACACAAAGATACACACACACACACACACACTCGCACACACATACATGTGTGTGTGTACAAGTGGCATGTATCTGCAGAATTCGCATCTCAAGAGTTGCTGCGTGTTTGTGCATGTTGCTTGTGCTGAAGTGCACACAAATTTGCATAGATTGGAGCCACGCAACTCAACCGGAACCCTCTGCCGGTCTCCCACAATCCCCACCATCCCCGACTACCTACTCTCTCTACTCTCTCTCTTACTCCCATGCATACATAACCCAACTATAAACCCAGCACTGTACAGTGGTTCAAAGCTTCTTGTTAAGTGCAACACAAAGTGAGCCCGTTCGTTCCCAAAAAACTGTTTTGCAACACTGCAAAAATTATTAAAGAAATTTTCAAAAATTTTTAAACATATTTTATAGCTTATAGTATTTTACGAGCTATAAATCTAGCCATTTTTATCAACATATTCATGAATACCTTAGCTGTATTCGAATAGTTGGCTGCTCTACAAGAAAGCCAAAGCTTCAGAGTATTTGAAAGAAATTAGAGTGTTAAGAAACGCTAAAAAACCATATTCAAAATTTCTATATATACCTTAAGGCATATAGTATTATATTCTGTATAAATCTGTGCATAATACTCCACCAATTTCGTAAGTACTTGCAAGCAGTTTGGCTCTCACAGGACTCTCTCTCTCCCCCAATTCGATTCGTCTGATTTCCCCCAACAAATGATGCGCAATGAACTGCAACCCTGACGGTAAATCAAGTTAATGGGTGTACAGGGTGCTTCTGGGGTTTGCGTAGTGCAGCCGCGAAGAGGGCTAACTCGGATGGGAAGCAGAGTAGCTTGTACTCCTTCTAGCTCAGGCACAACACTGCGCGTCATAATTATGTGTAGGGACACTTGAGCTGCAAATTAATTACACAATTTTCTGCGCAAATCGAAGGGGGAGAGAAGTATAGGACCCTCTACAAGGGAGGGGCAGATACTCTGCTGGGCAGCCACATTAATTAGCGTTCATCAATCATGTTTGACCGTAGCACAGATGATGATGATGGGCGACGCGATGATGATGATGATGATGATGATGGCAGTTACAAGGACAGAAGGCACTCGGAGAGAGCGTTTGTGCTCTCTCAGTCAACAGCAAATGGCCATGTGTCTTCCCCTGGTGCCCCTCCCAGTCTCCTACGAGAGAGTCAAGAGTCGTCGTCGTAGTCCTCCCCCCCCCCATTTGCCATCATCATCCAATGTTTGCGACTTGCTGCAAATATTGCGCAATTTGTCGTCATTATACAGGATATTGAACCTCATAATGTGCGACGACATCATCAATTTCAAAATGTTGACGGCTACGCAAAGAGCGAGAGAGGAAGGGAAGGGAAGGGGCAGGGGATGGGGGCAAGGAGGTATGGCAACCCTATAAGGTTGCAACCTGAGCTGTTCTAACACATTCACAGAGGGGGAGAGAGAGAGGGACATGTTGAGACCATAGAAAACAATACGCCATTAATCGAGCTGAATCCGAGGACTGTTATCGATAACTGGCAATATATGCAGGCATAAACTTGTTCAATATCTGCGTGAAGTTGGCTGCAGCTGCCTGAACTACAGTTATCGATATCTAGCGTATTAGTTAGCATAATTGCATGAAATTGAGTAGTTTCTCTTTTTGAGGGCGTTTTTTGTCAGGTTTAACTACTTTTTTAAATACTTTTCTGCCTTTAACCCTAAAACCCGTTAACTAGCTGATCTGTACCATCTCTAACACATCCCTAACCCATCCCTAACCCATCTCTAACCCATCTCTAATCGATTACAAGCACAATAAGATGCGTTGGATTAATCAGACTTGTTTGCTCGCGTTGCTGTGCTGCTTTCTTGGAACTGAGCTACACTTTCCCTCAATTTGTCTCTCTGTCTCTTTCTCTCTCTCTCTCATCATTCTCTCTCGCTCTTTACAGCTCGCTGGCGGCGACTCATCGGCGACGGGGACAGACAGCATTGACAATCATTTTACACTTGGCAGGATATTATGTAAATTGCTTTTCATATTTGTGCAACATTTAAATTTACACGCACACACAGGCAGGCAGAGAAAGAGAGCGAAAGAGAGAGAGAGGGAGAGGGAGCTGCCAGATAGGCAGTAAGTAAATCACGGACTGGTGGTTGCGGTGTCGATGTCAAAACTGGAGGCCTACCAGGAGGCATGGCAAGGCAAGGCGAGGCAGGCCAAGGCAGACATCATTATAACGGGCAGACAGCGCCAATGGCTGATTGAGTGAAAGAGTGACAAACTGAGCGCATGACGGCCTGATGTGCCTGATGTGCAAGATAGAGAGAAAGAGAGGAAGAGAGCGAGAGAGCGAGAAAGGGAAAGGCGAAGTAGAATTGTCGCCAGGCGTCGAGTTGTGTCTACGGGGAGAAATTAACGATGCGTAAAAAGTCCTCACGCTGGTTTTTATTTACGTGCGTGTACGTGTGTGTGTGTGTGTGCGAGTGTGTGTGTGTGTGTAGCATAGAGTGTAGAGGGAGGCAGCCATGTTTTTTTTTTCACGCTGCCTTGGCGGAATTATTTGATAGCCCCAGTGAAATGAAATTGCAATGTGTCAGTTTTAATGGCGTTGCAATTGCTGCCTGGGCTTAATATCTAGCTCTCTCTCTCTTCCTCTGACACCTCTCTCTCTGTCCCTCTCTCTCTTCCTCTCTCTCTCTCTCTCTCTCTCTTTCGCTGTGTGCCGTAAAATGCACAAAATGAAAATGTTAAAAGCGACGGGGGGAGGAGGCAGAGTTGCTACCCATCAATTGTGCAACAAAAGTATCAAGTAACGAGTCAAAAGTAGCGCGTAACGAGTCTAAAGAACCCGTTAACGAGTCAAAGGTAACGAGTATTGCGACAAAAAAGGCAAATATACTATGCGTAACGAGTCAAAAGTAGCGCATAACGAGTTGAAAGTAACAAGTAACGAGTCAGTAGAGAAAAAAGGCATCTAATGAGGCTGTGGTAAGTGCTACAACCGCAAAAACTGACACACTATACCTTTATAATAACTAGTACCCAAAAGCAGCTCGTTACTTAAGCGTTACCTAATAAATTTAATGAGTAACGAGTCAAAAAGTAACGGGTACAGACAGTAAACAGAATTGACGCATTACAAGTCATCGGGTAACGCGTAATGAGTCTGCGAAAAAATCACACTCAAATTGCAATCGAATCGTCACAATGAAAATCAAAGGAAAATGCGATGGGAAAAGGACGGAAAAAGAAGGGAAAACAATGTTGACTCAGAGAATACGGAGAACAGGATGGAAAAGCGTATGCAAATAAATATTAAAATCACTCGATAAATTCGCAGTACGAAGTCAAACTTAATTAAAAAGTCACCGAGAGAGACAAGCGAGTGTGAGTGAGAGAGAAAGAGAAAGAGAAAGAGAGCGAGAGAGCAAGCTGCGAGTAAATCAATTAAAAATTGCCAAGCGGCGAAAATCAACGCGTTGACAACAAGGAAATTGAGTTATGAACACGACGATTACACAGCCAAAAGGCAACGGCGAAAAAAAAGACGAATAAGCCAAATAATACGAAAGAGAGAGAGAGAGAGAGGGTGAAAACTGACGAGAAAAAAGCCAAAAACAAAGCGAAACGCAAATGAATCAAGCCAAAAACTCAATTCGTTGTATGAAGCGGAAAAAAATGCGCTTTTCAAACTGTCGACACTTTCGAACATATAAACTCAATTTTGGTACCACTGTGCGAGTGTGTGTGTGTGTGTAAATGGCTGTAAAATAAGTTAGATATACTAGGAAATATGTCAAAAAAATCCAAGCAAAATATTTGTGAATTTAATGAGCAATTTATAGCGAAGAAAATGCCTAAATTTGATTGTCATATAATTATTGCCATATAAATATTAACTGGCATGCTTAATAAATATAATAAATTTTAATTTTTCGTTGGTCTAACTTTGATAGTTTACTTGTCTGGCCATTCATATATGTAACCCTAAAACTTCTGCTCTCCCCCTCATTTTAAAGTTCCTGCTCAAGTCTGGCAAATATGACAATAATTCGATCTGACAATCCTGTGGCATATGACCCAGTCATATGACAGCTACATCTTTTTCCTCAGCATTGCGACTTCATTGTATTTCATTTGTGTCTTGTGATGTGGAAAGACTTAAGATAAGATGACCCAGTAAGGAAAAAAAAAAAACAAGTATGACAATTCACAATAGTCACATTTATGTAGATATGACAAAGCGTCAGTTGTCTGTTTGAGGGGGGAAGTTTTTGTGAGATATGACTTGAAGAAATGTGATTTAGAATGCTTTGAAAAATGAGTTATACGCCTTGAAATATCCAAATTTGCCAGTTATCTGGCAGCTATGTTAGCTTCTCTCTCTTTGTCTTTCAGCAAATCGCTTAACATACTAATTGGACATAGCTCTGTCATATCTATAGTCATATCTGACATACTATTGCCATACTATATTTATAAAATTATAATGCATTGATTTGAAAGTGCTGCGACAACCCTTAAATAATGCCCAACTGCTAGGCAGAAGTTGTAGGAGATTTCACTCACATATATATACACATATATACCCTACACAAACTCACACATACCCTGTAAAACACACACATAAATTATGCATTCAAGTTATTTGTGAAATTTGAAATCTTTTTGGTTCAACTCGAGTTGAGCATTTGCTTTTAATTAACTTGCATAGTTTAGGTTACTCACGACAGCCCAGTATGGTAAAAGGCAAAAGGGGCGTGGCTAGCACTCAGAAGACTCACCTGTAACGAGAGAGGAAGAGAGAGAAGAGAGAGAGAAAATGTGTTAAACAAGCAGCAGACAAGTTAAATTTTATTATATGAATATCGGCTTAAGTTGAGTAGGGTGTGTGTAGAGAGAGAGAGAGAGGCAAGGGCTTTCCGTCTCTCTCTCTCTCTCCCTCTACCCTCTGTCTCTCTCCCTTTTTTCCTGGCAAATGTAGTTATAAAATTCATATCAAAGCGAGTTCACCAAGCCAAAATCCCAAAATCAGCTACACACACACACAGGGCACAATATGCGGGTTGTGTGTGTGTGTGTCTGTCTCTCTGTGTGTGTGTGTGTGTGTCTGGTAAATGTATTTGCCTATTTACAGCCTATTGCACATTTTGATGGCCATTGCTTGGCAACAGGGGCGTAGAGGGCAAAAGGGGGGACTGAGAAGGAAAAAAAATGTAGTCAAGCGCAAACCAAAAACTAAATTGAATTTTGTGCAAAAGATATCAAATTGAGTTGGCTGGGCATGAGTGTGTGTGTCGAAAGTGTGTGTGTGTGTGTCGACTGTGTGTGTGTGTGTGTGTCGACTGTGTGTGTGTGTGTGTGTCCCACTTACCGAGAATGCTTTGAGAAATACCAAACACTGTATGATGCCCTCCATGGTGTCGCCGGTGAGGCAGAAGGTGCCGGTTAGATGGCGTCCCTTGCGTCCCACTGTCGCCGCCGCTGCCAGCGAGGCATGCACCAGGGCGCGCTGCTGCTGCTGCTGCTTGACGCCAACGGCGGCGGCGCCGGCAGCAGCAGCGCCGGCGGCCGCAGCAGCAGCGGCTGTGGCAACAACGCCGCTGGTCAACATGCGGGGCAGTGGGGCGGCGCGCATTAAGCGCTCCAGCGAATCCATTTTTTATCGATAGTTAATCGAACTGAGTGTATCGAGTGTCGGTTATCGTTTATCGATTAACGTGGAATTTGCTTTGTTAACGGTTTTTAATTTCGCTGTTTTTTTTTTTTTTGTTTTTTTTTTACTTTTCTATTTGTTCATTTTGTTTTGCACTTTTTTTTGATTTCTCGTTTTTTTTATCGATGCGATTCGATTGTTTGTAATCGATTGCTTCATTTGCTTAACTGAAAAATGTATTGAGGTTTTTTTTCGATTTCTTTTTCGATTTCTTTTTCTTGTTGTTTGGTTACGAAAGCGCAAAGAATTTTTGCGAAAAAACTTACGAAACACAAAGCAGAACTCAATGCGGGAATTTGCCAAAGAACAGGAGAGAAGGAGGGGAAAGGGAATGAAAAAGTAAAAAAACAAACGAAACAAAATGAGACGTAATCAAAAGAAAAGTAAAAGAGCAACAACAAATTCTTCTTCTTCTTCTCCTTCTGCTTCTTCTGGAAACTTGAACTGACCGCACCGAGTGCAGGGCAGCAACTGAACTGGTTCCAGTTCCGCATGGAACTGTTTGGTGAACTCTGGACCAAAATGAAATGAAACGAAGCCGCCTCAGGCTGAGGCTGATGCAGAGGCTGAGGCTGGACTTAGTCGATAAAGTGGAGCACAGCTAAGACGACCCAAAAAAAAAAAAGAAATACAAAAAAAAAAAAAAATACACAAACAGCGCAAGAAAAGACAGCAAAAAATTAGCCAACAGGCAGCTTGTCATTTTGATGCCAAGACAGGGACAGCAACAACAAGTCAACTAGCTATCTCCCTCTCTCTCCCTATCTCCTATCCCTCCCTCTGGCACTGTGTGATGTGGCATCTTGCAACTCTTCCAAAACCTCCGACAAGGGACTAATAAAATTCATGTTAAATGTTTGTTAAAAATTTATAGCTCGGCACGCGGTCTTCAAGAAACCCCACAGAAGTGGGCTGAGTGGGCAAGAGGGAGAGAGAATGGAAGAGAGAGAGAGAGAGAAAGGGGAAGAAAGAGAAGTGGAGGCAGCCTGAAATATTTGGCAGCTGACCAGGCGACAAAAATATACTAAATTGAAAACTTGTCACAGTGTGAAGCACAAACTAAAGCTTTGAGTGGGTTCTGAAGAGGTCTCTGCTTTGCCAGCTTATCGATAAAATTATCGATAGATGCAACATACAGTATCATAAAACAGAAAGAATATTATAAAGCCTCTATAGATCTTAGAGATCTTAGAGCTCAGAAAACTATGTAAGTCTAGCGAGGGATTTTTAAGAGATTTTCAAAAGGCAAGACTTGTCCTTGAAGTATTGACTCGATAATTTCTTTAAATGCAAAGCTATCGACTTATCGATATTTTTTACGTCTTCTACAATCAATTTTGTCAGAGATGGAAGTACAGTTTAGTATTAAGACTCTAATATGGAAGTTTATTTATTTAATTTTAATTTTCTGCCCACTTTAAATTCTCATATGTGTCTCAGCTGTGGCATCTCTCTGTTTTTGCTCTGGCAACCCCCTGCCAACCCTCTGGCAACCCTCTGTCATCCCTCTGGCACCTCTATATGGACTATAATTTACCATACAACTCTTTCTCTCTATATCATTGCCAGTCTCTATCTCTTTCTTTCTCCTTGCTGTTTGTCTTTCTGTATATAATCGAGTGAGCTTTGACTAAGTTGATTACGGGTAGTATTTATTATCCCTCAACCAGGATTGCTCCCCGCCTCCTCCACGGGGGTACTACAGTTATGTTTTGAATATTAAAAAAGTCGTAGAAAAGGCAGAGCAAAATGGAGGAAGCAAAAAACAATTTGTGTGCAATGCTTTTCAATGTCCTGTGGCTCAAAAAGGAGTCGGTTATTTATGTCGCCTGGCAGGACATTCCAGTCGAACAGACGTATGTGTGTGTGTGTGTGTGTCTCTCTCTCTCTGTGTGTGTGTGTGTGTGTGTGTTGCAGTTACAGTTAAAGAAATATAAGCATACAAGCCGAGGCAGCTTGACAGTCTGCATCAGAGCGAAAGAGCCAAGTCTCGTCGTCTCTATAGACAGTACAGTTGGGGCAGCTGTCTGTACCTCTCTCTCTGCCTTCTCTTCTCTTCTCTCTTTCTCTGTGTGTGTGTCTCTGCAGCCTTTTCTTCTCTGTGCGCTGTGTTGGCTCTTCCGCTTGCCTAGGCCCGTCTCCGTCGCAGACCAAGCGTAATTTATCTGCCCGGCAAAATGTGCGACTGCTGCCACTGTCAACGAGGAGAGGCGGCGGGAGGGAGGATATAGCCCGAGCTGGAGCAAAATTTATGCAGGCCGACGTATGCCCGGATATACCTCACACACAGAGAGAGAGAGAGAGGGAGAGAGAGAGTGAGAGAGAGGGAGAGGAAGACCGTAGCAGAGCCAGGGGTGGAGTGTATTAACTGCAGCTAAATCAAACTTTTGAGCCAAGTTATGAATTATTTGCCCATTGTGCAGCGGGTGAAACATTTCTTTGTCCCTAGCACTTCCGGGGCCAAAGAAGGACGGGGTAGAGGGAGGAAGAGGGTTAGCAGGGACAGACCTTGCCCACCTGCATATTCCCATTTGTGTGGACCGTGTGCCAAGTTAATTTTAAAACAGCCTGTGCGTTCCCCTCTTACCCCTTCAACCTGTCTTTCTACTCTCTATTAACCTTCCCCTCCCTCCCCTCTTGCTATAGCCTGTCTCTCTGCATTTTCTCACATTTTCATAGCATACATTTTGGGGCTTCGAATTTGTCTAAACCCTGCAAAAAAAAGGGACACTTCTCGCCCAATTCCTCTTCCTCTCCTGCTCTGTGCCTCCTCGCTGTAATGATGCGGCATTTGACTTACTGGAAGACACGTAAATTTCATAGACAACCCTAGAGCACCCTAACCTAAAAAAAAACTGAGAAAAACAAAAACAAAAATTGCGACGCCTCGTCGAGTGAAGCGTAAAAAAAATTAAATGAAGCACAAATTAAGTGAAAATAATAAACCCTAAGGCAGCCAGAAAGAGACAAAGAGCGGCAGAGAGAGAGAGAGAGAGCAAGGGAGAGCATTCCGTAGTCGCCTAAGCGTATTACACATGCTTTGGGCCTGCCCTTCGTGTTGTTCTTCATGTTTTCTTTTTCGTTTTTCCTTTGGTTTCCTTTTGGTATTTATTCTTTTTTTCTTTTCTTTTTGGGTTTCCTGCATTAGAGTTAATTAAAGCTTGACCTTGCACAGTGGGACAAAACGGCCTTGAAGGTATCTATGTGTGTGTGTGTGTGTGTGTGTGTAAACATTGTCTTGGTATTTGCAGCAATTTGTGATTGGAAAACTCGTTGTGCGTTTAAAAAAACAAGCAATAAATACTACAAAATACTGCAAAAGAATACAAACAAAATTCTACACAAAATACTACAAAATACTAGAGCTCATTCCTTGCAAGGCATGTGTAAATACTGCAGAAATACTATGAAAATAAGTTGAAAAATAATAAATACTTCAGCTACTGTGAGATGGCAATTACTTTGAAGTAGTTTTTGGGTATATTTAGCATTTCTTTGTTATGTTTTGGTATTTCTAGTATTTTTTGTATTTTTAAAAATACGGCAACACTTGAGATAATAAATTTCTACTGTGATATGGGCATTTCTTTAAAAAAGTTTTGATATTTAAAGCAAGTCTTTCCCACCAATATTTAATGGCTTTTTTTCTGGCATATTTTCCCAAGCTTTAGTTTAAGTATTTTTTTTTTTTAGTATTATCCCTGGTTTTCTTTTAATCTCTATCAAGTTTATATTCCTTTGCTTATCCATGACATTTGAGTCTGTGATGCTGCCTTTAAAAATCCATTTACGATTTGTATTTTTTACGGCTCAGAAGACACACACACGCTCAAGTTTTGCCCTCTGTGTGTGTGTGAGGGAGAGGGATAGATAGAAAGAGAGGGCTGTATAGACTGAAATCCGGGCAAATGAATGGCCAAGCATCTAAATAATGAGCCGTATTTACATTTCAAAGCGTACAATGGGTTAGGCTCGACACAAGAGCAAGAAAGAACTAAGAGAGAGAGAGAGAGGGAGTGTGTGTGTGAGAGAGAGGGAGATTGCATGCAATTTGTTTTATGGGACCGGAGCATGCACATTAAACGCGCACTTAATCACACGCACGAGGCGTGGCTGCTGCCTTCCTCCCTCCCCCAACCCGCCTCGAGGCGACAAATCAAATTGATTTCGACTTTTTGCGTCGTCTTGGGGCTTTAACGCGGCATTATTAAATCACTTTTATTGCCATTGAAATGTGCAAAAGTTTTGTGGGGGGAGTGCCACGCCCACAACAAATCTGGCAGCTAAGAAAGGACAAAGGCCGCAGCTGAGATCGAGGCTGAGGCTGAGGCTCACGCGGCGTATGCGTAATATGAATCCAAATGCGTAACTCATATTTGTGGCTGCTGGCGACGTCGACGACGACGTCGACTGTGGCTTCAGTTCATTCACACACACACACACACACAAAGCTGCAGATACAGTAGATACAGCTAGAGATACAGTCTGGGACAGTCGAATAGAGACAACTGAGAAGAACACGTAGGGGCAAGTAAATTACATTTGTTGTCTCGAGCTGCTGCTGCTGCTGCTGCTGGGCATGTGTGACTGACAACAACAGCAGCAACAACAACAACAGCAGCAACAATAGGCATAACAATCATGGCAACAACAACAACAACAACAATCCCAACAATGGCAAATAAACAGCACAAACAATGGCGAATTTGTTGTGGAGAGAGAGGAAGGGAGAGTTGGATACTTGAGGCGCCACAAGACACGAAAACAAGCAAAGAAGTAGAAGAAGAGGCAGCAAGTCTGCGACGCCCACAACAGACAGCCTATGTCTGGGTGTACTACACACACACACACACACACACGCACATCTATGTGTATACCCTATATCTGCCCATTTTGTGCCCCTGACGTCATTCCAAGAGCTTCTTCAATTCTTTCGCATTTGATTTGCTTCAATCTAACAACTTACAATAAAGTGTTGGCAAATGCCTAAGCAGCTGACAAAGTGTTGGAAAACGCAGAAAGCTTGCAAAAACACTTAAGATTAGAGATAGTTAAAATGTTAAACCGATGAAGCCAAATATCTAGAGTTATACTCAACGAAATCAACGAAATTGATATTTGCCCTGAAGTCAGCAAAATTTCACATTATTTATGGCATCTACAGAAAGTTAGGGAAGTTTTTTTGGGGTACTGGAGGGGGATTTCTTCGGGATTTATGTCTTCTAAAATGTTTTCTATACATGCTTGAGCTATAGGCTTTTATTTCAGTCCTATATCTATGCATTATTCAAACTTTAAGTTAATTCTTAGAAGTTTCTCTCAATATTCATGGGTTTCTTTTATTTCTTTTCTTATATAAATACCTTCATAGTTTCTCTGCTCTTTATACACTCTTTCTTTTTTTTATTTCCCTCTGGGTTTTCCTCTCTGACTTCATCTAATCCCCACTTCAATTCCAATTAGCCAGAACAAGTTATAGTTTTCTCTAGTGTTGCTGGTTTTGGGCAACTTTTTGCTCCCCCTAATTTGTATAGTTTGAAGTACCAGATTTACAGTTAGTTTGGTACGCTCTCTCTCTCTCTCTCTAAGCTTTTTCTATAATCCGCGTGAAGCACCTGCAATTATCTCATCCATCTCCCTCCCTTCCTCCCCCTCTCAATTTGAACTCTCTCTCTAACAAAACTAATGCAGGTAAAAGCCCAAAAAAGCTTTCACAATGTTTTTACAAAAGTTTCGCAAATGGAAAATGGGTATGTTTTGAAAAGGTTGGTAGTGGGTTTTATAGGCTTAGGCTTAGAGTGTGCGTACTGGGCTTAAAATTAGGCTAATAACTGCAGAGCTTAGCTGGGTTAAATCGTACACAATGGCAGAGAGAGAGGAGAAAGTTGATTGAACTCTGATTGAAATCTTGCTACAGATCAGGAACTTATATACAAGTATACCTCTATCTATGCCATAACCTTTCCAGTTCCAAGTCCCACAAATTCCTAGATAGAGTAGGCTTTGCACAGCTGTCAAAATCAGAGCCAGAGCTGCAAACCCTAGACTCTCCCATTTAGCCTAAGCACACCGAAACAACTACACGTGCTGCTCCCCTGCTCGCTCTAGATATAGATATATATATATAGAGATTTAGTTCTATATATATAGATATTCTAATATAGATATATATTTTTTAAAGTTCACAAATAAATTGAAAAAGGAGTCGCTCGCGATGCCTACGAATATGCCATGTGTTACCCGTCGCGGGCGTAGCCTGCATCCCGATTGCTATGATCGATTGGGACGCAAGATTGGGCTGGAGCTGGAGCGTGTGCAGCGTCCACTGAAGCTAAAGCCGGATGACTCGAGGGCCAAGAAACAGTTGACGCTGCGCATCTGTGAGAAGGAACAACAGGAGGCAATGCGTCAGCAGGCACGCTCCTGCGGCTTCCAACTCTCTGCGGGAGTTGGCCTCAAATCGCTATCGAAGCAGCGACCCCTTCCGCCGGGTACAACTTCGCCACCGTTATCGCGTCCGCTGCCGCGGCCATATCAGAAACCGTTGCGGCGCAGCGGTACCGGTGGCGAGGCTACCTATTTCCATATACTTGGCCAACCGTGGGAGACGCGAGGATTCGCTGAGCTCACAAAGGATGAGGTGGAACGCATGAAGGCAGCGAAGCCATTGAGCCCAGAGGAATTGAAGGCTGAGCATGAGCGATTGCAGGAGGAGGAACGATTGAATAAGGAGGAGGCAGAGCGAGTGCGTGTCTGTTATTGGGAAATGGATGAGGCACGTCGGGAGCGGGAACAGGAGTTGCAGCGGCAACTGGATGCGGAGGTCGATGGGGATGATGAGAAGGCATCGGAGGCAAGGAAACAGATGGTGCTGCACAAGCAGCTGACGGTGTGTATATCGATAAATAGCTATCGATAAGTATTGATTAAATCTTGAATTTCTCTCTTCCCCCTGCCAGGCACGCCATCTCGACGATGAGCGCGTACAGACCGCCATACGTGCCATCGGCGCTGCCAAATGCAGCGCCATGTGGACCTCACAGATTGAGGAACGTGCCCTGATGGAGCGTCTGCAGGAGGAACGTGACGTGGAGCAGGCACGCAAGGATACCGCCTTCAATGATTCCAAATGGGGTTCGGCCGAGGAACAGGAGCAGCGGGCACTGGACAAGCGACAGGCCTTCGGTGATGCAGTGCGTCAACAAATGGCCGATCGTCGCCAGCTACGTCATCTGGCCGAGGAGCAGCGTCGCGAGGAGTCGCGTCAATCGGCCGATGCGTATGCGGAATACAAACGCTTCCAGGTGGATCAGGTTCATGCCACCGGGGAGCGTAAACTACGCTATCGCAACGAACTGTTCCACTACATCCAGCTGCATCGGGATTTCAATCGTCTGCTCTGCCAGCAGGAGCAACGGGATGAGATACGTGCCAATACGTATGTGATCAACAAGGAGAAGCAACGCATGGAGCAGCGTCAGCTTAAGGCTGCCATCGAGGCGGACAAGGAGCGTCGCCGGGATGCCTTGTTTGTGCTGCAGCAGAAGATTCTCGATGCCAAAGATAATCGGGAGGAGATGCGTCTGCTGGCGGAGCATGAGCGTCTGGAGCGTAAGTATCGCCTGCTGGAGCGTCAGGCTGCAGAGAATCGTCGCCATCTCGTGGAGGATCTACGCAATGGCAATCGCAAGGCCATGGATGAGATACAGAAGCTGAAGGCATGCTACTACTCCCAGCGACAGCGGGAAATGGATGAGGTGAAGGAGGAGCGTGCACGCTACGAGAAGCAACGTGAAGTGGAATTGCAGCAGAAGATTGGACGCAAACTCAATCTCTATCATGGGGTCACTGCTCAAATGGAGGAGCATGAGCGCATACGACGTCGTGAGATCGAACGGGATCGCATGGAGAGCGAAAAGGCACGTGCTCTGGAGGAGCAACGTCAAAAGGAAATCGATATGGTTATCTCGGTGAAATTGGATGAGCTGGGCAAGAAGCGTTGCCTACCGCAGAATGCTCTGCAATCTCTAACCGGGCGTGTAGCCAATTCGGGCAATAAGAAGCTATCGAACTTCTTCCAGCCCTAAGATTCCAGCAGGAGGAGGAACTGAACACACACACACATATTTTTCGATTTAAAATTGTTCTCTTACGCGTTGTTGTTTAACGTTCTTGTGGAGTGTAAACACACACGCACACACACACACACGCACACACACACACACGCAGCAAACACACACACACAGGCAGAGCACACACACACACACACATAGGGCATACAGAGCACACACACACATTCAACCACCACACAGTGGCAAAGACAGCAGCGCGACATTAAAACTTGAAGCATACTTTGCGGCGTCGCTGCCTTGTTTCATTGCAAAAGAGCGAGAGAGAGAGGGAGAGAAAGAGTGGGAGCATGTGTGGGTAGCACACGCTGTCAACCGCAGACTTTTCGACTCAACAAGTTACACACACACACACACACACACACACAAAAGTACTGTATACACATATGTGCAGCTCATTAGGAAGAACATTGCAAAGAATCATTAAAATCCAACTAAAGTCGCTGCGAAATAAGACAAATTTAGCAACGAAAGTAAAGCAAGGAGAAAAGGGGGGAAGAGAGAAGGAAAGAAAGCAAGCAAAAGCAGACTGAGTATAATTTGTATAGCCCAGACATTGAGGGTAAAGTCGAAAGTCGCTGATTAATTGAAGCGAATTTGTGGATTGCGAGGCTAAAGTTGTGGATTAGATTAAGCCATCAGAAGCAAATGCAAAGGGCAAAGAGAAAGAGAAAGAGTGAAGCAAGATAAGAAGAAAGAATTAAAGAAAGTGAAGGAAAGACAGAGAAAGAGTTAGCTAGCAAGAGCTAGCTGCCATCTCTTTCTATATCTCTATCTAACAAGTCGCCTGCTGTGATTCATCATGCTTAGAGCGTAAATAGAGATAGAGAGAGAGAAGGAGAAAGAGAGAGACTTAGGCTAAATCAATAATAAAGACATGATTTAATAGCAAACAATTTAGGAGAACTTTCAATGCCAGCAAAGCAAATGATATATGAGAAAAAAGAACTTCCTAGCAAACCCTACTTCCCATTCCCGAACTATGCAAAACTTTCTTGAACACAATCCAACTAAATATTCCCTTACACAATGTCGTCTTTAATCTATAAGCTAAGGGCACAAGCAAAACAAGTCAATCAATAGTTTCAGTTAATATCAATTTTTGTTCAGTTTGTTGTCAGCTAAGCTGAGGAAAAGGAACGTGGAGAGGGACGCGGCAGCTGGGCAGATGCTACGTGCTTTCTGAGGGTTGGACTGGTCAGTTTGGAGTCAGTCTCTCTCTCACTCTCTATCTCTATCCTTCTTCTTCTTTTTGTTGTTGTTGCTGTTGCCGCTTAATGATGTAGAAGAATATTACCCTTGACTGATTTGAAGGCAGAGACAGGGGCAGAGACAGAGGCAGCAAGTCCTAGCAAGTTCTTGCAAGTCGCGTCATGTTCAGTCGCTTTTGTGAGCCTTGAAGCTTTGCTGTGGTCCGTGTGTTGCTACTGGAATTGCCAATGCTAAACTGTCATGGCGGCACACACGCACACGCACACAACATAATTGCCGGCAAAAATGTATAGAAAAAAGAAGTAGGCAAAGAAAAAGCAGCAGAAAGCAAGCCAAATAAAGCATACTCTCTCTTAAACTGAGCATTAAAAAAAAGAAGCTAAGGTTTAGCCAGTTATATTCTAGATAAAAAGTACATAGATAGCTAATACCTTCAGATATCTGTCTCTATCTGTTCTACCTTAGCTCTTCTATCTTCAATTAGCCAAAGCATAGCATACTTTACGGCGCACAGAGCTCTGCCTTAGTTAGCTGCAGCAAAAAAAGCATAGCATACTTTTTAGCGCGCTATTGTGACAAATGCATGTAAAGACCTGTGTGTGTGTTGGTGTGTGTGTAAAATCTGCTATGGTAAGCTGAGGGCCTAGCTAGGAGAGGAGTGGGACCCCCCACCCGCAGCATCCAATCAACACACAGCAGCCACAGTTGGCCAGCAGAAAATCAGCAAAACTACAAACACACACACACACAACACACATACGCATGTATGCGTATGGGGGGAAAGCAAAAGAAAGAAAAGAACAGAAAAGAGGGATATGTATAGTAAAAACAAACAATAGTAAAACTGATTAAGTCGGAAAAACCACATCAAGCTAAACGATGATGAAGAAAAGACCAAAAGATTACGAACATTGAACGCTGCAGAGCAAGGACTACACACACACGCACACTCACACACACACACACATACGAATACACGCACATATATATACGCACAATCGATGTGGAAGAAAATGAAAAATAATGCGGGTCTTAGGGCTCTCTCTCTCTCTCTCTCTCTCTCTGTCTCGTTCTGCTTGGCCACAAGAAATGAAAACGAAGCAAAAGTTGAGGGTTGAGAGTTGAGGATTGAGCGAGAGCAGGAAAATCAAAATGAAAATGAAAAGAAAAGCCAGCAGAAAGGAGAGAGAGAGAGGGGGAGAGGAAGAGAGCTAGCAAGCGTAGCGGAAAAAAGCAGCAAAGGAAAATGCTGCCACATATCGAATAATTGAAAGGATTCGCACAAGCTGCGCAAAATGAGCAGGGAGTGTGTGTGTGTGAGTGTGGAAGGGGGGAAACAGGGTCGCTTGGGCAGTGGCGGAGTAGGGCGTAGGGCGTGGCTAGCCAGAACTTTGAAGCGACAATTTGTAAGATATGATAGTAATGCTCTATGACAGCAAAATTAGTCATTGCTCGAGACTGGAGCTCGACTTATCCCGCAAAGTTTCAACCCTCACGCACCACACACACCATCGTATCCCCACCCCATTTGCATATGTAGATAAGTATACTCACGTATTTGTTGTGTGTGTGTCTGTGTGTGTTTGCCCTAGTGCCTGACAATTATGTACAATTTACTTTGCATAACACTCGAGAGAACGCTAGATTCTGCTTCAAGGCTTGTGGCCGCGAGACCCCAGTTGGACAAGGGAGAAAGAGAGAGAGAGAGAGGGAGAAAGAGAGAAAGAGAGAGAGCAGAGTTGCCAAACCAGTTCAAAAATCCAACTTTAACCAGTTCATTGTTTGGCCTAGAGAACGTTGAAGGCAAAACTCAGTCTGGCACTTTTTCTACTCTCTTTGTCTCCCTCTCGCACTCACTCGCTATACAAATGAGCTTCTATTTATACTCTATCTTTATCTACTCCACATATATCCACGCTTAATGAAAGCAACTTTGCTGCAACTTTTCCCACTTTTAGCCAGTTTTACTCAGTTTAAGCCCAACAAAACAACATCCGTTTCATGCATTCCCTCAGCAGCGATAGAAAACTGAGTTCAACTGGGAAACCAACTAGGGGGGAGGAAGGGCAGATTCAGCTGGTTAGTTGTCAAGCTAGTTAGCATTTTGTTGCCATCAACAGAGTCAGAGAGAGAGAGAGAGAAGGAGAGAGAGAGAAAAAAGTAGAGAGAGCGAGAGCGAGCAAGTTCTGAATGTGTTGTGAAACAGGCAAAAAGTTGTTGTGCAAAATGTGCCAGTTATCATTATCATTTGCAGTTAGCTGACAACAAGTGAACTTTGATTTCCTTGGTTGGATATAAATTCACTCAGTTTCAAGTGAGTTTTTGGGTTTTGAGACTCAAGGGAAATGGCGAGGATTCAAGGCAAGAACTACAAGTTTTCTATGCATAGCAAAGCCCACATTGGGCGCCCATGTCATACAACTTAATGTGCTGCATATTATATAGTATATAATCAAGTTTGTGTTGCAAAATGTCAGCTAAAGAACCTAACACTCTAGAAAATACTTTTTTCCAGACCCCACGTTGGGCGCCTATACATTTTTTTATTTTAAATTGATTTTAGAGTAACTTGAGCTTTAGAAAAATATTTTTTAAAAATCAAGCGCACGGCAAAACATATTATAACCCACGTTGTGTGCCCATATGGCGCCCAACGTGAGCCAAAAAAGTAACGAAATTGGTTTAGTAAAGCAAATCGAAATATAATTAAAATATGTACTTTATAACTAACAAACCTTGAGTAGCGCAGTCTTGTTCTCACTAACACTAACCTAGTCAGCTTTAAAAATAAATAAAGTAAGGTTAGGGAAAGAGATAGAGAGACAGTAAGGGATAGCTGATAATGCCAGTTAGTTGATGTGTGTGAGCGAGTCGTCTAGAGTGAAGATCATTGCGTATGTGCACGAGTGAAAGAGAGTGTATACGATACGAGAGGTTAAACGTGAACGAACGTGAACAAACGTGAATGTACAAAAAAAAAAAAAAAAAACGGAGAAAAAACGCTCAGAATAAACGAACGAAAATTGGTTGAAAATGAGAAAGTGAAACTGAAATGAGTCGAGAATGCAGTGCAAATTCTATTGGCAAATTGGCAAACATTTCTTTTTTCTTAATTTTTTTTTCTCTTTTTTCAGCTCTTTTGTTTTTTTTTTGTTTGGCTTACGCATGAGTTGAAATTTGGCTCTTTTCAAGCTAGTTTTTTGCTAACCTTGTGTGGGGCATTTCGCATTTGGAAATTTTGTGATTTTGCTTGCATTTTTTTCATGTTTTCATTTGACTTTACTGTGATATTTTTTTTTTTTTTTTTTTTTTTTTTTTGTATATTGCTGGTATTGTCTAGTGTTGGTAAATTTTGAATTTCAGATTCGAGTGAGGCAGATTCGATTAGTGATTTTCGATTTGATTTCAATTGGATATTTTGATTCGATTTAAAGAATTATTTGCGTTTGATTTTGATTTGGGTTTTTGCTTCAATTGGATTTGCTGATAAATTTGGCTTCTTTTTTGTTTAGCTTTTTTTATTTTTGGCTCTTTGCTGGGTGCAGTGGTGAGTTTAGCGAGTTTTGCTTTTGTACAGAATGAGACGAGTTGAGTTGAGTTTTGAGTTTTGAGTTCTGAATTGATTTTGGATTTGGATTTTGATTTGAATTTGAATTTCGATTTCGATTTCGATTTCGATTCGTTCGATTTGATTTAGAACTTCTCCGATATGCTATAGATGCGTTTAACGCTCACGCACTTGCGACGCAGTCGCTCGCACTCAATCTCCCGTACGTCGGCGTGTGAACTGGAACTGGAGCTGGCTGTGGCCAGGCTGGAGTGCAGCAGATGGTTGGGATTCCCCTCGCCTCCCCCGATGCCAATGTCGTCGATGGCGATGTGATGTATGCGTGGCAACTGTGAGATATTTGGTTCACTATTGGCGGCACCGGCGTGGGAATCGCTGGCAGCGGAACAGGTGGAACTACTGCTAGACTGGCAGGATAGATTATCCTCTTCCTGCTGCTGTTGCTCCTCCTCCTCCTGCTCCTCGACACACTGCGGGCACAACTGTTCGTTGTCGCTCAGGAGGTCCTCGTCGTGCCCGTCGTATTCCTCCTCCTGCTGCCTCTGCTGCTTGTGCCCGTTGTTTCCGGTGCTAATGATGGCCCGCTTTAGCTCGAGTAGCAACGGTGCGGGCAGCAATGGCACCACCTGTGGCTGACAATCGAAGAGACCCAAATTGGCCACCGATTCACCAGCAGCTGCTGCGGGCAAGGGTTGACTTGTGATCACAGCCGATGCCTCGGGATGTATACGATTATCAGAGTTGGTGGATGAGAACTTGGAGAGTAGACTACGTGAGCTGGCCTTGTTCTTTAGCTGCTGCTGTTGCAGATAGTAATAATCACGTGGCAGCGATGATGTGGCATGCAGTGGGTCCTCGGGATCGTAATACCCCAGGGCTGCGGGTCTGAAGAGGCCGGGTGTGCTCAACGAATGAGGTTGCTGTTGTGACTGCGATTGGGATTGGGATTGTGACTGCGATTGCGATTGTGATTGCTCCTGTTCATATGAATCACTTATTACGCTCGCTGTACTCGCTGTGGGCGTGGCACTTGTCAATGTCGACTGCGAACCACTCGCAGCTGCTGCAGCTGCAGCGGCAGCGGCAAATTGTGCCCCCAGCAATGGGGTAAGACCCGCTAGAAATTGTTCCTGCTGCTGCTGCTGACGCTGTTCATCCAATTCACGGCGATACGCTTCGATTTGATCGCTCGGCGAGGGTGTGTTGCTGTGTATGCAGCCTTGAAAGAAATCCAATGCTTCGTACAGGATAAAACACAGGCCCAGGACAAGAAATGTCTCCATCATAGGGAACTGCAAGCCATTGGAAGTGCAGCCGCAACGCAATTGAAACGAAACGGAAACGAAATGGAAAACGGAAACGGAAGCGACGGAAGTGAAACGCGCACAAACTTTACCGTTAACCGTTTACCGTTAGCGTGAAACTTCTTTCGGTTGTTGTCGTTTTTTTATTTTTTAGCACTCTCTCCCTCTCTTTATCTCTCCGCTTTATCGCTGTCTTTCGCTTTGTTTGCTTCTCGTATTGTTTAAGCTTCGAATTGAATTCGCTTTGCTTGACACTTTTTGCACTTCATTTTCATTTTCAGTTTTCATTTGGCTTTCCCTTTGGATTCACATTTTTGCCGCTCCCTCTCCTCTCTCTCTCTCTCTCTGTGTCTCTGGTTTTCCGTCCGTTCTTCCTTTTGTTATGCAATGCAAATTAATTTCGAATTTGTTTGTTGTCGCTTTTTGTCGCCTCGTCGCTTGGCGCGCTTCTCATTTGCATAAATTAAACGCAGCTGCTACCTCTATCTCTCTCTCTCTCTCTCTCTAATGAGAGTCTCTGCTGAGTTGCACATATTTTTTAAATATACATACAATTAGTACTATTTATGTAGTACACACACACACACATACATTCTCAGGGGAAATGCAACACGCAGCGAGAATAAGAAAGATAACTTATGCTTTTGTCTTGTCTCACTCACACACAGTCTCTCACTCTCTCTTTCTCTCTCATACACACTCAGTGTCTCATGCGCTCTCTCTCTCTCTCTCTCTCTCTCTCTCTCTCCCACACACACTATCCCACACAGCTGAGATCGTCACATAAAGATTGTCAAAACGAATGTGCTGGGGCGCGTAGTTTTTGCCACAGCCCAAAAAAGTATGCTCTGATTTTTTTCGTTATGCCTGTCTGTGCGCCACTGCGTCTGTGTGCGTGTTTATAACGCGCATAAAAACCAAAAGTAAAATGTAAAAACATAAAAAAAGAAGCAAAACGAAAGAAGCAGCAGGAGAAACGCAAACAGGAAGCTAACAAACAAAATGCGGCAACTTTGTTGCCTTCGCGTGGCGTTGTTAAGCACAGCTTAGAGATAAAGCTGTGCCCCGCACCCACTACTCCTCCCCCTGCTCCTCCTCCTGCTCCTCCTGTCTCTCCTCCTGCTTCCCTGGCTGCTGCTTCTCGCGGCGCATAAACTTAACAAACAGCTGAGAAGCCCCTAAACAGCTACGGAATGGACCACAAAATGCCAAAACAGCTCGGCACGCTAAACCTGAGCAGGGAGAAAGGAATAGGGAAAGTATCCAGGAGAAAGCGCAGGGGAGAGAGCACAGGAAAGTATCAGTGGAAGCCCCATTTGCAGTGCAGGATACCAAAAGCAAGCACAGATAACATCGAATTTAATTACAGAGCTTAGCGCCGAGGCGAACGCGTACAACGATACAAGAATCTTGAGAATTTATTGGGTTTTTTTTTTACCAGAAAAAAAAAAAAATAATAATACTCTTACGAGCTGCCAACTTTGTGTTAAGCTGGAAAAAGCAGCAAAACCTCAAAGCCAAGACCCTAATCGATTTATTTAATTGATTTACTTGTAGTATCTAGAAATGATTAACAGTCTCATTCGCATTCGCGCTGCGCTTAAACCAGTTGAGAATTGTAAGCCAAATAAGCTAAATAAGCTGCAATCAGCCGCTTGCCAGCCTTTTTTTTAATTGTTTTCCACTATTTTCAATTTAATTGCCATTATTTGCCTTCTATACTCCCAACTATTATACCATACGCTGCTTGCATCAATTATTTTCATGTTTTTTGTGCATTAAATTTGCATTTTCATTATTGCATTTGTATTATTTTCATTTTCAATTTTCCATTGCCTTTCTAATGCATTTTTCCTACATTTTCCGGTTGGATTTTTTAAAACGCATTTAATTTTATTTTTCTGTCACAAAAAACTCAAAAAAAATCAACGTTTTCATTAATTTACGGACAAAAGTTTTAACTGGCTTTTAACGGACCCCATTAGCGTACATGTTGGATGTCTCTATCCATAAGAGAATACAAAGAGAATAATACGAGATTAGTCTGTTTTACTCTGCATATTTCTTTTACTTATTTTTTATTTTTTTTATTTTCTGTTGATTTTTGGAAAATCTAAAAATGCAATCGATGTCAGAGCACAATGAATTTGATAGACAATGCCAGGCCACACACACATACACATACACTCTCTCTCTCTCTCACACACTCATGCAGCTGCATCTGCAGTCTATTGTGATTGCAAGCAAGCATTGTGAATGCATCTTACGTTTGCCCTTTTGCAGCTGCAATTGAAATTTGGCATTTTGCATGTGTTTATTAGGCGCCTCTGTGTCTGTGTGTGTGTGTGTGACTGTATTTGAAATTTGAAATTTGCCTTATGAAGGTCAGGCCAAGACAATACACACACACACACACACACACACACACACACACACATAAAATTCGATGCTGGCTTCTTTGCGCATTTCAATTTTCCATTTTAATTCCATCGAAATGAGTTTGGCTTTAGACGCCTGCATTGAAAAGCTGCCATGGCCTGAGACCAGATTTTCCATAGGCATGCATCTAAAGAGTACCATTATTTCTAGGTAGAGTAGGCACAACAACACCTTATGAAACGATTTACTCAAGTGTGTGTCTGTATGAACACGCAGATCTCTGCTATTAAGTAAGCTACAGATTTGAAATTTGACATGCAAATTGCTGTATACCCTGCGTATCTAGAGTTAGGATTATATATTGGTTGCCAGCCCAGAAAATCGATTAATTTCGCCTTCTGGCCAAGCTATTGTTCTTCTCTCTCTCTAGATGTAGACATAATTTATTTATCAATCTAATTTGAAAACAATTGTATTGTTAACTGAGAAGTTATGCATGTTCACATATTCCAAAGTTCTGTTTTTTTTTTTCATTTTAATCGCTCTTATCGACGCATTATTATCCTATTTTGCAGCAAGTAATGGAAATACGTGCAAACCGAGTTTGAATTAAATTTAAATGGAATTTTACGGAATGCATTGAGAGCAAATGCAATGCAAATAATAGTTGGGGAAAATCAGTTAAAATGGAAATAATGAAAATCAGTGACAAAAGGCTTTAAATGCAGCTAATAAATTGGCTGATTTTCATATTGTGAATGCGTTTAATGAATACAATTTTCAGCTCTTTTTATTGGTTAAATATTTATAATTGATAACGATTACGATGAAGAGGAAGAGAGGGAAAGAGAAAGTGGGAGAGAAATATGAAGTCAAGCAGCGAGCAGAGAAATATTTAGATAAGCAAAGTATTTGCAAGTTATTTACACTCTACAAACACACTCATAAATATTCAAAAACTATTCACAATTGTCATGTTTACACACACACATTCCCTGCTTGAGTCTTAATCAAATATTTATAATCCTTAATCTGTAATATTCTTAGTATGTGAGTGTAGCTGCATAAATCCCATTGCACATTCACAACTGTATTCACAATTCACATTCATTTAAATTCCACTCAGACCAACAAATCACAAACACTCACACACTGTTTCGATATGAATGAAGACACCTCTAAAAGAGATTTACACCACATTTTCGAGCTATAACAAACAATCTCAGTGAGGGAAGGGAGAGAGGAGAGAGAGGGCGAGCAATACACATGCATCGTTTACTACAAGCTTCAAGAAGGATAAATGAAAACGGAAACGGAAACATAACCCAAAAAAAGAAAAATAAAAATAGCTTGAAAATGAAAATAAATACTTCAAGTGTATGTAGAAAGTCTCTCGCAGTCCGGAGATGATTGGACATGATGATGATACAACGCGATGTCCGCCCCTGCCCCCCCACGGGCCACGCCTTTCGATTTGCCACACGCAATCGATGATGCGGAAAAGGGTGAAGCAATCACAGCACTTTCGCCTCATGGAATGGGTACACCCACACTCACAGTCACAGTCACAGTCACAGTCACAGTCGCAGTCACAGTTCACTGTACTCGCCTCGCAGCTGTTGGTCACATCAAAATGCACAACGTGTCGTTATTTATGGCTTTGGGAGCAAGCTGCGTGGCAGCCACCGTTAAAGCCACAAAACGAGGGCGAAAGACAGAGGCAGAGCACGTATGGGAGAGAGAGAGAGAGAGGGAGAGCTGCTCACACTATTTCTCTCTCTCTCTCTACTGCTCCCTCTCCCCGACTTGACATAAGCCGCAGAGTACGAGGCCAGCAGCGGATCAAGCTGTGTTCCATGCACGCCGTAAACTGTCCCCAAGCACGGGACACACACACACACACACACACACACACACACACACACACACACACACATAGAGTACACACACACACACTCGCAGCACACACACAGCCGCTTTCCATGGGCACGGATTGCAGTTTGGCGGCTGTAATCGCCTCAGCTATCGCTCGAGCTTATGCAATGCCGGGGCAAATTGCTGAGCTGTTGCCCCTACTCCCCTCTTGTAGCACCCTTCTCCCTCTACCTCTTACTCCTTCTCTCTCTCTCCATCTTCCTCTCCCTTTCCAGCACCCTCACACAATACAAACGTTTCGTGTTTCAACTCAATTTGTTGGCAACTTTTGCTCGATTTGTTTCGATTTTCAATTTGATTTTCTTACTCGTTTTAACCTTCTTCTCCCTCTCGCTCTCTCCCTCACTCTTTTTATTATTATGCAAGGCACTCTAATTAAATTTTTAATGTATAGTTGTGTGTGTGTGCGCAAACTTTTGCTGCCGTTTGGCTTGCACAACAAACAAATTCCAAGTAATTGCACATTGAAATTGCCAGCAGAGAGGAGAAAGAGAGAAAGAGAGAGGGAAAGAGAGAGAGAAGGGAAAGGCAACTAGGAAGGGAGCGCTATAGAACGATATCGTTTTTGTCTGACTGTCGACTGCATTCCAGGGGGGGCAGAAACATTTGTTTGTCATTGCAATACCCTGTAAAAGCAACGCAAAGAGCGTAAGCGCTGCAGCGTTACTTTGTGCCTCGACTAATACTGAGTTTTCTGGGGAGTTTCTTAAGCTACAGTCTGGATTTTTGGTATGCTGATATATAATAATACTATTTATATACACAGCAAATTTGATAAAGATTCGTTAAGCCATACCGAAGTTATGTCTGCCTAAAGAGCAACTCTAAGTCGGCCTGGGTTTTAGCCATGGGTTACTGCAATTCCCCAAAGCACAGCCAGACAGGACTTTCTCTACTTCTCTCTCTCTCTCTCACCTCGAATTGAACAACAAATGAGTAAAACATGTATAGGTGTATAGGAAAAAGAAAAAAGAAAGAGAATAACCAAAGCATTCATTTGCTTTTTGTTATGAAATTAAATTCCACAGTATTTTATTCTCATTCACTTTGCAATTCTTTTTTCTTTCTTTTTTTTGCAGCATGGTGTTTAATTAGAGACGCAAGGCGCAGCTGGTGTGCAAGGGAAAAAGTAAAAAGTGAGAGAGAGAGAGGGAGAGAGAGAGAGGCAGACAGATAGACACAGGCGTTCTCTGTTCATGTCATGGTCAACAGGCGGAAAAGGCAATAAAAGACAGCAGAGCAAATGGGAGAGAAGAGAAGAACAATGAAGACGAACTTTGAATGCACTCTAGCAAGATGAAGTGGTAGATGGAGTAGTGTAGAGAGAGAGAGATAGAGAATGGTTGAGAAAGCAAGACAGAGAGAGAGTGCAGGAGAGAAAGACTAGACTTGAAAAATCATAAGGTCACTAAGCAAAGTCAGTGTAAAGTAAAGAGTTAAGAAGTTTGAGCAAAAAGAAAGCGAAAAAGGCGAAGAAGAACAGAGAGAGAGAAAAAGGAAGATGGGAAAAGAATGAAAGAGAAAGAATACAAGCCTCTCAGACAAAAGGGCAGAAAGAGACAAGAAGAGCAGAAATATAGAGTTCCCAAAAACTAGAAATAAAAGGAAAGCTACTTGAACGAGAGCTCAGGATGAGATGAGATTAAAGAGATGGCTTTTCTTTCTTCCTAGAAAAAATCAATTTAATTCATAGATGAAATTTAGAGACTGACTGTAGAAGATGCTCAGGAAATATGTAATATTTATTTTTATATTTTAAATATTTATTAATATTTTTTAATTTAATTTTTTAATTAAAAATCTTTTTAATTTAGCGTAGAACCTCTACAACAGTTGCCTTTAACTTAGACAAAGCCCATGTTAAAGCTATCAATGCCCTGTGGCCTGAAGGAAAGTAAAAAAAAAACAAAACATGAAAGAAACAAACAGCAACAGCAACAACAACAGCAACAACTGTTGCCAACTGTCGCGCCGCAGTTGCAGCTGCAGCAGCAGCAGCAGCAGTTGCTGCTGTTGACTGCCACAGCCACTTCATTTCCTACAGCTGTGTGTGTTAGTGTGTGTGTGTGTGTGCTGGTGTGTGTGTGTTGTCCATTGCCTGAACTTTGCTGGAAAGTAAACCGACATAAGTGTTGCGACGTTTCGTTGTTATTGTTATGGAGCAGCCCAACGCAGCGTCCAGTGCAGCCCCTTCCCCCCCCTCCCCACTCCCCCTCTCTACAACCCACTGCATTTTTAACCTCTTTCGCCAGTGAACTGCGGCAACACAGAGAGACAAATGGACAGACAGTTAGACAGAGAGAGAGACAGAGAGAGAGAGAGAGAGAGAGAGACGGACTTGGCTTGGCCTTGCCTGCAGCATAAATTTTTAAATGTGCCCCAAATAGGCGACTGTATCTGTGCTGTTGTGGTGTCCATGTGTGTGTGTGTGTGTGTGTGTGTGTACTGTGTGTGTGTGCTGGGCCTCTTACAAATTGTTTTGCTGCGGCTTGTCAACTGCAGCAACCTTCACCTTGTTGCATGCAACACTAAAAAAGAAAAAAAAAATATAAAAAAAACCCGCACATTTTTGTTGTCATTTAAATGAATTGCATTATGTAATGCACTATTTGTTGTTGTTGTTGTTATTGTTGTTGTTGCTGTAGTTGTTGCTGTTGTTGTTGTTGTTGTTGTTGCTGTTGCTGTTGCTGCATAGTGCATCAGTTCTTGTGGCAAGCGACAGCTAACCGCAGCAACCATGGACTATGGTCATCAATGCCACGCACTTATGTGGTTCAAAGTTATCTCCCTATCTCAGCCTCCTATTGTTATCTACCTCTCTCACCCTTACACTCCCTCTTTCTCTCTCTCTCTCACTCTCTCTGTCTCTATCTGTAGTTCCCAGTTGCGGTTAGCTGTGGCTCCATTAGGATATTAATCTCGCCTCTTTGTATTAAAAGTGACCGCGTAAAGCTGAGGATACTTCAAGCGCTAATTGCAGTGGGGTGTGAGAAAGAGAGAGAAAAAGAGAGAGGGAGAGAGAGAGAGAAACAGAGAGAGAGAGAGAGAGAGAGAGTGATAAAGGGAGACGCTAAGAGAAAGATACAAAGTGTGGTAGGTAATATGGAAATGTCTGTAGTTTTGACATATTTTTTATAAAGTGGAAAATGTATCCCATTCATATACCACAAATAAAAGTATTGATTGTCGATTAACTTATCGATAAATTTATTAATACTTTTATAGGTTATTTTATTATTTTTATAAAACTTAAAAGCTTTCCCTTTCATATACCAAAAGTAAAAGTACAGATTATCGAGAAATGTATCGATAAAATATATAAATACATTTACAGGTACATTTACTGATACTTTTATCAAACTGCAAGCCTTGACTTGAGTATATTTAATTTAACTATACAACAGTAACTTATGTGCAAGAAGTATGTATATCGATAGCCGATAACAAGAGCAGATATATCGTTGCAATAAACAATTCATTGACTAAGATTACTCAACAGCAGCTTATATCGTTGCCAAACTCATGCAATATCGATTACATAATCGATTTAAAGTAATCACTTTGCGAAACCATTCACTTTACTCTTCAAAATTCACTGAATAGGAAAGTTAATTAATTGTGCTCAAGTGGCTGGTTGTGTGTGTGTGTGTCTGTGTGTGTGTGGGCCAAAAGTTTCTCGCCAAATTTCCGCTTATCGATAACGATTGTTTCGACTTGCTCGATGGGTAAACGCATAACTTAACTTTCAACTAGAAACCAAGACGAAGAAGTCTCTCAACTCTTTACCACTTTGCCAGCGGCCACACAGCACTTCAGCTCTCTCGCTCGAACACCCAAAGCCCTCATCTCTCTTTCTCGCTTTTTCATGCCATCCCTCTCACTCCATCTCTCTCTCTCTCTCTCTCTCTGACTGGGTTAGAACATGCATTCAAGTGCCTTAAAGTGCCCCATGCAAACTTTGAAATTGTTTTCGTTCAATTTGCAAACCAAACAACTCAACCATTAGGGGTATTCCAAGGCGCCATCGTTATCGAGCTGTCTGTGGAGGCCAGCTCATGGGGGGAGGGGGGAGGGGTAAGGTAGAGTTGCTGTGGCTGATTTAGGCTGCTCGATGGGGTAACCCCAAAAATGCGCAGAAAATAATTAACCAGCAAATAAAATTGAAGACAAATTTATGAAATGAAGAAGCAAATGAGGGTGAAATTTATTAGGTTAAACAAGCGCATACCCTGCAAAAAATAAGTATTTATTTTAAAAATAAAAAACAGGGTATTTTTAGAAAAAATAAATACATAAATAGATAATAAACTCTTGTTGAATATATTATAACCTATTTTAACTGAATGAAGCATAAACGAATGTAGTTAATAAAAAATGTATATAGGCTTGAGCATACCCTGTAAACTTTAGTAGGCTACAGGCAGGCATAACTCTTTTTTTAAGCTTTCAAACTTTCAGTCTAGCTGTGTCTACCCTACAGTTCCCTTTCACAGGGTATAAGCAGAGTGTTAGCTGCCTTAGCAAAAGCAAATGCGCTGCATTTTTAATGCCGATTTTTCTTTGGACTTTGCTGCTTTTCATGATTTAATTATATATAAATTATATATAGTACATATATTTGTTTATATTAACCGAATAGTATGCAGCTTGGCCTCGGGTCATAGTATTGATAAATATTTTTATTTCTCGTATTTTATTTAATTTCCTTTTCAATTCGAAACTCTCTCAGCCGCCCTTTAACGCCTTATCGCTTTAGGTATATGTGCGATATATATTTATTTATCGATACGTATGTACGCATATATATTTATATAGAGATATATATCTGTATAGTATTGTATATTTTTTCCCACTTTTTTCGAATATTTGCCTTTCAGTTCGGTTTTATGAAAAGGAATCGCGCATGTCGTTTGTGTTGTTGTTGTCGATGTTGCTGTTGTTGTTGTTGCCTGTGTTATTGTTGTCGTTGTTGTTGCTGTTGCTGTTGTAGTTGCTGTTATTGTAGTTGCTGTTGCTGTGGTTATCGTATTGACTCTCTGGCAGTCATTAAAAATATGAAATTCCATGTAAGGACACAGAGAGAGAGAGAGAGAGAGAGAGAGAGCTTCAGCGGGTCAGAGAGGCTGCTGAAAAGCAGCATGGGCGTCGTCCAGGGAGGGGTTGAGCATGGCGTAAGGGGGGTTCGTAAAGCAGTTCGGGGAAAGTTGTCACTTAAATGAATTACGCTGCTGCTGCCAGTGCTGCCCATGCTGCACAGCATTTCATTTTTATCGAAAAAGCACCATGTACACCCTGTGTAAGCAGTGGCGGCGGCGGTCAGGGGGCCGGTTACGTACGAGGCGTGGCAGATCGTACAGATTCACAGGCCATAATATGTTTTTCCATTTTCGTGCGTTTAATAATCCTGATGAGGCAATGGACGGAGGAAGCACACACAAAAACAGAGAGAGAGAGAGAGACGAACAGGATACGTACATGAGGTTTACCGTAATGGAGAGACAGAAAGAGAGAGAAGGAGCAAGAGAAAGAGAGCAGCACGAAGTAAGTAGGGTAGAGAGAGGGGTAACTCAGAATTTCAGCATTACGTTTTGTTGTCTTTTCGGATTTATCTGTGCTATGCTGTGCTGCAAGGACAACCGAACCGACTAGTCGATTCAGTCGATAAATCACTCTAAGCACAACGGTAAAGCCGATTAAACCTACAACGAAATCGAGTGTCGAGTGTATTAAGCGTATACGCCTATATAAGTCGATAACAGGACAGCAGCAGAGGCATATTAAATCGATAAGTATGTCTGGCTTCGATCTTAAATGTGCTTGAAAAGCTTTCGCTTTAATATTAAGTGAAATCATGGAGAAGAAATCTCCCAAGAAAATCTGATGATTTTTGACGAAGTTTTCCATACTAGAGGCTTTATAGGGGTCCTGATCTGGGCAAGGGTATAGGATGGAAGACATAGAGAAGACCCAAATTTTTGAAAGTCTTGGATTGCTAATATTTTGATGTAGAATCAATCTAGAGATCAAATCATGGAGAAAATGCCCTCTCCCAAGAAAATCTGATGATTTTTGACGAAGTTTTCCATACTAGAGGCTTTATAGGGGTCCTGAAACGGGGCAAGGGTATCGGATGGAAGACATAGAGAAGACCCAAATTTTTGAAAGTCTTGGATTGCTAATATTTTGATGCAGAATCAATCTAGAGATCAAATCATGGAGAAAATGCCCTCTCCCGAGAAAATCGGATGATTTTTGACGAAGTTTTCCATACTAGAGGCTTTATAGGGGTCCTGATCTGGGCAAGGGTATAGGTTGGAAGACATAGAGAAGACCCAAATTTTTGAATGTCTTGGATTGCTAATATTTTGATGCAGAATCAATCTAGAGATCAAATCATGGAGAAAATGCCCTCTCCCGAGAAAATCGGATGATTTTTGACGAAGTTTTCCATACTAGAGTCTCTATAGGGGTCCTGAAACGGGGCAAGGGTATCGGATGGAAGACATAGAGAAGACCTAAATTTTTGAAAGTCTTGGATTGCTAATATTTCGATGCAGAATCAATCTAGAGATCAAATCATGGAGAAAATGCCCTCTCCCGAGAAAATCGGATGATTTTTGACGAAGTTTTCCATACTAGAGGCTCTATAGGGGTCCTGAAACGGGGCAAGGGTATAGGATGGAAGACATAGAGAAGACCTAAATTTTTGAAAGTCTTGGATTGCTAATATTTTGATGCAGAATCAATCTAGAGATCAAATCATGGAGAAAATGCCCTCTCCCGAGAAAATCGGATGATTTTTGACGAAGTTTTCCATACTAGAGGCTCTATAGGGGTCCTGAAACGGGGCAAGGGTATAGGATGGAAGACATAGAGAAGACCTAAATTTTTGAAAGTCTTGGATTGCTAATATTTCGATGCAGAATCAATCTAGAGATCAAATCATGGAGAAAATGCCCTCTCCCAAGAAAATCGGATGATTTTTGACGAAGTTTTCCATACTAGAGTCTCTATAGGGGTCCTGAAACGGGGCAAGGGTATCGGATGGAAGACATAGAGAAGACCTAAATTTTTGAAAGTCTTGGATTGCTAATATTTCGATGCAGAATCAATCTAGAGATCAAATCATGGAGAAAATGCCCTCTCCCGAGAAAATCGGATGATTTTTGACGAAGTTTTCCATACTAGAGGCTCTATAGGGTTCCTGAAAAGGGCAAGGGTATAGGATGGAAGACATAGAGAAAACCCAAATTTTTGAAAGTCTTGGATTGCTAATATTTTGATGCAAAATCAATCTAAAGATCAAATCATGGAGAAAATGCCCTCTCCCGAGAAAATCGGATGATTTTTGACGAAGTTTTCCATACTAGAGTCTCTATAGGGGTCCTGAAACGGGGCAAGGGTATAGGATGGAAGACATAGAGAAGACCCAAATTTTTGAATGTCTTGGATTGCTAATATTTTAATGCAGAATCAATCAAGAGATCAAATCATGGAGAAAATGCCCTCTCCCAAGAAAATCGGATGATTTTTGACGAAGTTTTCCATACTACGGGCTTTATAGTGGTCCTGAAATCGAGCATGGGGTTATGATAGAAGACATAGAGAAGGTCCAAATTTTTGAAAGTTTTGGATTGCTCATATTTTGATGCAGAATTTAGCCAGGAGTCAAATCATGGAGAAAATGCCCTCTCCCAAGAAAATCGGATGATTTTTGACGAAGTTTTCCATACTAGAGGCTCTATAGGGGTCCTGAAACGGGGCAAGGGTATAGGATGGAAGACATAGAGAAGACCTAAATTTTTGAAAGTCTTGGATTGCTAATATTTCGATGCAGAATCAATCTAGAGATCAAATCATGGAGAAAATGCCCTCTCCCGAGAAAATCGGATGATTTTTTACGAAGTTTTCCATACTAGAGGCTCTATAGGGGTCCTGAAAAGGGGCAAGGGTATAGGATGGAAGACATAGAGAAGACCCAAATTTTTGAAAGTCTTGAATTGCTAATATTTTGATGCAGAATGTATCCAGGAGTCAAATCATGGAGAAAATGCCCTCTCCCAAGAAAATCGGATGATTTTTGACGAAGTTTTCCATACTAGAGTCTCTATAGGGGTCCTGAAACGGGACAAGGGTATCGGATGGAAGACATAGAGAAGACCCAAATTTTTGAAAGTCTTGGATTGCTAATATTTTGATGCAGAATCAATCTAGAGATCAAATCATGGAGAAAATGCCCTGTCCCGAGAAAATCGGATGATTTTTGACGAAGTTTTCCATACTAGAGGCTCTATAGGGGTCCTGAAAAGGGCAAGGGTATAGGATGGAAGACATAGAGAAGACCCAAATTTTTGAAAGTCTTGAATTGCTAATATTTTGATGCAGAATGTATCCAGGAGTCAAATCATGGAGAAAATTACCTCTCGCAAGAAATTCGGATGATTTTTGACGGAGTTATTGATTTGGTGGAGTCTTTAGGAGTCTAAGTAGCTCAACTGACAAACAATTGATACTTGATAGTCTATAGATACCCAGTTATCGATAGCATTTATTAATAGATGTCAAATGCATTTTCAACTGTGAATACACTCAACATTCATTTGCATAGAACATGAATAGCTGTCACTGAGCAATCGATTGGTTTTAGTCAGCTTATCTATTATCGATAAGCAGCCAGCATGCTGACAGGTTCCCCTTAAAAAAAAAAACTTGGACTCCCCAGACACTTTTCCATTGCTCAAGAAATACAGGAAGAAAAGGTGGAATAAGCAGAGAAAGAGAGAAAGAGGGGGAAAGCGGAAAAAAAACTTTCGACAATGGCCCAAAGGAGCTGTCAAAATTTGTGCGTTATTACATTTACCGTTAGAACAGGTTGCCCAGCACACACACACACACATACACTCAGAGAAAAGAAGAGGCAGCTGGGTCAACTTGAGATAAGGGATACGTAGAAAGGGAAGGGTAGCCCAAAAAGTTGCACAAAATTGACAAAATATAAATAAAATATGGCACAAAGCACAAAGGCGATGTGCGAGAAATGACAAAAACAGACGCCAGGGCCAGGTGGAAGGGTAACAAATAGACAAGGCAATATAGATACACATGCACAAAGGCGAAAAGGCACAAGGGGAGACAGAGAGGGGGAGAGAGAGAGGGCAACAGATTGACGCTAATGTTGTCTGAAAAGTATTGACACAAAGAGCAGGCAACAGGAGCGGATTCAAAGCTGAAACGGGTAGGAACGGGGCCCGCTTTTCGTATAGATCCAATTGGCATTTAACAATGATGACGTAATTGATTTTTAAGCAAATACACTTTGTCAGTTCTTCGCTCAGTGTAAGAGAGAGTGAGAGAGAGAGAGAAAGAAACGGAGATTTTACTTTTCGAGTGCAAAAGCGAAACGTGCAAACACAGTCGTCGTCGTCGTCGTCGCATCGAGTGCTTGTTTAAAATCTTAGCTAAGCCACGCCCCCTCTACATGCCAGTCCCCTGCCCGCCCCCCTGCTGCTCTTGCTTGCGCCTTCGCTGCGACATTCGCACTTCACATAAGTAAATCAAATAAAAGTAAAGAAACCAAAGCTGAACAAGATGAAAATAAAATAGAAGAAAAAAGCACAGAAAATACACATAAAGAGAATGTGGAACGAAAGAGAAAAAATAACTAAAAACGTGCAAAGGCTGCAGGTGTATTTTTTTTTTTTTTTTTTTTATTTTTATGTTTTTTTTTATTGGGTGTGTGTGCAGCCACTTTTGAGTGCTACTGCACAACGAGCCAAACGGAACGTTCTTTATTTACACTTGGCCATATATCAACACACACACACACGCACACACACTGGCACACTCCACACCTGTTCACACACACACACACACATGCACACATACATGGCGAGCAAACAAATGTCACCTAAAGACCATATAAAAAACAATTAAACTCAATTTATTTTCAGCTAACCGAAGCTTAAAATACACTTTGCCAGCCTTGACATGCGTTATGCACTGCAAGAAATTGGGTGTGCACTTAAGAACGATTAGAAAATATTTAATAATAATACATAAATAATAAAAATATTAAAGCAAAATACCTATTTTTAATATTTTATTTTTTTATTTAATAATTTTTTATTTTGCTTTTCATACACTAATTTTCTAGCAGTGTAGCGCAGCATACACGCTCACAAAATGCGCACGCTAATACCTTGATAATCAACAGGCTTTCAATGTGTCCTTATACAAGAAAGGAATATCCTATTGAGTTTTTTTTTTTAATTTTTTTTTTTACAATGAACGAAAAGGTTTGTATATTTTTCTTATAGCAAATCTGCAGCCAAGAGATAATAAAAGCCTATTTAAATTCAAATAAAGTACCTATTCAATAGATATAGGGAAATATTTTATGAGTTCGCAGATGCCTTAGAACCTATTTCGGCCTATTCCAACCTATTCCGACCTATTTTAACCTATTTCCACCTATTTCAACCTATTCCGACCTATTCCGACCTATTCCGACCTATTGCGACCTATTTACACCTATTGCGATCTATTTAAACCTATTTTAAAGCTTCATTGCATGCTCCATGTTCTTATCAGCATCTTAAATAATTGCTTATCTCTTATCTCCCTCTCTTTTTTTTCTATCAAGTTTTAAAAGTCGTAGGCAAATGGAAATATAATACGCACATCGAGTGCGAGACCTTCAAGAAATGCAGCTCATTAATTTGATTGGCTGAATACAGAAATATTCCGAAATAAAATCCCTACATGAAACTTAAATCCTGCAAGCAAATTGCAAAGGAATTCACCCTGAAATTCACTCTGAAGAATATTCAATAAAGAATCACTTTGAATTCACTCTGAATATCCAATAAAATGTTTCGCAATTTAGCTGGGAGTTTGAGTAGACCAACCGAGAGGCAGAGCAAACCCGAACCCAATCTGAAGAGCAAATCAAAGTTTTAATTATGTAAATGATACACACAAGCTGTGGAGTGTGTGTGTGTGTGTGTGTGTGTGTGAGTGGATGGGTGAGTGGGTGGTTGCTTGAGGGTATTCATGAGTTGCAGACTTAAATATAAAACTGGCAGAAGCTGTGGATGCAGCAATTGCAAAGTCACTTATGTATATTACATACTAATCGTTGTGATATCAGATAATACATCAATTAAATAGAGCACATAATTATGGTTAAAGGAAAAATCATACAAGTTGATTAAAATTTAACAACAATAATGAAATTCAAATTGGTAAATCAAAGAGAAAGAGAGAGAGAGAGAAATGCGAATGAAATCGCTGCTTAAGTGCACAAGCTACTTATCATCTGTGGGTTATATCACTATACACATACTAACACACACTTATACATACACACACAGGCAGACACATACATACATACACACACACACACTGAGGAGCTGCAATCTGAGCTGAAATAATTCGCAAAACTCCTGTTAATATGCTAAAAGTAAGCAAATATTTTCAGCATGTACCATATTTATAATGTAAATATTCAGATATGAGGAAACATATTACACATATTCAGTTACACACTAAATATATATACATATAGTAATCTTTCTACCTCTACTTCTTCTTGGTTGACAAGTCATTTCAGTTGCTATTTATAGCAAGTTTCCCCTACCACACTCTCTTCCTCGCTCTCTCTCTCTCTGCCTCAGTCTCTTCTAATCCAATTTAGTTCTAACAAGACGTCTGACTAGAGGTGTAAACTGAGCACATGCCAGATGCGATACATATATATATATAAACGTATATGTATAGTACAGGTGTATATATAGACAGCTCAGTTAAATATTCATTGGGTTCAGCTTTGATTTCGTCTCAGCAGCAAAAAGGCAAGCAAAAAAAAAAGCTAGAGGATTTAAGCAGTTTAGCTATTTCAAAGGAATACGAGACGAGCTAAAGTAGCTAAGGATCTGATAAGTACGTGTATGTAGGATTTACTTTTATATGAATTAAGATGGAAGAGAAAAAGAGTTTTCCCTTTGAGAGAGCGTAGCCTTTTGGACTCTCTATATTATTATTTATAAGTTTCTGCAACTGATTTCATTTTTTTACTCTTTATAAAATTAATTAATATTTTTCTAAATTTTCGCTTTCATTCAAAATTAAAACATAAAAATTTAAAATGTTTTTTTTTTTTCAATTTTAAAATAGTTCTTTGATTATTCAACTGAATTCTCGGTTGATTGAGAACAAACAATGGTTTAACCTGATGGCCTTTCATAATTGATTGATAGCACAACAATTGACTCTAGTAACAGGCAAACTGTGTGAATTTTGATAAAGGTATTTCAGGCGTTAAACGCTGCGTATACGCAATTTGAAAACAATTTCATTGTTCTATGGCTTTCCTTAGGGCCATTTGGGTTGTGCAGGAAATGCGACTAAATGAATGCAATCTAATATGTTCAGGGCTGATGCACACACACCTATATACACCTTCACACACCTATACACACCTACACACACTCAGACACACACCTATTGTTCTACACACGCGAAATTGAACTCAGTTCAGCGCTCTGGCACAATATTGGTTTGTTGCCAATTGATCTTATCGCTGGCCATCGCTACAGGGTTGCCTACTGTATATACTATATAGATCCCATATATGGTATATCTGTTCCTGCACACACTTTGCATATGAAAATAAAGTCGGGAGACTCTCAGCCGAAAAAGCAAAACAAAGCGAACTTCTTCAAGCTCTCAAGTTCGGCAATCATTTTTCTTGCATAAATTTTAATATCTCAAACACAAACAACATACACACACAGAAATTATCAACATCAGCTGCAGCAACAACAACAACGACAACAACAACAACAACAGCATATGCTGTTTATCTTTTTTTTATTGTTGTTGTTGTTGTTGTAGCTCTGTTTTCCTTTGCTTTTCTTTTCAGGCTGCTACACAAGTTTCTTCATTTTTTTTGGGGGTTACTTAAGCCGAGGACGCTTTAAAAGTTTAACAAATTCTTAACAAATACAAACAGAGAAGCACACATACTCGCTCACTCACACACACACACACACATATATACACTCTCCCACACACTCTCGCTCGCTTGTCGCACACAACTTTTGCATTTACCGCCAAACTTTGCCTTAAAAACTAAACTTGTTTCGCCTTCAACATTTTTATTTTATTTCTTTTTGGTTTTCGTTTTTATATTTTTGCTGGCACTAAACACAAGTTAAATTTATTGTTATTTTTGTGCGTTCAAAAAAAAAATAAAAAAAATATATTTGCATTTTTTTTCGTAGCACAGTTTAGAGCGCGCGTTGTCGTCGTCGGCGTTTCTTTTTTTTAATTTAATTTAATTTATTTTAATTGCATTTTACTTGCTTAAAATGTTTAACAAGCTTAGAAAAGTTGTTATTTTTTTGTTATTTTTTTTCTATTTTGTTGTACTCGCTGTTGTTATTGTTATTGTTATTCGCTGCTGCTGTTACTCGGTTTGTTTTGATTTTCTTCTTTATTTTTTTTTTTCTTTCGCCCGTGCACGACGACCGCTTGACGCCCGTATTGAAAACAGACTGCGGCTCCAGACTGCGAGATTCATCCCATGAAGATAGTGCGCCTAGCTGGCGCACACACACACACGAACACACACACACACAGGCAGCACGAAGAAGCGGCACGAGGACGAAGGACGACAACGACGACGACGACGACGGAGACTTTTGTTTCGTTCAATGGAGCAAACAGTCAGCATCCGCTATGGCTCGCTGTGTGTGTGTGTGTGTGTGTGTGTGTGTCACGCTTTCGTGTGTGTGCCTGTGTGTGTGCGCGCGCAGCAGCCGAAGTTTTCGCCCTCCCCCCGACGAAAGCCGGCGCCGAAGAGCGACAGCGACACCAAAATGCTCTTTGCCGTGGTGAGAAAAACCAGCGACAGCAGCAGCAACAACAACAAATGAGACAACAGCAGCAGCAGCAGCGGCAGCAGCAGCAAACACACGCACAACAATAACAATCAAGTTAAGCATAAGAGCTTGGGCAGGTGTCCCCTCCCCTCTCCCCTTCCCCTGCCTGCTGCTGCTGCCAACCAAGATCACGTATACGCAACGTGGCGCCGGTTAAGTAAATAAACGCAAAGTGGCAGCCGAAGCAGCTGAAGCCGAAACAGAGGGCAAAAGCAAGTCGTGCACAGACAAGCACAGACATGCCGCAGCATGTTGACAAATGTCGACAAACTAAACAAGCACAAAAAAAAAAAAAAAAAACGAATGACTGAAGTAAGCGAAACGACTGAAAACGCAGCTTACGTGAAGAGAAATTAGGCAGCAAGCAGGCACAACAATGCTGTAATTATTATTGTGAACCAACACAATAGATTGTGAATGATTGAGAACAATAAAGAGATGAAAGAAAAAGCAAAGTATTGCTTATTTCTGAGCTTGGGCCGAGGAGTTTGAAGCTGCGTTGTAATGTGGGCAATTTCCTGGCAGCGCGCAAAAGTAGGCAATGTTTTTTTTGTGTGTAAAATACAGGCAAAGCAAGGGAAATAGTTGCGGCGCTCAAAAGTGGGCAATGCATTACAGTGTAAAATGAAGGCATATAAATGGAATTCATTGATGCGCTCAAAAGTAGGCAACGTTTTCTTTGTTAACTAAAGGAAATCCTTACTACGCTCATAAGTAGGCAATTAAATTGTTTTTTGCTTAGCTTGCCAGCCATTTTGTTTAATTATTCGAGCACACATATTTATCATATTCAAAATTAGAGTAATATGCACATTATAACGGCCCCATATCACTTGTTGAGCGAGCTTAGTCCATAGCTGCATAGCTCTAAGATCCTTGCTCATCTCAGGCTCTCAACTCATCAACTTTAACCCCAGAAATTATCGCCCAATATCGTAATATCACAGCTATTTAACATATCTTTACCCCAACTGCCATGCCTGCCATCATCTTCGTTTGCAAAAGAAAACAAAACAAACGCCCAAAGTTGCCGCCGAGCTTACTCGCTCTCTTTGCTGCGCTCTTAAATACACTCAGCGCTCTCTTACACACTTTGCCGCTCTCTCTCCCTCACTAAACTCAACACACTGCTGCGGAAACTCACCACACTTGCCTCTAGCGCCATCTGTGGCTGAAAGCAGGCACAACTCGTCTGCTTTTGGTAACTGTAATAGAATGCGCTGATTTCGAACGCCGCATGGTTTAAGCATAGCTAACAACCCCCTCCCCCCCCCCTCTGCAGACACCCTGTACTACACCCCTGTTAAGTTGACCCCTCTTGTACAACGTCCCTGGCCATTTGTTGACCCACTGGCAGCAATTAAACACAGACGCAAAACGCTGAGCGATTTCCGTGTGCGCTAATGACAGCAGAAGGTACAGCAGCTCGTTGGAGGGGGAAGGAGAGGGAAATAGAGAGAGAAACAGGAAGCCAGAGAGTGTGAGAGAGTGAGAGACTGTGTGTGAGAGAGAGAGAGACAGCACATGTTACTCGCACTGCTTTAACCAGCTAATTCGAACGAAATTAAGCAAACATTTAATGAAGCAATTAGCAAATGCTGCCAGCTGGCTCAAGCCAGATTCCCCCCCCCCCCATCTACCCTTCAGTCTGCCCCACCCCCCTTTAACCTACATGCTGCGGTTAATATCCTGTGCGAACTCTAATACATTAGTAATAAAGTAGTAACCCCCCCCCGCGCAGCCCCGCGTAATGAGTGCCTCAAGTAATGGACAGTGGCATCTTCCGGTTAGTTTAGGGGAAGTCGCTGTTAGGAGAGGGGGGGTCCAGAGGGGTCTTAATCGTAAAACACATTAATAGATTTTGGCATTTCGTATTTTTTTGGGGCTTGAACTCACTTGAACTGTGAAATCTGAGAGAAAGACAGATAGAGAGAGAAAAACTCTCGCCTCATTTGGGGTGCTACATCAAACGGGGATTTCACTTGTTCCCCAGCTGGAAAAATTGCGTCTACTCACCTGTAAGAAAGAAAAGAAAGAAAGCACAAAAGGCAAAGAGCGTTAGTAATGCATGTGTATAGGTATGTACTATATATATATATATATATATGTATATCTGTGTGCCTGTGCGTGTAAGCACAACAGGAAATGGCGAAAAAAAAGAAGAATATATATAGACAGTAAAAATAAACAGGAAAAAGTTTTTGTTTGTGCCAGCGACAAGCGGCAACAATTTTTGCCAAAATATTTTCATAGGCTGCCCAAGCTGAGTCCCAGGCCCCCTGCCCCTCCCCTTCTCCCCTCCCCCTGCCACCCTGCCCACGCTATATGCCATTCGGAACTAGCTAAAGCCAGAAAAAAGTTTGATTAGAGCAAACAATGTGGCAAAGTGCAAAATACTGTTGCATACTTTTTGGCGACAGACTGTGTGTGTGTGTGTGTGTGTGTGTGTACGTGTGCGTGCTACTGTGTGTGTGTGCGTGTGAAACTTTTGTACAGTTACAACCACAAACTCGTTTAACAAATTGATAAGTAATGCTCACAAAATATATTGCAACACATCAGAACGAGCACGTTGACGATAATTGTTACGAGTACCGCAAAAAGAGAGAATGGTAGAGAGAGAGAGAGAAAGAGAGAGAGAGAGGGAGAGAGAGAGTGGGAGCAAGAAAGGTAGGAAAAACTTTTTGCTGCTGATTTTCAGCTCAGCCCACAGCAGTTGGCATACATGCTGAATACCAACAAGATGGGATGATTACTTTAGAAGTTATTGAGCTGAACCGCTTTTGAACCGGTTCAGAGACTTGATAATCAAAGGAAATTCACAGTAAACTATTATATTTAATAATCTATAGGCTTAAAGACTTTGTTTTGCATGTATATAGCACTTTTGCACTTGCTGAACCGGTTCAGAAATAGATTTAAGCTTGCAACTGGCAAAATATTTACTTTTAAAAACTGAATTTCAGGCGCATAACTAATAAGCCAGCTTAGTTAACTCGCTGAACCAGTGAACCGGTTCGCGTACCAGACAAAAAACCGGTTTAGTGTGGATAAATTTTGTAAAAAACCAAAAGTTGCACAAATTTCCACCAACTCGTACCCTCTACACGTCAACCCTGAACCACTGCTCCTCGAACCGGTTCATGACATGAAATTAGCCTCCTTTCATTCACAATACACAAAAAAAGATTATGTGCCGCATAAGTAGATCGTTTTGATTTCAAACAAAATGGCAGCAAAAGGGATTGAAATGTGACTTATCCATTTGATGGTCTTAGCCCAGACAAGAGTCGAGTGGAGATGGATGGTAAATGGGAGACGGGAGATGGGCGACGACGAGACCAACTCGTTTAACCTTCTGTCCCGGTCTAATCGTTCTCTGGAAATCTTCTTGTTCTTGTTGCTGTTCGGCATTTAAGCCTCATATGCCCATCTAACCTTTGTTCTGTCAACCCGAAACACAAAACAAAAGGACGAACAGAGAACAGAAAAAAAGAAGGGAAAAACTCTGGCATTTTCAAGGTCTTTTGGCCAGAATTATTTAAAACATGAGAATGGGAGAAAAATTGTGCCAGCTCTCTCGCTCCCTTTCCCTTTTTTTTTTAGTTCCAGTAAAGGCGATTAGAGCGAAAGAGCAGAAAACAAAATGGTTCAAGCTGTTGTTTTACTAGTTCACTGTTGTTGTTGGGTTCATGGGTCAAGCATTGGGCTAGTGCAACAACAAACATAACGGAATATAGCTTTAAAATTATCATCGGAACATCGGAGCACAGACAAAGCCATACCAGAAAAGCAGAACCCTTTTAGCCGCACTACACTAACAACTCGGAAGGGTTAGATGAATGGGTTTTGGATATAGTTATTATATGGAAAGATGAGGTTGGTATATAACAAGGCATCGAAATTTATTATATAATATAATATACAAAAAGGTTTTCTGGTTTTTCTAGGTTTTTTTTTTATTGAAAATATGATAAGAGCTTTATTAGCAGAGGCTACTCTGCGTTTATTTCTTCGACTTGAGTTCTGTTTTGCTATTTCTATAAAGTATAATAATAATTTCATATACGTGTATTATAGTCATATAAATATCATATAGTAAGTACTGCAACACCCTTACATAAGCAGTGTATGTGCTCTTCGTTTAGTTCCTTTCGTTTTTTTTTTTACCTTTTTCCTGAGTTCGATCTGAAGTGATGCGGCTACTTTTTTGTTATCTGTGCTTACATTGCACAACAGACACACTCGTAAACAAGCACACACACACACAGACACACACTCATACACACACACACTCCCACTCACACACACACTCACTCATACATCCACCTGAACGCGACACAAGGCAACAAATTTGCAATGTCTTTGATTGCACAGCAAAAAAAAAAAGAAAACGAAAAATAAAAATGGCAGAGAGTCGTACGAAAAAGCGTAGGTAGTGCAGGGAGAGAGAGGAGTGGTTTACCCAGGGGCCGGAAATGAAAACTAAAAGATTGATGATGTTTCAATAAACCCCATTTGGAGATTGCGATGGTCGCTGGCGATTGCGGTGCCTGCAATAATAATATCGAAAATGAATTGGCTATTTAAGTATTTATTGACGATGATGCTCGATGGCCTTTTCAGTCTCTTTCTGTCTGTCTGTCTGGTGCCCTGACAACCCTGGCAACCTTGAGTTGGCTAATTGCTATGAAACTATTGCCAGCAACTTTTTTTTTTTGTTGTTGTTGGCCAGCAAAATATGAATCATGTTCAACTAACTGTAAAAATTCATTATACCAAACGGAGGGAAAAAAGTAGAGAAAACTTTTTCGGTCCCAATTGAAATTCCAGGGCAAGGGACAACAACAACAACAGAAAGAGGGAGAGCTGCCAAGTGTACGACAAAGGTAACAAGAACATTTCATGCCCAAATCTAAACCGAAGTAGAGAGAGAGTGAGAGAGAGAAAGAGAGAGAGAGAGAGATGGAAGGTAGAAGCCAGGTTGGTAGGAAGGAAGCATTCGCTTTTAGCTTTTTAGTTGGCCGCACAATTGATTGTCGTCGTCCTTGTCGTCTGGCTGAGTATCAGTCTGCTTCAGCCTCTGCTCTCCATCTCATCTCATCTCATCTCATCTTTAGCCTTAACTTCATCTTTATTTTCCATCTTCAGCCTCGTTTTGTTTCCCTTCTTTCCGCCTCATCCCCAACTTGTCGCTCACTGAAGTGTTAAAATCGATTAAATAAAAGTTTATTGCCAAATTGCTAACTGGCTAAGCTCGTTCTGTGCCACAACAAAAAAAAACCCAGTGGGACATGGGAAAAAGGTTGACTAATTCTTTTCCAAATGACAAAATCATTTGCTTTTTCATCATCTTTCAGCTATATTTAGAGTCGCTTGCAGTTCACTAAGTTTAACTAATTTTGTTTATTAGATAGATTCTAAAAATATTCTTTCTTGTTATTTAATATTTTTTTGTAATATTTACATGAGTTTCTACTGTTCTTACTTGTTCTTCTTTAATCTTTCTCCAAGCAGAGCCTGCCTGATCTCTTGGTGTATAGATAATTGGTGTATTATAAGCTGAAAAATTACTATATATTTTCTATATATTTCTTTTCCTTTTCCACTTCATCTTAGCTCCTTTTTCCCACTAGGTTATTCATGCATTTAGCTACCGATTTCCTACGCTTGATCATTTAATTTCTTATCAAATTTCTTAACTTTGAAGTTACGCACACTTTCCTCTCCCCTCTTCTCTTTTTCTATCTCTCTCTCTCTCTCCCATTGCTGGCTAATTGAGCTAAGGCATCTTAATGTATTAGACCTGAAATTCGTTTTGTACGCAATGAGACGAAATAGTTGCTAATTAAGGTTGGAATGAAGCACAAAATACGATTTGCTTGACTTGAGGAATTTCCAAAAAAAAAGGGATTACATAGAGATTGTGGCAAGGCAAGATTAGGGGAAGAAGAAGATAAGCTTATAAGGTTTATGGAAACAAACATGAGTTTGCCTATTCTATTGTTTTTAATATAAATCGAAATTTAATTAAATTATGAGAACATTTTCATTTGCTACAGAACTTTCTCTTACTTTCGCAACTCTTTTCTCCTTTTTCCTTTTCCTTGGCCATATCTCTCTGTGATTTAAATCACATTTCATAATATGATTAAAGCAGTCAACTATTTAGTCTAATCCCAGTGGCTTTGCTAACTCAACTCAGCTCTGTCAGGCTGCAACAAATGCAAATCGTTTGATTAACGCTACCTTCTCAGTCTCTCTCCTCTTTACTCTCTCTCTCTCTCTCTCTCTCTCTCTCTCTCTTTCTTTCTGTCTTTCTCTGGCATTCCCTGGCATCTTAAGCTGCTAAACTGTTGGGTAGCTCTTAACCCCATTTTGGGAACCCTTCGAGCACGAGCAGCTGCTTTACCTTTACCTGCTCAGGCACTTCAGTTTTTGCCTGCAACCCTTTCTCCCTCTCTCCTTCTCTCTCTCTCTTTCTCTCTCTCGCTTTCGTACTCCCCTCTCCCTTCATGACTTGCTCGACCCTCGTTTCAGTTTTCAAATTAATACTACACAACATTATTTTCGCATTTTTATTTTTTATTTGTTGGTTTTGCTTGGGGCTCCCCCTCCCCCTCTCCTTCTTCCTGTCTCTCTCTCTCTCTACTTCTTCCATCTTGTCTCCCCTGCCCACACTTTTTCCCTTTTTTCACATTTTTTGACTTGAAGCGCACTCGAAATTAATGAAAAGCATTTTCGATTGTAATTATGTATTCGTGCTAACGCGCCCATTGCCTGCGGCAACAGTCATCAGCTGCCCCCCTCCCCCTCAGCTACCCCACTGCCCAGCACTACCTCGTCTCCCCCTTCTCCTCCCTCCATCTCCACAGCTTCCCAACCCCCCACTGGCTCAGCTCATTAGGCATAATTTGGTAAGAGATGCCGTCTCTCATCAGCTTCAAGCTTCACGTTTGGGGTTGGCTTTGGAGTAGGGGTAGGGGTTGGGGGGAGGGGGGTTTATGGGCGTATGGACAGGGTCAGAGAGGGGCAGGAAGGCGACTGACAGGCGCTGAGGGGGTCTGCGTTTAATTGACTGTAAATTTGCTTACCCCAACCCCCCCGACTTGAACGAAAAAAAATACCAGTAAAGCTTCAACTACTCATTAAAAAAGCAACAGAGCAATAGCTAAATAAATACATGTTGGTACTGACTTGGTATAGACTGAAAAATACCCTAGAGCAAGTAAAATATTATAGTAAACTTGGAAGAGTATTATTTATTATTTTAAATATGCTATAAATGTTGCTATAAACATAGTTTTTCCTTGGGAAAACTCAAGTCTGCTGCCTGCAACTCGCTTGTTTTAGTTTTGAGTGGAAAATCTTCCTTCGTTCTTATATATATGAAGTTATAAACCTTAACTATCCCATGTTTAGCTAAGTTCATATGTTGTTTATATCATTTTCTCTATTTCGTCTGCCTCACTCGCACTCCTCTCTTTTCCTACATATTTTTCTTTCTCTCTGCCGAAAAATGTTTCCATTTGCCAAGTGCTTTTGCCCCGTTACTTTTGGGGCACTACAGTGGGATTAACTTGGCCCCACTGCCACGCCCACTGACCCCGACTACGCTTAGCTATGTCCAGAGAGATAGAGAGAGGGAGACTAAGAGTGAGGGAGAGCGCACTACAACAATAAAAAACCCGCAGTAGCAGCGTCGGAAGTAAACAGTTGCGTTTTGTGATTACGCATACGCCCCGTGTGCTTCGCTCTCTTTCTCTCTCTCTCTGTCTCTTTCCTGCTTAATTGGTGTGGGGCACACACACACAGCTCTGGCTATCCATTATCTGCAGTTTTACGGTCTAAATCCATTTCCAGCCACACACAGAAAGAGAGAGATGAGAGAGAGAGAGAGGGGAGAGAGCAGCTGTAATAACATAATGGCTGCAAAATGTCTGCCTTAAAAGCCAGGTACGCCACGCATGTGTGGGTGTGCGTATGTGTGTGCGTTTCTGTGTGTGTGTGTGACAGTAACAAAAGTAAAAGCTGCCAAAAAGTAGAGGAAGAGAACAGAGAAGACAAGGCACAAAGACGAGGCCAGGCCCGGCCAGGGCAGGCTACAAAGTAGCATAGCATAAATAAATAGAGATAATTAGACCATAACGACGACAACAAAACAACGAATGAAACCGAAATGAAAGGCAAACAGACAGACAGAGAGAGAGAAAAACACAGAGAAACAGTGAGCGACAGAGAGAGAGAATATGAGTGAGAAGGACAGCTACATTTGTAACCCTTTTGTGCGCGCTAAAATCCTTTTGCTAGCTCAAAATTTGTGTGTCTCTCCTGTATGCGCTTTGTTTTTTAGCCTTTTTTTTGTTGTTGCGCTATGCTAGCGGGTTTTACTTTTAATTGTAGCTAAAAAAAAAAATAAAATGTTGACCGCAGCGTTGACCACAAAGAGCAGCAGAAGCAGAAGAATTGAAAGCAACGGAAGCAGGTAGCACAGACAAAAAAAAAAAAAAAAAAAAAAAAAAAAAAACTCTGACCATAATCCACTTTTCTCAGTGCAGAAATGGGGGACTGGGGCTGGGGCACAGGTTGGTCAGGCAAATTAGGTGAAGGATGTGACATCCAAAAATTTGTGCTACGTTATGAAAGTTATACAATTTGCGTGTGAGTGTGCCAGAGCGAGAGAGAGAGCGAGAGAGAGAGAGAGGGAGAGTGTGTGTAAATAAATAAAAAGTGTAGCTGCTGTTGGGGCAGATAAGAACCGCATGCGGCTGCCATGAAATTTCATTTTTTAAGCGGACAAATGAAGCAACAGTGGTAAAAAAGGGTAGGAGAAAGAAACAGAAAGAGAGAGAGAGAGAGAGAGAGAGAGAGAGAGAGGGAGAGAGCGGCAGGCAGGCAGCCAGCACTTTTCCTACAATATTTGTGGGACATTAAAGAAAATTGTAAAAGCGCAGCATGCGCTCGCTAAAGTATGCTACACTTTTTTCTCGCACACAACTCAATACCCTGTAGAGCTGGCAAAACGGGGTTGATGTGCTGCAAAGCTATGGTTTCCCTGGGAACTAGTTCCAGCTGAGCGGCTTTAGGCAACAGTTTAATCATATTATAAAAACTACAGCCAAAAAATACTCAACAGTTGGAAAGCTACTGGAACTAGTTCATTTTTGTAGCGCTAGCTCTAAGAACTAGTTCATTTTAAAGCTCTAGTTCCAGGAACCAGTTCATCAAGGTTTTAAAAAGGCAAAGGTATATTTTATGTTATCTACGCCTGTTTTTATTGAACTAGTTCATTTTTGCAGCCCGAGCTTTTACAGGTCATTTCCAAGTCGCGCATTGAGACCTTTTAGCCTTTTTTCGCGCACATTTAATGAGGCTGACGCACACACACACACACAGACACACACACACCTCGACAGGCTCTAACGCTGGCAGCCTGTGGAGCCTTTGTTTATTGTTACATGCAAATAAAATTTAACATATATTTTTTCGTTCTTTTTTTGGTTCCCTGCGGCTATTTTCTTTTCCAGCAATTGAACTAGTTCATTTCTAGGCACAAGCTGTGAGCCACTCGCACAGCATGCGACTGGTCTAATGAGTTCACCAAAATGAACCAGCTGAGTGAGATGATTATAGAAACTAAGCTGGAACTAGTTCGATGAACTAATAAGGAATAGCTAGAAAAATTCTAGAAATGTTAATTGATTTATTACACACTGTAGCAAGCTGGGAACTAGTTCAGTGCAGGCAAATTTTATAGGGTATTCCACTCTATAGCGCATTTGATATTCGCCTAGCTTTTTCTGAGCATTTTTTTAGCCATTTTTTTATAGCCTTAAAAGCTGCAAGAGCAAAGAAATTTTGTGTGTTTTTTTTTTCTTTTTCTTTTACGCTACGCAGGGAATACCAAAAATAGAGGTCACTCTGGGTGCGCTACCTGTCGCTAGCTGTCTCTACCTTTCTCTCTCTTTCTTTCGCACTGTTCCTGGTTTTTTTGGGTGGTAGTTCCCCATTAAAATGCAAAGCTCTTGTGCAAATTAGCGAAGGCCGCAGTGCAAAATTCCGGGCAAAGCAAGCAAAATTTGTAGCCAAATTTGCGAGTGAGTGCGAGTGTGAGTGCGCGAGTGAGTGCGAGTGTGAATAGTGAAACGAGTAGGAAAACGTATGTGTATCAGTTACGGCAAACTGTTTCGATCTGTCTCTAGTAAGGGGGCTGACACGTGACCGCTCTGTTGCATGCCACTCAATCAAAGGCAAGTTTTGCAACATTTGCACTGATTCGCTACCCTGTAAATGCACACACAGCGCTCGGAGGGGTATACTCGACTGACAGTAGCAAGTGTAAAGAATAAATTCTGACTCTGTCTCTCTGGTTTGCTCTATAGAGTATAATTTAGAAGAGATATTAGTTTCTTTTATCACAGGGTATTGCCCAGTCGAGCATATAGCTTGCCTCTTGTTTTTTTTGCGTACGTCCATCAATCAATCGAAAGTTTTTGGCTTCGATTTCGAGCTGAGCATCTCTTTCAACCTGCCCCAACGAGCGCGCAATCAATTACCAAATCTCATTACGGCTTAATAGAGCATACCAAAACACGCAAACTAGGCGGGCGGGAGAGGGAGAGGAAGAGAGAGAAAAAGAGAGAGAGAGAGAGAGGAAGGGAGTGAGAGAGGTTAGCCAGACCGACTGCAAATTGCAACATTTCGTACGAGGCAAATTGAATTTGCTGCAAATAGGCAAATGAGCTGCGTCTCGCTCGCTCTCTCTCCCTCTCTCCCTCTCTTCTACTCCCTCTCTCTCTTTCTAAATTGAAACTGTTCAGGCATGTTGCATGTTTGCTGCATTTGCTTTTGTTGTTGCTGTTGCTGCTGCTGCCTTGTTTGCTATAACTTTTTGGCCGCAACTTCATTAACAATATTGCCAGCGATTTTGTAGTTAATTAATTGATTACGCAAAACGCTTCAATGCATTTCCAGTTACCGTTACCACTTAATGTCTGTGTGTCTCTCTCTCTCTCTCTCTCTCTGTGTGTTGGCTCTCTCGATAATTTGTTACGCTTGCCAATTACAACAGCAACAACAACAGCAGCGGCAACAACAGCAACAGCAGCAGCAACAAGCTGAGCCACTTGACCTGAAGGTCTTTCGTTATATCGCGCTGCGATTTAGTATATATTTCTATATACCCTGTAGAGCTGCGCATAGCGGGGTGAGCTTAGTTGAAAGCTGATATAAGCTGCCAAGCTGTTATACTCAACTGTTATATTCAAGTTTTCCACTTAACTATTTCACTTAACTGTTACACACATCTGTCATACTTATCTGCTTTACTTAACTATTATACTGAACTGATATACTAAACTGTTATACTCAAATGGTTTACTGAACATTGTCTCTCAACTTTCAACTCAATATTTGACAATCTTTTCAGTCAACTGATATACTCGACTGTGTTTATTGACTCTATTGTTCTACTTAACTGTTATACTCAAAAGTTATACTCAAGTGTCTCATTCAAATATGTCAATCAATTTATAACTCAATATTACACTTAATTTTTCTACTCAACACATTTACTTAACTGTTATACTCTACTCTACCGTTCTACTTAACTGTTATACTCTGCTCTACCGTTCTATTCAACTGTTATACTCCACTCCACCTTTCTACTCAACTAATTCCCTCACTGATTCATCCATTTCTAATACTCAACTCTTATACTCAACTGTTACATTCAACTCTTTTCCAGGGTATCTATGCGTCGTTCTCTTAGCCACTTAAACTCATTTCATTCGTTTTTTGCTTCTCATTGAATTCTTTTTTTTTTTTTTTGCTTCTTCTGCGAACAAAAGTTGAAGAACTAATTAGAACGGCAACAAATTGAGCCGCAGGTAGACAGCTCAGCTCAGCTTGGTGTAGGGTGTTTGTAAGCTCTGTCTGTTTACTGTTGTTTTTGTTGTTGCTGTTGTTGCCGGGTTTACTGAACGAGAAGCTGCTGTTGAGACTTGAGCAATCTGGCTACAAATGCAATTTGCAGTGGCAACAACACGCAGCCGGATCAAGCACAAGGACAGCGCAGTCAGGCACAGTGGAACAAATGCTAAAGAAGTTGTGGCAGAAAATTAAAATTAAATTAAAAATAAAATAAAAAATAATAAAATAAAATTTAAATTTCATTTTCCTTACATGTTTCAGTAGTTTGAGCTGCCTTTGGTGTTATGTCTTGGTTTAGCTAGCTGATTTATTGGCTTAATAGAATCATGACAACCCTATTTAGGCGCTCTATGGCCAGCGGCTTAATTATATTGAGCTTAACTTAATAAATACTAGCTGGCCCAGGTTGGTCGAGTGCAGGCAGACATTTTACAGACGAGTTAACTTATTAAACTGGCTCGGTGGCAACCCTAACGACGCAAGTCTGCCTCACTCACAGTTTTTTTTCATAGTTTTCTCTCTATCTCTCTCTCTCTGTATCTGTCTCTCTCCCCTCTTGAGCTGAGTCGCGGCTCAAGAGACAATGAAAAGCAGCTCATGAACAATATGATGTGCTTGGTCGAGAAGAAAGTATCTCTGAGAGGGAGAAAAGGAGAGGTGGATTATGCTTGCAACACTTGCAGCCTTCTCTGTCTCTCTCTGGCTGCCGGTCATCAGTTCTATTAACTTTTTTAAGCGGCTGCGTCTGCACAACTCTGACAACTTTGGCCTCAGTTTTACTTCAACTTCGAGTGAGAAGGAAAACTCTTTTGCCCAAGTTGGATCTGCTTTCCTTCCCCATTCCTCCTTCCTTCCAGCTCCTTGGGGGCAGCATCAAGAGTCGCCTCAAGCTGCTGCTGCTGCTGCAAATAACTGTCCATTCGAGTTGAATTTTTGTTTTATACCCTACCCCAGTCCAGAGCAACCAAACAACAATTGTGAACTGCAATTGCAACAATATCGATATAAGAGCACTTGCAACAGTTGCAACAACAATAGCAACAGCAGCAATAATAACGGCAAGTTGCAACTGCAAACTGTTATCCCAAAATCCTCTTTGGTCTAATGAATCGACCAACAAATTGGTCAAGACAGTTTGAGGATTGTTGCGCCAAAAGAGTAAAAGCTGAAATTGTTCGTAAATTGTTTTGATCAGTTGGGGAAACTATTTTTATTCTTCTCATATTTTTTTTTTTCTTACTACTAGACTCTTTCATTTCATATTTTTGAGTTTTGGTATTTTCCTACAGAGTCTTTGCTCTATTGAATTCATATTTGATGTGGCATAATTGAAATGAGAAGACGTAAATTGTGAGTCTATTCAGAAAGTATTTGAGCTGAAGGAGTAAACAATGGGCTCAATTTGAGTTTGCAAAACAAAAAAAAAATATCACAAAAACCTAATATAATAGTGGTCAAATATATACAAATATATTATATAATATACATAATTTTATAATAAATTAAATAATATAATATAAAAAAGTTATATGCACATCAAAAACATTTTCTATATTAATAAACATTTTCAAAGCATATTTACCCACAGTTCCATCCAAAAAGAGACACCCCTTTAAACTAAACAATTCCCCAAAAATATTTCAACAATATTTATAGCACATTCTGCACTCCCCTACATTTAGGTAGGGAAAACTATTTAACAGCCAGAAAGGGGCGTGGGAAAACCTTTCAGCTGAAGCATTTTCCATTTTTCACCAAGGACAGTGCCCAAAATGTAAGTGTGTGTGCGTGTGTGTGTGTGTGTGTGGGTAGCATTAATTGTAATTAATTCAAAAGGCAAACAAATCTGCAGAAGGCAAGAGGAGAGAGAGAGAGAGCGAGAATGTAGAAAGGGAAGACAAAGCAAAAACAAATTGCGTCGCATTTGTCGTTCGCAGTTTTTCTGTTGTTGAGATTTTATGCATGCATCCATATAATTTATATGGCAGACCATAAAAGCGCAAGCAACACCCCCTTCTCATTCCCCCTCTCATTCCACTCTACCCTTCTCCATTCGCGCTGAGCACAAACAAAACAATGGCGAAATGGGACAGCGAAGGACGACGATGTTGGCGAAGGCGACAATGTTTTAGAATATTTCAAAGTCTCAAGATGTTTTCATGTGGCATGGTTAAAGATTTTAGTGCCACGACAACAGCAGCAGCAGCAGCAGCAGCAACACTCGCAGCAGCAACACTCACAGCAGCAACAACAACATTCACAATAACAACCGAGTGCGTTGCCATGGCTCGAGAAAACAATTCACACACTGCGCAAAATGTCGCGGCTACAATCGGAGAATAACTGTAGAAATGGCCACAAAAACAAAATGGCCGCCATGTCGAGGTCGAAGATGAATGTCTGTTGTGTTTTTTTTGTGGGCGTGGCCAACATACACAGAGAGAGAGAGAGAGAGAGAGTGAGAGAATCTTTCACCTGAAATTGCAAATGGCGTGTGGAATGGGATGAGGAATGCGAGAACAGGTAGAAAGGAAGGGTGTATAAAATAAAAGAAATGCAGAAGACGGAGACTGTTAAAAGTAGAAGAAAATGTGAGAAGAAAACTCTGAAGAATTTTTACTGAAGAGATGAAATAAAAGAGAGAGAGACAGGTTGCTAAAAGTAGAAGAAAATGTGAGAAGAAAGTTAAGAAGATTTTCTCTCAATTTCGTATAAAATAAAAGAGAGTGAGAGACAGTGAAGAAAGAGAGCAGAAGAAACAGACGTTTAACTATAATGAAAAAAAAAATAAATAAAAATAAATATGATCATAATTACATGGCAAAAATGCACATTAAATCTGTAAAAAGGAACCCAACTTTAAGCCATATATTACGCATACGCCACGCTGGCCAAGCTGTCAAAATGTGCACAAAGCGTAGCGAAGCGTTTGAATATCATTTTTTATTATTATTATTATGATTTTTTTTAATTATTAACATGCTGGGCAAATAAATTGTGAAATAAGTTGAAATGATTTTGTATATGGCAGCTGGTTTGTGGGCAACACAGCATACCCTATAGAGGAATGCACTTGGGTTGTTTTTTAATTTTTATTTGTTTTTATTTATTTTTTCATCTAAATACTTTACAGTGTATTTTTACTGTCTGAACACACACACACACACACACACACACACACACACACACATATTTCATCTGCTCTACATGGTGTCAAGTTTAATTCAATTTATTGCACGCATTTCATTTTATTCATTGCGCATTGTTTTGACTTCTGCTTCATCTCTCTCTCCCTTCCCTACACATTATCGTTTTTATTATCATCATCATTTGCTTTTTTTATTGCTTTTGTTGTCGTTCATATTTCAAATTTTTATTCCGCTTGACTTCAGCTGCAATTAAGCGTCTGGGCAAGTGTCGAGCAGCCGCCACAATAAAACTTATTAATATTGTCAGATCAGAAAAGGGGCGTCCCTAAACGTTTTTAAATCAGTTTTTAAATGAGGGGAAAAAAATCTAGAATATGTGTACTTTATTTTATAATAGGAATAAATGGATATTAAGTGATTAATGTTTTTTTTATTTGATTTAAAAATGGGAAAAGAGAAATATCTAGCAGTATATTCTTGATTCCTTATTTTATTTATTGTGCATTTATTTATTTATTATTATTTATTAACCTTAACCTTCTAATATTTATTTTGCATATATTTATTTATTATTATTTATTAACCTTATTCTTATTTTATTTATTTATTTACTATTATTTATTTGCCTTTTATTTATTTATCTATTAATTATTTATTTATTTATTTATTATTAACTTCTTATATATTTTGTATTTTATTTATATGACAAGCTCATAAAAAACTGTTAAATTAACAACGCTTAATAGATTTTTCGAGCACGTGCAATTTGCTTGTGCCTGGCAGCTGCAACACAGACACACAGACAACAATTGGCTATGTGTGCGTGTTTCTCTCTCTGTGTGTGTCTCTGTGTGTGTGTGTTGAGCAAGCTGATCCCAAAATGGCCCCAAAGCCAAGTGAAGCGTATAAACAATTTATGGCCGCATCCACAACAGCATTTAGGCAACAACAGCAGCAACAGCAGCAGCAATAACCACAACAACATGCACAACAACAACAGCAACATAAACAACAGCAGCAACAGCAACAGCAGCAGCAGCAACAACAAGCTGAGCAACATTGCCTTCATGCCTTCTCATAAAAATGCAAAATGAATCGACAGCAACAGCAGCAGCAACAGCAGCAGCAACAAGCAACCAATTGCTGCAAGCTGCGTCCCATGTGCCAAGCTGCAGCAGAGACAGGAAGAGGCACAGCAAGAGGGTGGGAGGGCAGCAAGAGGGGGCAAGTGGGGGCAAGGGGGCATCATCATAAACCACTTATTTGCGCTCCAAATGCAACAACAATTTGATAAATGCAGCACACGCAACGCAACTGTCTGTGCCGGCTGTGCGCCACAGTGTGAGTGTATGTGTGTGTGTGTGTGTGTGAGAGAGTGTGTGTGTGAGCGAGGGTGTGATAGGTTTTTGTGTGTGTGTGTGTGCTGCTGCGCCTGTGCGCCTTGCAACTTTCGCTTGAGCTGTCAGCGCGCTGAAATGTATGCTATAGTTTTTTTTATTTGCCATTTGGCTGCCTATCTCTCTCTCTCTCCCCTCTCTGCTTGCACACACACACCTACTCTCTCTATCTCTGTCTAGCTTATGTTGTGTAAAAAAAAAATAACCAAAACTCTGCATAATAATTCAAAAAATTTGTTCATAAAGCGCTTAACATTCCCCGCTGACCAACTGCCTCGCTGTCTGCCTCTGTCTCTCTTTCTGCCTCCCTATCTCTCTCTGTCTCTCTTGCTACCTTTCTCTCTCGCTCTTGCACTTCATTCCTTAATCTTCCACTTGAGCTAAACTATTTAAAGCATGGCAAGGAATTCCCTTATGAAGCTCTCTACAAAATTTTAACTAAACTGCAAAATGTTGCCAGTATTAAAACGAAACTATTTTCAAGGGGGTAGGGTAGGAAAGAAGGGGGGTCTTTCGGTGGGAGGAGAGGGGTTGCATTACGCTAAGTTTTTGAGTGCATTTGTTTTGTTTAGCTTGCGAAATTGTTAAATGTTTGTTTATGAGTAAGATACAGTATAGTATTTCAGCTAAAGTGCTAAAGGCTTAAGATATGTTTGCATAGAGAAATTTAAGATATACTTATGAGTGTGGGGTAAGACTTAACTGGGATTTAAGTGTTGAATAATGCTTTAAAAAAATCTTAAATTATTTTCTATATGTATTTTATAGTAGTTAGGGGATTGCTGCGTATATTGATTGATATGCTTCAAATTGTTTGAGTTTTCTTGAGTTGTATGAGTTGGTTTGGGCTATATAGATATATATAGGGCACTATAGGAGCATCTAGAGTTATGTAGAAAAATCTAGGGGCTTCTTAAGGTATTCAAAGTCATCTAGCTAAGCCTCTATAGGCATATATTTGCATACATAAAAGTATTGCTTGGATTTTACCTGTTTTTCTGTGCTTACTTGCAGTATCTTGAACTATCTAGCTGTCCTGTTTATATTTTAATAACTAGACTATCCAAAACTCTCATATTTTCTGCCTTAGTCATCAGTTCAACATGGATTAGAGCGGCAGCCAAGCTAATGTCTGTTCATATAGTATTTTCTACACTTATCCCAGGCTTGACCTAGAGACAGCTACCAAATGCAGGACAAATGCAGCCGCAGCAGCAACGAAAATCAGTCTGCCCTCTTCCTGCATCCTGCTCCTCCCTGCTCATCCCTGCTCCCTTTTTCCACTCTGCTGCACTCTCGCTGCAGGAGGACCGAGACCCAGTTGGGCAGCTGTTGGTCAGTTGGTCAGCCCGAGTTGTCTGCGCTGCAAAACCGCTTTAAAACATGAACTGAGCTGCTGCTGCTGCTGTAGATGTTGCTGCTGCTGCTGCCTGCGGCCGGCTTTGTGCGTTAGTCAACAAAAACATTGCCGCAGTGACCCAAATTTTCTATGAGCAAAACAACAGTTGCAGCAGCAACAGCAGCAGCATCACAGCAGCAACACGCACAGCAACAACAGTTGCCGCAGCGTTGCATTTTTTATTGCTGTTGTGTGTAGGCAATGTCACAGCGGGTGGGCAGCAGAGTGGGCTGAGTGGGCGTGGCATGCTGGCACGCAAAAGTAGCAACATAAAACTGACAGCAACAGAGGCGGCAACAACAACAGCAGCAACAACAGCAGCACGAGCAACTGCAACAAATTAAAACAAACGAAACAATTTATTTATGTCGTTGTCAGCGACAGCAGCAACAGCAATGGCAGCAGCAGCAACTGCACAGCGGCAACTCTAAAACAAAAGTCAAGGATGACAATAAAAATTGTTCAACAGCAAATAATTTACAACAATTTCGTAACTACAAATTTATTAGCAAGTCCCCAGACAACAACAACAACAGCAGCAACAACGACAGCTGCAACAATTGCAATGTCAGCAACAACAACTGTACCACAGCAGCAGCAGCAAAGTTTGTAATTATATTTTGATGCACTGCCAGAGAGAGAGGGAGAGCGAGAGAGCGGGAGAGAGAAGAGAGTGAGAGAGACAACCAAATAAATAGGCATACAATTTAATTAGCTGTACCATACTATTGCAAGAAAAACATAAAAAAAACTCCATGAAGCTGCATATAATAATCTTGTCAATTTGAGAAACAAGTGAAAAACAAAACAATAAACTACTTATAGCTAAATAAAACATTCAAAGAACCCAAAAAAAATCCTGGAAAACTTATCGATAGTAAGACAAAACTATTGCTAAGAAGACTAACTATGTTTTAGATACATCAACTTGCTATAAAACTATAATATTTACTACATTTTTTATTTATTTCTCATTTATTTGTTTAAGTTTCTGTTTTAAGTACAGTTTCCCATTTGTTAACTGCCTTGGCTGCCGCTAGAGCGCGCCACATTCCATACAAAATGGCTGCAAAGCTTTCGTTTTATAGCTGAATCCTTTATGGCAGCGCAAAGCTTTGAAGCTGTGATAGTGAAAAGGACACAAACATGCTTTTATGGCAAAGCTTTGAGGAGGCAAAAGCTTTTTTAAGAGGCTACTCTACACACTCTACACTCAAGTCTACACGCGCGTAAATCAAATATATAGTTATTTTTGGAGAGTTTGAGGGGGAAAGACGGAACTAAAAAAAGTTTCAGTAAAAAGATTTTTGAGTTGAAAGTTGTAAAACTTTGGGTCTAATTAAGGTTCAGCTTGATACACATATATTATATTTTAAGTATATTTATGTTGTTTTTTTTTTTAAGTAGAAATAATTTATTATAAAGTATTTATTTGTTTTCTCATGATACAAATTTTATTATATTTTTAAAGTATTTTCTTACGCTTGAATAATCAGTATAATTCTGTTTTAATACTTTATTTATTTGAAATATTATTATATCAACATATATATCTTTCTTTAAATACTCAACCAACTGTAAGCAGCAACAATATATATTATGCAAGTTTTGTAGTATTATTTCTATTATTATTATTATATCAGTTTGTTTTTGGTATTTTTTTAATATTCTTTTGTATTTCTATACTGTTTTTATAGTATTTTTTTGTTTGAATATATTTTTTCACATCATTCACATCGTTTTTGACACAGTAACCTTTGGGACAATGCCAAAGATACCAAAAAAAAAAAAAAAAAAAAAAAAAAAAGACAAAAGACAAAAAAAAAACAATTATACAATGTTGCGTCAGTCGCAATGCATTTATAGAGAGTGTGGAGAGAGAGGGAAAATGTTTGCGGGTTGCTTGGCCATTCATCAGGGTTTTATACCCCCCACACGTTTTGCTCGTTTGGCACTTTGACCTATGGGAAATACATGAAATCGGCGTGCATGGACATGCACAGACATGCAGCAATGCAGCGCTGCGCTGCGTCTGCTGCTGCTGCTGTGAGTAAACAATAAACAAAAATAGCGCGGACAACAAACATAATAATAATGTTGCTGAGAGCGAGAAAGAGAAAGGGAGAGAGAGAGAGAGCGCTGTGCGGGCTCACCATAAATCACACACACACACACACACAACCGCACATACTCTCACACACACACACGGGCAACACTAACAAAAATACGCGAGCAACAATAACAAAAGGCGCTGGCGAAGCGACGCAACGTTGCGTTAATTGTTAATAAAAAATAACGCAATGCGTTGCCCCTGCCCTTGCCCTTGCCACGCCTCGCCGAAAGAGCCACGCCCCTTTTCTGTTTATACGCACACGCGTATGCCTTTGTTGCGGTAGTGCCAGCGCCTCCGGAAGGACATTGTTTGCTCGACGACGCCCCGAGGCATTGTCAATAAATTGTAAGCGAGATTTATTGGCGACCCTCGCGCTCTATCTCTCTCTTTCTCTCTCTCTCTCTCTTATGCAATTTCTAGCACTGGCGATAGGGCGAAAATGCGCTGAAAAGCGGGACAAAGCCATATGGGAGCGAAAGAGAGAGAAAAAGGCTGAGAGATAGAGCGATCTCTTTCTTTTTTTTTTGGTTAAAATTTTGCAATTAAAATTCGTATAATGAAAGAAAACAAGAGAGATATAGTTAAAAGGGAAGCGGTAGAGTGAGAGAGAGAGAGCAAGAAAATGTGGGAGTTAGCCTAAGGTTTTGTGGAATCAATCAGCTACATTTAGAACCTAAAACCAATTCTACAACATGAGAGATACAAAACGAAATTAACTTTTAAAAAAAAAACCACAATTACAGAGTTTCTTACAAAAAAAAGACCTAAATTAAGTCAAAATAGACCTAAATAGACCTAAAGAGTCCTATTTCTGATTTCTGATTCAAGTAAGATAAACAAATTTAGATAAATACATAAATAAATTAAGTAAACAAAATATATAAAAGAAAAGAGCAATAAAACCCACGAAAAAAAAAAAACGAAAAGCCAAGTTAGTTTACTTGGCTTAGCTAACGCTGCAAAAGTGCCACGCCCCACGCCGCACAAGTGTATATATATTTTTAAGCAGCAGTGTATGAGAAAGTCTGTTCTATATATGTTCTCCTGTGTGTGTGCCTCCGCCTAAGCTGCGCTTTGAAAGTTCAAATTGACTTCTAATGCATTGCGAAGCACTTTAAAGTGAGTTGAAGGAAAGCAAGGGAGAAAGAGAGAGATATAGAGAGGGAGAGGCAAGACAGCAGCGCACACAACAGGTAAATCAAGGGTTTATACGGGCAGGTAGGCGGGGAGTATTAGTTAAAGCCAATCAAATGCAAAAGTTAAGGCTTTTTTGTCAATGGATTTTCTGTTTGAGTTTCAAGTTGCGAGACGAGATGAGGCGAGATGAGGCAAGATGTGGCATGGAGCAACTCGAGTCGCCTCCAGTTTTGGCTTCGAGTTGTCGCACAAACTTGTACGACATCAAAATGACAAGCTAAAGGGGGAGGGTGGGAACGAGAGGGAGACAGAGGAAGAAGTGGCGAATGATGCTAGGCAGACTCAGAGGGAGAAAGAGAGAGAGAGATAGCGCAAAAGTAGAGGCTCATTAACTTGCCCATTGTATACAAAATGTGTCGCATTTATTTGTGTGCGTAGAAGAGAGAAAGAGGCAGCAAATAAAAGAGAGAGAGAGAGGGAGCATATAGAGTGTCTCTCTTTGCTAGTGATTTTCAATTGCCACGCAAATACGCTCGCCCGAGTTTCACTCTAGTTTTCGCTCATATATGATACACACTCGCACACACACACACGCACACTCAGTTCTCTCTGTCTTCTAGTATTTTCTGGTAGTATTATTTTGTTTTTATTTGATTTGATTTCGGGCGCAAAAAGTCCGCCAACGTAGAAAACTTTTATGCCATATCACACAACAAACTTTACTAATTAGAAATAATGCAGCCTCATCTAATGCCTGCTTTAGGCACAGAAAATAATACTATGTATACACATATAAGGCTAGAGATTACTTTGATCCGCTGCATGACAGCATAGAGTAGTGAAATCTAGCATAAAGTCTGTCATGCTCTACATCTCCCCTTCAAAGTCCCCAGGGACCAGAGTAACTAGACTTCTGTCTGTCATAACTTTATCGAAACTCTTCAGATTTTCATTTGGAATATCATTATGTCCAAGGTTTGACCTCTTAATTGATTCTGCATCAAAATATTAGCAATCTTAGACTTTCAAAAATTTGGACCTTCTCCATGTCTTCCATACCACCCCATACCTCAATTTCAGGACCCCTATAGGGCCTCTAGTATAGAAAACTTCGTCAAAAATCATCCGATTTTCTTGGGAGAGGGCATTTTCTTCATGATTTGACTCCTGGATACATTCTGCAACAAAATATTAGCAATCCAAGACTTTCAAAAATTTGGGTCTTCTCTATGTTTTCCATCCCATACCCTTGCCCCGTTTCAGGACCCCTATAGAGCCTCTAGTATGGAAAACTTCGTCAAACATCATCCGATTTTCTTGGGAGAGGGCTTTTTCTCCATGATTTGATCTTAACATTGATTCTGCATCAAAATATTATGAATTTAAGACTTTCAAGAATTTGGACCTTCTCTATGTCTTTCATCCTACCCCATATCTCGATTTCGGGACCTCTATAAGGTTTATAGTATGGAAAACTTCGTCAAAAATCATCAGATCTCCTCGGGAGATGGCATTTTCTCCATGATTTGACCTCCAGATTGATTCAGCATTAAAATATAAGGCTCCTATAATATTTAAATTTTAGGTAGTCTACGACCTGAAACCGAAAAGACCTACCTACCCAACCAACCCTCATAATTTTCTTAAAATTTAATCAGTTTTACATTACAAATACTGCAAATATTGAAAATCGTAAGCAAATTTAACGCATTTTTGTTCCGTTCTCAACTGAGTTAAGATTTTTAAATTCAAATAAAATGAAATTGAAAATATTTTGGATACGTTTGTAGCCCGCCTGTAGTCGCCTCTAGGCTCTCACATTTCCATTTAGTAGATAGAAAATTTGCAAATTTTCGCGCGAAATGCTCGTTATTTCTTTTCAGGCTGCGTAATGCGGCAGCTGCTGCTGGTGCCTGCATAGGTGTACACACACACATAGCACACATATATACAGCACACACACACACACACACACACACACACACTTAGGCAGATCGAGTGGGTAAGCGCGTGAAAATAATTCGCATGCTGCGGCAGTAAATCACGAGGCCCAAAATGCAATTAGACGCATTAGCATCGTCCCCCAAAAGGATATGAGGGCACAGTCAGAACAGTTGAGTGCGAGAGAGAGAGAGAGAGAGAGACAGGGTGGGAAGGGGAAAGAATGGGGAAGAGAGTGAGTGGGTGTTAAGGGAGCTGAAGTTCACGTAACGCCAAGTTCGCGTTGTTGTGCTATTTCGAGCACATCCCCCATCCGATGTTATGCATAAATTGGCTAAGGCAAAAGCAGGAAAAAGCACGCAAAAAGAAAATTTCCATTTGAGGTTTAATTAAATCACACAAATGTCAATCAAAAACAGGCAAAAGGAAATCAAGAGAAGCAAAAAACAGGGCGAAGAGAAGGAGAAACATGAGAAAGAGCAGGAAGAGAGAGAGAAAAGCAAAGCAGCCACAAATAACGTCGTCTAATTAGTTACCAAAATAATAATCAGAAAAAATAACAACAATTTAGCAATTTGGACTAGAAAATACCCTGCCTGGCTGCCTGGCGTATAAGTAAAATATATACCAAATTATACGAGTGAAAATCTGTTATAACAAAAGAGTGTAAATTTCTCTACAAACTTCTCTTTAGACTTCTCAGCAATTTCCTGAATTTTTTTCACTTAACTGGAGCTTGCTAGCTTTGCTTTTCTCTGGGTTCACATGAGATCAAGACACTGTGCTGACACACTTTACAGGGTATGCAAGCAAAAGAAATAGCACTTTTTGTTTACCATTTGCATTTTTTTTTTTTTTGTTTGCGTCGCAAATTGAAAAATTCTACGCCAAAAGCTCTGGCAAAAGCAATCAAATTACGTCGCCAATTGGGTAGAATTCTGTAGGAAGGGGAAGGGGTGTGTAGCTACAGCTACAAGCTGTGCCACGATTAGAGCCAGGCCAAGCACTGCTCCTCCTCCTTCACCTACTCCTCCTCCTTCCCTCATTTGCTTCTGCCCGCGGCCAGCATGAAATATTTATGTCACTCGCAGCGTAGGCCTAAAATCGAAATCAAAATCGCCAGCGCAGCCAAGCGAGGTGGGAGGGAGGTTTGAGTTTGACTTTCAGCCTAAGGGGGAGGGTAGCTGGGAGGGAATAGCTAGGGGGTGCTGGGATCATCGCTAGTCAGCCTGCAAATTAGCTGACCAATTGGCAATGACAATGCGCAACAGCAACAACAACAACACGACACGTAGGCGCCATGGGAGACGCCTCAGTTGGCTGTGAAATGAGCCGCAGTTCTTGCATAATGAGCATGTGATATGCCCGTAAGGCATGATAAAACCGTTAGACAGCACAATCAGCTAAATCTATTTTTACTCCAGGGTATTTAGAGGGTATGTGGCAGCTAGAACATGCCAGAGACAGCTTGCTGAATCACTTACTAAGCCTAGAATAACAAAACAACTTTGCATGGGGAGAATTAACTGCACCTCTAGACAACTTTAACGTTTTACAGGGTATTCGACAGTTGTATTAAATGTTGAACAGTTCAAACATATCTTTGGCAACACTTACAAGGGTTAACTCAACAAAAACCTCAGTTTTTTTTTGCATTATACTTTAACCTGCAGATAGTTTAAATGATTTACAGGGTATTTGACAGTTGTGAACATCTTGTATAGCTTCAATAACTAGCTGGAAAGTATTCTAGGCTGCAAAACTAAGCAATAAATATGTTTGATACTAATTTTAACAAGTTTAGCAAGCCCACGTTGGGCGCCAATTGCTTTTAAACCTTTATAAGAGCCTTAAAAGGGAAGAAATATATATATAAAATATACATTTTGAATAGTTTTTACTATTTGCAGTATTTCTGACAATTTCCAACCGCATGGCGCCCAACGTGGGCACTCTCGGCATGGCGTAAAAGCCAACAAATTGTGCGTTAAAAAACCATAGAATATTTTATAGCTTAAATCACACAAAAAAAAGTGTTTCCCATGCTTTAAATCAATAGCAGCTTCTTTATTTAAATTTCTACCCTGTACTTCTCTCATGTTTCCAGTTTCCAATTCAATTTTCGCTTATGGTTAACCAACTAACCATACCGGCAAAAAAAAAAAAAATATTACCAGGTAAACCCTAGATAGCTGGGGCAAAACCAAAGCGAACCCACAAACGCGGCCTAACGCAAGTCAAACCGCCAAATTCAGCGTAAATATGGCGGAAAAAAGGAGAGAAAAATGGCTGAAACTATTGTGCAGGCATAATGGCAGCGGGGGTGTGTATGTGTGTGTGTGTGTGTGTGTGTGTGTGTGCACATGCGTGTGTGAGTGCCATAATAAATTAAGTGTAAATGCATGGCATTCATATTAATCATACGCAACGTGTGTCGCTTTAAATGCATCACTTTAAACGCATGAAATTGGCAGAGATGGAGAGCAGTCGAAAAGGGGATAAAGAGGAGAAAATAGAGAGAGAAAAGGAGAGAGGGCGCAGAGAAGTGTATAAAGAGGCCTGCAGTGCGATAGAGAGGGGGCCCTGTGCTTTGTTGTGGCCAAATGCAAATTCAAGTGCGCGCATAAATCCGAAAAAAAAAAAAATGAAAAATGAAAAACGAGCCGAACAGACTGTGGACTGTGTGTGGGGACTGGCTGTGGCGCTTTGTGGTTTATTTTCGCATAAAAGGCAGCCACAACAGGCAGCAGCAGCAACAACAACAGCAACAACAGCAACAATTGTAGTGGCGGCTGAAGCAGGGAAAATAAATATATATTTGATTTTCTCTCTGTGTATAACGTTTGCCGCAAAAGTTGAAATTGTGCAACAACTTTTTCATGTTGCACAGACAGACGGCGGAGGTGGTTGGGGGGCGTGGCCAGATAGACAGACGGACATTGCTGCAATTTGCCGTAATTACATTCGGTGTGTGTGTGTGCGCGTGTGTGTGTGTGCTTGCACTGCCTTGGCCCTTTCATCATCTTCTGCATCATTAGAGACAGAGAGGGAGAGAGAGAGAGACGCGGCAGCTAATGAGACTGAGGCTGATGTGCTCTGCAACGCGAAAATGGAGCGAGCGATGGCAATAAAAAAACACACACAAAAAAAAAGCTAAAGGCAAATTAAAAATTGCCTACAACAACAACAACAAGAGAGGCAGAAAAAGCAACGGCAACAGCAAAACGGCAATTGCATTTTGAAGTTGCCCCGTCTCAAGTGGCATGCAGCCAGTTTTGTGGCTCCTATTGCCATAGAGGGGCAGCAGCTGTGCCCCAGCATTTGCCCTCACAGCGCACTGTCTCCCAGTTTCGCACACTCCTCGCACACGCTTTTTTCTAGCTAAAAAAATACCAGCCGCCGCCTCCTCACAACTTTAAGCCATGAGCTCGAAAAAAGAAGCCAACAAAAAAAATCTATGAACAATTCTCTCTTAAATCTCTCGCTCTCTCTCTCTCTCTCTCTCTCTCTCTCTCCCGCGCCCCGCCCACCATGGGAGAGAAAGCTAACAAATTGCGCACTTTAACTGCATAATTCATGCTTAAGCTCATAAGCCAATCAACATATTATCAGCTTTAATTGCACGTTTTATCGCCATTTTTTTATTTTGTTTCTTGTTGTTGCCTGCTTTGCTGCCTCGTATAGCTTTAATTGCTGCTTTAATAGCTTAACGAGGAGCGCGGCGTAGCGAGAGAGCAATTGAGAGAGCTTTAAGAAGGTGTTAGTTATATGAAATTGCGATTTTTTATTTTTTTTTAATTTTTCAAGCTAGAAATAAGCGTATTTTAAGCGCATTCAAAGCTATTAGCCTTTTTAAATTTACTATAGAATATCAAGCATATTGAGAGCTTAAAGCTCACTTAAAAATATTAATCTAAGTACTTGACTTAAAGCACTTTAAAAACTGTACAGTTAGAATACATAAAGCTCATTAAAGCTTTATGAAAAATTAAATACATTTACTGTACAGCAAATACATATTTCTTTGCCTATTAAAGCACATTAAAAACTTACAGCTTAATTATTAGCTAGAAATATTATACTGTAGAAATTCAAGAAGAGTTTAAAATGCGCTTTAGCTATGTTTCTGACTTAAAGCTCTTTAAAATCCTCCAAATTAATAGGTACAAAGTTTCTTAAAGCTCTCTAGGAAATTAAAGTGCATTAGCCAATTAAAAGTTACTTAATTTCTCACCTTCTTAGGCCACTGAAGCACACCTTAAGCTATATATAACTTCGAAAGGGGGTTAAAAACTTAAAGCATCGGCCCAATACACTCGACTACACTTCAAGCTAAAAGCTCATCTAATTGGCAACATGAAACTAATTTTATTCACTTGCTTATCACACTTAAGTGTTAAGCATGGCACCTTTTATTTAAATAAATATTTTCTCTGGCAATTAAGAGTGAGTGCGAAGAAGAAAGGGGTGCCTCTGCAGTCAAGCTGATAAAAATCTTTTTATAAATTTACTCGTAATTTTATTTTAATTAATAAACGGCAAGCTCTACTTCTATTGCTGCAGAAGTGATAATTATAGAGAAATGCAATGGTTATATATAATTATGGAGAAAAGTGGCACGTGGCACATGGCTCAAGCTCAAGAAATATTACTATAATTCTCAACTAGTTCGAGAGTATAAATTCTGAGAGCGCAAGCTCATTGAATCGATTGCTCTGTTAAAATGTAAATCAAATTGCAAAACAGCTGCAATTAGAAATGCTCAACAATGGCGCCATAAAAATGGCAAAATGGTGTAATGCAGAAAATGGAGGGAGAGAAAAGAGTATGTAGAAAGAGACAGAGAGAGAAAAGAGTGGGAAGCGAGTGAGAGGAGGGAATATAGAAAATCCAAGCAATTGCCGTGGGATGCCGCAGCAAAGTGTGCAAGTTGCAGGCGAGCGATTATGCAAATGCTAAAGACAGCAGCGCACACACACACACACACACACACACACACACACACAGGCACACACACACACAGGCACACACACACACACTGTCAGGCAGTCACCACAAGCTGCGGCTGTGTGAAGTCGTAACTGAGCTGGGCTCTTGCGCTCTTCTCTGTTTCTCTCTCCCTCTCTCTCTCTCTCTCTCTCTCTCTGTGCGAAAAGTTATAAATATAAATTAAGCAAATGTGTTGTATAAATTGTTGTTGTTCCGCTCGCTGAGGTGTGTCGCAGTGTGTGTGTCTCAGTGTGTGTGTTAACGACAAAGTGGCTGCAAAAATTACGAGCTACAAGTACAAGAAACAACAGCAGCAGCAATGGCAGCACTGCACAGCCAGGGCAGCACTGGCAGCAGCAGTAGCAATGTGGCAGCACTGGCAGCTTTGACAACCACAGCCGCCGTCGCCGTCGCTGCTGCTGTCGCTACTGCCGCCTGCAACCCCAGTGGGACTCGAAGTGCCTGCGAAAAAGGCATGCAAAATTAGCAAGTTCTTTGCCACGCAATAAGCCGCCTAATTGTGCTCAAGTCAGCGATAAAATGCGTTAATACGCAAGTAACAAAAAGTATTTTTCTTTTCTTTCTCAAGTAAGAATACTGCCAGACAGCATGCGTCATACTGTGTCATACTGTTTCATACTGATATGCTCAAATCTCACTTTATAAAAATTTTTATTTTTAATAATTCAAGTTTTCTTTCATGCAATTTCTCTTAAATTGTGAGCTTCCTATGGCCAGATATATGAACTTCCCAGTCCTATATATGCAATATAATGAGCTGACAACTGGTATGTCACTTTATATGTCACTATATTATAAAATTACTATCATATAATCATTAAAATGTGTCTCAGGCACTTTATTTTTATTTAAATCCAATTAAATGCTCAAATTTGTCATAGCTGCTCATATATTTGCCATATTTGCTGGTCATATTACTTTCTCATATGGTTAGACAGGTCATATTTGTTTATTTAGGACTTAATTTCAAAGCCGCTATGCATTTTTACTGCTTTCTATGACACATTGTCATATATTTGCTTTAAAGGATTTATTTTAAATTAAAAGTCATGCCATATTTGCCTGTCATATCATCGTATTGCCATTTTTTCGGTTTTTTATTGTCACAAATTAATACCTAACAAGCTTATAAACAATTCCACATACCATACATGTCTCTAGATATAAATGTATGTATGTTACCAGCTTGACATACATATGACAACGTCTGACAGCGATTATGGCAAGTTTTACCAAAGGAAAATAAAATCAAATAAGCTAACTGACATATGCTTCCACAATATGAATAAGAAGCTCACATATCCTACCTGTAAGCTCAAATCTCTTTTATGTCAACAGCGTGACATACATATGTCAACGTCTGGCAAACATTTCAGTCTGTTTTACTGTTTTGAAAATACACAAACGATTTTAAATGCAAAAATTACTGCATTTAATACGCGTTTTTTTATTCTTCCCCTCTAAATTAAATATGTTTAAGATTCCGAGCAAATACCGTGGGGCAAATTGACAATTAGAAATTAATAAATTATAAAATAATAATAAATTAATAAATGTAGCTGGGAGACTGACAGAGGCTGCGAGGCACGCTGCGAGCTGTTCCCACTGGGGCAGGCGAGGCATGAGGCAAATCAGGCGACAACGACAGGCAATTTAAAGGCAGATAAAGTGGAAGAGAAGAAGAGAAAGAGAGCGGGAGGGGAGGAGAGGCAGATATTGAGGTGTGTGTGTGTGTGTGTGCCTGCTTGCACTGATACCACAATATTTGCATATCATATATGCATAAACACACGCGACATTCCGGCCAGACAGTTGCAATTAAGTTAGACGACGAGTGCAGGCGTACTCAATGTGTGTGTGTGTGTGTGTGAGAGAGAGATAGCAGGTGTATATAGGTACATGTATGTGTGTGTGTGTGTGATAGAGTAAAACAAGAACAACAACAGCAGTTAGCGTCTGCCACCTGAACTTAGTCAATCAGTCAACAGAGGCGACGACACTCTGCAGCACAAGCTGACATGCATTTGCAGATGTCTTTGCTTTAGTTAAATATGCACATGTATCAGAAGCACACACACACACAGAGACACACACATACCACACACACATGCCACACACACACACACACACACCTGGAGACACTCCAACACAGCCTAAACCTCAGCTCCTGCCACGTATTTTGCTATTTGCAGCGTTTCAGGCAATTTGCATTGCCTACTTTTAGGCTCTGCGGGGGTTTGGTTCTACAAAAATGCCAGAAAGAGATAGCAATAGCAGAGCGTCTCTCTGTGTGAAGAAACCTCATTGTATGCTAAGCAAACGATTTGATTGGCATTTCGTATCGAATTCACCAACTGATTAAACGATTTTCAAACAGTGCAACACACACTGGACATGTTCGTACACGTTCGCACACGTTCGTACTGTAGTGTAGCTGTAATTACGTTAATTGAAACAGTAATTGATTGTAATTAGATCAGCAATTTAAGAACTTAATCATATACACATGTCGAACAGACAGACAGACGGACAGACAGACAGACAGACAGACAGACAGACAGACAGACAGAGAGACACGTGGCTGCTGTCAGTGCAATGTAAAATTCAATTGACACACTGCAAGCGATAAAGGGAGAGAGAGAGAGAGAGAGAGGGAGAGAGAGAGGGAGGGATAGAGTATTAGAGTGAGACAGTCAGCTGATAGATTTGACAGTTTTGTCATTTAGTGCAGCTGCATTTCCACCCAGATTTGATTAAACAGTTGAATTCCATTTTAATAAATGAAAACCAGAGTGGGTTAAGGCATGACTGCCTGGTATTGTTTATAGGGTTAATTAGTATGCGAAAGTGAAAGAGAGGGAGAGAGGAAGATAGAGGGAAATGAGCTCAAGCTTTCGCAAGTTTTGTTTAGAAATTGAAAAGTTTTCCCAGAATGCGATTCCACAAAATTTGCTTAAGCGTTAAATTAAGAAACTATTTATAAGTTTGAGAGCATGCATAATAATCTAGCTAGCTGTCTCTCCTAAGCTTCTCTCTCTCTCTCTTTCTCTCTTATAACCTAAATAAATAATACTCCAGTGAGTAACCCTCAAAAAAAGAGATTCCAACAATATTTGGCGCACGTTTGTCGCTTATCAAGTGAGTTTTTATTGATTATTCAGTTGCGCACTGTCACGCTTTTTGTGCGTTTCATATAGTATATATATAGTATATATATAGTCTATATATAATATCCATATATCTGTCTATTTGCACCCACACACACACACTTTGCTATTTCTGCAGTATCATAGCTGATTGTCCACTTATCGCACTTGCCTCACCCTACTCCCACTCTCCCACTCTCTCTCTCTCTTTCTTTTTACTGTCTCTATCCCTCCCTCTCTCCCTCACTAGTTGCGCAAATACAATTGCAATTCCGCTGCTTCATTTTGGTGTGCATTTTTCACTTAATTGCACACACACTCGCACACACACACTCACACACACACACTTACACACACACGTATTCACGCACACCAACTTGCGCAACTATTCAAATCATAAAATTAGCACACTTCCACTTACAGCTATGGCAACAATACCTGCACAACTACCACAATAACGGCACACACACCTGCTCACACACACACACCCATACACACACACACACACTACACACATACCACCACTCGCTCGCATACACCCAAAATCAATTAAAGCACAAAGCGAGCGCACGTTGCCACAGCTCGCAAAGAACTCAAGTGAAAAAACGTGTAAGAATGCGGGGAAAATCCGTGTGTGCAAGAGGCAGAGCACGACTACTGCATACCCTGGCAAATTGTCTGAAGTAGTGGGGAAAATGTAGAATAATATTCTGCCTATTTTTAGGCAGTTACAAAGGCTTTTTGAGTATTGCGATAGTTTTTAAACAAAATGTACTCTCGATAATTTAATTTAATTTAAAACAGTAAAAAAAAGTTATCGATTTATCGATACTTGTAAGTAAGTATCTTAATAATTATGCATATTGCGCACATTGAGTGGGGGAAACCACAAAAAAAATAAATAATAATTTGTAGGAAAAAATAACAAATTTTAAACTGAAAGCTTATTTTGAGAGTTTATCGATGATAATTATCGATCAAATTTGGCCTAATATTATAAGGCATGACAGCAATCACATGGCAGAACTATCTCCATTTAGTTAATATACCTATTTTTATAGACTGCCTTGAATATATCTAATACTTGAGAAACTATCGCTGATAAAGCCAAATATCGCTAGAAAAGCCAACTATCTCTTGGCAGAACTATCGCCAGCTATCTTAAACATTTTGTGGCATATTTTAGCCAGCTTAATATATTAACTTAAGTCAGTATAGGTTATAGCTGATATATCTTAAATATATGTAGCTAAAATATCGCATAAAAAAACATCGATCAATGTTTGAACTAACTATATATCTGCTCAAACTATCGGACTGCATAAAACTAACTTTCTAGAACTCAGGAACAATTATTTTAATAGCTATATATGGCTATAAAATAGTACTATCGCTGGTAGCAACTATCGGCATAGGTTTGCCTTTGTCTCTACCCATTCCATCTCCCCTTCGTGACTCACGCACATCTCTAGCAAGTAAATGATGCAGCGTCGTGCAAACGATTATTAGAGTCAACGCTTAAGCGCCTTTGCTTTTAATTTTTGGACACATTCACGAAGAGAGTAGAGGGAGACACTATGGAGGAAGGGGTCTTGGGGGTTTTGGAAATCTCTTGACTGCGCTGCGTTGCGCGTGGTATGCGAAGCGCGTCATAGTAAAATGAGAAGGCGGAGACTCGCATTTTTGTTGCATAACTTGCGGCGCGATTGTGGCCAAAACGCCCGCACACACACACACACACACACACACACAGGTGGCAACCCATATACACGATATACACAGATATATATCGTATATACGATATACATATATATATATTGGGGTTGTGTGCGTGCGGGTGCGCCAGATGTAAAATGCAAATGCTTTAATTAAAAGCTTTGCAGCTTCACTAAAGCAGTGTGTGTGTGCGAGAGGGGGGAGGGGAGGGCAGAGGCAGCGCCAAGGGGGGTAGCCATGCATTGTGAGAAAACCAAAGGCGGTATTTTTTGTGTGTAGGCGTGGCATCCAGCAGCAGCAGCAGCAGTGTCGCATAGTTTTTAAAGTTTTGTTCTGTAGAAGAAGATAGAAGACAGTAAGGCCAAGTTAACAGTTTGCCATATGCCACGCCCCTTGCCTGTGAGTCCCCTGCCTCCCCCTCCCAGCTTAAGCGCGTGTCAACTGTGTGTAGAATTGGGGGGAGTAGGGGGGCGTGGCTGGAGCAGCTTAAGCACCTGTTTGTTGTGATTTTTATTGCATAATTTTGTGCGGTCGAGCAATTTATGCGAGATTTTTTCCCTCTCTTTCTGCCTTTCCTTTTTTTTGGGCTAGCACACACACCCCGTAATACCCTACCCCTCTCAGCAAACCCCTCTTTGTTACTCTCTATGTATTTTTTTTTTTTTTTGCTGTGCTTTGCATAAATTTCCACCCTCCCCCAGTAATACTCGAAAAACAACCGAATGTTGCTACGTAATGGCTGCAGATGATTATAGCCACGCCCCCAACGCCTAGCATACCCAAAGCAGCCCCAAGAGGTATGAGAGAGTGTGTGTGTGTGTCGAGGTGTGTGTGTGTCAAAATGTGTTTATAAAACGCCAGCAAATTTGTTAATCATGATGCGCATCTGCAAGTTTCCTCACATTTCTTTCCATTTTACTACAATTTTCCCCGAAGTTTTCTTTCTTTTTTTCCTCTTTTGGTTTCCATTTACGAGTGAGTTCATTAATGAATAGCAAGGAAATGAGTACTCGAAATGGTTTCTAGGGGCAAACAAAGATGGGTACATTTGAATTTTATTTGGGCAAATGGAAAAGCGTCATGACAACCGGAGAGGTTGAAGATTTCAAAATTGAAAAGTCGCATAGCAAATGCGGAAGCCCATCGCTTTGAGTACCCTGTAGGCAGTGAGAGAAGCCAGAGGGGTGGCTTAGCTGCAGACAGGAAGCAAATGAGGGAGCAAGAGCCTAAGCATACCAGATTTATATTTCTACTCTATTCCACTCTTTGCATAGGAATTTTAAAGTACATACAGTTTAGCTATAATTGTTTTTACAGGGTAGCTATTAGCCGAGCAGGGTAAATAAACAATTTATTCAATATTAAATTGTTGAAGCACACAAGTGTTTACTTCTTATTTCATTATATTCGATTTGATTTGTATTTGGGTTTGCTTTTTGTTGAAATTGATTTAGATTTTGTAATAAAATATTTCCAGGCAATTGAGCTGAAGATTCTTATCATAGAAAAAGGCCCAGGTCAATTGGGTAGCATAGGCAAGTTGTTAGGGTGTTTTAAATTAGCTCAAAATATAAAGAAATTAAATGGAAATTTTATAAAATTTTAAATGAGACTTTATGAGAGCTTAAAGCGCATTAAAGCTTTTTTTTTCAACTTGACTTGAGAAATAAATTGAATTGAAAGAACTCATAAAAGCTCTTCAGTATTTTTGCTTCTGCAAGTATCAATTTCTCTGGTTTTCTTTGAGATTAATCATTCCATACACTACTCTTTTATTTTACCAGATTAATCCACAACTTAAACTAAAGCTTTGAGCCTTAATCGACCTAATTTGCCGGCAGGTACTGCAACTTCTCTATTCCACAAAATTAGCTACAATAGCAGCAATTGGTATATGTTTCAAGTAAAACAAATCACATAATTAATTAAGTGCACACATTTGCCAACTCAGAAATACCCTGTAAAGTGTACAAATAATTGAGCAAACATAAAAAAAAGTTGCTTGATATAGTAAAATATAGATACACAAGCTAGATTAAGGCGCTTTCTTCAATTAAATTCATGACTTTAATGCAAAAAGCTTTTCAAGCCAAAGCTTTCAATTAAAGCACTTCTTTTTAAAGGATTTGTATTATTTTTGTATAAACAAATCCAGGAAAATAAGAGTTTAGATAATTAATAATTAATTTTCCTCCGGCACAGGGTATCTATGCTTCTATCATCTCATATATTCACTCTTACTTTTTCAAGCTATGCTCGTGTGTGTGGTCTGAGTGGAAAACAAAGTTGTTAACGATATTGGCAACTACATGAGTAGCTTGCAATACATACATATAAATTAAGTAAGGGGTGTGCCAGAGCGTGTGTGAAAGTATGTGTGTGTGCATGTGTGTGTGTGTGTGTGAAGGTGAATCGCGCCAAATGAGCTGGTAAACGGGGCAGTCTTGCTGGGCAACTGAGACTGGGCAGCATTTTTATCATGCTCAACTAATTGCGGCAAGCAAGAAGGTAGCAGAGTATTTAGTAGGGGTAAGGAGAGACAGCAGGGTGCCAGCTCACATGTGTGTAAGCATGTGTGTGTGTGTGTGTGTGCGATATGTGTGTGTGTGTGTGTGGGTATGCCTTGTATGCCATTACATAAATTCTCATAAGCATAATGCTTTGAAAATTGGAGCAAAACTCGCAAACTACAGAAGGAACTCAATGAGTGAGGGAGAGAGAGAGAGAGAGAGAGAGCGTGCTGAAAGGGGAGCAGACAGAGAGAGTGAGAGAGAGAGCAAGCTGCGGAGACCCAGCACGTTCTCTTCGTGCTCTGGCACTGAAACTGAGTTATTGAAATTACAAGTTTGTGCGGGATGCAGAGCCGCTTTAATGAGCTGCCGCTGCGCGTGTGATGGGTTCACTCCCCCCCCTCCCTTGTACACCCTGCACAGCTTTAACTAAATTAATAGAAATATGCAATAAAAGACAGAGAGAGAGAGAGAGAGAGAGAGAGATAGAGAGGGAGAGACAGAGAGCAGGGCAGAAGTGAGCAAGCAAACTGACACTAAGAGGGCGGAAAAGTAGTTCTTCCTTTTTGATTGAGAACCCGCTGTCATGCTTGAGAACCCTGTTACAGGGGTTAAATGTAATGTCTTCGCAGCAAACTCATACACAGATCTCGGGAATTACCAAGGCTGTTGCTCTGAAATTTGACAGGTAGCTGAAAGACTTAATAAAATTGCTCAAATTGTATCAATAAATCGAAATATTTCTCATAGAAGATTAATAATATCATCAGATCTCTGGTACTAGCTTTGTTAAAACTTTGAAATTAAGTAGAAAGCACAAAAAACATTATGGAATGCTCAAGAAATATCATGGACTCAATAAACTTAAAATCGTGTATGTATAATATTACTAAACATCAGATCTCTGGAACTAGCAGTGATTTCGATATGAAATTTGACAGCTAGCTAGAAAATTGCTTAAAGAATGCACTTATACTATCAAGAATTTGAAATACTTAAAATATCAAGTATAAATAATATAAATTATACTCAGATCTCTGGCTTCTAATGTGCTATAACTATGAAATTTGACAGATAGCTCGAAAATACATGCCACAATGACCAAATAACAACAAGGAATCGAAATACTTAAAATATAAGTATGAATAATATTATTTATGATCAGATCTCTGGAACTAGCAGTGCTACGGCTAAGAAATTTTGCAGCCAGCTTAAGAATAACTAAAGCAAGCTGTACAAATTATTATGAACTCTAGAAAATAAAAACTTTAGAGGGAAAATAATATTCAAAATTTAAAAATGCCTTGCTAAATAAACTAAGGCTTTTTCTATAGCTCCTTTAACAGCTTAATGTGTAGTATGCTATTTTTGGACTGTCAGGTTTAACTGCTGTGTGTGTAGACATGAAATACACATGCTTATGGCAGGCAGTTTTTCACCACACTAGCTTACTTAGAGTTTCCACAGCATTTGCTTGCAGCTAGCTAAATCATGTTGCATTAGGGGCGCGACTGGCAGAGTACAGTGTGCACACACACACACACACACACGCGCACACACAGTATATATAGTAGTATGCGTGTCTGTTATATTTGCACTGCAGACACATGGTCGAGACATGGAAGCCAAGTTCATTTTACAGCGTTGTTGCTGCTGCTGTTGTTGTTGTTGATTTTATTATAATAATAATAATGCTCAGGCGCGCACAGCAAAAACAAAAAAAAAGCCAGAGAGAATGAGTTGGGGGAGGAAAGCGAAAAACAACAACAAAGAAAGAAAGAAAGAGAGAGAGAGGAGCACGCAGAGCAACAACAAAAATCAATAACCACCCGAAGGCAAGCTAAGGCGAGGCAAGTCAGGCAAAATTTACATACAGCACGAGTGTGCCTATGAGTGTGTGTGTGTGTGTGGCACAGAGTGTACTCTGTGTGTGTGTGTGTGTGGGTGCCTGTGACTCAAGGTTGTGGCACAGCTGAGACAGCAGTACCCACCTCCCGCCCACTCCCCGCCCAAGCACAAAGCCCCTGCCCAAGCAGCCAGTTAGTCAGGCCGTCGACATGCTGCTGCTGTTGTTGTTGTTGTTGTTATTTGTGGGACATGTGCGGCCCACACATACAACCGCACACACACACACACACACACACAGAGCACACCCACACACAGACTGACGCGCGGCACGTACATAAAGTGGGCCGATATCGGGGCAAGGGCAAACAAAAATTGCAAAATAAGCAAATCGAACGACAACTAAACAAATTGTAAGCAACAACAGCAGCAGCAGCAACAACAACAGCAACAACAACAACAAGAACAACAACAACTACAACATCTATAACAACTACAACATTAGGCACAACTAAGCCACACACACACACACACACACAAATCGATTGTTCTGCTTTTTTTTTGTTTGTTTGTTGCCTTCTTTATTGAATAGAAATTACTTAATTAGCCTCTCTCTCTCTCTTTCACTCTAAGTGAAACATTACGTGCCAACAAATTGCCAAAATTGGTCAACACTAAAACAGTGTTGGGCAAATTTGTACAGTTGACAGGTTTGTTAATAGCACTTGTTAACTTGGCTTGGAAAAGAAGAAGAAGCAGCAGAAGAAGTAGAACAATTGTTGTGTGTATCGAAGGCAATTTGGCACAAAATTGACTGCAGCTGTGGCACAGTGTGCTAAAAGACAAGCAAGCAGTGTTGGTAAATGTCAATTAAGCCCAGATAAAGCTGCATTTGAAGGCAGGCAAAGGCAGCAACTGCAGAGCGCAATAAAGGAGCTGAAAAAGGCGGAATTTTACAAAAAAAAATCTATATAACTAAAGCGAATGTTTACTAACACTAAAATAGGCAAACAGTGTTGAAAAATGTTAAAAGTTTTTGAAAAAAATTGCATTTTATATCTGCAGGTTGTCCAACTATTTAAAGATTGCAAAGTTTTGCAGCGCAAAGCGAAATATTTGCTTGAGAAACATCAGTTTAATTAGAGTAAGCTAGCTTATAGCTTAAGCTGATGGAACAGGAAGTTATATACCATTATGCAAATGTAAATAATTAAATAGCAAAATCAGACAACTAAGCAAGAAATTTGCCATATATATAATCAATAATTCATGCCGTAATGCAATCAATATTATTTTATATATTATATGTAGTACTTTGTGTGTTTGTAATGCAGAAACTCGCTCTCTCTCTCTCTATCGCTCTCTCTCTCTCTCTATATGTAGGTTAATCGCATGGAAATTATTCTTGAAAAGTTCTACTGCAAAATGGGCACATTATTGATATTATTTTCTAGGCCCGCCCCATCCCAATGCCGCCCACAAAATTATCGAATGACAACGAGACGAACAATGGAAATTTGTGCACATGTTCAAATGGTGCATAATAAAAAATTGATAAACTAAACGAAAAGCAATAATATACTAAATGGATCACAGGCAGGGGAGGAGAGAAAGGGAAAGAGAGGAAGAGAGAGAGAGAGAGAGAGAGAGAGAGGGGGATAGGTAAGTGGAACGAAAATAACCATGCCATGTGCAGGCGTTCACTTGGTAAATTATAACTGAAAAGCTGAAAATAATTGGCATTTGTAGTCAGTCTATAAAGTATCGAAGGGGTAGGGGTAGGGGGAAGGGGAAGGGGAAGGGGTATGAATACAAGCCAGGCAAATGAATGTGAATGTGAATTGTGAATTTGAATACAATTGTGTGTGTGTGTGTGTGTGTGTGTGTGGCAACAAAGCGGCATACTTAAGTTGGATTACTCAATATGCTGTTTTACATGCACTGCACATTGCATTGGCATTTTCCACTTCATATAGATATATCGTATACGATATTCATACATATCACAATGCTGGCATATGGCATCGTGTATGGTAACTTTGCTCTTTCTATATCGTATAATTATGGCAGCATATCGTAAGCTTTATGGAAAATAACTATATAATATGCCAAAAAGGCACAATATGCTCTAATATGCATTCAATGTGCATTTAAAATGAGTAAAGGTTCTCGAATATCGTATGCTATATCGTATGCTATATCATATGCTATATCGTATGCCATATCGTATGCTATATCGTATGCTATATCGTATACTACATCGTATGCTATATCGTATGCAGCAAATTAAGTGCGTTACTCAACACTGCATGAGAAGAAACACGTTATTCCTATATTATTTACTCAATATCGTAAAACGCACAAATCACTACCTTAATTTCACACATTCATCTCTCAAGTATTTAACATAGTATTGACAGCAATATTTGCCATATATCGTATATCGTACCCCCACAAAACATATGCCATATACCATTCTGAAGGTCTTCGTTTATTTATTGTGTATTTGTATTATTAAAGCAACTCAAGCGTAAAAAGCAATGGAAAGCCACACACACACACACACACACACACACACGTATACAGTTCAGAGGGTTCAGAGTTCTTGGCAAGATTGGAGCGGGTCCTACAGGGGTCAAGTTGGACAGCAGGGTAGCTGGCTGCAGGCCGTTTCAATGACCATACACATCAGTCAAATGGACTTGGTCCAACTCCGGGCTCTCTGTCTGTCTGACGTGTCTCTCCCTCTCTTCTTTTTTTTGTCCTGAGCTTCAGGCTAGTTCCAGTGTATAAGCCCTTCCCTGCCTGCAGGGTCTGCTGCCTCAGTCCTACCGAGTGTGCATTATTATGTATCGGCAACTTGTTTAGTTAGGAACTTCGTAATTTCGTTATGGAGCACAGCAGCAGCAGCAGCAGCAGCTCTCGATGCTGAGTGAGAGCTCAAGAGCTACGTGAGTGAATGAATGTGTACACACACACACACACACACACACACACACACACACACCAACGCACACATGCATAACACACACACACTCGAGTTGGTACACCCAAGTCAATATATGGCTGTGTTATATAAAATATACACACACATATATAGCTCTATGTTGATATTTTTAGCTGCTGCATTTTATACACAATTACCAAGCAGATGTGTGTGTGTATGTGTGTGCTGCGCTGTGTGTGTGTGCTGTTTGATGTATGTGTGTGTGTTTTCTTGTTTGTTTAACTAATAGAATCATATGAATTTAATATTATTTTCATAGCACTCGACTTGAAAGCGTTACACGCTCGAAACAAGCACAACAACAACATATTGTGTTTCCAGCTCAGATAATCCGTATTAATCGAATAAAATATAATATATATGCTCATGGGATAAATAAGTCAATGCCTTTCAAAATTTTATTATGATCTGATAAGTTTTTAAAGTCAATAAAATAGGTTGAAAATAGGTCGTTTCGTATGCAAATATTTTGTTATTTGTAAGTTAAAAATCTATTTCGTTGCAAACGACCTATTCTCAACGACCTATTTATTTTTTGAGCTTAAAATGGTTTTTAGATCTATGCAAATCATTGTTTGTTTGTCATGAATAACGTCAGTAGCATTAAACGACCTATTTCGCTGCAAAGCGACCTATTTTATTGTAAAACGACTTATTTCGCTGCAAAACGACCTAAATTTAAATTAAAAATACCTTAAGATCACGTCTAAACTTCCTTTTTTTTGTACCTTATTTAGGTACTTTTATGTGCTGCCAATTTTTTACACAATTTTCTCGATAGCTCTCTGCTGTGTGTTATCGATAACATTGGTGAATGAACTCTGCCAGCTGCTGTCACAATGCAATGCAGAGCAGCAGCATCAATTGGCACTAAGTAGCTACTGTACATGTGTAGCCCGCGTGTGTGTGTGTGTGTGTGTGCGTGTCTGTGTGTGATAGATGTTAACAGATCCCAGACTCCCCACGTATATCGTATATACCAACTGAAGGCAAACTGACATGTGCGCAACCCTCATAAGAAGCTACAAAAGTCGCTGCAACATCAAACAAAAATTTCGTTCTTATTTTTTTGCTTTTCCACGCTAGTTTTACTTTTATTTCGAATGCTTTTTGGGGGGTTTTCTGGCTAGGTACCATGGGGTGTTTTTTTTTCTTTTCTTTTCTTTTTGTATTTTTGGCTACAAACATTGGCAAGTTTGACAAGCCAGAAGATTGAGTACGTGCTGCACATTGACAAATGAAACTGGCGAATGGGCGAATGGGCGAACTGGCACAGCTTGAGATCTCCCCGCATCGATTTCCAAGTCAAGGTTACTTCGAGGGGGTCTCAGACCCCACAGCTACTTACCAAAAACTCAGCACAAAGTGTGCGAGATGTGTGTGCAAATTGAATGTGCCAAATTTGTTACTCACCTGCAAATAGAGAAAGAGAAAGAAAGAGATGAGTGAGTGAAAGAGTGTGAGAAAAAAGTTTGTATAGTTTGCTAAAGAAATGAATAAAGCATAAGCGCAATGCGTTAATAGACAAGCTTTTCATTTTTCATTTTTTTTTTCATTTATTCCATTTTTCACAGTTTTCCGTTTTTCCCTTTTGCTTTTCCTCTCTTTTTTTTTTGGTGCATTGTGTGTTAGTTTTTTAACGCTTTTGCAGCGCAGCCAAGTGCAACTTAAGGTCATTGCTATGACTCCGACTGCCTTCTTTGCCAACCTACCTATCCCTCTCTCCTCCTCCCCCTACATACACACACACATGGTACATCATCATCCCAAAGGATTGCTAGGTATAAGGTGCAGCTTGCGAACATCAACAAATCAGCATAGAAAGCAGTCGACACACTGTGCAACGGCTAACTTTTAAGAGGGTCCCGCGAGAAGTTGTAGAAACAAGAATTTGATAGCGATAGCAAGGCAGGAAGAATGTAAGGGAAGTATAAGTATATAAGGTATGTACATGGTAAATTTATTTACTGACTAGATCTTACCCCATAGCTCATTATACAAGCTGATAAGCTAGCTATCTCAGGCTTGCATTTAAGTTAAAAAATAATATAATAATTTCACCTAAAAATTTCTGTAAGTCAAGCCATGATTGGGAATGACTTCATATTTATATATATTATTATAATAAATATTATTTTAAATTTGTAGTTCAATTAAGTTATACATTTTTATGAAAATATTTCTTTGATATTTTCTTATCTCAGGCCTTGATTTGGAATGAAGCTTATACATATTTATATCAAATAAATTTCCACTGATTTCCGAAAAAGAAGAAAACTTCTCAATCGACCCTCGCGTTGGTCATGTAAAGGCATCACGTCGTTTCGTCATTCCGTCATGGCGTCGCGTCGTTGCGCGTTGCATTGACAAAAGCATTCATCGTCTCGCTGCCACGCCACGCCACGCTCTCCTCTCTCTCTCTCTCTCGCACCGCCTCTCTACTCGCTTCTCATCCGCCTCTCTATTCGCTTCTCAGCTCAACTTGGCCGCCTTGGCTTATGCAATGCTTTCTGCTGCTTTCATGCAGACGCATTCAATTCGCTTCCCATTCAAGGCAAATTCACCCAAAGCGAGACAGAGAAAGGTAGCGAAGGGTAGGGAAAGGCAACAAGGTGGGTCGCATGTGGGGGAGCGAGACATATGCTATGAATTTTTAAAGCCACCTCCCCCCCCCATCCCCACACACACTTTTCCCACTCATGGCTGAAGTGGGAAATCAAATGTTTGTAATTAAAATTAAATATTCTATTAAAGGATCAAAACTGCAAGGCTAAAAGGATGCAGTCAGCCGGTAAATAGCAATCAAAGCAAACTGTAAGTACACATAGACAGAGAGTGAAAGAGAGCGAAAGAGTGGGTGAGAGTGAGACAGAGAGGGAGAGAGAGCGAGCACACGTACATATATCATAACACAAATGTTTAATCAAGAAACTTGTGCAAATAGAACATGTGCTATGGCGTCGATTTCCGTTTCCGTTTCACAAGACTCAAGTGCCGCATTATGGTCGATTCTATAGTTCCCCCTCCCTTCCTACCCCCACCCCCTTTGCACCTTCAATTTGTCCATCCATCCATCCATCGCGCCGAAGCGTTAAATGTCAAGTGCTTCAGCTTTGAGTTTGACTTTTGCAAACACTTTTGGCAACTCTGGCGAAATTGACAAGACACGAAGACCCACACAACTCTGGTTAGTTTATCAAGCAAACACACACAATAGTAGGGGCGTGGCAGGGAGGCAGGGTTATGCTAGTCTGACTGAACCAACAAAATGTCAATTAATAATGAAAATCTGACAATGGAAAATGCCTCTGTTTGATGTGCTCGACAAATTGTGAAACTAAAACAGAAAACAGCAACAATATAACAAATTCGGAAATATGATTCAAGTCTGTAAAGTTGAAAAATTAAAATATTTTCAAGTATTTAATATGAGTTATGAATCTTAAGACTTCAAAGTGAAAGGAACTTGGGGAAGAAGCAGAAAAGATATTGTATTTGCAATTAGTTTTTTAATTGAAGCGTGTTGCTACTCAAAAATAAATATTATTAAATAAAGAGCTCAATTTCAAGAAATATACCAAAAATATTTCTTAATTTTATTAAATTTCTTTCCTAAGAAATAATCATATATAATCATATTATATGCTAATTTTTCCCGCAGTGTTTTTCTACTCTCGATTGCAAAAATCCACTTTAAACAGCTGAAAATATTCTCAAAAAAAAATTAAATAACATTTGAAACGTATAACTTGATGGTAAATACATATATCAATACTATATACTATATCTGTGTTTGCCTAGACTTTTTGTGAGTATTTTTGTATCTATCAAAATATTAACAAATCAAATTTGATACAGCGATACAGCTGCTTGGTTTTTTTTTTCAATTTCTATTAGTTTAATAAGCCGTAAAGCAAACAATTTTCAGATTCAACAGGCAAAAAAAAAATAGTAGAGTAAAAAAAACCAGCTCGACAGATGCTTCATAATTTTGCATGAAATATGTGTAAAAACATAAATTTACAATTTGCACATTATTAAAACGTAAAGGAAGCAAAAAAAAAACACATACGAGACAAATGAAAACAATTTGCGATGAAGGAGAGAATATTAAATACCCTATGCTTTGTTGAGTGGACATATTTTTCACGGCATGTGAAATTTGGCAACAAAGCAGTTTGGCAACAATGCGTAGCAAAAGTAAAGTAATCAAAAGAAGCTAAAGCAGAAAGGTTCTCGCTTTAACAAATTTAAATGAAGTTTGGCAACAGTGTGTTAAATGAGAAAAAGGCTGAAAAGACTTGCCTTTATAAATTTCAACCGTTTTAACTTTTGTTTAATATTCTTAATCGATTAAATTTCAATTATTTAAATCAAAATTTGTCTGTTATTTCTCTCACTCTCCTGCTCGCGTTTCTTGAATTCTTTGTCAACTCAGCACAAAAATTTAATTATGCAACACACACACACACACTCAAACACTCTTATACAATTAGCATACCCTTTTGCATACGCATAAATTAAATCATAATTATACATAAAGCGAAGCAACAACAACAAAAAAAAAAAGTCATTTGTGTATATTGATAAATATGAGTGCAGAAATATTCAGCACATTGCATTTTATTGAAAACATTTATTGATAATTTGCCCTGATATGCGATAAATATGCATAATTTAAGCGTGACCACAAATTTAATGCAATTGCAAACGTGCTCTCGGGGTGTCTGTCTGTGTCTACGCATAGTTCCTGATGTGCGCAGGTATACCCTGTAGTTGAAAGAATTTTTTAAAAGCGAAAAATAAACTAGATCTTCGCTCTATTCATTTTTTAGAGAATCAATGCCTTTAAAATATGTATATATATATATTTTACAGAGTATAGATATATTTTGCCTAATGGGTATCTAGCGGCTGTGTCTGCTCTTACCTTCCGGTTTACGTAATAAATTGATTTGAGATTGAAATCATATTTAATTTATTTTGGGGCTTTTGTGTTGTCGGTTCTAATTAGTTGATAACGCATAATTTTGCGTATTATTATGGCGAATTTTTCAACTGAGGGGGGAGAGAGGGTGTAAAAACACAACAAATCGGTCGTTGTGATAGATAAATTGAGGTTATGTCCCCTTATGTGCTATCAACTAATTGACTTGGGTGTGCGTGTGTGAGTGTGTGTGTGTGTGAATTTAAGAATATTTGTATTTTATTTTAATATTTATTTTCGGTTCGCTGCGGCCTACGCTGCCGTGAGAGAGAGAGGGGAGAGAGAGAGCCAGACGTTAAAATTGTGCGACCTGGCTGCCACGCCCCCTTTGCTGTCGCTAACTGTCTGCCTAGCCGTGCGTCTGTCTGTCTCTCTCTCTCTCCTCTTCCTCCCTCTGTCTGTTTGTTTGCTTTTCGCTTATTTTTATTGCCACGCATCCTTTTTATGTCCTGCTGTGATTTCAAGCGCCTCCGCCTCCATCCACATCTCATCAGTTTGTTTTGCCAACCGCACGGTTTTGTCCTCCTGCCAGCCACGCCCACTCGAACCAACCCACCGCACACACAAGCCAAGCCTTGCCCAGCCCAGGCCAGGCCAGGCAGACCCCCAACCAAGTGCAATTTCACGTTGATTTTCAGCGCTCCCAAGCTGTGGCGCCGACTCCGACTCCGACTCTGACTCTGACTCTGACTCCGATTCCATACCATACCATATATGTATAGTATATATGGCAACATATCCTGTGCTCTGTGCCCTGTGTCCTTGGCATGTTGTCCGGCAAAATGTCCATGTACATAAATATGAAATTTATTAGTAAATGTTTTATATCCTTTTGTGCGTGTCAGTTCCGGCTTGGATTGCCGTTCCTGTCCAGTCAGCCAGCTCTGGCTCGCGCTGCTCATTTTCAGCAGCCACAACAGCAGCAGCAGCAGGACATGGACATGGGAGTGAAATGTCCGTAACCCTATAGCACTCACACACACATACACACACACACACACACACACACACATGCCTGGTATCATCATCAGCTTTATTATCACATCGCATCGCATCGGGGGTCGCCTCGCTTCGTTCTGGTTACTATTTTAATTTGTTAAATGCACTTGTGTCATGTTCATTTGCCGCACAACGCACTGACCCCCCGACCTCATGTCTCCTTCTCCCTATCCACCCATCCATGAACCTCCTTTCCATCCCTTCCTCTCTCCCATCTCACTCTTCTCACCCCACGTTGTGTGTGCTAACCGTATTAAGTTACTCACACAACGTTAAGTTGCATGTTTCGGCAACGTTGAGTGGTTATAATGGCTGCTAGTTATCGATAGCTGTTATCGAACGATAGTTAATGATAATTTCAATGGTCTGTGTTTAAGTGCGGCCCCTCCAGACCCATAACTTCGTCGAGAATCATCAGATTTCCTTGAGAGAGGGCAATTTCTCCATGATTTGATTTCTAGATTGATTCTGCATCAAAATATTAGCAATCCAAGACATTCAAAAATTTGGACCTTCTCTATGTCTTCTATCCCAAGCCCTTGCTCGATTTCAGGACCCCTATAAAGACCATAGTATAGAAAACTTCGTCAAAAATCATCCGATTTCCTTGGGATAGGACATTTTCTCCATGGTTCGACCTCTAGATTGATTCTGCATCAAATTATAAGCAATCCAAGACTTTCAAAAATTTGGACCTTCTCTATGTCTTCTATCCTAACCCCTTGCTCGATTTCAGGACCCCTATAGATCATCTAGTATGGAAAACTTCGTGAAAAATCATCCGATTTCCTTGGTAGAGGACATTTTCTCCATGGTTCTACCTCTAGATTGATTCTGCATCAAAATTTTAGCAATCCAAGACTTTTGAAAATTTGGACCTTCTCTATGTCTTCTATCCTAACCCTAACCCCTTGCTCGATTTCAAGACCCCTATAGATCATATAGTATGGAAAACTTCGTCAAAAATCATCCGATTTTCTTGGGAGAGGACATTTTCTCCATGGTTCGACCTCTAGATTGATTCTGCATCAAAATATTAGCAATCCAAGACTTTCAAAAATTTGGGTCTTCTCTATGTCTTCTATCCTTGCTCGATTTCAGGACCCCTATAGATAATCTAGTATGGACAACTTCGTCAAAAATCATCCAATTTCCTTGAGAGAGGGCATTTTTTCCATGATTTGATTTCTAGATTCATTCTGCATCAAAATATTTGCAATCTAAAAATTTCGAAAATTTCGGGCCTTCCATGTCATCCCCTTGCTAGATAGCAACTATCGATAACAAGATAAATCACACGCTTAACCTGCGAACAATAACTTTTCGCCACCAAAGCAAACACAAACACATAAACTGTTAGCCAAATCTGGCTTATTCCATTTCGGTTTCCCCATTTTCCTTTCCTTTTTTTTTTTGCCATCCGTTTCGTTTTGGGACTGCGCTGCGTACCGGACACAGCTGCTCCTATTTGTCAGCATTTGTTTCCCGTCTCTCTCATCCCCTTCCCCTCTCCCACTCTTTCCCTTGTTGCTTTCACGCCCTAAGCCATAATCTGGAATGCCGTGAAATATGCATGGACTCGAACTTTTCATGCCGAGAGAGCTGAGACTCGTCTCGTCTCTCGTCTGGACTCGGCGGGGAACATTTTTTGGCAAATGTTTCGGTTTCTGGTTTTACGGTTTTTCGGGTTTACCCACTTCAAATTCTAAATTAATTACATTTATCAATTGCACATTTCACAACAACACGTACTACATAGAGTAGCAGGTCCGAAAAGTTGTGCAACTATCGCCGAAAGTTGAAGTTGTTTTGTGTTTTGCTAAATTTTGGAATTTGCAAAGAGTATCATCAAGTTATGCAGGGTGTAGAAGAGAGTACAACGACAACTATGTTCACATAATGAATGTTTTTTGTTTAGCCAGACAATTTGATAAGTGCCTAAGCAATTAGTTTATTCCATTTACTTTCCGTATAAAATATCTGCAGAGTTCTCTGGAACTATGTGTGTAAGGGCGAGCAAATTTGGTAGATAGACTGTGAAAGTACGTTGGAGCATTGCACTTCTAATATAGTACAACTAGAGCTTCATATAAGCAGAAAAAACGAAAGAAAATTCTTGTATGCCATATATCTCTAGAAGTAAAAGAGCTAGGCAAAGGAAATTTGGTAGACTGACGGAAGAACTATATTGAAGTATATTCAACTTAAAGAAATAAAATTAAACTGTATATTTAGCAGAAAAATGCAATACTCCCATAGATCTCTGGAACTAAGAGAGCTAGGGAAAGGAAATTTGGTAGACTGTTGGAAAAAATATATTGAAGTATATTAAACTTTACAAAATAAACAAAAATTGTATACTTAGCATAATAATACAATAGTCCCATTGATCTCCGGAACTATGCTACCTAGAGAGTGCAAATTTGTTAGTTAGATTAGGAAACAGTGTAGAAAACACGCCATGGTTGCCATTTTGGAGTACACTAAAATTTGTTTTTCCCCAAACGATAGTTTTGGCGATAGTTTGAAAGCAGTTCAGTATATCTAATGCCTGGAGACTGCAAAGGGGTGGGTCGAAAACTGCGACAGAAAATTTTATTCATTGCGCCCCGAAAAACTGGGTTAACTTTTCTATTATTTGTTTTTTGGTTTTTTTTTTATTCTCTGCCTGCTCTGACTTTTTGGCAGAGGAAGGCAGAGAGAAAGAGAAAGAGAGTGTGTGTGGGGAAGCATTTTATTATTGTACATTTGCACATGCCATTATTTTTGGTATATACTGCACTCCTTTCGTATTTTTTTGGTATTATTTTTTCTCAGTGTGCACTTTGCGGCATTATTTGATTTTTATACGAGTTTGCGCGCCCGGACGCCCTGAATTATTGTTCGGACTGTGAACTAGGCCAGGATACGGATGCGGATACGTTTATGGCAGCGAGAGAGAGAGAGAGGGGGAGGGGGAGCTGCTGAAATGGGGCAGACTTTTTGGCAACTATTGCATAGTTTTCGGGCGCCTGCACCGACACTGATCCCTGACCCAAGCACCAAGCAGCTCCCCAGGCAGTCATTCTATTTGCTCAGCTCTCCAGCCAAGTTCTCTCTCTTTTTTTCTCCCTCTCTCCCCTCTCTCTTTTGCTTTCTTTCTATGCATCTGTCGATTGGCTGTCTGCAGGATATGCTTGAGGCTAGCGACGTTTCCTTTATGCGACAATGTCAAGTCCAGTTGCTCGATGGCATCAAAGCATTTTCTTCCGCTTAGCCATTTTTAAAGATGGCGCACTTCCGCTTAACGTATACTACATTTAATATCCTCATAAATACACGCACACACACACAGACAGACAGACAGACATATTTTCCTTGCAGCTGCGGTCAACCAGCTTTGTGTCTTTTGTCTTGTTAAGCTTCTACTGGGGTTACCCTCGGCGCACTTGACATTGACAATTATGACACGTGCTTAGAGCCAGAATATGTGTGTGTGTGTGTGTGTATGAGTGTATACATGTGTGTGTGTGTGACTTGGTTGCCCTGTGATAAATCTCTTTTGACAACGGCTCAAAATGCGTTTTAAAGCCACATATCACAACGTTTTTTCCAGCTGCTTTTGCAGTTTGATCTTTTTTTTTAGCTTTTTTTCTTAACTTTATCTGACTTGAATTTCTCTTGGTTCTACACCTAGCTTTTGCTTTTATCTTTCCACATTTGAAAACAATTTTTGTCTTACTAAAAAACCAAGGATTTCGACTATTTTGATTTGTTTTTTTTTTTTAGGTTGCAAATGAGGTTAGGTTAGCATTTACTCTAGAAACTTAACCTTTATAATAACTAAACAGTTGTATATCGTCTATCTAGCTATTTATAATCTTACATATACAATCTTAACTCTATAACTTTGACCTTCTCAACTTATTTTTAAAATATTATATCTTTGTTTCTCTTTTATTTTCCAACTTCATTTTATGCTTTTTCTAAGCTGCTTTTTCTTTCTTTCATAACTATCGATAACTTTACCCGACTGTATTTAAAGCCAATAAGCTTTTCACACATTTCCAGCAATATTTCTTGAATTACAACATGCAAGTTTTCTAGCTGTTTCTAGCTTTTTTTTTAGTTTTTATTTTCTACTTTTTCCTTTTTTGCCTTTTCGAGTTTTATTGCAACTCAAACACTTGGCAATTAACCCAAGGGCGCCTGAGAGACAGGCAGGCAGGCAGGCAGCAATAGAGTGAGACGGGTAGAGTGAGTGAGAGGGAAAGAGAGAGAGAGAGGGGGCGAGAGTGAGCTAGCCAAGCCAAGCGTGAGGCGAATGAAAACCTTTTTGGCCAAAAAGTTTTATTTGCATTGCGTTGCGTATGGAAATGCAACAGACACACTTGATGTGTGTGTGTATAGGAGTGTGTGTGTGTGTAGGAGTTTGTGTATTTGTGTGTGTAGGTGTGTATAACATGCATGTTTGTGTCTGCAACTAAGACGCTCTGCCTGTCTCTCCACTTCTCTCTCTTTCTCTATCTCTCTCACCTTTGACTACAAAAAAAAAATGCCAACAATTTGTTGGACTTGTGTCGCCCTGTGTTTGTTGCCTTAACCCCTCTGGCTGTTGCGCCACTGCTTGTTGTAGCTGCCCCCTCTGCTTACCCCCCTCTTGTTGTTATTGCTGCCGCTGCTGCTGCTGCTGCTGGCAGCTTCTGTTGATAATCAAGCTCAAATACAGAGCAAACTACATTTGCGCCAATTGTATGTAGGAACGTGTTGTATGTAGGCAGAGGCGTGGCTCAAAGGGGGAGGTAACAAAGGGGGTACAGTGCAAAGTACAGATGTAATGGCAAATTTTTGAAATTAGTATGCAACACGCATAGCAGCAGCAGCAGCAGCTAAGGGGGCCAAATGTCAGTCAGTTGAAGCAGCAGTGCAGAGGCGTAGAGAGTAGGGGGAGAGAAGAGGGGAGCTATGAAAGGTGGCAGAGCGTTGCCATATCCACATGGCAAAAGTTTTAGCTGCTGCTGCTGCTGCTGCTGTGTGGCATCAATAAGCGGCATATTTAAGCTGCTTGCAACACACCCCGCCCCGCCCCGGCGCCATCTTTTAAGTAATTCTAATCGCACTTCCTTTTCTGCCACTTCCTATACTCTTCTCTTTCTTCTTCTTTTATCTTCCCCTGCTTCTTCTATTACTTCCCCAATTTCTATGCTATGTTGCCAACGTATTAAGCCAAATGTGAGAACAGAAATTGCCAGTGTTGCCACTGTTTGGCTGCTTAGGTTGCTGCCGGCACATTTTATAAGCCAAGGATTGCAGCTACTTGCTTATTGCCAACTTAGTAAATTACCTTGAAGCGGGAAGGGACACAGAGAAAGGGGAGGAGGAAGAAATAAGAGAGAGAGAGAGAGTCAGAGATAGTGAAAGAGTGAGAGAGAGTGAGAGAAAGTTGGAAAATACCACAGCTAATTAAGCAAAAGCCTTCAGGCACATTTATTATCATACTATCGATAGACAGAACTGACAATATATCGTCATACAATCGATAAACAAAAAGCCAATTTATTGTCAATAATATTTTTGATTATTTAAAATACCTAAAATATTTTTAATATGTTTTAATTTAATATTATTTTGCTGGTTATATAAAATAAATAATAAATATTTTGTTGATTATTTAAAATACCTAAAATATTTGTAATATTTTTTAATTTTATAATTAAATAATGAAAATAAAGAACTACAAATAATAAACTCACCAAATTGAGCATTAGAGCAAGGAATACTCTAGCTATCGTTCTACTTTCGATAGGTACTTATCAATTAATCGTTCATAAATTAATTTAAAAATATTTAAGAATTCTCGGGCAATTTTTAAAAGACTTTCCAGAGCAATTTGATTAATGAATCTGCCACTAAACCCTACAATTAAGCAAGTTAACTGCAAGACTTCGATTACACACTCGATTAATCGATAAACGCTCTTAATATGCCAAAAAAAATCGCCAGCTGCTACACTAATCAACTTCCGCTATAAATCAAGGAAAACAAAGCGAACTCTTACCATAAATAAAATCAACTTTGATTTCTCCAAAAATGTATTCAGACGCATTTTAAGTCGCAAAACGCTTGGCTTGAACCGATTGCGAACCAGCTCGATGAACTAGTTCCGTGCAAAAACGTGGAAAGTCGTAAAAAATTTTGCACAACTGGATCAATTGGTTTGAATAACTGGGCAAAAAAACAACAAAAAAAACAGAACTCGCACGGCAAAGTCTCGTTTCGGCGAATTTCAATTAGAGCCTCGACCAGGCCAATTGCCAAAGTTTTTGGTTGATGATGGGCGAGAGAGAAAGGGAGAGAGAGATGGAACTATCGTAAAAGCTGCTGCTGCTGGTGCAGCTGTTTGCTGATTGGGAACGGCATTATTGGACTGCAATGCCCACCACCCAAGTGGGAGGCAACTGCCTCCGCCTCTGCCTCTTTGGCTCTGGGCCAAAGCGTACCAAGCAAATCTCTTTGCGGATATTTTGGTCATAAAGTTATTGCCATTTGGCAGTGCCCAAAACTCCGGATGCATCATCATCACACACACACACAGAGACAGGCACACACACACATACATATATATATACCCAGTCCCACACACACACACACACCTAATCAAGTAAATTACAGCTAATAATGCGTTTGCATTTTGACAAAAGTTGTAAATGACTGAGGAAACGCCCTGTGCTTTGCCCCAAACTCACAATTCACACAGGGTGTGTGTCTGTGTGTGTGTGCGTGCCTCGTGTGCAAGTGCCTTTTTGGCCCAAATCAAATGGCAACAACAATTTTCCACTTGCTGCAATTCAAGCGTTTTCATTATGCAACAATTTGCCCTGCAATTTCGGTGTTTGCTTTAAATACCCTGTAAATTGGCAGAGCCATTAAAACAAGGCATGCTTGCAGGCACGTAAAAGCTAGCAAAGCAATTAGTAGCTAGGGAAAACTCTAAGCTGCAAAAGTTAACTATTTACAGGGTATCTAATTGATAGAACAAATATGTTTTATATGTCTCTTTGATTTTCTAACATTTTAAGGCACTGCCTGCTACTTTGCTGTCAAAAATATAATTTTACAGGGTACTTCTAAGTCTAATGTAAGCACAAATTAATTTTCATAGCCTACTTATCTGCTCAAAATAATTTTTTTTCCATTTATACACATTTTAAAGTCGATTTTTCTGGCATTCCAGGGTATCTGCTAGTCATTCCTGCATTTAGCCATTTTTTTTGCTTGTCTACTTTTTGGCATGCACGAAAAATTTTCCCTCTGTTTGTGTTGGCGCGCGCTGCGTTCGCATTTTCCAGCACTTTAGACATATTTTTATCGCAAAAAGCGACGCCCCAACTTAAGCCCCCTCCCCCCTTACTGCCGTCACGCCCCTCTCCCTCCCCTCGTCCTGCCCACAGAGCTTCCACTCACTTAGTTTCATTTGTGTAAAAAACAACAACAACAGCAGCTGGAAAAAAATACCAAAAAAAAACAGCTAAAAACAAGCTAAAAAAAAACAAAGAAAAAACTGAAAGCAAAGCGCAAAAAGCGTCCGCAAATGATGCGCAGCAAAAAACAAAATTTGCTGCTGTCGCAATGCAAGCGCACTTCCCCCCGCCCCACTTGTCACCCCCTCTAGACACCCAGCCCAACCACCCCTTTGCTCAGACGCCACTGCACTGTGCCCTGTGTTCGAACCAAACCCAACCCTTTGGCTTACTTGCACTTTACAACTATTTTCTCTTTTTTTTCGCAAAATTTTCCATTATTTTTCAAATACTCTTTCAAGAAGAGGGTCCTACGCAATTATTGAGAAGTTTTTTTTATATATATATTTATATAGTTTCTTGTGCAGTTCAGGTCAGTGCAATCAATCAAGTTGTTTAGCTATTAACTTTATTTTCTTTTTCTTTAGTTATGTCTATTTATTTTCCATAACTTTGCTGCCTTTTATTGAATTCTATATATTTTATATAGTTTCTTGATCAGTTTTATTATAATTTCTAAGCAATATATCTTCCAATTCAATTTAGCATATACTTTCTCTTTTTGTTCTCTCTTTTACTAAAATATTTTATTTATTTATTTTTTATTTATATTATTTATTTATATTATTTATTTATTTATATATTTTTATATAAAGACTGATTTTATTTTATTTTAATCTTGCTCAATTTATTTCTTAAGCGCAATCCCCATTCGTCTTTTTGAACTTGACTTTTTCAGCTATAGTTTTTCTTTTTCGTTTTCGTTTTTTTTTTTATTTTTATTTTTCTGTTGTTTTTCTTTTTTTCGTTGTCTTTTATATCAGTTCAAAGTATTTTATTTTTTAGTCAGTCGCTACCTTTGCCACGTCTCGTGCTCGAGTTGTCGTCTAACTTATGCCATCTCATTTATCTTCGTAACTTCTTTCATTCTTCTCTTCGCTTGAATGGGGCTGGAAAACGAGGGGGGGAAATGGTTGGGAAGGGAAGGGGTACAATTTGAGGCAGTTATTGCATTTTTTGCTGCCGTTACATAGTTTTAAGCAGGAATGCATCATCGAACCGATATGTATCGTTCGATTTGTTTTTCTTATAGAGAAAGCGAGCAGAAAAGAGAGGTTATATCAGAGAAAAGAGAGAGAGGGAGCGTGGCAGAGCAAGGTGTCTGTCAGTCGTAGGTAATTGGATATATGCCATATAAATATTACACGTCTGTCAGATCGTTCTTCAAGCTCTCATAGTTGTAAAAAAATTGATTATAAAAAATATGACATGTTGCCATAGATATGACATACATATTTCTTGCCTCTGAAGTCAAACTATGGCTTAGATTAGTTATTAGTTATATGCCAACTCTGTCATACATATGACAAATATGGCAAAATATGTCAACACATTTGGCAGCATATAATAAGTTTCATACCATAAAAACATCCGTAGCTGCATTAAACATTGCCTAACATATTCATATGATGACATACGTCTCTTATATGGCAACGTATGACAACATATATGCTTAAAAAGACCTGATAAGCCTCATATGGCATGCCAGACAAAATCGACAGCATATAACAGCTTCCATAGAATAAAACTATGCCTACCATATTTAAATGTCAACATAAGACTCAAATATGGCAACGTATGACAGCATATGACCACATATAATATGATGGAAAAGCAATCACTAGCCTCATATGCCTTCCTTAAACTCTATGTCAACAACTGACTTCATATGAAGCCATAGCACATATGACACGACATTAATGCCCAAAGATCTCTGAAATATTGTCACAAATTTAAGCATACCATATTTATATGTCAACATAAGACTCAAATATGTCCACGTATGACAGGATATGACCTCATATAATATGATAAAAAGCCGTGAATAGCCTTATATGCCTTCCTAAAACCCTCTGACACCAACTGACTTCATATGACGCCTCTGCCATAGCACATATGACACGACACCAATGCCCAAACATTGTCACAGATAATTTATTTGCGATTTAAGCAAAAAATGAAAGAGGTAGGGCGAAAAGAACCACATGGAAATAATTTTTGAAGTTTGCTTTTGGATCATTTTGATCTCATCTCATCTCTAATCCGACGCAGTCCCTCGTCTCTCCACCGGCATCAGGTTATCCTCTTCATTGGAGCGCAGCAACTCATTGACCCTAGCACAGATGGCATCATCATGCTCATAGCGTGGATCTTGCATCCAGAAGAACATGCGATGTGAGGTACGACGAAATTTTAGTACATATATACGCCCCGTTCGACACGATTCGATACGACGAAATTCCACGCTACCCGGTTGCACTGGAACATCCAGTTCCACAACGCCGGCACGTCGATCCATCCAACAGAAATGCAAATCGAGTGCATCATCCTGCCGGATATAGATGACACCGCGCCGTTCATCGGGTTCAACTATTTTATCCGTATGCTTCATGCGGCCGGCCTTGAACTGTAGCAAGGTGGTGCCATGGTGGGGCAACGTATTGTCCAGTTTGCGTATCGTATACGGTATCGAGAATCGAATCGAAAACGAAAACGAAATTTCCAGAGACAAATCAAATAATAAAAAAAAAAAAACAGAAAATAAAAAAACAAAATAAAATTGAGAAAAAAAAAATCACATGCGACGCCTGCTGAGCCTGCAGAGTGTTCAAATATCAATTAGAACACACACAGTGTGTGCGGGTGTGTGTGTGTGTGCTGTGTGTGTGTGTGTTTTTGCCAAGTTTATAGCATACTTCGGGGGGCACCTTCGACTGCAATTGACCTTTAATTGCGCACTTAAAAGCACATAAAAACGTGGCCGGACAGGACATACACGGCGTATGTGCAATGCCACAGCCACTCTACACGTGCCACTGTGCGTGTGTGTGTGTGTGTGTGAGAGGAACAGGTATACCAGTAAGAGAGAGAGAGAGAGGGAGGGCGTGTCTCGCCTCGTAAGTGCGGCCAGCTTAGCCGTGCACAATTAAATTAAAGTGATGACTTATATAGCTTAACGTGCATCGAATGGAATTGCCCAGATATAAAGACAGAGCGAAAAAGGGAGCGATAAAGAGGGAGAGCGGGAGAGAGAGAGAGAGAGAGAGAAACGCACACAAGCGTAGCAAAGCACCGCACAGCAGCAGCAGCAACAGCAGCAGAAATTACTGTATAAATGCTTTCAACATGTTTTTACAGATTTTCCACAGTTTGCCATAAATCAAGGGGTGGCGCGCAACTTAAGCTGATTCCCAGTAGTAGAAAAACATATGTATAGTATGCAATTAATACAATCCTGTTTAATGGCTTAGCGGGAGTTTTGCTTGGTCAATAACGCTTAAAAAGTTAAGCATATGCTGCTATAATAATAAAAAAGTAACTAAAAACTCGAATTTGTTTTTCATTCACAATTAAATTGCTGCGAATTAAGCCAGCGGCACAGAGAGACTTTGCTATACTTGCTATAAATCCGCTATAAAAGAAGAGACTTATATGTTCTTGCTATAAATCCTAAAAAACACCTCATAGAGCCCCTTTTCTTTTTGTGACTCATTACTCACAAGTTGATAAAGTTTTGCCTTTGCAAAGCTAAACCTACTGTGCTATAAAACTGCCATAATAGCAAAAATCTACACATTAACGTGCAGTACACAGATCATGCCCATATAAGTCCCACTCTGCTTGCCTAAAAGCTTTACAATATCGCGCCATAAAAGTGCTATAAAAAGTAAACTTTGGAGTTTAACCAAAAATAATTGCACAAATTACTCTAAAAAGTACTAATCTACAAGCATCCAGTAACAACTCCACATAATGCCCCCAGATCTACCATATACATATAGTAGTACGATAACTCACACAAATTGTTTTAAAGTCCATGCAGCGCCATTCGCGAATGGCTTTAATGGCGTCAACTTTGCTCGTTTATGGATTCATTAACTCGATTCCCTAATGCTCTGGGGTAACGCTGCAAGGCACTGCGGGAGGGGAGGAGGGGCTTCTTCGTACACCCCGCCCACGCATAGCCAATGTTACATGTGCTGGAAATCTATATTTAAATTCGTTTAGCATGCGGGCAGGCACGCTATGCTCGGTATGTGTGTGTGTGTGTGTGTGTAAATGTGTGCTACGTTTATGCCATGTACTTTATGAATTTATTAATTCCTGAATATGTGAAATAATAAAATGTAGACGAATTTATAATACTTTATAAAGGTTTATATTCTATTTTTAATAATAAAAACAACTTGTAACTTGAGGAGAATAAATTATGATCTACGTTTCTCTATATTTATAAATAATATATTTAATTATAAATTAAAAATATACTCTTTTTATGCTATACAGAATTTCCCTTGCGATATAAGATTTTATGCCTTACAACAAATGCTACGCTCAATTCATATATACATCATAAATTCTAAAGAACGTTATATAGAATTAGTTCCGGTTTATGTGACTAAAATTAAGTTTTAAAGAAAATATCAGCAAAAAATGTATAGAAATATATCTAGTTATTTTTTTTTTATTTTGCGATCAAAATTAGAGTTATAAAAATTATTTAGTGATTTTTCGACGATTTTTCTGCATTCCATGCATCTAATTTAGGCAAGTTAAGTTAGCTGCGCCTACGCATATCATGAAAATTCATAGACAACTCATCTGTATAAGCAGTTATAAGGTATTTGCTGTTTAATCAGAATTTATGCATAATATGATAACATGATATATGGGTACGCATGAACGTAATATGTGTGAAAGTGTGCTGCATATTATATCATAAAGAGAAACTCAAACTGTGTGTGTGTGTGTGTGGATCAAACTCAAACCCAGGAGCTGGCTGGCTGGCTGGCGTTGTCATTAGTTAAGCTCTGCTCGCTCTCTCTTTCTCTCTCGCTCTTTTTTGGCTTTGTCATTCTTTTTCCCACTCTTTTATCCTCTCTTTCTCTCTCCCTCTATCTGCTGCTTACTTTTCTTGCTCTCTCTCTCTTTCTTTGCTTGCTGCAAAAACTGAAATCGGAGACCGCAACACGTGTGTGTCGTGCTGAAGAGCTCTGTGTGTGTGTGTGTATGTGTGTGTGCGTATCATTAAGACGCCTCTACGTATAGCTACCGTATAGCATATGTGCCTGTCTGTGTGCCTGTGTGTGTGTGTGTGTGTGTGTGGTGTGTGCTACCTGTGCGCGTTTTAATGATGCCAAGGCAAGTCCTGAAATCATTTGAGCTACAGCACAGGCCACAAAATGGCAACGGCAGCTCGTAGCTGCCTCTCCCTCTCTCTTCCTCTGCTTCCCTCCCGCTCTGACCACGCTGGCTCTGTGTCATGAAACGTTCGAAAGCAATTACAATTTAAGTATTTAATTAGGGAATTACGTGAGCAAATACACACGCCCAGTGAGGGAGAGAGAGAGAGAAGTGTTACAGCTGAGTGGGAGGCAACTCTATAGCAAAAAAAAAGGAGTTTCCAAAAAGGCAACACAGACTGTTCTGGAGACATTTTCCACAGCAGCCTGGCAAGAGGGGGAAAGAGAGAGGGAAGGAGAAGGAGAGGGGGTTACAGGTGGATAGAGCTGGGTGGTTTGTAGCTCAAGAATGAGCAGGGTAACTCTACCAGGCAGCTCCACCAAAGAATGCCAATAAAAATGAAGCCAATTTCTGTTGCAGCAACACAATTTACAGTTTACGCTTTACGCTTTTGCTCTCCCTCACACGCTAGCCCACTCTACCTCTCTCTCTCTCTACTTCTACTATAAGCTTCTCCTTCCATCTCTCTCTTTCTCTCCCTCCCCCCCTTTCGCCCTAAACACACGAACAAATAGTAAATAAAATCAAGAACTATAAAAAGCCAACGGTGCGCGGAGTGAAAATTGTTAAATTGCAAACGTTTTGTTGACAAATGCTTAAGCAATGGCAACCCTAGCAGCGGCAGCAGTGTTGCCTCCCTCTCCCTTCTGCCACACGCTCTCTGCCGCGTTTTTTCCCTTCTCCATCCTCTTGCAGTCATTTCATTTTCCACATTCACGCAGTGTGGAAATTCCCTTCTTTTTATATATATAAAACATTTTTTTTTTTTTTATTTTTTCGTTGTCATTTTCCATTTTTCTTTTTTTTTATGCTTTTATTTCCCGTTGAGTATCAATAAATTTCCGTTGGCCAAAGCAAACAGTGAAAAAGAAAACAGGTAAACACACACACACAGTCACACACACAGAGAGAGAGACACTCCGGGGTACTCCCCCTACATATATTTATAACTACATTCGAGCTGGAAACGATTGTAAAGCCATCAAGTTTCTCGAGCTGTTGCAGTCAATAAATATTCTTTAATGTTTTGTATTATACGCAATAGAGGGCGGCACTTCCTTGCAAAAGTGTTGGAAAATGCTTCAAGTTTAAGTATTGTTATTTATTTGAAGATACGCAAAGGTTTTTTTATAGAGATTAGATAGAATTTATTATTTAATTTATTTTTGTAGAATTTTTCTTCATTATTTCTCGAAAATTTTATAGAAAAGGACTAAAAAAGGCTAGAAATATAATAAGAAAAAAACATGAACATAACCTTAATAATTTTCCAGGATTTCTACACATTTTTAAAGCATATATTTAGCTTGAAATATGCTTAAATATTTCCTAGACTAAATTTAAAATTCAATTGCAAAATCTGTGCAAAATTTCCACTGATATCTTTGAGGACATCAGAAAAAGCTATAGACAGACCAAATGTGCTGTGTAATGGCAGCTAAGAAAAAACAAAGCTAAAAGCTAGCTTGCTGTACGACACGATTTCATCAAGAATATATATATTATATATCATAAAGTGTGCGTTAAGTGAGAGAGCACACACGAAGTGAAAGATAAAAGTGTGCTTGAAAAATACATTTAAATTTGTGGAAAAAATCGTTGCGTGCTTTTAGGCGCTGCGTAGGTGGCAGGGTATGTGTGTGTGAGGGAGAGAAAGAGAGAGAGTGGGTGCATATGTGTGTGTGTGTGTGTTGTGTGTGTTGCAATTGGTCGTCAAGTTAAATAAATGAAACGACATCGGCTTAAAATCTCGTTTTGGCTTTTCGCTTATTTTATTTTATGACATCGACCTATGTGATGTGTGTGTGTGCGTGTGTGTGTGTGTGTGTGTATGGGTGTGTGTGTGCGACATTAATGAAGTGTTCGTGGTGTGTTTGTGAGGCCATTGGCAAAAATACATATTAACCATACTGAGCCAGCAAAGTGGATTATAAATTCACGAAATGCTCTGAATAAAATTTAATAACTTAAACAGATATCGCACTTATGGCTCGAGAGAGAGAGAGAGGGAGGGAGAGAGAGAGAGCGGTAGAGAGGGCTTTGAACTGTGCAAAAAAGCCAGCAATATTTTATGAGTTCTTTTTTTTTTTATTGAGCTGAAAAAGTCAGTACTGAGTACTGTGAAATAAGCTTATTTAAAAATGCATGAGCTCATCACTAGCGGTAGAATAAATCATGATTGCATTACAGTAAACATGGGAGGAGGGGGCGTGGCAAATGCATTTAAAATGCTTAAAATTGCTCTAGACTCGAAGAATGCAGGTAGAAAATTTCAGAGCTCTAGCACATCATATAGCAGAGATCTGGGACTTTAGAAAAAGGCTTACAAATTGGGAATCAATAATAAGTTTTCTTATTATATGAATGCTTAAAACAACAGCAATACAGGCATATAAGTAACTACCCTTTATATCACTTCTAAACTGTTTATTTCATTTATTAGCACCAATTTAGGGCGTGGCAAAGTTATTTAAACTCTCACCTCTTGCTAGACAAAAGTTAAATGTATTTGGTAAATTTCATAACTGTAGCTCCTTTATTAGCAGAGAACTGCAATTGAAATGAAACCGATACTAACGACAGTCAGCAGGTTAAATACAATTAAACTCAAACCATGAACCTAATCGAAATTAGCAAATTGTATAGGCTTGCCTTTGGGGAACAATTACTACCCCCTCCCATTTCTCTCTCCGTCTCTCTCTCTCTCTGTCAAGCTGTCTATAAGCATTTTACTACGTATATCAATATAGACAATAGGCCACAACTCTACCCCTCTCTCTCTCTCCCCCTCTCTCTCTCTCTGTCTCTGTCTCTTGTCCGTCTACCTTTATACAATGCATTTAGTAACCATGCATGAAATGAATATATATTCATAATTAATTAGTGAGAAACTGGGGTACTTTGCGAGGGGGGGGATAGGGCAGGGTCGTTAGTAAAGTGATGAGGGTAAAGTTTTGATGTCAATTTCGATTTAGATTTTGAACACCGATTTTGATTACAAATTTTGGGATTTCAATTTGATTTACATGCATAGTAGAGTGCAGAGTTCAAGTAGTAGAGTGAGAGAGAGAGAGTGGAAGAGAGAGAGAGAGAGAGGGAGAGGCCAGTGCATTAGGTTGATGGTGCGGTACCGCTGCCATTGGTTTATTCAATCTTAATTGGATTTTCAGCTTAATTGCACAGCGCATTTTCGAATCGATTGTAATGTACACGAAATCACAAATTCATTGAATTTTCCCTACTCTTCGCTCTTCTCTTCTCTTCTCTGTTCTCTCCTTTACTCTACTGTTCGCCGGCCTGCTGCATGTCTAATTGGCTAATGAGTGCATTCAAGCATTAAATTCTCATTCGTTCATTCGCTTAAGAACTTCGAACCAAATGCGCATTCATAAATAAAGCACAACGTAAATGCTGTGAATAAAATATTATTCACTTTTCAGCTACTTTCGGGGGAAGGGGAGGCTATGGTTTAATTCGAAGGGAAGGGAAGAGTTTGAGTTAAGTTGAGCATCAGTATATTAAAATATATATATTGTGTGTACTGTATAAGAATATAAATGCTTTTATAGGGTTTATGTGTTTTGATATATAGCCAATCTCTTTAAGAAACATAAACATAAAAGAAACAACTGTTTCTTATTAAAAGATGCAACAGTTTAATTTAAATCGTATTTTTTGTCCATACTGTACAAGAAAATATATGTTTATGTTTTTTTGCAAAATTAATTCCAAGTCCAAAAACTTTTCCAACTCATTAAGCAGCTTTAATTAAGCCTACACACAAACCAAGATAAAATATCTACGCAATTAAAGCTACTCTACAAGAATATATATGTATATATATATATTTATATATATACTTCATCAAAATGACTTCCGTCTATAAAGAATACACAGACGCACAAATATTTATGCAAGAACTTTGCCCAACAAGAGCTCAAGCGAACAAACCAAGAGAAAAGATAAACAGAAGTGAGCTCAAGTATATCTCTTTTAACTTGCTACAGGAATATATATATAATATATATATAACTGTGAGTAAGCACATCTGTATGTACACAGCATGTAATTATGGAACTGTTTAATAACTTTATAATCTACTTAACGCGCCCTCACAGTGCGGCAAATGCGAGAAAATGCGCTACGGTTACACGGCAGCTAAATCCGCCTCATCTGGTGACACGCATCGCCACGCCACGCCTCGTCTCGTCTCGTCTCGCCCCGCCGCGCCTCGCCGCGCCACGCCTCGTCTCAGCTGTCACACATTACTCATACGCCGCGTTGCTCGCTCGCTCGCTCGCTCGACTGCAAGTCATTAATTCATAGGCATGAAAAAGTTGATTGCGTTTTGTTTGGTTACATTTTAGTTGGGGCGTTAAGTTGTGTGTACACAGAGAGAAAGAGGGAGAGAGAGAGAGAGAGAGACAGCGACAGCGGCCAATTAAATTGAAGGAGTCAACTGGATATTAACACATACTTACTGTGGGTTAGGCAGCGTGTAGCTGCGGTTATAACCCACGTAAGTTTATGAATTTAAAAAATGCGCCACCTCCCCCTTCCCCTCATATTGCCTAAACTAATTTTGCTACACACGCAATCGCCCACACACACACCGCACACACACATCGCACACACACTCTCCCTTTGACACCCACTGTGGCATGTTTTTCAATTTCCCGAACACACACAGTGCGTCCCTTTTTTTTCCCTCTTTCCTCCTCTTTTTTTCGCTTGTTTAGAAACACGCCCCATCAGAGGCAGAGGCAGCAAAGGAAAGAATAAAGAAAAATGCGAGACACAAAGGCAGAGGCAGGCAACAGCTGATAGACGCATTAAATACCCTTTAGAAAGTGAAAGTTTAATTAAAAAAAAAAAGAAAATTTGTTAAGAGAAACTTTAGCTTTTCTATTATCTTTTTAAATTTAATTTTAAATTTGTTTTGAGTTTAGAAATAAATTCTAGAAAAATACTAGATAGAGTTGCCCTTTTAAAATACAAAATAGACACCCTTAGCTTCTATATATTATACTATATAATATTATCTAAAATTCTAACTAAGAACTATGCCACCTAATGAGCTCAACTTGTTATTTTCCATTCACAACTTTCTTCGCTGTCTCTTTGTTTCAATTTCAATCTATCAACGCGTTGATTGAAGACCAAATGCCAACATATCGGACAAAGCGAGTTGCGAAGTGTGGGGCGGCGGGGTGGCAACCCTGTTGACAGCTGGCAACGTTTGTTGTTGGCTTGGCTTGTTGCAGCCAATGTAAACATGTTGTTGCAGCTTGTTGCAGTGTCAGCCTCGTTAAAAGTGTTTTCAAAATTGCAAAAGAAAAAACAAAGAAAGAGAGAATAAAAAAGAGATAGAGCGAGAGAAAAACAAGGCTTTAAGTGTTGGAAAAGCACAGAAAATCCTAGAGTAAAGATAGAAGATATACATAATGTATTCAAAGCTGACACGGAAATCCGCAGAGAGATAAACAGTGGTGGCGCTTTGCCTCGTTTAATTTGCCTGATTGCACAATCTGTGTGCGATGGCTAAGTGTCAGGGGAGTGGAAGAGAGAGAGACACTGAGAGAGAGAGAGAGAGAGAGAGAGAGAGAGAGAGAGAGTGTGCAAGAGTGAGACAGAGATTTAACCAAGAATTAACTAGCTTAAACCGTTTCAGCTGCAAATGACAGACAGTTTTCGCGCTGATTAAAGTGTGTTTTGCTTGATATAATATTAAGTGCAAAGTTGGGTTGACTTAAGACTGCCTTATAGAGGGTATGCTGTGGAAATTTCAAGTGTAAAAATTTCTAGAAATTATATAAGATTATTTAAGACTGTGCATCTTTTTCCTATCACTTTTCTTTTCTACAAATTCCACTCTCCACGCAAAGTTGCCCAAGTTAGCTTAGGTCAACTGCTTTATAAGATACCTTTTCTTTTTTTTCACAGGGTCCCACAAAAAGTGTATACCATCTTTGGTGGGGTAACACTGGAGAGAGAGAGAGAGAAAGACACGCACATGATTGGCGGCAGGTTTTGTTAATTTACGTTTTTCGGGCTAACCTTTTTTTTCTGCCTTCTTCTCTTTGCTGCCCTTTTCTTTTCGGGGTGGGGTAGGGTTGGCTGGAAAGAGGGTGCTGCTGCGATGGGGTAGGCACTTTTGCATCTATTCACGATCTGCGGCTCTATTTCGCTGCCCTTTTTCGCATTGTGTCGTGCTGTTGCCACACAATGTTGCTACACATTACAAAGCAGAGGAGGAGGGTAGTGGAAGAGAGAGAGAGAGGAGAGAGAGAGAGAGGAGGGTAGCGGTAGTGCGTGTTAGATAAACTGACAGGGGCGTCTGGGTTTGCGTGTTGTCTGCGTGCTGCAAGCAGGGGGAAGGGGGGTAGAGGGTAGGCGTGTAGTCAGCGGAAGCGAACGAGGGTCGCAGTAGGCTTGGGTATGGGCTGGTATGTTGTAGAGGGGTTGGGCAGGAGGGGGTAACGTGGGTGTGTGTGTGTGTGTGTGCGTTAGGTGTGTGCCAGCGGAAGGAAGCGACAGGAAGTGCCGCAAGGGCAAGCGGATGTGTTGCCACAGCCCTACAGCAGCCCCAACCCAGCAACCCGCTTTGAATTTTTTCCCGGTTTTTTTTTGCTTTTTATAGTTAGTACTACCGTAACCCAAACCCGTTAGCTGCGCCGCTCTTGTTGCTGTAATTTTTGGCAAGCCTTTGACGTACGCAGCGACAGCAACAACAACAACAACAGCAGCAACAGCAACAGCAGCAGCAACAACAGCAACAGCAACAACAACAACAGCAGCAGCTGCAACAATGCCAAAGTCATTGGCGGCATTTTTGTGGTTTTCTTTTTGCCTGCGTGTAGGTGAGTGTATTAGTAAGTGTGTGTGTGTGTGTGTGTGCGAGTGTGTGTGTGTGCATGTTTTTGGCGCTTTGATTTCATTTCTTTCCTTCTTTCGGGCAACACAGCATTTTTTCACTCTGTTTACCGTTGTTTGAACAATGCGGTCACTTCTTCAGTCAGTCGAGTCAGCTGAAACCTTCGAGGAAAATACAAAAAAAAAAAAAAAAAAAAAAAAAATACCCTCGCTTTGGGTCGAGCCTATCATATAGGGTTGAGCTTGATAACAGCGGAATATATGTACTAACTGCAGAGGGAGAGAGAGAGAGTTAGATAGAGAGATAGAGGGAGAGCGGGAGAGGGAGAAGAAGCCAATTAAAATGTGTGTGTAGTGTTGGTAAACACCAAACAAAATGTGTGTGCTTTTGTGTGACATGTGTAGCAAACAGGGTGTTTTCAAACAAGGTGTTTTCTAGACAGTTCTTTTCTATTGAGGTGGAAAAATCGTAAAAAAGTATGGCATATTCTATCAATAGTGTATTGCTAAGTCGGGTAGAGTAGTAGCAAAGGAAGAAGTGCCATTAAAGGTAGCAGAAGAAGAGGTAGCAGAGGTACTAGTAAAGGTGCTAGTCGAGGTAGTAGAGATCCCAGTAGAAGAGGAGTTAGCAGAGGTACTAATAGAAGTGCTAGACGAGATAGTAGAGATACTAGTAAAAGAAGTAGCTGTGGAGGAAGTAGAGGTTCTCGTAAAAGTACTAGTCAAGGTAGTAGAGGAACTATTCCAAGTAAAAGAGGTAACAGTCAGGCTAGAAGAGATACAAGTGAAGGTAGAAGAGGTACTAGTCGTTCTAGAAAAGGTACTAGTCAAGGTAGAAGAGATACTAGTCGAGGTAGAAAAGGTACTAGTAGAGGTAGAAGAGGTACTAATCGCGGTAGTACAATAGGAAGTTGCTGTGAAGATAGTAGAGGCGCCAGGCAAGATAGTAGAAGTACTAGTTGAAGTATTAGATGTCCTAAAAGACCTATAGACGCACTTGCTGTGGAGGTAGTAGTCAAAGTATAGGTACCAGTCGAGGTGGTAGAGGTACCAGACGAGGAAGTAGAGGTACCAGACGAGGAAGTAGAGGTACCAGACGAGGTAGTAGAGATACTAGTCGAGGTAGTGGAGGCATCAGAAGTTGAAATAGAGTTAGAAGAGGTAGTAGAGGTACTAGTCGAGGTAGTATAGGTGTTATTGTTACTTGTAGAGCTTCATCTAGAGGTGGTAGCTGTAGAGGTAGTAAAGGAAGATGTTCGTAGCACTACCAAAGGTATGAGTAGTTGTAAAAGAAGTACTACTACTAAAAGTGCTAGTAGTCATATAAGAGGTACCACTATTAAACTATTTCTACTACTACCTCGAAGTAAACACATATAGCACCTTTTACACCAATTTCGAGAAATTTCCCTACTTTTTCAAGCATTTTTCAACATGAAAAGCGCAAGAAGGCGAAGAACAATGACTAAGTGAACGAGCAAGTGAATGAGCAAATGAGTGAATAAATGAATGAACGAATGAATGCATGAATGAATGACAGGGCGCATTTAATAAACATCATTTAATTACAGCCACACGAAAGGACGCCGCAAAATGTGTATAGGGTTAGCTCAGAGCAAAAGCAGAGACAGGGAGAGAAAGAAGGGGAGAGAGAGAGAGAGGGGAACAGACTGGGGGCGCACAAGTTAGTGCTAAGCGTGGGGCGTGGCTGCGACGCAAAAAAAAGAGCCCTTGGTAATTTGTATAACTTTTTTAATTATTTACTTTTGTGCTCTCACCATTCTTTTCATTTATCCCTTTCCATCAAGCGCGCGCTCTCTCTTTCTCGTTCTCTTTCTCTTTCCCCCCTGGACTTTCCCCTGTACACTGTCTTTTTCTTTTCGGTTAATTTAGAAAGTAGCAAAAACTTGGCATCTGACGATGCTAAGCAGCTGTTGGGCAGGTGTTGTCCAGTTGTTGTCAGAGTCAACGATTAAACTAGTGACAAATGTGCTCGGGGGAAAAGCCAACAGAAGGAGAAGGAGAAAGAAAGAAAAAAGACAGAGAGAGAGAAGTGAGTGAGGTAACAAAGGAGCTGTAAAAAAAAGGGAGTGTTGCGGCAAGATAACACAGAGCGAGAAGGAAAAACTTTAAATGACCACAATGGAGAGCAGAAGTCAAGAAGTTACCAGTTAGAGTACTACATAATAGATACTAGAGTGGCAACTCTGTTCGCTCATTTGTTGTGGCAACTTTGGAGCATTATCTTGTTAATGCGGCTTGGGATAGACCAATTTTCAAAAGCACTCAGGGTGCATCAATCAAAAATGAATGTAGATGGCAAATTTCAGCACAATGCGACTTGTTATAACAGAGATTCAAGATATTCTATAGATAAAAGACAGTCAGGTAGACAAAAAAAAAGGGAATAATGTATATAAATTGTAAAGTCAGCTATAAAACTAACTAATTTAAATTATTATCAGGCATTTCTTTATGTTTAAGCTTGTTTCAAGCAAAATTTGTAAAACAGCTCAAAAGAAAAGAGCTATAATACAAGCTATATACCAAATTTCACCCTTAGAAAGCTTATATACACCGAAATCTAGGCTTGCATATAAGCCATACCAAATTTCAGTTTGAAAAGCCTTATAAACACAGAGATCTAGGCGTTCGTACATACAAAGTAGCTTAGACTTAGAGCGAAATACTTTGAATGTATATATATCTCATGAGTCTTATGTCATCAAGTCTTCATTCAAAATTTTCACACACTATATACATAATTATATACACACTTATGATTATTTAATTTCCAGTCTACGTGACGCACATAACGAATAATAATAATCATACTGCTTGGGCTGCTCTCAAGCTCTCTAGAGAACCAATGGCAGCTGCCAAGCTGCCCCTCCTGGGAGACAGTGCCAAAACGCTTTTTGCATAGAAAACGCAGTGTGTCTCCAGAGAGAGAGACAGAAAGAGACAGAGAGAGAGACAGAGAGAAAGAGACACATTTTAATTGCCAGCAAGTTGGGGAAAATCGAAATAGTCCCTGAGTATAATGAAAAGTTCTCTATTTATTTAGGCCTCAAGGTTGTAAATAACTTTTGACTAATTGCACTGCAAACTAAAGGCACGAAGAGTGCTAGAGAGAGACAGAAAAAGAGGTAGAGAGAGGTAGTAAGAGAGAGAGAGAGAAAGACTGCCTGCTATTGATCTAATGCCCCCGAAATGAATAGAACCACTCGGACAGGCCGATGGGCCATAAATTGCGAATGGTCGCCAATGTCAACATATAAATCACACACATAAACAGGCTGACTATGTATCAAGCTAGTTAGTGAGGTTATGCACGACTAGCAGATGTGCTAGCTTACTGATTCCAACTAATGGGTTGCTTTAATTAAAATCAAATTTAGAACATAGACAGATAGTACGATTAGCAACACGCGTAGCAAATTTCAGCATACAAGCTTCAAGACTAAACTAGTTAAACGTTTTTTTTGATTATAAAGGAAACTAAGAAAGTTAAGTCACATTTAAAAATTTCTTACTCTATATATGGCTTGGATAAACACAGCACTAAAATTTCTTGCTGCTAGCTCTAGTCAATCTCAAGATCTGCTGGTTCAAAGAGTTGGGGGAAAAGAGAAAAATTATTTTTTAGCGCAGTTTATATACCCCTTCTGGCTTGCAGGGTATGTGAAGCTTAACAAGCCTGAACTAAATGCTGTCGCTTGTCGCTCTCCCCTATACTCTTTCTCGCTCTCGCTCTCTCTCTCTCCCTTTCTCTCTCTCCATCTCCCTCTCTCTCTCTATAAAAATAATAATGAGCTTTTGCGGATGACCATTAAGTAACATTTAAAATGTCAAAGCGTAGCGCGTGTGTGTGTGTGTGCGATGCGGTTAGGGTTTCCTTTTGTAAGGAAGCTGGACACACACACACACTCGCACACACACACACACACTCGCACACACACTCGCTGGCATAGTGCGCGTGTCTAATGTGAAAAGAAATTAAATGGAAAACCCAACAAAGCAGTAAATCTCCAAGAACAACAAACAACACTCAAAAGCAATTTAGATGGGCCATCTGGGCCGAGATGCGAGTGAGTGAGTGAGTGGACTGGCTGAGGGAGGGGGTAGAGAAAGGAAGAGGCTGGAAGGGGGTAAACGTGAGAGAGGGGGAGGTGATAGGCGTGGCTAGTGCGCTGGCAAGGACAAGCTGGCAAGCCTTACTTGGCTTTACTTTTCAATCACGACGCGCAAGCAAATTACCCAAGCTGAGATTGTGTGTCTCCGTATGTGTGTGTGTGTGTGTGTGTGTGGCAGTAGTTGCCACTGCCACAGCAGCGGTGGCAACTCTGGCGAGATAAATAATCAATTAAAGTGTTGCCACGGCTGACGCGGCGTATGCGTAATGCGTGCGCGTAAATCAGCGACACGTCGCAGCGTCGCTGCAGCTTAACGCGCGTGCAGTCGAGTCTTCCCTCTCTCTCTCTCTCTTCCTCTGCTGCCAGCTACATGCAATTGCACAACCTCAATGCGCACTACCCTCACGCCTCTACCCTCTCTCTCTCTCTCTCTACACTTATTCTTCTACACTCTACACTGTGTTCCAGTTACTTTTTCGCCTTGTCTTGTCTTTGGCATTTGTCTTGCCCCACAAAAGCAACAAAATGGCTGACATTGTTAAAGTCAAAGGCAGCTGCAGTTGCCAACAACAGCAGCAACAGCAGCAGCAGCAACAGCAACAGCAACAGCAGCAACAGCAGCAACAGCAGCAACAGCAGCAACAGCAGCAATATTAACATGTTTATAACAAGCGGAAACTGTGTGCACACTGTGTGGAAATGGTGGAAAAATTCTATGAATTTCAAGTATTTTTTACAAAACGGTATTTTTTTATGGTATTTTTTTTTTCTTATTTTTTTTCCGCGGTATTTCAAGCATTTTTCTGCTTAATATAATTGCAGTTATTTTTTTAATAACCTTGGCTTGCCTAGATGTAAATAAAGTACGAAGGCAGCTGCCAGAGCCATAAGGAAACTACAATATATAGAAAGGTTAAGTACAATATCTAGCTTAAGTATCAACATATCACACTGACATTAACAACAGATATACATTATATAATAAACTCAAGCTACACAAAATTTCAGCTTAAAAACTTAGAAACGCAACTAGTTAAACTTTTTTCTTGATTTCAAAACAAACTAAAATAGTTATGCCAAATTTAAAAAATGCGTACTCTTTATAAGACATAGACGCACGCAGCCCTCAAATTTCCTAGCCCTAGCTCTGGCCAAACTCAGGATCTGCAAGTTTAAAGAGCTGAATTAGCGCAAAAAAAACGCGTGTATTGCAGCTTAAGCGCATGTTACATCTAAAGCGTCTATTTAAAATGCAAAGCAGCATGCAGCATATACCACTGTATGTGCACACACACACACACTCACTTACACACACACACACAGACACACCGTCTTTCATACACACGTAGCCGCTATTCAGGCGCATAGCGAACTTTTCCTTCTAGATGAACGCAAAGAAAAGTGCATTCAGGCGCGTGGCAGCTCCCCTCGCTCTCTGCCCTACTCTCTCTCACGCTTTCTTCAGCTATGGGTGAGAGTGAGAAGGGGAGAGGAAGAGGAAGAGAGAGAGAGGAAAAGGGAAGGCCTGCTTGTTGTCCTGTCGCTGCAGGACTTGCCTGTCGCTGGCAGCCCTTCTCTGATGATCTTGCAGCCGCCGCCTCTGCCGCTCAGTCATCCAGTCAGTCATTTATTCATACACTCACAACTCAAACCCACTCACGGCGGGCACTCACTCAGCCACCCACTCTAGCCCTCCTGCCCCTCCCCCGTCCACGCCTACTCATTCATTCATTGCAATGGCGCTCGCTGCTCGCTGCTTTGTTGGTCGCTCATTTTGGGTTCAGTTGACTAATGTTTGTAGTTGAACCTTGAGCATAAATATACACTCATACTCACACTCACACACATACTCACACACACTCGCGCTGAGATATGGGTTGAGCAACGCGCGCGTCATCGAGTTGTCAGCAAACGTAAAAACCTTTGCCCAAAAAGGCAAAATTCTCGACATGACCAAATATAATGCCAGTGTGTGCCAAGTGGCAGAGGAGGAGAAGGTACTACAATTATACCAGCAGCAGCAGCAGCAGTACCAGAAACATATGCATATATCATATGTTGTACAATAAACATATATGTAACACGAAAATATACTGAGAGAAAGCTGAGACTGTGAAAATTTGCTTGAAGCGATCTCCCATAGAGTTTGCTCTGAGTTGCTTTGGGTTTTTGCTTTTAGTATAAAAAATACTGAACTTCTTAAAATTGTAGTATGTTTTAAATACTTCATATACTCTTAAAAGTCTTTAGTCTTACGCATATATATTTTATACATAAAACAGTTTAAATTAAAATAAGTTTGAAGCAAGAAATTATTGTGCTTAAACTTAGTTGATTTGAGTATTTAATTTTTGTATGAAAAGTATTTAAATTATGCAGCATTTGGTATTTTTTAAATACTGTAAGTACCACAAATACTTGAAATATTCTAAAACTATACTAAATACATTTTTAAAAATTGTTCTTCTAATTTTAAAAAAAATTCAAAAAAGATGCACTTGAGTTTCTTGTTAGCTCGCACATAGAGTTCAGTAAAGTTGCTTTGGGTATAAAAAGTATTTTAAATACTAAAAATTTGGTATATTTTAAATACTGCATTCAATCTTAACACTCCAGGGTATCTCTTTGGTATGAATGTCACAGCATTTTTACTTTTATTTTTAAAAATACTGCAAAGTTTTTAAAGTTCACTGACCTATTTTGTGCTCTGCACTCTCCCATTTTTTGTCGCAGTGTACCAAGTCAAGTGTCTAATGTGTCTCACACCAAAATAAATGCGGCTCTTAGCCGAGGGTTCCCCCTTTACCGACCCCTCGTACTTCCCCCCCTAAGGAGTTTTTGTGTGTGTCTTTGGTGCGCCTTTTTGTTATATAATAGAAAATCCTTAATAACATTTTCTTTACAATTGTGCACAGCGAATGAGACAGGGATAGACTCAGCGAGGGAGAGAGACAGAGACAGGGAGCAAGCGCGACAGTAAAGAGGATAAGATTTGCGCTTGGCACACACACACACACACACAGCCTGTACACATCCGGCTAACACACACACACAGAAATCTTTTACAAGGCAACGCGACGCAGTCGCCTCTTGAGTCGCCTTCTCCATCGTCGTCGTCGTCGTCGTCATTCGCTCGTAAACATTTCACGCTTTGCCAAGCAATAAGTTATTTCTTTTTCTTTCTCTTTTCCTTTCAGTGCTACCCCCTTTTCTCCTTTCTTCTTTCCTCTCTCCCTTCCTCTTCTATTTGTCGATCTTCGTGTTTGTTCTGTCAGTTTACTGTATTTGTTTTTGGGCAGCACTTCCACAATGCCCTCACATCGCTGGTCAGGTGAGTCCACTGTGTCCACTGTGCCAAAGTCAAAAGAAGGGCGTATTAGGTAGGTAGGAGTGTGTGTGGGTGTGTGTGTGGGTGGGGGCGTGGCAAAGCCAAAAGGGTGAAAGCCAGAATTCCAGAGAGCAAGTGATGCTTAAACGCATTTCTATAACCGGAATAAGGATGTTGCTAACTTGGTTATGGTTATGTCTGCAGACCTTACAGCATTTGTTCAAGCGAGTACCCGTACAACACTCACACGCACACACACACTCACTTAGCCATCCACTCACTTTCCCACTCAACCCATACTCACCGAAGCGTAGACTTCAAGACTGTACGGTCAGTTGAATGTTTATTTAGTTGCGACGTACCCGCAAGTTGCTTTTGCGTCTCGGTGTAGTGAGTGTATTCACAACTCCACTCACTCATTGGCTGCTGGCACAAATACCTTCACGTACTTCAAAGGGAATGTGCTGAGCATGCTCATAATTGAATTTAAATATGCTTAACCCACGGGGAGGGCAGGGGGAATACGACGTTCGTTTTGTGTGTGCATTCGTGCATGTATTCGCAAAACTCATGAATACACTCACAAATACAAAACGTAATTAAGTTATGTTTGCTAAGCTAAATCGATATTTAAGCTGTATTTTTGAAGCAAATACGTAAGATGTAGGAAAAGTATTCATAAATACACTGCTGGTGTAGGTGAATCAATTATGAATACTTTTAGGTAGAATAAAAGTAATGGGCAGTTGCCTAAGCTAGGAGAGCTTACATTTTTAAAAACACGCTTGTGTATACTCATGAGTACACTGGAGAGTATATTTGTGAGTCCACCCATGAATACACTCATAGTGACAGTAAAAATCTTTTGTAGCTGACTTCAAGATAAAGCAACTGCACTTCTTGTGTATTGCTTATTCTATAAAACACCCATGAATACACTCATGAGTACACTCATGAATACACTCATGAATACATTCATGAATATACTCAAAAATAAATTCAAAAACACTTCTGCACAGAATTATGTCAACAATCATGAATACACTCACGAATACCCACATTTATCGCACTTATTAATGCACTTACTCACTTCAATTAAAACGAAAACCATTCGGCCCACAATGAATGTCTCACTCTGAGTACTCAGCCAGCGCCGCAATTGAGTCATTTGGAGTCACATGTGTTGCTTATCAAATTTTCGAGTGTAATTGCATTTATAAATCCCTCCCTTAGTTAATGGTCAGCAGCCAGCCAGTCTAGGGTCCTTCCTCACTCTATTCAAAAGGAATCTTCCCCCAAAAACCGCAACCGCAACAAATCCCAGGGACGTTTTCAAGGCGCCTTCACGCATAAATCAAACTAAATGTGCCCCAAATTCAAGCCAGAGAGGCGGATAGGGTCTGGTGTGGGCGTGGCTCTATATAGGTTCTATATGGTTAACCCCTTTTCCCCCCTCTGCCACCCATCATTGTTCGCCATCATTAGGCGATAAATTGACCTTCACGCACGCTGCGCGATTGGATGAGCTCAAGCGGAGCAGGGGCAGGAAAGAAGGGAGGGAGGGAGGGCGCAGGGGCAGCGACTTGACTTGAAGCAGGCGTTGATTGCTTGCCGCATGAACCAGGCCACTTGCCTAAATATCCACACACACACACACACACACACACACAGACACACAGAGAGAGCGAGAGATAAAGCAGAAGGCGATGACGTCTTGAGCATGCCCACAATATGTGGAATTGTGGCACAAGCTCAACAGTGCTGGCAATTTAGCTATTTTATGGCTAAAAATATCAGTTTGTGATTCACAAATATGGTAAACATATTTATTAGACAGCTAGCGGGATTTGAGCATTATATTTTTGGCTTTTTAGCTTTTTTAAGCATTGTCATAGTTTTTCTATGAAATTTTTGAAGATTTGCGTTTCTTTATCGAAAAATTTCAAACATATTCATAAAGCCCAAGGAATGATTTTTAAAAGCTGTTTCTTTCAATCAATGCCTCAGCTAAGCTTTATTTGTAGCTTTTTTTCTCGCTTTTTGGGGAATTGCCAACATTTTTGTATACATTCTTTAAAAAATTTGCGATTTTTTTAGAAAATTTTTAAATAAATAAACAATAATATATATATACTGCATTTTTGGCTTTTTCAAGCTATTTTATTTTTTCACTGGCTAAGCTTTATTTGTAGCTTTTTTTCTCGCTTTTTGGGGAATTGCCAACATTTTTGTATACATTCTTTAAAAAATTTGCGATTTTTTTAGAAAATTTTTAAATAAATAAACAATAATATATATATATGCTTCATTTTTGGCTTTTTCAAGCTATTTTGTTTTTTCACTGGCTAAGCAGTTTTTGGCTCTTTTTGGTTAATGATTTTCTGGCTTTTTTTTCCCCTGCAAAAAAAGCTATTATGTGGTTTCCAAAAGTAGGCAACACTGCGCGGTTTTTCCCTTTCGCTGTATGTCTCTCTGCCTGTCTATCTCTCTGTCTGTCTGTCTTTCTGCCTGTCTCTCTCTCTTTCTCTCTGTCTGTCTCTATGTGTGTGTGCTCTCCGCAATGCCCCAACCGCAACGTGCCCCACACTTATTCGACTTTTCCGCCCACCACACAAGCCTTGCGCCGTTTCTTCGCCTAATGCTTATTTGATAATCTACCTGTTATTGACCTCATTTTTCTATTTGCCATCTTCAACACACACACACACAAAGCGCTCTCTCACACACACACACAGCTCTCTCACACACACACACATCTGTTTACTTGCATGTGACTTGCACTACGCAGACACTCGAACAGCATTCACTACTCAAAGTCGCCCGAGCCCTGATTCACACTCGAGTCTCGGACTTGAATAGTCAATTGCAAAGTGCATGTGTGTGTGGGTGTGTTTTCCTGTATGTGTGTGTGTGTGTGTATGAGGCGTATGTGTGTGTGTGTCTGAGTTCAGTTTAAAGCAGAGTGCACTTTAACTGTACTAACAGGGTATCCAATTAGTTTGATATTAAAACGAGTCAAGTGCGGAACGAATCAATGTGAAATCGAGTCTTTGCTTCTACGATTATATAGTATATATATTCTTGTACAGTAGGTTTGAATTTAATTGATAATTTGTTGAACATTTAGTGTGAGAAGGAGAGGAATATTTACAGTACTGCAACAATATTAAGATGTCTTTTTATATATGTTCTATATGCATATATATTCTTGTACAGTATGATGAATCAAATTGATAGTTAATACTGATTTTAAATATGGTCTTGGGTGGATTGTTTTGAGTAAATGTTGATAGATATTGACATGAAAATTTTGTTTTATATATATTTTAGGCTGACATATATATTCTTCTACAGTACGGCTGATTAAATTGATATGAGTTGCTTTTTTAGTTATTCTATTATTTTTATTGTGTATATAATTTTTGTATTCTCAATCGACTTGAGACTTTATTCTTTTTATTTGCTTCAATTTTCAAGATCCCACAATACTTTTGCGCATTTCTAATTAAAACCTTGCTCCTGCTTCTCTACTAAATTTCTCTCAGAGAGAAAGAAAAAAGCTAAAAGCAAATTTCAACTTAAAAGCTATACCGGAGAAAAGTCCATTTGATTAATGAAAAGTTTGTCATTAATTAAAGTACACACACACACGCACAAAGTTGAATACATTTCTAAGTTATCTCTCTCTGTTCCTTCTCTCTTTCCCGATCTCTCTCTCTCTTCCGTCTCTCTTGATTAGTTTCTAATCTGAATATTCGTATACGTTGATATCTTAGAGGAATTCATTGGTAAATGTTCAATCTAAAGCTGCAAATGCAATTTCTAATTGATTTTTTTTTTTTTTGGGTAACTTTTTAGGGATTCTCTATTGCTTTATGTAGTATACGTACTGCCTGAGGTAAAAGAAATGAAGGAAGAACAAAGGCAGGCTGAAGCAGAGAGAGAAGGGGAGAGAGAGGGAGTAAAGGAAGTGAGAGCGGAAACAGAGCGAGGACATTCGAGGGGTTCATTTCGTTGAGTGGGATAGCGTTTAATGCAATGAAGCTGGCGTGACCATATGGCTACGTAATGTGTGTATCAGTGTGTGTGTGTGTGTGTGTGTAGGGGTGTGTGTGTGTCCGTGTGTGTGCCTTTTGTTCAACAAGGCTCGATTGCGACAATTACAACAACAATGCAAGCAGTGGCAGCTCTCGCTCTGCCTGCCTCTCTTTCCTGCTCTCTCTCTCTCTCTCTCTCTCTCTCTCTCTCTCTCTGTGTGTGTGTGTTGGCCAGTTTATTGTTACCCCCCTCCCCCCCCACACACACACACATACACCCGTATTCCGCATGCAAGGCCCAAGCCAAGCTGAGTACCCTCACATTCCTATGATGAAATTGCATGTGGCAAAATGTGCAACAGCCGTGTCACGCCCATCAAAACCAGCCCCCCCAGCAGCTTTCAAGCCCCCTTTGACCCTAGACTGTTCCCCTCCCTCTCCTTCTCTTTTCATTCATCTCTCTCTCTTTCTCTTTCACACCTTTGTCTGCCCGTTTTGGGCTTGTTGCAAAATGACTAATTTCACTTTTTGCCCTGGCTTCAGCTAGTTACCTGTTTGTATATGTGTGTGTGAGTGTGTCTGTGTGTGTGTGTGAGCCAAATTCATTTCGTTTCCTAACCCCCTCCCCTTAACACTTTACTCCCTTCTCTTTCGCCCACTTCCTGCCACCCCCCTTTGCCATTGTTTAGCAGGCGCCACTGAAATTCTTCACTGATTGCTCGAGCTGTCGCTGTTTGTAGCTCAAACAAAATGTGCTGCATACTTTGAGGAGCAACCTAACCTACATAACCTCACACACACACATATATATATATATATACCCTACATAGCACCCACACTCCTCTGACATACAAAAATCGCAGCTCACAGCGCGCGCATTTCTTATCGATTTTCATTTCAAACTTCGCGATTTCTTCGATTCTCTGCAAAATTTTCTGCTGAGTAATTGAAATGTTTTTCTCTCTCACATTCAGGCAAAAATATTTTAAGTGAAGTTTGCGCAAATCTTGCGGAAAATCACAATGTCAGCATCGGTCGTATAATATAAACTTCCAGGGATGACGTAAACGGAACTTACCTAGAAAGAGAAAAAAACAGAATAGGAAAGAGTATTGAGTTAGTAAAAGTCAGAAACTTGTTACATAGATCATAATATACCGTATATACTACTATACTAGAACTAAGAAAATTTCATAGTACCATCAAATCCTAGCTCGATTTCAGGACCCCTATAAAGCCTCTAATATGGAAAACTTCGTCAAAAATCATCCGATATTCTTTGGAGAGGGCATTTTCTCCATGATTTGACTCCTGGATACATTCTGCATCAAAATATTAGCAATCCACGACTTTCAAAAATTGGGACCTTCCCTATGTCTTTCATGCTGCCCTCTAGGTCGATTTCAGGACCCCTCTAGATCCTCTAGTATGGAAAACTTCGTCAAATATCATCCGATTTCCTTGGGAGAGGACTTTTTATCCATTATTTAATCTCTAGTTTGATTCTGCATTAAAATATAAGCAATCCAAGACTTTCAAAAATTTGGACCTTCCCTATATCTTTTGTGCTACCCTCTAGGTTGATTTCAGGACCTCTATAGAGGCTCTAGTATGGAAAACTACGTCAAAAATCATCCAATTTCCTTGGGAGATGGCATTTTTTCCATGGTTTGATCTCTAGATTGATTCTGCACCAAAATATTAGCAATCCAAGACTTTCAAAATTTTGGACCTTCCCTATGTCTTTTATCCTAACCCCTTGCTCGATTTCAGAACCCCTGTAGAGGCTCTAGTATGGAAAACTTCGTCAAAAATCATAAGATTTCATTGGGAGAGGACTTTTTATCCATTATTTGATCTCTAGATTGATTCTGTATCAAAATATAAGCAATCCAAGACTTTCAAAAATTTGGACCTTCCCTATATCTTTTGTGCTACCCTCTAGGTCGATTTCAGGACCTCTATAGAGGCTCTAGTATGGAAAACTACGTCAAAAATCATCCAATTTCCTTGGGGGATGGCATTTTTTCCATGGTTTGACCTCTAGATTGATTCTGCACCAAAATATTAGCAATCCAAGACTTTCAAAAATTTGGACCTTCCCTATGTCTTTTATCCTAACCCCTTGCTCGATTTCAGGACCCCTATAGAGCCTCTAGTATCGAAAACTTCGTCAAAATTCATCCGATTTCCTTGGAAGAGGACTTTTTATCCATTATTTGATCTCTAGATTGATTCTGCACCAAAATATTAGCAATCCAAGACTTTCAAAATTTTGGACCTTCCCTATGTCTTTTATCCTAACCCCTTGCTCGATTTCAGGACCCCTATAGAGCCTCTAGTATCGAAAACTTCGTCAAAAATCATAAGATTTCCTTGGGAGAGGACTTTTTATCCATTATTTGATCTCTAGATTGATTCTGCACCAAAATATTAGTAATCCAAGACTTTCGAAAATTGGGACCTTCCCTTTGTCTTTTATCCTAACCCCTTGCTCGGTTTTAGGACCCTAATAGAGGCCTTAGTATGGAAAACTTCGTCAAATATCATCCGATTTCCTTGGGAGAGGACTTTTTATCCATTATTTAATCTCTAGGTTGATTCTGCATTAAAATATTAGCAATCCAAGACTTTCAAAAATTTGGGCCTTCTCTATGTTATTCATGCTACCGTGTAGATCGATTTCAGGACCCCTGTAGAGCCTTTAGTATGAAAAACTTCGTCAAAAATCAACCGATTTCCTTGGGAGACGACTTTCTATCCATTATTTGATCTCTAGATTTATTCTGCATTACAATATTAGCAATCCAAGACTTTCAAAAATTTGGACCTTCCCTATGTCTTTTATCCTAACCCCTTGCTCGGTTTCAGGACCCCTATAGAGGCTCTAGTATGGAAAACTTCGTCAAAAATCATCCGATTTCCTTGGGAGAGAGCATTTTCTCCATGGTTGGACCTCTACATAATTTCTGCATCAAAATATTACCAATCCAAGACTTTCAAAAATTTGGACCTTCCCTATGTCTTTTATCCTAACCCCTTGCTCGGTTTCAGGACCCCTATAGAGGCTCTAGTATGGAAAACTTCGTCAACAATTATCCGATTTCCTTGGGAGAGGACTTCTTATCCATTATTTAATCTCTAGATTGATTCTGCATCAAAATATTGGCAATCCGAGACTTTTAAAAATTTCGACGTTTTCTATGTCTTCTATTCTAACCCCTTGCTCGATTTCAGGACCCCTATAGAGCCTCTAGTATCGAAAACTTCGTCAAAAATCATAAGATTTCCTTGGGAGAGGACTTTTTATCCATTATTTGATCTCTAGATTGATTCTGTATCAAAATATTAGTAATCCAAGACTTTCGAAAATTGGGACCTTCCCTATGTCTTTTATCCTAACCCCTTGCTCGGTTTTAGGACCCTTATAGAGGCCTTAGTATGGAAAACTTCGTCAAATATCATCCGATTTCCTTGGGAGAGGACTTTTTATCCATTATTTAATCTCTAGGTTGATTCTGCATTAAAATATTAGCAATCCAAGACTTTCAAAAATTTGGGCCTTCTCTATGTCATTCATGCTACCCTCTAGATCGATTTCAGACCCCTCTAGATCCTCTAGTATGGAAAACTTCGTCAAATATCATCCGATTTCCTTGGGAGAGGACTTTTTATCCATTATTTGATCCCTAGATTGATTCTGTATCAAAATATTAGTAATCCAAGACTTTCGAAAATTGGGACCTTCCCTATGTCTTTTATCCTAACCCCTTGCTCGGTTTTAGGACCCTTTTAGAGGCCTTAGTATGGAAAACTTCGTCAAATATCATCCGATTTCCTTGGGAGAGGAATTTTTATCCATTATTTAATCTCTAGGTTGATTCTGCATTAAAATATTAGCAATCCAAGACTTTCAAAAATTTGGACCTTCTCTATGTCTTTCATGCTACCCTCTAGGTCGATTTCAGAACCCCTATAGAGCCTATATAGTATGGACAACTTCGTCAAAAATCATCCGATTTCCTTGGAAGAGGACTTTTTATCTATTATTTGATCTCTAGATTGATTTCGCATTACAATATTAGCAATCCAAGACTTTCAAAAATTTGGACCTTCCCTATGTCTTTTATCCTAACCCCTTGCTCGGTTTCAGGACCCCTATAGAGGCTCTAGTATGGAAAACTTCGTCAAAAATCATCCGATTTCCTTGGGAGAGAGCATTTTCTCCATGGTTGGACCTCTACATAATTTCTGCATCAAAATATTACCAATCCAAGACTTTCAAAAATTTGGACCTTCCCTATGTCTCTATATACACTTTATGTCGATTTCAGGACCCCTATAGAGGCTCTAGTATGGAAAACTTCGTCAAAAATCGACGGTCTTCCTTTGGAAAGGTTTATTTTTCCATGATTTAATTTCTAGATTGAGTTTGCATCAACATATTCTTAATCTAAGACTTTCAAAAATGTTGGCCTCCTCTATGTCTTCCTCTTCGAATACTCTCTGTGAAATAATCACCCTGTGCTGCACTCATAAAGCAACCAAGAGCCCCCCCAATCAATCATGATACTCATGCAACATTTCCTTTTCAATTTTTCCCATATGGCATATTGAAATTATGTACGGTATAATCGGAAAAGAGAAATAACTGTATTGCACTTGTCAGAGCAGAAGGAGGGGGAAAAGGGTGGGCAGAGGGATACAACCGGTTAACATTTCCGCACTTTACAACACCAACATATGTGTTAACAAACACTTGACATGTTTGCGCATGAATGTGCATGTGCAATTTGCACTTTAGAATTGAAAATGATAAGCACGCAGCAAGTGCAACGTCGAAGTATTCATTTATTTTTGGCTTATAAATAGCAAGTAGCATATGGTTTATTGTTATGCAGGGAGTGTAGCAGATAGAAGAGGAGAGTGAAGGAAGTGTAGAGGGGGTGGGGTAGAGCGTGTTAGAGCGTTGCATAAGTTGTAGCAATGTAATTGAAAATATGTTTCAAGCTCTAAGGGCATATCCTTCTTATCCTTATTCATTCATAGCACACAGCCAGCACTTCCTATGCTACTTCCCTATCTCCCTCTCTCTGTCTGCCTGCTGCTGCTGCCAAGGGCACCCAGTCAGGCAGGCAGCACGACAATCTCTCGCTCTCTCTCTCTCTCCTTGTACTCTGAGTATATTGAACATTCCAATACAACAAACAATGCCAACAGCGCCAAAGGCAGCTGCAACAGCCGCAACAATGCAAGCAATAAGTGTTGTAAACTACAGCACACACACACACACACTCTCACACACACACAACACACACACACAGAAAGAGTGTGCACTGTGGATGACAAAGTTGTGCGAAAAGAAAACTTTGATTTTCATGCAACAGAACGTGCCCTGCACCGCCCTGCCCTGCCCTACCCCGCCCTGCCCTGCCCTGCCCTGCCCCAAAAAAAAATGCCTACATATAGTAGAATCCCCAACAACATGCACTGCGACAAAGCATTTTATTATAAACTCAGCTCAGAGAGTTCTGCAGCAGCAACCGCAACTGACTATGTGAACTCAGCTATGCGTTGATCTTAAGTTCTGAAATTTTAACACAGACTTTACTTAATACTCTAGCTGGCATATAAGTTGAAATCGTTGATATAGGGGTATTATAGAGAATAGTATGTTGGAATATGTAGTCTAACTCTGCTTTACTTAGATCTTAAGTCTTGAAATTTTACAGACACATTTGCCTAACACTTTAATTAGCATATAAATCGAATTCTATGATATCTGACTATTATATAGAGTATATTATTGAAACCAACACTTTAACTTAGCTATACATTGATCTTACGTTCTGAAATTTGAGATAATTGTGATTTAATACTCTATCTAACATATAAGTTGCTTAGTTGTTACATCCTACTACTTAATAGGCCGTTTTTCTTAAACAAAGATTGTTCTAATTTTACTATACATTGATCTTAACTTATGAAATTTGATATATTTGTTGCTTTATAGCATATAAACCAAATTTTATTATACCAGACTATGAAAAATTCAACATAACTCAGCTATGCGTTTAGCTAGGCTTATGAAATTTGGTATATTTATTCTTTGAAGACTTCTACGATAGAATATTCTAGAAATATTTAAAAAAAAAACTTTATTATTATTAATACCAACTCATATGCTCACTGCCTTTCATCAACTTCATTCCTAGCTTAAATCCTTTTATTCTTTTGTATTTCAGGCATAAAGTTAAAGGTTCTCATATAGGATTACGCTTTATACTCTTTTCTAGTATTAAATTCTTAAATTATCATCTGCATAGCAAATAATATATGCAAAATTTTGTGTTGGTTTAGGCACTTCAATCGCTCATTTAATGCCGCTTTCAAGTGCCTTTGCCCAGTGGTATAAGTTCTCTTCTAAGTGTGTGTGTACGGTGTGTGTACTGTGTGTGTGTGTGTGTTTGAGCTGTGTGTGCGCTTTTTTCTATCAACTATTTTCAAGCCACATGGCAGCTGCTTTTATTTGTGCTATGTGGTTAGTTAGCAATGCATTGAGCGATTCGAAGCGTTTCAAAGTGGTTCGGCGAAGTGGTTCCAACAGGGTGGCACAAAACAGGGTGATTCCAATGGCTGCATGCATGCATTGGCTGACTTTATGGCCCACACACACACGCACACACAAAACGTGTGCATAAACTTTATGGACAAAAATGCTTCAAAGCTACGCAGGAAGCTCAGAAAATGCAGAGAGAGAGAGAGAGAGAAAATAAAGGAAAGAGGGAGAAAAAAAAGCTACAGAAAAGACAAAGATAATAACAAAGTTGAAGGAGTGTGTGTAGGTGTGTGTGTGTGTGTATTGCCACGTTTTTGTGCCCTTGTCCAGCAAATTTGTGAGCTGCATGCAACATCATTTTGTTGTGGGTTTTGTTTTTTTTACTAAACCAATTGCCACCAAGAAAAATGTCAGTCTCCCCCCAGAAAAATATGCTACAAAATATTTTCTTCATATTTGTTTAGTATTTTCCCATGTGGTTTGCTTTGACTCCCCCTCTCTCTTTTCTCTCCCTCTTTTAGTTCATGAACTATTGCCAGTTCCGCATGCATAGCTGCATTGCATTCCTTGCAAAACTCCCCCAACTTCTGCCTTGGGCGGGGGGGAAATTACATAATTTTCTACATTTTCCAGCAAGTGCTTAAGCTGTGCAAAATGTGCTGGTAATACAATTAGCTCAAATGAACTGGTTTTTATTTCATGCTCTGCCAGTTGAGCAGAGTGTGTTGAGATTTTTTGTAATTGAATTAAATCGAATTTATTTTTGCTGACTGTTGGATAACGATTTTGCTTGATTGAACTGGTTACGCTCAAAGGCAACGGAAATAAGTTAAATAACTAGTTGATTGAACTTGAATTGAGGGGGGGAACTAGTTCACAGCATGAGCAGAGCGTAGGGTAACAACTGGGAGGGGGAAGAAGTGTTATAAAAAGTTCGTGTACTAAAACAGCTTCATTAAGATTTAATAGGTTCATTTGAACTAGTTCACAAGCTACCACACATGAGCTAGTAACACCCTGTAGCTTGGCAGCCATATTGAATGCTTTAGAAAATCTCTGCGTATGATTTAACAGTTATATATGAACTAGTTCACTTTTTATTTAGTTTCTTTGTTACATTTTCTTTTAATTAATAAATAATTTATTAATTTTAAGCACCAAATAAATTTTTTAATATTAACTGGAACTAGTTCCAGAAAGGAATTACCACTTATATGCTCAGGAACACCCTGTAATCCCTCGTAAGTTAAACATTTATGCTTAAATAACCTTAAAGAACCTTTTTTTTCAAACTTTCAACCCACATACCCTCTTAATTCCTGCTCCTTACAGGGTATACCTGTACCATATACAAAAGTGAACCAACTATTTAGACATGACCAACTACATTTGAATTCCTAATGAGTTTCGTTAGATTGTAAGAAGGGAACCCCTGGAAAAAAGCACTTGGAACAAGTTTCAACAAGCAACAAATTTGTTATTTAAAATGTTTCGAGCCAAAAAGAAAGTCTCGGAGTTTCCGTTATAGTGGAGTGTGTATGTGTGTGTAGTACGTGTATCTATACATATTTTATGAGTCATGTGTGTGTGTGTGTGTGTGCGTGTCAGGTGAAATGGTTCCCCTGGGTTTTTTTTTCGGGGCTGACAAATTCTAAAGAAAAAAAAATATTGTATTTTTCCCTCCTTTTTTAATGGGGTGGGGTGGGGTGTTTTGGGGTTCCATGCAACAGGTTCGTATGTCCGCTCGCCCCACACGATAGTAAAGTTTCAATAATAACTGAAGCCCATTGTTCAAGGGATTTATCTAAGCTGCGCTCTATCTGGGCATTTCATTCTGTCTCTCTTTCTCTCTTTCCTGGCTGCCTCTCTGTGGGTTGCCCCATTAAGTGCTCCAAAAAGTTGAGGCTTTAAAGCGCAAGCCAAAAAGTCGAAGGACTTTATGACCCCAAGGAGTCATGGCATTTTTAATAATTTATAAGAAACACACAAGAATAAACAAACGAAGCAAGAAACAACACGATGAAGCGTAAGCGAAGTGGGAGGCACAAAAAGTTAGAAGCCTCAAATCAAGCGAACTAGATAGACAGACAGGCAGACAGATAGATAGAGAGAGAGAGAGGTTAAAGAGAGAAAGAGAGAAGCCACCACCCCAGCTGTGAAAACATACAGAGAAAACTCAAAGGAAAGTTCACATAACTTGGAAAATGTTCTCCCAATTTTCCGCCTTCTACTACTATTTTATATGCCATGCACACACACACACACACTCTTTTCTCATCGCCTCATCGATTGGGTAGCTAAGACTAGAAGTAAAGACAAAAAGTTTTCACTTTGTGTTTATGTTAAGTGACTGTAAAGTCACATAGTTCAGGCAGGGAATGAGTTAAAGTGGGCAAAAAGTGCTTAACAGCGCTCTTACAGTGGCCTAACATAGCTTTGCTTGCTTAACATATGTTAAATTGGTGCTCTTACCAAAAGCTGCTAGCTTAACAGCGCGCTATCAGCTGCTTAACATATTTTGTTAATATTTAACATACATAACCTTGCTTCACTTAACAGCACACTGTTAACTTACATCATGTTAAGCTAAAAACCGCAAATCTAACATAACTTTAACATTTACAACCACAAATCGCAAAAACTTCATGGTATAAGAGACTTACGACACAATCCCTTTGACTAATAACCCAAGTTGGGGTAACCACACAAAAAAAAGAAAGAAACTAAAAAAAAAATACTAAAAAGCATTTGTAAAAATCGACAAAAATATCGTTAAATTCTCTATAAATCCGTAAGTGCATTGCAACTATCGTAATCCCATTGCGAAAAGTTTTTTTTTTTTGGAGGCGGAAAGAGAGCTCATCCTACTATGCGCATCAGCTCCTTTGCGAGCTTATCTATGGCACACACACACACATATATATATATATATATATATACATATATATATATATATTTACACACACACACACACTCTGCACACTCGCTATAGAGCGAAAGTTCGTTATTTTCGTTATATTACGAACTGTGGTCCCTGTGCAGCCCTCTCTCTCTCTGTCTCTCTCCCTCTCTCTGCTTGGTCATTGTGCCACACCCCCTACCCTCATACCGCCCCTCACGTAGCCATAGTTTAAGAGGCAATGCCCAGGACCCGAAAAACTACGGCATAAAATTTCCAATTTGCCGGCGTTGCTTGACTTTTCGGTTTTTTTTTTTTCTCCCCCCTTCGGCAAAAACTTGGCCCGTGTCCGGCATGTCTATGGCGCATATGGGTGCAGTTTCAGTCCCCCCCTTCAACCCCCTTCAACCCCCTTCAACCCCTTTCAATCCCCCTCACAACAACTTCAGCCACTTCCCGTTTGTTTGTACGATATTTTTATATAGTTTTTTCTGTTTTTGTCTTATGATCAAAATGCCAGAGCCGAAGCTAAAACGTAGCGATGCGATGCGATGCGATGCGCTTTGCAGTTGCCTTTGTGGCCATGTTTGTTGGCCGTATTGAATTCTGAGCAGCTTCTTTATGGCACAACATATACACTACACTATGCAGCAGGTGAGGTACAGCTGACTAGTCAGCGGGGTTGGTATATCTTTCTGCTTTGAGAAGTTTGAGTAAGTGAGCAAGTGAGAAAATAAACGTAGTTTGAGCATTTATAGGGTTTTTTTCAGTTTTTCGGAATAGATCATATTATTATATATATTCTAGAAATTTGTAATAGAGCTATAAAAATTTTCCTTCGATTATTTCAATCAAATTCTTGTTAATTCAATTTGGGCTCGACTAAAATATGTATAAGATATATACAAGTATTTACTCTTTATGTAAGGATTTTGCTCAAAGTAAATTAAAGTACACCTTAAGCAAATATCAAAGATTGTAAATATATATAATAAAATTTGCTTGAAGATTATATCTGTCCAACTATACACGTGTATATGTCTGTAAACTCATTAAACCCAGCGCAAATTTGTTACTGTGTAATCTTTCTCTATATGTTTTAATTTATTATATTTCTAAAGCTTTCTATATCCATATATAGCTAACTATATCTGGATCTTATGTCATCTAAGTCAATCTAAATTTATTTATATTGATCCTATTCCATTTAAATCTTTCTATGCTCATCTACATTTATCCATATGCCTCTATACCTATCTATATCTATCTATTATGCATCTATATCCATTTAAGCCCATTGATACATCTCTAGTATCCATCTTCATATATATATATCTATCTATAAGCTATCTATAAAACGTATACACATTTTGAGCCATGTTTTTTAGCTTTTCTATACACGAACTACTTCCATCTGATACCATATCATACAAATATTTTTACCTCAAACCCAAATTGACTTTTTCACATTTCTCGAAGGATTTTTTTTTGTTTTTTTGTCCACTGTCACAGACTGGCCTGATCGGGCTGTCATATATAGAATTACTTGGATTTTTACCAAGGTTTGTTTTTATTCCATCTTTTATTTTTTTTTTAAGTGTCATATCTACCTAACATACCTGCTGTCAGGCTGTCAGAGAGATTTTGCAAACCGAAAAACATGTCGACAGCCCTGTGAGACAGAGTATTAAATCTGCGACCGCAGATGGCACAAATTGGGCAGAAGAAGCAGGACAGGGGTTCTGCTGCTGCTAATTTTGCGCAAATAAAAACGCTGAAAACACAATTTTCGTGGAATAGGAGTGGGGGTGGAAAGGGGGGGGTTGCCACTTGAGCGTCTCATTTTGAATTCAGAAAGAGGCTGCAGGCGGCGGCGACGTCGGCAGCGGCGGCAGCAACCTCAGTTGCCCAGGGTTGCCAAAAGTCTAAGCAAATAACTTTGGCCATGTGCCTTGGCAACTGGTTTTCATCTTTTTCCTGCCGCCTTTTCCCCCCCGCTTTCCCCCTATATAAACCCCTCTTTGTTGCTGTTTTGCAGCGGCCTTTTCACCTTAACTTTGCTGCTGCTTCTGGCCGCCGCTGGCCATGCTTCAGAGCGTAATTGAAAGGCTGAACCGTTAGCCGTGGCCTGACTTCCTGTGCTGTCCACAGGTTTGCAGGCAGGAAGTCGCCATTGCCGTCGCCGCCGCCATTGCTGCCTGCCGCCTGCTGCTTGGTAATTAAAACTTCGCCTGCTCTGAGACTGTTTCTGGGAGTCGGCTTCAACTGCGACTGAGTCGTTGCTGTTGTGGCAACAATACGTCAGCCAATGTGAGGGCAGGCTGGTCAGCCAGGGGCGTAGTGGGGGAGGGGCAGCGAATCGTCATTTGCCACATTTGAAATTAGTTAAAGTTCGCCAAAAAGTTGAGGCTGCCTTAACCATTTGCGAAAAAAAACGCCAGCAAAAAGAAAAGTTTAATTAGTGGGCGTGGCAGGGGCGCAGGGAAAATTAATTAAGCCTTGGCTCATTATCAATTCAAGCAGGCACAGGCACAGGCATCTCCTTGGGCAGCTCCTTTGGCTGCGTCTCGAAACTGTGTGCTGCTCCTCCCTCTTGCCCGCCCCTCCCTCCTTCATTCATTGGCTACGTCATTGGCACAATCCATTCACTCAGCCAGTCAGCCAAGCATTCAGCCATTCACTCAGCCAGCCAGCCAGCGAGGCAGCCATTCCACCCATTCATTCATTTCCACACTCATTCATTCATTCACTCATTCATCCATCTATCCATCCATCATTGCAAGCATCATTCATCAATGTCATTTTCTTTGTTTCCTTCTTCATTTTTTTTTTTTTCTTTTTTTTGGGGGAGTGAGCAGTTTGTGCTTTGATTTGCTGCCGTCTGTTTCAGTCCCTCCTCTCCTACTCCTCCTCCTCCCCCTACCAAAATCAAGGCAAAACATTTTGCATCTATAAATAAACATTATCATTGCTCATGCTCATAATCAATTTAATTTATTAACCAAAAAAAGAGAACGAAAAAAAAAAAAAAAAAAGAAAAACCTTCAACACAAATTTCATTTGCAAATTTTTGACAGTTTCATTTGTTCGAAAATATGTATAGTATTTTCCAAGGTCTATTACAAAAATTTTCGCATGTCAAGTGGTTTATTTTTTTCTTTTATTTTTTGGACAGGTTCAAACTACTATTTTGGGAACTGTGGCCTCTAGTGATAAATGATTGGCGCTTTCCCTAATTGATTGTAATTGAATTTTCAATATGCTGTGCTAGGGGGGAATTGATGGGGGTGGATTAGTGTGCATAGAAGAGGGTATTTTAGAGGGTTTATTGAGTTTAAACTGCTTAAAAAGTATGTGCAGAGTAGCTCAAGGTCGAGCTGTATAAGTAGTTGAATTTTTAGCTCAGTTTTGCTTAACTTTGTTTACTTTTGGCATTCTTTTGAATATTCTACAGCTTATTTAAAGTGCTTAAAAATAAGTGCAGGGTATCTAACGGCCAGGCTAGGCATATAAACATTTATATATGCATTTTAAGCAAGATATACACAAGTTTATTCAAGTTTATTGGCTTCTCAAATGGTTATAAACAGATTTCTTAATAAGACAACTTTTTCAGGCTTTTGCAGGGTATTTCCAAGCACATAACTCGCTCTCTTTACAGTCTCCTCTCTGCTTTGCCTTCAGCTCAAGAACTTTTCGCATAAAACTTACTAAACCGAAGATAATAAAACATCTGCATGCAGCATTTGATAGTAAAGTATCCCACTGAGTTTTATTCTCCCCCTCAGGGGGGTACAGGGTATTGCGGAGATATTCACGAATTTCAGTTATTTCCAAATACTTTTGCAGCCAGATAAATTCGTCAAAAACATTTCACGTTTTATGGTTAAAACCAATTTTCAGTTTTTCTCAAGTTTTTTTTTCTCCCCCCCGAAAAGCTTAAGTTGAATGTAAAATTCAGAGAGAGAGAAAAAATGGGAAAAGAGAAAGAGAAAAAATGAATAAATTTTAAGCCAACTTAAGCCAGTGCCTCGGCATTTACACTTGCTCTCTCTTACTTCTTCTCTCTCTACCTCTCTCTCTCTCTCTCTCTCTCTCTCTCTCTCTCTCTCCCTTTAGCTTGTTGCAAAAATGTATGCGAAATGCGTCTTCATTTTCGGTAGAACGTTGGACTTGTAGCCCCGTATCCAAGCTCCATGGAGCTGACATCTCACTTGCCACACCCCCAGGCCTTCCCCGCCCCCTCCCCCATTCTTCCAAAAACCTAGGGAGTTCTGGCGCCTGTAAGGGCGGGGGTGGGGCGTAGGTTGGCGACGACTCGACAACTTTGCTTGCTGTCTATTTCAACTTCCTTCTTTATTTCCGTAATCATTTATATGCAAATCGTCTGGCTGCTGTTTCTTACTTACACACACACACACACACACACACATACACACACACACACACTCAGCTTCAACAGCCACGCCCACCGCTTGTGCTTGCTCCTTCGATTTGCCATCAAAATTCGTTGAACTTCTTTTTAGTCTTTGTTTTTATTTGATACTTTCTGCCAAACGACAACGACCACGACGACGACAAGGTGTCTCTATGTGTGTGTGTGTGTGTGTGTGTGTGTGTGTAGATAAGCTGCCCCGCCCAACACCCACCAACGCCCCCTTAACCCATCTTCCAATCCATACACAAATGCCTCAACACTTGCCCATTTTATACTCACTTTTTGGCCAGAGCCAAAGTCACGTTTTGCGCAAGAGGAAATCTGAGATTTCAATATCGATTAGGGTGACCATTTGTCTGGCCAGTTTTTTTTTGTGCTCTGTGCTTGCTGTTGAGTCAGGGTGTAGCCTGGCAATTGTAATGGTAATGGAAAACGAGCAAAGAAATTGGGATAGACAGAATGTAAAACAGAGCAATAAAAGTGAAGAAGAGAGGTAGATGACTAATTAGGGTGACCATAGCAAATGTAATTGAATAATGAACAGCTTTAGAAAAATGTAAACTAATATAAAAATTAACTAATTTTAAGAATATATCGAATAAGAGCTGAAAACTGCAGAAACTACCTTAAAAAAAAATTAGAGTGACCATGCTAATGAATTAAAACTCTTTAAAAAAAAAAAAAAATACACTGATTTACAGGGTATTGTCCATGCTATACGTGCAGCGTTAACATTTGCATTTGCACATTTCGTAGTCATCGATAAAAAACTACAACAAATGTTGCAAGCGAATGGGAGAGAGAGCGACAGAGAGAGAGTTGGAATGAGAAAGAGAGAGCAAGCATTTTTTCGTTTCGTCTCTCATTAAAATTGCACAACACTTTGATTTGCATACGTAGCTCTCCCTCGGTCACACCTCCCCCTCTCCTTCTACACCCTACAGCAAAGTTTTTTTTTGCGCGACCCTACAAAATGAGCAACTCCCTAAGGGGCCTCTCGCTCGCAGTGCGTAACATTTTTTTTTTTGCTTTTTTTTTGCAAATTCGAGCATTTTCGTGGCATTTTTGTGCTACAGCAGCAAGGTCATTATCATTATCATTATCGTTATCATTATCATCATCATTAGAGCCGACCCACTGCTTGCCGGGTGCACATTATAAAAAATTTACATTCACCCAAAAGCGAGAGGCAACAACAACTGCTTGAAAAATGTCTCCCTTATATATATATATATAGAGTAGGAATACTTGAGGGGTCGGTACTGGGGGGATTAGGGACTAAATCATAACTTTGAAAGTATATTAGAAGGCAACAACTGTGCTTAAGCTATGCAAGATGTTTCCCATATATGGAATATGCTAATCCTCCCTCCTCGCTTTGGCAATCAACTAAAGTGAAAGAAAAGCGATAGAAAAATTACGGGGGGAGGGTAAACTTGGATGATATTTGCAAGTTGCAGGTTAGTTTTAGACAGTTCTAAATTGTGGCTCAGACTATATATGAATTTAGTATTTTATGGCAGTATTTTTTAGAGGGAATTTATGAGCAAAAAGGCAGATTTCTTCATAAACTTTTCGTCTTATAAAAAAAACCTCCTAACTCAGCAAGAAAAATTACTAGAGCTATCAAATTTGGTATATAGATGCCCCTTTATCGTATGTAGGCGTCTGCATATACAAATTTGAATTTCTTCATTCATGCTACAAATAATCCAACAAACAAAAAGTATTGCATACTTTACAGAGCTCAACACTTTTCACGGGGTATGCAAATGTGCAGACTGTGCTGACGTCACACACACACTCACACACGCATACAATTTAGTTAAAGCCATCAACTAAACTATCCAACAAGTTTCGCAGACCAATGCAGAGAGAGAGAGAGATAGAGATAGAGCTTGAATAATTTGAAAAGTTTTACAATAAATTTTGCGAAATAATCAAATGAAAGTCATAAATTAAAAGCCTCTTGCTCTCTCTCTCTCTCTTTCTCTCTCTTGTTGCTTTTGTTTTCTTTTTTTAGTGCAAGCGACTAGCAACAGGAGAGGCAGACTAAAAGCTTCTAGCGAAAAATAAAAGAAAGAAAGAGCGATAGGCAGAGAAAGAGAGAGAGAGAGAGAGAGGGAGAGAGAGAAAAGCAGCTCATAAAACATATTTGGTAATTGAATTTGTTATAATTTTTTATGTGTACAGCAGGTCAACAGCAGGAGAATTATGTGCGCACACACAGACACATAAATACACACACACACACACACACACACACACACATACAAATACACTCTGTGTGTGTGTGTGTTTTCATTGTATTTTCTTTGACAACAGAACGTTAAATAAATAAAAATGGCGCACACAGAATTTTAGAGAGACACACACACAGCCTCTCTGCCTGCATGTGTGTGTATGTGTGTGTGTTTTTCTTTTTGCTTAAATGACTTGTGGGCTTTAAAGCAACAGTGTAACAGGGGCTTGGAGAGAGAGGGGGCGCAAGGGGGCGTGGGTGTCGCTTTTAAGCGGGCGCGCGCGGGGAGATCGCTACGAAAATTTCATTTGATTTATTTGCCAGTTTTCATTTACCCATCCCCCCTTTACCACACCCATGCTTTGCTTCGCTGTTTTTTTTTTTCTTTTTTTTTTGGCTTTTGTTTTTCTGTTTTCTTTTACCCCACCCCCCATACACGGCACAACACAAAACCCATTTGCCAATTTACTGTAAATCACATAAAAAAAGAAAGAAAAGCGAGAAGAAAAGAATGTTGCATACTTCAAGGCGCGCCCAGACGTAACGCGTGTAGGTGTGTGTACTACGCCTCTGGCTGTGTATGTGTGTGTGTATGTGTCTGTGCCAGAAATTCCATTGAACTTTTCCCATTTTCAACGTATTTTTCTCCCTCTCTCTCTCTCTCTCTAGCGTATTTCTCTACTATTGTAATCGCATCAGGCCACGTTTCCAGTTAGACGGCCCGCAGGCTTTGTTAGCATGGGCGGGGAGGCAAGAGGAGGCTAGAAGGGGGGGGGGGCTAATCTCTGAGCTAGTTTCGTAGCTTAATTCGTGTATTTGCTTCAGGGAATCATCACTCCACAAATCCCCTGCCCAAAGCTGGCTTAATCATTAGCAAAAGCTACGCTACTGCAATGGGGTCGATGCGCTAGAATGGGATGTCTATAGTCTTTTGGGCATAACTTTCTTATGTAACCAGTTAGATCAGTAAAAATGGGCAACACTGAATAAAATACTATAGTTTATCGGCTGCTTAAATTTTTATAAGAATCGCTCTACTATATGTCTATATATGACAAGGGGAAAGCTCCTACTCGGCAACAAAACTTGTCCTATGCATATCTCGCACATATCTCAAGCTAGCTCAAGCAAACCTTACATCTATGACTATATATGAGTACTGTATGATTTACCCAAATTTGAGTTTATTCCATGCATTCCATAGTGTTGAAAAAGTCAGTAATATAAGTGCCATACGTGTTAAATAGAAGCAACTTTATATTTTTAGCTAAACAAACTTTGGCTTAGCATAGCTCAAACATTTTCTTACTTAGTCCAATCACACTTCACCCATATCATTATATATATGTGCTATATGAGCTGCCAAGCTTTCATTAAAATCTAGCCAATTTTTAGTGTTGAAAAACACAAAAATACAAGTGTATAAGTGTTGAAATAAACTTTTTCATTCGTTTTGTTTTCCAAAGTATCATTTATATTTATACTATATACACTATAAATAGAATATACACACACACGTGTACACATTGATTTCTAACTCAATTTCCATATGATAAAATCACTAATTGGTTCACATATACTTCCCCCATTGTTGTTGTTGTTGTTGTCTTTTGTTTTCGCTCTTGATTAAGTTTGCGCTTTTGGGGCCCTAAGCTCATTATAATTAACCAATCAATGGGTGTGCGTGTGTGTGTGCGTATGTGTGTGTGTGTGTGTGTGGCGAGTGCAACGGAAATACAATTCCCAACGACAACGACAAAAGCCACTTCAGTGGGAGGGAAAGAAGGGAGAGGGGGAGGGGAGGTAGGTCGCCGGGCAGCTGTGGGTAAAGTTACTTGGCTCGCGGCTGATTTATTTACTGAAAACAACAAAAACAACAAAAAGAAAAGAAAAAGCAAAGCAAAGCGAAACCAAAGAAGAAAGAAAGAAACAACACACACACACGAGCCTAGGGGCAGCCAGCGAGAGAGAGAGAGATGGAGAGCGGGAGTGCAGAAGAGTGTGAGAGCGAGAGAGATGGGGAAGTCATAATAATACGTAATAATGAAGAACTTGCTGCGTGCAGAGAGAGAGAAGCAGCCCAGGGGCGTAACAACAGCAGGCAGAGAGAGAGGGAGGGAGGGAGAGAGAGGGAGAGAGCGAGGGTGAGCGGGACAGGCCATTGGGTAGGCCGTTGCAGGAAACGGAAGTGAGCTCAACAAGCAATGGCCAAACGGAAAAGCGAGACGCACGCACACACACACACACAACTTGCCCGCACTGTGCAAAAGTTCTCAGGTAATTATGGCCTAAAAGCGCCATTTTTTCTGCTCCAGCACACGCAGGCACACACACGCACGCACACACACACACAGCTGCATATTTGAGCAGTGTGTGTGCGTGTGTGTGTGTGCGTTTATTGACACACGCACGAGACGCACAACTTGCTAAGAAGTTTTGCCCTCTGCTGCTGCTGCTCGCTATACACCCTGTTGTTCTTGTTGCCGCACACCCTGTGGTTGTTGCTGCACACCCTGTTGTTGTTGTTGTTGCTGTTGTTGCTGTTATACTTAATGTAATTAGACTAAATTGCTTTTTAAGTGCGCCAAAAGGCGGCACAGAAAACAACAGAAACGCGAATTCTGCTCGCAGACAGGTAAGAAAAACACACACACACACACATGCAGAGAGAGACAGAGATAAACACGCAGTTGACACACACACATATATCCAGAAAGAGATAGAGCAAGAAAGAGAGAGAAATAACCGTCAACTGTTGCAAAAGTTGTTCGAGCAAAAGTTACATTGTCAAGTCTCTTAAAACGAATGACTGTCTCGCACACACACACCCAGCCAGTGTGTGTGTATGGGAGTGTGTGAAATTACAAAAGGTCAAAATATGATATATACTATTTTTTTTAGTATTTTTTTTTAGTATTTTGTTTGCTTAGTCACATTGAAAACTGCATGGCAGCGCAGTACCATGAAATATGCCAAGTGCAGTGCGGTATAAACCGCAACATTTGCAGCATACACTGCAAGAAAATTGGTATTAACTTGGTCACAATGTGCGGGAATATGCAACAATATTTTAAAAATGTATTAGAAATTTTTAAGGAATTTTTTTTTTTAAATTTGCCATAGAATGTGCAAATTTGAAGCACATAACAAGGTCAGAGCCTTTAGAAACCTTTAACAATATATGTTATAAATCTACAAAGTTTATCAAATTTAGTGTGTATATAAAACATAGATCATAACTTATACTGACAAAATTTGGTGTGTATAGCTGGCATAATAAAGCAAATATAAAAAAAAAAGTGCCTCAAGTAGTGCCAACGCAGCGGCAAGCAATAGAAATGATCTTACTAATACCTGCATAATATAAAAAGTAGTCAAGCAATGTTTAGGAACCTATAGATTATATATTAGAGATAATACATGTTAAATTCCAAAGAAATATCTGTAGAAATAAATGAGTTAAGCGCACGCAAAACTTTACTAAGTTTTTCTATAATAAAGTAATCTAAAAATGCAAACATTTTCGATTGAATTAGTGCGCTTAAAAAGCACATACTATATGATCTATCTGTCTACTATATTTCCCACTACTTTGTGTGCCTTGCCACGCCCACAAACTCAATTACAATGTCATAATATTTGCGGTATTGCCGCAAATAGTTCTTTTAGCTAGTCCCACCCATTTTTTTTTTATTAGCTTTTTAGCTTTGCTTTGTAAAACCCTCTAAAACGTAAACCCCATAAAAATCTGTTGAAACAAATCAATCAACATTTCAACGTCGAACAATGGCGGACACAAGACTCTTAAAACTGTGTCGCAACACAAAATGGTGAGTGTGCGAGAGAGAGAGAGAGAGGGAGAGAAACTATGGCAAAAAAAAAAAACATTTTTATCAAACTTTTTTTTTCTCGTATTTCTTTTTTATCTGTGCGCTAACTGTTGCCTGGCACTAATCCCTAACCCCCCGCCCGCCCCCTAACTGTAGTCTGCCACGCCCCTTTTGCCACTTCGATGCTACGTAATTTGTTTTAGTTGCGTCGCCGTCGTCGTCGTCCGAGTCGAAACTTTGTAATTAACAACGCAGCGCGTCGTCGACCTTTGCGCAACAATATTTCCATTATAATTAGCTAAGGGCAGAGGGGGAGGTCAGCTACAGGGGGCAAGGGCAGGGGAGAATCGCAGTCGAGTTCAGGGCAGCAGGGGCAGGTTCAAGGGTTCAGGCGACGACAGCTGTCAGCCAGTGCGCCCAGGGGCTTCTAGAGGGGGGGCGGGGAAAAGAAAACTATGCAAAAAAAATGGGAATATTTTCTCAGATTGCCACTGTGTGATTAATTGAAAACTAAAGCGCATTGGAACCAGTTGGCAAATGGAACTGGAACTGGAGTTGGATGGGTAGAAGGGGTGTGCCAAAGAAAACCTTAAAAAGTTTATTAAATTTAACTAACGGAACTATTTTTTTCTATATAGAGAACAAAGCTGGAGCTGTGAATTTGAACTAGGAATAGAAAAAGGAACTAAAACTGCTTTGGAACTGGTATCAGAACGTAAGCAGGAGCTGGAACTGATATTGAAAAAAAGGAAGAGGGTAAAATAGTTCGTGGAACTGATAAATGGAACTAAAACTGCATTGAAACGAGTACTGGAACCTGGCACGGAAGTTGGAACTGATAAAGAGGAACCAAGAGAGAAGCTAGTTTAGGAACTATATAATGAACTTTAAGAGGAACCGCAACTGGAACCAGAATATGAACCAAAATTAAACTAAAACTGCACTGGAACTGGTTAGAGAACAAAAACTGAAGTAGGAAATGGAACAGAAAGTGAGCTGGAGCTGGTAACTAAAACGGAAATGGAACTGGAACTGAAATTGAAAGAAAAAACGAACTAGAAATAAAACTAGAACTAAGATACAAGCTAAGAAATCAACTTAATGGAACCAGAAATCAATTTAGAAATAAAATATTGAGCTGAGAGTGAACTAGAGCTGAACTAGTGCTAATACTCCAAAAAGAACTGGAACTGGAACTGAAAATAGAATTGAAAAAGCTACAGAACAAAAATATAGAGTAGAAAACCTCAACCTACTGAAACCAGTATCAAAAACCGAAGCTCAAACTGGAACTAGTTGCTTAAATTGAGGACTCGAAATTGCAGCAGTATCAAAACGGAACTAGATACAAGAATTCCTCCTGATATTCCTCATTTTCTATCTCTGAAATGTACAAAAGGCACAAGAGAATCAACACATGCAACGAAAAAGGCCACAGGAACTTGCATTGTCTCTCTCTCTCTCTCTCTCTCTGCACCTTTGCTTGCATAATCTACGTAGACTGAATTAATTTGGAATTTCAGCTCTAGCAAGATTAGTTTTCTGGTCTCTCTCACTCTCTCTCTCTCTGTCTCTTCCTTTCTCGCTCTCCCTCTCTCTGTGGGGAGTGCAAGTTGTGCATTTCAAAAGTTGACAAATTGCTGGCGATTGTCAAAAGTCATAACTGGGCAATTGAGGCGCCACACTTTCGGGGGCACAGCTTGGGCTACAGTGCAGCATTGGCAGCATGCCACATGCCACTTGCCACATGCCACATAGCCAAGGTTTTTTGGGGGGGCCAGAGAGAGAGAGAGAGAGGAAGGCAAGCTAAAGCTATGCGTTAAGCACACTGCAAATGCAACAGATACAAAAGCTGACAGACTTAGCACAGACTAGACAGACGAGGGATAGGAGAGACTGAGAGACAGACATGCAGACAGACAGACAGAGAGACAGGCAGGCAGAGAGACAGACAGACAGAGAGACAGACAGAGAGACAGATAGAGAGATACAGAGAGACAGAGAGACAGACAGACAGAGAGATAGAAAGACAGACAGACAGGCAGACAGACAGAGAGACAGGGAGAGGAATTAAGAGACAGCCAGACAGACCAAGAGAGAGAGAAATAGAGAGACAGACAGACAGAGAGACAGGATAGACAGGCATACAGAGCGACTGTAAGACAGACAAGGAGACAGCGAGACAGAAAGACATACACACAGAGGAACAGACCGACAAGGAGAGCAAAAGCGAGACAGACAGACCAACAGCCAGAGAGAGAACCAGGCAGACAGACAGACCAAGAGACAGAGAGAGGAATACGCAGACAGACAGACCAAGAGACAGCCAGAGAGACAAGCTGACCAAAGGACAGACAAGCTGGACAGATAAGCTGGACATACAAGCTGGACAGACAAGCTGGACAGATCCGTTGGAAGTTCAGGCACAGTGAGCGAACCATTAGAGGCAAGTGAAGCGTCGCTTAGCAAAACAGACACAGCAGCAACCTCAACAACAGCAGCAGCAGCAATCCCAACAGCAGCAGCAATCCCAACAGCAACAGCAACCCCAACAGCAACAACAACAGCAGCAGCAGCAGCAATTGCCACAAACAGTGCAAGAACAACAACAACAATTGATGCAACAATGCCCAACACTGGACGGCAACGGAGACAATGAGGAAAATGGGGAAAAATGGGAAAATGGCAAATGGTCAACCGACAATGGAATGGCAAATCGAAAAGAATAGAATGAGAGAGAGAGAGAGAGAGAAAATGCCATTGCGTTTACCTCGCTATCGCTGGCACCCACACTAGTTTCCCCTCTCCCTCCCTCCCTTTTAAATACCCTAGACAATGGGGGGTAGATTGATTGTCAGCAGATATTTGCAACTGTAGAAGAGAGCAAATTTTCATAGGCAGTCGAAAATAGTGTCCATAACAGATGTCTCCTATATCTATACTTCTGGTGCTCAAATTTCATTCAAATCAGACTCATATATCACATCTACATTAGCAACTTTTTTCCTTTTTATTTCCTTTATTACAACTAATACTCAAGATATTTCCACCAAACTCACTAGAACGGGTCTTTAATGTATTTATATTATGCAAAATTAATTTCATGAGCATCGTACAAATCTAAACTAGACATTTCTTAGGTTTAATCGAGAAAATATGAATTTTTTTTCAATTGAACATGACATATTGAAATCATAGAATTTTCTATATAAACAGTTTAAATTTTAACAGATTTAAAGCTCTATATCATCGAATATTTTGTAAAAATAGCATAAATCAAATGAATTTTCTTTGGATCAAAGATACTTATGCAAAAATACACGAATATCTCCAATGTGTTCTTGGAAAAAATTTAAAAAAAATAAAGAGAAATCTAGGCATACAAATTCAACTAAATATAGAATAGAAAACCCTGTAGGAGGCTTCTACATTAATTTCTAAGCGTTATAGAAAAAAAAAAACTCTAAAGATTATATGGAATTCAAAAAGAATAAATGATTGCAGCCTCAACTAGGGTATACCACCGTCGAGGCCTTTAAGTTACTTATTTTTATTTTTTTTTTTATTTATTTATTTTTTTTTTTTTATTCGGTCAAAGCAAAAACGCGCAATAACAAAAGCGAACCAAAGTGAGAGATGACAACATGACATTGACGCGGACATAGCCGGCGAGTTGGCATAGCTAAAAGGGATAAGGCGTAAATGAGTTGCCACAAAACCACAAACAACAGTGAAACACACACACACAAACAAACACACACAGTGGCAACCCTGGACAAAAACAATTTACACAGCGTGTCCGGGCAACATCAAGCTTTCATCGAGTCGAGTTTCATCGCATCTCGAGGCATCTCATCGCGACTCATCTCGACTCATCTCGACTCGACTCGTCTCGTCTCGAGTGTCAGCTGCATTCTAATTAATAGTTTACAGTTGCGGGTTAAACACTTGTAATTTTGCATTCCAAAGTTGATTAAAGCTTCAGTCGACGATAGCTTTGAGTGGATTAAAGAGCTCAGGCAGTTGAATGAGCTTGGATAAACTATTTTCATTGATTATAGCCAAGAGCAGCTCTGTACAGGTCTTTGAAAGTGCTTTAATGAGCTTTCGAAAGATATTTTCATTGCATATACTATAGAACAAATCTATCAAAGTGTAAGCAAGTAATTTAATGAGCTTTTGCATGGCATCAAAGCTGCCTGCCTGAAGAAGTTGCCTTTCCAGTGTCTTAAGGAGCTTTCGAATAGAGCTTTCAAGGCAGATACAATGTCAGGGTATAGAACATGTTTAAATGTGCTTTTAAAAAGCTGATCTAACTAAGATTACTTCAAGAAATGCAGTTATACCGAAGATATTGACATATCAGTGCCTTAATGAGCTTTAAATATAAATATTCTCAAGCTGTCACGTTATTAAATCAACTTCTTATAAGGCGAATGAGCTTTTAAGCATTTTAATTAGCTTGTAAAAAAGCTTTTGATTCATTTTAGAAATTTTAAAGCCGGACTTTAAATTATATATAAGCTTTTGATTAAATCAATTTTGATCTTAAGTATATCATATGAGCTTCAATGCGCTTTAAAGTTACTGTATGAGTTTGCAAGACATTAAAAGAGCTTTAACGTCATTAATTGAGCTTTTGAATAATTTAATGAGCTTTGAGCAGAAAATTACTAGAGTATTTATTTAATTTAGTACTACAACTATAACGTATTAAAACAAATAAAACAAAAGCTACATAGAATGCATCATTGATGAGCTTTCTCTCTCTCTCTCTCTCTCTCACTTTCTCTCTCTTTTCACTATATATATCTATCTCTATTTAAGTGCAATTGCTAATCAATTATGGCTCTAATTCAGTGCAAACACAGGACACAGGGCCGGGCCAGGGCACAAGGCGAGGCCAGAAATGGGGCGTGATAAATACAGACTGCAATTGGGTTTTAATATTTTACAGTTGCTTAAGCCATAGCTAGGAAACGGGGAGGGGCAGTGGCAGGGGGCCAGGTCAATTAATTTGCCAGACACACACACACACACATTTTCTCAGGCTAAATAAACAATGTAAGGCGCAAAACTAAATTCAGTTCAATTAAATGTGCAAATTATTTATACAAAGGACAATTAGGGGGAGCAGGTGGAAAGAAAGAGAGAGGTAGAGTAGAGCGAACATAGGGTGTGCGTCATCGATAACTATGGCTAAATAAATTTCATGGCCAAAACGCAAAATGTAGTTATTAATTGCGTGGGGGCGAACGTGGCGTATGCGCGATATAAATCTCGTTTGTAGCTAAAGTTAATATTAACGTGTTGCTGTTGTCCTCGTTGTGGCCATGTTGTCCAGCAGGCTCACCCCTTACAGGACAGCAAAGGGGTAGGCACATGGACTCTAGTCGGGGCAGGCAGGCAGGCCAAAGCGCACACACCTTTTTTGCGCAAACGGAAATGTACAGCGGATATATTGATTGTCCAGTCAGGGAAGGAGGGAGCAAAGAGGGGAAAGAGAGGGTAAGAGGTGGCAGGGTGCGACAAGAGTGAGCCAGAGGGTACAAAAGGGGTACAGGGTACTCTGGGTGTGTGTAACTGGCAACCTTTTTGCACACATCGCTCTCTCTCTCTCTCGTACTGCCCTAGGCCCAGCCTAAATAATTTGAAATTTATACGCACATTATGCTGCACCTCTCTATAATACTCTACCTTCCTCTTACTCTCTCTTTCTCTCTCTCCCTCATGCCTTCTCTTTCTCTCACACTATTTGTGCCTGCTAGTGACAGCACTTTGCCTTTTCAATTGTGCAGACAGACTTAAATTAGCGAAAAAGCAGTTGACAGGGCAATTAAGTTACAATTGTCTGTCAATGAAATCGCTCTCTCTCTCACTCTCTCTCTCTCTCTTTTTTTACTCTCTCTCTGTCTCTCTCTGTCTGACGCCTAATAAAGCTCGCTATTTTGTGTCTTAGTTCGACTTGATTAACTCTTTTGAATGTCAATCAATTTGCTTTCAAAATTGTTTGCCATATCAAGTTAGTTTCTGTCAATTAAGAGCGTCATATGCTGTCATATGCTGCCATATGCTGTCATATTAGGTGCTACCTTTAAACACTTTCTTCTAAGCAGTCTGTATCTACAAAGTGGCTTCACTATGGCCTTGTAAAGTGCCATATCTGCCCGTCATATGCTGTCATACGCTGTCATAGCAATTACTTGCTCGTATGGCAACTTTTGTCATACCACACAACTAGTATTTAAGATAGACATGCACTCTTAGTCTCTTGAAATATTCTATATGTCGAGCTGTCATATAACTGACACACTTTGCCATATCTATTTGCACATATAAACCCATTCGTTTATGCCATGTGTCATACTGTCCTATAACTGCCCTACTTATGCATATGTTGGACACATATTTGTCACATACACATGTCTGTCACGCACACATATGACACACATTTGCAGCTTGTCATACGTATGACCAAGTTGAACCCACAAGCAACCTCTCGCTCTCTCTCTCTCTCTTTCTCTCACTCTCTACACTTAGTGCGATAAGTACTTAAGCTGACAAGTCCAAAAGTCAACTTTTTTTGTCTCCTCTTCTTTTTTTCTCTCTCTCTCTCTCGCTCTGTTCCTCCTCTACTCTTTTTTTGTGCACATCATTCGTAAGCGTTTTGTCCGCGAAAATCTCGTTTAACTCGCATTTTTCGCATTTCAAATATGCAAATTACAATTCTCTCTTATTTTTATTTTTTTTTTTTTTTTTTTATTACTTAACTTTAGTTTTTGCGTCATAGACAAGCTGCGACTGCAGCTATCCATTTATATGGTTTACTATATATATAGAGAATTATAATCCAGACAAATTCCAACATGGAGAGAGAGAGAGGACAGTGGGAGTTAGCTGGCAAATCAACAGACAAAATTTGTAAGCATTAAAGCTCTACAAATAAATTATATACATAGTTTTGCTGTACTACATACTATGCGCATTCATATTTGATTTTATTCCAAATTAGTTTTGTTTTTACGACACAAATCCCTAGCCCTATATGGGGGGGTTTTTCTGTTCTGGTTTGGTTTGTTTTTTGGTAAGTAAAAGGGGTGTGTGTGTGTGTGGGGGGAGCTGGCTTTGCTGCTTGTGCATGAACTCTGGATTATTATTAAATTTACAATGTTATCCCCAAAAGTGTTGTCGAGCTTTTTTCCTCTCTTCCTCTTTCTCTATCCCTTTCTCTATCTCTCTCTCTGTGTGCCCTTTCGAGAGGGTGTCACCCACCACTGTCATATTTCGCATATTAATGCTCTTCATTAAAGTTGTATAAATTATAAATGATACGACAAGGTTTTCGGTCGGTCACACGAGACTCAACAGAGTGAGAGAGAGAGAAAGAGAGATAGAGAGAGAATGATGAAGTGAGGGTAGTTGAAAAATATCATATATGTTATGTAGGGAAAGTGTCCGGCCAAGGTTATGTTGAATTTTCAGCTGCCGCTTTAATTATCCCAAACTATTCGCACTTACTTAAAAACGTACATAAAATATACTTTTATAGCTCAAATGAGATGACATAATCAAGTCGAGCTATGATGATGCTATAAAAATAAAAGTGAATTTTGACGAGTTGTGTAGTAGGGGACTGAAAGAGTTCTGATAACTGAAAGTACTTAAGAGGAGGAGAAAAGGACAGAGCAAATTTAAGAAATATTAGAGAAATTAGAGGAGGTTTTTGCTTTAAATATGTAGAAAAACTAGAGTGCAAACTGGGAGTATATATAAGTATTAAAAGATATAGCTGAATAAGTAAATTTAAGTAAAAAAATATAACTGGAAGTACTTGAGAGGAGGAGAAAGACAGAGCAAATTTAAGAAAAATAAGAGAAATTAGAGAAGTTTTTGCTTTAAATATGTAGAAAATCTAGAGAGGAGTATATACATAGGTATAAAAATATATAGCTTATAAATAAATTTGTCTAGAAAATTTAAGAAAACTAAGGACTATAAAGCAAAGAGGAAAGTGTATTAGAAAGTCTTGATAAATCATTTGCCTGTCTCATTCATTCCATTGCATAGTAGCACGAAACGTGACAGAAAAGAAAAACGTTACCTATTTGTTGCCCTTTCTGTACATCTATTTCTCTGCCCCTCTCTCTCTCTCTCTCTCCCTTCTTCTGCTGCTGCTGCTCCAGTTTTTCCCCCATCATAATTCAGTTTATTGTAAATGATGTTCATTACATTTACATGCAAGCAGTGGCGTTAGTTTTGCTCCCCCAACTTTGGCCATGCTTTGCTCCCTTCTCTCCCTCTCTTTCACACCCACTCATTTTTCTCTTTCTTCCCTCTCTCTCTCTGTCTCTCTCTGTCTATCTGCGTCAAGATGAGCGCACATATTGATTACCCTTCAACCTCGCTGGCAAACTAAATGAACTAAGTGCTCTGAGCTTTTGTTCGTGCTTCTTGTTTTTGTTTTTTTTTTTTTGGTAAAAGGAGGAGTACCCCATTATTCTCTGTTGTTGTGCGACCAACTTCGAATTTGGTCAGCTGTTTTTGTTGGCTTAAGCCCAAGAAAAAAAAACGCCAGCTTGGTGCGAAAAGTCCAGCTCGATGGGTTGAAAAGTTATTAAGAAAAAGTCTTTAAAGAGGAAAATTTTAGATGAAAAAACATAGGGAAAATACCAAGCTAATGTAGGCAGATATCAATGAAATTTTATAGTAACCTCTATAATATATTATACAAGCTTAAGATGACTAAAGTTGTCATAAGAACATATATCATCTTGTAGGAAATCCTTTCGTCCTCTTTTCATATTTTATAGCTATATTTTTTTTTGCCTTCACATTATGCATATTGATTTGCAATTATATGATAATTTTTAAGAGCACAAGGGAAATGGGAAAAGAAGAAGAAGGCAAGAAAAACGATTGTAAAATGCGCCCAGCACGAAAAATGACATTAAATCAAATTGTCCGCAGTGCAATGAATGGAAAATGGAAATGTGGACAAAGGCAGCGGGAGAGAGAGAGAGAATGGGTAAATCAAGTGAGTAAGAGAGAGAGAGGCAGAAACAGGCAAAGGGGTAGACACACAAAGACAGCCAAGTAGACTGATCCCTAGACCTATAGACGAAAGGATTGATTGAAAAACTGGTAGATAGAGAAAAAGAATAGGGACGAAAGTTTGTTTGAAGGACTGACTAAGAGACAGGTCCAAAGAAAGCTCTAGAAAGTGTTCTTGAGGCTGAGGGAGAAATTAAACTAGAAAGAGCTCTACAGGCTGAGTAAGCGAGTAACTGACATACTGATCAAGAAGCTAAGCTAGAGACAGATCTAGAGACCTTAAAATAGACAGGGAGGCAGACTGAGAGACAAACAGAGTGACAGACCGAGAAACAGAAGGGAAGAAAGACGTAAGGAAGGCTCTAGAGACTGACCTAGAAACTGAGGAAGAGACTTACTGAGGATGAGACTAACTGAGAAAGAGACTAACTGAGAGACAGATCCAGAGACATATCTAGGGACGAAGGTAGAAACGAAGCTATACACAATTGAAGCGACAGACAGACAGGCAGACCGAGCGACAGGCGGAGACCGGACCAAAGAAAGTTCTAAAGACAGACCTAGAGACTGAGGAATAGACTAAATGAGAGTCAGATCAACAAACAGATCTAAAGACATATCTAGAGACAAAGCTAGAGACAATTGAAGCGACAGACAGAAAGACAGACCAAAAGACGGACCTAAAAATGATACAGCCGACAGAGCGAGAGGCAGACGATGGGGCAGACGGAGAAACAAAGTCTAAGACGTTGCAGAAGACTGACCTAGAGACTGTTGAAGAGACTTACTGAGAGACAGACCAGCCAGCAAAGCCAGAGATATATCTAGAGGCTGACATAGATAACCGAGATGACTTAGACCGAGAGGCTGACGGAGATACAGCCCGAAGGACTGACCGAGAGGCAGACGGAGAGACAGAGTCTAAGACGAACTGACCTAGAGACTCTTGAGAAGACTAACCAAGAATCCGACCTAGAAACAAAACGAGTACTGACCCAGAGACAAATGAAGCGACAGACCAAGAGAGAGAGAGAGAGAGAGAGTATGAGAGACAGACTGTAAGATAAAGCAAGAGACAAGCAGACAGACAGACAGACCGATAGACATACCGATAGATAGAGTGATAGACAAATCGTTGGACAAACTCTGCGACAGAGTGACCAAACCACATGCCATGTAAACATGGGTATAAAGAAAATAATACAATTTGCTTCGTTTTTCTTTTTTTCTTTTTTTTTAAATGAACGATTCAAAAAAGAATTCGACAAAGTATGCGAGGGGGAAGTCCCCAAGTATTTAGAGCATTTGCGTGGGTTGGGGTGTCTCTCTCTGTGTGTGTGTGTGTGTGTGTGTCTCTCTGTGTGTGTTTGTCTCTGTGTGTGTCATCATTAAATCCAGGCTAAGCAATTTCGGCCGGAAAATGGCCCGTTGTGAGTGTTTACTCCCCCCCTACTCCAGCTACTGTACCTTCCTCCCTCCTCTCTCTCTTTTCTCTCCCACTTTTTGTTGCTTCATTTTTTTCGCTCACTTGGCTTGCTTGTTGTTCGTATTCTTTCCTTCTTACCAGCCTCCTTACCTCCCCTTCCCGCCTTCAGCTTATCCGCTTTTCCATTTTGTCACTCCTCCTCCTTCTCCTTCATCTTGTCTCAATTGGCGAGATTTTTCGCTTTTATTTGCGCTCAATCGCCACGACTTTTTCTCTTTCTCTTTCGCTCTCTCTTTGCCTCTCTTTCTCTCCCTCTGCCATTTATGTTCGCAATTTTTATTTGAAATGCCATCAAAGTACGCCAAATCGCCATGTCCTTGCCGCGGCTTAGTTCCCGCCAGGGGACCCTCTCCCCATTCCTCCCTCCTTCCCTCTCTGCGATTGCAACTTGGAATATGCGTTTCCCCCAGATTCGATGGATGGCGGTGTGAGTGTCGTAAAACTGAATAAGTATTGCATAATCAATTAGGGTAGCTGGGTAAAGTGCTTAAGCAAATTTTGGTGAGATGGGAGATGGTCGGGAGGGGGGATTATCGTACCGGTATATCGGTATATTTGTATCGATAAAACTGATTGAAGGTAGCATATTTTTAAGCTTGACTCTCTGTAAGGAAATTTCTCTGCTTAAAGCTATCAACGCTAAGCGTTAAATATCGATAAATTAAATAAACAAAATACTATCGATTGCATTAAGCTGTTCTTGCTGTAGGCATTGTTATCGATTGTCTAATTGCACTCATTATGAGTGTATATTGTTGCTATTACCTAAAAGCGATCGATCCATAAGTGATAACTATCGATAAATTTAATAAATAATCGATTTAATTTAGCTTAGGCAATGTTATCGATTGGAAAATTGCACTTATTATGAGTGTATATTGTTGCTATTACTTAAAAGCGATCGATATTCGTATAGTTATCGATATTTAGCGAACTAATGATTGTTATCGATTGCCACAGAGCACTTAATATGTGTGCATATTATAGCTAGCTCTAGCTTTTAAGCGATAGACGCAATTGTTATCGATAGTACCCTTTTAGCGGGCTTATCGAAATGGGTTTTTTTTTAGCAATTACTTAGGCCTGCGCCACGCCTCAATAAGCTGCAGCTTAGGCAGGCTACGAAACAGGAAGAAAAGGGTAAAGAAGAGGAGGAGGAAGAAAAGGAAGAAGAGAAGAAAGAAGAAGAGGCTAAAAGTAGCTAAAAAGAGCTGGGAAAGAGCATGACGAACTAAGGGCAGGTTGACCCAATCAACGCTCTGTTAAAGCCAAAAGTTTTTAGCCGCTAGCGGGGTGGGCGGCGAGCGGGGCGTGGCAAATGACAACTAATGCTCAAACAGTTGTCAGCTGAGCCAGCACCAAGACGAGGGGGGGATAACCCGAATTGGGTATCCAATTGCCAAAGCTGAAAAGGATGTGTTCCCCTCTCTCTCTCTCTCCCTCTGTCTCTCACTTCGTTTTTTTTTTTTCTAGGGTTGCTTCGCGGCGACAACCCTTGCGTATCGAAGGCAATCGGTTCGGGCGTGCGGATTAACGCACACAGCGTAACGCAGGCAACGCAGTGGCGCGGTCGCAAAGGGGGTTGCTTTGCCGAGGGATGCGGAATACTTTGGGCAAAGGCGATGACAACAACGGAAAAAAAAATTGTTTCACTATTGACCTTGGCGTTTTCTCTCTCTCTCTCTCTCTCTCTCTGTGTGTGTGTGGCGCCCCCTGTCAACGCCCGTGCGTACCAACCACTGCCACGCCCCACGCCGCACGCCCCTTTTCGTCCTGTCCCACTGTCAGCGGCAACCCACGTAGCCTGCGTAACGACCTATTGCCACATAAATAAGTCAAGCAACGCACACAACGTACCCCTCCCCCCCTGCCACCGCCTCCGCCTCTGTCTTTCCTCTATAGCATAACTGTCGCTCTATCTCTATCTCTGCATCTGTCTAACCTTATATAGCATATACTATACTATACTCTCTATATAAATAAATAAAAAGCCGTCAAGCAGCTTCGAATTAAAACAGATTTCACTTCGACTGTCAACCAACGTTTCCTGCCCCTAATACCGACCGCACCTCCCCCTTCGCCCTGCCACGCCCTTCTTTGACTACTGCCACACCCCCTGTGGACGCCCCCCGCACCCCCCCGTACGACAGCAAGTGGCAGCCATAAAAACGTTTGGCGCATTTTGCGCCTTCAATTCAATTTTATTGATTTTCATTTTATTATACCCTCTGCACATTAAAACAGGGTATCATAAAGTTGGGCTAGCATGTCATACATATATACATATATATATAATATTTTATTTGCAATTCAAATGGCGCTCTAAGAGTTGTAAAAACTGCTCAAGATAAAAGAGCAAAGTAAGGAGCACAAAAAAAAAACTTTCTAGTGTTTTGTTAAAACTTTTGTAACTTTTTTATTTGCCTAGTTAAAGAGCTGATTTTAGATAGTTCTTGAGATATATATATTTAGTTAATATTCTGCAAATTTAAGCTGTATTGGACTAGGAATAAGTAAGTTATGATGTAAGAAAGTTAGGTGACGAGAAATAGGTTTTTTTTCGGGCTCTCTATTTCTCTCTAACTAGTTTTCCACTCTTCTTTGCTATCTTTATCTCTTTTTTTTCCTTCTTTGCTTACATGTTTCCTTTCTCTGCTTTACAGGGCATCCCTGCGTCGTGCAGTCTCTACGTTTCTATTCCCCCCTTCAACTTCTTCTCTTCTTCTCTTTCTTTCTTTCCTTTTTTTTCTGCTGTTTCGACATTTGTCGTCAACGTAATTTGCCGTTACACGCCCCGCACAGCTGCTCCCATTAAGCAGCTATATGGCACCCCGTACCCTCCTACAACCCCCCCTCCAAGCACCCCCCTTGGGCTGTGCCACTGTGCAGCGATGCGACGAACTTGATTCGATAGAAAATCCAAAAAGAGAAAAAACTTTTTTTTTTTTTTGGTTTTTTTGCATTTCTTAAAAAAAAAATGCGTGTTGCACTTGCAGTGGCGTAGTAAAATCACTGAAGGGGGTTGCTCTAATGATGTTAATAAAGTTACAGGGCAGGGAGCAGGAGGGGGAGGGGGATACGAAAAAGTTTTGTTGTAACAGAGAGGACAAAACGTGGCAATGTCCATAAATGTGTCACGCCTGGTCACGCACTCTCACTCGCCCCCTCTCACACTCGACGCCACTGCGTCCGCCGTACGACGCAATCAAACAGCCGTTGAAATGGCTACCGGTTACACATAAATGCGTCCGGCTGACGTCGACTGCGACGGCGACTGAGGCAGCGACTGAGGCAGTGACAGCGACAGCGACTGAGAGGTCCCGCATGCGAATCCCTTCAGCGTCCTTAAATAACATTGCGTTCTTCTTTATTGCTCGTTAAATCTCTTGCGGTTGTCGTGTCTTGCGAGGCAGCAGCAGCACACCCTCCCCCCTCCCCCCCCTACACCTACCCCTACTACTACCCCTACCCCTCCATCAGGCAACTACCCCGTACTCCAGTTGGCCATGGCGCCAGGCTATGCCGCACCCCATTTTTGTGACGCACCCTTGGCCACACTGGGCCCCTGCTGCAGGCAACAAAACTGAAACTGAATTTCAAGTTTCACAGTAGGCACAGTGGTGCGACATGCATTTGCTGTGGCATTAAAATATATATTTGCATTTTTATAACAGAGATATATCCCTTCAAGGTCCTTATAGCTCTCCCTAGACTTCCTTAAGTCATAACTCTCGTATCAAAAATTTTGCAATTTTAGATCTACCAAGCTTCAAAAACCTGAGAAACCCATCCAGACTTCCAATGGTCATAACTTTCCTAAAACTCATCAGATTTTCATTTGGAATATCATTTCGTTCATGTTTCGAGCTCTAGATTAGTTAAGCATCGAAAAATAAGGTTCTTAAAATGTTGGAATTTTGAGTCATACATGTCCTAAAACTTTACCTACTTAGAGACCTGAGAGACCTCTCTAGAATTCATTTTTCATAACATTGCCAAATATCATCCGATTTCCTTTTGGAATATCATTTTATTCATGGTTCAACATCTAGATTGATTTAGCATCAAAAAATGGGGATCCATTTGAAATTTTGGGTCATACATGTCCTGATACTTTAGTCACTTTCTAAGATCTAAGATACCCTACTATACTTCGCATAGTCATAACTACATTTAAAATCAACCGATTTCTCTTGGGAATGCCATTTTTTCTCAGTTCGATCTCTAGATTGATTCTATATCAAAAAATAAGGCGTCTAAAATTTTCGAAATTTCAGCCTAACATGCTTCAAAAATATATACACCTGGAGGCCTGAGAGACCTATATAGACTGACGATAGTCATAACTTTGCCAAAAAACATCCGATTTTCATTTGGAATGTCATTTTGTTCATGCTTTAGGCTCTAGATTGGTTTATCATCAAAAAATAAGGGTCCTAAAATTTTGATAATTATGGGTCATACATGTCCTAAGACATTACCCCCTTACAGAGACCTGAGATACCTCTCTAGACGTCCGATAGTCATAACTTTGCCAAAAATCAACCGATTTTCGTTTAGTATATCATTTTGTTCATGTTTCGAGCTCTAGATTGCGTTATCATTAAAAACTAAGGATCATAAAATTTTGGATCATAAATGTCCTGAGACTCGATAGACCTCTCTGGACTTCCTGCAGTCCAGGGTATTCCAACTTCATCATGTCACCCATGTAATTTCCGACACCTTTTTCCATTTTCAATAAAAAATTTTCTAAATGAATGCAAAAAACTTTTAATAAACTTGCAGAGTTGGCAACTTTTGGTGTTAACTTTTGCTGGCAATGCAATTAGGCCCACTGTGCGGCCACTGTGCGCTACCGTTAGCTGTGGCTCGTCCTGTTTTTGTTGTTGTTGTCCCGTTTTGCTGGCGGCTAAAGAAGGCGCAGGCAGCCGCAACCGATTCGATTCGAAAACGAAAATGAACCAGGACGAAGCACGGAACGGGAACGAGGAGGAGAGGGGGAGACAGCAGGGGAGGAAGGACGCAGAGCAGACGCCGCAGACGGCGCTGCAGACGGGACAAGCTGACGCCGTGCGACGTTGACGTTGACGTTTACATTGGCGGCGGCGGCGATGGCGGCAGCTTCGTCGTTTTGTTGTTGCTTAATTTTTCATTTAGGGTTGCAGAGGCAGCAGCGAAGGCAGAGGCGGCAGCAGAGGCAGCGGCAGAGACAGAGGCAGCAAAGCCTTTTTGGTAATAATCAAATTTTTTGTTGTTGTTTTCCGTGTGTTTCTCTTGCGTTTTTCACGCATTTTTCCTGCGCGATTTTTGGTTTTTTTTATCGCTTCACTTTTGCTCTTTCTCTCTGCTTCTTGTTTTACGGCCTTTTTCCTTATTAATTGCTTCTTCCTTTTCCTCTGTTCATATCTCGCATCTTTCCTTTTCTGTTACTTCCTTCTCTTATCTGCTTTCTCAGCTCTTCCTTATCTCTTCCTCCTCATATTTTCTTCCTTTTCTTTTCTACCTCATCTCTCCTTTCTCATTTAGTTTTTCCTCCTTTTAGACTCTTCCTTCTCGTGTATTCTTCCATGTTTCTTTTCTTCTTTCATTCCCTATACTTTTGAACCCATTCGCATTTCAGTCCCTTTTTAATTCTTCTCTCCCTCTCTTTGCTATATCTTCTTCTTTCCGTCTTCTTCTTCACTTATTTTCTTCCTCTTTCACTCTCTCTACCATTCATTTTTCTTTCTCCTTCTCTTCCATTATCATCTTCATTATCCTACTTAGTTACTCTCTCTCTTTTCTACTCTCCCACCTACTCTCTTCTTGTTTTCCTTCATTCTCCTTCTTTTTACTCTCCCTTCTTTTTTCTCGCTCCTACTTTCTCCCTACTTCTCTTCCTTCTCCTCCTCTATAGCTTCTCCTCTTCCCACTCCTCTCCTTTTACTTCACTCCCTCATCCTCCCACTCTCTCTCTCTCTCTCTCTCGCCCTTTCTCCTCCCCTTCTTCTCCCCAAGGAAGCCAACAATAAGGCACATTCCCTTCTTTTTTTTATTGTTTCCTTTCCTTTTGCCACTCGAACAGCTGACAGCCGGCAGCGCTGTCGACGCCAGCAGCAGCAGCGGCAGCAGCAGCAGCGACGTTGCGTGGCAAAGCACGTTAATTAAATTAAGTAAAAGTAGCTAAATATGTTTGCATTTTGTTCGCCGCTCTTAGCCGCCTCTTCAAAAAGGCCAGAAGAGCGGGAGAGCAGGAGAAAGACCTGCCTGAGGCAGTGGCGGCGTCAGAGATGGGCCGGAAGGGGGGCAGGGGGTCGTGCTTGGCGTGGCGTGGGCAGCCAACTAAACGTTAATAAGCTGCAACACTTCACGGCGGCGTGAAGGAAAAATAAAAACGAAACGAAAACGCAAAAAATGAAAATGAAAACGTAGCAGCTAAAAAAAAAAAAAGCGAAAACGAAAACAAGCTAAATAATTGGCCAAAAATTGTGACAACTTTTTATTGTTGTTGCCCCACGGCAAACTGAAGCAGCAGCAAAGCGGATAAGCAAGTCAAAGTTTCAGGCAGTCTGGCATGCCCAGCTGCATGGGAATGCATTTTAAGAGGTATAGAAAGAGGAATACAAAACAAATCCAGCTACTTTTCTAGCCTTTTCGAAATTTTCCTATAAATTTCTTATTTTCATAGCCAGAAAAATAAGCTAAAAAGCTGACAAGAGTATACAAAATTTCACAGAAAATAAAAATCACATTCTAGCTACTTTTCTAGCGTTTTTTCGAATTTTTTCAAAACTTTCGATAGCTTCAGAAAGATTTATAGCCGAAAAAAAAGGCAGCAAATCAGATGCATTATTTAAGAAAAAAAGTCTAAAACTTTTACAACTTTTACAGCTAAATTTTGCGCATTTTGCAAAAAGTTAAAAACTTCAAACAAACAAAACGTAGAAAGCCAAAAATAGCTAAACCCTCAATAAAATGAGAAATCCTCTTAAAAAAAATTTCCAAAAAGCCAAATACAATTAAATCCCAACTCTCAAATCGTACCAGATTATATCTGGTAACCGATAAATCCATAAGCGAAAGAAAAGTATTAAAAATGAAAATTGCGACGAGGCAACATTTTGTGGCTTTGCAGCGGCGCAAATTTCATTTTGCGAGCGAAAGAGAGTGAGTGAGAGAGAGAGAGGGCTGCAGCTCTCGTTTATGTAAAGTTATTAAAATTCGAAATATGAGAGAAGGTTATGCATGTCTATATAGATCGGTATCTGGCGTTGGGTTTGTTTGTCTGTTTGTTTATTTGTGTTTGTGCTGTAATGGCAAAGGCAAACAAAACAAGACAGAGAAAAACATATAGAAAGAGGGAGAAAGAGATATTAAGAGAAGACAGCTGTGGCAAATTGAAATTTTCATTTTTTTTTTACAGAATCCTACAGAATCGTTAAATTTTCTTCCTCCGCTTCTTTTCTTCTTTTTCGTATCTTCTTTATCTTCTTCTTAGGCTGAGTTATTGTTGTTGTTGTTGCTTTGGTCGATTTGCATTAAGCGTTTATTTTTAGTATCGAACATTTTAAAAAGAAGAAGAAGGCAAATCGATTAAAGGCTTTGCCTTTGCCTCTCTCTCTCTCCCTCTCTGTCTCTCTCCCTCAGCACGTGACACGCTGCTTTGCCAGGAGCGGACACTGTGCGTAATAGCCCTCTGTGTGTGGGGGTTAAGGGTAACTCTATCCAAGAAGGTTACGCTACATCCACCTCCTCCCCCCTCCCTCCCCTATATCCGCCCTCCACTGCACATGCTGCGCCACATGGCAAATGGCCATAATTGAGCTGTATAACAAGGCCCAATGACCGATTAAGCGGCCAACTGGAGTTGCCAGCTGACCCAAGCCAGATGAAGGGGAGGGAGGGAGGAGGAGGAGAAAGAAAAATGGGTAGGGTAGCTGTAGAAGGGTAGTTAGTTTGGTAGGGGGTAGAAGCTGCTGCTGGGGCTGGTTAAGGTGCTATATAAGGCGAGGCCAAGTTGAGCTATGAATCAATCAACAGAAAACACATTGAGCGAGGCAGAAGAGAGAGAGAGAGAGAGAGAGGGGGAGAGAAAGAAAGGGAATGCAGAATGTGCGTTAAATGCAAATTGATAACAGAAAGAGTGTAAGGCAAAGAAAGCATGAGAGAGCGAGCAAGAGCGATGGCCAAATTATCCAGCAGAGCTGAGATAAATGACAAAAACAATGCAAGGGAAAGCAGAAGAGCCAGAGGAAGAAAGTAAGAGAGAGGGAGAGAGAGAGAGAGAAGAAAATTGGGGTGTCAGCAACAAGATAACTTGATAACATGATAGATGGGTTAACCAAGCGATGGAGCGATAACTTGGTTAATTGACAAAGCGAAATAGAGAGAGAGAGAGAGAGAGAAAACTAATGAAAGTAATTACAAAAATTGCAGGAAAATTGCTAAATTTAAATATTATAAAGTTACGACTTGAAGAACTAAATAAAATGAACTTTAAGAAAATTTTATTGATTTTCTATAGAAAAAAAATCAATTCTTTCATTTATTAAGGGACTTCCAACCTTGAAAATGTTTGTGATAAAGAAAAACACACAGCATGACTTTCCAACAAAATTTCAGCTCTATAACTCTACAACTTCATACAAATAAGCAGATATTTCGTAAAATTTCTGATTTATATACCATAAAAATCTATTAGATAAAAAAAACACACGTAATAGTTTATCAAACGAAATTTCAGCACGATAAAATGCAGATATTTCGTTTATTTGTTAAATTCGAACCGTGAAAATATGTTAGATAAAGAAATATACACGTCATGGTATATAAAACAAAATTTCAGCACGTTAGCTCGATAAGGCTGCACAACAAATTGAAATTGGTGAAATACTAGATATTTCTACAAATATACTAAATAGTTTTCCCTTTTTGTAGCCGCAACTCTATAAATCATATTTGATTATAGGTCTGCACTATCTAAGCGTGCAAATAAACTAGTGCAGCTAATGGAATATAGCCATTAAAAAGGTTTTACCAACCCTATTAAATAAATAAAATGGCTAAATTGCATTTAAGGTATTGGAAATTGAAATATTTGAAATTTTCTGGAAATTTATAAATAAAATTGTGGGAGAAATGAGAAATTTAATAGAGCTGCTTTATATGCTCTATCTCTTAATATTCCTCCAGCTACCTTCCTTTCCTTATCTAGGTTTTTTTTCTTGTACACTCATCTAGCTATCTATTAAAACTTCCGTTAAATACTCAAAGAAAAAAAAGAAATTCCCCCCCTTAACTTCATATATGTATGCTAATCTTATCTTTATTATAATCATTATAATTAGCATTATCACTTGATTATAAACATTTAGCGTAATTTAACTTTAAATGACATGGAAGAAAAAGCGCTTGCGACCTTTTTTATTATCGAGTCTAGCTAAATTTAGCCTTTTTTTTGTTGCTTTTCTTGTTGCTTGTTTGCTCTTTTCCATATGCTGAAAAAGATATGAAATTATGTGTGTGTGTGTGTAAGTGCATTATCGCTCGGGTATGCCTTACAGCACATACATGTGTGTGTGTGTGTGTATTTAGCTTTTTTTTCTTTTTTTTGGAACACGTCAACGCAAAAAATTCTGTTCACGCTTATCAGATTGCTGTGCGGTATAATCAGGTGTAGAAGGAAAAGCGAGAGAGAGAGAAAGGTAGAGAGTGTTGAGCTGATATGTATGCTATATATGGCTGACTCGCTCTCCCTCCCTCACACACACACACACGTGCCTCTCTTTCTTGCTTATCTTATCAGCTGGTAGAGCAGGCATAAGAAAGAAGACGACGACGACGAAGACTTCAATTCAATTTCTTTTCAATTTCTCGCACACACACACACACACACACCTGTCAAGCTGTCTGCCCTACATACTCCCACTTCTCCCATTTCCCCCCTCTAGCTCTCTCTCCCTTACTCCTGCTGCTCTCCTTTTTTTTTTTTTTTTTTTTTTTTTTTTTTTGGAGTGAAGGCGCAACCTGAGCTCGAATCTCAACTCTGGTAACGATGAGCGACGGTGTCGTGTTTTCATTAAGCACCTCACACACACACACACACCTGCACACATACACACACCTGCACACACACACACCTGCACACACACACACCTACACACACACCTGCCTAGATAAAGCTAGCTATACCCAATCCCTGGCGAAAAATGTAAATTTCGAAAATCTTCTCTAATAATAATGTCGTGTAATAATACAATATGTATGCAGGCATATTGTCCTTGGGGAGGGGGAGGGGGTGGGCGAAGAAGTGGCCTTTGATCTAATCACAGCCAGCCACGCCCACCCGACTACAACAAGCGCAACGCCCACTTTTAGCAAAGAGATGTTACGCTCTGCGGCTTTTACGAAATGTTAATTTTGTGCTAATGAAAGAGGCGTCTTTTTTGGCCTCTCCCTCCGTGTGTGTGTGTGTGTGTGTGTGTGGGAGAGAGAGAGAGGGAGAGACTCTGTCTTGGTGTATGTGTGTCAACGTGTTTAGACGCCATTTTGTCAGCTTGTCTAATGAAATTGCGCGCTGTCTAAGTAAAAGATTTTCATACACACATCCAAATTTCGACACGCTGAGATTGTGTGTGTGTGTGTGTGTGTGTGTGTACGCCCTCTGGCGGCCGATTTGTGAATTACGGCAAATTGTTTGTCAATTGATGAGACAGTGTGTGTGTGTGTGTGTGTGTGTGTGTGTGTGTGTGTGTGCGTTAAAGCGTTATAATTTTGGGGGATTATAAAGAAATGCGAGAGAAAAAGGGAGAGAGGAGGAAATACCTCAAAGCGGCTTGACGATTTATCGATAACTGCTTTGTGGTTACAATTGCTCAAAGCAAAGTGCCACAATTACTTGCGTGTAATCGTTCTACGATTCGAATTTGTTGTTATCGATAATTGCGATCGATAAATGTTATCGGTAAATGTTATCGGTAAATGTTATCGATAACCAACACATGTCCATAACTATCAAAATAGGTTGCAAGGGATACCTGAAATCTTCTAGATAAATTTCTGCTAGTTATCGATAAGTCACATCGATAAACAATGTTTATCGAAACACGTGCACACATATCATAAGCATTAAAACGAATTTTAAAGAATTATTTGCATGAAACAACTAACCTAACAGCATTTATCGATGCCTATCGATTTATATCGATTGTAAATTATGTCAACATATGAGAAATTATCGTTAGTTTCAGCTTGAGCTTAGCAAGAATACAAATATATATAAGTTTATAAATATATCGACGTCGATTTCAAGGGTTTATCGTTTAGTGTTATCGTTCTAGTACTTACCAAATGCAAAACTGTGTTAACCACCTCCCGATTGGTCACCTGCCCCACCTCAATAAGGCCGATGAGGACGGCGAATTTCAGATTATCGGCGGTTGTCATTCGGACGATTTCGTCGGGCCGCTTGATCTCACTGTACGGCGGACGCATGATGTCCGCCATTTTGTCCAACGATGATTTGTTGTTATCGACAATTGTTTTTTTTTTTTGATATTGTTATCGTTTCGTATTTGTTGTTTTTGAATTGTTGTGTTATCGTTATTGCGTATCGTATCGTAGTTGTTGTTGGCAATTAATCGAACGAGTTATCGAGTTATTTTTACTATATATATTTTTATAAATATTTATCGAGGATAATGGATGGATAGAGAATGCACACGTAGTAGGCGGCTTACGGGTCGTGGGCGGGGCTGGTGCGGGCTGGTGTTGGGTGAGCTACACACACACGCACACGCACGCACATCGAGGATACACATACACACAGACACGAGCACATATAATATATATATATATATATAGATTTTGGGATCTGAACGATGCAAAGATGAAAACAATAAGGATTTTTGTTCGATACAAAAATCGATAAACGAAAAAAATTGCAATTTAATTTTTTTTTGGCGGGAATTTATTTTTTTTTTTTTAATTTTTTGTAATTTTTTTCAAAAATTTTCTTTTACTTTTTGCACTTATTCAACACTTTTTTCTGGTTGTTGTTGTTGTTGTATTAGTTGTTGTTGTTGTGCAGCACTTTGCTGCTGTTGTTGTTGTTGTTGTTGCTCATGTTGAGCCACTTTTGTTGTTGTTTTTGTTATCGATTACATTTGTATGGATTTTTTAGACTTTTTTTGGGGTTTTTGGTAAAGTATTTTATTTTTTTTTTTATTTGTTATTGGTTTTGTTTTATTGATTTTTTTTTGTATTGTTATCGTTTATGTTATCGATTTTTTGTTTTGGATTTGATTTTTTTTGTATTTTGTTTTGTGGTGAACATACAAAAAGAGAAAGAGAGAAAAAGAGAGAGGCACATGAGTCAAAAATGCAAAATAATTTCAAACTAAAATAAATATAAATTATGTGTAAAATATATCGATAAAAACGGGAGAGAGAGAGTTGATATTTACTCTGTAATATACCATAGAATTTATGCATGAAAAAACATGGAAATGTGGAAAAATATTTGCAATAAATTTTCAAACGAATTTTGTCAAAGGGTCCACGCAATAAATATTCATAAATATCTTTCAAAAAGCGCAACGCCATAGGGGGAAGTGACAGCAGGGATGATAGTAGGGGAGTAGGGGGGTGGGAGGGGGGAGAAACAGACAGACATATGTATGAAGGTTACAAGCAGAGCAGAGCAAAGGTATAACAGTTAATATTTATAAGCTCAGGTTCAAATTGCGACTATTTACAGTTTATATCGTTAGGAAAAATCAATCAAAAACAGAGAAAATGAAATGAAAATACTCGTAGAAAAAAATAGCAAAAATACTCTCACTCCCCCTACGCCCCACACACACTCTCTCTCCCCTTGGATATGCCTCGTATAACTCATGTCACAATCCTGTATCTCATTTCCTGTTGATCAATTGCAGTTAAAGAACAGTTTCCATTTGCCATTTGCCATTTGACAGAGTCAATTTCAAGAACTTTATTTAGGTTTTAATTTATGCTAGGGGGGGATGGGGGGAATACTTCAGACAGTTGAAAAATCAAACAGAATTTCATTAAAATTGATGGCAAAATTCAGCTTGCACGTGGCATAATAATAAAAAACATTTTCCCAACTAAAATCATAAGATATTTACTTTTTCTTCCTTTTTAGTAAGTTTAAAATAGTCTCAGAAATTCAATAAATAAATTTCAGCATCTTTAAAATAACTATACATATTTGAAACATAATAAAAATCAGTTTTCTTTAATATTCTACAGTTCTCTAATATATTTCGTTAGTTTTCTGACAAATTCCCAATTTCAAAGCATTTTTCTCATCCCTTTAATAAGTCGAAAGCAAAAGTATCGAGCGAAAAAAAAGAAAACTTCAACATAACCTTAAGCCGCATCTGAAACTTTTTAAGACTTTTTGACCAATTGACCAGGCTGAAAAGTTTATCAAGTTAATCTATTTAATCTGCTACCCTTAGGAGGAAAAGCTTAAGAAAATGGAGAATAGGGATAGAAGAAGTAAGCGAAAGAAGAATTATGAGACGGTACTTAAGTTTGGAAATCTTTAAAAGTTTCTTGAGGCAAGTTCTATAAATATTTAGGTATTTTTTTGGGACTCTCGTATCATTATTACAGACATTTCTCTTATATGTATTTTTATTTTTCCAATGAGTAAAGTCTACTAAAATTTTCTGCTTTATTTACTTTAGTTTTTTTATTACTCTAGTATTATTTTTCTAGTTTTTTCTCTTTCCCACCTTTTTCTGCAGTTCTTTTTCTCTCGCTTAACGTTTCTTCCCCTTTTCGTTTCTAGGTAACAATGAAAAAAAAAAAAAAATGCTTATCAAGAACTTTATGTCGACCTAGTATAACCATCCGATAATGCAGACCAACTGACGTGCCCTGCCCTGCACTCTCTCTCATTCTCTTTCTCTCTCTCTCCCTCTCTTCTCTTCTACCTTTTTCCCATTTTCCCTTAAGTGCCTCTCGAGGGTTTTCTGTTTGTAAAATATAAAAATAAATAAACCAAACTTACGTAGTTCGTCACGCACTGGCGATAAAGTTGCAAACCAGCAGAACAATTCCCAGTATTATATTATGAACAAAAAAACCGGTATTATTAACTGACTCAAGGAAAAGCAAATAGAATAATTGGAAAACCCAACAAAAAGAAGAAGAACTCGAAAGAACTGAGAATTTTTAAATGAAATTTGGAAAAAAAACGGAAGTTGGAGATGGACTTGTCTAGGGGACTGCATAGAAAGACATTTACGTGTGTAGAATAAGATAACAACAACTCGGGAATTTGCTACTTTTTTAATGTATGTAACTCCTGTATGACTGGCGTAATTCTAATGAAATTTGATATATGCCTAGCTGGTTAATAATTTTATATACATATCAAATTTGAATACTATAGCTTTAATAGCGGCCGAGTTATGCGTATAAAAATGTTTTCTTTCTTATTTTCTTTTTTTTATGAAATTCATAGAACACGTCTAAAAATCAATAAACTATAAGAAACCACACATAATTTTCGATTAAATACAGTTCAGCTCTTTAATATATCATAATAATAATTATAATAATATTATACCAAGCTTGTGAGCTCACAAATCTATTTATACACCATAATTTACACTGGTTTTTCACTTGCAGCTCTTTGGATTAGAAGTACTTCTTGAGATTTGTTCTTTTTTTCACACCAATCTTAAGCTATGCCGCCCCCTATATAATCCCAGAATCAATGCTAAATTGTACTGCAAACGTTTTGCCCCCATTTTTTTCCTCTCTTTTTTTTCTCTCGATATTTGCTTTTTTTCTTATACACCGCATGCGGGTATGATAAATCCAAAATCAAACAGAAGTTTTTCAAAATAGAAGAAGGAGAGAAAAAAAAGAAGTAATTTCAAACAACAATCGAAAGTTGACACCTGCGAGAGCGAGAGAGAGAGAGAGAGACGAGAAAAACTCGGCGTGGCATAAATTGCGACAAAAAAAGAAAAAAAAAAGAAAAAAAAACGAAACGAAACGTTGCTGTCGCAGTCGCTGCTGCCGTTGCCGTCGCGGTCGACAGTTGCGTCGTAATTAGCGCAGCACGCAACGTAAATGAAGTGCGCTGTGACGCTTTACGTGCGACACGTAAGCGGCCGGTTTTTGTGTTGTGCATGTGTGTGTGTGTGTGTGAGAGGCCAAAACAAGCAAACGACCTGCGAGGTGGGTTGACTGGCAGGCGGAGAGAGAGAGAGAGAGAGAGGCAGCGAGTGCGGGCAGAGAGCGAGTTGGAATGCGTGCCCTATTGGCGCATTGCATATTTCCAATTGGGAAAGGCTGCGCTGCCAGCCGATCTCAGCAAGTTGAACTTGAAAGAGCGTCAGAGAGAGAGAGAGAGAGAGAGCGAACTGCAGCAGCAGCAGAGAGTGCATTGCAAGGGGGGAGGGGGGTAGAGAGCGGGTGTTATCTAAGCATTAATCTAAACATGGCAACCAAATGGCAGTTAGAACGTGTGAGCGAGAGCGAGAGAGCGAGAGCGCGCCAAATGTGTGATAAATAATTACGTTATCTTCTTTATTGTTGCTCTTCGCGTGCGCGCTCGCCTCGCTCTCTCTCTGTCTCTCTGTCTCTCACTGCCTACGTAAGACAACAACAAAAACGTGTGCAGAAGAATACGAAATTTTTCTTATGACCAACGTTGACGTTGACGTCGCAGCTGAAGCGACGCGAGAGAGACGCGCGCGCTCTCTTCTTGCTGTTGTTGTTTTTGTTGCTGTGCTGGTGGTGGCCAAAAGCAGCGCGCTTGGTGGTTGAAAAAAAAATATAAATTAAATATAAATTATAATAAAAATTCGTATTCCAGTTGCCGTTGGTTTTGTTGTTTTTTTTTTCGTAAAATTATTTACACTTTTCGGCCCAACATAACCTACAAGCAGAGCCGCAGCGCCGCAGCGCCGCTCTGCCGCAATTCACCTTGGCGTAGTATTCACCTCGCGTCCCCCTCTCCCACCACACTCGCCTGCACACCCTGCCTGCCTGCCTGTTCCTGCCCACGGCGTGCGCGTGTGTGTGTGTGTGTGTGTGTGACAAAAGTGGAAAAATCAATGAATGTCAGAGAGTGCGTAACAGTGCGGGAGAGCGAGAGAGCGCTCGTAACAGCGAGAGAGAGCGTAAAAACGAGCAGGACGTGTACAACTCCCCCCCCCCCCTCCCCTTACACACTCCACCACACACGTTGCATGCTGCCGCTGCTGCTGCCTCTGCCGCTGCTGCTGCTGCTACACACGTCGTCAGTTTGTTAACTTATTCAGCCAGTGCTACCACGTTCTACCACACACACACACACACACACACGCACGCAAAGAGGGCGCTCTCACAACACACACACACACACGGGCGCTCTCTCTCTCTCTCTCTCCCTCTCTCTTGGTCTGTTACGGCAACTGGATGTCAACGTCAGCGTTGCGGCTTTTCTGCTTCTTCTCTCTCTCGCTGCCTTTACGTTTCGCGTTTCGTTTTGGTTTTTTGTGTGTGATTTTTATCTTTCTTTCGTTTTTTTTTTTAATTTTTGCACTGCGTTTTGTTATATTGTTCATTCTTATAAGCAAACTTGGGGCTCGCTATGCTAATTGGCATTGCCCAAAAACAGTACGCGAATTGGATAATTAAAGCAAACCAAAGAGAGAGAGAGAGACACAATGGGAAAGTGAGAGAGCGAAAACAAACAAAACACAACAGAATGAAGAAACAACAACGACGACGACGACGGCGACGACGTCGCTTGTAAATTTACAACAAAAAAATGCCGACAAAAATATTTATCATATTTACGTTGTGTGGTTACGTTGTTGTTGTTGTTGTTGCTGTTGGCGCTGGCGTTGGCGTTGGCGCTGCAGTTGCGGCTGCTGTTGCCGCTGCTGCTGCTGCTGCTGTTGTTGTTGTTGTTGTTACCGCTGCTGCCGTTTGTTGTTGTTGTTGTTGTTAATTATCTTTTGTAATTTTCGATAAACACTCGACGCCGCGGCACATTTTATTTATATATTTTTTTTCAATATTTTATTTTTTGTTTTTCCGGCAAACAAAATGCAAATTGGGAGAATTGTTTCTTTGTTGTTGTTGTTGTTGTACACACAGAAAAAAAAATTGCACAAAAAAATCAAAACTATTTTTTTTAACGACTACGTATATATTATAATATTATTATTATAATATTTATTTTATTATATTATTTTTTTATTTTTTTTGTTTAATTTGTGTGCGGAAACAACTCAACGTTCACGTAACAACAGAAACACAACCATTTTCGCTTACGTCTTGCTGCCTACTGACGTTAACTCTTACGCCGTCGAACTGGCAATGAGAACGCATGGACAACAATTCCAATCAGACTGCTTGTTTATCGGCCATGTTCTCGTTTACGGCAGCGCAGCGTGCGCATGGTGGAATTGCGAATTGCAGCGCGGTTGACTTTGCGCTGCGCTTCGACAATTGTGTTGCTTGAGTTGCGTTAGTTAGCTGCATGCAATTACAATGCATTTGGCGTACAGTTATATTGCATTTACATGAGTTAATTACACTTAGTTTCTTATTTATTTGCACTTAGCGGCGGCGTCTGGTTGGTTTTACATCGCGCAACTGTAAATGGGAACATCGTCGTTTGCAGCTGTTAAAGGATAATAACAGCTGTTGGTTGGTCTAACTACCACTGTTAATGTTAGTTAACAGGCTGCAATGCTCTCCCAATTGCACAGCTGTGCGAGCATATCGATTACAGGATGGGCGAAGTGCTGCCCATGCATGGCGCACATATAACAGTTTTTAAATGCTGCCCATGTCCTGTGGCGGTCAGGAAAATCTGAAAGTTGCATAAAATGTTAACCTAGAGACACTCTGAATACTCTATTAACCTCTTTTTAATGGGTACAACTCTCTCTCTTGCTCTTTAAATGCTTTTTCTCGCTATTCGCTATGTATTTATCCAATTAGATTATTTTTAATTACCGCGCTGTGGCATTCAAAAAGTAAAAGTTGCATTTAGCAACACTTGTAATTGCATTTTACAGCACTTACAGCATAACATGGCTGCTGTTAAAGCTTCATTTTGCATTAAATTGCGGCAGCTTATAAATCAAATATATATGCAGGAAGCGGGCTTAATAAATTAAAAGAGTATTTTTTGTATATGCCATTTTTATTCAAATACTTAAAACTATTTTTTTCCATATAAACAATGCTGTTAACCGTTGCTATTGCGTCATTTAAATTCTGTTGCCCCACAGTAATCAACATCAGCTTAACATTTCTTGCACTTTTGCGTTAACAGTGCGTTAACATGCACGCAGTTGGGAGCACTCAACCGATAGTGCAGCTGTCGGGCGAAGAATCGCTGCACCTCGCGCTCTTATTAGGCTTTTAAATCAATTTCTCTCATTTTCACAATTATTTTTATTACAAATGTTGCTAACAAAACAGCAAACAGTAATTTTTTGCTAAGCTCTTAATTGCAAATGCGCGCGAACTTCAGCGATTAACAATTTCGATATACACATATCGGGGGTGTTAAAATTGCTCAAGTTTAACCGAGTTTGATACCAAATATCGACTCAAATAATGCAACAAATGTGTAATTTAAATTTATTTGATTTAATGTCAGTGCAATTTTCATTAGAATTCCTCCTTTCTGTGGCAAAGTCAATCAATTTGAAAACTGCGCACTTTCCGCGCCATCGATAGCAACGTGAGTGGTCACGCAGCAATCGATATCATCGATAAGCGCGACCCTGCTCTTTGGGCTCTGCGCTGCGGACGCGCTTCGCAATCGCAACAGCAACGACGACAGCGCCACAACAACACAACAACAATCAATTTTGTGTGCAGAAAAAAAAAAAACAAAATAACAATACGAAAAAAAGTTGCAAGCGACCCCCAAAACGAAAAGCGAACACAAAAAAAAAACAATTTAAATTTTTAAACGGTTCAACTATTTGTTGTTATTGTTGTTTTTCTTGTGTTGCAGTTTCGCTGCACGGGCAGCAGCAGCAGCAGCAACAGCAAACGCAGTAGAAAAGTGAAATCGATTAACAAACAGAAGCAGCAGCAGCAGCAACAACAATAATAACTGGCGCAGGAAGAATTTGGTGAAAACAAATGAGCAAAGAGTGGAGCAGAGTTAATAGCTAAAACAGAAAACGAGGAAACGGAGCACAGCCAAAGCAGAGATTTAAATTTAATGTCGCAGTTAATTTGTGTGCTAGCAAGAAGCAGCAGCAGCAACAGCAGCAGCAGAAACAACAACAACATCAGCAGTAGCAGCAGCAGCAGAACCAGCAGCAGTAGCCCCAGCACCATCAGCAGCTGAGGCAGAAGCTGAACGCAAAACAGAGAACGAGTATAAACGTAGAGCGAACGCAAAAGAAAAACGAAATAAAAAAAAAAAGAACATACGACGCAGCCGTCGCAGCGACTGACTCTCTCTGTCTCTCAGCTGTGTGAGCTTGTGTGCGTGGGAGCGAGCGAGGCAGCAGCAGCAACAAAGGAGAACCTCAGTGTGTGACGTCGACCGCAGCAGCGCAGCAACGACGGATATTATTCGTTTCGTTTCGTTCGTTCGTTCGTTCGTTCGCCGTTGTTGTTGTTTAATTCTTTTTTTTTCTGTGCCGTTTTACGTATTTTTTTTTTTGTTGTTGTTGTCGAGCGGGAGCTTTGCACTTGAAAGTTTGTTTCTAAGCTCGACTTTTGTGTGTGTTTGCAGTTGCAGCGTCGCTGTCGCTGCCCCCAAGCTCTGCGTGTATTTGTGTGTGTGTGGGCGTTAACAGAGCAGAGCGCTGCGCAGACAGCAGCAGCGCAGTTAGCAGCACAAAACGCAAGACGCAGTTTGTTTGTTGCCAGCCGAAAAGAAGAACCCGAAAACCATTTACTGTTGCTGCTGCTGCCCAACACACACACCAGCCACCCCCTCGCTCGCTCGCTCGCTCGCCAATCAACCCGCCCGCCCGCTCAACAAGAAAAAACAAAACAAAAAAAATATTCAAGCAGAACGTACAACAGTGTAAAGGAGACATCAAGCTAAAGCAGACGCACGGAGAGACAAGGCAAGGCGAGGCGAGAGAACAGCTGAAAACATATGATTTTTGTTTGTGTTGTTGTGTGAGGACGAAACAGCAGCAACAAGAAGAAGAAGAAGCAGAAGCAGCAGATAGGCAAAAAGAAAAAAGCAACACACACACACAGAGACACAGTGAGCAGCAGCGGAACGCGCGGAAACGGGAACGAGTTAAACGAGTTGTGTGCGTCGTTGTTGTTGTTGTTGTTGCTGCTGCTGCCTACCAATTCTCAACTGTTTCGTCGTCGCCGTCAACGTCGTAACAACAACGCCAGCAGCAGCAGCAGCAGCGTCAAGTGGTAAGTTTGTTGTTTTTTTCGCTCGCACACACACAGCAAGAGAGAGACGTGTGTGTGTGCGCTGTGTATATAGAAAGTCAAATGTAATATTTATGCAATTTACTTTGTTTATCTTGCGTTCGTTTTCGAAACTATTTCAAGTACAAACACGCACAGGCATGTCTGATCTGCCCCCCTCTCTCTCTCTCTCTTGCCCACTCTGTGTGTGTGTTTTTGCATTTTAACGCGATTTCATAATTTATTTGTCAAATTTTGCATAATACATTTGTAAAGGCAGTGAATATTTTGTATTATTTTGTCTCTGTTTTGCTTTGCTTTCAAAAATACACACACACACACGTAAATGTGCACACAGATACATAAACACACACACACACAAACACAGACGTACGTTAGACAGACAAGACGAAGTGAAACGAACTGATAGTGAAACACACTGCGGCACAGTGGGATCATGCATGTGTAAATAGTTGAAAAAAAAGGGGATTAAAAAAAATATAATTTATAATATAGTAAAAAATACATGCAAAGTATACATAAAACTTGAAAGAAATAGAAAAAGTAGGGAATAAATAATAATATATCTTTATTCAATTTTAAAAAGAAGGTGTAAGAGGGAGCTTTAGCTAGTGGCCCAAAGAGTAGAATTTGTGAAGTCTATATTCAAAAAAAAATATTCTAAAGCTTAGGGTTACTTTTGTAACTGTTTCTATCAAGCGGAACTACATTAATCCATATACTAGCTAAAGCGTTTTGCATATTTTGCTATAAAACCTACGTGCTCGAAACAATATAGACAATGACCTAATGCTAAGTACGTGCATATATACACTATATATATTAATTTGTGTGTGTGTGTGTAGAAATATTTGCATTTCATGAGATTGTTTATTTTTGTAGTTGCGCTGCCACACACTTGCTCCACTATGCGCTGCCGCTGAGGCGAGCAGAGGCGCGAACAGTAGAGAAAGAGAGAGATAGAGAAGTAGAGAGCGAGAAGTGTAGACACAAAGCAAAGAGCAGAAAACAACATTTCGCGTTGCAGCTGATTGTTGTTTTGTTTTCTTTTATTTTTCGTATTCTATTTCGACTTTTTGTTTTACATACAATTTTGATAATTGCCTTTTGGCTATACGGAATAGGAAGATAGGTGAAGGGGAATGCGAGAATGGGGTGTCTTTGTTTGAAAAAAAAAATAAAATAATAATAACAGCATCAACTAAAAATAAAGCAATCAAATGTAGCAAAAGTAGAAGAAGGAGAAGAAGAAGAAATGCAAGAGCAACAATAAATGAGAAGGCAACAAAATGCATTGACACAATTTTTTTTCTTGAATATTTCAAAGTTTTCTCTCCTCCACCTCCACCTCCCTCTCTCTCTGTCTACTCTTTACTCTTTCATTTGCTTTGCCAAATATGTTCGCGAATGATGATTGAATAAGTTGGAATGATTGAAATGAATAAGTAAAGCAATGAAAGCGATTTCGCTCACTAAGCCCCACTGTGCACACTGTACACGAACGTGTTCCGACAGAAATTGTGAAACTCTCTGCAAATGAAGGATTTAAAAATAATCCCAGTGGAAAGCAGAATAAAAAAATCTGCGATATTTGCCAGACTTAGTTCACAATTGAATTGGAAATTGCAAAAGAAAACTAAAAGTTCATCGATCTTTATGTTTTTAACTTGCCTTTCTACTATCTCAAACGCCCCCAAATCTTAAGCGTTATCAAATATGTCCTATTTTTGTCGATTTCAAAGAAATTTGCCTTTCTTATCGCCCAATTTGATATAATTAACACCACACTGTTAGTTTTTACAGTGAAACCCAGAAATAAATCCTATAAACAATTTATACGTTTTATTATGGTAGATAAAACTCACAGTCAGATAGTAAAAAATAAAAAAAACTGAAAATCCAACAGTTTGTTGATAGCAAAACTTATATAAAGTATAGAAAATAGATTTGTTTTTTTCTTTTTTTAAAAGATATAATATAAATATCAATCAGTTGATACTAACATTTCATCATGATATAAGCACACTTAACAGAGCTTTTGTTTCTAAAATTTCATCATAATATATCTCCATTTAATCATACTCTTTCTCCCCTGTCTCTTTATCTCTTGTTCTTCACTTTGTACCCATTAACGAGCCTCCACATTGTGTGCACCCTTCACCTTCGGGTTCAATTGAGTTACACGTCGATTATGACTGAGTCATGTTAGTTACATATATTATAGCTGCATCTGGCGTGCACATATATACATACATATGTATATGCAATCTACTGTATAGTATAAAAGTCTGTTGTATATACGCTGCTGCCTATTAAAACTGAACACGTGCAGCGTTATTATCGCTTCGACGACGATTAAGCTCAGTTTGTGCAAGACAAATTGATGCAGTGGGTGGGGAAGGGTTACGAAATTACCTAATTTTTTTTACAGTAATTTTCCGAACTTAATAAGCTTAATTTTAACCGTTAGTTTGCTGTTCTTTTGTATCGATTAAGGAGGAACTATCTTCCTCTCTCTATTTGAATTAACACCTGTTTATAAAATTTTTGCATTTGTTGTGTCTTTTTTTTCTTTGTCCCGATTTTTGTCAAGTGTCTTTGGCAATGAACAGCATAAACAATAATGCGCACACTGTGACACACTGTGCCTGCTGCCCTCCCTCCGTCTCTCTCTCTCTCTCTCTCTATGTGTGCGTGAGTGCACAAAGAAATCGAACGACGACCGCACGATACGCTAGCCGGGGCCCCTGGCTTGCTTATTAACATTGACACAGCAATTTACACACACACACACACGCACACACACACTCTCTTGCTGACACACTACTGCACTCGCATAAAGCGCTCTCTTGTTGCTCTCTCTCTCACTCTTTGCTCTATTGTAAAACAAAGACAGAAACAGAAAAATGCGTTGCGACTCCCGCATTGACTGCATTAGTTCTGCCTGGGTTAAGTTGTAGGTGTGTGCGAGTGTGTGTGTGTGTGTGTGTGTCTTCCTCTCTTTCTGTGTGTAGTTGTGACATTGCTTTTTAGCAGCTCTATTATTATTGTTGTTGTTGTTGTTGTTGCTGTCCGCGCGTGTGCGCAAGTCAATTGAGGAATGCAACAACGTTTCATCGCTGTCCTCCTCCTCTTTCGCTTCTCTTCTGCGCGCTCTCTCCCTTCATATAACCCTCCCTTGGCACACAAAGAACCTCGACGAGAGCTTCCCCTTTCCCCCCGCTTGCTGGAAATCAACTTAACATGCGTCATACGCTTTGTGAAATAGTTTTTTTTTTGCGTTTTGTTGTGTGTTTGGCTTAACTTTAACCCATTGTTCGACGTCGACTTGAGTGACTGCGTCTTCTATACCCTAGGAAAAAGAATTTGTATGAGGAGTTTGTTATATGTATAATTTTTAGGGGTTCTCGACATGATTTTTGGCCAAAAAATTAAGTATCTCCAAAAACACTTTTAAATACTTGTTTAGTACTAATTTAGACCTCCTGAATCGATTAAAATTAAAAACTCGCACATCTAAATTTTGAAAATAAAATTTTTTCCTAAAAATTGTCAAAAAGCCGAAATTTTTTAAAACCTATATTTTAACATTTTTTAAATGTAGAACTAATAAGATTTTTAAAACATAAACAAAATGCCATTTCGCATAAAAATCGGTTAATTTTCAAGAAAGTTATGGAAGGCGAAAGTAAGCTCTCAAGGTCTGTCGAGGGTCTCCTACATGTCAAATTTTTACAAGGTTCCGGCATGATTTTTGGCCAAAAATTAAGTATCGCCAAAAACACTTTTAAACACTTGTTTAGTACTTATTTTGACCTCCTGAATCCATTAAAAGTGAAAACTCGCAAATCGAAATTTTGAAAAAAATTTTTTTCTGAAAAATTACAGGGGGTACCCTTTCCTAAAAATTGTCGAAAAGTCGAAAATTTTTAAAACTTATATTTAACTGTTTTTGAATGTAAAACTAATAAGATTATCAAATCATAAACAAAATGTCATTCCGCGTGGAAATCGATTAATTTTCAAGAAAGTTATGGTACGTGAAAGTGAGCTCTCAAGGTCTGTCGAGGGTCTCCTACATGTCAAATTTTTAGAATGTTTCGACATGATTTTTGGTCAAAAATGAAGTATAGCCAAAAACGAATTTAAACAATTGTTTATTACTAATTTTGACCTCCTGAATCGATTAAAAGTAAAAAGACGCAAATCTAAATTTTGAAGAAAAAAATTTTTCCTGAAAAATTACATGGGGTACCCTTTCTAAAAATTGGCAAAAAGTAGAAAATTTTTAAAACTAATATTTTACTATTTTTTAAATGTAGAACTAATAAGCTTATCAAAACATAAACAAAATGCCATTTCGCATAAAAATCGGTTAATTATCAAGAAAGTTATGGTAGGCGAAAGTAAGCTCTCAAGGTCTGTCGAGGGTCTCCTACTTGTCAAATTTTTACAAGGTTCCGGCATGATTTTTGGCCAAAAATTAAGTATCGCCAAAAACACTTTTAAACGCTTGTTTAGTACTAATTTTGACCTCCTGAATCGATTAAAAGTGAAAACTCGCAAATCGAAATTTTGAAAAAAAAAATTTTTTCTGAAAAATTACAGGGGGTACCCTTTCCTAAAAATTGTCGAAAAGTCGAAAATTTTTAAAACTTATATTTAACTGTTTTTGAATGTAAAACTAATAAGATTATCAAATCATAAACAAAATGTCATTCCGCGTGGAAATCGATTAATTTTCAAGAAAGTTATGGTACGTGAAAGTGAGCTCTCAAGGTCTGTCGAGGGTCTCCTACATGTCAAATTTTTAGAAGGTTTCGACATGATTTTTGGTCAAAAATGAAGTATAGCCAAAAACGAATTTAAACAATTGTTTATTACTAATTTTGACCTCCTGAATCGATTAAAAGTAAAAACTCGCAAATCTAAATTTTGAAGAAAAAAATTTTTCCTGAAAAATTACATGGGGTACCCTTTCTAAAAATTGGCAAAAAGTAGAAAATTTTTAAAACTAATATTTTACTATTTTTTAAATGTAGAACTAATAAGCTTATCAAAACATAAACAAAATGCCATTTCGCATAAAAATCGGTTAATTATCAAGAAAGTTATGGCAGGCGAAAGTAAGCTCTCAAGGTCTGTCGAGGGTCTCCTACTTGTCAAATTTTTACAAGGTTCCGGCATGATTTTTGGCCAAAAATTAAGTATCGCCAAAAACACTTTTAAACGCTTGTTTAGTACTAATTTTGACCTCCTGAATCGATTAAAAGTGAAAACTCGCAAATCGAAATTTTGAAAAAAAAATTTTTTCTGAAAAATTACAGGGGGTACCCTTTCCTAAAAATTGTTAAAAAGTCGAAAATTTTTAAAACTAATATTTTACTATTTTTTAAATGTAGAACTATTAAGCTTGTCAAAACATAAACAAAATGCCATTTCGCATAAAAATCGGTTAATTTTCAAGAAAGTTATGGTAGGCGAAAGTGAGCTCTCAAGGTCTGTCGAGGGTCTCCTACATGTCAAATTTTTACAAGGTTTCGGCATGATTTTTGGGCAAAAATTAAGTATCGCCAAAAACACTTTAAAACTCTTGTTTAGTACTAATTTTGACCTGCTAAATCGATTAAAAGTGAAAACTTGCAAATCTAAATTTTGAAAAAAAAAAAAATTTTCCTGAAAAATTACAGGGGGTACCCTTTCCTAAAAATTGACAAAAAGTCGAAAATTTTAAAAACTTATATTTTTCTAATTTTCAAATGTTTAACAAATAAGATTACCAAAATATGAAAATCGGTTGATTTTCAAGTTATGGTCTTTCGTTGATATGTATCCCCTATAAAAGAAATGAAAAAAAAAAAAACAGTTAATAACTATGCGCATACATTGCGAAATAAAATGAAACCTGATCTTTGGCCCGTTGTCGTTGGGATTAGCTCATAATGAGGCGAGAATAATATTACAAAACACGTCATAGTCGTAGGAGCTTATCAAGTGCAGCTGACTTAGCTTTTAGCACATGGAATTTTTAGGCCTTTTGAATAGGGTATATACGATGCTACTTTATCGGCCTGATAGGCTAGTGAACCGGTGGGTGCGATAAGATCGCTAAAAAAAATTGATTTAACCTTTGTGTGTTGCTCATATCATTGAGTATGAATGAAACAGATTTAAATCGAAGCAAGCATGCTCTCTCACTCTAGCAGAAAATAATAATAAGTATAGTAAAATTTTTGCATACACAAGGATTAAATGCAGAGTACATTTTCGTGTGTCATCAAAAACTGCACGTGGGCCACGCATGGGTTAAAGCACAAGCGGACAGCTGTTGCTCTCGCGTGCGCATTACTCTCTCAAGAGCGCACACAGCTCTCTCTTGCCCTATGCCTCTCCCCCTCTCTCTCTCTCTCGCATGTTGCTGTGCCTCAAGCTCAGTTCATGTTGCTGTTGCGTTTGTTTTGTTTCTGTGTGTGTGTTTCTTTTTTTTGCCATTTCTGTTTCTTTTATTGCTGCTGCTCTTCTTCGATTGTTTTTGCTTTCTGCCTCTTCTGCTTTTTCGCTCTGCTGTTGCCCTGATAATGCCAACTATGCGCCCCGCAATGGCCGCCTTTAACTGTTAATAATGAAAACAAAACACGTTAAACTAAAAAAAAAAAATAAAAGAAAAAAACAAAAAAATATTTTTGTTTACCAATTCGCTGAGTTTGCGTTATTTTGCTGCTCTTCCTCTTCCCATTCTTCGCATTTTCTTGTTGTTGCGTGTTGTTATTTACGTAGTTTGGTTAACTCAATTTGTTTTCTGTCCAATTGCGTATGTGACCACACACACACACAACACACACACACATGTATTTGTTTTATTGCACTTAATTTACGCCCCATGGCATCGCTGTCGCCCCTGCATAACAGTGGAAGAGAGAGAGGGAGAAGGAGAAGGAGAAGGAGAGCAAAGACGTAGTTTATAGAGGGGATGCTCAAATATTTTATGTATTTTATAGTTGGCTAGAAAATTGTATAGAAATTCAGAGGAAGTTTTATATTGCTTATTTAGCATTTCACTCTTAATATTTAGCTTTTTATTTCTAGCCATTTTTCACAGTGTAATTTGTGTGCCAAAAATTATGCCAATTACATAAATGTTTTTGTTTTATGATGCCATTATAAAACAATTAGGGCGACAGTTTTACAAGCATTCTGCCATAAAGTTTATAAAGTATGACGATATATGTATTTATTATGCCGTATTTTTGCTACATGCTATATAGCTCTATTTAGTGAGTTGTGACTGTATAAAAAAGCTAAAATTATAGAATTTAAAAGCAAAATTATAGAATTAAAAAACACAATTGAAAATTAAGAAAATAAAATATAAAAACTCTAAAAAAATATTCCGAATTGAGAATAAACATTGCAGAGCTTAAAAATGCAGTCTAAAAAAAGCTAAAAAAAAAAATAAAAAAAACTCTACCAAAAAATTAAAAAATGCAGAATTGAGAATTGAGAATAAATTAAATATATTGCAGAGCTTAAAAATACAATATAAAAAATGCTAAAAGAAAATAAATGCTAAAAGAAAAAAAAAAAAAAATTTAAAAAATTCAGAATTGAGAATAAAATAGCTTTGATAATTTTTCCCACTGTTGTAGCCAGATTTGAGGGCAAAAAGGCTATAAAAAAAACCCGCTAAATAAACGTAATACGCTAATAAAACTTAACAGGGGTGCACACACTGTGCAGAGAGAGAGACAGAGGAGTACTAAGAGGGGATGTGACGTCTTGTGATGGGGAAGGGGCGTGGCGGGCGAGGGGGCAGCACGAGTGTGCAAAGATTAAAAGCGTTTGATTGAGACAAAGCAAAGCAAAGGCAGAAGGAACGTTTGGAATTGAAACGTCTCTCTCTCTCTCGCTCTCTCTCTCTGTCGCTCTTCTCTCAGCTTCTCTCTTCTCTTGCAATTTGTTTATTTATTTTCTTTTGCTCTCTTTCTCTCTATTTGCAGTTGACAACAGCTGGCTGCGGCAGAGGCAGCGCAGCAGCAGCGTCGGCAGCGGCAGCAGCTGAGGCATTTGCAACTCGTTGTGTGCCACAGATAATGTCAGCGGATTCAACACGCCGCCATCATCAGCAACATCAGCAGCAACAGCAGCAGCAACAGCAGCAGCAGCATCATCTGCAGCAACAGCAGCAGCATCAACATCATCATCATTATCATCTGCATCATCATCATCAACATCATTCATCGTCATCTGGCGCTGGCGGCGTAGTCGTAGGAGCCGGAGGTGGAGCCAGCAGCAGCAGCAGCAGCGGCATCAGCACAATGGGATTGCGCGGAGGAATGGCCATGCCAGCAATAGTTCCCCCACAATCGGTCAGTGATCGCTCGATATTGGATTCAGCAATTGGTTTCATCAATGATGTAACCTTGGTGCATCAACCACAACAGGATCCCAAAGATACCATAACATGGGCACGCTTTGAGACCTGTGCAGATGTGAGTGATCCACGTTTCGGTGATGATTGGGAACTGGAGGGAAATGCAGCACCACCGCTGCTCCTAATCCTGGGCTATGGCCTGGGTGCACAGGTCTGGGCAATACCGGCAAATGGTGAAGCTGTTGAGGTACTCTCATGGTTACATGGCGTTGTAACTGCCCTACGTATACTGCCCACACCCACCATGTCGGCGAGTGCATTGGATGACACTGGACGTGCCGATGAGCCGGTGGATGCGTTTGCCGAGAAGCGACCACTTGTGGCCATTGTGGATGGTGGCAGTGCCGCAGCCGGTGTGGGTGGCGGCGCTGGTGGCATTGGTGGTGGCAGTGGCAGTGCGGGACACAGTTCAAGCAACACTGGCATGGGCGGTGGCATGTCTGGTAATCCTGGTTATGCACATGCCTCGAGCAACGCGCCACACTTTAGTGCAGTCAATTTTGTCTCGCTGAAGACGGGAGCACAAGTGAAGACTATCAAATTTAAGAATCCTGTGCTGGATATACAAGCGAATCGCTCATCTGTGGTCATTAGTTTCCACGAGCGACTCGCTGTCTTTGATGCACGCACGCTGGAGGATCGGCTGACAATAACCACCTGCTTTCCCAGTCCAGGGTAGGAAACTCTCTCACCTCTTTATAGCCGTAATCCTTTATTAATTTCTTCCTCTTGCTTGCAGCATCAATCCCAATCCCATTGCACTGGGACCACGCTGGTTGGCCTATGCGGAGAACAAGCTGCTGCACTCGAAGCGCAGCGGTGGTGGCTGTGATGGTGAGGGTGTGCCCAGCTATACGGCAACGGTGCTAAATGCAGCCAAATCGTTTAGCAAAGGTCTGCTTGAGTTGGGTGGCCAAATGGCAGCAGGATTGACGGGCACCACAGCGGGAAGTGGCAACAGCTCGAAGAGCAGTAGCTTTGATTCGGCCACAGGTGGTGCAGATGCCAAGCATCCCGGTGTGGTGACCATTATCGATGTGAAGGTAGGTTGGGCTTAAGTAGAGACAATCTAGCGACTAATCACATATTTCTCTCCCTCCTCCCTTGCAGCATCCCATCAAGGATTACAGTCCCACATCGGGTGTGGTGCCAGCGGGCGGTGGTCCCATCATTGCACACTTTGTGGCGCATAGCGAGGCAATTGTGGCCATGGAATTCGATAGCTCTGGCATGCTCCTGCTGACTGCCGATCGTCGTGGTCATGATTTCCATGTATTTCGCATACAACCACATCCGGTGGGTTCCAGCTTGGCTGCAGTGCATCATTTGTATGTGTTGCATCGTGGTGATACAAGTGCCAAGGTCCAACATATTGCCTTCTCATTGGATTCACGCTGGGCTGCAGTCTCCACATTGCGTGGCACCACACACGTCTTCCCCATCACACCGTACGGTGGTGCAATGGGTGTGCGCACACACACATCGCTGCATGTGGTGAACAAGTTGTCACGCTTCCATCGTAGCGCTGGTCTAGGCGCCGATGGTCGCTCCAGTTCACCCATTTCACACTCGGAAAGCACCACATTTGTGCAGTCACTGCAACCGTATCATAATCCCACATTACCACCATTTCCACGTCCTGTGGTGGTGCAACCGTTGGCACAATTACGTCAACCCTTGATGCTTGGTTCACCGCCGGGTAGCGCATCCCTTGGTGGTGGCGTTGGCTCAGTCGGCGGCGGAGGCGGCCATGCTGGTCATGTGGGCGGTGCTCATGGTGGTGGCATTGGCATTGGCGGCGGAGTCAGTTCACATCAGCGTCAACGTCTCTCCTCATTGTCCGATGATAGTGGCAAACCGTTGAGCGTCTGTGCGACCTTTGCCAAGCCACGCTCCTGGCTCCTGGAGCCGGCAACGGCAACACGCGAGGCACCACACCGGGTGCAGCGCAAGGCGGTTGACTCGTTGTTTGTCATGGCCGGACATGGTGCGCTCATACAGTATGATCTGGACACAAAGTTAGCCTCAAGTGAGTTAGACAGCATCATCCTAAGATGGATTCATCTAGACTAATCTTCCATTTTTGTTTTTTGCTCTTCTAGATGTTGCCAAAGAGAAGATTTGTGATGACACGCCCATTGAGCTGGAGGTGGAGGCCAAAGCGCAATGGAATCTGGGTAGACGCAAGGATGGATCTCATGAAATAATACCACCGCTTGCGCTGGACAATTGGTTGATCAAGGATCGCCATGCCAGCCAATTGATGGACAGCGCTAGCCAATTCGATGAGGCAGATGAGCGTGCCGATAGTTGGCTGGCACAAGTGGAGATAATCACACATGCTGGACCACATCGTCGCCTCTGGATGGGACCGCAGTTTGTTTTTAAGAACTACAATACGCCCAGCGGGTAGGAGAACCATTAGAATCCTTTATGCCAAGCATATTTTATTTATTATCTCTTCTCCAGTTCCAATCTAAATCTCATGGATGCGGAGGCTGTGGAAATTGGTGTAACCAAGACAACTACAACAGCGCTACCCTCATCCACTGTGGGCGGTGGACCTGCAGCTGCCTCGTTGACTTCCACGGGCGGTGCCATCATTGCCACCGTTGAACGTTCCAGTCCATTGAATATGCCACTGGGTGCACCCATTGGTGCCGCAGCTGCTGTCAGCACAGCTGGACGTTCCGGTGTGCCGGTGCTCATTGAATCCGGTTCGTATAGTAAGTTCTTAGAATATATTATATGATCTTTATCTTTATTTATGTATTTCTATAACTCTTTTGCTGCTCCTCCTCCTCCTCCTACGCCTTGCAGGCAGCATTGAGCAGAGTCCCAAGCTAATGGATCGCTTTCGTCATGGCCATTTGGATTCGGATTATGGACACGGTGATATGCGTCTAAAGGAGGATCTAGCCGATGCCATGCGAGAGTCTCCCTCGACAGCAGCAGCACGTCGTGATCCGGGTAAGTCTCGAGAGTCGTGTTCCAAAACCTTAACTTGGGTTTTTTGTATTTTTGAATATATGTTTTATTTTTTTTTTTTTGTATCGAAACTGTTCTGAAACGATTATTATAGTTAATTATAGTTAAATTATAAATATACAATATAAATATATTTTTTAAATTTAAATTTTCGCAACTCAAATCGATTTTCAAAACAGTTATCGATATACGTATTTTTTTTTTGATTGTTATTATAAAATTGTTGATATTTTTTAACGTTTGTTTTGTTCTGGAAAATGCATCTTTGAGTTCGGTGCACGTTTAATATTATAAATAATTTAATTTCAATTGTTCTACATTTTTTACTAAGCGTTATTATTTAATTCCAAAATGGTGAAATTTATTGATAAAGAAAGAGCGAAAGAGAGAGTGAAAGAAAAATAAAACACCACGAAATTGGCATTGGTTCTTTGAGTTGTGTGTGTATTACGACGACGGCAATTGCAGTGATTTTTAAATGTTTATCTTTACCCGAAAACCGATTCATCTTCATGCATAATACTCCATTAACCCCCCCGACCCACTCAGTCAACCTACCCCAAAAATAAACCCACATACACTTGATCCCCCCCTCATAAGTTCCATATGTGTGCAACATTCTTTGGAAAACCAACTAAATTTGAGTTTTTTTTTTTACTTGTCTGGTGTTTTGTCTATTAGATTGATATTGATATACGGTTATCCTATTCATAGATATATGTACATAAATATATATATATATAAATATATATTACTCTGTATATCGATATATTTCTAAATAATTTCTTATTACTAAATTTAAGCTAATCCAAAATTTCTATCACAGCAAAAAAAAAAAAAAAAAAAAAAAAAAAAAAATTCTCCACACACACACACACTCACAAAAGAACACACACACATCCATTGGCTTTGTTACTATCGGTAAAACTATTGAGTATGAAACTTGCAAGTATCGATAGTTTTACCGATAGTTATCGTTACTACTTTCTGCTGTTACTTTCTGGAATATAATTTTGCACTTTTCGGCTTCAAAGTGTAAATAAAAATGTCTATAACGTTGTCCACACACACTCACACACACACACACACACACACACACACCCACACCCACACACACACACACACACACACACACACACACACAGTTTGCATGTCCCCTTTGTCCCTTTCTCTTTCAGCAATGAAACCAAAATTCTAAAATCCCCCTAAAAAAACCCCTACCCCAAAACTGCAATTGCCTTTGTCCCTCTTTTGTCCAAAGAAAGACACAAAACAAAATACAAATTTTAGTCGTTTTTCATACTACTTCTCTGCTGCTTCTTCCTTCTTCATCATCTTCTTGGTCTGCTTCTTCTCCCGCCTCACAAAGAAAAAAAAAATTATTGGGCAATTTTTTCCTCCCGCGAATTTTCTTCGTATCAAAATTTTTCAAAAACTTTACAAGTGCGAGTGAAATAGAGTGAGAGAGAAAGAGAGCGAGCGAGTTGTTGTGAAACTAAAAGAGACAGAGACAGGGGCGAGAGTGAGTGAGAGAGAGAAAAAGAGAGAGAGAGAGAGAACAGTTGAGAAGAAAGAGCACATGAAAACTTAAACATGAATCCCCAAAAATAAAAAGCCAAAGCCATCAAATTTCGTTAAAAAAAAAAAAATAATAATAAAAAATATTAAAACAGTAAATCGATAACAAAATAATTCCGAAAATTTCATTCAATTTTTATATAGTTTTGCTTTTTTTTACTTTTTCCGATTTTCCAAAAAGCGCTTTAACTTTACCGCTTTAAACTCACAAATGCAAAAAAAATAAAAAAAAAAAAAAAAAAAAATAGAAAACCACAAACAAATAAAAATAAATTTCACTTTAGAACAAATTCCAAAAATAAAAAAAACTGTACAAAATAGAAAAATGTTCAAAAACGTTTAATATTTCTGTTTTTGTTAAATTTTTTATTTTATTTCTTATTTATTTTTTTTGCCGCATTTTGCCTAATACATTTCCCACTGTTGCTGCATTTTTTTCTAAAAACTAGTTACCGTTACCAGTTACAGTTACAGTTACCGTTACCACAGTTACAGTTACATTTTGAAAAAAAAAGAATTTTTTGCATAAATTTTGTCGCCTTTGGCTTTTTGTTGTTATCGACAATCGATAGAAGGAAATCGATATGAAGAAGAAAATGCGCTTTTCTCATAATTTGTTTTCTCTTCTCTTCTCTTCTCTGTCCAACCCGATTGCCCGATTCGCCTCCTTTGTCACGTCCACCACAACAACAACAACAACAACAACAACAGCAGCAACTAGCTACGAGTCAGCAACAGTTGCTGGTGGCACAACAACAGCAGCACAACTTGCTGCAGCCGCAGCAGCAACATCTACAGCGACCCTAACCAGCTGCGATAATACCTGCTTCTATGATGCCCTCGCCGAGCATGATGCCGAACTGGATATGGAGGCGGCGGCGGCAACACCAGCATCATCATCAAGTGCTGCCTCAACCATGTCCCAACTGGCTGCAGTCCTCCCCAACATCTGCAGCTATGAAACGCAGCAGCAGCAGCCCCCTCCGGCAGCGGTGCGTGTGGAGAAAATGGTGAATCCACTGGGCACTGTGACGGATGTGCATGCGGGGATTAGTGGTGAGCTGCAGACGGATATGCTGGATGAGGTGGTGGGACAATTGGCCGCAGAGGATCTAGTTATTCACGAGAATTGTGATGAGGCACTCTTTCGTCCCGTGGTGGCGATATTTTGCAATGAGCTTGTCGAGCAACGGAAACATGAGGAGGCACAGGCAGCCGCAGCAGCAGCAGCAGCAGCGGCAGCAGCAGCCGGCGGAGGAGGAGGAGGAGGCACATCAGCGGGACAGGCACGCACGGGCTCAGCTGGTGATAATAAAGCACCTGTGGTGCTGGGCAATAAGCTGATAGTGCCAGTCATTGCCAAGGAGGTGGATGAGGTGATTGTGCAGAAGGAGAAGCAGCTGAAGAAGAAATCCCTCAAGTCACAGGCAGCAGCAGAGGATGCGGCACAAGCGTTGCGTTTCGCACAGCTATCGCATCTCAATAAGCCCAGCAAGGCGGTGCTCAGTGAGGATGAGACAACGCCGGGGGAGGAGGATGTGATGCAGACATCGATTAGTTCCACCATGTCCGGCGGCAAAATGTCCAATAAGAAGGCTAAGGCGGCCAAGCATAAGGCCAAGCAGAGCAATAAGAAAGACAATGGAAGCAACAAGCAGAAGCAGCAGCAGCAGCAGGTCAAGGAGCAGGAGCTGGAGCGGGAGCGGGAGCGGGAGCGGGAGCGGGAGCGGGAGAGAGAGCGGGAGAGAGAGCGAGAAAAGGAGAAGGAGCAGGAGCGTCTAAGGGAGCAGGAGAAGGAACAGGAGCGTCTCAGAGAGCAGGAACGCCTTAGGGAGCATGAAAAGCTGCTGGAGCGGGAGCGAGAGCTGGAGCTGGAGCGGAAAAGGCAGCAAGAGCTCGAGAAGGAGCAGCAGCAGCAGGAGAAGAGAAAGCAGGAACAAGAGAGAAAGCGAGAAAAAGAGCAGGAGCAGAAGCGAGAGCTGAAGAAGGAGCAGGAGCGAGAGCAGAAGAAGGAGCAGGAGCGAGAGCTGAAAAAGGAGGAAGAGCTGAGAAAGAAGCGAGAGCAGCAGGAGGAGCAGAAAAAGCGACTGCAGAAGCGGCAGCTCGAGCTGGAAACAGTCGAAGTGGAAGTGGAAGTGGAAGCGGAAGCTGATCCGGCAGATAGCTTGCTGGCCAACAAGGAGATCATTGCCAGCGTCATGATGAGCAGCGCCAGTGCGCAGGGTCTCAGCCTGCATGTGCAAGAGGAGGAGGAGGAGGAGCAGGAGGAGAAGGCAGAGGAAGCTGTAACAGTGCCGCAACCCAAGCCCAAATCTCCAAGCAATGTGTGGAAGGGCATAGAAACTGCCTCATCCATTGATTTTCCCAGCCTAAGCCTGGCCAGCGCCACATCCACACCACGTCGCAAGTGTGAGAAGCTGCTACCAGAGCTGCAGACGCCACATAAGCAGGAGGATGAGGAGGATCCCAAGCCAGCGACGCAGCTAAAGCCGCTAAAGCAATTGAATTTCAATGATTTCTTGATGAGTTCGTTGCCCCCACTGGACATGTGTCCCGTGCTGCCACCGCTAGAGCCGCTGCCAGCGCTGGACGATGATGAGCCACAGCAGCAATCCGAGACGCAGCAGCTGCCATCGCCGCCTCCACCGCCACAGACGACGACGAGCTTAATCAATTTCGAGAGTCCAGTGCAGGAGACTGCAGCTGCTTCGGCGGATGAGATGCTGCGTAAGATTACCCCACCGCCACGTGGCTTTACCGAGCAGAATCTTATTCTAGCGCTCTGTGGATCACTGCACTTGGAGGGGGAGCAGGCTGCAGCAGGAGCAGCAGCAGGAGGAGGAGCGAACACAACAACTGCCACGCTGAGAGATGCACAAATACACAAATCGAACAACTCCAGCGGTTCTGAGGAGCTGCTGCTGCTGGCAGAGGAGGAGCAACAGCAGCAACCTGCTGGCAAGAAGCAACTCAGCAAGAAGCACAAACGCGCCTCCAAGCAGCAACAGCAGCAGGATGAGGATGAGGAGCTGCGTCCATTGATTAGCGTAAGCGTCTGTGAGCAACTGCACGGCGAGGAGGGGGAGGAGGAGCATTCGCCCGTCGATGAGGAAGAGGAGGAGGAGATGGAGTATGAGCAAAGAAATCGATCACTGCCCGTGGAGGATTTGCTGCATTTTGCCGGCGCCAGCACAACCAGCACCAGTGCCGATGATAGCGAAGGTCCAATGCCGGCAACCACATCCGATGATGTTGCAACTGTTGCACCCGCTGCCATTGGTGGCGCCACACCGCAGCACAAGCTCAAGACAAAGAAAATTGAGCATAAAATAAATTTGATTGCTGCCATCGAGGCGGCAACATCATCCTCATCGACCTCATCGGCGGAGGAGAGCAGCGTCGAGACGGCAGCAACATCATCAACAACAACAACAGTTGCAGGTGGAGCAGCAACAGCAACAGTTAGCACAGCAACAACTCTAGCAGCAGCAGCAGCTGCTGCAGGCAACTCTACACGCATCGGAGCAGCAGCAGCAGCCGCCGCTGTGGGCGTTGGCGGTGGCTCGTGTGTGGGCGTGGCCATGTCCTCGTCCACACAGCCGAGTGGACAAAAGAAGAAGACAAAGCGACGCAAGAGATAAGAATTAGCAATGTGTTTGTTGTGCGTCTTTGGCCTGATGGTGCTGTGGCATCTGTTGGCGACGCCAGCAGCAACGACGCCGGATACAGATGCAGCAGGCACAGCAACAGCAGCAGCAGGCAAGCAGCAACAGTTGCCGGCGACAGCGCAGTTGCAACAGTTGCTGCAGCAACAACAAACAACGGAAAACAACAACAACAACAACAACAACAACAAGAACAGCAACAACAATAACAAGTTCTAAGTACACACACACACACACACACACACACACACACACACACACACACACACACAGCCCCAACTCTGCTATAGCCCAATTTCTTATAAACAAAAAGATTATTTAAATTTAACAACAACAAAAAAAAACTATGTGATTTATCAAAAAAAAAAAAAAAAAACGCGTTCAAACAAGGAAAAAAAGAACAGAAAACAATTAAAAAAAAAAAACATTATATTGCTAACAATTTTTAAGTGCAAAAGTTATATGATTAGCTATAAAAACAAAAAAAACTCAACACAAACACACATGTCTATGTATAAAAAAAAAAATAAATAATTTATAAGGGCAAAAATTGAAAAATTGAACAAAAAAAAAAACAAAACTCAAAAAACTAATTTTAATGCAAATTGTAAATAAAGCAAAAACAACAACAATTTGACTGGCGAAATTCAAAAAAAAAAAAAAACTAAAAAAAAAGCTAAATGCTCACACAGACACAGACTCTCCCTCTGACTCACACACACACAAAACAAAAATAAAATAAAATATAAATCAATGATTTAGCTGTAAAACAAGGCTGCAATTGAAACCGTTTAGCACTCGAAATCAAAATCGAAACAATAAATGACAAAAAACGGCTAAATTAAGGCTAAAACTACAGCTGCAACTCAAACAAATCCCATAGCAAATTTAATTTTAGCTTCTTTTAGCAACCAGCAACCTTTGTTAGTTAATTATGTAAAATACTGTATCTATATCTACCGATCGAACTCGAACTTTTCCGCTTTTCCAACATTTTTTTGCAGTCTTGTTTAGAAAGTACTCAAAAAAAAAAAAAAAAACAATAATATTTAATACTGTCCAATGCCACAATCGTTCTCTATGTTAACACACTCTAAGGCCTGATTTTCGTTAAGTTTCGTTAAGTTTTCTAACGCCAGACAAACAACAACTGCACCCCCCCCCACGCAAAACGCTCTCAATACGAAACTTAAAAAAAAAAAAAACAAAAAACACCAAAACCCACAAAAAAAAAACAACAAAAACAAAAAACACCTTCAAGTTCGTTAAAAAAAAACCTTTGCGTACTCTTTTTTTTATGATTTGTTTCGTTAATTTATTGTTTAAAAAAAAATCCAAAAAAAATCCAAATTATTAAATAAAATTCTTTTTTTTCTCGTCTTTTTAAGAATTTTTGTAATTAAAATTAATAATTATTTTACGAAATTTTGGCAAAGCTTTCGAACTGTAAAAAAAAAACAAAAAAACCAAAATGATAAAAACAAAAATAGTTTTCTGTACATATAACTTGCAGTATTTATGATTTTCAACTGAAAGAAAAAAAAAACAAAAAAAAAATCAAATAATATTGTGAAAAAAAAACAAAACAAAAAGAAAAAAATTAAAAATTAATTAATTTAAAAAAAATATGTATAATTAAATAAATGCAATTTTAGTTAAAACTACCATAGAAATGTCGTTGTTTTTTACACCAATCTATCTACTAAATATCTATATATATTTCTATATATATTTATTTATTTTAATATTTAGGGGGCTACTATCGTAACTATATTTAATTTTTAGCGATAGTTTTACTTTACTATCGTTTTAATATATGTTATAACTCTGGCTTAAATTCTTTTTAACTCTTAATTACAGGCAATTTCTTTGGCTTGGATCAGACGGATGGCCTGGCTCTCAACAACAACAACAACAACAACATTATTCCAACAACCACAAAGGGCAAACCACAGCCAAATAAAGCAGCACGCAGCAACAAACCACTTGGTGGTGCACAGCAGGCGAAGCCACAACCTGCAGATGTGGAACCAATGAGCACGACGCCGCCACCAACACAGTCAAATGTGGCACCAGCAGCAGCACCACTAACAGCAACAGTTGCTGGTGGCAACAGCAGCTTGCTGCGTCCCCAGAGCAACACTGCTGCCGTGGGTATTGATGGTGAACTGGCCACTGTGGTGAACATTGATGTGTTCGACGATCAGCTAAGCTTGAGCAGCATCAGCACCAACAGTCGCCTCTCCCTGGAGGGTCCCCCGTCGCAATCGTCGCCACCGCTGAGCCTGAGCAATGGGTTGCTCGATACGAATCTGATGCATTTCAGTGAGAGTGCTGCAGCTGTCTGCGTGCCAGGAGATAATCAGGCTGATAATGATGACGATGATGATGATGAGGGGGAGGAGGAGGAGGAGGGTCGTCATCGTGGCAAGCGTCATTTGGATGGCAGCGATATTATGCCAAGGTTGTGAGAGTTAATGCTGAAGGTGCCGAAGGCGAAGCATATTGGACGTGATTTCAATTTGCGACGCTTTTGTGTGCAGCTGCTGCAGGCCAAAACCACAGCAACATCACCAGCAGCAGCAGCAGCAACTATTGCAGATGCAACAACAACAACAACAAACGTTGCTCATGTGAATCCTTAAACAGTCTGTGTAATCCCTTTCTTCCCCCTCACCCCCCCCAAAAAAAGGTGCTTGTTCTACTGATTTCGATTTAAGTTACACATTTTCCTTTTATCCCAAAAAAAAAAAAAAAAAAAAAAAATGACACAAGCTACTTAAACTTAGTGGTGGCACTTAAGCGAACGAATTAACAGTAACGGGCAGTGTTGTAAAACGCCTTTAATCAAAAACAGTGTTGTTAGCCAATACTAAAAGAAAGCAGTTAAATGCGTTGAAAAAAGAGTATTGTTAGCTAACACAAACTTACAAAGTGATACATAGAACTGATGCCTTAACCAACACTGGCACATGCAAGCTTTTAATAAGCTTGGCCTTTGTTTTTTTTTTTAATAATTTACCAACACCGAGAGAGAGAGAGATAGATAGAGTGTTGAACAACAATAACAAATGGTGCAATTGATGTGATTTATTTTTGAACAATCAATATATTTTTTTTCGCAAACACTTAATCCAATAGCAGCTTAATTTGGGTTGAGGTCTCTACTGCACTTGTTTTACAACACTGAAGCACATGATATTTTTTTTTTGTAACTATAAAACTGAATATGAACTTAAAGTTTTCGTTTTTTTAATGAATAAAACTACACGAAATTGTCAAGAAATGAAGCACATAAGGATGTGTTTAAAGCATTTATTGTTTAAAATTAATCCTAAGTTTAAGTGCCACTTTTCAGCCAGTGTCAGCCAGTTTTCTTATCTCTTTTGCCACCTTCTTCCTTATCAAATTTCTTACCATAGCATAGCAAAAACAAAACAAAAACAAACAAAGTGTTTAAAAACATACATAAGAATAAAGAAAAGAACACATAAAACAAAATAGATCAGATCAGACCTCAGCTGAATGCCGTGATATTTAAAATAAAATTTAAACAAACAAAATACAAACCTAAATAAAAGCAAAAACAAAACAAAACCTAAATAAAAGTACACAAAACAAAAAAAACAAAACAATAAAAATGAAAACTAAACTAAAAATAAATCTATACAAAAACAAAATATATTTAAAATATATATATACATATATACTATATATGTATATGAGAGAATGCATTGAAAAAGGCGAGAGATAAACGCATAAATATTATTAATTATAACGATAAACGTAATTACTCTGTAAACCCTATATATATATATATATAAATATACTTATACATATGTATGTAAGCATGGGCATGTTGAGAGAGCTATCCTTAACATTTAAAAAAAAAAAAAACACATACCATTTGAAGGTTTTTCCCCTGTTTTTATATATCCGCAAAATGCAAAAAAAAACTATAATAATAATTAAGATTTGGTTAAATTCTTAAGAAATCCATTCCAAAACGAACCACTTACAGTAAACATATCCATTTTGAGATTGGTACTGACAGATCCACAAAATTAACAAGATTGTGACAAAGATAGAGAGCGAGAAAAATCAGTTCAAAAAACCATATTATACACATACATATACATATATATTTTTTGTATATATATATACACACATATATATTTAGATACGATCATACTGGAAAAAAACAAAAAAAAAACAGTTCAGCCACTTCCTGATTCCACCAATATATAGACACATACATAATGCATATGATCGCTTTGGAATAAAGATAAAAAAAACAAAAAAACTGCTGGACAGGAACTTAAGCAAAACGATAAATAAGCAAAGATAAAGTAAACAGAAAATAGAAAAAAAAACATATACCATATTTTTTATACCTATCATCGAATGTCTTCTCCATGCGCATGTGAATGATTTATATATACAATACATACACATACATATATACCATATATATATATATATATCTTATGGAATATGCATAATTCTTCAATACAAACCTAGTTAAGATATACTATATACATACATATACCTATCTATATACATGCATACAAACATATATATGTATACCGATCTAAACGGTTCTACTATATACTAAGTACAACAATTGGCATTGCGATCGCAGAACTATAACTAGCTTAATTGCTGCATAGTTTACTTAAAATCCCCCCCACCCCCATCAGAAAACCATTAATTCTATTGATTGTGTTTCGATAGAACAACAACAAAAAAATTTTAGTTCAATACAAATACAATAAATAGAAGATGATAATGATAATGATGTAAAAATAACTGCATAATTTGTATAACTTGAAGTGTCATAAATTTTCGAGAAGCTAAACGTGTGGATTTTATTAAATAAAATAAATACTTAAACTACAAAAGAAAAAGTGTGTTGTTTTTAGATTTCTAGATTTCTGATATTTTAAAAAAATTATACCCCATGGCATATCAATTATATCGTCTCAAAATACAAAGTACTATATGAAAATACTTCAACCTAAGCAATTATTAACTGATTGTCATCGCGTGTACGGTCAGATCTGCGATTATATAAGGTATACTATACTATACTATATTTATTGTACATATCTTGACTTCAAAGAGTCACCACGTTGCTATTAATCATCGTTTTTCGTCTTTTAAAAGGTTTAACCTCTAGATTGATTTTTTAATCGAAAAGTAAGGCTCGTTAAATGTTGAAATTTTGTATAATCCATGCTTTCTGAGAACTGAGTCGTTAAGAACCTCTCTAGACTACCTGAAGTCCTAACTTTGCTAAAAAAAATCATCAGATTTCTTTTTGAAATTTCATTATGACATCTTTAATGATTCCTCACTGTACTATGTATATCTAGTATATCTACTATATATTTAAAGTTTCTCATCATATGTTGAGGGTGCTCCAATGAAAGTGAACTTAATCGTGTACATCGCAATTGGCGGCACTTAACGGTAAATTGGTCACGCAGCGCGAACAATGTCAATGTCAGTCCCGGATTGGATATGGGAATCATCAACGTGACGCAGCGCATCGCTGACCTTGTCCACAATACACATGTATATGTCGCCATCGATAACACCTAGCTGGATTAAAATGTTTCCCATCGTTGCTCTCTGTCTCCCTCTCTCTCTCTCTCTCTCTCAGCGCAATCTATACAAAATAAATGATGGCATTACAAGTGATTAATCGATCGCGATGAGCGGAACTAAATTGTTTCACGCGTTTTAGCCGAATTCCAGCCAAAAAATATGGCAAATAAATACAACAAATCGATTTGATTGCCTTTCATTTATCATTCAACGTTGTATTGCAAATCTTTTGTTTGAAAGAGCGAAAACGTTCATTAAGCGCCTATCGATGAGTTTATCGGCATCGATTCAGGTTTTACATAAGAAATTGTTTTACATTATCGATTAAATCTAGCTAATAGCTGAAAATTGTGCTGTCCGTGAATATAACGAACGGTGGGAATATGAATTTTTATGGAAAAATAGCTAACGATATCGATTAATCGATAAATGGCTTAGCTTCTCACATAGACTCATGCTGAGTATAGTTTGATCTGTCTCTACACACAAATCGATAACAGGCTCGTTTTGCAATTGATCACACGAAAGTTAATAGATTATCTAATAAAATCAATTAAGCCAACTCACTCGATAGACGATAAATGTGCGCTTCGATAACATGCTTTAAAATCTCATTCTATAACCTCCTTATATCAACTTATCCACTTAGCTACTAATTCGATAATGCGAGATGCCATGACAGGAGATTTTCGAAACGATCGTTATAGCATTGCGTAATACCCACACTATTTAAGTGGGTGGTTCCCCGAGTGGTACCGAAGGGGGGGGGGGAGGGGAGGTGGGTTTAATATCAGAGTACGAGATTCAAATTGCCGCACTACAGCGACGTCTCAGTTGATATACGTGAGTTGAGATCGTCACATCTCGATGATGTTAGAACCGCAACAACTGCTTGTGGGGCTGCTCTTGGGAGTGATCTTGCTGCTCTACGTATTTCTGGCATGGAATTTTGGACACTGGCGTCGGCGTGGAGTGCGTGAACCACGTGCCTGGCCACTCTTCGGTTCCTTTCCGAACATTGTGTGGCCGCGACAGCATTTCACCAACGATATGAGGGATCTGTATATGTAGATCGATTAAATCATCTGTTATCGATAGGCAGCTTATTGATTTCCTTGTTTCTAGGAAGTATCGCAAAACGGATAGCTATGTGGGCACATTTCTACTGCGTTCCCCGAAGTTGCTGCTGCTGGAACCGAAGCTGATCAACGAGGTCTTTGTGAGCGCCTTTCGTCACTTCGAGAACAACGATGCATCACGTATGATCGATATCGGCAAGGATAAACTGGTTGCCTGTAATCCCTTTGTGCTGGATGGCGATGAGTGGCGGAGGCAACGTGGTATCTTCTCGCCCCTGTTGACCAGTGGACGTATACGTAATGCCTATTGCAACATGCAACGAATTTGTGGCATGCTCTGCGATTACATTGAGCAGAACGCATGCAACTCTGAGCCGCACAGTGGCATGGATGTGAGTATGGAGTCCTTAAAATAAACCAAGTTAAGCTTCAAGCTCTTCCTTCAGCTGGGCCTGCGCTTCACCAGCGAGAACCTCTTCGATTGCGTGCTGGGCATCGAAGCGCGCAGCTTCAGCGAATCACCGCTTCCTGTGGCCAAGCACAATCGCGAAATGTCCGAGGATAATCGTGGCTTGGCCTTGGCTGGCGCCCTCAATGGACTCTTTCCACGGTTACCACGCTATCTGCGACCCAAGGTCATACCACAGACCTACGATCGTTTCTTTGGTGAACTCGTAAGGGAGGCCTTTCGGTTGAGACGTGCCAAGCATCAGGAACGCAATGATTTCATCAATCATCTACTGGACATGCAGCGGGAGCATCAACTGAGCGAGGATCAGCTCACATCGCATGCAATGACCTTCATGTTCGATGGATTGGATACGACTTCATCGACCATCGCTCATTGTCTGCTGCTGGTGAGTTGGGAAAGGGAAAGTTCTCAGGGTGGATTGGAGCTCTGAGAGGTTCTCAAAAGAGAAAGGTGCTCGGGAATGTTTTCGGGGTAGAATACAGGTCCCCTTCTTAGGGGATATTTGAACTCTGGAAGGATCTCAGAGAAAAATAGTGTAGGGGTCTGGGAGGTTCTCAGGGGAGTATAGAGCTCTGAGAGGGTCCAAGGTGGGAATAGAGGTCCGAATGTTCAGGGGAGAATAAAGCTCGGTGAGGTTCTCAGTGTAAAGCAAATCTCGAGGAGGTTCAAAGGGGAGTAGAGCCCTAGAAGGTTCTCAGGGGAGAATAGAGTACTTAAAGGTTCTCAGGGAAGGATAGAGCTCTGGGAGGTTCTCTAAGAGAATAGAGCTCAAGGAGATTCTCACGAGAAAATTTAACTCTGAGAAATCTCCTAAGAACCTTCTCAAGGGAAATTAAACCTCGGGGTGGTTTCCAAGGAGGTAGCCAGAGGAGGTACCCAGAGGAGGTACCCAGAGGAGGTACCCAGAGGAGGTATCCAGAGGAGGTACCCAGGGGAAGCTCCCAGGAGAGCATTGAGCTCTCGGAGGATCTCAGAGAAGAATGGAGCTCTGGGAGAGTCTCAGCCCAGCATATGAGGTAGTTGAAACAAGCACTACACTCAGATGTTTCTGGAGTTCATTTATGTAGCTCTTCGCATCAATTCCTAAGCTGAAGGTTTAACTTTTGGAAGGGGTTTTTTCAAGTCTTGGTCTTACTATAATCTTATAAATATGCCTGTTCTTCCTCTAGCTCGGTCGTTACCCGCGTTGCCAGCAGCTACTACAAGAGGAACTGGATAAGGCCTGCTCCAAGGATCAACTGCTACCTGATTTCGACGTACTCAACGAGCTGCCCTATCTGAGTGCTTGCCTGAATGGTTAGCTATATCTATATAATATAACCTTAATATAACTTCCTGTTCTCTCAGAGAGTCTACGCGTTTATCCCGCTGGCGGTTGGGCTTCGAAGACCTGCACTCTCCCATACACCTTGCATGGCAGTCATCACAGCGGCCCCTTGCAGCTCTATCCCGGCGATAATGTCATGATACCCATCTATGGACTACATCATGATCCTGATTTTTATCCACAACCACATGAGTTTCGTCCCGAACGTTTTCTTCATGGAGGTCTTAAGCGTTATCAGCAGCAGGGTGTTTTCTTGGGCTTTGGCAATGGACCCCGGCAGTGTGTGGGAATTCGTCTAGGATTGACACAGACCAAGGCTGCTCTCGCGGCCATTGTGCGTCGCTTTGACATGCATGTGCATGCACGGACACGCCATGGCATAGAACTGGATCCCGTGATATTTGTGGGTGCCCACAAAGGGGGCATCTGGTTGAACTTTGTGAAGAGGAATCGATAAAGTGAAAGTGATATTTTATAAAGAAAAGGAATTACTGAAGAATTCTGGAAGGATGGGTGCTCTATAGTATAGTATTTTTTTTTGTCTAGCTAGCTTAAGAGATCGGTAAATAAAGATCTTCCCTACATCTTCCTCTTTCTACTGCATAAGGTAGTATAGCTTGTTATAACAATTAAAAAAGATCTTCACAAAATTCCAATAAAATAAACAAACGCTTAAAGCGGATGAAAATATCTTCCCAGACAATTTTAATTTGTAATACCCATTTCGTGATTAATACTAATTAAATTTCACAATAAAAAAATCAGACAGAAATATCTTCAAACTTTTACCATAAATCGGTCATAATTCACATTTAATAAGCTCGACGCAGGCGAACGATGATTTACCCCCCCCCACTGTGTGCGTGTGCTTCCGGAAATATCTACTCGCTTAGTAGCATAACCCATATAGCTCCCCCCCTCGTTACACCCCTCCCCACTTACCCTTTAAACAGACAAGGTTGGAGATTGGTCAAAACAAAGAAAGCAATGCCAAAAACCCGTCTCAATGTTGACATTGGGCTCCGAAGATGAGGTTTTTTTTTTTTTTTTTTTTTTTGTGGATCCCAACTGGGTGTAGTCTTCCATTGTGGTCTGTCATCATATTATGTCACAGTGTTGGGTAATTTACCTAGATTTGATCAGAAATATATTTATGGTACCAAATTTTCCCACTGATTGTGGGTTTGATTGAGCTAGGTCAGGCGTATTTTCTTTTGTTTCCCCCCACCCCTAGCTAGGTGGGTTTTATCATTGATTTTTCCCATTGATCACATGCTGAGCAACTTGTCACAGCAATCAATACAATCCACACACACTCACATATCTTCCAAATTAGCATCTTCGTACACTTTCTCTTGCCAGCTAACTTGTTGACCAAGTCCAAATCGTCGCCCAAAAGGTTTTTGAAGGTCACAGCGGAGATGAGCTCGTTTATTTTTCAGGTGGGGGTTTTGTTAGCCCTCCCCCCCTCCCCGTTCAACCTAAATCAGTAATGAATAAACCCATAAATTTTTTATCCATGATAAACATTCGTTAAATATTTAGCAAAACACTGATGTTTTGTAAGCGTACGAAATGATTTTTAATCAGTTTTTTTTTTTTTTTTTTTTTTTTTTGAATATTTTATAGAAAATACTGAATTTTATTGCAAAAATACCAGTAGTCCATTGGCTTTTGTATGAAGTTAATTAGCTTATGTCTGGCTGGGTCTGAGGTCTTTGAGGTTACGTTTATGCTTTGCTTAAGGTTTATCGATCTAATTTTTCGAGTGTGTCGTGTCACGAGCTGGAAAGTCGTTAGGATTTCGGTTTTAAAATTTCATAAATTGGGGTCAGTTGTCTACGAGGCGTGTCACGATATATTATATATATTTTATTTATATTAGTATTTTTTTGGGTGAAAGCAGAGGGTTAGTCTATTTCCCATTCATAAATCGTGTTTTAAGTCGTGTTTTAAGTCGTGTTTCATTTAGAAAAAGTCTTTATTGAGTTATGCCTGTCAATGTCTGATATATTTGATCTATAACTTGCCTTATCTGACTCTAGTCGCCTAAAGTCCTAAGTAAGTTGTATCAACTCGTACTACATTTAGGTTTATTGTTGGTAAATCGTGCTTCGTAGAGCTTCCTCGTGATTGGGTATAGCTAGCTTTATCCTCTATAAGACCTGGCATATCATAAGACACTCCCCTCCAGTCGTGCTTTCTAGTGACTCATGCCTCTCTCTCTCTCTCCCTCTCCCTCTATCCCTCTCTCTTTCTCCCTCTCTTTCTCCCTCTCTTTCTCTCAAGCATCCGCTTCGAAAGCGATACAAAAAAAAGACAATTTATGTACATAATAAGTAGGATTTATTGGTTAAGAAATTGTCGATGTTGTTGATTGTTGATAATAATATTTTTGTCTATGCATGCAAATGAAATTTGTTGTATTAAATTGGCAATTGAAAACGAACGATAACGATAGCGATAAACGATTAACGATAAAGTGATTGGGGCTGCCGCAACGCAATGAAATGCAAGAAACGAAACGCGCGCGCGACATGAAAAAAAAATCAATGAATGAAATTAAACAACTAATCAGTGCTAGGATAAAGCGATAACGATAACAAATCGATAACAAGTTGTTAGCTATCGATGACAGAGCGATAACAATGAACGCCAGCGCAAGCTATTGACAGAAAACGCAAAACATAATGCTTGTTATCGATAACATGTGCAGAACTATCGATAACATGTGAAAATTGCGCACAGTTGGCGATGACAACTCATTAAAGTAGGCGATAACTAGTCAATGGAGTGCGATGACGTTAACATAAATCGATAACATAATGCTTGTTATCGATAACATGTGCAGAGCTAACGATATAACAACAGTATCGATAGCATAGGCACAGTTAAGGATGACAACTCAATATAGTTAACGATAACTAATCAAAAGTCATCGATAACACACAATCGATAAACACTTAGTGACGCGGCAGCGGCAGCAGACGCAACGTACGCGCCGCCGTCGCCTTTGGGCTGCGCACCAGACGCGCCCGCGTACGTGCCACAGTTGGTGGCAAGTAGCCGCGCGTCACGGCCGGAGCGGGTGAGGCTGCAGCAATCTGGAGGGGCTGCACGGGCTGATCATCATCGTAGATCTTCACCGTCTGCACATGATTCTCCACATGCTGTGCATCCTGTGTGACCACCTTAACCACATGATGTTGCCCCTTGGGTTGCTCATTGCTCGTTCCGAGAATTTTGATCGTTTTCACGCCAGCAGCATCGAGAGTTTCCAGCACTTTGAAGGTGCGCACCGCGTTGGGTTTCACAATTTGCACGGTGCGTATGCGTGAGCTGCCACGTGCCACTGGGGCAGCGGCAGCAACGGCGACCTTGACGGCCATTTGCATTTCACGTGGCATAAACTTTTGCAGCGACTGTTGCGCCTGCAGACTGAGTGCAGTACGTGGCAGTTGGGGCGACACGGGGCGTGGCTGCACGGCAGCAACACGTGGACGTTGCACAGGTTGCAGCTGCTGTAGGTGTTGCACCTGCTGTACCTGCTGTACTGACTGTACTTGCTGCACTTGCTGCACCTGCTGCACTTGCTGCACTTGCTGCACGTGTTGCTGCACATGTTGCTGCTGCTGCTGTTGCACGTGCTGCTGCACATGTTGCTGCTGTGCCGGCAGCGCATTGCTGGCATAGGACATGGCGGGCGCATAGAAACGTGGACGCTTCGATTGCTCACGATACATGGGCGACACTGCGACAAACTGTTGCTGTTGCTGCTGCACATGTTGCTGCTGTTGTGGCACATGTTGCTGCTGCTGCAGTAGTTGCTGTCGCTGTGGCTGTCCGTAGCGTGTGTATGGCTGCACCGTGTTCATGTAGCTGCTCAGCGTGTGCAAATGTGTGTGCTGTGTTGGTGGTGCTGCTATCGGTGCTGCTGCTGCTGCTGTTGGTGCTGCAACAGCAATGCTGGCTGTTGCTGTCAGTGCGCTGCTGCTGGCGCTGCTGCTGGCAGTTGCTGCTGTCTTGGGCACGCCGTAAACAATGTTGGAGTTCTGCAATTGTCGCTGCTGCTGTTGCTGCTGCTGCTGTAGCTGCAACTGTTGCTGCTGCTGCTGTTGCTTGAGCAATTTGGTTGCTGTCTGCAGACTGTGCAGCTCAGCAATGGCGGCTTCAAAGTTATCCGGTTTGCTGAACTCGTAACCCTCTGGCAGAGCACCAGGATGGTTGAGTTGCTGCTGCTGCTGCTGTTGCTGCACTGGCAACTGTTGCTGTTGCTGCACTTGCACTTGCTGCTGCTGTACGTGTTGCTGTTGCACTTGCACTTGTTGCTGCTGTGCTTGCACCTGTTGCTGCTGCTGTACTTGCACTTGTTGCTGCTGTACCTGTTGCTGTTGTACCTGATGCTGCTGCTGTTGCTGTGGTGCCTGATAGATGATGCTGCTGTGTGCTGGCGCCTGCTGCTGCTGCTGCTTTACCTCATCGTAGCTGGGTGGCAAATAGTCTGGTGCACGATACTGAGCAACAGTTGCTGGCTGCAGTTGCTGCACCACTTGATGTTGCACATGTTGCTGCACAGAGGCAACGGGCTGCGACACACTCACCGGCGGCTGGGCAATAATCTGTGCAAGTGGCAGACGATCAGGATTGGCAAAGTCATAGCCAGGTGGCAGATAGGCGGGGGCGTGGTAATCAGATGTTGCTGTTGCTGTTGCTGTCGTTGCTGTTGTTGTTTGCAAAGCTGCTGCTGCTGGCGCGGGCTGTTGCAGTGACACGGTCTGCTGTAGTGGCTGCTGTTGCTGCTGTTGAAGTGGCTGCTGCTGTGGCACTGGGTGCAATTTCAGTGGTTGCTGCTGCTGATGTTGCTGCTGTTGCTGGGGTACGATTTCTGGATTGGCAAATTCGTAGCCAGGTGGCAGATAACCAGGTGCTTGATAGTTTGATTGAGCTGAGGCGCTGCTGCTAGAGGTGCTGCTGCTGCTGGAGGAGCTGCTGCTGCTGCTGGCAATGCTGTTGCTGCTGGCAAGGCTTCTGCCGCTGCTGCTGCTGCTGCTGATGGGTGGCAAGTATGGTGGTGCATGATAAACCTGTTGTTGCAGGGGCAGCTGCTGCTGTTGTTGCTGCTGCTGCTGTGCATAGCTGCCTGCTGTTGCTGTAGCGGTAGAAGTGGCTGTGCTGGTGGTGGGCGGCAGATTGCTGTTGCCTCTGTAGACAGCTTGTTGCTGCTGTGGCTGCACCAACTGTTGCTGTGGCTGCACAGCAATCTGCTGCTGCTGCTGTTCCACCACTTGCTGCTGCTGCTGTTGCTGTGGCTGCACGCTGCTGACAGTGGGCGGCAAATAGTCAGGTGCCTGATAGTTTTGTGGTCCAAATTGCTGTGGTGCTGTCGAGCTCAAAGTGGCGCTCAGGCTGGCAGTGGATTGATAGATCTGTTGCTGCTGTACTTGCTGCTGCTGTTGTACCTGTTGCTGCTGCTGTACTTGCTGCTGCTGTACTTGTTGCTGTTGTACCTGCTGCTGCTGTACTTGTTGCTGCTGTACGTGCTGCTGTTGTACCTGCTGCTGCTGCTGTACCTGCTGCTGCTGTTGTACCTGTTGCTGCTGCTGCTGTTGCACACTGGGAGCTGTTGCTGCTGTTGTGGGTGGCAAGTAGGCGGGTCCTCGGTATGGTTGCTGCTTGCGTGAGAAATCATGCTGGTAGCTGGAGGGGAAAGGCACCGCTGCTGGTGCTGCTGCTGCTGCTGGCAATTGCTGTGGCACAGTGGCAACTGTTGCTGGCAGATGATGATCAGCGAAACTCAAGAATGAAACATCCAAATTGTCATCGTCAGCAACAGTTGCTGCTGCTGCTGCTGTTGGCAGCTGATGATGTATGTGAATCTCCTCAGCAACAACTTGTGTTGCTGCTGCTGGTGCTACTGCTGCTGCTGCTGGTGCTGGTGGTGGCAAGTAGGCGTTGCCTCCCTTGCCGCCCTGATAGTGATTGTGCACCTCAAAGATCTGATAGCGTGAGTTGCCATAGCGACTCTCCTCGAAGCGATTGCTCAGCTGCGGCTTGCTCAGCGATATGTCAGCGGTGCTGGGTGAGCACAGCAGGAGGATGGAGGCGGCGGCGAGCGCCAACATGTTGCCGAACAACTGTAGAAGGGGGAGGAAAAGAAGGGTATAATTTAAAAATTTAAAAAAATTAAGCATAATTAAGCTTATTAATAAAGTAATTCGTTGAGTCAGCTTTGTGAACTGAGGAATTTAAGCAACTAAATTAATTAAGTACACAAAGTCTACTTAATTTTTTTAATTTTTATTAATTTTGCTTTAATTATTTAGTTAATTAAATTAAGGTATTCGCTTTCCAACTAAAACACAAACAGCATCAGCTTGCATGAAAACTTTCGTATCATAATGTCATAGAAAGTTTTCTAATTTTATACACTTGCGCTTAATTAATTTAATTAACAGCAATTTAAGAGCACATTTAATTAATTAATTGCGGCGCATTGTAAGAGCAAAAGTGGCACAAAAGAACACTATAATCCTTGTCAAGCGTTTATGTAAAACTTAAAAAAAATATATAATTCCGTAATTAAATTAATTACTTTAAACAAATTAAAAGTAATTAAGGTTATTAAGCAGCACAGCACTTTAATCCTTGTACGAGGGGTAAGATAATACACAAAACCAAAAAAAAATTAAAACAAAATTTTGAAAAAAAAAAAATTAACAATAATTTGCGTAATTATTGAGCACGTGACGCGTTAGTCCTTTTTTTCTGGCGATATTTGCAGGCGATTTTGTAGCGTTTCAAAAGCGATTTGGTTGCGGTTTTAGTTGGAGTTGAATTTAAAGTTCGATTTTGGTAGTTTTTTGTTGTCACTTTGCACTGGTTTTGTTGGGTTATGTTGTTGCTGTTTTTTAGGGTTACGATGAACTTACATTCATCTTCACGTTGGTCGTGCTTGAGCCCTCGATGTCCAACCGTTCAATGATGGCACAGCTTGACCCGGCCACGCATTTTATACAAGGGCGCGCATTAGTTCGACATCTATCGCGGAGTCGCAGTCGCTATCGGAAACGGAGTGTGTGCAGGTGTGCAGGTGTGTGTGTATGCGTGTGTGTGTGTGTGTGTGTGTGTGTGTGCGTGTGTGTGCGTGTTTGTCTTCGTTTCAAGCCATCCCCAGTGATTGGGCCAAACAGTGCGCGGGCCTTTCATTAATTCATTGACGCATGCGCAACATTTTTTCGGCTTTATCAGTCTCCCTCTCTTTCTCTCTCTCTCTCTCTTTCCGTCTCTCATCTTTCGCCTCGCTTGAAAAATGCAAATTGCTTATTGAGTTGTTATAGACATTTCGTTCGTAATGCTCCGAAATTCGACACTAGCAAATAGCCAAATCTCTTTTCGCACTACGGATGTAATTAATACGCCTTCCCCAGCAACACCTTACCTACCTACCTTACCTATAGAGTATAGTAAATAACACCAAAACTAACACTATTCGTTAATTTTTCACCTTCCAAAAATTCTCATTAGGCCAGTTGCATCATCTCACGTGCGGAACTTGTTCATATTTATCAAAATTCCTGCACATTAGTCGTGCATAATTCATATACCCTGTAAAAAAACGGATTCAAGTTAGTCAAGCAGCAAAGTTAGATTCCATATACCATAATACTATAATATAATAATATATTGCAATATATTTTAAAGCATAAATTGCATGAAAAACTCTTAAGATCCATAGAAAACTCTGAAGATCTTTAAAAATCAATTAAAAATAATAGTATTAGAACTTCTTTGAGTTATATTTAGTTTTTGCATATAGAGTACGCTCTCTTCTAAATTTGTATATTGTAAAGTGTAAATATGCTCTGAAATTGAAGTCAAGAACCCATTGAACTCAGCTAATAGGAAAGCTAGCGACATGAAACTTGGTATTTTATATGCAGATAAGGTTTATATTAAAAATAAAACATTTCCCAACTAAACAAGCAGCTGCAACTGTATACTAACCCATTGAACTCGGCTAATATAAAAGCTATCTGCATCAAATATGATTAAGTGTAAATAAATTAAGCTGTCTTAACAAATTACGCCGCCTGGCAAGCATTAAATCACCTTGAGACCTAAATAGACCCATTGAACTCAGTTCGTATATGGGCTACGCTCATCAAACAATTTTCTATGCCTTTTCTAGGGTATTCGCAAGTCAAGAATCTTGAAATGCGCTATAGTTTTCAACCGCATCCATATGCATTGAGGGCTCACATATCTTTTCCGATTGGATCTTACACAAAATGTTTGCTAAAATTTTCTGTCATTGCCTCATGATGCCAAAAAAAAAAAAAAAAAAAATTATTATATCATTAGCAGCAGACGTTGTAAGCAAGGTAGGGAAGGGAGGCAGGGTAGGGTTACCTTATAGTAGCTGTATTAATGTTTTAATATCAGCCCATTAATTATGTGCTAATAAACGTGTCGGCTCATTAGGGAAGTTAGATAGCGATGCTATGTAGTCGAGAGAGTCGCATCCGAACCCGAAACCGAACCCGAATCCAAATCCAAGTCGCATCTTGATGCTGGGTGTGTGCCTAGGGCCGTAGTAGTTATAAATATTAATGAATGAACTTCTCATATGCTATGCATTGGGCACACACTGTATGTAGTCTTGGTCTGGTCCAGACCAACCTCCCCATATAGTATTATCTAATAGATCATTGGCAGCAATAATTTCATATCATTTCATTTTCTTTCGAGGTTTTATTTTTTTTTGTTTTTTGTTTTATCGTATTTTATGCGTTTCTATTTGTTTTTTTTTTTGGGGATTGCAGCGCCTCAATTAATATTCATTCAGTTTGACATTTCAATATGGTCATAATTCATAGTCAGATCTTGGTAAATACTCCCTGCTGTATCGATCCTATCGGTCTAGCTCGTTTTACCACTTTCGATTTGCATATGCGGCACGCAATATCAATTTTTTTTTTGTTTATCTTTACGTTTTTATCGAATTTCTTGTTCTCACTTTTGCTTTCATTTTGCAAAGATTATGTTGGTATTTTTTGAGCTTAATTAATATTAATATCTATAGGGTAGACAGGAAATTGAAATTGGGTGTGTTAGGAAACTAATTGGGGAATATCTCAAAAGGTTTTACTGAGTGAAGGAATAAATATATATTGAAATTTATTTACAGGGTATTTTTAAATAAATAAATGAAATAAATACATATTGAAATTTATTTACAGGGTATTTTAAAATAAATAAATTAAATAAATATGTATTGGAATTTATTTACAGGGTATTTTCAAAATTAAATAAACATTATTATAATTTATTTCCAAGCTGAAAATATACCCCAAGCTACTGTATTACTGGGTATCTTAAAACATGCGCTATAAACGTAAATAGATCAATTGAAAACAGGTGATCGTGTGGCCAACTGATCGTGACCTTTGACTTTGGCTGCGCGTGGGAAAACGTGCGTAGTAAGACAAGAGATTTTCTCCGATCACGCTGCGCCCAATGTCAATCGCAATGGAAAAGTGATGGAACCAGACGAGACGAAACTACAAGATGATCATTGGCATTTTGATGGGATTGGGCTGTGGTAGGTATGAATTGGGTATGGGTTGTTATAGCATAGATTATTGTTTAGGTTGTTGTTGTTGTTGTTTAGGTTGTTGTTGTTGTTGCTGTCGTATGGGCCTATTGTCGTGCTGCTGTTTGTGTCACTTTCCATTCAATTAACCTTGGCCCGCGTTGTTGTTTTGTCTTTTCGAACAATCGATTAGCAGCTTGTTGTTGTTATTGGGTTGTTAGACCACCCCGATAAGGGTTACAGATAGATAGATAATTTGTGCAATCCAAAGCATGTATGTATTATTATTATTATCTATGTAATTCTATTCAATATCCATTTCCATTTCCATTTGTCCCATCATATCAATACATTTTTTGTTGAGTGCAATAATGCGATAGACGATAGATATACGATATACGATCAATAGTCACAGCATGTTATATGCCCCTATTGACACCTGACACCCCAAAGAGGGTAACCCTCCCCCCCTCTTCCTCCTCCTCTTCAACAAATACCCAGCAAGATTTGCATACAACAAGTCGCCGCTTGGTGAGGCCATTTATCAAGTCTACAAATATCTGCGCGAGCTACACAGCCCATTGTAGTGCGCGGCTTGTAATACTTGCCACCTGCCACACCCCCTCCTCGCTGACCGCCCCTCCCCCCTCCCAACCTGTGTGTGTGTGTGTGTGTAACACAAACACGCAATGTTGTTCAAACATACGAAAATTTGCCAAAGCCCAGGGTGATAAAAAGAGGAAACAAACAGAAAGAAAAAAAAAAAAAAAAGAATGTGAAGCGAAGAAAGGGAAAACTATTGTTGGGTAGCGCCAGCGCTGAAGAGAGAGATATAGCGAGGGGTGGAAGGAAAGTTGTGGAGCTAAGAGTAAAGTTACAACTAGTAAATAAATAAATGAAGGACAACTAGTAAATAAAAGATGAAGGAAGAGGAGAGAGAGACAGCAGGAGAAAGAAACAAAAAGGAAGAGTGATAGAGAGCAATAAAATCTAAAAGATAGGTAAAAGATATACAGAGAAATATTTAAGGAAAAGATGCCTATTTAGAAAATTATTGAAAGTGAGAAAAAGAGAGAAAAATTAAAAGAGAGGGAGAGAGAGAGTCCAAAAAAGATTGTGTGAAGCAGAGATAACGAAAGAAAGAACACATAAAGAAGAAATGTAAGGATTTTATTATATTTTATACTTGTAGTAAAATTCTGATTTAAATTAGTTGAATATAGGTTGATTTTATTTATATTAATATATTTTATTATTATAGTAGTTTAATTATTTTAAATATACATCTGTCTCAAAAACCTGGAGTAAGTCACCGCATTTAAAAGACATCGCATTTTTTGTGGTTCTCAATTGCAATCAATGCAAACATCGCATTTCTTTGCGATACTCCACCGCAAACATCGCATTTTTTTGCATGATCGCAAGCAACGCAATGCGAGTTTACTCGAAGAGTTGATCGTTTCAGTTAGCTGATATGTATATATATATATATAATCTGTAGATATATATCTATATATATATATAATCATATTTTATAGTATATTCTTGTTAATAAATAAATTGCAGCCTGCAATTCTTCAAGCACCTCTCGCCTCAGCGCGCTGTCTCTCTCTCTCTGTCTGTCTCTCTCCCTCTCCAATGACAGCTAACTAATTGATACATAAAGCATGAGGCAGCAGCTTCAGCAGCAGCAGCAGCAGCTGCGGTGGCTGCGCATGAGCTAAGGCAGCCAAATCGGCACCAACGAGGCGACTCAATGTGTCTCTAGGCGCGATGGGGCGTGTTTTTTTCTCGAGAGGGAGGGGGTAAGGCCTGAAGCTGGTGAAGCTGGAACTGGGCGATTCATTGATTGGCATCATTCATTATGCATGCCATGGATGCAAATCTGAATGGATGTGGAAACAGTCGTAACACCCGGCGCCCTGGGAAACGTATCGAGACGCGATGAGGCGAGTCAAGACGACGTCGAAGTCGGAGTCGAATCGAGACGCAGTCGAGTCGCATCTGTCTTTAATGGGCTTTTAATGTGGCAACAACATGCTGATACTTACATATATATATAAATATATATATATATCTATATATATCTATGTGTCTCTATCTGTGTGCAATAATCGCTGTGTATTCATAATTAGCATGCAAATTGTGCTGCCAGTTTGATTAACCCCAATTACATCAATCAATCGTTGGTTCCGATCGTATCAGTCGCATCTGCAAGACCCCAATACATTTTTACAATTGTCCTTCGACCTTTCACCTTTGCTTTAGTTTTTATTTTTTGGGTTTTTTTATTCTGTAAATTCAACGTGTGTGGGCCGCCTGTGCAAATCGCTAGCGGCTTTAGACGCGTCAAATTTGCGCGACAACACACGCGCGCGTTTTTTTCTTTTTTTTTTTTGCTTTAACTTTGCAACGTTTTGTGCGTTTTTTTTCTAATCGATTTTTTTTTTTCATCTCTTGATTTAGTCAAATTACCATTATTATTATTTGTTATTAACAAATTGAGCAATTTGCAAGGGGGGCCTGCACAATTGACGACCTCATGCGAGAGCAAATCAGGGACAAGTGAATCTCTTGCTGAATTATGGTATATTGTAGGCATTTTTGGGGGGTTTACTTTGTCTTGAAGGTGTGAGTATTTTGATTAAAGGCCAAAAAGACCGAACTAGTAAGTTGAACTTCCTCAAACAGAAGGTTAATCAACAGTTTTCTCCATTATAGACAATTATTCATAATTTTGTATTATTATTATATATAACATCATAAATTATGGTACCATAAAAATATATACTGATATTATATCTAGATTTATCTAGCTACATATGTATGTATAGGGCAAACAAAAAACAATATGCTCTAGCTTATTTATTTATTTCATTTTAATTTTTTTTTATTTTTATTTACCTTTAATGAAAATCCTTATTTTCTTGGGTTTGTTTCTAGACATATCATTAAATATAGTCATTAGGTTTCGATGAAATTAAAACACCGTATATGAAATAATTATAACACACTTTGGTAATGATTTATAGCTAAACCTAGAAAAAAAACCCAAAAAGGGCATTTTATAGAATTTTTCATATATCTAACATACATATATGTTATAGTTGTAGAACTCTGCTGAAATTTGAACAGCATATGGAAAATAGAATGAAACTAAAATGTGCTTAGTTTCGTAGCGATATCTTTAAAATGAACCCTCATATTATACTTTAAAAATTAAAAATGATAAATAAAATTAAAGAAACAAATAAAGAAAATAATTATACTGTTTTTATAAAGTATTTAAATTGGAAGTGTAGTTAAATTGATAAGCTAAGCAGTTGCTGCTACAAGCTTATGCAAATTATATGATATGTTTTTTTTTTTTCAATATTTTCCAGAAAACATAAAAAATAAAACATACAATAAAAACCCTCATCTAATTATAGCTCCCATCGAAATAAAAAAAAGACATAAAACAAAAGTCAATTTTGGCTTTGGAATTCGGTTTATTTACTGGATACAATATAATAGACTCAGCCCTTGTAAGATCTTTTGTTTCTGGGGATCAGCTGTTGAAATAAACAGAGGCCGCAAAACAAAAGCAAATATGACAACAAAAAGTTGAAAGAGAATTGCAGAATGTCTCAGTCAGCAAAGACAAAGCGATGAGATAGAGGGAAAGAGAGAGAGAGAGAAGAAAATATAGATAACATTCGATAAGATTTATTATTGTCTCGCATCTCGAAATACTTCAAAGTGGTGCAATATAATACAAAATGTTTGCCACGCAAATGCAATTCGTTATATGATTATTATAAAATATTATCAACATTATAGGATTCCGCATTCCGTTTAGGTTCTCGAACATTTTTCATATTTTTTCTTTTCATTTTTTTTTTTTTTTTTTTTTTTGAAGAGTTTTCCAAAATATTTTGAGGATTAAAAAAAAGATTTTTGCAAATTATTTACAGTATTTACAGGGTGTGTCTCGCGCTTAGTGGTTACTCGGATGCCCTTCAGGCCCAGCCTCCAGCTGGCTGCCAGCCACCGCCGCCGCCTCCGGAGGACCAACCACCACCGCCGCCGCCACCGCCATGTCCACCGCCGCCTCCGCCGCCGCCGCCGAGCTTAATGATCTTGATGACCTTGGTGGATCCACCGCCGCCGCCGCCTCCATGTCCACCGCCACCGCCTCCCGATGACCAGCCGCCGCCTCCACCGCCTCCGGACGACCAACCGCCGCCGCCGCCACCACCGCCATGTCCACCACCGCCGCCGCCAGCGCTGCCCAAGCTGATAATCTTGATGAGCTTGATATCACCGCCACCGCCGCCGCCGCCATGTCCGCCGCCACCACCGCCGCCCGATGACCAGCCGCCGCCGCCGCCTCCACCGGATGACCAACCGCTGCTGCCGCCGGAGGACCAACCGCCACCGCCTCCACCACCATGTCCACCGCCACCGCCGCCACTCTCGGTGATGACCTTGATCACCTGCACATCACCACCGCCGCCGCCGCCACCGCCATGGCCACCACCACCGCCGCCACCAGAGGACCAGCCACCGCCACCGCCTCCACCACCTCCCGAGGACCAACCACCACCGGGTTTGGGCTTAGCCGTCACGCTGGCTGCGCCGATCAGCAGAAGACACACAAAAGCCTGCAAGGAAGAGGAGCAGAAGAGGAGAAGAAATGGGTAAGATATCTGTATACTTCAATTGAAGATTATATAGTCTGCAAAGGAATCAGGAATATATATTTACTATATATATATCTTAATAGAAATGGAACTGCTCTTTAATATATATGCTATTCTGATGTATATGTTATTAATAAAGGTTTTTCGACTTAAAAGTTTTCGATCTATAACCAAATTGTTCAAGAATATATATGCTATATTTAAACTTGATACTATACTATATGTATATAAGGCATTATATTGACTTGTTCCAGTCAGCAGTTGCTGCTGTACAGCATTTGCAATAGCTGAAAGGGATTGAATCAGTCAAGCTGAGCCTTGCGATTAAGAATATATAGTAGAGTATATATATAGATATATATATAGTATAGTTTAGTTAATATATATAGTATATACTCCTTGCTATAGAGAGATACAATCAAATTGACTACAAGCAACACAACTGGAGAGCTGCAGCTGCTGTCCCAACACAGCCCAATACGCTCGCTATACTTCATCCTTACGATCTTGAATATATATATTATGCATATAGCTAATATGGGTCTCAAAAAAATCGCAATTCAGCAGCAAGATTCACAAGCGGAGAGTAGAAGCTGCTGTCCTGCCACAGCTCAACTCAATCGCCTCACTGCATCCTTACGATCCTGAATATATATATATGTAATATTAATATATCATATATGTGTCTTCCTATGACGCTATAACTTCCTGCTTCCTTCAGCAGCAAGGATGACAGGCAGGATGAAGCGCAGTCCTAGATCGCCTGCCAGCATCCTTGCGATCAAGAAAATATATATTATATATAAACACAGTCTTAGCCAATACACTGGCCCTTTTTTTGCAAAGGACAACGAGCACACAGAAAAAAAAAACAAAAAAAAAACCGTTATCCCGTTCGTTGCACACGGCGTATGCGCACTCGACAGAAATATTACGTATACGTCACGTACTTTCATAGCTGGAGGCTCGACTTGAGTATAGAGTATTACTTCAACTTCTTCTCTAGATTATTGTTGCCACACGCTTTGCAACGCGATTGAACACTGACATGACCACAGCTGGCAGTCGACACTTTTATACCAATTGCAACTGCAACAAGCAACAGCAGCAGCAGAGGCAGCAGAGGCAGCAGCAACAGCAGCAACATCGGCTGCAACTGCAACTGTGTGGCACATTAACCGGAAAAACGTTTTACCAAACATTCGCTGCTTGCGGCTTGCTCAGCATTCGCTACACCACACGCGGTGAAGGGAACGCGGTGTGGTTGTATCTATGTAGTGCTGGTGCTGCAGTGCTGAGATTGAGGGGCCCGAGTTCCTCTATGTTTTTCCCGCCGTTGTCATGATTATTTCTATTGCTGTGTTGGCCATAGCTGCTGCTGTGCTGTGTCGTCTGTGCGCATGGGCGTAGCAAGCAAACAAGCAAAGGGGGGACGCAAGAGACCGAGCTGCAGATCGTTTAGGGTGCTTCGTTTTGCTAGTTGTATAGGGTAGTAGTGTTATGCTTCATAGAAGAGGCTTATAGTAGAACTCAGCAGGATGGGGATTTGATGCCTTATGCAATTGGCCAAAGCTCTTCTAGATAGACTCTCTGATCTTATTTGATAAGCTGATCTCTCTTTATATCTGTCGGTATGTCCGTCCGCCTGTCTGCCTGGCTATCTGCCTGCCTTTCTGTCTGTCTGTCTGTCTATCTGTCTGTCTGTCTGCCTTCCCGTATGTCTGTTTATCTGTCTGTCTGCCTGTCTTTCTGCCTGTCTGCCCTATCTAGTCAGCCTGTCCTTCTCAATGCATGTCTATCTGGCTCAAGTTCAATATCTAGGTGCCTATGTTTGTCTGTCTGTATATCAACCTGGCTGTCTGTCTGTCTGCTGGTCATTTCTATGCTCTGTCTTGCCTTAGTTCTTTCTCTCTGCTGTTTAGACTGTCTATTCTCCCATTATAAACTGCCCTGCCTGTGTGTCGTGTCTGTCGTGTCAGTCGTGTCTGTCGTGTCTGTCGTGTCAGTCGTGTCAGTCGTGTCTGTCGTGTCTGTCGTGTCTGTCGTGTCTGTCGATCTGCATGTCTTTCTTCATCTCAATCTGCCTGTCCTGGCTGTCTATCTGTTGATCTTACCACTCCACATTCTTGTTAGTTTCCCTGTCCTTCAGCCCTATCTGTCTCTCTCTCTCCCTCTCTGTCTAGTCTGCTTCTTGAGTCTTCCAGCCTGGTCTGCTCCGTCTGCTCTGTCTGTCTAGCTGTCTCTTGGTCTGTCTATTGCTTAAGCTCTTTGTTCTTACGACTTATTGGCTATCAAAAACTTATGTCATTAAATTCAGATCTAGCCGCTTTTCCTTACATTCCATTTATCTCTACTGTATCCCTATATTTCATACTGTCCACCTTTCTTTCTGCCTAACTGCCTGCCCTTTTGTATCCCTCCATGTCTGTCTGCCTGCCTGTCGTACTTTCCATCTCATTTATCCATTATGTAGATACAAAGCAAGTCTCTGCTCCACCCCTTTTGGCATTCTACGCCCCTGGCAATCGTGTGTCTTACCAGCAATATGGGCCCAATGCTGCCGCATCATTGCCATTAGGCGAAAGTGAGACTCAGACTTGGCGACCCCCGTCACGCTGCTCCCTCCCACTGTGCTGCCCCTTCTGCCTCATCTGCCCCTTCTGCCACTTGCCTAGCGAGCAATCCTCATCGACCGCAATGGGCATTCGCAACAGCAACGTAAGAGGCAGCGTGTGTTGTTGCCGTCTCATCTGCAGCAGCAGCAGCAACAACAGCAACAGCAACAACAGCAGCAGCAGCATCTGCCGCGGCAGCGTTGGCGGCAACGACTTGTTTGCGTTGCAGTCGCAACAAGACAAACAGCAACAACAACAACAGCAGCAACAGCAACAACAGCAGCAACAGCAACAGCAGCAGCAACGGCAGCGGCAGCAACCTTTGTCTCAGTCACCGCCGCCGCAAACGTTGACTGCGCCTTTCCCAGGTTGCATAAGCGAAACGGCGACTTGCAACTTGTTGCTCCTTTTACCACATGTTGCTGGTTGTTGTTGCTTTCGCTGCTGCTGCTGCTGCTGCTGTTGTTGTTCTTCTTCTTCCTATTGATGGATCCTTCTTCCTTGAGCTGCGGCACACGCTGCGTATGCGCAACGTGCAACACGTATACGCCGCATGCGCCGCAAAGTTGCAACCTTCGATAATAAAAAAAACTTGTGACCCTGCATGAAGTACCTCGCGTGCACACACACCTCTAATATTATCGATGGGCCTTAGGGTAGTTCAAGGTGTTCTTGGCAAGCGGGAGAGACTTGTTCGAAGTGCCTGCTTAAAGATCTGCTTGAAGATCCACTTGAAGAAGCAACTCAGAGCAGGTGTGTCTCGCTCTATAATGTGTTTTATATACTATGCATAGTTAGACCAGAAGGCCTGTTGAGGGGTCCTACATGTCAAATTTCTAGAAGGTTTCTACATGAATTTTGGTCGAAAATTAAGTATCGCCTAAAGCGGTTTTAAACACTTGTTTGGTACCAATTTTGACCTCCTGAATCGATTAAAAGAGAAAACTTGCAAATCAAAAATTTAAAAAAAAAATGTTTCCTGAAAAATGACAAATCCCTAAAAATGGTCAAAAAGTCGAAAATTTTTAAAACGTATATTTCTCTATTTTTTAAATGTAGAACTAATAAGATTATCAAATCATAAACAAAATGTCATTCCGCGTGGAAATCGATTGATTTTCAAGAAAGTTATGGTAGGTGAAAGTGAGCCCGTAAGGTCTGTCTAGGGTCTCCTACATGTCAAATTTTTACAAGGTTTCGGCATGATTTTTGGGCAAAAATTAAGTATCGCCAAAAACACTTTTAAACACTTGTTTAGTACTAATTTTGACCTCCGCTCTCGATTAAAATTAAAAACCAGCAAAAAAAAAATTTTGACAAAAAAAAAAATCGTCTGAAAAATTACAGGGGGTACCCTTATCTAAATTCCCAAAAATTTCGACAATTTGTAAAATCTTCTTCTCACAATTTTTTAAATGTAGAACTACTAAGTGTATCAAATCATAAACAAAATGTCATTCCGCGTGGAAATCGATTGATTTTCAAGAAAGTTATGGTAGGTTAAAGTGAGCTCAGATGACCGGTAGAGGGTCACCTACATGTCATATTTTTGAAGGTACCGACATGATTTTTGGTGAAAAATTAAGTATCGCCAAAAACAATTTTGAACACTTGTTTAGTGCTAATTTTAACCTCCCTAATCGATTAAAAGTGAAAACTCGCAAATCTAAATTTTGAAAAAAAAATTTTTCCTTAAAAATTACAGGGGGTACCCTTGCCTAAAAATAGTTAAAAAGTCGAAAAATTTTAAAACTTATATTTTACTATTTTTTAAATGTAGAACAAATAATATTATCAAAACATAAACAAAATGTCATTCCGCATGGAAATCGAATAATTTTCAAGAAAGTTATGGTAGGTGAAAGTGAGCCCGTAGGGTCTGTCTAGGGTCTCCTACATGTCAAATTTTTACAAGGTTTCGGCATGATTTTTGGGCAAAAATTAAGTATCGCCAAAAACACTTTTAAACACTTGTTTAGTTCTAATTTTGACCCCCTAAATCGATTAAAAGTGAAAACTCACAAATCTAAAATTTGGAAAAAAAAATTGTTTTCAAAAATTACAGGGGGTACCCTTTTCTAAAAATTGTCAAAAAGTCGAATAATTTTAAAACATATATTTTACTATTTTTTAAATGTATAATTAATAAGATTATCAAAACATAAACAAAATGTCATTCCGCATGAAAATCTATTGATTTTTAAGAAAGTTATGGTAGGTGATAGTAAGCTCAGAAGTCCTGTGGAGGGTCTTACATGCTAAATTTTTTGAAGGTTCCGGCATGATTTTTGGCCAAAAAATAGGTATCGCCAAAAACACTTTTAAACACTTGTTTAGTACTAATTTTGACTTCCTGAATCGATTAAAAGTGAAAGATCGCCAATCTAAATTTTGAAAAAAAAAATGTTTCTAAAATATTACAGGGGGTACCCTTTGTCAAAAAGTCGAAAAATTTTAAACTTATATTTTACTATTTTTTAAATGTAGAACTAATAAGATTATCAAAATATAAACAAAATGCCATTCCGCATGAAAATCAATTAATTTTTAAGAAAGTTATAGTAGTGGAGCTTAAGTTGGGTATATGATCATCCTACTATTCTTAAACAGTTTAAAGTTCCAGAAGCTTCTAAAGTCTTCATAGACTGACTCATTTCAAATATATTCGCGCTTCAGCAGTTTCCAGATCTTTTAATTTCATAATTGACCTAACCAGTTAGCATGATAATAATGATGGATCATTATGGTGGCGTGCGCATTATCAGTTCGTACAATCAACATAATTATTTTGGAAACTTTTATGAAAAGTGCCGCAATTCACTTAGCCTGAGTGCAACTGATAAGCTGATAACGTGGAATACTCGAGAAAATCAAGTGGAACGAAAAGTTCGAAAAAAAAATAGAGATTGTACTGATAGAGGTAACTGAGGAGGGAAAACTAGCTTGAGGGTAGACTCTAGATTGACTGGTATGCAAAACAAGCTTACCCTATAGCTAAGGTTGCCAAATTTCACAATCTGTTATCTCTTTATTAAAAACTTACAGGCTTAAGGTCTTTTCGATTGTATGGTCACCTTAATTTTCTCGTTTAAATGTTTTCAATAGAATTATTGCTCTCATCAATCAATATACTATTAAAAACGAAGCTGATCAGCCTAGTAAATAAAATAGACTCTTCTAAAAAATTATATTGTTATTTCCTCTCAAATAGATGGTCACCCTGGCAAATTTTAAGACCACAAGTGGAATAAATTAACGTAAGAAAAACGTAAGAAATTTAAAAAATGCATATAAACAACACTTGCTCGTAAACCCAACCAATTCCCGATGTAGTAATTCATATTCCATAGAGATCTCTCGAGATGAGGCGGCAAAAGCAAACGAAAAATGCCATTAAAATATGGATACGCATCGTGTGACATTACGAGATGAGCAATTTTTGTAGACGGCAGGGAAAACTGCATTGGAAAATGTGAAAAACAAGCAGATGAAAATTGCAATCAGCGACGCAACGCAACGCGACGCGACGCGACTTACACAATCGACAGACACGTGTGGAACGGGGGCAGTGACGGGTCCAAGCGGGAATGGAACGACTACGACTTCAACTTCGACAGACTGCAAAACAAATAATCCAACAGATGAGTTAAAGTGCCGGGTACACGTCGAGCAGATCACTATACCCATTCCCTCCACTCTCTCTCTCTCTCCCTCTCTCTCTTTATCTTTATCTTTCCCTATTCCAAGTTGCAGAAGATGATGTTGAAGTCGGTGGTAAATCATTAAACTGAAGTAAGTACAAAATGTGCATGCAACAAATGTGCCAAAGTAAAAATCCAATGAAAAAATGGGAAGACAAATTTTTTGAAATGCCTTTAATCGACAGTAAAATACCCTGTATTTTTATAAAATTTGCACAATAGTTTCATAACACAAGAAGCCTTGTGCAGGCCAGAGCAGTGCGCTGTAGCTCTTAAATTAGGCATAGTACGAATTTTTTCTTTAGTTTATAAGAGCACTTTGACATGATATTCGCTTATATTTAACTTCATTGGGTATACAAGAGCTGCCATACCAAATTTCGTAGCTCTAGCTCTGCTAGTTGCCCAGTTGCTTGAGGTCTTACGCGTTATCTATGCATATCGATACTGTTTAAGCACTTTTGCGAGATTTACTAGGCCTGTGTGATTTGTTTCTTCCGCCCCCCTTCACAATATACCATATTTATAGGGTATTTCAACAAAAGTAATAACAATAACAGCGCATACCCCACGTGGCAGACGATTATGTATGTACAATGGGAATGGCAGAGCGGTAAATCTTTTTATCACCTCGCCAAATTTCACAACAATCTCATTAGGATCAGCTTCCTGTTGTTGTTCCTATATACACGGTGAAAATTATGGAGAGTTTGCTCTATATATCATTATACATTTACACACATATGTATAATTGTAAAAGCAGGGATATAAACTTTTTAAGGTCTTTTCAAATTCATATAAAATTCATATTGCATTTTTATATTTTAATTATTATTTATTTCTTAATTAAAAAACTATTTGTAATAATTTATACTCCAACTAAACGATATTTAAATTTTTTGGAATGACTGCCATTACAAAATAAAATAATAATAATCAGCAAAAATAAAAAGCTTTATCCCACGGTGCTTGCGGCGCTGTTGCTGCGCTCCAGCGCTGCCAACGAGGAAGCTGCGCACAAATCGCGACAACCTCGACCTATGTACAACAAATACAAGCGCTCTCTAAGCCTGCGTGTGTGTGTGTGTGCGTGTGTGTGTGCAAGTGAGCGGCGTCTGCTGCTTTTCTGTAGTGTAGTGGAGCAGCAGGTCAGGCTGCAGCAGCGGCAGCGCAAGCAGAGGCAGCAACAGCGACAGCGCGTCTCTCGTCTCAACGTGTTGTTGTTGCTGCAGCGCAAATTGCGGCTCATTTAAATGAACGCGCTGTCATCGCACAGTTGACTCCGTTGTTGTTGTTGTTGTTGTTGTTGTTGTTGCCAAAACTTGTTTTCTTGCTCTGCTGTTTTAGTTGTTTTGTTAATTTTTCGCGTTTTTATTGTTGCAAATTGCGCACAACCCGCTGGGTGAACTATGATGCCAAAAAAAAAAAAAAAAAAAAAACCAACAACAACACAAATTGCCGCATCGAATTCGCTGCAGCAGCAGCCCAGCGCAGCCCCGCTCTCTTGCTCTACTACTCCACTCTCAGAGCGCAGCTCAGCTCTCAGCTGTTGTTGATACAGTTGTTGCTCAGTCGCTGCTGCTGCTGCTATTGTTGTTGTTTTTCTTTTCTTGCTTTGTTGTTGCCCTGCGGCATTGCGCCGAAAATGATATTTGATCAAAATTTGATGATTTTGCAGTCGCGACTGGCGGGCGACAGAGCAGGCTGGCACAGCCTGGCGCTGCTATGTAGTGGCATCCCGCTTGCACGCGGCACTCTTCCGCCTGTTTCGTAATGTGCTCGCCGCTTCCTGCACACACACAGACACACTCACACAAAGGCGAGTGGCGGCAGAGCAAGCGAAAAGGGGCGTCTGTGCAGTTTGTGGGGCCATCCTGCCTGCATCGTTGCCAGACACAACGACAATTTATGGCAAGCGTTTATGGCGGGCATTCTCCACACACACACACACACACTCGCATACAAATACAGCTAACGAGGCAGTGCCATAATTATTTACGCAACATTCTCTCTCTCTTGTTTTCGTTTATCGTAATTGTATTTTTTTAAAGAAAAAAAAAAAAAAACATTCTTCTCACGCCCGCAGACGCTGCTTGAGTAAGGGAGGAGGAGGAGGAGGGTTGGGTGCTAAACATATTACATATTACAGATGCCGGAATTGGAATACAATATTGAGAGTGTGTGTTTTGAGGTGTCGCGACGGGGCGGGCAGAGCGGGCGGCGCAGCGAGCAGAGAGAGAGAGGATTGGGGATATACACATACACATAAAGCGATTGGAGATGGATCTGGAGAGTCTCTGCCGCTGCTGCTGCTGCCGCTGCAGCTGCTGCTAGCGTCGCTGCTTGGGCTGCCACCATCGCCACATTGTCTTCTTCTTCCCGCTTATAGGCGTCCATAGTGCGTCTGGCTGGGTTTGCGATCCGTAAAGAAATTGCGTAAAATCAAAATCTGAGCAAATCCAATCAGTATCAACACCGCCGTCTCCAGCGATGCCCAAACGGTGACACGTTGATTGATATCCTCCGCCCGCTTGCGACCCTGTGCCTCACGCAAACGATGATGCGTCTGGGCATCCAGGATCTCGTTGAGTGCCTTGTGAATCGCCTGCGATGATGTCTCCATTTGGGTCAACACCGTTGCATGCTCATCCACGCCGGGCAGGGCGGGCTCCTCGCCCACCTGAAAGTCCACGTAAACGATTTTATGCGAGAACGCCGAGAATTTGTTGCTAAAGCATGCGGTATACACGCCCGTCGTCTCCGCCGTAAACTGATGGCTATCGAACGTGGCACGTTCCAGCGAATAGATGACCTGATTCTGTGGATCCTTTAGCACCACATCCACATCCAATTGCCCACCGGCCGAGACTTGAAATTCGAAATAGGCGCTTGTGTTGCGCTGTATCTCCTCGTAGAAACAATCCTCCACATTGTCAGCCAAATCGAAGGTAAATTCCACTGCGTTGCTGCACTGCAGCAGCGCTGCCGACGCAAGCAGTAGCAGAGGCAGCAGCATTGAACTTGCCAATTTGCTGCAGCGACGAATGCGGCGACTGCCGCTGCTGCTGCTGGAGTTGCTGTTGTTATTAATGTTGCTTTGGTTGTTCAGCATTTTGGTATTTGTTGCAGTTGTTGTTGTTGCTGTTGTTGATATTGTTTTATCGTCCAGTTATCCCGTTGCTTCCTTCGGCTTCTGCCCACAACTTCAGCTACAACTGCAAAACATACACACACACACGCACACGCACGCAAACAAATACATGCATACGCACACGCAGACATTTTCAATTAGTTACTTATTCTGTCGCAATGTCAGTGCAACTGCGAAGTCAGTTGCCGCCCTGCACTACTCACCTGCTTAATTTACGTATCTGTTGTGATGCTTCAACTTAATTTTCAGCTCATAAATAAACATACAACTTTAAAATATATATAAAATTCTCTTGCCAAGTATTAAGCCAAATGTTCTGTCAACGTGTCAACACTCTTTTTGTCCGCCTGCTGCTGCTGCTTAACACTGGCCGGGTAGAGTTGCGTAGGAACACGTATGTGTTTGCATAGCACAAAACAGCTGTTGCTGCTGTTGTGGCTGCCCAGCGGCAAATTTGATGCCAGAATGACACTTGCTAGCAGTCAAAAAAGAAACAAAAAAATAATGCTAGAGCTTCAAAAATATTTGTATTAATTAATTTGCTTTATAATATATTGGAATTATTACATTAATAATTATTCCCATTGAGAAGTAAATGTCATGCGCGCACACAATGTTGTGCTGTTAAATTAACATGGTACTAACATAGCGTAACGTTAACATAACATGTTTCGCTGCACCGCCGCCGCCGCAGCATTTTGCGACATTTTTCAACATTGTTTGACAGATTGAAATTGTAGTAGTTTTTTTTTTTTGTGCTTTATTCTTTTTGTATTTTGAAAACGTAAAAACGTATAAAAATTGAAAGCAGGACATGCCAGTTGTGGATTTGACTGTGGACCGGAATCTGCTGTGTCCCAATTTCGATGGCTACAAACTGTCATTCGATGCGGTGCCGGTGCTGCGACAAGGATTCGATGTGAATCCGCTCAAGCTGGAGCCGCATGTGAATCAATACTCCTTGTTGCATGTGGAGCTCTTTGCCCGTCACAATCTGCTGGTTTCGGATCCGTGGGCACGTTACAATTCGTACTTTATCAATTCGCGACACGAGGTGGTGCTCTGCTCCTACAATGAGCAGCAAGGCGTGGCCAGATCTCAGCGCATCGTCTACAGTGCCCACTGTGAGGATCGTGGAGATGGTTATACACATCAGGTGGGCGACTACAACTACTCGCTGCGTTTCATCTCCGAAAAGTATTGCGTGCTCTGCGATGGCATTGTGGAGCTGTGTCTGCTGGACACAGGAGATCGGGAGAGAGCAACACCCTGGAAACTGGTGACACGTGCCCAAATCCAACCCGACAGCGATGATCGCGGTTTTATACTCTACGATGCACGGCTGGACATTGTGCAGGAGCGCAAACAGATCTCACTGGTGGCGGGGCATGTGACGCGTCTACGTGGTTCGCATACGATGCAGTTGACCTGGTCCCGTTGGTCACTGGACGCCGCGAGTGGAGGCAGCAGTCAGTGGACATACCAATTGCTGCAGCAATTGGAATCACGCGGATCCGTCTACTATTGTGCCTTCGAGCCACGTGCCGAATCCCTGGTCTTTTGCTCCAACGCAGAGCTGCAAACGCCACAGCAGGCGGAGCTGACGGTGGCTGAGGAGGCGACGAGACAGGAAGCCAATCAAGCTGAAGCTACCCGCAAGAGTTGGGTACAAACAGATGAGGAAGTGATGGTCCGCCTGCCATTGCCCGCTGGAGTCACACGCAACGATCTGAACGTTACGTGCGCCGAGGGTCAACTACGTGTGGAGTGCCAGGGGCAGACGCTACTCGAGGGTGAACTCTTTGCGGGCGTGGACAAAGATTTGACCAATTGGACACTGGAGGGACAAGAGCTGCAGTTGACACTGTACAAGCTCTCACTGGGCAAGCAGTGGACAAGTCTTCTTGGTTCGGAGGATCACGAGTCTGGCTCAGAGGAGCAGCTGCCCATTCCCAATCTGGAGGATCCCATTGAGGACTGTGATTTACCCATCAATGCCAATAGCGTGGACATCAAAATGGGTAAGTGACAAGCTGCTCTAGCGTATGTGCCTTGCCTAATCCTCATTTGCCCACAGTTCGCTTCAACCTCGCCGAATCCGCCATAACGCACACAATTTTCCTGGGCACCACGCCGCCGCTGTTCGTTAGCTGTCTGCGTCCCGGTTACCCGGTGGCATTTGCAACGCGTCAAGGTGTCGACGCATCCCTGTGGCTGCAGCTCCATCAACCCGCCCGACCGCAGGAGTGGAGTGTGCGGCACGAGGGGAATCTACATGCCTTCGGCTATGTGCAGGCCTCGAAACAGCAGCGCAAGTTTATGGATTGCTGTCCGGACATGGAATACGCTGTGATTGCGGAGAGCTATCGACATGTGTTTATTTACAAATCTCGATACGATTCCGCTGGAGGATTGCGCAATCGCAACGGGCCGCAGGTGGTCATTGGCAAACAGCATTTGGTCACACTGGATGACGATGTGGGCGAAGTGCTGGGCATGGTGACGGCACCCAATGTAATTGTCTTACTCACCGAACAAGCTGTACTCTATATACAAATTTAGAGTTTCTTCTATATTTTGTTAAACAAAATGTTGAGAAATAACAACAATTATAATAATTAATTGATGCTGTTGGTATTTTATTTTAATTTTGAATACGCGCTGCTTTTTCTAACACTGTCAGCTGTTTTGGGCGGTGCTGCCACACCAGCACCGCACTCACAACCGCATGGTGTGTTTAGTTGGGAGAAACTGTGCCGGCATCTGGCAACGCCATGCAGTTAAATGCGTACAACATTTTTACATAAATAGCCGCGCGCAGTGGCAGGTTTTTATAGTTTTTTTTTTTGGAATTTTGTGTTAACAACCGTTAGCGTTATTGCGGTGCAAAAGAGAAAAGAGAAGCAAATCAATTCAATTACACACTATAACTTAACTAGAATATCGCAAGCGAAAACAATACATAATTTGAACAAAACAAAATAACAACAGAGCAGAAGATAATCAAAGTCAAACGAAGAGAGTAATTGGACGCCGCCGCCACCGCCACCGCTACCGCCGTCGCAGCCGCAGCCGCTAATTTGAGATCGAGTGAAACTTCTAGTAATTATTATTTGTGTGCATTTTGTGGAATTGTGAAATAGTTGTTCGTTCGGTGCGAAGCAGCGCAAATCGTTTGAAGAAGTAAGCAATTGGATCGCCTGGCAGTGTGCACCCACACCACGACACACACACACACACCCGCACACACATTGCAGCCCCCACTCTACCACCACCACCACCCCCGTCAAACCATCAATTTCAACACACCGCACCGCACCGCTCTCACTCATTCAAACGACCAATGCAGCACGGCAAACACGCACACACATGCAAAAACGGCGCAATAGCAGCGCGTCTTCTAATTAGAACACACACTCATACACGGCCAGACTGGCAGACACACTCACACACACACACGCATACATATATATTTCACATATGATAAAATAAAAGAGCATTTCTAAAGGCCCTGCTGCACAACGTTTATTTTCTTCATACAAATTTCTACAAAAAATTGTATATATTCTATATATTATTTTTTTCTGTGTTCGGTGTGTCTATTATTATCAAAAAAAAAAAATATTAGAAATCTGCAAGGCGGCAGCAGCGCAGCAGTGGCAGCAGCTGATGATGTTCAGTCGTCGTTGATGTCGCAGCTGTAACGGAAGTTACATAGTGAAGGCAGTGCAAAGCAAAAAGAAGAAGAAACAAGAATAGTATAAATTAAAAAAAAAAAAAAAAAACTTAAGCACGCGGCTCGCACATTTTGTTGTCTTTAACACATGCAAACACATTAAATCACACACACACATACACAAGCACACGCACACCTGCAAATGCATAGATTCAGCCAGATAATAAATTGTCTTTGTATTTCTTTTGTTTATTAAGCGAGTTGTGAAATCGTGGCAAAACAATCAAATCCAACGGAACGTGCGAATTACAAGCGCAACAGCAATAACAACAACAACGAGTACGATAATTGGGAAAATTCTCAGAGAATTTCGGTAAATTGACATTGGTCAGTTGCATTTTGCCTGCCTGCGTTGGTTACACAACTAACAATAAAAACAACAACAACAACACGAGTTCTGAATCGGCAATTCGAAATCAGAATCAAAACGTGTGTGAAAACATTAGCACGCGGTCACACAGACACACACGCATACACGGCAAACCCAACAGGCACACGCACGCACACACACACACATACATCGACGCCTGTCGCTCTGTTTAACGTGGGAGATCGGTAGAGCGAAAGAGACAACGCCTTCTACAGAGTATTGAGCGCGCGCGGCAACAACAACAAGCAGGTCAACTTTGTTGTGCTTTTTTCTTGCTGCTTCACATTTCTTTGACGTCGTCAAAGGCGCAACAGCTGAGCGTGCTGTCAGCATCCACAACAGCATCCACAACAACAACAGTAGCAACAGATTCCAACATATTCCAATTGGAAGAGCGCAGGCGTTTCTTGCTCTAAGCGAATTAATCAACCAAAGTTGCCGGTAAGTTTTACACACACACACAAATACAAATAAGCCGCTTATACTATGTACGCGCATTAGTCGCGATGTTTGTCGATATTTTCGACAATGAGTTGACACTTTCCAAGGGCTTTAGGCGACGTGAGAGAGTGTGAGAGAGAATTAACAAAATGCGTAATTCCCATCGACAACGACAAGTGTTGCCTTTTCTCACTTTTTATTGATTTTCGTTTGGAAATTACATGACAATTAGATTTCTCAAGCGGCGCGCTGTGACCCCATGCAGGCCATAACCTTGACATTCGCTTACCATACAAATTTATGTGCATGCCAATTTGTATGTGTGTGTATGTATATATGTGAGTGCGTACGCGTGTGTTTGTGAGTGTGGGGAATAAGCGTAGCGTAGCGTGCAGCCGGTTCAATTGGACCGAAACTGCCCACGACGACGATGACGGCGTCCTTGACTTGAATTTGTTTTTGTTTTTTTTTTGTTGCTTTTTGTGTTTGCTCGTCGCCTGGAAACTTCTAATTTGAAATAATACACAATTACCATATATGCATGGTCATGCATGCATGGATAGAGTCACTCAACACCACAACATGCCTCGATTTCTCAATAATTAATTGATAAAAGTGCTTAACACAAATTTAAAACGAAATCAAATAATACATATATAATGATAATCACAGAATGCTAGTTGTGACGTCACTCGCTCGACACGCTATTAGTCAGACCGCAAGTCGCGTGTGCGTGAGAAGAGCAGAAGAGCCAGAGCCAGTTATATGAAACGGGTTTATGTGGGGTGGGGTGAGTTTTACGGTGTGGGGGAATTCTGTTTGGTCAAGTGGAAGTGAAGTTCAAGGCACTCAAAAAAAAAAAAGCCCCGGCAAACGCAGGGAGTGGAAGAAGAGAGAGGCATGGCAGATCGAGACAGACGACGCAAGCAGCGAGAGAGGGGGAGAGCGAAAGAGAGAGCTCGTTTGCATGTGCTTAACATTTTTGAGCTGCAATTTCGCCAGAAAAGATAACAGAGCAACAACAGCAACAACTATATAACAGAAAATTGGAAATTAACATATCATGCTGTCCCATCATCGTGAATCAGCAACAAATATCTAACGGCAGCATGACTCACGGCACGATAGGAGGCACGTGACGTCACGTCACAACACGACACGACACGACACTTGCTGCACGACTAAACGTAAACATACACGCATGCACACGCACGCATCAGAGCGTGTGCATGTGGCCTCGATATGACAATCGTGTATTAGAGACTCGATCAATTGTTATCGGAATCGTGCGCGGTGCCGTGTGCCATATGCTATCGCACACACACACACACACACAGTAGTTAATTACCAGCACATACACATACTAATATAAGTGGCGACCTTGCCTTGCATTAAATAGTTTCTTTTTCCTCCTCTTCTTCCTGTATATGTTGGTTATACCATTTGCAATGTCAAAGTGAGTGTGCAAAAAACGACAAGGGGTTTGCTTGCACCCTGATACCCTGGAATTGAAAAAAAAGACCAAAGTCATCGTGACTATTTTCACCTGCAGAAATTTGAATATTTCACAATTTCTCGATGTTGCTAGAACCAAATGATCTATTTTAGGGGATTCCTTCTCTAGAAACATTTTATATCATATCGATGGTGTAATACATTATGGGAAGGAAACCTTGATCTTTCCCATCGACAGCATGACTTGTATTTGCGATCCGCAAAGATATCATAAGCAAACATATGTGAGTAACAATTCTCGGATACTTCTCGAAGCTTTCTTTGCTCTGCTGATTACTATCTTATCCTAGGTCTTAATAAGCTTTATATAGACGTTAGCAGTGTATACTATATATATTTAGCTGAGATATAGCTCTATGATAATTACCTTATCATCATTAGCACATATTGTTGCTAATTTTTATGCCCTTTAGATAAGAACGATATGAGCTGCTTAGATCACTTTTTGAGAGAGAGAGAGAGAGGCACTCTCTCTTTGCTATCTCTCTCTCTCTCTCTCGCCCTAAGCTGACAAGTTGTGCCCTTGTTAATTAAATGTCGTCGTCGAAGGGGAAACGAATTACCCAGCGATGCGATAAGTTTGAGCTCATTTTGCACTTGACAATTGCATCATATTTTGTTGTTTATATAGTTTTGCTGTCTGCCTGCCTCTCTCTGTCTTATATATAATATATCAGAGTATAATGTAGTAGCAGCTAAATAAACTTGCAGATTTATAGTTTCGCATTCCTGCAAGTAAATCTACAAAACATTCCCCCCCCTGCCGGGCATTGATTGTTTTGTAACTCGATGACAATGTTTGTTTTTTTTTTTTTTTTTTTTAATTACTCTGGATATCTTGTGCATGTTTTCAAGGTTATGTAGAATGAAATTTCACACTCTTTCGCAGTGTGGGAGCGTGGTACTTATATCAATTTGATTGTTGCATGGATTACATATTCTGCCAAGGGCAAGTTATCGTGTTACGTACGAGAATTGCGGCGCACATGTTTGTCATGTTCATATACAATTTCTGATATCAATCTGAGCTCTTCCCCCCTCCCCCCACCCCTGTTGCTCTTTATGGGCGATTAGGCGTCGACAGAGCTTAACGGATATTGTATCTAGTATTTATTTTGCTCTCTCTCTCTCTCTACTGCGTCACTTGCCAGCGAATCAGCGAACCAAGCAACCAACCATCATCATCATCGTTATAATCATCATAATAATTATGGAAATGTTGTGGAATTGTTCTGCAATTATATATATTTTCTAGTGCGTCATTCAAAAGGGCCGCCTTTTTTTTATATTATTATTTGGTCTGTTTGCGGATTCTTTATTTGTTTCCCTTTCAAATTATTTACGCAATTGAACAGGCAAATAAGAGAAAAATAGCAAACATAGTGCATGAAGAGGGCGCAGCAGATACTCAGTAAACTGGAAATAAAAGTTAAAAAAAAAAAAAAAAAAAAATTAAAATTAAAAGCAGAGCGTGCCAGCGTTGACACCCACCTTTTCGCACTTTTACAGGGTATGCCAACAGGAGCATGACTCCCCTGCCTGTCGTTAATTAAAACTTGTTTAAACACTCAAAAAAATATATATGATTAAATTGAAGTTTTATCATTCATCATTTGCATTTGCACAAGTGCATCCCGTCTGCGATATCAGGTTCGGGGGGTTTGTGTTCCGACTGTTGTTGTTATTAATATACCCCGAAGCAGGAGGAGCACAAGAAGAAAGAAGAAGAAGAAGCAGAAGCAGAGCACAAATAACAAATGAAAATTGAAACACGTGCTGCCGTCATTTATGACAATTTATTTCTGTTTGTGCGGCAAAAAAAAAAATAAATAAATAAAAGCTAAAGAATTTTTTTTGCAAAACTCATTAATATCTAGACGCACATACATATTGTTCATATATGTAGATAAAGTTTAAAATTATTTAGTATTTATATTTGCTAATATGTTTTTTGCTTTTATAAGCAAATTTAAATAGAACCCCCATGTTTGGTACATACATATCTTAACAGGTTGCGTTGGTTCCTGCGAACTGTACGACTAAAATTAATTAAAATAACCACAATTTCAGCAGAAAAACGTAAATAATTTTTGAATAATTACAGTAGCATCATAAGATCACACTTAGTAGACTCTATAAAAGTACAAAATTAAAATGTCGCAAAGACAAAAAATGTTGTCAACAAGAGTTTATTTTTGATATGGGGTCAAACTATTAAATTATATGACGTGTTTGACATAGTTTTTTTTTATAAGCAGAGATGATATTTTTGTTTTTTTTTTTTTTCTCTCTCTGTTTTGTATCATATCTTGTTTGAAAATTAAAATTCCCCGTAGCAGACTTTGTTTACGGAAACGTATGCGAAAAATTTCAAATGAAAAAAACATAAATAGTTTTTGAGTTATGATACGATTTTGTGCAGTTTCGCTGCTGTCTCTACACTTTTGCACTTGTGTGTATATCGCATATCGATTAGTGTAAAAATTGTCGATTGTTGAATAATTCAGTTTGCTATCGAAAAAAATGCAAATTCACAATTTGCAAGAATTCTCGTTGTTGTTGTTGTTTAAATTGACAGCTGCGAAAGTGAGCGACGAACACATTTTGAAGACATCAGCAAAATGTACCCCCCACTCTCTCTCTGCCCCTCTCCCCTCTCTTTTATTCCCTCTTTCACTCTGTCTATGCATCTTTAAGCAAGCAATACACATACGATTATGTATGTACTATAGTCACTGTATGCACGCACACACACACAACTGTACCTTAACCTCCCTCCCAAGTCGTCTGCCCTCCCCCCCCACACTGTCCTACATTTCTATTACGTCGCAATTTCTGTGTCGGCAGACAGTTTATTTCTGAAAAAATGCTCTAACTTTTGAGGTATATTAACTGTTTTGCTGAGACTGAGACTTTCAGACTATCCAACTATAACTAAGTAAACTCAGCTTGCTGTAGAGTTATGTGCTTGAAATTTGACAGAAGCGTCTCGGAAGAGCCATAGATTATGCATATGTTGCACAGATCTAAATCGATGCACTATATCATGTAATAAACGTAAATAAATAATTAAAAAAAGCGTATTTGGCAATCGGTGTGCGTATGTGTTTGCTTGCATGCCTCTATAATTTTTAATTGTGTGTGCATTTTATTCTTATTTGTTGCCTGTTTTATGAGTCGTATACGTAATCTGTCGTAATCTTATATGGCGTGCAATTATTTCAAGTGCAACGACTGCAATTTCCTCCTATTGCCTATTGGGAACTGTAAACGACGCTTTTGCTGTGTTTTTTTTTTTTTTTTTTTTTTGTATTTTTGTTTACATTCAGCTGCAGATAAACTGCATGCATATGTGTGTGTGTATGTGTGTAAGATGTATCTGTTGGGGTAGGGTGAGAAGGGGATAGGCGGGTACTATATCTATCAATAGACTTTGTATGTTTTCTATTTCATTTGCCTACGTTGTGTGTGTTTGCTGTGTTGGCCCTGAAAAGCCGCCGCCATTGTTGTTGTTGTTGTGTTTTTTTCTATTGCTTCTTTCCGCATTTGATTTGCAAGAGAGAGGGATAGAAAGAGAGAGAGAGGAGGGGGACTGCATGTTACGTATACGCCGCATGTGCATGCTGAATAGTTGTCATTGAAATTGTTCAACACTAAATAATATCATTATGAGTGTGGAGCGGAGGGGCCTATCATCATTATGATGTTTGTTATCAGTCAAGTGCATACGGCACCCTGCCTTTCCCTGCTTCTCCCCTCCCCCTAACTACCTTATCAACTGACTTGCAACCCACAATTTATTTTTATCACAACAACAGTTTGAGAAATTAGAATTAAAAAAAAAATAATCAACAAAGAAATTAATTTATTGCACTACAATGTGCAACTGGGTAATACCCTGTAATATTTTTGGGTTATTTTCAACTTTCTTTCTTCTCTTTTTGTTGGCATATTATAAAAGTTTGTGGGGTAAACACAACTTGGGAAAAATTTCCCCCAAGATAAAAACAAAACGCTTAATCAGTTTTAAAAATTTACAGACTTCGCCGCAACGCATTATTCATATATGATTAAGATATATTATAGTACGCAATAGAACGAGTATAGAACAAATAATTGCAATGTGAATCATTCCACTTGTCGCACACACACACACACACACACACGCACGCACATTGAAACTTGGCAATTGAAAACAGAATCAAAAATGACTTCGCATTATTTGGGAATTTTTATTTGTGTGTTTGATTTGCTCAATCGACAGAAATTCACATTGTCTGGGTCAGTTAAGAGCCATAGGAATATAGTAGAAATATTCTATAGAGAAATAAATATATTTTGAGAATTTCTTATGTTATAACTGCGTAACAGACGAAATAGGCGTTATCTGATGTTTGGTTTATTTTTTTTTTTTTATTTTCCACGAAAAACTTTTAAGCACAGTTACATGCTGCGCATATAGAAACACCTGAGGTGTTATAAGATAAGAAATGCTACAATAAAGATGTAAGCCGAATGCCAACGACTTGTTTATAATTATTTTCCATAAAGTAGTCGACGCTGTAATACCCTCATATCTCAGTTGAAATCACTTACAATTGTTATGAAACTTGTTGTAACTCTGTAATAATACTCTGATATCTCTGTTTAATCACTTACGATTGTTATGAAACTTACGTGGAAGTTAGACATTGTGTATATCTATTAATATACAAAATTTGATGAGACTGACTTGTCTAGATAATGAGATACACGTTCTACACTTTGCACAAGATTCTTTATACTCTTGGCTAATAAAAACTTGATGAGTTACGCGACTACTATGTATGTGTAGGTGTGTGTGTGTGTGTGTGTGTGTGTGTGTGTGTGCACTTCCTTCTCTAGATTTGCATAATAACTTTGATATAGATATGCAAATATAGAATCGCACTTCCCATGTCACATGCCGTGACTGACTTTGTAGCGCATTGTATAATTGAAAAAAAAATAAATAAATAAATAAAATAAAATTTAACCATTTGTGGTAAAAAGGCAAATCAGTTCAAGAGTTGGCAAAGGTTACTTAAGTTTGTTTGTGTGTGTGTGTGTGTTATAAATAGAACGATACAACGATTTTTTACTTAAAGTACCTTTTTTTGTGGCACTTGAGTTGATAGGAATCTGCACCTCTTGAGATTTTTTTCCATTCTTTAACTTACGAGTCTCGAGATTCCCTTTTTGCGATTGCGCGCGATTTCATATTTCTGAACTGCGATTGCGTTTTGTAAATCAATCAGTCTGTCCATTAATCAGTCAGTCAGTTAGTTAGTTAGTCTGCGGGCACGTGTCGTACCCGCTCTAGATCATATGTGGAAAACTCTAAAATCCGTTGGAATACACTTGAACTGATAAACTAAGTTCAGTCCCCTCTTCTCTTCGGTTCCAAGTTGTAATTTCATATTTTTGTAGTGATCTATCGTAATAATTCTATTTCTTATTCAATTTCTTTAGTTAATTCCTGTTCTTCACCTCTAGTTATTCATTCACTCTTTATTCTTATCCCTAAGAAGAACCTAAGGGTATTTCCATATATTTTTTTGTCTATACTTAGTTCTCGAATTTCTCAATATTACAAAATATTTTACCTACATATTTGCAAATATTTTCTAAAAAATACACATAGTCAAGGTTCCCATTTATAAAAATAACTAACATATTTCTCTATAATCCTGGTATATTCTTAGTAATTAAATGGGGTAACCGCAGCTTTTTTGAATCTTATTGAGAAATTCTGTTCCAGCATATTGTGATATATGGAATTTGAATTATTTAGTTGACAGCTGAGGCATTTCCTGCGTTTGAAACACGATCTTGAATTTTAAACTACGCGAAAAGAAAAAAACAATATATATGGCAAGAGTTCTGATTAACAACTAACGATGCCGAATTCCAAAAGCTAAGTAGAACCTCAATTGGATTCCGTAGACTTACAAAACGACTCTGTTGATAGGGTAGAGCTAGGGACAAAATATTGATTGATATATACCATCATAGATCCCTATACCATTGCTGGGTACACATCGCAGGCACTTGAGTTTAATGGAATTTTGCCTGAAACTGATTACGGGGGATTACTGAATCCGAGCAAAGGAGAAGTGAGTGAAGTGTCGGGCATATTTTAATTACCTTTCCGCTTTAAATATTGCAACTTGAGCTGATTTATGGTGCGTCAAGAAAAAAAAAATATAGAAATATACGGGAAGCGAGGGGAGCTACAGAGGTTGTGGGAAAAAGGGGAAATTGTAAATGCAAAATTGACAAGCAAAAGTATGCTATGGAAATTATTGAAACTTTAGAGAGATCTTGAGAGATATCGAAAAAACTTGATTGATCTTTGGAAAAATGATCGTATATTTAATATAACTGATCCATCGAAATATAATTTTTTTCTTTAAAATACTTGACTGATCTATCCTGATATTTAAACTAACAGACTTTCCTTTAAAATACTTAACTGATCGATCTATCATTTTTTTTATAAATTACTAAAATAAATTCATTATATATTCAAAGATATATTTATACATATATTATTTATATATTCGAAGATTGTAAGCTATTTGAGTAAGCAAAAAATACAAAATTAAAAAAAATAATACCCACAATACAAATAATATTAAATAAATTTTTAAAATATTATTATGTATTCCTGGATATGATATCTGTTGTTATTAAGCTAAAATTTCGCAAACTTACCGATCTACCCATGCTCCCAATCCCTCGAACGTACTTATATAGTTATATTCTAAAACTCAATGGACATTAGAACCTACAGAAAGAACCTACTGCTGATACTACTGGGTGCTACCAAATTACGACATCGTCTAATTATAATCTTTATTGTGTGATAAATCAACAAAACTCAAATCAATAAACAAAACAAAATTTACAACAATAAAAAAAACGGAGCAGGGAGCACTTGACAAAATGTATTAATATATATATACATACATATATGTATTTATGTACATTTGTCTCTATCGATTATTAAATATAACTATATATACGGTCGACATAAATACATATAATAAATTACATAGAACGAAAATATTATTATTATAATATACCTACGCAGAGCAATCGATGGAATCTCAAGTGGTTGAGTTGAAGGTGTACCCCTTCCCCAATATACCCTTTACCTCCACCTGTACATCCGCTCCTTGTGCCGAGAGATATCGAATACGACAGGGAGCAGCTACTGCTTCCCTTGATTTAACTAACCGCGCGTCGTCAACCGATCGATGAGTGGTCTGAGTATTGTATGTGTGTGTGTGTGTGTGTGTGTGTGTGTGTGTGTGTGTGAGGCAGGGTCGTGGGGATAGCCGAGGCAGAGGCAGAGGCCGAGCAGCAGCAGCAGCACCATCGATCGAGCTGCATAATAAGCTGGAGTCTGGCTGCGGGTATATTTAGTTGTCGCTCGACCGTGAAGCGACCAAGTTGTACATTACGGAAAGAGAGAATAATACTAAAACAAAAAATATATATTCAAAGTGAATCCTTTTTCTCTAATACTCTCACATAACTCACTCTCTCGCACTCTCTCTTGAATCTTAAGGTACTAACATTATATTTATAATATTTTTTGTTAAAGTTAATTTTTGTGTTGTGAATGAAGCATCGAATTTCGATGCAATCGAGACCTGAACTTGACATTCCCCGTGTAATCAGAGAGAGAGAGCTCAGCATACGTAGTATATAGTAAATGTGTGATAATCGATCTTTAGTCGAAACGTCATTTCATATAGAATCGTGCAATTGAAAATACATAATATTAATAATATACTATGTAATTTGTGTTTCGTACAGACGTTTTTTTTTTTTTGACGTATTCTTTTTTTTTTGAAACTAAGCGTGAAGACGCGACTTTTAACTGATCTCTCTGTAAGATAAGCAAGAGATTTAAAAGCATATTTTGTATTCTCTTAAAATCTTAAGTGATCTCAAGAGCTGACAACGTGCTTAAATTATTTTTATAGAGTTCTAAAGAGAGTTTTATAGAGTTCAAATTCAAATGATCTCAAAAGATCACAAAGTGCTCTATAGATTTTTATAATGATCTCAAGAGAGCTCAAAAATATCTTTAGTTTAATTTGCGGCTTATAAAAGATCTTAGTGAACTAAAACTATTAAAATAAAATGAAAACTGATCTCAAATGATCTGAAAAAAAATTAATAATTTGTATAAAGAGCTAGAAAAGATCTTCAATGATCTTGATATGATCTACGGCTTAATTTTCAATAGAAGTTAAAAAATAACTCCTTCCAAATTCCGACCTGCACAGATCACATAGATCACCATGCTAGTCAAGCTAATTTCGTCTAACTTTGAGACAGTTTCTAGTAGTATATCGTATAGCAAATTGAATTGCATAATGCCCGAGAGATTTGATCTGTTTTGAACTTTACTGGTTGCAATTCTGCAACTTTTAATGACTCAGCCTCAGTCAGTCAGTTCGCTTGGCACATTGCGCAATACAACAAAGTTCTCGTTGTTGTTGTTGTTCTCGTTGTTGTTGTGGCTTAGATTGCAAGTGGGCTCTATAATTAAGTAAACATGTGACTTGACTTTGTTGCAAACAATGCAATATATAATATACGAAATCAGAAACGAACAAACTGCATTCATGGTATGTGGGTTTCGGTTTTGGTTTACAGTTTTCGGCTTTATGTTTGAATCAGCTGATTATCGTTGTTTCCTGCACTCGTTGCTGTTGTTGTTGTTGTTGTTGTCAGTCTTGAAGTGGCCATAAATCTGTGTGGCTAGAGCAAGTGGGGCAGCAACAGGCCAGGTAGGGGCCATAATACCCCCAGCAGAGTTGCCTGAAGTGGCATGTCCGACTCAAGTGTTGCGCTACAGCAACAACGAGTACTGTCGCACCGAGAGCTTATTGGCCATAAACTTGCTATAAAAAGTACTTATATATATATATGTACAATTTATAGCATGTATTTAAATCTTCATAGACTTCAGGCTATAATTTGTCTCTTATCAAAACGTTTTTTTGTTTTATTAAAAATTCTTTTTTTCCCTGCCTTATCGATTACTCACTTCAGTTTGGGTTTATATATAATATTTATTCTCGATTAGCGGTACGATATTTATTTTTTTCGCTGGCTCAAAGTTCGTGCTCGTGTCACGCACGCATCTCTAGCGCATAACTATAAATAAATTGCGCCTAAATGTGCTTATCTTGGGTTCTAATAAATCTAAATCTATGTCTCTAAATACTTTTACTATACTAAGTAAGCTGACAGAAAGAAGAAGAATAAGAAAAAGAAGAAGCAGCAGCATAAGAGAAAAACTCGCGTGAGGTGAGAAGTGACTAAGTGTAGCGCAGGGCGAAGCAGCAAGCAGCAAGACTACAAAATACCCTGCATAAAAAAAGGGGTCAGACGTTTGAAACTACCAATAAATAAATAGATTGTACAAGCTAGCTAAAGACTGTCAATAAAAAATGTCATAAATAATTAGAATATACATATAAATGGCAAATTTATTATTATATATTATATAGTCTAAATCTATATATAATCCCCCGATATCTAATCAATAGAAATTGCCATACTTCAAATTTCATAAATAAAGCTCAGACGTCTCGACAAGTTATATTTGCAATAATCTAGGGTACCCACACAATACTATATATATATATTTATTCAATTAGCAATTGTTATAAACAATTTCGCCTGCTATCTCGGCATATTATTTGTTTTTTTTTGTTTTGTGCCGTTGCCGTGCAGAGTCCGGACATGGACCTGACTGGGGAACGACTACGACGAGTGTATAGAGTGTTAGTCTATCTGGCCGATTAGACAACTTGACCGATTGGGTCACATTTTCAATCGGGTCTATATAAAGAGGTTTTCGGAGAACGCGCGTGCCGATATTGATCTATTTATTGGGAAATATGGTTAATTTCGAAGGAACTCTATATATACATATGTGTCTCTATTTAATCAACTCCACTTTGAGCATTACATCCAAAATTGCAAAGATAACTCAATGTACTAATTTTCACTCTCTCTCCCTCCCTACTCTCTCTCTCTCTCTCTCCCCTCTCTCTCTCGCTCTGTCGATTAGCAATGGGCCTACTGAGCGAGGGCAATCCACTCTCCTGGGAGGAGACTAAAAAATTGGCAGACCATGTGCGTGAACATGGTATCAATCAGTTCATCAATCTATATCACAGGCTGAAGGATCGTCAAGGTGATATACTGAAATGGGGCGATGAAGTGGAGTACATAATAGTGAAATTCGATGATGAGCGTCAGGTGGCACGTGTGGCACTCAAGGCGCAGGATCTGTTGGAGAAACTAAATGAGAAGGAGCAGGCGGATCCCAAGGGTGTTAAATCACTGTGGCGTCCCGAATATGGTGCCTACATGATTGAGGGCACACCGGGCAAACCCTTTGGCGGTCTGATGGCACATTTTAATCTGGTCGAAGCGAATATGCGGTATCGTCGCGAAGAGGTCACCGAGCTGCTGGCCAGCGATGAGTGTGTCATGTCCATAACGAATTTCCCACGTCTGGGTGCACCGAATTTCACGTGGCCCCTGTATCAGCCACATCCAGAGGATCCATCGAGTTCGGCGCGTTCACTGTATTTCCCCGACGAGGCAATCTATCCGGGACATCCGCGTTTCAAGACGCTCACACGCAACATACGCAAGCGACGTGGCGAGAAGGTTTCCATCAAGCTGAAGGGTAAGTTCATCATACATCAATCTTCAAGCAAGTAGTCAAACTAATCCTTCTCCTCCTCCTCCTCTTTGCAGTTTTCAAGGATGTGAACACAAAGTTGCCTGTAGAGGGAGCACCGCCTGGTGAACCAGATGTGGTGCTGCTCGATGCCATGGGCTTTGGCATGGGTTGCTGTTGCCTGCAGTTGACGTTCCAGGCTTGCAACATAACGGAGGCGCGTCGCTTGTACGATCAACTCGCTCCACTGTGCCCCATCATGTTGGCTCTGACCGCAGCATCGCCTGTCTATCGTGGCTATCTAACAGAATCGGATTGTCGCTGGAATGTGATCAGTTCATCGGTGGATTGTCGAACGGACGAGGAACGTGGCCTGGAACCGTTGAAAGAGAATAAATTTCGTATTGCGAAATCGCGTTACGATTCCATTGATTCCTATCTATCGCCTGAGGGTGCTAAGTACAACGATGTGAAACTCACGTACGATGATGAGGTCTATCAGCGTCTCATCGATGGCGGCATTGATCATCAACTGGCACAGCATATTGCCCATCTCTTTATACGCGACACGGTGTCGTTGTTCAGCGAGAAGGTGCATCAGAACGATAAGGAGGATACGGATCATTTTGAGAATATACAATCGACAAATTGGCAAACGATGCGATTCAAGCCGCCGCCACCGAACAGTTCGATTGGTTGGCGTGTCGAGTTCCGTCCGTGTGAGGCGCAGATTAGTGATTTTGAGAATGCGGCAATTGTATGCTTTGTGGTGCTGCTGACGCGAGTGATTCTATCGTATCAGCTGAACTTCCTAACGCCCATTAGCAAAGTGGATGAGAATATGCAGACGGCACAGAAGCGAGATGCTTGTCGCAAGGAGAAATTCTGGTTCCGCAAATCCTCAAAGTCGACGGCGGCGGCGGCACCACAACAGAATGGTGGCGGCACAGCAGCTGGCGCCACAATGAATGGTGGTTCGGCGAAGGTAACCACAAATGGTACATCAAATGGCAAACCGACATTGGTCAATGGCAGCAGCAAGCTGAACGGGCATGGCAATGGTTTGAATGGCAATGCCAATGGCAATGGGCATGCACACAATGGCATCAATGGCGACAGTGATCATACCGATACAGATGATGAGGAGAATGAGCTGTTCCAGCTGCTGAGCATCAATGAAATCTTCAATGGCAAGGTAAGTGTACATGTTATTTGCGATGCGACTGTAATAGAGCACATGCTGTTAATGTGCTGCTGCTGTTAAATGTGCTTCTGCTGCTGTTAAATGTGCTGCTGCTGCTGCTGCTGTTAAATGTGTAAACAAACTGCTAAGTGATGTAACAGCGCTGCTGCTCATTGTGCACTGTAACAGTTGACAGCTCTGTTAACAGCATGCACTTGCAATGCTGCTCATTGTGCACTGTAACAGTTGACAGCTCTGTTAACAGCATGCACTGCCAATGCACTTGACAGCTCTGTGTTTGCAGCATTAGGCAACACTGTTGCACTTTAAACAAACTGAAATTTTAAACATTTTAATTCTCGCTTACAGCGCGATGTATTCCCCGGTCTGGTGCCGCTTATACGAAGCTATCTGCAATCGATGGAGGTGGACACGGATACGCACTGCACCATTGAGCAGTATCTGCATTTCATTGAGAAGCGTGCAGCGGGTGAGCTAATAACCACAGCCACCTGGATACGTGAACAGGTGCTGCAGCATCCTGACTACAAGTGAGTTTCCCCCCCTAATCTATAAAGACTGTAAACTAATGCAAATTCTCCTCTGCCCTGCAGAAAAGATTCGGTGGTCAGTGAGCGCATCAATTATGATTTACTAAAGTGCATACAGCGCATACAGGAGGGCAAACACATTGAGCCTGCTCTGCTGGGACAGGGTAATCATTCCAAGACGAAAGAGTTCATTCCGCCCGCACTGCAGAAGCAGCTGGCACAGACCGGTTGCTGCGAGGAGAAATGATCGCCGCGCCGCTGAACTAAAAACAAATATCTACAAAAACAACAAACAACAAACTCCAATCACATTCAATACCAACAACAATGCTCACACTGCATACATGTGTGTATGTGTGTGTATGCAGAGATATATCCAAAGATATATATATATATATATATATTTGTATATATATGGAGCATGTGTACGTATGTGTATGTGCGTGTCTGTGTGTGTGTGTGTGTGTGTGTGTGCAGCTGCTGCACAACCAGGCCACACACACACACTGGGATATGTCGTCGTCGATGGAGAAGGCAATCGCGCTCATTCGCACGCACACCTGGATGAAGATGATGAAGACGATGATGATGATGATGATGGTGGGGGGCGGGGCGGGGCCCGCGCCGGCGACATTTATCAATATTACTATTTTTATATAGCATAATTCTCTAACAAAACTAATTGATGTGAGTAAATGTTTTGGATGGGCGCGCCGCATAACGAAAGCAGAATGTCCGAATGCCGGGAATCCTTAGACTTTTCGATAAACTATATCCATCTATATATATATATATCGGACTGTCGGGATGTGTCTGTATGTGTCAGAATGGCTGTACGTGCCTAGCGGAATGGCTGAGAAGATGCCGTCGAGCTGATGCCGAGAATCTTCGAGGATCCGCTAGAAACAAGAAACTATTACACAATACAACTAATTATTATTATTATCCATTATAACTATCTTATATACTTGGCTACTTATTATTATTATGATTATTATTATGTTTTTAAATCATTTTTTTTATCTATTATTATTTTTATTATTATTATTATATATATATATATGAAAAAGAGAAAACCATATGTTTGTATTATTATCATTATTATAATGTACGAGCTGAGTGCTCCCAAAGATGATGATGATTATGATGTAGCCGAGATAGAAGAAGTAGAAGATGATATATGAAATGAGATGATATCCCAAGTGCTTTACAATGTCCCGTTGTTGTTGTTGATCTTTTTTTATCCGATCCGATTTATGATGATGATGATGATGATGATGATGATGATGATGTGATCCGTGCCACACCCACACACACACACAAATGCCCCTAGCTAATCTCACGATAGTTCAAAGTTAGTTCTTTTTTTTTTTGTTACTTATACTAAATACTTTTTATTTTTGCTGTTATACAAAAGTTTTATAGAATCTTTATATAAAAATGTAACACACACACACACACAGAAAAGAAAAAAAAGTATACTATTATAACTAATAAACACAGAACTCCTAAAGTATTGTTGAAACCTAAAGTTGATTCGTTGTGCCCTAAAAAAAAGAAAACAAAAAACACTTAACAATTTATAAGTTCGAACGAACGATTTGTAGAGACTTATAAAAAGGACTTATACACACACCCAATACATACATACATACATACAATGAAAATTAATGTACTTATACAAAGCAGATACATTTACATGTCTAAAGTGTAGTTAAGTAGGGCAGAGCAGAGTGAGAAACTACTACAGCGAAGAGGAGGAGGAGAAGGAGAAGGAGGGGCTAGCTAATGTGTGGGCACAGAAGTTAGGGAAAGTTTCCCTGGGAAACAGCGCATATTGTTGCGGAAAACTTTTTAAACTAGGACTTAGAGCGTAAATTAGTAAAAAATTAAATTGGGGGCAAAAAGTTGGCATGATCAGAACGTGCTACATTCTCATATATACAAACAAATACATATTGAAAATTGACTTAAAAAATGAATGAAAAACAATTTTGAACAATGCACACTGTCATGTACTTATACAATACATACATACTAGTTATACACACACACATACAAGGCATATGGGGACGATTATTATAGACGTGTTTGGGATTCGTTCGAACAACCAATATTTTTAGCCAATTTAAATGAATTTGAAAATGTATAATGAATGCACTTGAAAAATTGTCTTGCACATGGGCGTGGCACAGCATTTAAGTTTAAGTATTGTAAAACAAAAGAAAACCCCTACCCCAAAAAAAAAAATTATTAAAGTTATTACTGTATTGTGTTAATTTTATTGCCAGTCCTGACCATGAGCGCAAAACAGTATTTTGATATATGAATCAAGTGCATATTATTATTATTATTATTATTATTATCTACATATGTATACCAAACACAAACAAATACAAAACAAAAACAATTGCAAATAAAAAGAAAGCAAAACACCAATGTAACGGTTTATTCGTCAGCTGCGCAGCGTACTAACTAAGTTACGTTCAGTCTATCTCTCACACTCGCATATACAATTCAACTGCGTACTGCCTGGCAAAACGCTGCAGCGATAACAGTTCGATAACATATCGAACAGGGTTGTTGTGCTCATGGCGGCAAATCGAAGCAATGAACTAGTTTGGCAAGAACATGGCCGACCAGCAATGTTTATATTTTATTTTACTTCGTGTACGCAATAATGTGCGGCATTTTTTGTGCAATAAACCATAATGAGGATGGATCCTGCGTGTTGGACAGTGACTTGGAGCAGTTGCTGCACAATCGTGGACCCGATATACAGCACACATTGCAAATTGATCATGTATTGCTCTCAGGCAATGTGCTGTGGCAGCAGGGCGCACAGGCACAAAAGCAACCAATAATCTCGGATAACCTGGTGCTACTCTTCAATGGAGATTTATATGGTTTGGATGGCAAGAAGCCGGCAGAGCAAGCGGACAGCGCATGGTTGATGGAGCAGCTGCTGAAATGTGACAATCAGAAGGAGAAGGAGGAGGATGCTAAGCTGCTGGCGCTGCTGCAGCAGCTGCAGGGACCCTACTGCCTTGTGCTATACAACAGGTTGTGGATTATTATATTATTATTATTATATGTATATACTTAGTTCCATTTCTTCCCCTTCAGACGCACAGCATGTCTTTACTTCTGTCGCGATGCGCTGGGCAGAAATTCGCTACTTATCGAGCGTCAGACGCAGTGCATCCGCCTGCTGAGCACAGCGTGCCATGTGCCGCATTCGATCTGCCTGGAGCTGCCGCCGCTGGGTTTGTACAAGCTGCATAGCAAGCAGCTGGACAAATGTTTGCTATATCCTTGGCAAACGCTCAAGCAGGATGCAGCGGAACAGCTTCAGAGATTGGACACTGCGCTCAAGTGGCAGACACAGCTGCAGCGCACAATTGCGCCTGCTTGGCTGCTACGCGACAAGGCAGATATCACCGACTGTAGCTATGATCTGTATGCACTTGTTAAGGATGCAGTGCAGCTGCCACTGGAGCAGCTTTACAAGAGTTTGCTGGAGAATACATCGCTGCAGGAGACCCTGCAACGTTTGGGTCAATTGCTGCAGCTATCGGTGGCACAACGTGTGCAATGTACGGCACCGAAATGCCGCAAGTGCCAGGAGATTGGCTGCACGCACGCCAAGGTGTGTCTGCTCTTCTCCGGCGGCATTGATTGCAGCATTCTGGCGCTGCTTGCAGATCAATATGTTCCCCGCAATGAGCCCATCGAACTGATCAATGTGGCCTTCGAGCGTGTGGCAAGTGGAGCCGTAGCTGCAGCTACAGATGACATGTGGAACGTGCCCGATCGCCAGACAGCGCATCAATCCTATGCAGAATTGCAGCGTTTGTGTCCCGCTCGCAGGTGGCAACTGATCGAGGTGAATGTGAGCCGCGACGAGCTGCAGCGGCAGGTCAGGCAGCACATCTGTCAGCTAATCTACCCACTGCAAACGGTGCTGGACGAGAGCTTGGGCTGTGCCTTCTGGTTTGCCGCTGCGGCAGCAACATCAACAGCACGTGTTGCGCTGCTGGGCAGCGGAGCGGATGAACTCTTTGGCGGCTATACAAGGCATCGCAATGCCTTCAGACGTGCTGGCGGAGATCAGGCTGTGCTGCTCGCAGAGCTGGAGATGGATTGGCAGCGCATACCGGCGCGTAATTTGGCACGCGATGATCGTGTCATTGCGGACTGTGGCAAAACGGCACGTGCTCCCTTCATCGAGGAACATGTGGCGGGATTTGTGCGCTCTCTGGCGCCGCAGCAGCGTTGCTGCTATACCCTGCCCGAGGGTCTGGGCGACAAACTGCTGCTGCGTCTCTATGGCTACAGTCTGGGACTACGCGATGCGGTGCTGCTCAAGAAACGCGCCATACAATTTGGTTCCCGCATTGCCAACAAGAAGCAATTGGCCACAGAGATATCCGAAAATCTGCGCTTTGAGAGCGACGAGGGGCGGACTCAACTGCTGAATCCTTTGCCCTGAGTAGCCAGCAATCTGTTCCAGTCATCTTATACGCTGTCTATGTTTAAGATTATATATACAAATATCATATTCCCTGACAATCGTGTATTATAGGCAAAAACTGTCTCAAAAAAGATTTTGCATTAATTTTCACTTGTTTCCCATTTCAATATAATCCAAATCTGTTAATGTTCTATGCTTAAAGAAGTATATATAAACCAGGCAGCTGCTGCTCTGACTCCCTGAAGCTCTGACAACCCATAGAAACCTCAACTTGCCCCCCAAAAAAAAAAGAAACTCCGCTTTTTTTCTTATCCAATTTCACAATAGAAAACTTTGTATAGAAATCTGCATTTTTTATTTGTATTATTATATTATTTGTTTTTTGCTTGAGACCACATTTCGCACATGATTTATAATCTCTACCTGGGGGAGCACCTAAGGTTGCTTTCAATAAGGCAATAATACAATATAAGAAAAGAAAAAAAACAACAATGGAAAATATAACAGAAGAAAGGAATCAAGATTAATCTAATAGTAAGCATAGTTTTAGCTCAAGTATGCAACCAACGACCCCAAGAGTTACCCGACGACTTACAAACTATATACATATTTAAAGATTATGCTAGATCTAAGGCTAATGTTAACCAGGCCTGGGCTTCACTGTAGCCCAGCCCCATGCGACTTGCGGTTAGAGCAACAGCTGCGCGCAAAAAAAAAGAAAATGATTAATTTCACGGAAATTCGCTGCAACACAATATCAAAGAAAATATATATAGTATATAATTAGATATATACGTATATATAAAACTATATATGATAGTGTACTTGGGCAGGGGGTAGATAAGTACATATGGGACACAAACATTTCTATACAGCATTATTTACAGAGAAAACACACAGACACGCAAAAGCGAAATTGGCTAAAATTGAACTAAGTAAAAAAAATAGATATATGAAAATTGGTAAGAGATTGGGAGGTACCGAGGGAACCTCTCACTTTTTGGCCACGCGACCGGCGCGCTCCTGGCTGGCATCCTCTAGCTCCCAGGCGGGCTTAAAGCATTCATCGCCCGGATGCTGTGATACGCAGCATGTGTCGCATTTTAAATGCGGATTGGGCAACGTATTCGAACGATAACCAATGGATGTATAGCCCCGGGCATAGAGCGTACAATAGGGTACATTATAGATGTGTATATAGTACCAGATATCATGATAGTTCCAGTCCAGCAGCGGATTCAGACGCATAATATCTGGCCAATCCTTGTCGGTGCGCTGCAAGAGACAAAGAGACAGCATGAAAAGGAGAAACAAGACAAGGCTAATCCTCTCGCAACTCACCTGCATGCGCTGCAGATGCTGGCAATAGGGATCCGTGCTGCGACTGCCCACAAAGACGGCCTTTATGTCGGGCATATCCTGTGTCATGTGCGTCAGCGCAACCTTCAGCGAATCCTTATACTTGATCAGCTTGACATTGTACTTTTCCACACACTCCACCACGAACTGATCAATCTCCTCGAACGAATCATCCGAATCGATATATAGCATGGGTATGGCATCGCTATTGATGCCATTATCCTGATAGTAGCGCATCAATAGATCCAACAGCACAGTGCAATCTTTGCCCCCATTAAAGCAAAAGATTAGCTCATTGTCGCCATACTCTTTGCGTGCCTCGTCAAAGAAATCATATGCCACCTGTCGCAATAGATCGATGTGCTGGCGCACCTCCTCCGTGATGATTAGCTCGGGCCTGCGGCAGCCCGTGCCCGTGCCCGTTCCATTTCCATGGCCATTGCCCGTGCCATTTCCATTCCCATTGCTGTGATGATGCTCGTCGTTGCTGCCGTTGCTGCTGCTGGCGCTGCCGTTGCTGTTTTTAGGGTACATGTCAGTGTCGGTGTGTTTGTTGGTTCTGTTGTTGTTGTTGAGGATTGTGGATGAGGAGGGGACTTGGAGAGACTTCTTTAACGTGGCCTACTGCTGTGTCTGTCTGTTTATACTCATGTTGCCTTCACGCTGCTTATCGCTTTGCTGCACATTTGGCATGCAAATCTCGTCTATATGGCGAATATTCTCACACTCTCTCTCTCCTTCTCTCTGTGTGTTTCTTGTCGTGCGTACAGTGTGACCGTGCTTACATAATTGTATTTCTTTTTTTTTTGTATGTGCTCTGCAAAAGTTATTAAAGTGTTTTCTCTTTGGATTTTCTTTATCAGCCAACGCAAATTACATCACTTGTGCACTCGATTTGTTTGCGTACACGTGCTCAAATTACGCAGAGCACACTTAATTCTCTTATAGCCGCAGGCAATTGCAATTGTCTGTGTGTGTGTGTGTTGGCCAAATTATATCGAATTATTTATTATTTGGCATTTGTAAATTGCAGTTCAAGCAATTAGCTATGGAATCATTTGAAATTTCTAGTAATTACTGCATAGGGTTGCCAGATGGCGCGCAGAACACAACAACAGCTGAGTGGTTCAACTGGTTCACAATGGCAGCGCTCGCTGCTGGCAAGCAGTGCTCGCCAGTGTTGGCAAGCAGTTCGAAAGTTGGCGCGCACATTTTTAAGATTTGAAAAGCGTTTTTATTTGCATATTGAAATTACGAGTTTTTTTTTTAACAAATTTCTGTGTTACATACTTAACAAAAACATATGTGTGTGTGTGTGTGTAAATGTAGGTGTATAACAAATGGGCACTGTTGGTTTTGTTGTACTGCTTAAGGCGTTGCTAGACATCCACATTGTCCAGCACATTATCGATGAGCGCCACAACTTTCTGGCGGAAACGACGATTCTGTTTGCCGCTCATCTCTTTCAGATACGGATGCAGGCTAATCAGAAACGAGTAGTCCGCATCTGGTGGCGGAGCAGCGCTGCCTGTGCCTGCTCCCAATGCTGCGGGCAGTGGCGGCGTTGCTGCTGCAGCTGCCACATGATGCTGCAGCAGATTGTGGTTGTTGCTGCCACTGTTGTTGTTGTTGTTGCTGTTGCTGTTGTGCAGGTGCTGAAACGGCTGGAACTGATTGCTGGCGCTGGAACCCTTCAGCCACTCGCTCAGCTCCGTCCAGTCCATGTTGTTGCGCAACGCGGCGGATATTGTGGCAGGCAGCGCCACCAGCGAAGCAATTTTGCTGCTGTTGTTGTTGTTGGGCTCCTGCTGCTGCTCCACTTTGATGGCCTGCAATCGCAGCGGCGTCTCTGCTGCTCTGGCTGCTGTGTCCTGCTCCTGCTGCTGATCCTCCTCCTCTTCCGCCTCGGAGACCTGCACCTCCAGCAGCTGCGCCTCAGCGGCCGCACAATCACTGCCCGCACTGTCTTTGGTGTCCTCATCCAGGGATGATGATGCAGCGGTGGCAGCGTTGGCAGTCACACTGTGCTGCCCCAGCAGACGCAATTGCCCGATGCGTGTCATGGGCAGAAATGCAGCTGCAGCTGCAGTTGTTGTTGTTGCTGTTGTTGTTGTGGAGGTGCTGGGCTTGCGCAACACCATGCCGCCACCTGCCAGAGGATTACCTGCTGCACTGAAGCTGGAGGAGTTGGGCGTCGCCTGCGCCGCTGCCGCTGCCGCAGCTGAGCTGAGCTGCTGCTGCTGCTGCTTGTGACAGCCGCGCGACTTGGTGTAGGGTATCAGAAACTGCAGGTACTTGGACAGGTAGTACTTGCGCTTGCCACGCCCCGTCTGTGTGCGTGCCAGCTTGAGGGAGCGCAGGAAGCTGCTGCGGATCGTGCGCCAGCGTTCGCGTGAATTGCGCACTGCAATGAGGTCAAGAGGGAATTATTGCTAAGTGAGTTAGACAGGCAATTTAAATTAAATTTAATTTAAAATTAAGCGAAAAAGTGCAAAAGTGCGGGAATACCCCATTTCCCTAAAAAAAAACCCATGAGCTGCGGCAAATTTCACAAATTTTTACTGCAGCCATAAAGTATACGCACAGTGTGCTGCATATGTGCGCGCACAGCTTGCTAACTGCCTGTCTGTCTGCTGCCTGCTTGGCAGCACTTTTTGTGCATAGTAATTAAAATGAAAAAAAAAAATAAATATGGTTGCATTGTTGCTGTGTGGCTACACTGTGCGCGTGCAAAAGGGACATGCGCAGCGCAGTGTTGCAAAACGCCGACAAGGCAGGGGGGATGCAGGCGAAACGATCGGGCAGCAGAGCAACTGCGACGCTAACTGCGACTGCTGCAGGGTATTTCCACTGCGCTGCAGTTGCTGAATATTTAATTGCAAGCCAAAAGTGGCAGCTAAAGCAGCAGCAACAACAACAACAACAACGACGACGACAGCAGAAGCAACAGCCGCAGCCGCAACAACAACAACAACAACGACGACGACGACGGGCGACTAATTGCATGCAAACGCCGCGCGCTGCTTTGCTGCTGCAGTGTGACACAGTGACACACCTACACACACACACACACACACACACACACAGACACATACATACTTGCACATGCACACAGGCAGCGGGCTGGCTGGCTAATGCAGGCGAGTGCAAGTGAGTTGGCACGACTACAAATTGCGATTGCATTGAAATTGCATGCATACACTCACACACACACACACACACGTGTGCAGCCATTGCCATGCAGTGAAAAGCTTGCATCATAGGCGCGCGCGCCAGCTAGAAACACACACACACACACACATACACACGCATACAGGCGCGCACTCAACACAAATGAGCACGCAAAAAAAAAACAACAAAAACCTAAATGAAAATAAATAAACGAAAATGGAAATCTACGAATGCAGCGCAGCAGCAGCAGCTGGCAAAAGAAAAAAAATAATGTTGCGCCTGCTGCATGTTTCTCGCTCTCTTTCGCTCTCTCTCTCGCTCTGCACGTTCTGCGCTCTACCTGTGTCCTTTATCTCATTGGCCACATGTTGCCAGGCCCGGTGCACCTCCTCCTTCTTGCTGTAGCCCGGATGCGTGTAGTTCCACAAGCAGGCCTGATTCTCCACAAGCTGCACGAATTTCACATTGAAAACGGGATCATCCTTGCGTGCCATTTCGCTCGCTCGCACGTCGTTTACCAACACTGTCTAGCACACTGGCCGCGCACCGTTAGAACGACAGGAAACAACAAGCACATCACACACATACACATACACAGACAGAAACTCAGGCGCACGCACGCACGCACACGCACAAAGATTTTGCGCGCGCTCAGTCCGTTAGCAAAAAAAAAAAGAAAAATGCAATTGTTTTTATTATTTTCGTTTCGTTTTTATCTGTTTTTTTTTTGTTTTTTACTTTTGGCCTATGGCACAGCAACAACTTGTCGCAACGAAAGCGCCGAGAAAACTGAAACCGAAACTGAGCGCAAAAGCTGAAAAATAAAAGCTGCAACGTAAACAATGCCAAACGAGCAGAATCAACATCAAATGCAGCAAAGCAGCTGCAACGTTAATGATTAAAATGTGTGCCTGTGTGTGCCTGCGTGTGTGTGTGTGTGTGTTTGTGTGTGCAAAAGCTTTGGCTTTAGCGCTAACGATGACGTCGATGCAGGCGGCATTTGTTGCATACAAAGTTAGACAAGCGCGCACACGCACACACACACATATGCGGGAACTGTGTCAGCTTTGTTTGCGCTTAATTTGTGCAATTTGCACGCAAACACGCACGCACTGCTTGTCCTCATGTTCGCATAGCGCCGATTTGAAAGCAGCCGCGCACTTTGCAACACTCTTCGCCAGGTGTGGCAACGCCAGCGTGCTGCTAGTTCCAGTTCCGCCAAACTGGTTCGGCTAGGCCGCATATGTAACACAATTTCTAGTCAGCTTGTTTTGCTTTAAAAAGTTGACTGAAAAGCGAGCAATGGCAGCAAGTGGAAAACTCCTGATGACCCGGCTGACGCAGGTGAGCCAAGAAGCAAGTGCTTGCGCCAATGGAAATCATCTATTTACCTATTTTACTCACCTTGCACAGCTAACACGCTCGCTGCACACACGACCCGCACTGCTGGCCAGTTTCCGCGGCTCGCAGCCGGTGCAGCCGCTGGAGGAATATCCCGAGGTGGAGGTGCTGCACAATCCACCAGAATGGAAGTATGTGGAACGACTGCTGCCACCCACCATAGTACCACAGCCCTTGGCCAAGGCGGAGTATCCATCCGGCTGGAAGCCACAGACAGCGGACGGCAAAACCGAGGGTTACTTTGTGGCACGCACCAGGAATCACATGATACCGGTCTATTTGCAAACCACATATCGCGGCCAACGACGCATCACCATAGTGCGACACATTCAGGGTGACATCTGGGCGCTGGAGAAGGATCTGCGTGCGGTTGTGGAGCGTGCGCGCAATGGCAAACTGTGCGCGACACGCGTCAATGAGCTGAGCGGACAGATACACATCCATGGTGACCATGTGGATGTGCTGCGTGAGCATCTCAAGGCCAAGGGCTTCTAGGGCAGGCCGAACAGTTTAAATCCTACTTATTTGTTTCAATAAATCAACGAATGTTAATTCGATCAAGTGAGTTGAAAATGTGCTGCGGCATGGAGGAAACGAAAGGCTTCTCCTTAGTGAACTACAAAAAGATCTTAATAGGATCCATAGCGAAGAAGTCAGCAGAAGATACTTCTCCAGAGCTTCCTCTCCCTGCTGAAATAGGCCAACCTTCCTATAGAATTCAAAATTCTCGTTTTTTACATCAATGAGAAAAAAAGTTGTGTATATTTTCTTGTGTGTACAGACTACACTTATTATATATGTATATATATATTTAATTATATATATTACCATGATAAATTACAAGCGCGACAGGGCAACTGTTCCAGGGTGCGACTCTGTGTTGGAATTTCTATATATATATATTTCGCACACACAGTTCTTTCTCCCTCTCACATTCTCACTCAGGACAAATCATATACAACATGCGTGGGTGTGTTCCATGTGGGCGAACCGCGTTCTACAACTAGATGTATATACAATTTATGCTGGAGTTAATCTACAGTTTGCACTTAAATTATTAGCTACAATGGGAGCAGAGGAAAGGGGGAAACAAACGAGAATCACGAGAGGATTGGGGGGCGAGGGAAGAAGTAAGTGGATTGGGGCGCCGAGACGTTATAGTTGTGTTTAGGTTTTGGCAGCGGCAGCAGCAGCAGCTGATGAGGCGGCCGCTGCAGCTGCACGTCTCCGCTATCCATTGGCGCCCGCCATAGCCTGTGGCGTCAAGGGCACACCCACTAGACCACTGACTCCAGCACTGGCTGAGGTTGCAGCAATAGCACCAGCGCCCGCCGCCGTCGAGGAACGTTTCAATGCTTTGCGTATGATATTCCAATCCTCCATAATGTCCTCCTCCCGTAGCATATAGACCACATAGGGTCCAGTGACAGTGACGGCCTTCTTGCGTCCCGGTCCCCGCACCTTGCTCTGTCGCTTGTCATTGCCCCAATTATCCCATGATATTTCCACATTATGACGATCTTCCTCAAGTCTTCGAATGCGTTCCATTAGCTCTTCACGAATATAGTCCAGGGCCATTTGTTTCTCGCTCTGTGAAGGAATGGAGGAACAGCATTAAAATGAATTCAATAGGGGAAATATACAAATTTTTTGCTTACCTCAAAGTGCTGACTTGCCGCCTGCTCCTCGGACAGATATTTGTGTTCGATATTCTGTAGCCGAAACTTGCGCAGCACATCGGCTACTTCGATCCGTGTACGATAGACTTTGTCGAGCTCCTTTTGTGGTTGTACAAACTCCTCGGATCGGCCAGAACGCACTTCAGACAATTGGCGCTCGATCAGATTGAATCGCTCGAAATAGTATTGTTCCCGCAGTTGACTAAATTGTCGCTCTAGGCTGCCTGCAGTGGCAAAAAGTGGAGAGAGAGATATATATGAACATTATATATATGTTATCAGTTCGCAGTCGTCGTATCGCAGTTTGCCGCCAATTTTTTTCTTTCATGCGCACTTTACACACTTACCCAGGTCTTCGATGTGTTCGGCTCGTCGACGCTCGATTTCGCTGACATCCATTTCGGACGAATCATCGGAATCGCATTCATTGGCCTCCTCCTCCTCGTCAGAGGTATCGTGCGCTTGACTGGAGTTCGAGCGCTCCGACTCGGCTCCAGAAACGTCACCCTCAGCGTCAGATTCGCCATTTTTCACTGGCATTTGTGTTCTGTAATGTTTGTTTCTAATATTCTATGGGCTCGTTGTACTACGAGCACCAGTCACTTATTTGCTGTGCGATCAACACTTTCCACGTCTTAATTCTATACACTTTGTGATTGAAGATTTTCTTGGAAAATGATGAAAATTGACCACAAGTTGAGATATTGTTTTGTATGCTGCAGCAGCTGCAAAAAGTGTTGGCTGACGACGCAATAAGCGCAACAGTGTTGTATTATGTATGTATGGTATACAAGAGTTATCGACCTTTTTGAGTAAATCGATTGTGCGTCGCATAAGAAAACCAATGAGCGAAATTTGCCAACTTAAACAACAGAGAGACTTTAGTTATGCAATGTAATATTTTTTTTAAATGTATTCTGTGTACATACGGAGACTATTGTTTATTTAATTGCATTGTTTTGTATAGCGATACATGCCATGGCGGACACTGTGTGACCAGCAGTTGTAAAAATACCAACAGTGAATAGATAAAAATACGAAATGGTCACATTGTCACAGCCAGCGCCAAGGAAAAACAGCTGACGTATGAGTGTGAGAAAAGACGAGAAAAACAAATAGGCTCTGCGATAAATACGTGTTATATTTTCCGAACAGCGACAGAGCAACAGTTTTTCATAAATTGTTCCATCCACAAAGTGCCATCAGCGATATGGAAACACCGACCGCCGATGATTTGTTACAGTTTCGCGATTATAGCGTAAACAATAGCGGAACGCCAGCACAAATCAATGTTAATTCGCCAACGCATGCAACCAGCGGCAGCGGTGGCGGCGGCGGCGGCAGTGGCAACGCAGGCGGCGGTAGCAATGCACAACGTCAACGTGGAGATCCACTCTCCGATCTTATCTACGATATGACCAATTCGCCACAGGCGATGTCGAGCGGCGGCGGTGGCGGTGGTAGCGGAGGCAACTCAAAGGGAGCATCATTTGATGACGCTGCGGGCGGAGGAGGCGCCAGTGGAGCACGCCTCTCATTTCTAACCATCGAGTACTATCAGCAATTCTTCAATGTGGACACGTACATGGTACTGGAGCGCATTGCCAACTCTATGATACCGAAACGTGCCGCTGCAAACTATTTGCGCATGAATATCGGGGAGAACCCCGATTTGTATGGTCCGTTCTGGATTACAGTGACGCTGGTAAGTAGTTGGAGTGTATACAGAGACCGTTCCATGATTAAGTTGTTGTTTGTCCTTCTTGCAGATATTTTCCATTGCGATTAGCGGCAACATTGCCAGCTATTTGCAACAGGCCAACGACAGCTACCATTGGCATTATAATTTCCATTTGGTCTCCTATGCCGCCACCTGCATTTTTCTCTATGCCAACATCCTGCCGGCCATACTGTGGGCCCTCTTCAAGTATAGCCTCAAGCCAGTGGATGAGGCGGATGCCATTGAAACAGATAGCGTTAGTATGGGCCAGTTTGCCCACTCTCTCTCTTTCTTTTTCGTTGTACTCATGCATTCCTTCTCGTTCTCATTGCAGGCCAGCTACACACCCACCTTGCTGTCGCTGATGTGCATCTATGGCTACAGCTTGGCCATCTATATACCCGTTTCCATACTGTGGGTCATCAATGTGAGTCGTAGAATAAGTTTGGAATAAATAGAGATTCTAATTCCTTGTGCTCTGCTCGCTTGCAGATTTCGCTGCTGCAGTGGCTGCTGGTCATAACGGCTGCTCTGCTCTCGGGAACCGTGCTGATTGCTGTGCTGACTCCAGCGTTACGCAACTCGCAATTCTCGCTGTTCCTCATCATTGGCATTCTTAGCGCTCATGTTGTCCTTGCCGCCGGATTCTTGTTATACTTTTTCCATAGTCCTGAGACTGTGGTGAGTGCGATGGGCAAGGATATTCCGACACCGTTGCCAGCTGCGTTGCCCAAGGCTGTTACACAGCCGGCAGCCGCTGCTAGTTTGCCGGTGAGTCAGACGGGCTAGAGATGAGCTGCTGCAACCAAAGAGTGAAGATGAGATGGATGCACCATTCCGCGCAAGCTTCGCCATCAAATCAATCGTCTGTCGTATCTATCTATCTATCTAACTATCTGTAGTGTATACTATCTGCTGTTGTATATTAAGTTCCCAAAACACACACAACGACAAACCATTTTTTTTTTGTTCTCGCCTTCTCTTTTTCCGTCTCTCTCTTTCTCTATCATATGTTCTATCTCGCTCGCTTTCAGGAGAGACTCGAAGAGGAGTTGACGCCGGTTGCGGTTGCAACTGCAACTTTAATTTAAATAAATTCTTAATAATCTTATAATCCTTATTGAATTCTATCTGAGGGTTGTGTGCGTGTGTGTTCTATATACGTTGTAGGATAAACCATATAAAGGAGAGCCTATCGATCTATCACATATATGTATAATATGACTCAATACAATATCGCTGTCAATTTCCGAAGAAACCTTTTTACGGCATGACAGATAGTGCAGGGTCTTGATTAGATAGCAGTTGAAGGCAGAGGAGGCAGCCCATCAAAATGGTAGTTGTTACCTGGCTTGGCGGGGAACCTCTTGCAGTATAAAAGATAGGCTGGTTTTCTTGTATTTTTGAAGAACATTTCTATACCTTTTGCTTATCTTGTGTTTGATTCTTAAGAAATTTGTAGCATTATACACATAAGAACTATGGATATGCTATATAAGTATGATATTAGTTGTGTTTTTTAGGGAATCGAATTGACTTAACTTTCTTTTTGTATTATTGGATATACATATTATAGATCTGGTTTCTAGTGTTTCCATTTCCAACTTCTATAATATATTTTAAGTTGGGAATCTCTATTTATGTTTAGAAAAACCTCTTTAAAACAAGTTTTTATCTAATTTCTTAAATTCCTAATTTATTCTAGTAAAACTAGAAAATTTTGAAAATTTTTAAATTTCCTTGCCAGCTTTAAGCGAATTTCTTGTTAAATTTTTCTTTTTTTTTCTGACCAAGTCGAGAGAGTTTTCAATTGTCGTTGCCGTTTAGGGCATCACTAATTTCCTAATGGCAGCACGTGCACACACACACACACATACACACACACACGCACACACGCTGATAAACGTGTGCATAGAGAGATCCATATGGAGCGAGCATCCCCTGCTGCTGCTGCTGCTGCCTTGGGGGGTGGCTGAGTGGGTTGCTTGGGCGCTGCCAGCTTGGTTGAGTTTTCACACACACACGCACACCTACACACACACCTACACACACAGCCGCAGCAGCAGCAACACACTGAAGCGAAGCTTTTTTCGGCTGCGCTCGTTGTGTTTTGTTTCCCACAGCGAATTCTCTCTCATCGTATCCTGCCTCACTCACTCACTCCCCCCCTTTCCCTCTCTCTCTGTCTCTTTCTCTCCCGCCCACCTTCTGCTTCCACTGCGCTGCCTTTGCTGTTGCTGAAATGTGCTTTGGTGAATTTTATTCGCTTGGTTTATTTATTCCAGCAATGTGCAAATTATTTCTATCGGCCCAGCGACTATTTATACAGGGTGCTTGCGGTGCAGAGAACTGTAACGATCCGCTTTGCGGTAATTGCGAGAGGTGCGTTTTGCGGTGATACCGCATAAAATGCGTTGTATTTGTTTCTAGACCGCAAAAGTATCGCTAAATTGTGATGCTGCGATTTGCGGTACTCGTATCGCAATTACATGAGTAAAAATGCGGTGTGTTTCAAATGCGGTGTATCTGCTATGTATATACATAGACAAATGCTTAGCCAATAATATATAATATAATACTTTAGTCTATATCTAATGTATTCAAATTTCTCAGAGAACCCTTTACGCATTCGAAAAGAAAGACCCTGTAGACCCTCTAGACCGCAAAAGGATCGCCTAATTGTGATGCTGCGATTTGCGGTACTCGTATCGCAATTACACGAGTAAAAATGCGGTGTTTCTCAAATGCGGTGTTTCTCAAATGCGGTGTCTTTTAAATGCGGTGTCTCTATAATAATATATTACTTTAGTCTCTTGCCCCTGTATCTAAACCTATTCCCAATTTCTCAGAGAACCCTCTACGCATTCGAAAAGAAAGACCCTGTATTTTTGAATATGTATCAGGGAGTTGCATGGAGAATACACTCAGTGCTCGTCACACACACACACCTACACACACACTCACACACACACAACTGCAAATACGTGAATAAATATGTACAGTGCAAACTGCCTGAAACGAAATCGTGACAACTTTGGCACATACATAAAAGAAAAACCTGTTTAAAGTTCCCAACGACTGACTATATACTATACGTGTACATACTATAGATAGATAGATAAACCGGAATTAGTTTACATTTTCGTAAAATACTCAACTTTTGCCATATTTTTTCGCTGAGGAAAAACTTTAGCTTACTTCGCAGCACTTAAAGTTAATTTTCCTGCTGAGTTTTTATGCTTTGCTCTCTGCTTACACGACATGCACATGCATGTCTCTATATAGCATACATATATGTATATATCTGCATATATATACATACTATACGTACATACATAGTTGATCAGGATACACACTCGTGCACAGAGCACAGATGCCATAGAGGGAAAATTTCTCAATTTCGAATGCAAATATTTCAGCAACGCATCGTTAGATGTGTCCTTTGCATACCCTGTAAAAGTGAGTAGGGTATGTAAAGGGCTGAAAAATTTGGTATATGCCTTGCAAAAGTCTGGCAAATTGTAGAAATTAATTGTTTCCAATTTTCCTTTTATAAGTCGCCAAAAAAAATGTATAAAAAAGAAATAAATTGAATTGCTAGCTCGCTGTGTGTGACAGCCAATATTTGCTAATTACTGCAGCTGGGCAGGGTATACAGCAATGTGCATGCCAAATTTGTTGTTTGTAGCTTTTCTAATAACAGAGATCTGCGTGTTCACACAGACAGAAATGTGTAAATCTTAGCAGTTAAGGCTTCTACTTTCCTCTACAATTGCGCAGCTCAAGTACAGGGTATCAGCTAGTCATGCAGCTGCTGTTCTGTGTCCTGTGCTTTGCTTTGTGTCTGTGCGAGCGAGTCGGCTGTCAGGCAGGCAGGCAGGCAGAGGCAGCATTTGTTGCATTCACATTTCACTCTGCTGCGCTTGCTTTGCTTTCGTTCTCTCTCTCGCTCTATCTCGCTCTGTGTGCTGCGCGTGTGTGTGAATGGCAGCTGCAGCATTGACACCCACACAGAGCCACACACCCACACGGCGTGAGCCTGTGCTGCCACTTTGTATGCTGGCTCGGGGAATGCAGCATAGCTTGGATTACAGGGCGTATACATCATGTCAGCAGCAGCAGAGGCAGTGGCAGAGGCAGAGGCAGAGGCAGCAGAGGCAGCAGCAGCAGAGACAGTGGCAGCTCTGGCGATTTATTTCGCCTGCCAACCTGCCTGACAGTGGGAAAAAGTGTGCAAAAGTGGAAACTGGAAACGAACTTGTTTAATTGCAACTCACATTTCCCAGCCCCCTTTTTCCCTACCTTCCCCCCTCCCTTTTTCTCACCCACGCCTCTGTCTGCTTTCAGTGCGCTGTGCGTTTCAATTAAAATCAATGCGTAAATACGGAAAAGTGCAAATAAGTTTTATGCTGCATTTCAATTGGTTTAACCAGATGAACATGCATATCTATATATATATATCTATATCATATATGCATATTTTCATATAGTTTTTGCCTGCTTGTTTCCTTATTTATATATACTTTATATATATTATATGTTGTGGCTGGGGAATATGAGTTATCAGACAGCATGTATGGTATGGTAGAGCTCACTCTCTTATTAATATTATTATTTTTTTATGGCTGAAACTGTTAAAAAATGAGAGTAGGAGTCTAGGTAGACTCCACAAAGCAATTATATTCTAAATGAAAATCCCTAACCAATTTATTTTCGACCTTAGGCTGTCTATACAGAAATTATACAGCCAACACCAAAAATATCGAAAAATTGTAAAACTGCTATTTGTTTATTTTTTTCCTGTAGAATTACTAAAGCTGTCAAGATATAAACAAAATGTCATTTCGAGTGAAAATCGGTTGATTTTTAAGAAAGTTATGGTAGGTGAAAGTGAGCCCAGAGGGCCTTTCGAGGGATCTACATGTCAAATTTTTAGAAGGTTTCGGCATGCATTTTGGTCAAAAATTAAGTATCGCCAAAAACACTTTTAAACACTTGTTTAGTACTAATTTTGACCTCCTGAATCGATTAAAAGTAAAAACTCGCAAATCAAAATTTTGAAAAAAAAATTTTCCAGAAAAATTACAGGGGGTACCCTTGTTAAAATTTTCAAAAATTTCGAAAATTTTCAAAATCTTCTTCTTACTATTTTTTAAATGTAGAATTACCAAGTGTATCAAATCATAAACAAAATGCAATTCCGCTAGAAAATCGCTTGAAGTTTGAGAAAGTTATGGTAGGTGAAAATGAGCTAGGAGGGTCTGTCGAGGGTCTCCTATATGTCAAATTTTTAGGAGGTTCCGGCATGATTTTTGACCAAAAATTAAGTGTCGTCCAAATCGATTTTAAACACTTGTTTAGTACTAATTTTGACCTCCTGAATCGATTAAAAGTAAAAACTCGCAAATCAAAATTTTGAAAAAAAATTTTTCCAGAAAAATTACAGGGGGTACCCTTGATAAAATTTTCAAAACTTTCGAAAATTTTCGAAATCTTCTTCTTACTATTTTTCAAATGTAGGATTACTAAGTGTTTTGAAACATAAACAAAATGTCATTCCGCATGAAAATCAATTGATTTTCATGAAAGTTATGATAGGTGAAAGTTAGCTCGGAAGGCCTGTCGAGGGTCCTACATGTCAAATTTTTAGTAGGTTCCGGCATGATTTTTGGCCAAAAATTAAGTATCGTCCAAATCGATTTTAAACACTTGTTTTGTACTAATTTTAACCTCCGGAATCGATTAAAAGTGTAAGCTCGCAAATTTAAATTTTGAAAATAAAATTTTTCCAGAAAAATTACAGGGGGTACCCTTGTTAAAATTTTCAAAAATTTCCAAAATTTTCAAAATGTTCTTCCCACTGTTTTTCAAATGTAGAATTACTAAGTGCTTTGAAACATAAATAAAATGTAATTCCGCATGAAAATCCCTCGATTTTTAAGAAAGTTATGGTAGGTGAAAGTTAGCTCGGAAGGCCTGTCGAGGGTTCTACATGTTAAATTTTTACAAGGTTTCGGCATGATATTTGACCAAAAATTAAGTATCGTCCAAATCGATTTTAAACACTTGTTTTGTACTAATTTTGACCTCCTGAATCGATTAAAAGTGAAAGCTCGCAAATCCAAATTTTGAAAAAAAAATTTTTCTTGAAAAATTGCAGGGGGTACCCTTATTAAAATTTTCAAAAAGTTCGAAAATTTTAAAAATCTTCTTCCCACTGTTTTTCTAATGTAGAATTACTAAGTGTTTCGAAACATAAACAAAATGTCATTCCGCATGGAAATCCCTCGATTTTTAAGAAAGTTATGGTAGTTGAAAGTGAGCTCGGAAGGCCTGTCGAGGGTCCTACATGTCAAATTTTTAGTAGGTTCCGGCATGATTTTTGGCCAAAAATTAAGTATCGTCCAAATCGATTTTAAACACTTGTTTTGTACTAATTTTAACCTCCGGAATCGATGAAAAGTGTAAGCTGGCAAATTTAAATTTTGAAAAAAAAATTTTCAGAAAAATTATAGGGGGTACCCTTATTAAAATTTCGAAAATTCCAAAAAATTTTCAAAATCTTTTTCTTACTATTTTTCAAGTGTGGAATTACTAAGTGTTTTAAAACATAAACAAAACGTCATTCCGCATGAAAATCCCTTGATTTTTAAGAAAGTTATGGTAGGTAAAAGTTAGGCCTGTCGAGGGTCCTACATGTCAAATTTTTACAAGGTTTCGGCGTGATTTGTGATCAAAAATTAAGTATCGTCCAAATTGATTTTAAAACTTGTTTAGTACTAATTTTGATATTCTGAATCGATTAAAAGTGAAAGCTCGTAAATTAAAATTTTGAAAAAAAAATTTTTCCTGAAAAATTACAGGGGGTACCCTTACCTAAATTTCAAAAATGTTAATTTTGGGATGTAGAATTACTTCGGGTCTTAAAACATTAAGAAAATGTTATTCCGCTTGAAAATCGCTAGAGGTTTAAAAAACTTATGCTAGATGGAAAGTATAGAGGTCGCTGTTAGAGTATTATAAGTGCCGGGCAGTCCCTACACTTCTACAGATTTCATTACTTATTTGTTATATTATTTTCTTTCTCTTTGGCTTTTCCATTACAATTTTCCCTTATTTGCATATGAAAATTTTCAATAAAACCGCCGCCTGTGCCGCAGTCGCTGCCGCAGCCGCAGCCGCAGCCGCTGGCCAAGCGGATTAACAAATATATTTTCCAACTGATTAGCATGCTCAGTGGGGGAGTACCGCTGTTACAGGGAAAGAGAGAGAGAGAGGAAGTGTGGGAAGAAGAACAAAAAAAAAGTTAGGGCAAAGTGAAAACACAGGCAGCCCGCAGGGGGTGGTGCCACTCCCAGTCCTACTTCCACTTTCCCATAATATTACTTCAAGTAATGCACACTCCCCCCTCCTCTCCTCCTCCTCCCACCTCACTCGATTTAACGGCACTCGTCGCTGTCGCTGCGGAAACGGAAGTCACTCGACGCAGCACGGCGAAATTAGCTCAGGCAGCGCAGCTTGCGTTGTGCAGCGGCTTGTGAGGGAAATTTTTGTATTATATACCCCACAAAAAACTTAAAAAATAAAAAAAAAACGGGTGTACTCACTTTGAGAAAATTAAAAATAATAATTAATATTATATCAGCAACAGCAGCTCAGATCGATTTAGCCATATTTTTCTATTTATGTGCTTAAAGAAGTGACAACAGGGTATCTTAAAGTTGATAAGACTTACTCGTATGTGATTTTTCATTTATTTTTTTTTATTTTTGGAATTTATTTTGCGTTTTTTCGCTGCTGCTGTTGTTGTTGTTGTTGCATTGCCACTTAAAGCAATTACGCTGCCATATGTGAGCTGGCATGTTAGTGTGCGGGTGTGTGTGTGTGTGTGTGTGTGTGTTACCCTTTGAGCCGCCCTTCAAATGCATTTGAAGCGTTAAAACGCCACTTGAGCCAAAGAAGATTGCCTGCGGTTGCGGTTTCTTTGCCCGCCTACCACTTCTTCCTGCCTGCCCCCCTTTGGGTGTCCCACCTGGCCAACAGCAACCTGCAGCTGACAGGCCACAGTCACGTCTCAGCCATCCCACACACACTCCACACACACACTCCACACACACACTCCACACACACTCCACACACACCACACACACACCACACATTGCAACCGCAATCCCCTCGTACGATGTCACATGGAAATGGCAGAGTGCATTTATTCTAGGCGACCTGTTGAGGCGATTAGCTTGTTAAATGGAGAAATTTGGGGGGTGGGAAGGGAGTCAAACACAACTTGATTGATAACTGTATTAGTTGATATAATGATCAATAATGCATTATATATATTTGAAGCATAGTTTTAGGCGTCTAAGCGTGTTTGATCGAAATCGGTAATAGAATAATATATGATATACAAATTATATTTCGTAGCATAATTTAAGGCGCAATTGTATCTTAACGTATATATCTAAAAATACTAGAAATATAATATTTCAAAGCACGCTTTTAGGCGCAATTGTATCATAACTTATTAACCTTAAAATATACATACAAATAAAAGAAAAATAGTATTTCATAGCATACTTTTAAGCGCAACTGTACCCTAACGTATTTACCTATAAATACTAGAAATATAATATTTTCTAGCATACTTTTAGGAGCACAAATACCTAAAATAAAACTAAAAATAATATTTCATAGCATAGTCTTAGGCTCAATTATATCTTAATAAATAATAGAAAAAAAAAACTAAAAAGAGAATTTTTCAAAGCATGCCTTTGGGCGCAATTGTATCGTAACTTATTTACCTATAAATATACCCCCAAAAAATAAATATTATATTTCGAAGCATACTTTTAGGCGCAAATGTATCCTAACGTATTTACCTATAAAAATAAAATAAAAATAATACTTTCTAGCATACTCTTAGGCGCAATTGTATCTGTACGTATATACATACCTAAAAATATACCTAAAATAAAAATAAAAATAATATTTCATAGCATACTTTCAGGCGCAATTGCATCCCTGCAGGAACTGATGATTAAACACTCTTCATAAAGAAACAGACCTCTGCCATGGTACTAGCTAACTAACTAACCCACTAAAGATGAAGCACGTATCTTTATACTTATTTATGAACTTTCACTCGTATTAGTTGGAGAAGTTCCCGCCCCCGAATTCTACTGGGAATATGTAGCTCTGTGCGGGTACACGGTACGGTCACATAATTTATTACCAGCCCCCCCCCTACATATTCTGCCCATACTCAGCAATTCCGATTCCAGCAATTCGCAATTCGATGGGGGATTTTCCTCGGAAAACTCGGTTGAAAATAACTTTCAACGGAATCTCACGAATTGGCCCCATATGGCTTTAATGGCGTCGGGGTAAGTTAAAGTCAAAGTATGTAACGGTAATCAGCAGGGAGTGTGGGATGGTTAGGGTAGGGTAGGGTAGGGTTGGGTAGGGTTGGGTAGGGTAGCCGGCCGGCCGGCGCTTTTTTTAGGGGCGTGGACGGGAAGCTTCGCCAAGCTTGACACAATTTTTGGGATGTATCCAGCTGCCTCAGCTGCTGCTGCAGCAGCCCCGTGAGATGAGCGCCGTGCTCCAGTTCTGGCACGCAGCATGAAGGAGTCTACACAGAGACAGTTTCGGGTGCGCCCATGGAAGAACTCTACACACGCGGTACCTCGCCCCCACCTTCTCTGCTCTCTCCACGCGCCTCTCCAAAAGCTTTTGCCGGCCGAAAAAGCAGCAAAGCTTTTTGCCTTGCATTGATTTTGCTTCAGCTGCAGGCTCCGCTCCCTCTCTCTCTCTCTCTCTCTCTCTCTATCCTTCTCTCTTTCTCACTTTTTCTCGCTCTTTCTCTCTTCCTGCTTATGTATGCAGCTGGCGTGCGAGGGAGATAGGCAGAGGTTAGGGGGACCGCGCATAATTTCGTTATTTATTTTCATTAATTGAAAATTGCTCAAAAGCAACTTGCCTCTCTCTCGCTCTCTCGCTCTCCCTCTCTCTTGCTCTCTCTCTCTCACTTGACCCGATTGTAAGTCTCTCCTAATTGCAGTCCATAGTACCCGCCGGGCCGATTTTCGCCGGGTCCAGCACCGGCTCCGGCTCCGGCTTCGGGTCCCAAATGAATTTTGTATCTAATTATTGAAAAGAAAAGTGCTCGACAGGATGCGATAATCCTCTGAAAGGGAACGACTGCAGCTGGGTTGGTTTTGGAGTGTTGGATGGTTTGGGTAGTTGGAGGTGTATAAGGTTACTTCCTTTTGAATTTTACAAATTGCAATTGAATATCCTGCGCGCTGTTGCTTTGATCTCTGCGTGAATTTGATTAGCTTTTTCTTTTTATTTTTGCTTGATTACGATGTAGGTTTTTCTGGAGGATTTATTAAGAAAAGGGATGGAAGTTTTATTGGGAATGAGTTTGGGAATATGGTATATAAGAATATAATATATGCAGTATATTTAATACATATGTTAATATGCAGAGCTTAGAGTTCTTATTTCATTCTTAAAGATATCAATTTTTTTCATCAATAATTTTTTTTTTTTTTTTAAATTTGTAACCCAATTTTAATATACTTTCTATCATATATAAAATATCATTATAGTAATAGAAAAAACATTAATATGTATACAATTTTGTTATTTTATAGGAAAATATACATAAATATTTAATATTTAGTAAATATATATTTTGATGCAGTTCTAAATATTTCAGTTACGAAAATGTTTATTGTTAAGTAAATATATTATCTGATGCAGTTCTATATATTTTATTATTATTTTTTTTTTCAAATTAAGTATGGTCTTACCAACTGCTTGATTTTTATTTTTCTGTACTCAGTTTGAGAGCATTTTAATATCTATGTATCTATCTATCCTATCAAGTAAAAAAACTATTATACAATTTATAAATTCAATATATTCACTAGGTAATAAATAAATATTAAAAAATAAAATCCTAACTCAATATAATAAATAATATAATAAATAAATAATGTAGTTATAAGTACTTTAGCTACAGTCAGGCGACATACATATACGGTCACCCAGTTTAAGAGGCGCCGCCTTTGGCTTAAAGCCGGTCTCGAGTCCGATAATGGTGTCTCCTCTGCTCTGGTGTATCTGGTATCCTCGACTAAGCCCTTAATTAGAGCCAACAACAACAGCAGCAGCAGCAGCGGCAGCGGCACACAAAGCACAACACAAGTCAGGGTGTCTATATTTATGTGCGTGTCACTGTACACACTCTAATTACGAGCGCAGCACGCTGCCCGCTGCCCGCTGCCCGCTGCCCTCTGCTCGCCTGCAGCCTGCGGGATGCGGATGCGACAATGCGGATGCGGATGAGCTGCAAATATCGAATGGGCGTGCTGGCCAATTACATGGCTCACACATACACAGACATATATGTATATATTTATATATATGTGTATATATAGTGTGTATATAGTCGGGCGTTATTTAAAGTCAGCTGCGGCGGCAGCTTGTGAATTATGAAATGCATTTTTGCTCGACCGAATGAAATCGAGTTTCGCCTCTGCTCGCCGCCGCCGACGCCGCCGTCGTGGAGACTTGGCCCAGTTGCAGTCGCCATTGCGGTGTAGACTTGAAGCCGAAAAGCTGCTGCTGCTGCTGCTGCTGCTGGCGTCGCTGCTGCTGCGAGCTTGCAAGCTTTTCGGGGCGCAGCGCCTCGTGTAGGTGCCGCCGTCGCCGACGCCGTCGCTTGCCAAAACTCTCAACACAGGATACGTTGCGGCGCGCCGCTGTCGGCGCTGACGTCGCTCTGCTTGGCGCTGGAGCTATGCTCTACGCGCGGTCTCTCTCTCTCTCTCTCAGTCAGTACGAGTCAAGCAGTCTTCGGCGTATCCAGCAAACGCGGTTCTTTTTTAAGCGCGTTTTGTATTATTCTACTCATATAATTTATCATTTGCGTCGCTCTTTGATTTCTCCTTGTTTCGTAGTACACAGAACAGAATAGAAAAAACAACAGCAACAACAACAAGAAGAAGAATAATAAACAACAACAATAACAGTTATAACTGCAACAACCAAAAAAACAAACTAAGAACAGGCAGGTGAAGCGAGACTGTCAACAAAAAATCAAAACAAAACAAAACAAAAACGCAGCAGCAGCAGCAGCAACGGCAGCGGCAGCAAAAGAACAGTTCGACGCCAGCTTCCGCAAGTGAGCGAGCCAGGAGAGCAGCGAAGAGAGAGCGAGCAGCGAGTGAGCGAGCGAGCGAAGAGAGAGCGCAGGCAAGCAAGCAGTGTGCAGTGCAGTGAGCTTGCTCTGTTCTGTGGAAGTCAACGCCAAAGCCAACGCCAACGCCAACGTCAGCGTCAGTACGTCCAAAACAGTTGCAGGAACTAATTGAGCTGCGGCAAATTGAACCTGATTTTACTTTGTTCTTGCTCCTTTATTTTCCGCAGTGCATTGCTCCTTTTTTAGGTGTGTAGAGAGCGAGAGAGAGAGAGCGAGCGTGTGTGTGTGTGTGTGTGTGCGACCTACTGCGTAGCCAGATTAGAGATTTCAATGCAGATCACGTAGTTCTTTGCTGCGATTAGACGTGGCTAATTTGAAGCTCCCGCATGGGGTTAAGAAATATAAGAAATATTATCTATAAGATCAGCGATCTTTAAAAAACAAATATCCTTACCCAATCTAACCTCACTTTTCTTTACTTTCTTTACAGATAATTGAGAATCTTATAACGAAAGTCTGCAGGCAGCAATCAAGTAAAATATATATATAAAATATATATGTATATATACGAACGATCGGTTGATGAAATTTCAACGCGAAAGTAAAAGTTTCTAACTAATTAAAAAAAAAAAATTAAAAAGAAGGATCCATCAATAATTTCCCACGATTACTTTGTGTTTACATTTTTTCAAAGTGAGAAGGAGAGAGCGGAAGATCGAGAGAGAGATATAGATAAAGAACTAGAGCAAAATAAAAGCAATTCAACAAAAAAATAAAAAAATAAAAATCATTGTGAAGATATAATATATATATAAAAAACAAAATACCGAACACTCGCGTTTTTTTCGTAACTTTTTTTAAGGTGTGAGTATAGTAATATAAACATAAGACATAAGATCGTATCGTATCGAATCAAAACGAAACGAAACGAGTTGCACGGGTTGTTTCTCCATGCTCAAAGATAGCGTCTCCCGGTGAGAACGTACTACGTAGAACTGGGCTAACGGTTTTCCCGGCGATATAGAAAAAACAAAAGGTTTTTTTTACTGAATTTACAGGGGCGTCAACGAGAGATCTGCGGGCATTATAATAATATAACAAAGAACTTAACACCAACAAAACGTAAGGTTAGGCAAGTGTTTTTCTAAAAAATATATATAATACGTGTAAACATATATACACACACATATATATATATATTTACATTTCGAAAAAAGACTTGAAGTTCTTAAAGAAATTGATATTTATACAAGAGATTTAAAAAAACAAAAAAACAAAAATAAATAAATAAAAGAGTCAAGAACAAAAACGGACTTCCAACGATTTCAAAGTACGACGAAATATTTTTTAGAACTCAACTAAAATAGCAGTTTCCGGTTAACAACAACAACAACAACAACAGCAACAATAGCAACAACACCAATTTTGCCAAAAAAAAAAAAATAAATAAAAAAAAAAATAAAAAACAATAAATAAAAATAAAATTACAAATAAAAAGTTTATCGAGATCGAAACAAATTAACGAAAAATAAAAAAAATCAACCCTGAGCTACAAGAATTTATATAAATCGAGAGAGAAAGAGAGCGCCGCATAGAAGAAGAAAGAGACAGCGCATATTTGACTTACACAGCGAAAGGCAGAGCGAAAGAGAGAGAGAGAGAGGAATAGAGCAAGAGGGCGATCAGCTGCTAAGTGATATTTTATGACACAAAATATCAGTTAAGGACAACAACTTATAAGGTAAGTGAAGGCATTTTTAGTATTATTATCATAAATCTATGAAAAGAAAAATAATACTCTAAAAATATTAAATATAATACATAAGGTGCTGAAAAATTGAATAAGAAATCTTTGTCATACTAAAGTTAACATTTTTTAAAGAATTTAAAAAATAATACAATTTTTTTTTTTTTTTTAATTATAGAAGTAATGTCGCCAAAACCCCATAATATATATTTTTTAATTTTGAAGAAAAATTAGTGCCTAGCTTATGAGGCTTTTAAACTAATATGGGTTTTCTATCTATAAAAATATGACAGCTATCAGAGAGCTTCGCTTATATGCCAGACAAACTGTCTGAGGTTACAGGCTATTAATAGAGTTAGACAAAGTGTCTGTACCTATACATAGAGAGTACTATATATTACTATAATATAAATACGAGCTATCGTCCTATCGCCTACAATATATGGCAAATACAATATATATGGCACCCACTGTGTGAGTACCTTCAAAATATATGACGTTGACAGCACAAAGGGTTCAAGTGTTGTCAACTGGCACTCGCAAGAGTGAAGAGTGCTATACCCCTCTCTCTCTCACTCTCTTTCTCTCTCTGTCTGTCTGCCTTGCCTTGTCACACCCACGCACACACACACTTTTCTTTCACGCCTTTTATTTCATTTTTTTTTTTTTTTTTTTTTCTTGTTGTACGTCTATCTTCCCTTCCATATATTTTCACTTCAACTCACTTGGAAAGCAATTTATGCGTTAATTGTAATCGTCGATTGCATTGTTGTCGCCATCGTCATCGCCATCATGATAATAATGACGATGATGATGATGATGTTGTCCCTGTGAGTGTGTTCAAAACAAATCGCGGCAATATTGTTGCCAACCCAACGCCAACTCTGAGTGCAATTTGATCGATTTTTAAATTGCAGAACCCATCGCCCCCCCTTGGTTTCTATTTTATAAAAATATCAGGAAAATTGCCATCAATTTCTATGGGTTAGCTCATATTGTAGTAGTTAGAAGCCCCATCTTTCGCTCTCCATATAACAACACACATTGTCCATTAGGCACTGAATTAGTTATGTGACAGTTTGAGGACACAATTGTTTAATTTTGCAATCGTCAATGCATTTCTAATCATCTTCATAAGCAATTCACCCCAACCTCAAACCGGTTGAGTATTGTTTTTAAAGGGTTATTTTATTTTTTTTTTTGTGGAAAACACGCACATTTTTATGGGCTGCAAAAGGGCAAATGAGGGCTGTAAAGAAATGCCCGATGAAATGGAGAAATTATGTTCGTAATGTTTTCATCTTTTACAATCTGTCGTCATATTTAATGAGTTTTCAGCTGGTTTTTCTGGCTTATGGATGTCATATTTTTCTGTCTTTGCGGTTTATACGAGTTTTTTTTTTTTAAATAAGCTATGAATGGGTAAGGCAGTTGAAAGAGTTGTTTTATATCAGAGTTTAATTGATTGTTTTTATTAAAAACTGGACGTATGGCAACGTATGACAAGTATAATTTTTATATGTAGCTGTTTATTGCATTTGTTTGCTTTTGATATTTACAATATGAGCTACGGATAGATATGACAAAAAATAAAATAGTTGTTGAAGCTAAAACTAAAGACCAAATTAATCAATTTATATAAATAACTGACAGTATGGCAGCATATGACAAGTGAAATGTTGGATATGTTGCTTTGTTTTTTGCTTTTAATATTAAAAATGAGAGCTACGGATAGGTATGATAGTTAAAATAGTTTTTAAAGCTATGCCTTAAGAGCAAATTAATCAATTTCTTTACAAAACTGGCAGTATGGCAGCATATGACAAGTGAAATTTTAATAATTAGCTGCTTATATCTTTTTGTTTTATTTAAAATTTGAAAATGTAAGCTACTAATAGATAAGGTGGTTGACATAGTGTTTGATATTAAATATAAATCCTCGAATTGATAATATTTTTATAAAAAACTGGCAGTATGGCAGCATATGACAAGTGAAATCCTAGCATTTTCCTCCCAGTAGACACAGAAAAAGTCTGTTAAGAATATAATAGCTTGATTTAGTTAGTTGCTATTATACTTTAAGACTCAGCGGCTTAGCAACCCTACTAACTAATACCATAATAACTATCTGAGGCTTTTCTATAAGCTGTGAGAAGGTCGCAAGTTAAACTTAGTATGGAAAGTTACTAAAAGTTTGCTTGCGAAGGGAGAAAGTCTGTTGCGAGCTAGAAAACTTTCGCAACGAGGGATCCTGATTTTTTTTTTTTTTATAATCACGCTGATTACTAGATGTGGCTTGGTTTTTGAGGCCTTGCTGCAATTATCACGTTGCCGCAGCGGCAGTGTTGGAAAATGCGGGCGGGCTGCCTGGCTGGCTGGGGGCGTGAGTGCTCGACAACGCCTAAAAGCAGGCAACAAGGCAGCACATACAAACAGCATGCATATTTCATCAAAGGGAGTGGCACAAGTGTGGGCGGCACTGTAGTGGGGGGCGTGGCACTTATGTAAAACCCAAGCAAAGGCAGGGGGTAGGCAGGAGAGTAGGCAGGGGGGGGTGCAGGCGAAGTCAAACAGACAAGCGAAGGCATACAAAATCAATTATTTAAATGTAACTGGCGAAAGTTCAGAGTTCGATGCAGCGAGAGAGAGAGAGAGAGACCAGAGGCCAGCACAGGCCAGGCCATCCCAGCATTTTGGACTTTGGTCAAAAGCGGCGACCTCCCCCACTCTCTCCTCCTGCCCCCTGTCAGCCTCCTCCTCAGGCTGAGGCTGCGCTTGTGTGCGCTTTGGTATTAAATTAAAATGAAATGAGATTTGCCAATGTGTTGGTACGAACATCTATGGCTCGCTGTGTGTGTGTGTGGGCATTATACAACCTGCACATATAGATATATACTAGAGATATGTGCTATGTATATGGTATATATGGTATATAGGTAGCTTGCTTCCAGCTGACTCGTTGCAGCATCCCGAAAAACGAATCCAGCCAAAAACTGCACACGTTGCGAAACTTTTTCTGCTCTTTGTCAAGCGCGAGCAGGGGCGTAGGGGGAGGGGGGGATTGTATGAGGGGGGAGCAAGTGTGAGAGAAGTTTGTGTATATCTGTGTGTGTGTGTGTGTGCACAGATACACACCGTAAGTGGCAGCAAAAGCTTCTGCATTTCTTTCGTTCGTTTCTGTCACCCACCCCCCCCCACGTCAGGGTTAAAGCCAAAGAGAAACTGCCTAACACCCAACACCATCCCCAACACCCGAGCAACACCCATCTAAGACTACCACCAATAACACCCACTGCCTTAGCCTTACTTTGCACTTCCCCCCTGCCCAGCCCTGCCCCTGCCCTTCCTGCTCTTCCATCTCCCTCAACAGCTTCGACACCACCGTCCATTATCATCATTTGCAGCTTGCCAGCTTTCTTTTCTCTATCTCTCTCTCTCTCTTCATTTTCTTGCACTGTTTTTGGCACTTTTTTCTAGAAAATATCTAGCTTAATTAGAGTTGCCACCTGACGTTGCCAGCTCAGCTTCGATTCGCTCTTTAATCCTAAGTCTTTACTAAGCAGTTTTTTAGATTAGTTTTTTTTTAGTTTTTTGCAGAGTTGCCACCTCCGGCAGCTGCTTGTTCAGTGTTGCCTTGGGTTCTTAGTGTTGAGAAGTGTCACAAAAATGCGTTTCGCACAGTGTACAACAGCAGCAGCAGCTGCAACCCTGCAGTTGGGCTGTGCGCCAGAGTTGTCTATATCAGCGCAATTTTCCTGTGAGGAAAAACTTGATGCTTGAAAAGGAAAATTCTTCACGCTGGTTCTGCTTTTGTCGCCCTGCCCCGCCCCTTACCCGTTTTACCCCTTGCTGGTTCCGGTTTCGGGTTGATTTCTGTGAAGGTCCTCTTGGTTTTCTTCTTCTTTCTCGTCTTTCTCGTTGCTTTTGACAAGTTTGAGCAAAGCGAATTAGGCGCAAGCTGTAGAAATTCAATTTTAAAAGAAAAAAGAGTTATTTAATTTCTTTCTTCCCTCCCTACTGTTCTCCTTCCCCCTCTTTCTCTCCCTCTTTCTTTGTTCCTACGCTACACCCCTTTGATAAGTCATTGGCAAAGTAGGCAAAACTTCCGTCTTTGTAGAGCTTATTTATTTTTGCTTCTCTCTTTATTTGCTATTTCCCGCTTTCCTGCTTTCCCACTTTTCGCACTTGCCATTTCCCGACCCCGTTCGCAACAATGCGCTGGCTCTGGGAAAATTTAATGAGTTTCCTTCGAGAGTTTGCTCGAGCAACATAATTTCATTTCGCCCATTCTTATCGAGCAAACCTCTCCCTCTCCCTCTCTTATTACAGCTATTTTCTTATTTATTATGTTTTCAGTTCCAAGAAAAATATTGAAACAATTTCACTTTGTGCATGGCAGAAGGGGGGGGAAGGGTGCTTCGAGTCGAGTACCCACTCGAGTTATGTATGTGTGCTTTGAGCAGCAGCAGCAGCAGGTCGCCTGATTGCGAATTTTACAAGTGGCATTAACATGCATAAACATGTAGCAACATGCATACACTTGCAGATTTGAAGAAGAGAATCAAGATAAGGGAAAGATATAAATGGATTTATATAATAAATAAGATATAAGTGATTGGCATAAGTTGAGTTTCTCTAAGGTAGCTACGCCTGAGAACTTTATAGAGCCAAGAATATAGTCTTTATAGACTGATAGTTCCTATAAGTAAAACATATAGTAGCTAGCTATAAGCTATGGCAATTTAAGAGTTTATAAAGTCGAGGATTCTAGTTCAGTTGCAAGTTGAAAGAGCTGCAAACTGTTAGATTAAACAATTGTGCTGATCTTTAAACTGAACAAGAATATATAACACTATATAGTAATATATATATATTTGAAGTAAAGCTAAAGCAGCATACAGAAAACTCTGTAGAAGCTTTTCTAGGGTATCTAACTCAGAGATTAAACAGGTTAAGCTCATGCTGAGTTGTACATCGAACGGAACAAGAATATATAACATATATATATAAATAGGGTATATTTACAATATTACAGGAAACTCTGTAGAAGCTTTTCTAGGGTATCTAACTGAGAGATTAAACAGGCTAAGCTCACTTTGAGCCGCATATCAAGCTGAACAAGAATATATAACCTGATATAGGGTATATTTACAGCATTAGAAGATAATTTTGAAGTATATTTGTTAGTGTATCCAACTACCAAGCAAATATAAGAGAAAATCTAACAAATTTAAGATCAGAAGTCGAAGAAAGAGTAAGTCATATCAAGCATAACTCAAACTGAGCCATCCAAAAGATATACAAATTTTCCGTTCCCAACATAGTAGAGCATCCAGCAGCCTACTCGCTACACTGTTTATGCATCATATCATTTTTTGATGAACCTTTTTGTCTAGACTGATTCGATTTGCTTCTCAGAAATTGAAACAATAACGAATTTTAGAATTTTTGAGTTCATTTAACAATTTTTTCTAGATATTATCACAGTGCGAAAGGAGCACTTGAAATTCTTGGAATTCGATTTGAGATTGCTGGTTGTGTTCGGCTGAAATTACGTATAGCTAAGCTCTATATAATTACAAGTGTATACAGCATGTAAGCATACAATTAGAGCGCACTGTAAGCAAAAAGTGGAGTGGAGGCAGAACTAAAACTAATCCCTTTCTGTAGGGTGGCAGGCCTGCTTTGTATCCGCTCTATGATATGTGTATATAGTATATATGTATCTATGGATTTATGCAGATAATACACACACACACACACACACACACACACACACAAGCTGAGACAATGGAAATTCTGTGAATTCGTTTCTAATTGGACTCGTTTGTGGCCGTAATTAAATTGCCTTTGATTGTTGTTCGCATTTTGATTGCATTAGGGATTTGCCAGATCGCAAAATACTCGCAATAAATGAACAACCCTAACGCCCGAAAAATACCCTACGCTACCCTAGCCTAGCCCAGCCTACCTCGAGCGGGAGCGGGAGCAGACTGGGGAGCCTCCGGCCTAGACAGTCGCGCTACGGTTAGGTTATTCGATATTGCTGATTGAAGCCGGAAGACTTTGGCAGCGGGTTTGGGGGGAGCTCGGTTGGAGCATCCTGGCGCTGGGGTATTACATTTCACATTTGGCAATTTTTATTTTTTTTTATTTTTTTTTTGCCAAATTGGGGTTTCCTTTTTTGATATTCGCCTGCTCCTTTTTCGCCCGGATACGGCAAATGGCCAGAAATGAAAATCAATATGACGCATGCGCTGCCCAGCACGATAATCTTACTGTGTGTGTGTGCGAGTGTGTGTGTGGGAGTATTCCGGACACACAATTACAGGATACTACGGATATGATAGCCAACCGACATAGTACCGCCTCGCACTTATCACATACCATGCAGCAGCATCACATTCAAATTGCATTTACAAATTGCAATTTTCAATTACCAGAGTTGCGCCCAGCTATACATAGCCCACTTTTATCGGGGGGAGGGAGGAAGGGTTTCTCATTATTATTAGCTAGTTTCCCCTTTCAATTGCACAATTATAGTGCATGACAATTGCCTGCGGTTCTGGTATAACTTTTGCCACACTGATTTCTGTGACAATGATACTGAATGAGGGAGTAAACGTGGTTTGGCTTCAATAACATGTTTATTTGCTGTTTGATAGAGCTTAAATTTGGTATATAGATGGATATTACAAGCAGCTATGAGTGTGTCAAGACAGCAGGCTAAAACCCTATATAGTTCGCTTGGTAAGCAAGCTCAAAGACAAATCATAGGCTTAAATGAGGTTTGGGGCATGGCATCTTAAGTTTTATATTCTCATCAGCTGCATATGGGTTTAATCAACCTGCATAGCACATTTGGTAACTCTAGCTCTATTAGTTCCTAAGATCAGCGTGTTCATACAGACAGAAATAGCTAAATTGAAGCGAAGAAGGTGTTGCATCTTAAGTTTGATTAAATTTCCCCTTTGTAGGGCTTTAAGGCACTAGTAGACAAAATTTGGTAACTCTAGCTTTATTAGTTGTCCAGATCAGCGCGTTGATACAAACAAAAAAGGCTAAATTGGAGCGCAAAAGGTTTTGTGTGTGTGGCAGCTTAAGTTTAATATAATCTTCAACTGCGTATGGTTATATGGAAGCTTTATGCCAAATTTGGTAGCACTAGCTCATAGGGTTGCCCAGATCAGCGTATTCAAACAAACAGAAAAAAGCTAAATTGAAGCGAAGAAGGTGCTCATTCAATTTCGTCTAAAAATTAAAATGTTATTCCGCTTAATAACTCAGAAATCAACTCAGTTAGTTAGCTTTTGTGCATATGTATCAAGGCAGGGCTACAAAAACCTAGGGAAGGCGGAGGATTAGGAAGAGGTACTGGGTGGGTAGGGTCGCTGTCATCGCTGACTATGGCGAATTTTACTTAGCTTGAATTAAAATTAAATGCAATTGAAGTGCACTTTGGCGCACAGTGGAAACAAGTTTGAAAGCAGCCACCAACCGCGAGACACGACGACGAGTACCAGCAATGGGTGGGGCAGGGTGCTACAATGGGTACGGTTACGGTTACGGCAGCGGGTACGGGTGCGGGTAGTGGAAAACTGACAACTTTCATTACCTGCGCGCTGCGGCAGCAACCACTGGACGCAGTCGCAGCAGGAACCACCACCAAGGAGGATAGCGGGTACCAGTAGAGGGGGCAGCAGCAGCACTACCGACCGAACAACATCGGCAGCATCAGTGGCAGCAGCAGGAACCACATGCAAATCCGCAGCTTTTTTTTTAGCTGGACTCGCGACTTGGGTTGTTGTGCTTGTTTCCCTCTCTGTTTCTCTGTTTTTCCACTTTCCACTTTCTGCTTTCTGCTTTCGGCTTTGTTTTGTTTTTCTCCTTCGATAAACATTGTAAAAAAACATGAGTAGAAGGTAGCAGCACAATGGCCAGCCAGGGCTGGGCAGGACAGGGCGGGGAAGGAGAGAGAATTCAAAATTCAAAATTCAAGCACCACTCGAGGGCGCTGGGCGCACGATAATTGAAATGGACAGCATCCGGTTGCAGCCGCCCCTGGGCCAGTTGCCAGAGACGTAGAATGGGGGGGGGGGACTCGTTTTGCATTTTTGGCTCAGCCTGACTGCCCTTACGTTATATACTACATAACATACGTACATAACCTCAAACCCGGGCACCTCAAAGCGTTTGGGAAAAAGTGCAGCAAGTTGCAACCCTGCTATATATTGTACATATAACAACATATAGTATGTATTTAAAATCCCTGGTCGCAAACGGAGGACCTTCATCATTGCCTCGCGGTCGATTTTGGTTTACAGCATTTTCCCCAAATAGCTTTAAAATCAAGAGAGACACAAAGACTGCCGAATACCCTAGGAAGGCGGTTTATCTGGTAACTTTATTTTGTGTATTTCAGAGGGTTCTCCAAATCGTAGCGCCACCTAAATAGGCGCATAGGCTGCCTTAGATATTAAGGCTACTCCTAGCCAAATTTCACCTTCCTAGTTGCTTTGGTTCCAGAGATCTACTAAGAAGAAGATATACAACGGATATATTTCTAGGCCAACATATTTCCCTCTTGTCTTACGCTTTTAAATATCTCTTAAATCAAGAAAGAGAGGGCTATGAAGCTGACAGCTTAGTTAGCTAAAACTTTAAGTATTTCAGCGGGTTCTCCAATTCGCAGCTCCATTAGTCCATAGTCTGCCTTAGATATTACGCCCACTCCCTGCCAAATTTCATCTCCCTAGTTGCTTTGGTTCCAGAGATCTACAAGGAAATACAACATAGCTACTCCCAAACCAATATACTCCGCTCTCTTCTTAGGTCTTTCCTTGGGTATTCCGAAAGTTGCCAAGTTGCCAAGGCAGATGAAGTGCTAAACAATTAATTAGAAAAGTTTTTTTTTTAACTTTTAGATATTTATTTTTTTTTATTTTTGTTTTTGGCCATTGGCCGCCTTGACGCGACTTGAAAAGCAATTTTCAACTTGGCAAATAACGCCATTCGAGACGTTGCCAAGAAAATTCGTGTCCAAACAACAACAACAGCAACGAAATTGAGGATAGAAATAAAAGAAAATTGTGCTTTTCCGCTGTCAAGCGTTTGGGATAATGGAAATCTAGAATTTCTAATATGGCTACACAGACCCAGACCGAGACCCAACCACAACAACAACAACAATAATCGCAATGGGGTGGGAGGATAAGGTTCGCAGAAAAAAAACTCATGCTGATTTTATAATGGTTTTTTTTTTTCTCGAGGTATTGATGACACTTTCCAGAGAGTAGGGGTGGCTATGTGGTAGCGGAATTAAAGGTGTTTGAAGTTAGGAACGTGTTGCGAAAAAAACATTTGATTAATGAAGGTAGTGCGGCAAGCATGTGCTATAATGATATAATGTTTACTGAAAATTTAGAATATTTTATTAACCGTATATTCTTAAAGTTTGCAGACTATAATCCTATCTCTATATTATGCTGTAAAAGAGTTTTCCATAATCGCAAAAATGCTGAAAATTTTATGATTGCTGTAAAAGAGTTTTCTATAATCGCAAAAATGATCAAACTTTCAAGATTTACTGACTTCAAACATATTTATATATTAAATATAAAATATGCTGAAACCTTTAAGATTTACTGACTTTAAACATATATAAATATTAGATATATAATATGCTGAAACTTTTAAGATCTACTGACTTTAAACATATTTAAATATTAGATATTTATAAAATACTTATATATTATGCTGTACTAATGATTTTTATAGTCTGGGAAAAAAACTAAAAACCTATTCCCTTATGCTGCTACCTTAATAGACCCTTAGTATACAGCAAATTTGAAAACTAAATATAACTAAATATTATTGGTATTCCTTTCCATCTGAATTTCAAACTAGCAAAAACTCTTGAAATATTGATGGAAAAGTTTTGGGGTGCAAATAGTATGCAATATGCAGAAAGGTCTCTCAACTTTTGCGGTTGTCAAATCAAAAATGCAAAACTTCACTGCGCCACTGCCTGTGCAAGGGGGGTGAACGAAGGAGGGGGGAGAGGGGGTGGGCTATTTACATTCCGTAATATTTGCTACCCTCACTTGGTTCAATAAATGTTAATATGGAGCTGCTGCTGAGTTGCTCCATTCAGGTAGACGGACGTGTGCATGACATATGTGTAGGTGTGTGTGTGTGAGTGAGGGGGCAGGGTACGCCTGTGTGTGTGTGTGTGCGCATATCTGTTGCAATTTATGTGGAAAAGCGCAAAAAAAAAACATCAAAACCGTTTTATGTGCTAACGAAATAACAAAAGCCGGCTCTGCGTGTGTGTGTGTGTGTGCCGCAGGCGCTCTCTCTGTCACACACACACAGACACACGCCTACACACTCACCCTTAGCTGGCGCTGCCACGTCGACATAAAACTGCAATAAGGCAACGCTTGTTGTTTTTTTTTTTGCAGTGTATGTGTGTGTGTTGTTGTTGTTGTTGTTGTTGCTGCCGCTTTTGTTATTGCCTTTTGCGCTGCTGCCGCAAATTCAATTTCCGCACATTGTGCGCAGCTCCCCATGTGAAATGCTCCCCCCCCTCCCCCACCGCTCTTGCTTCCTGCTACGCTCAGTTAGAGTCCTGCGCAATGGCTGCGCTGCGAGAGAGCGCGCGTTTGCTCTCTCTCATACGTTTTGCCTTGCGCTCTCTTCCTGCTGCTGCTGCTGCCGACCGCGCGTAGATTGCGCAATCTAGCAAAATCAAAACAACGCCCCACAAATACACAGACACGCTCACGCATAGACGCACGCATGCATGCACACGCACGTACGCACTCTCACACACACACACACACTCGGCAGGCTGTGCATATGAATGAAGCCAGCGAGAGAGCGCGCACAGTTGAGAGAGCGGGTCAGACAGGCAGGCAGGCAGGCAGGCGGGCGAGCAGGCAGGCGGGCAGGCAGGCGAGCACAGGAGAGCGAGTGTGTGCAGCTAGTGAGAGCGCGCTCAGAGAGAGAGAGAGAGCGAGGCGAGCAGGCGTGCTTGCATAGACAAGTTGGCCGCCGGCCGGCAATGGCAGCCGCGGTGGCAGCGCAGCAGCTTTTGCTGGCTTCTCTTTTTTGGGTGGGTGTGGCACACGCCCTTATGCTGCTGTACATAACATTGTGTCAGAGTTCAATATCCTGCGTGCCTGCAGGTGCTGCAGGTGTAGGCGAGAGAATGAGAGAGAGGCAGAGAGAGCGAGCAGTGCGCATATAAATTACAATGTGTGTTTGTGTGTGTGTTTGTTATATAACTGCATAAGTGATCGACGCAGGCAGAGAGAGAGAGATGGACTGAGCGTCCAGTTTTTTAAGCTCAGCTCAGCTTGTCTGTCTGTCCTGCTCGCTCTCTTGTGCTCACTTAATGCATTGCGTTGCAGGCAAAGCTTTAAGCTGCAAGCATGAAAGCTCTTGCTTGTTAAGAGCGCGATCATACAGTGTACTCTCTCTCTCTAGTTAAGGGAGAGAGAGCTTTACTAACTAACTGACTCTCTCTCTCTTCCTTATTTAGCTTAGCTGCAGCTTTTAACTTACTGCTGATCGCCGCCATCTTGTTTATTATTTATGTATTTCTTTTGAGTTCCTTGGTGTTTCATCTCATTCTTTTTCTCGCTCTCTCTCTATCTTTCTCTTTCTCTCTCTATATCTCTCTGTCTTTCTCGTTGGATTACTAGCTAAAGCCTTTCCTCATGAGCTTGAGTCTTTATCTTGAGTACCTTCTTCCTTAACTTCCTTCTACTTCGCCTCTCTTTTTCTCCCTTTCTCTATACAGCTCCTACGAGCTCCTTGCTCTCTCTCTATCTCTCTCTCTCTCTTTCTCTCTCTTTCTCTCTCTCTCTCTCCCTGGATTACTAGCCAAAGGCTTTCTTCATAAGCTTGAGTCTGCATCTTAGGAACCTTCTTGCTTTACCCCCACTTGGTCCCTCTCTTTCTCTCCAGCTCCTACAAGCTCAGCTCCACTCTCTCCAGGAGAATCAAGCTTTCCCCTTGCAGCGTGCTGCTTTGAAACCACCTTAACCTCAATTAAAACCGCTCACCACGCATCGCTGGCCACGTTTAATTGCCTCTCCGTAGTCGTAGGTTTTTTGGGCTCTATAATTGGCTTCGTAGTAGTACGAGTATTACCTATGTCTATGCCTATGGTAACGTCTCATTTAGCACGGGTTCAACCCCCTCCCAGCTGGCCAGCTAGCTAACTAGCGCCCATCCGGTTGCGACACGCTAATGAAGGCAACCTGGTTTCGAGTTTGTTGCAATACTGATTAGCAGGGTTGTCGTGCTATCGTCGGGGGAGGATAAAGGCGACCGAAGGAAGGCAGGAACACGTAGGTAGACTGACGGACTGGTCCATGGCTGATTGAATGGATATCAATGTCAGTTTGCTACCTGAGATGCTTCTGATGAGCTGGGACGACCAAGTGCATTGAACTCGCTAACAAGGAAGGGAGAGGAAGAGTGAGATAGAGAGGTTGACAAAAGAGAGACAGAGAGAGAGCGAGAGAGTGGGAAACCCCTGTGAGAGTGTGCGAAAATGGGGCGCAAACTAATTTCCCAACAATGCAGGCAGCGTGGCTTCGCTTCCTTCAAAGAGATTCAGCTAGTTAACCCTCCGACACATGCCATGCTACTACACCCCTCTCGCATTCTACGCCACTGTGCGAATGTCATTACATCGGGCTTGTTGCGAAAATGCGTATTCCCCCTTCCCGCACCTAGACGAACGTGCCGAGTGTCAATAAGTCGCAGGCCATAAAGATTTGACAGCTGCTGCGATCCTTCCTCTCTCTCTCTCTCTCTAACTTCCTCTCTCTCTCTCTCTCTCTCTCTGAGTTGGTAGATCCCTGCTACGTTCGTTAACCTCACGCTCCTAGTCGGGGTGGATCGGTATCGTTGTTACATTGTTACATTTCGCATTTCGTTTTGGTTCCAACTGGAACCGGAACTGGTTTCCCAATACGATCTCCTCTCTCTCTCTCTCTCTCTCTCTATAGGCTAGCCCTACCCTACCCCTTCCTTCTCTCGCTCTCCTTTGTGTCATATATTTTGGCGTTTTGACACATGTCCTTCGGCATATTAAAGTCGAAAATGTTTACGGAAAATGAAGACATATGGGCTGTAAAAAAAAACAACAACAACAACAATGTCTATGATAAACTACCGCCTTAGGGGGGGAGGGGTTGGGGTGTTCCACAACAAAGGGGTTGCATGCATCTTAAACTTGTTTTTGCTCCTCCAAAATGAACCCTTGTAAGCGTAGGTAAATTGGCCAAAAAAAAGCAGCTTAAGTAATGTTAGGTAATTGTTCCAGAGATGAGATGAGAATGTAATTGAAGGGAAAGCATAGGAAATAGGAAATGGCGCACTTCAAATAGAACACACAATTTTTTCTTCTTCTTCTCGCATATTCCCCCCGGGCTGAAACCCTTAAGCCAAATTGATGCAAAAACTTCACGCTTCGCTTCACATATGAATATGGAATTTGGAAAAAAAAAATTCCAAAATACTTTGGGATCATTCATCTTTGTAGCCCACATTATGAATGCTTATTTAACACACACTCACACACACACACACACACACACACAGAGAGAAGGACTCAGGAGCCAGGAACAACCACTTGACACTCAATACTCGAGACCTTGTCGCACCAGACAAGGCAGCGAAAAAAAAAAAAACAAATAAAATTCGAGCCGCAAGCTTAATACCCTTTATACACCTCAAAGAATACTAGTTTATCTAAGGTTATACTCAACCGATTTGTATGAAATTCGGACAGCATATGCAAAATAAACTAGAAAACTGATATGCAGAGTTTCCATAACCAAACATGAATAATAACTGAAAAAGCTAAACTTTATACTCCTCAGAGAGTACTAGTTTTTCCAGGACTACAGTCAACCGATTTGTATGAAATTTGGACAGTATGTGCAGAATAAACTTAAGAACTGATATGCTGAGTTTCTTTAATCCAACTTGATTAATAACTGAAATAAATCAATATTCCCTATCATCATAATGTTAGCCCATCATAGCTTTTCGCGCTGCCTACCTGCATAGCTAATATACCCTGCTGCCAGAGTATATGTGTGTGTAAAAAGCAGCAAACCACCCCAAAGAGAGAAAATTAAACGAATTGGGTCAAAAGATAAACGAAATTATCTTGAAGAGCCTATGCAGAAAAAAAAGGAAAAAGAAACACTTTAAATTGCAGTGGGCAGAGGAGGAGCAGAAGGCGGAGAGAATACAGAAGAAAAGGTCGCACCGCAACAGCAACAAACAAAAGAAAGAGAAAAAAATACCACGAAATGCTTTAGAAAAAAAAAGAAAAGAAAGACGAAGGAAGCTGGAGATAGGAGAGGAGAGGAGAGCGGGCAGATGGGGGAGGGAATCCACCCCGAGGGCAGCCAAGCAGACAAGCAAGGCAGCCAAGCAAGGCAGCAGGAAAACCCCAACTGAGCACCCTCCTCCTCCTCCTCCTCCTCTTCCTCCTTCGTGCTACCCTCCTCCTGCCTCACTACCAGCAGCTCCAACTCTCCATGTGACTCGTCTTCAATGTTGAAATTTCATTATTTATCATACGGAAGCTGTGCGGGTGTGTGTGTGTGTGAGTGTGTGTGTGTGTGTGTGAGTGTGGCAAGTGTATGTGCGACTCTGATTAATAGACTCCGCTTGCAAGGTGCTCTCTCTCGCTCTCTCTTTCTCTCGCTCTTGCTCTCTTTGCTCTCGCAGCGCAGCCCAGGCAACCGGCTGAGCCGGCATAATATCACGCTCTCTCCTGCAGTAGTTCGCTCTCTTTCTCTCTCTCTCACTCTCTCGCTGTCTCGCTCTCACAGCGTATCCTTATTGCGTATTATGAAACACAGAGAAAGGGGTGCATTTTCTTCTTTCTTTTTTTTGTGTGCGGTTCTGTCTAAATATCCTTTGTCTTTTTTTGTGTGTGTTTTGTGTAAAGCTTTTATCTAAAATTCAGTTGGGATTATCTTGAAAATAATCCAATTAACTTGTCTGGCAACACGAGACCCCGTTTATAGATAGCAGCATGCACTACGTAGGGGGTAAAATGTGGTTTAGGGTAGGGTATAGCTGAAAGGGTTGTCTAAAGCTAAGAAAACTAATTGATCTTCAAGCTGCCAAGACTTTAAGTTACAAATTAAGCTTTGGGGTGAGCTTTAAGGAGCTTTCAAAGCCAGGAAATTATCTTAAGTGGGATTAAAAAGTATTTTCCTTTAGGCTATAAAGAGAAAACTAACTTAAGTTATGAAAATCTAGCTCTTTTTGGCTAATTTCTCGCTAGATAAAAGCTAGAAAGTTGCTGAGGCTCAATTTAAAAGCTTTTATAAGCGAAAGCTGCTTGTAAAGCTTTATTTTAAATACGTTTTGAATACTTTTAAAGATGAGAAACTTTTAAACTCAGTTTGCAGGGTATAGCCAAGTATATATCCCGGCTATACCCTGCTCTATTTGATCTTAGGCTTTAGCCCTGATTGACGACGAATTCAAACCCAATTCGCCTAAGTTTCTGTGTAAATATTGATAGAGCTTTCGACGTGCGCTTAAGATGAGCTTCAGAGTGAAGCAGATGGCACTTAATCTGCTTTGCATATTATATATATATGTGTATATATAGTCGGGATAACTCGCATATACATATATGTATGGTATATCTCTCTCTCTCTCTCTATACTCGCATGCATAACTCTCCATAAATGTTTGTATATAAGTGCTACACCCCTTGCTCGCCCCAAGAAACTAAGAGAGGAAGGAGGTCTAGGCAGAAAGCAGAGAGAGAGAGAGTGAGTTTATGTTCTGGCTAGCGCTATCTCGCTCTAGCGAAAGGGTGTGTAACAGTGCAGACCGGCCGGCAGCAGAGCGAGACAGCCTGAGACTGGGTGCGAAAAGGATACAAAGGATGCCGCGCCATGGTGGTTGTGCGCAGCGCTCTCTCGCTCTCACTTGCTCTCTCTCTACAGAGAGAGCGAGAGAGTGGGAAGGGGGCTGGCTGGAAAAATCGAGCCTAGGACTGCGAAGGATACGAGTCGATTCGTTCAGTCGTTCAGTCGTGCCGTGCTCGTTCGTTCGTTCGTTGCTTTCGTTCGGTTTTGATTCTCCATTCGGTTGTGTTTCTCATTCGAGAACATTCATTTATAATTTTTTGACTCCTCTGCACCGGTTTTTGTGTTCGAATTCTCACTCAGTTCACTCAGAATTTGTTGTGTTCTCGGTTTTTTCCAACTAAACAACAACAAATCACACACACACAGTACACACACACACACATATATACACATACAGACAGACAGACACAGACCACAGTAGAGGAACTGCAACTAGAACCGCAACAACTGCAACAACAAATACAACTGTGCAATATCTTAAATACGATAAGTAAGAACTATCGGCAAACTATCGCGCAACTATCGCACCAGCTCTCACACACACACCATTTCGGGCCCCGGAAAATTGCAATAATAACAAAAAAAAAAAAAAAATAATAGAAGTAAAGAAAACATCGCATCATCGATTGTGTTCAGCAAATGTTCTAGTCAAATTTTTTTTCGCTTGGGTTAAACTGTGCAAAGAGCTAAACGGAAGAACATTTCCACCAAAAGGAAGAAAAATAACTGCAGCCAATACAACTACAACAACAGCAACTACAGCAGAGGGCAGTAAAATACGTCAAGCAGGCCGCCCCACTGCATGCAACAAAGGTGCGAGAATGAGATAGCAAAACGTATTTACCCACAAAGCGAGACAATCGTTTTGGAGCCGGGAAAGCTGCTGGGCAGAGAGAGAGAGAGAGAGAGAAAGAGATAGGAAAATAAAAAATAGAGAGAGAGCGAGAGAGACAGCTTGAGGGAGAGCGCGTGAGGGTTTCGCAATCAATAGACTCAGCTTTCTCTACGACTGTTTCGTATTGTTACCATTTCCAACCATTTCTAGACCTCCCCCATCCTCCCTATATACCGTATATCATTATAATATATGTGTATGTAAGTGTTTTTTTTTTCTATATTTTTTTTTTGTCGTGTGCGCTTTGCGTGTTGCCGAGTTTTTTTTTCCCCGAGATCTCTCTATGTATAGTTCGCATGTGCATATATATTTTTTTCCAGTGTCTCACTTTTTTTTCGAGTGTGTGAAACTAATTAAAAACGTTTATATCCTATATATATAGTATGATATATGATCTATAAATAAGCGTATGAAACTAAACAATGGGAAACCATAACAACAACACGGCAAAAAAAAAAATAAAAATAAAAAAATACGTGCATGAAATTTTGGATATACGCAATGAAATGATTGTTCTACGGTGCTATAAGCACGTTAAAAGGATATGAAACTTGGCATAAAGTTACATATTAAATAGTCCTTGCAGTTGGCAGGGGTTGCAAAGGTCTGGGAAAGGTGTTGGAAAGTGTAAAAGGTTTCGAAAGTAGGGGAAGATATGGAAAAATCTCTCTTTTTTAGCTTGAAGGGATTAAGAAAGACACAATTCAAGATTTTTGGGGTGGTAGGGCATTATTAAACTACTTAAATTAGTTGAAATAAATAAAAATATATTTTTAAGTTAAAGAAAGAAGTGGGATTATTAAAAGACTAGCTATAAAGACAGTATTGGGAGACAAAAATGCGATTTCTTCTAGAGAATCTAAAAAAAAAGAAAATTAAAAAAAAAACTGCAGAATAGTGTGTAGAAAGATTAAAAGATTGAAAAAAATATATATAAAATAAAAATGATAATTGATAATAAAAAAACAATATATATATCAAAATCTACATTAAATATAAGATTGAAAAAAAAAATATATAAAATAAAAATGACAAATTATAATAAAAAAAAATATATATATATTATATGTGTATCGAAATCTACAATAAATATAAGATTGAAAAGATATATATAAAATAAAAATTATAAATGATAATAATGTAGGAAAAAATAGGAATATTCAAAAACTATCTAAATAGGAAAGGCACAAATTTAATATTAGAGAATTTGATATATTTACCTGAAAGATAGAAATAATTAAGAGAATCTTAATGATCTTTCAAGTATCCCAAAAGCAGAAGGAGTAGAAGAGAAATATGAAAGACACAGATAGTGAGCTGAGAGCGAGCTAGAGGAAGCTCAAGAAGAAAGAGAGAGAGAGAGGTAGCGGAAGAAGAAACTGAAGAGAGATAGAGACAGCTGCAGCTCTAGTTGAGGTTAAACCTTCTTTAACCTTGTCTAAGCGTCGCTTTAACGCGCTCTCTCTCTCTCTCTCTCTCCCCCCTCTGCAATCACAGACCGTCCCCCTCCCTTCTCTTCCCTGACTTCGACTCATCGCCTTGCACTTCACCCTTGGCCGCCAAGAAGAAGCAGCTGCCCTGACCCACCTCAAGGTGTTGGCTGCCATAAGGCACAAGGCACAAGGCGGCGGCGACACACATTTTAAATGGGGTCACAGATACATCGGGTATATCGGTGGAAAAGTGTCAATTACACTCGTGCTCCCTCTCCCTTTCCCCCTCTCTCTGCCTCTCTCTCTCTCCGTCTCTTTTGTTTGTTGCTTCGTTGTTTTTTGCACGTTCTATTCACACAGACAGCGAGAGGACACACACTTATCTCGCAGCAGGCAGGGTCGCTTGCTTGGGGGGCTGAGAGTGTGTAGAGAGAAGAGGGAGTGAGGCAGCGCTGCAGGCATGCAACACAAGGCGTGGCAGGCAGCGCGCCGCCCCCCTTCTTGCTGCCTTGCGTCTTTTTGTTGCACGTTTGTTTTTATTTTCCTTTTTTCGCACTCATCGCTTGAGGACTCCCCCCCTCTCTCTCCCTCTCACTCTTTTTCTTCTACCCTCTACCCTCTCTCTCTCTCTCTGTCTCTGTGCCTTGTCGGGTTCATTGAACGCGGCTGCAACAGCTGTTCTTGCCACATGCCACATGCCACAACAACAAGCCGCAACACAAGCAACGATCTCGCAAATGCAAAGAAAACTCGTGGAAAAACAGAGAGAAAAACCACACACAAGCAGGAGAAGGGGCAGGGGCAGGGGCAGGGAAAAGGCGAGTTCATTGAACCCGCACCCAGTCGCCGCCGCCGTCGATGTCCTGTTTCCTGCCAGGCAGCACAAGCAAGAGGGAAGGGAGGAGAGGGAGAGGAAGAGGAAAAGGACGAAAAGGGACGCGGTGCGGTGTTTGTTTGTTTTTCGCGTCAGGTTTTTACCCTATTTTCAATGCAGGCTCGCTTTTCCACCAGTCTCAGTCCCAGAGCAGACCTTTCCGCTACCTCGTTCTCTCTTTCCCTCTCTCTCTCTCTTGCAGCACTCCTTTTTCAACCCCCTTAGCTCTTTTGCCAATTGGACCAAAAAAGGCAGCACATGATATTCCAATTGGAATTTCTTACTTTTGGACTCTGATTGCACTGTGCCAGCTGACTGACTTGTGTGATACCCTGTAATTTAAAAATATTGTAAAATATGTGCCTAATGGGTCTGAAAGTCCTTAAAGTCTGCTGTGATACCCTCTAATATTGTAATACCCTGGAAAATAATGAAAACAAAAATATGATAAATATTTGGAATATATTTTTATAAATATCCTCCATTTTCTACGACTTCGAAGCTGTGTAAACCCTGCACAAATCGCTAATATACCCACACGATATACACTGCCTGCTTGTCTGCTTAAAGCTCAAGTAAAATTCGCTGAGTTTGACAGAAAAACAAAAAAAAAAACAATAAAATGCGCTGCTGGCGTTTGAGTGCATTCGTACACTCGTACTTTGAGTACTCAATGAACCACTAAGCCGCTGAGTTGCTAATCCATTGAGACACTCACATACAGATATATAAAGAGTACGATTTAATTAAATTCCAGGCCATTAAACAAAGTTTTGTGCTGACATAACAAAAAAAAAAAAAAAAAAAAAACAGACTAAAAACTTTTCCGGGGAAGCAGACAGCCAGTCATTGGTGTGATAAGGCAGCTAGCTATCTCTTTCTAATTCAAAAACTTCCTCTCACACTCTTTTTCTATAATAAACTCAACTGATTTAGATTTGTTTTCTTCTTTTCTCTCCCCCACGCAGATTGAGTAAAACGAGCGAGCAATCGAATCGAGCATCATTTATCAGAAGAACCCAAGAAAGCAGAGAAGCTGAGAGAGAGAGCAGAAAGAAGCAGAAGAATAAGTGGAGAAAGGAGCGTAAGATTTTTAACTGCAACTAAGCAAAACAAAACCAAACACCACCAAACAAAACCAACAACTATTAAACATAAACAGAATATATAACGAATAATCATATTTAAACGTACTATATACAAGGCGAGAACTATAAGAGATACACATATACATATACATATATATATATATTATATTATATTATATGTGTGCATGTATTTGCATTGATAAAACCAAGTTCCAAGAATAATTTCGAAAGCGTCGAGCCGAAACCAGCGCAAATTAGACAAAAAATACCAAAAATAAAAAATAAAAAGAAAATTATTGCTATCTTTTTGCATTTTTGCAATTTTATATATATAAAAAACCGTATAAAAGAGGAAACTGACGGCAAATAACCACGAGGTACTCGCTATAAAAACATCACATAAGCCCCTCCCCAGAAAAAAACAAAACCAAAAAACCATTAGCAAAATTTACTCTTTTATCTAAAAAAAAAAAAAACAAAAACAAAAACTAACTAAACGAAGAGGAAGAAAAACCAAAAAATTACTTCAACTTAAATTAAATTTTAAACTCTAAGCAAAGCCAAAGAACGGTTTACGACACTTAAGATATATAAAACAAAAGAAAAGAAAAAAATACTATTTTTTTTTTGCGATCGTAGTTGATCTAAAAACCCAAAGAAAACGCGACAGAAGAAATAGAAAACTTGCGGCGACATCAACTTCATTGGCGACTTGTGCAAAGCGCAGTCGGAGAACGATTTAAATAATAATAATAAAAAAATACTAAATAAAATACCAAGGCATAAATATATATTCTAAGCGTAACAAACCAAGCAGTGAGATTAAATACTAAGCACAACCAACAACAACAAGAAAAACAAGAAGAAGAAGAAGGAGAACAAGAAAAGTAACACCAAAGGCTTCTAACATTGCGAATCGCATAGAGAGGCTCTGTAGCTATCTCTCTCTCTTCTAAGAACTTAACAGCTGCAGCTTAACAGCAGCCATTAACAGTAACTGTAAACCGTGCAACTGTGTAACTGTAACTGTTAACAGTTACAGTAACCAATAACAGCCGCATCATTAGTACCAACGGCAACAGCGACGCTAACAGCAACGCCAGCGGCACCGGCAGCGGCAACGCCACAAACACCACCAACAGCAGCAGCAGCAGCAGCAGCAGCAGCGACAACAACAGCAGCGGCAGCGGCAGCAGCAGCGGCGGCGGCGTTAGCGGTAACGGCAACGCGATAAGTGAAGGCAACAGCAGCGCTGTTAATAACAGCGCAGCTAACAGTACAGTGCAGAGTGCCAACGCAAGCAACGCTAACAGCGCCAGCGCCAGCAGCAGCAACAAAACCAACAACAGCAGCAGCGGCAGCAGCAGCAGCAAAAACAGCAGCAGTAGCGCCAGCAGCAGCAGCAGCAGCAGCGAAAGCCTTAACGCTAAAATGACCAACGCCATGGATATTGTTAAGAACGGCAGCGCCAACGGCTCCGTCGATGGCAGCAACGATGAGTCGCGTACCAATTTGATAGTCAACTATTTGCCACAAACCATGACGCAAGAGGAGATGCGATCGCTCTTCTCAAGCATTGGTGAGTTGGAGAGTTGCAAACTGGTGCGTGATAAAGTCTCAGGTAATTTGGGTAAATATTAATCCAATATTTCTACAAAATTTTAATAGGCTTAAGAGCACATAAGGCATGATTTATCCAGTGTTTTTGTAGTATTTTTTATTTTATTTTTTTTTTGATTTATAAATATGTTGCTAATATTCTTTATTTTTAGTTAAGTGAGGGTATACCTCATTTAGAGTCTGTTAACTATTTAAATTTAATATTAATCTTCAAATTAAGCACTAAGCTGTTACTAACAGTATGTTAAGTAAGCTGAAGTGCTGTTACTAACAGCATAAGACGCTTAACAGCGCGCTCTCACTTACTCTGCTGCACAGCGCGCTGTTACTAACAGCATGTCATGTTAAAAACCTATGTTAAGCGTGTTTATTGCACTGTAAAGTTTATAAAAGACAAATTTTTTATTTTATATAAAATATATAACATATATCTCTATTATAATACTTTCACTTACCCCTCAGTTAGCATGTTAACTTTAACATTTTGAGCAATAACATAAATTTAACATATCTTAATTATGCTTTACACTTTACAGTCTTGCCGGCATCATTGACTGCACTCAATCCGGCACTACAGCAGGGTAAGTTCCTTCGTAACACCAGCTTAAGCGAATTGTACTCTAATCCCCATATATTTTTGATCCATTTAGGCCAGAGTCTGGGCTATGGATTCGTGAACTATGTGCGCGCCGAGGATGCTGAGAAGGCTGTGAACACCCTGAACGGTTTGCGTTTGCAGAATAAGGTTATTAAAGTATCATACGCCCGTCCAAGTTCAGAATCTATAAAGGGTGCTAATTTATATGTATCGGGTCTTCCGAAAAATCTATCACAACCAGACTTGGAGGGGATGTTTGCATCGTTTGGCAAAATAATTACATCTCGTATACTCTGTGATAATATTTCTGGTAGGTAGCACTCTAATACCATCTTCAGCAGTTACTATATGGTATATATATTATATTAGGTCTATCGAAGGGTGTCGGTTTTATACGTTTCGATCAACGCAACGAAGCTGAACGCGCCATACAGGAGTTGAATGGCAAAACACCAAAGGGCTATGCCGAACCGATCACTGTCAAGTTCGCCAATAATCCAAGCAATAGCGCCAAGGCCCAGATCGCTCCGCCCCTAACCGCATATTTGACACCGCAAGCGGCAGCGGCTACACGTCGTTTGGCCGGTGCCCTGCCATCGGCTGGACGTATCAGGTGAGTGGTATCCACGTAATATCCATGTATTACTAACTCCAAAACATTGTTTTAGTTGCTTTAGTGATGGGTTTCCACTGGCTGGTTATGCAAAGTATGTGTTAGTTGTATATCTGTGGGGATGGTGGGATGGGGGGAGGGTTTGTCATATCCACAAGCGTCAGATAAGGGTGTCATACAGTGTGTCATATGAAGCCTAGAGCTAGATATGAGTATGACAAACACTTGTATAACAAGTAAAATAGTGAAAATTATTGCCAGATATTTGTCTTAACAGATCTGGCAGCGTATGGCACAGCTGGTGTCATATATTATGTGCTAAAATTGCGTCATATATAAATGTGTATGGCAATAAACTATATCACATATATATGACACTATGAAATAGTCTAAATTATTACCAGATGTCTGTATTATGACATTTGACAGCGTATGGCACAGCTTGTGTCATATATTATGTGCTATAATTGAGTCATATATAAATTTGTATGGCAATAAACTATATAACATATATATGACACTATAAAAAAGTATAAATTATTACCAGATCTCTGTCCGATGACATCTGACAGCGTATGGCACAGGTGGTGTCATATATTATATGCTATATCTGTGCCATATATAAATGTGTATGGTATTAAACTATATACTGACAGCTTGGGTCATATATTTTCCTGAAAATCATAAAAAACTACACTTTGATAGTTTCCACAAATGATCTTGCACACTGATACCATATGACGCCTGTGGAAGACAATGTAATGTGAGAGTTTAGGACCCTGCCGGGTGTATACGATGCCTATATTGAGTTTGAGTATTCACTCTCTCCACTCTCTTAATTTCTACATGGGGCAGTCCGAACAGTTTTACGAAACGACATTTTCCCGAACATTTCTTAAGTTTCAAACTGTTTCACTTTCGACGCGCTCTCCCGACTAAACAAACAAACTAATATATTTTATATGAAATAAAAACAGACCAGACATATTACGATTTGTTTCGACTTTCGTTTTTCTTTGATCAACATATCAAAAAAACATATGTACGCAACTTGGTTGAAAACTTATGCAATGGTTTCTTCTTCAGTTGATTATCATTATTATATCTTATGGATTTTGAACATGTACAATACATAACTTTGTTTCTATTTCCAACCTTCTTATGTGGCATATTTTGGTTTTCTTTTTTCTTAACAAAAAAAAAAAAAAAAAAAAAAAAAAAAAAAACAAATTTCTCATCATTTTTAGCATTGGAAAAAGTCCCATGTTAGCGATTAACAAGGGTTTGCAAAGGTGAATTTTTGAATCGACTTATTAATTTCTCACACACACGCAGACACACACACACACACACACAGCCACACTCATACACTGACAGACAAACATATACATACATACATACATATATTGATTGCTGTTCTTTAATTTTTGATTTAAAGCAAATAAATAAATGTTTAGACTTAATGTTTGTGTGTAACTGTTATACTTCATCTGCTCCTATATCATTTCTTATCGTATTTAGTTCATGTATACAAATCCTTTTGTCTCTGTCTCTCTCTCTCTTTATCTCTTTCACTCTCTCTTTCTCTCAGTTTGTGCGTTTTTCTGTTTGCAGCGCATGCATCAAGTACATATATTTTTAATTTCCTATATATTCAATACTTTTTTATCTATCTAACGATATATACATATATATATATGGTAACTCTATATATTTATATAAATCATTTTTGTTTTTCGGTTCTCATTCAAGTCTATTTAATCACTCGGTGTAACATATTTTCAATATACGTTTTGAACAAGAATTTCTGCTTTGATTTCGTATATACCTAACCTAACTACGAGTCCTACCTACCAACCTACATACCATACATACCATACATATATATTTTCCATACTTTTTTATTGAACGATACAAAAGCGACAATTACATGCTTGTGCTCTCATCTGAACAATATCAAATTGGGTTACTATATACATATATAGCGTATTCGCATACGAAATGCTTACGAAATTCCATGCAGCACAGTGTAATGGTGGCATCCATATACTATTACGTAACCTATGAAGCATGTACTAAAACAAAATTATAAAAAAAAAAAAAAAATACCAACAACCAAAAGCTGAGATAACTGTGGTACTAACCGTAGTTCCAAATACCCTTGCAGTTGAGATTTAAATCATATATAGAAATCGTAGAGACAGTTTTCTGATCTATTCGAAGGTTCTGCTTGGGATTTTTTCTATGATTTTTTTTACAATTTCTATAGTTTTTCAGTTAGAAATAATATTATAATATTATTTTAATGGCTTAAGAAATTTGAAGAAAAACTGAAGGTTTTTAAAAGATAGAAAGAAAAAAGCTTTCAGAAATAGAATTTAAAGTATGATATATGCTTTAAGGAAATTCTGGCTATGTAGAACTCCTGCAAGGGTATTAGAGAGCAAAAAAAAAAAAAAAAACACACCCAGCATAGCGTTTCTAGTTTCCTAAGTGTTATATACTTACTTACATATTACTTGCGGAGGGATCGACACTTTAATTACGATAAATGTACCATAAACTGAATACAATGAATACAAGCTCAAGTACCTACTCGATCGTATCTATATATATATATACATATCAATATCTATATATCTATATCTGTAGCGACAATCACTATACGTTTTCTAATCTTTATTTCATTCTCTCTCTCTCCTCATCGATCGATCTTCATCTCGATCTAAATAGATACTCACCGCTGGCTGGTGATCTGTTGGCCAACTCGATATTGCCAGGTAATGCTATGACCGGATCTGGATGGTGTATCTTTGTCTATAATCTGGCGCCCGAGACCGAGGAGAATGTGCTCTGGCAACTCTTTGGACCCTTCGGAGCGGTGCAGTCGGTGAAGGTGATCCGCGATCTGCAGACGAGCAAGTGCAAGGGATTCGGCTTCGTGACCATGACCAACTATGATGAGGCTGTGGTAGCCATACAATCACTCAACGGCTATACCCTGGGCAATCGGGTGCTGCAGGTTAGCTTTAAGACTAACAAAACCAAAACGACCTAAACGTCGTCGATTTTTGGGGAGGACAGAAAACAGAAAACAGAAAAAGAAAAACTAAAAACAGAAAAAACAAAAAAAATAATCATGAAAACAAAACCCAAAGAAATTACCAACTTTAGTATGCTTTTCATTTGGCTAAAACTCTATCTATCTCTTTCTAAGTAAAGCAGAAGAAGATGAAGAAGTATCCATATAATATTGAGAGAATGTGACAAAAATACTATGCAAATTTCATGCATTCGACATGCTCGAGTTGTAGTCAAAATTCATTAAAATACCATTTTGGTATTTTATCTATACATATATATATATATATATTGTATCTATATATTGATTGATTTGTATGCTAAACGAAATTTTTATGATTGATTGAAATCTTAGCGAAAATTTATATTCCTTTATATTCTTTACTCGTCGGACAAGCACTGCATTCGAGAATAGTACGCAAGAGAGAAGGTACCATGAGAGAAAATACTTACTTAACGAAAAAAAAAAAAATAAATAAAAAATACTAAAACAAAGCTTAAAAGAGGCAACAAGCAAGAAAATACCACAACAGGTTGAATAACGTACAGACAGAGTGTCTATAAAGACATCACAAACAACAATTCCAAATAATACTGAGAGAAGACACAAAAAAAAAAAAAATAATTAAAATACAAAAAAAAAAAAAACAATTAAAAAATTATAATAACTTAATTTTTTTTTTAAATTAAATTTAAATTAAATTAAATTAAATTGAATATTACAATTACGTAACTAAATTATTTAATGTTTATTCATTTAACTAAAGAAAGAAAAACAAAATACCAAATGAACATAAAAAATATTTATATAATTAATTAATACTATTTATTCAGATTAGCCCCGGTGCGTACATGCATATGGACGGGCCGTCATAATTGCTATATATTGTATTTGTGTTCGTTAATTAACTTAATTAAAATATTAATTATATTAATTGCATTCACTTAACCAATGTTATCATAATTACGTACTTGAAACAAAGCTTTTATTCAATTAGATTCGATTTAATTCAATTCGATTCGATTCGATTCGACAAAGAAATCTTAATCCAAAAGCCGCGTTCACATCGCGTTTTGATAGACAAGAAATGCACAAGATTCTGGTCTGATCGAGCAGGTGGACAGCAAATGAAAACGCAACAAGAACTAGAACAAGAACAAGAACTAGAAACAGAACAACAATGATAACTAAGCAAAACTCAAATACATCATACGTACATGCATCACGTAGTACATCATACATACTTATAACCATTATTATTATTATAGACTTATATGTAATCGTTTTACTTTCATTTTTATTCGTCGTCGTCTAACTTAAATGAGGAAAAAAATACATAAACAAAAAATACCAAAGTATATTCAATATTGTATGTGCAAAACGGAAGCGTAAAGAAACCAAGAAACTTATTATATTATATTACATTATACTATTATTATGCCTACTTATTATTCCATTTTTATAATTATAACTTATGAATAAAAGCAACAAACGAAAAACAAAAACCAAAACAAACCAAAAAACTCAAAACATCAACAAAAAAACACAAATATTAAAGAAAAAAAAAACTAACAAAAATACCAAAAAAAATATATATATTTATTATTAAATAAATGTGTGACTTATTCAAAACAAAACCAAAAAAAAGGAACTATGCGAAAAGAAAAACCAAAAAAAAAACCAAAAACACAAAAACAATTTGTTTTAATTTTTTTGCCACCAAAACAGAACAACAGACCACACACACATCCACACTCACTCACTCAGACAAACTCAAAAAGGCAGCATGTGAAAATTGGCAACGATGCAGTGCATCTGCATCTGCAACAGCGCGCATTGCGTAGCGAAATTTGGCAACAGAGCACCTGCTTTACCGCCTGATTCTTTCTGATTTGAAGCTACAAACGGGTAACTGAAATGTGGCAACAACGCTCAGCGGCTTTGAACTGCGCTTGGCTTCGTCACACTGAACAAAAAAAACAACAAAACAAACGAACAACAAACAAACGAAAAACAAACTTATAACAACAGCAACAACAGCACTCGCATTTTCAAACTGGTTTTCGACTCAAAATACTAAAAACTTATACAGGATAAAATACCCAACATGAATATACACATAATAATACTACACGTACAAGTACTTTATGCATACATAAATATACATATATATATATATATAAGAAGTGAGCCTATACACGTGTCGTAGAAGTCCCCTTGTTCTTTTCCGTAGCGCTAAACAGCAATCAATGTGTGTGTCAGTAGATTTAGAAACTAAAGATAAACAAATACTAACAGTAAAAAAACAAAACCGAAAAAATACTAAAATATTTAAAATTTTTTAAACAAGAAACGAGACTCTTTTTTTTCCAACTAGTGCTTCAAGTTCGGCCACATCTACATGGCAACTAAGGGCACTAAGATAATGCAGAAGGAGATGAAGAGAGGAAGCAGATGAAGAGAGGAAGAAGAAGAAGAGGAGGAAGAAGACATAAAATATAATATAGTAAAATGAGAAAACAAAACATAAAGAAGGCAGAGCAAATGTTGTGGGAGTTGCATGCGCAAATTGAAACACCAAATTTTAAATATATATATATATACATAGATATATATAAAAGTATTTATATATGTATATGATGTAACATTTTTTAAACAAAGATTTATAGTAAAATTTATGAATATATTGATTACTAAATATATACATATACACGCGTACATTCGTAATACATTCATATATATATGTATAAAGGTATATATATGTAAATATATATACACGTGACGGAGAAACACTAAGCAAAAAAAAAAAAAAACAAAAATGTGAAATACATTTAAAAAATACCAAAGATTGGACATACCAAATACAACCAAACCGAATCGATCCCAAAAAAGCAAAATGTTCGCCAAATGTGCCCGTCAAAAAGAGAGAGAGAGAGCGAGCTCAACGGATTGCAAATGAAAGGGATATATACTCAAGTAATCGAGATCGATAGTCGATAAACGATAATTAAGGTTTGATATTCGATAATCGGGAAATATCGAGATCAATAGTCAATAGTGATGAGACTTGATATTCGATGTTCAACTTTGGCTAGTTGATAATCGATACTCAATCGATACACTCACATCAAAGAAAAAGCTTTCGAGTACCGAGTCAATTTCCTCATTCGATCTCTCGTTCGTTCGTTCGTTCATTTGATCATTGTGATCCTTGGTTCATTTGTTCATTCGTTCGTCTTGCCAGTGAACTCTATTGCGTATACCCAACTCTATATATTCAATAATTTATATAGTATAAACATGAACCCCATATGAATTACGCATACAATACATACTTCATACAATTATCTTATAATAATATCTGTATACCCTGCACAACAGTCTGATGCAGGGTATGCCACACATACACACACACACCAAACAGGATCGTGTGTCATTATTCACGAAAGCAATATTAAAATGTGACTCGAGTTGGCTGCGGCCAAGCAAAATAAAAAAGAGAAAAGCTTAACAACCAAATTGATCCAATTTAGGTTTTTTTTTTAAGGAATTCTGCCAGAGATAAGCATAGATAGAATGAAGAATTTTACAATATGAAATGCCTGATTAGAAATATACATATTGTTCAACTACTGTAGATCTTCAGCTTTTCGAAATATTCTCGGAATATTCTATGCTATTTTCTTCTACATTCTACATTCTCCACGATCTTTCAAAACTTGCAATACTTTAATCAATTCTGAAAAAAATACCCTACTCTAGAAGCGTTACGCAGCTGTACAAATTCTTAAGTCAGCGACTCGGTCACAGAACTCACAGTGTACACGCATAAAGTGTACACTGTGCGAAAAAATACCTAACTATAGCTAAAGGAATTAGTAAATAAAAAGATGATATATGGGAAGAGTAGAGAAGTCGGGACGTACTATATGGAATAGATACAGACCTCTACACACATGCACGAATGCACACACTGAAATTGAGAACCAAAAACTTGAGAACAGGCAAACAAAATACCAAATATAATAATAGAAAAACCGAACCCAACTGAAAACTTGTGAATGAATAACGAATAAAATCATAAACTAAGCATGAAATGCATTTAAAATTATTTCGAAAATACACACACACACACACATGCATGCATATACATATGGAAATACAGATGTAGTATAAATGGAAAGAAAAATACCAAAAACATATGTATATAGAATGGAAATCTACATAGATGTGTTTATTTTTTCTCATTTGGCCGGACAGATCAAAGAAAAAAAAGAAGCCAAAAAAACTTCCAACATTTTTACAATCAACAAAACTCACACACACACACATTGACATAGAGTTCAAGGAGTTTCATCAAAGATATTACGAAAAAATCATGCAAAAGCATCGATCGCAAACGCATATATATCGATCGACGATAACGATAGTTAGTTTGTAAGCACAAATCGAGAGCAAGCCAAATCGATGCCAATCAGGGCGACTAACACGGTATATATATATATATATATATACGCCAGGGTAAACGCCATAATTCTCTATGTGGTTCTGCTGAGAATCGCATAGAAAGGCAGTCTGACTCGTAAGACCCTTAAGTGATTTAACATTGTACTACTACTTAGCAAAGAAAAAGTATCAACCAAACCGAACACGTACATGAAGTACGAGCAATAATTTTGAAATGAGACCGAAAATAAAATAAAAAGATAATTGGAGTAAAAATGAAGAAGAAGATGAAGAAGAAGAAAATATACGTAGCCGCTTTGTCGACGGAACGCGCCCAAGAAACTAAAGCTCTCTAACCAGAGTTGCAGTTGATACATTTATCTATAAGATTATCTAGAAGTATGTAATGATCCCCAACAACACACGATCTCTCACCCACACACCTCAATCGATAACTGTCTATTTGATTATGTATGCTAATTATGATTGTCTATGGAGAATACTTTGTACGCACTACGATTACTACGATTACGATTAGTTAAAACACACAACTTAACCAAAACTTACCAAGCAAACCATACATACATACTTATACTTACTTATTATATCCCTATATTATTCCATTATATTCAATTATATTATATTATATTACGATTGTATTGTATTGGATATTTATTGTATTGTATTGTGCTTGAGATTCATGTGTTTTGAGAGTGGTTCCAAACACAAATTGTTTCTGCTTTGTCTAACCCACTAGAAAAAAAGAAATATCAATCCAAAAAAGAAATACTGCAGCAAAAAGAGAAGAACGAGTATTTTAGTATTAACTCAACCATGGATAATGCCCATGTTTGTGCGATCAGTACTACCAATGGTTACACTATCGTGCAAATTTGGGTAAAGCACAAGAACATCAACCACAACCATATTACATATATATGCCATATATATATATATACATATATATATCGAAGTTTTAAGCTAAACAAAACTTAACGAAAACGAATGAAAGATAATAGAAGAATTTTTGGAAATAACCGAGACGAAGGGAGAATCGTACATAGAGATACTAAATACTCGATTTACACAATGATTTAGATGCATATATTATGGTATTACATTACATTATAACTTGATAACAACTTATTGCCAGAATTGAACTATACTCGTGCATACCCATACTACATACATACATACATACTATACTGTACGATATATGATGTATTGCTATGAATCGTATCGTATGTAGTAGTACTATGTACCATATATTATTATTAATTATAATTATAATTACAATTACGATTATAATTATTCTTGTATTTGTATTAGTTTTGTTCTACACTCTTTTGCTCTTTCATAAATAATAAAAAACAAAAAAAAAAAAAAAAAAAAAAACAAACAAAAATATTAATAATAAATAAAATAAAAAAAACCATAAGACATAAATCGAAATACAAAACGCCGGCAAGCAATGGTATAAGATAACAGTATAAAAAGGAAATCAAATGCAAAAAACCAGATGAAATAAAATGCGAAAAAAATTATGTGGAAAATTCGACTCAAGCATTTTTTATTTTTACGGGGATTTAAATTCTAAAGAAAACTCGACTTTGCTCTTTGCTAGTTAATGTGATTTATTCTCACTGGATAGTCATATACAACTTTAAATATATATATATTTCTTTGATTCAATATACATTCATATATAACAGTGATAAATATGAAGGATGCTCCGATTTTCTATAACTTTCTAGGGCAAGCCTGAAATATTCTTCATTTGATTCCTTGAAAATCAGAGCATATCTAATAGAATATATATTTTTATTTGAATAACATTTCGATATATATATGTAAATATATAGTACATTTAATATTTTCGGTTTGGTTATTATAATACTTTTCATAGACATTGGCACAAAACATTCTTTGTAGCTCTAGGTACATGTGTAGTACGTATGTGGTTGAATTTAGCATAATTCCGATTTCTCTATTTTTTTAGATATATCTTGCAAGTGCCTTGGCCAGTTTACTTTATAGCTTACGTTCTTTAAAATACAACTACAAAAAAAAAATTACATTTACATCTATAGTATTTGGAATACAGTTTCTTCTGTTAGGATTAGAGACTTGATATGCCTACCAGAGACGAATACGATACGATGATAATACTACGATATATTAATTAGCATCTGGGCGGTACAGAAGTTTGTTCCAGACTGGGTTTACTTTTCAAGCTCTTTGGGGTGTTCTTACTGGGTTCTCGTTCATATCTGCAGAAATGTTTCAAGGATTACTGGATTCCTGTAGGGTTTTCCTCTTGTGATACTCTAAGAACTTTTTGCTGAAGTATTCTTAAGATATTTTCATCTAGTTTCTTCTTTCTTTCTCGCTCAGAAACGCAACTGGAGCATATCGATGGTTTGTATTCTACTGCGATTCGGTTTAGACACCCAGCTCGCGACTGGGCGTGGTTGTGGCCAATTGTCCAGTATTACTCCCGGCCGGGGGTGCTGCAACCAGACTGGGTGCCCATTTATTAAGTAGAGTCCTTACAGCGAAGGTGACATCATGATTGGCAAAGCAGAAGAGGAAGGAAACAACGAAACCCTGCAGACTGACCAGGACAACGGAGAGTAACTGATAGAAACGATCCAACTGAGCCCCAGCATCTGGTCTATAGGGCAACAGGAAGTGCTGCAATCCAAAGAGGGGAACCAATATAATCGTGGCACGCACCGCTTTGCGTATGGCAAGTGGAGCCGGTTGGGCCGATTGTGGATGCAACTTGCGTACAATGACACGCAGCACATTGATGAGAAAGACTATGAAGAGGAATACAGATATAATATGATATCATTAAGTATATGATCTATGCTACTCACTGAAGCTGGCTAGCAGCGAGAGGGTAATGGGTACCGAGAAGATCCACAGATAAAGACTGTCGTCCATCCAGCAGCTGTGAAAATGGAAAAAGAAATAGATATATAGACGAAAAGTTACAGGAGCACCTTTCCAGAAAATTTTTAAATTTTTAAAACTTTAATATTGGACTTTTTGAAATGTAGGATTACTAAAGCTCTCAAGACATAAACAAAATGTCATTCCCCATGAAAATCGCCTGAATTTTTACCAAATTATGATGATTGGAATGTGGGCTTCAACCACTATCTAGGGTCCTACATGTCAATTTTTTAGGAGGTTCCGGCATGAATTTTGGTCAAAAATTAAGTATCGTCCAAATCGATTTTAAACACTTGGTTAGTACTACTTTTGACCTGCTGAATCGATTAAAAGTGAAAACTTACAAATCAAAATTTTGAAAAAAAAATTTTTTCTGAAAAATTACAGGGGGTACCCTTATTAAAATTTTCAAAAATATCGAAAATTTTCAAAATCTATTACTTACTATTTTCCAAATGTAGAATTGCAAAGTGTTTTGAAACATAAACAAAATGTCATTCCGCATGAAAATCTCTCAATTTTTAAGAAAGTTATGGTAGTTGAAAGTGAGCTCACAAGGCTTGTCGAGGGTCCTACATGTCAAATTTTTAGGAGGTTCCGGCATGATTTTTGACCAAAAATGAAGTATCGTCAAAATCGATTTTAAACACTTGTTTAGTACTAATTTTGACCTGCTGAATCGATTAAAAGTGTAAGCTCGCAAATCGAAATTTTAAAAAAAAAATTTTCCTGAAATATTACAGGGGGTACCCTTATTAAAATTTTCAAAAAGTTCGAAAACTTTAAAATCTTTTTCTTACTATTTTTCAAATGTAGAATTGCAAAGTGTTTTGAAACATAAACAAAATGTCATTCCGCATGAAAATCTCTCAATTTTTAAGAAAGTTATGGTAGTTGAAAGTGAGCTCACAAGGCTTGTCGAGGGTCCTACATGTCAAATTTTTAGGAGGTTCCGGCATGATTTTTGACCAAAAATGAAGTATCGTCAAAATCGATTTTAAACACTTGTTTAGTACTAATTTTGACCTGCTGAATCGATTAAAAGTGTAAGCTCGCAAATCGAAATTTTTAAAAAAAAAATTTTCCTGAAATATTACAGGGGGTACCCTTATTAAAATTTTCAAAAAGTTCGAAAACTTTAAAATCTTTTTCTTACTATTTTTCAAATGTAGAATTACTAAGTGTTTTGAAACATGAACAAAATGTCATTCCGCATGAAAAACCCTCAATTTTCAAGAAAGTTATGATTGGTGAATGTGAGCTCGGAAGGCCTGTCCAGGGTCCTACATGTCAAATTATCAGGAGATTCCGGCGTGATTTTTGACCAAAAATTAAGTATCGTCCAAATCGATTTTAAACACTTGTTTAGTACTAATTTTGACCTGCTGAATCGATTAAAAGTAAAAACTCGCAAATCAAAATTTTGAAAAAAAAATTTTTCCTAAAAAATTACAGGGGGTACCCTTATTAAAATTTTCAGAAATTTCGAAAATTTTCAAAAACTTCTTCTTACTTTTTTTCAAATGTGGAACTACTACGTGTTTTGAAACATAAACAAAATGTCATTCCGCATGAAAATCAATTGATTTTCAAGAAAGTTATGATAGGTGAAAGTGAGCTAAGAGGGCCTGTCGAGGGTCCTACATGTAAAATTTTTAGGAGGTTCCGGCATGATTTTTGACCAAAAATTAAGTATCGTCAAAATCGATTTTAAACACTTGTTTAGTACTAATTTCGACCTCCTGAATCGATTAAAAGTGTAAGCTCGCAAATCAAAATTTAAAAAAAAAAATGTCCTGAAAAATTACAGGGGGTACCCTTATTAACATTTTCAAAAATGTCGAAAATTTTCAAAATGCTTATTATGCAATTTCTTAAATGCAAAATTACTAAGGAAGTCAAGACATAAATAAAATGTCATTCCGCTTGAAAATCGATTAATTTCAAACAAAGTTATGATGGGTGCAAAATCGATGGTACCCCCCATTGTGCTGGTATCTGTTGCCTATCTGAGTACTTGTAGAGTATTTGCAATAAATTTCCACTTAAATAGCGTTGGTATTCGCTTGCAGTATTTTTGTAGTATTTTTACAGCAGCTTAACCCAAAAGTATTTGACATTTGGTGAATGAAATGCAATTCGAAGTTTATGTCGACTAAAGCGAAAACTGTTTTATGGCACTGTAAAAGGGGAGAGGGGGAAACAGTTGACAGTATTTATGAGTGTGTAAGCGAGACAGATAAAAGGAGAATGAGAGAGAGAGAGGGAGTTGATGCAGTGACTAAGGCGTTGACAGCATCATTAGTTATGGCTGCAGGAACACTTGCACTATATGTTTATGTCCGACTTAAGGAACCGTTTGCACAGCAGATAGATTACTTCCAATGGCAGCAGTGTATCTGTCGGATACTTGGCTGCATCTTATGAATATGTTTTTTGACAAATAGCTGGATAGATACCCTTTTTTCCCTAGAATACTTACTGCATATTGTCTACGGCGCTGAAGTAACGTGCTATGCCATAGGGCAGTATGAAGAGCAAAGGGGATAGCCAGCTGAGCAGCTTGAACCAGCGCATTACAATAGTATCCTTCACAAAGACCTGCAATGAGATAGAAGAGATAGAGAGAGAGAGAGAGAGAGGAATTATGATGATGGAAGGGCATTTGGCATTCGGAAATCGCATGTTGAATTTGAAATTTCAATTTGACGAAGACGAAGAGAGACGAAAAACAGTTGCAAAAGTTGAGAAATGCTTTCACATAAATTGAGGCTGCTGCAGTTGTCGGTATGGCTCCGACTCCCCCCTTCCTCCCCCTCAATGGCTGCCACTGCTCTCTTGCTTCACTTGGTGAATCGCCAGTAAATCTCATCAGATATTCAGAGCAGTTGAGTCCCATGAAGTATGCAAACTTGCTGAGCAATTACAGCGCATTTGCATGTGAATCATGGCACACACACACACACACACACACACACACACACACACAGTTGGGGAGAAGGAAAGAAACAGTTACTCACCACAACCAGCACCAAGTGCAGATGCAATCCCTCACAGAACATCCAGAAATAATTGACCAACATGAAGTAATGTATGATCAAATGCAGCGCAATGCACCAGGGCTGTAGGAATAGATAGATTAAGAATATATATAAAGATATATCAAGCATTTTAAATAATTGCGGTATGCTCTTTTTTTTGCGGTGTTTCCTATCGAGCACCGCAAACAATGCGATGATAAAAGTATCGCAAAATTGCGTTGCCGGCAGTTGCGGTAGGTGCAGCGCAAATTACTGGAGAAAAAAAAGCGGCAGATCTCTGCTACTATATAGCATATATATATATAGTATGTAGACTCACCGAATTTTCGGCTATAATTTCATGATCCTCAACAATCAGACGATACCAGAGTATCCAAGTGACGCAGGTGAAAGCCAGCGAGGCAAACAGATGCACATGTATGCGTATGCGAGTGCAGCGCAGGGATCTGGAAGTTATGGCAGAGATTAACATACTTAATCTATATTATATATATTGTTTAATATCTACTTACTTGAAGCCCAAAAAGATGATTATCGAGACAAGCAGCGCCAGCAGGGAGAGCGCATACCCCTTTACGTACAGCTGATTGACAAAATGACGGAACTGCAAAAGTATCGCGTGTCCAGTAATTAATTTCGCTCCTCTACTCTATCCCCCTTTACACTCCCCTCCCACTTACCTGAAAATCATCATAATCCACACAGTTGGTATAATTCGACCAGGTCTGATTGGTCTCCGGATGACGAAACCAGGTGCCGTTCTCCAGGCACCTAACGAGGTGGCAGTAGGAGGAGGAGTGTGGTTAGTTGAATGTATCAAAGAGGATTAGCGAAAGTTTGTAGCCTTAACTTTTTCGTAAAAACGTAAGCTTTATTTTTCGTGGGTTATACGTTATGAAGTGGGGAGAGTTGGGCATGGGATAAGTACTTAGTTAAAGGGCAATTGGAAAAATGGTAAAAGGGGCAAAGGTTGCGGTTTTAGCACTAAATGGAATCATTTAATTAAAGTGCAAGAGGGTGTTTTGGTTCAGGGAGGAGATCTCAGTGATTATAGAAGTCAGAGCTATGAAATTAGCTATATATACTGCTATGATTAAATGATTAAATAATAAAATAATATCAAAAGTTTTTAAAATACAAAATCTAATAACTTAAATAATTATAAATTAAAAAAAAAATTATTTTTATATTCTCATATACTTCAATTTTTAATTAAATTTATATTTCTAATATTCTTTTCTTTCTTAATAACTAAATAAATAAATAAATAAATAATAATAATAAATAATAATAAATGAATATATCACATCAAAATTGTACTATTCAAAAAAAACTAATAAACTAACTTGAGTCAACTAAAAAACAATAATAATAAATTGTAATAAATAAATAAATCAAGGCAAAACTTAACTATGAAAAAAAAAAATAATAAACTTACTTGAGTCAACTAAAAAATACTAAAACTTAATGCAGAAAATAAATAAATTGCTTAAAGTTTGTATTTTTTATGCTGTTATTTAAATAGCTAAGATATATTTTAACGGATTTATGTATAGGTTCTATAAGCCTGGATAAACGAAAGCTTAGTACGATATGGTAGGCTAATCGAATTCGCGAATGATGTGACATGTCTTTTGGGGGGGCCTTAATGCTGATTGTTTTGTATGAAAAATGAAGCTAGATTTTGGCTCGATTGAACATTGAACTCACGTCTTGTGGGCCAGGAACTTGGTGTTGAAACCCTCAACAAAGTCGGGGCAATATTGACTCAATACGGTGCCAGCTGGTGTGCGTGGCCAGCAGAGATATCCATCGAAGTTCAGGGGACAAAAGAGGCGCTCGGTAGTGCCACTGCCACTGTCACTGTTGTTGTTGTTGCCAATGTTGTTGCCAATGTTGTTGTTGTTGTTGTTGCTCTCCGAATGCTGATTTGTTGCCATTGTTGCCGTCAGGACCGTCGCGTAGAGCTCATTCTCACTGGCTGCCTGCTCGTCGACCTGCTCCATATCGATGGTGCCCTCATTGAGCACCGCCTGCTCCACATAGCGCGGCACCAGCGTATAGTTCTCCAGCAGCAGTTCCCCATCGGAGGACTCTATGTATAAATGGGTTGGGGGTGGATGGTTATCATATATGCGTATGTGTGCCCGACAGAGATTGGATCTGGAGGCTAACCTGTTGCCTGGCCCGAGGACGTGTCGTTCTGATAGCGATAGACGCATTCGGCATACAAATGCCGCAGAAATGTGCGTAGATTATCCTGCGGCTGGCCCGACATTGTGCTCGGTACCCGCTACCCTCTGGCTACCCGCTTGCTACCCTCTTGCTGTCCGCTTGCGCCTCTTTTCAGTGCTGGAAAATGCAAAAAAGAAAGAAAAATGTGAAATGATTCGACAGTGCGTGAATAAGTGCGTGCTCAGTATGTGTGTGTGTGTGTGTGTGTGTGCAGCACATAATTCAGTTATGCCAAAGAGTTGTGTGTGTGTGTGTGTGTGTGTGTGTGTGTCAGGCACACGTACTCGCATATTCAATTTAAAGTTGCGTTTTTTAGTCGCCTCTGCACACCATTTTATTCCCTTTTGTCTGTTGTCCTTAAAGCCAGGAGAAGGTAAAGGAGGAGGGAGAAAGGGAGAGAGAGGGAGGCTGGCTAGCAGTGGGTACACTGTCTGGCCAAAACTCATTTGAGCCGGGTTCGACTGGGGCTGTCAACGCCCTGACAGAATCTCAGACCTTCGACCGTGTTGACACTGCGACTGTGATTCACACTCAAAGTGAAAACTCACGAAAATTGTGTGTGGAAAACTTTGATTTAAAGAAGCATTATTATTTAAACAACCTATGTAGTACCAAAGGAACCTATTTAAATAGGTTGCAGAATTGAAAAAACTATTTAAATAGGTTTATATAATTTAACAACAAATTAAAATAGGTTGCTGTACCAAAACAACTTATTAAAATAGGTTGCTGTTTCGAAAAATCTATGAAAAGAGGTTGAAGTTCGAGAAAAACTATGAAAATAGGTCGCTTTATTAGAACAACATATATAAATAGATTTCAGTGCTGGAAAAAACTATAAAGTAGGTTGGTTTATTAAAACAAGCTATAAAAATAGGTCGGATTACCAAATCAACCTATTCAAGTAAATTCCAGTGTCATGAAATCTTAGAAAATAGGTTGCAGTATTGGAAGAACCTATGAAAATAGGTTGCAGTACCGAAAAATCTATGAAAAAAAGGTCACTGTATAAGAACAACCTATGGAAATAGGTTTCAGTATTGAAAAAATCTTGAAGAAAATCAGCAAGAAAAATCTTGATGAAAAAAAAAACAATAAAGTAGGTTGCTTTATTAAAATAACCTATCAAAATAGGTTCAAGTACCAAAACAAACTATTGAAATAAGTTTCTGTACCAAAACAAACTATTGAAATAGGTTACTCTATTAAAACGACCTATTCAAATAGGTTGTTTTAGCGTATATGTTGTAAACTGATTAAAAATGCACACAGGGAATACAAATTCGCTGAAAACTTAATTAACATATTGACTACCGAAAATACTATTTGCATAAATAATCACATAGTTTATTTATATTTCTAGAAAAACACAGAAAAAAACAAGTTTATTCAGTTTGAAAATAAAGAGAAATGTAATTGGAACTAGCGAAGCGTGTGTGGACTTCATAAAGCGATGCACTCGGCTTATTTGCTGTGACAATGCAATTAATTTGCAATCTGTTTTGCATTCTCCAACACTGCAGGGGCAGAGCGAGATGGAGAGAGTGAGAGAGAGAGATAGAGACAGGTGTGCAATGGCTGACATTGTGATGTGACCCGAGGACATGCGAGTCCTTAAAGCGGACAACAGATTGCAATAAATCAGTTTATTGTCTAATTAATGAGCGTCCATGGTGACGTGGGGGGCCCTGGGGCATTGTGCACGCGTCTCGACTTGCAGCGACAGGCAGCGACATGCAGCGACGCTACGCGACTCGACTCCACTTGCAGCTGGCTGTAATTAAATTTTATTTATGCAGCAAGACTCAAGCTCGACTCAAATGCGCACACACTCGCAGACACACACACACACACACACTCACACACACATTCACATAATCACTTCCTCACACACACCCCAGTAACTCATGCTTTCCGTGCGTGTTTCTTGCCTAACTTTATTATATTTTTAATCAAAACTCATTTCGCTTGATTGAGTTTTAACACTGGCAAAACACACACACACACACACATACACATAGTACCACACACACACACACATACAGTTATAACCACACAGTTACATTCTCTGGCAATTTGGTTAATGCAACACAACGCAGCAGCAGCAGAACCCAAAAAAAAACACACAAAAAAAGGGAAAACTTGCAAGTTGCAAGTCACCGGCAACATGGCGTATGCTCGATTTATAGTTTGCCTTCCCGTTTATCTCAGCTGCAACGCCTCCGTATCTCCCCCCTCCATCTCTCCCTCCTTCCCCCCGCTCTCCCAGTTAGCTGAAATAATAGAGATAAATTGAAAAGTCGCACAGGGAAAACATTTCCTTTACATGTGAACTTTGACCTGTCTCTCATTCATTGTATTTTATATGTGTATGCATATTCAGAGCAGCTGGTAATGCTTTTATTCTTGCTACATGGTCACCCTAATCGAATTATTCCGCTTTCCCATGTCTCTGCTAACTACTGCGCTGTTCTGCTTAGTCACTTTTATGCTGTTGGGCGTGAAAGGCATTTGGAAGACATTACATGGTCACCCTAATTGAGTTTTTGGCTTGAAAATATGCTTAACTTGTAATTATTCTGAGCTACTTATTACACTATTTAGCACCATAGCTACTACACTGCCTTTCATGTTAATTTGTATTTTAGTCAAGCGTACATGGTCACCCTAATAGGATTAAAAATATGCTCGACTTGTAAATATTCGGAGCTATATAGGAAGCTATGTAATATCTCACTGTTCTCCATAATTATGTAAATTTTAGTCAAGCGTGCTTGGTCACCCTAATACACATACTAACCCTGATTCACATGGAATGAATGTATGTTCCTAAGGTAAAATATTGTATGTCTAATATTCTGGCTGCTTCACTGTCTTTTCTGATTGCTGTTACGACAGTCTATCGCGCAACGCAATTTCAATGCCATAAGGTCACCCTAATTAATATTAATTGCTTGGCAAAATATAATACTTTCTAATATTCCTATTTCTAAGGCCTCAGCTAACTTCTAGACTGTCCCTTTCACCGCAATCAAACAAGCAACAAATATAGAAAGTTATATGGTCACCCTAATTCATACTAAATACGTGCTTAAAGCGTGTAAAGCAATCAAAATCACAATACAATATTCTAATTAGCCCTTTTAGCCAATTACAGTCATCACACTAACTGTCGCGCTGCCTCTTTGTCACTCACTTTCTCTCTCTGTCTCCCTCTCTCTCTCCCTCTCTCTCTCTCCCTCTCTCTCTCTCCATCTCACTCTCTCTTTCTCCCTTTCTCCTACTTTTCTCTTTCTCTCCCTCCCTGTCAGCCAAGTGCTTTGTCCTTTTCATGGTCAGATTAATTGCCATCAATGCACTTGAAGGCTTTGCAAGTGATTACGCAAACTCTGGAAGGATCCTGCGAGGGTCCTGCAAAGAAGGAGGGGGAGGGGGCTGGGTCCTGCATAATTCAGTTATGTGGTCTGCTTCTTTTCTTGCTCCATTCCAGCGACACTTCTTCTTCTGCCTGTGCGGTCTTGTTGTGTTTAGCTGGCAATTAGTCAGGGAGGGGTGCAGAGGGGAAGAGGGGAGTACAGCAAGTTGCAAATTGCAAATTGCACGTTGCAAGCTGCCAAGTGTTCATTGTATTTCATCCCTTTTCTGTTTTGTTCTGTTTGTTTGTTTCTGTCGCGCTGTCAGGGCGCGGCGTTTTTCTTATTAGCCACAACTAATGAGTGCTAATTCAATTCATTGCGCATACGCCACGTGCAACGTGCAACGCCGCGTTGTCCTTGCACCAGCAGATCCCCCTTTACAGCAGTTGCCTCATGCATTATCTAGTACAAGTTACTAACTGTGTTTGCCGGCTCTAAGCTTCACTTATAATTGCCAAGTGTATAGCTTAAGCTAAGGGTAGCTCAAAGGAGAGACGGGGTAAGGAAGGAAGGTAGAGAGGGCTCTTGTTGTTAGCAGGCTAAAATGTTGATTATTATTTCTGTGTAGTGCAATCTCTGTACGAGCTTGCAAATCCAGTGCAGATTAGGGTGACAAAATTGCAAAAAAAAAAAAAAAAAAAAAAAAAAAAACAGAGTTGTAGGGTGCAGTGTAGGCAACTTAGGGTTACCCTGTAGCGCATCAGAGAAAATTAAAAAATTAAAAATATTCCCAGTATGTGCTACAATTAAAGCTGCAACTTTCTGCAACTTTTTGCATTAACAAAAAATTTTCTGCAATTTTCAAGATCTGTAAAAAAAATTATATTTGTAACTGCAAGCTCTAACTAACATTTCTTGCCTGCTGTCCCTCTTTACACCCCCTAACAATCTCAAATTGCAGAACAAAGGCGACACTTCAGTGCAGCTCAGCATAAATAAAAAAAAAAATAACAACAAAAATATGCTAGAAATCTGCATAAATTGTGTTTGTGTGCGAAAAGCCAAAGGAAAATTGCAAAAATTCTGGAAAATAAAAAAAAAACCATGAAAAAAGAATAATGGAAAACATAATTAAAATCAACTGACAACGTATCGCATCGCATCACATCGCATCGCATTAGCTTTTGGTTTGGAAAAACAAAACGTTTCGTTGCATAAATTAAACATGATATTGAAATTTATGTTCGCCCCACCAAAATATGCCAAACGGATGGGAGGGGGGGGGGGAGAATAGGCAGTAAGGAGCAGGGGAGAAAACAATTGCTATAGCGAGGGGGGAAAGAAATAATTCATAGATGACGCTGCTGCCAATCGATTTTATTGGGCTGCGAGTCAAGGCAAGGCAAGGCAAGGCGAGCTGAGTCGAGCCGAGATAATTATTGTATGTACACATGCTGCTCCTACGTAACTCCCCCCCCCCACTTCCCGCTCGTACTGCCAGGAAATATATGGCAATAATGTTGATGAATTGTTGTTACTGTGCCCACTGTGTTTGCTCTTTAACACATAGTGAGCCAGGGGGGAGGGGGAGGGGGGAAGTAGGGGGGCAACGCCTTCGGCTGTTTGTCGCCATGTTGTATGTCAAATGTGGTTAATGATGCTGGTAGCGGAAATCGAAGCAGCCCCACACACACACACACACACAACGGCATACCAAAATTGGCAACACGATTAGTTCATGCAACAATTCTAGCTCTCTTTCCCACTCTCTCTCTCTCTCTCTATCTCTTTCTTGTTTTTTAAGCAATTATAATAATAAATGAGTTTTGTCCAGTCGAAATCGTGGTGTGTGTGTGCCTGTCTCCCTCTCTCTCTCTCTCTCTCTCTCTCTCTCTGTGTGTGTGGGTCACTAAATGCAATTATGTCCCTTTGTGTGTGTGTGTGTGTGTGTTTGTGTGCACATTTTGCGGCTCATTGACTCACACACACACACACAAAGCGGCACAATGGCAGAAAAGCTGTAAAAGCTTTTTTATTCTCTTTCTCTTTCTATTTTTTTTTTTTGGTTTCTCGCAAAATTTGCAATATTGTGTGAACATCTATGGGGATGAGAATAATTTCTACCGTTTGATATTGTTGCTAATTATGAAAGTTAGAATTGAGGGGCGGAAACATTGGCAGGGTTTCTACTTTAAAATACATTGATCTTGAAAGAATTTCGGAAATTTCATAAAGGTTTTTTGCAGTATAGCAAGTAAGTTTGGGGGGTTTTTCTTGATGTGAGTAGTTTGGGATGCTGTTTTTAGGATCTTAAAGGAATAACAACTAAAGGTATCTAATACATTTTCAAATTTTTTGAAACTTGAGAGAAAACTATATTGAAAATCATTAAACTCATCATGATTTAAGCGAGAAAATCATTAGGCAGAATGTTATCTAAAGTTAAATAGTTAAAGAAGATAATGGAGAGATAATGGAGAGGTGTATAAATATCTTAGCTGTATAGGTTTATCTTCCTTCCTCTTTAGCTAGAAATTTAACATGAAACATTTACAGTGTATAAATTAAAGTTAAGGCAGCAAAAAAAAGGTATACATATTAGTTTGCTCTAACTTTTGCAAGAAAAAAAAAGTTCTTCAAGGAATACAAAAACAACAATTTTAGGCTCAGTTAATTTTAAGGTTTTTTCACGCTAACTGCCTCAATAACTGCCCAAGATATTGGAGAATCAAACTCTAAAAACAAATTTAATATGAAACTTGAAACACAAAGGGTTTACTCTGCTTTGAAGTATATTAAACAATTTGAGCTGAGCTCCCCCCCACTCTCACATTTCGCTCATTCTACAGTTTTTTTTTTTTTATTGATGGGTTTTCGCCCCTGGCCCATTGTATTGGCAAATCGTACAGAAGTTTTTCACTTAGCTTAGCCGGATTTGGCAGTTTGTTTAGCTGATTACCTGCTGTTCTGGCAGTTTTTGCTGCTGTGTGTGTGATTCAGCTTGATTTCGCTCATAATTTGCAGCTAATCAAAGTGAATTTTGTAAAATAAAAAAAAAAAAAAAAAAAACAAAATAAATAAGAAAATACCGAGGGCAATGAAAACAGAAACGCGTGTGTGGATTGGCAACCCACAGATGAGGCAGGCGGGCAGGCATCAAATTTGTTTACACAATTTTTCTGATATTAAAATATTTTCGATGCATAAAAATATTTTGTATAAAAAAATGAAATTCTATCATAATAAACACGCCAAAAATGTTGAATTTAATTATGCCCTTCATGAACTCATGTGCAAATCGAGAGTTATGTGAAAATAAAAACTTTTGATATATGTAATCAAAAAATACCAAAATATTCTTAATTTATTTTGTATAAAAAATTGATGTGGAACACAATAAATTGGCAAAAATATGTGGTTATTATTTGTAGGCATATATCTTCATGAACTTTGCTTATATGAAAGACTCTTTGCTTCTGCATTTATTTTGTATCACAATAAACACTTCATTATTTTTTACCAATAACTTCTGCCTATAACTTCATGATCTTTAGCAATTTGAGACTTACATGTGTCTTCCTATAATATTCTGGTTTTCTTTTCACTTTACTTTCTCGTTAAATTTGGCGCGTTGTTCGCGTATTTATTTACACGTTTGCCCAAAATTTATCTGGCGCCAAAAACATTTCACAAAATTCGCGCAGCTGCCGCCGGAATCGACTGCTCGCCCGAGCCTCAAGTGGCCAAATGAGCCGGCGTGGCAGCGACAACAGCAGCAGCAGCAGAAGCAGCAGCCCCCCCTCCCCCATCTCTTACTCATCTCATACAGCCACCTTTGGCAGTGTCTCGGCGAAACTGTGCGAAATCCTTGCGACGCACTGCTTTACCCACACGTAAGCAAGTGTGTGCGTCGCCGCATGCGGGCAAGTGCAATGGAACGCAAGTGGAATGCGTGTGTGGAATGTGGATTGCAAGCAGTGCACACAGCAACAAGTTGCAGCGCAAATTGCTTAAGAGCTCAAGCCAAATCAGCACCGTGAGCATTTGCTGCTGTGGGCGCTTTTGTCTGCGCTTAAGTGGGCGAATACCCTGTAAATGCAGGGCTTGAAGAGGGAGTTTTGAATGCAGCAAAAATAAGAAAAGCAGTGGAAAAGTAGGAAAATATTTAGGGGACTAAACTGCTGATATTCTCTGCTGTATATGAATTGCAAAGATTAATAGATTTAATTTTAATTATACCTAACTTTAATATAAATAAATAAATACATATTAGACAAGGTCTTTTTTTAATAAAGTACTGGGTATCTTTAGCTCTCTCTCTCTCCCTTCCATCGCTCCCTCCCACTCACACAGCTGGTGAGCTAGGCGAATGACAATGGGCGAGTTGACTGATTTGCTGCGTAAAAAGGGGGAAGGAATGGGGAGAATGAGTTGTTGTTGCATAACTCATACATAAATTTAAATGAATAGTTCCTTCCAGCCACTGTGCTGGCTCCTGCTCCACTGCACAGTGGGTGCTGTCTGAGAGAACTTGGGCTGGACTCGCTGGAGCGTGTGTGGCAAGTGGCAACAGCCCAACAGCTGTTGCGGTTTACATCTTGTTCACAGTTAGATGACAAAGGAAATGGAATATCATAAATTGATTGGCCACACGACAAGCGGAAAGCGGAAAGCGCATTTGCGTCTCTCTCTCTCTCTCTCTCTCTTTTGCCTAGTCTTGTCTCTCTTTCTGACATGCAATCAAAAGTGTCTTAAGCCTCTTAGAAATTATATAGAAATATACTTGGGACTTATCTGGGAGAACGTTTAAGTTTTGCTTGAGAGACTCGTTTAAGTTTCTTTTAAGGCTATGGCGATTCTTTTATCTATATCCCTATATCATTATAATCGTAGGTGTGCCAGCTAAACAAGATATATTGTTTATACATTTCTCTTTGATTGCATTCATTCATAATTGCTGCTTGAATGTACTTGAAATCGATTCTAATTTTGGATAGATATATATTTTTTTAAGATTTCTTTGACTTTGCATGCGATTTGTTTATTTTATTTTCTTTTGCAGATTGATGTACTCTGTGCGCTTGTGTTCTATAAATTGCCTAAGGCTTTTCATCAAATCAATCGAAAGATATTTAGGGAATTTTCTGCTCATATTAAAACAACATTAAAATCTACTACAGTTTTCCAAATATCCCTTAACCACGAGATGCAAAAATAATTTCAATGGCAAAAATCCCATTTCCGTCGTAGAACTCCCCAGGGAGAGCTCGAGTTTTTGCATGTTTAGATAAGGAGGTTAGAAAGCTCTCTCTCTCTCTCTCGTGGCGTTTGTTATTATAACATTCTTTTTTTTTTCTTGGATTTTTTTACTGTTTCGTAATTGGTATTATTATGAGAAAGAGATGTCGCACTGCACGTAGGGGAGAGATAACGATGCGTTCGTTGCTCGAGCCGATGTGCCGGTCTAGCCAAGAGTGTGTTACGTGCGTCGATAGAACGAGTCAATTGCATCAGTTATGCGAGTGTGAAGAGAGACGCTTAGGGGTTAGTGGATTAGCGGGAACAGAACCACCATAAAAGCCAGCCGTGCCGAGCAGTAAGACAACAGTGTTTCCAGAGTCATCGAACATGTCTATCCTTAGCTACCCTCTGCTCTTCAGCCTGATGGCTTCCCTCGTAGTGGCTCAGTACTTCGCTGACTCCTACGATGATTACCTGATATCCAAGTACGGTGCGGTATATTCAGGACCATCGGCCGCATCAGGATCATCAGGATTGTCGGGACCATCGGGTGGGTCAGACCCGTTGGATTTCCTGTACAGCGGGTCGGATACTTCCTACGGCAGTTCTGGCTACGACAACAGCTTCAGAGCTTCGCTCGCTCCAGTCCGATCTCAAGTGCGTAGCTCTGCAGGCTCAGGCGCTTCGTTTGCCTACGCCGCCGCTGGAGGACCCAATGGAGCTCGGGCTGTTGCCGAGGCACCAGGACCCTACAGCAGGCCCATTGCACCCAGCTACCCTAGCTACCCTACCGCAGCAACCACAACAGCGGCGCCTACTACAGTTGCACCAACCACAGCAGCACCGGCTACAACATATTACTACACAGTGGCACCAACTACAGTGGCTCCAACTACAGTGGCACCTACGACAGTGGATCCAAATACAGTAGCACCCACTACAGTGGCACCAACTACAGTGGCTCCTACTACAGTGGCTCCAACTACAGTGGCACCAACTACAGTGGCACCCACTACCGCGGCGCCTATTACTGTTGCACCAACTACAGTGGCTCCGACTACAGTAGCTCCTACTACAGTGGCACCCACTACAGTGGCACCCACTACAGTGGCACCAACTACAGTGGCACCAACTACAGTGGCTCCTACTACAGTGGCTCCTACTACAGTGGCACCAACTACAGTGGCACCAACTACAGTGGCTCCTACTACAGTGGCTCCTACTACAGTGGCACCGACCACTGTTGCTCCTACAACAACAGCTGCTGTTACCACTACAGCGGCGGTAACAACAACAGCTGCTGTTACGACAACAGCAGCTCCCACGACAACAGCTGCTGTTACCACAACAGCAGCAGTCACCACAACTGAAGCTGTAACCACCACAGCAGCAGCTACCACAACCGAAGCGGTAACCACCACAGCGGCAGCCACTACGACTGAAGCTGTAACCACCACAGCTGCAGTTACCACCACAGCTGCAGTGGAAACAACGACCGTAGCAATTGACACCACAACAGCGGCAGTAAGTGAACGTGATCTTGGAAGATTCCACCACGAATCGACCTAACCCAACAAACTAAAAAACGACCTAACACAATCTTCTTCTTCGTTTCTTTTCAGAGTACTGGACTCAATCTGAATGTGCGCCTATTTGCGACTTGCCCTGCCGATACTATAGCCCTAAACGTAAAGGTTGGAGACCTGCAACTCTGTTTGTCACTCGCCGCATAGAGGGTGAGAGAGAGACAGAGAGACGGAGGGAGAGAGAGGGAGGAAGAGCGAGGAGGAGCAGAAGGGTCCCACTTTTTATTTTCTTAATAATTGCAATATGTAGTGTGCTTGATTTAAACAGTAATAAAGTAATCTTAGAAGGCCCTTAAAACACTCAATTTCTTTTCTATAGTCAAGTTGGGATACTAATGATATTCTATTTTGGAATAGAATCATTCTTTCTTTTGGGTATTTGTAGCTTTCTTTCCTTCTCTGACTGAAAAGGGGAGAGAAGCATCAGAGACTTCAACTCGTTCTGGTTCCTGGTACTGGATTGGTTCCTCTTCTATCTCGACTATATCAACCTCACTTTGGGTACTGCTGTTTGAGAGGACAAAGGAAATGGAATATCGTATATTAAAAGCGGAAAGCGCATTTGCGTCTCTCTCTCTTCCTCGCCTAGTCTTGTCTCTTTCTGACATGCATTCAAAGGAATCTTAAGCCTCTTAGAAATTATATAAAAATATACTTGGGACTTAAGTTGACTTGAGAGACTTGCTAAGGTCTCTTGCAGAGTTTAAGTTTCTTTTAATAAAATAACTCAAATCAAACTAATCTGCATATATATTCTCTATACCCCTATATTATCCATCTATATTATAATCGTAGAAGTGCGTGAACTACAAAATATACACAAGATTTTTAATTGTTTACACATTTTTTTGTTTTATTCATAATTGATGCTTGAATGTACTTGAAATCGATTCTAAATTTGGATATATTGTTTTTTTTTTTTAAGATTTCTGTATTGTTGTATTTGATTTGTTTATTTTATTTTCTTTTGCAGATTGATGTACTTCAGGTGGTCTATGTCTTATGATTGGTTAAAGAGCTCATGTCAAGTTCTGAAACTATATCAATGTGCATAGGGAGAGTAAGGAAAGAGGTTTATTTGATACGTTTTTTTTTATAATATGCTTTTTTTCCTTGCGTTTTTTTTTTCGTTTCATAATTATATGGTATATTATGAGAAAGATATGTCGCTCTGCACGTATGGGACAGATAGCGATGCGTTCGTTGCTCGAGCCGATGTGCCAGTCTAGAGAAGAGTGAGTTACGTGTGTCGATAGGTCGATTCAGTTGAATCAGTTATGCGAGTGTGAAGAGTTCATGGATAGGGGCAGAGAAGGATAGGGGCTAGGGGATTTATGGATATTGGCGTATAACGGGATCCATTATAAAAGACAGTCGCAACTAGCAGTCAGACAACAGTGTACCCAGAGCCATCGAACATGTCTATCCTTAGCTACCCTCTGCTCTTCAGCCTGATGGCTTCCCTCGCGGTGGCTCAGTACTTCGCTGACTCCTACGACGATTACCTGATATCCAAGTACGGAGCAGTATATTCAGGTCCTTCGGCAGCATCAGAACCATCAGGAGGCTCGGGACCATCAGGAGGCTCGGGACCATCAGGAGGTTCGGGATCATATGGAGGCTCGGGATCGTACGGAGGCTTGGGATCATATGGAGGCTCGGGATCATACGGAGGCTCGGGATCATATGGAGGCTCAGGAACATCAGGAGGCTCGGGACCATACGGAAGCTTAGGACCATCGGGAGGCTCAGGACCATCAGCTGGCTCGGGCCCGTCGGATTATTCGTACAGCGGATCGGGTAGTGCATACGGCAGTTCTGGATACGATGACAGCTTTAGAGCTTCGATCGCTTCAATCCGATCGCAAGTACGTAGCTCTGCAAGCTCAGGTGGTTCGTTTGCCTACGCCGCCGCTGCGGGACCCAATGGAGCTCGAGCTGTTGCCGAGGCACCAGGACCCAACAGCAGGCCCATTGCACCCAGCTACCCGATCTACAACTACCCGACAACAACAACAGCCAGTCCTGTAACTACTTTAGCACCCACATCGGCGCCATATTATTACCAAGTGGCAACTACAACAGTGGCACCAACCACAGTATATTATTACACAATGGCACCTACAACAGTGGCACCGTCTCCATCATATTATTACACAATGGCACCAACTACAGTGGCACCAACAACAGTGGTACCAACTACAGTGGCACCAACTACAACGTATTATTACACAGTGCCACCAACTACAGTGGCACCTACTACAGCGGATCCTACTACAGTGGCTCCAACTACAGTGGCTCCAACTACAATGGCTCCTACTACAGTGGCTCCTACTACCGCGGCACCCACCACGGTTGCTACTACAACAACGGAGACACCAACAACCACAGCGGCAGTAACGACAACAGAGGTCCCTACGACAACAACCGCTGTTACCACCACAGCTGCAGCCACCACGACTGAAGCTGTAACCACCACAGCTGCCACCACCACAGCTGCAGCCACCACGACTGAAGCTGTAACCACCACAGCTGCCACCACAACAGAAGCTGTAACCACCACAGCAGCAGCTACCACAACAGAAGCTGTAACCACCACAGCTGCTGCTACCACGACTGAAGCTGTAACCACCACAGCTGCAGCCACCACGACTGAAGCTGTAACCACTACAGCCGCAGCCACCACGACTGAAGCTGTAACAACCACAGCTGTAACCACTACAGCTGCAGCTACCACGACTGAAGCTGTAACCACCACAGCTGCAGCCACCACAACTGAAGCTGTAACAACCACAGCTGTAACCACTACAGCTGCAGCTACCACAACAGAAGCTGTAACCACCACAGCTGCAGCCACCACGACTGAAGCTGTAACCACCACAGCTGTAACCACTACAGCTGCAGCTACCACAACAGAAGCTGTAACCACCACAGCTGCAGCCACCACGACTGAAGCTGTAACCACCACAGCTGCAGCCACCACGACTGATGCTGTAACCACTACAGCCGCAGCCACCACGACTGAAGCTGTAACAACCACAGAAGCTGTAACCACCACAGCTGCAGCCACCACGACTGAAGCTGTAACCACTACAGCCGCAGCCACCACGACTGAAGCTGTAACCACCACAGCTGCCACCACGACTGAAGCTGTAGCCACCACAGCTGTAACCACTACAGCTGCAGCTACCACAACAGAAGCTGTAACCACCACAGCTGCAGCCACCACGACTGAAGCTGTAACCACCACAGCTGCCACCACGACTGAAGCTGTAACCACCACAGCTGCCACCACGACTGAAGCTGTAACCACCACAGCTGCAGCCACCACAACTGAAGCTGTAACCACCACAGCTGCAGCCACCACAACTGAAGCTGTAACCACCACAGCTGCAGCCACCACAACTGAAGCTGTAACCACCACAGCTGCTGCTACCACCACCGCGGAAACAACGACCGCAGCAACCGGCACCACTGCAGCAGGAGTAAGTGAACGTGATCTGACGTGATTCACGAATCGACCTAACCCAAACTACAAACGACCTAACCCAAGCTAAAAACGACCTAACCCAGTGTAAAAACGATCTAATCTAATTATCTCTTTCTTTTCCTCGCAGGGTGGCTAAGTTGGGAAGATAACCCCATGATAAGCTGTGCTCCATAGGTAACAGATTTAGGAGTGGTGGTGCGGAAGGCTCTCCGACAGTTACCAACTAAGATGCAGAAGGAGAGAGTGAGTGGGTTAAAAACTAGAAGGGTGCCAACTTTTTATACTCTTTACCAAGTGCAATATGTAGTGTGTTTCATTTGAATGAATAATAAAGCAATCTCAACATATTCATAAAACACTTAATTTATTCGATAACTCGCACGAAACATCGAAGATGCTAAGCGAAAGCGTTTTTCAACACTCCTGCTGAGTCCCCATCTGGATGGATGAAACAGGTGTTAGCCATTGTTTGACAAGCAATGTGATATTCGTTTCTCCTCATTCTGTTTGTTTTTTCCAGTATTTTTTTTCGGTTGGTTTTTTATTTTGTTTTTCCTCTTTCTTTGTTTTTCGCATATTCAATTTTCTATTTTCTCGAGGCATTTTCCGCTTTGTTGTTGCTCTACGCATTGTTCGCGCTTATCTGCCGGCAATAAAGTGGCATTAAAAAGCCTAGAAAAAAAAAAAACAAAAAAAAAAAACAATAGGCCAACCTTCTAAAGTCGTTATGGGGTTGGGGCGTTCTCTACTCGGGAATGGTTTTAGGGATGGGTTCTGCGCTCGTTCACTCTATGACATTATGCGGAAATTAAGAATAGGGCCATAGTCGATGCCGAAGGCAACACTTTGCATGACAAACAAAATACGCTGAGATTCAATTTGTTTTTTTTTTGTTCTCTTTTAGTATTTCCGCCCTTGCTGAGATTTCCTGTAGATCTTAACTCAGGTAAGGAGAAAGTATTTTTTTTTTTTTTTTTTGACTTTAGGATAAATGTTAGAGCACAATTTGTAATTATTTAAGTGTGACTCGTATTTATCTAATTCTGCAGTTAGATTAGAGATTAAATTTCTCATTATATTGGGAGCTACAAATAATTTTTTTTTTTTTTTTTGACTTTAGGATAAATGTTAGGGCACAATTTGTAATTATTTAAGTGGAACTCGCGTTTATCAAATTCTGCAGTTAGATTAGAGATTAGAGATTTCATAATTTTGGGAGCTACAAATATTTCCCAAATTAATTTTATGTCAAACGCATCACAGCTTTTTTTTGTTTGTTTTCCACCTTCCATCGTTATCAACTCTTTCCATTTGTTCCCAATAAATTTCAATTGAAATTAATTTCATTTCACTTTGATTCGGTTCTAACTTGTTCAACGTGTACTCCCTCGGGGTGTGCAAATAATTTTGCTCATTAAAAGTTTTCGAAATAAAGTCATGGAAAGTGAGTTGTTTTTTTTTGCGAGTTGTCAAACACCAAATACCCTTACCAACGCGTTGGCTGAGGCCAGATGGGTTTAAAGAGCAAAGAAATCGTTCATGTTTCAGTTCTCTTAACTTGATATATAATATATACGTAGCTTCCAAAAGTAAGCATAAAATTCTCAAGAAATGCAGCATACCCGCTTTTATTAGGATATTCAACGCGAGCTACGCAACTGCACAAAAGCCATGAGACTCTTTTTTTTTATTTTTAGTTTTTTCTCACACCTTTTGCATCGCGTGCGGTGAACGCAAAAATCATGAATGAAAGCCAAAAAAAAAAAAAAAAAAAAGTGTCAGTAAAACGCAAAGTCCGAAATGGAATAAGAAAAAAAAAAAGATTGTGATAAGTCGAGACTTTCCGAAGCAGCTGCTTGAAGCCGGGCCCCGATAACTGATATCAATTGGCCCCCGATTGTTCTTCTTCTGTCTTGTCTTTTGTGCCTTGTCTTCTATTGTTGTTGTTGTCGGTGAATTTTTAAGCCGGTTATCGACATGCTGACAACTCGCATAAATCAGCATTGTTCTCTGGCATTGTAGGGACTAGCAGAGCGGGTATGATGGACTAGCAGCTTTTTATATTTCATATAATTTTATTTTAAAATTTTAAATTTTCTGAACTAGTTCCGCTTTTGGTTCCCATGCAATTTCTTTGCACTTCCGCTAGATAAGCACAAAATGAACAATTACTGAAATAATCTTGGTCACTAGTTCCGCTACTGGTTCCGTTTTCGTTCCGAGTGGAACAGGCTGCTTTTACAGGGTAGTTCAAAGTCGTCTCTGCTCAGTTTTTTTTTTGCCTCTTACACTTTTTAATAAATTTGCTTAGCTTGGCAAATATTTTATTTAAATTTCTTCGGGCATAAATCAAAGCCCGATCCCATCGAGTGGGGCAAAAGGCGCCATCGCCGTCGACGTCGACGGTGGCGGCATAAACGTTGCCCAGCTCGGGATTTGATTTGATTTGATTCGCTTTGAATTGATATTTATGGCCGTAAAATTGGCTTATAACATTGCGTATACGCCGCGTTGTTTACAATTAGCCGCCTAGATGCGGCGCGATGCGAGATGAGGCAGCAGACGCGGCCAATGTGAGGCAGGAAAATTGTGTTTGTTATTTTTATTGGCTTTGATTACTTGAACTTGGCCCGAAAAGTGTTTGCCTCTTGACTTGCCTGCTGCTTCCTTCTGCCTCTTGCTTTCTCTCTCTCTCTTTGTTGCCGGAAATCAAATGAATCGATTAATGCGCCACGATTTACGACACCTGCCCGTGTGGCAGCCACACTTTGGGGCATTGCTTGAGTAGGGAGCGCACCCGGGGAGCAAGTGGGTGGGATTAGGCTCATGACTTCGTAATCGTGTTTGTGGCAGAGTCAGCAGGTTAGCTATAAATCGCTAAACCGCTACTCGAGCCGAACAAGTTTCGGGCTACCACTTCGTCGCTTCTAATTAGCGAGCAGCTCCCTCTCTCTCTCCCTCTCTTTCTCGAGGGATGGGGAAGTGCAAATGGAAAACACTTCTCGAATTTCGTAAATATTATTTTGATGACGAACGAAAGAAACGTCCCCCAACGGGAGACAAGTTGTATAGGTTGAAAGAGAACTGCAAAAATGATTCAATTTAGTATGCATTACACACAGTCTTTTGCTTTTATGCGAGGGAGCCGACTATAAAGAGACTCAACACGGCATGGAAATGAGCCTGAAGTCAATGCAAAGATTTCTCTTTAATTTTTCATAACATTTCAAATTTGGGAATTAGTTGTTTTGTGTGCGCTTCATTATTTTACTGTCCTCGGTTGTTACACCCGGATGTTATCCTCTTCTGCGACCTGTTGATGTAACGTACTTCTTCTGCTACCTTCCACTGATGACTTCCCCTTCCGCTACCCTCTTCTTCTGCTTCCTTCTTTTACTACCTTCCTTTAGTTCCTTCTAACCTCTTCCTCGGCTGGCTTCTCCTAGTACCTTCCTCTTATGCCTTCGTCTTTTACTACCCTCTTCTTCAGTAGGCTTCTTTAACTACCTTCCTTCCTTTTTCTTCTACTACCCTCTTTTTCTCTAGGCTTTTTCTTTAGGATTCATCTTCTACCCTTTTCTGCTGACGCTCTCTTCTACAACTCTCTTATTCTGTATGCTACCTTTCTTTCATGACTTCATCTTCTAAGTACCCTCCTCTGATAACTTTCTTTTCTACAACCCTCTTTTTCTGTAGACTTCTTATACTATCTTGCTCGGATAACTTTCTCTTTTACTACCCTCTCCTTCTTTAGGCTTCTTCTAACACCTTCTTCTTGGGCTACCTTCTCCTAATGGATTCCTCTTCTACCATCTTCTTCATCTTCCACTTTCTTCTAGTGCCTTCCTCTACCACATTCTTCTACAGCCTTCTTCTGTTTTTTTTTCTTTTATCTTCTACCCTCAGCTACAACCTTCTGATGTTTTCTCTTTTTACTTCCCTCTGACGCTACCTTCTTCTTCCATTTCCATCCTGAACTACCTTCCCTCGTCATGCTTTATTTTTATTCTATCTATTCTATAGATAGTTCCCTCTTACAACATGCTGTCTACTGCAGCTCCAATCCAAGTTATGCTCACTTAATTTTGCCTTACGGCATTGTTTATGATCCCTAATTGGTTTCAAAAAAAAAAATCTAGCAAGTCGTTTTTTACTATGTATTTCTCTTTTTGACCCTCCCACTTCAAGGTTCTAGGGGCACCTCCCTGTTGCCTTGTTTTGGGTAAAATTGAATAAAATAAACTAGAGAGAAAATGGGGAATCTATTTCTGAATCCCCAGAATCGTTGGATTACCAAAGTGCGTCCATTTGGGCGTGACTAATGAGGCGTCTGTCTGCGCTCTGTAGGCACCCACACACACACTCACTCACACACTCACACTCACTCACACACACACGTGTCGCACTGGCCTTACTCGTAGTTTATTCAACCGCATAGCTGGATACCTGTCCCTGTCCTATGTCAATGCGGTTCAAGTGCTACGTTTCGGGCTTGTTTCCGCCCTGTCTCCATCCCCTTCCCCATTCCCTTACCATTCCTCCCTCCTCCCACTGGGAGGGCCGTAGTCTGCGCAATTTGCTCATTTCATTCTGTTGTTTTCGTTTTTTTATATACCCTAAAGGTTTTATGATTTAGTCACGAAATACGCAATACATTAGAGCAGACCGCAGGTTATACAAAAAAAAAATATATATATGGAATGTTTGTATGAACGCATATATCTGTCTTGTATATCATCTCGATTAGCGGGCAAGCAGTTAGATTAATGTGGGCGCGTTTGCTATATGATATTATGATGGCAGTTATTAATGGGATGAGACAAATTTAATTTTCTACTAATTTGTTTATTTCTTCGAGTGTAGATATAGATCTTCTGTCAGTTAGAATCTGTGGCAGCTTAGGCTTCATCTAGGCACAGATCACAGCTACTTCTGTAGTGTATGCAAATTTCACTAGGATTTGGCTAAGCTTATGTTGCGCAATGTAATTTTTTTTTTTACTTTTAATAGCATAATTTGGGGCATGTTGGCCCCGGCTTGGGCTTATGAATTCACCCGACTTGGCCAACTACAACTCACGTTTTATTGTTGCCGACTTTTGGGCGCTTATTAAATTTTTATGCCTCCACAAACGAAGCGACAGCCACAGCAGAAGCAACAAGAAGAACACGAAGAAGAGAGTGTAGATGCAAAAACAAGAGAGAAATGAAAAGAGACGAGAGAAGAAATTACAAGAAATGGACACTGGATTGAATTTCATTGCCAACGCCGTCGCCTTTTATTTTTGTAACACACCTACACACACACACACACCTACACACATACACAGGCACACACACACACACACGCAGGCACTCAGCAACACACACACACACTCACATTAAATATACAAATTTGGTAATTGTGCGCTTCATGTATATTTAATTTTGTTGTGTGTGTTTTCCTTCTTTATTTCTCGCTCCTGGCTCAACAGTTGCACATTCCAGTTGCCACGCCTCCTATACCGCCTCCCCTGCTTGCCAACCGCCCCGCCCCCTTGGCCTGCGACAACAGCTGTCAACGTGCCCCACTTCGCTTGCCACTTTTGCTTTCTCTATGCGGCCACTTGCGCTTTTGGATTTATTTTCAAATTTTATTTCATTACACTTTTTTTATCTACCTATTCTATCTTCCTATTCTATCCCCTATTCTATCCCCTATTCTATGCCCTATTCTATGCCCCATCTGCCTTTCTCTCCCACTCTCCCTCTTCGTGCTCTGTATACGTAGAAGGGATAAACCCATCTTAAAAATACTCCCTACATCTGAGGGAGTTTACTCGGGCCAAACTGGGATAATCTAATGAAATTCCTATGAAGCAATCATTGTTAAATGCAAAACTTTTGATCGGTTTACAAGTTTTTCTTTCTCGAGTACCTTGAGAAAAACTAGTTGTGTCTGGAGCTTGGAGTATGAGTTTGAGGTTAAGGATGGCTGCTGCCATTGAATCAATAAATAATTAACTCTGAAGAGGTGTGGAAAAACTTGAGAAGAAAGAAAATAAGTTGGAGTATTTAAGATGAAAGATATATAGGATGTCATAATAATTATCCTTAAGATCTATACTCTTTGGAAAATATCTAAAGGTTTGCACTGAGAAAAAGAAGATTAACTAGAATGTATATAAACGAATTTATCGATATTTTTGTAGTAGTATTATATTACCATAGTATTATGGATATAGTAGTATAAGTATTATTGTAGTATTATAATGTATACTCGTGGAGTTAGTTTTTTGTAGGTGTTAAAGGAAGTAAGACCTTTGAAACCCGCTTCAATATCATCAAAACCATGTACAGAATAGATCAACAGTTTTCTATCGATAGTTTTCTAATGATAGTATTCTTAAATTGTCCTTAGTTAATTCAGAAAGGTTACAGTAGCTAAGGGTCTCTTCAAATCACTCTCATAGTCTGTTCAGCTAGCCACATGCTGGTAGTGCTTAAGCTCTACTATAAGGTCCTCCTCTGCTCTTTTCATTTTGTCAATCTTCTATATCGATAGTATTCCTAAAAATATCCCAATGGTCTACTCAAAGTCTACTCTCTTAGTCAATATGCGGCTAGCCACAAGTTGGTGGTGTAACTCTACCACAAGGTCCTTTACTTCTCTCTCCCTCTCTCTTTCTCTCTCTCTTTATCCTGCTTCCTTCTTTCTGTTGTTGTCGCACATGACAACTGACAAAATCATCGCTTTGCCATTAATCGTAGAGCTTTCTATGGCAAACAAAAGCTGAGCACATTGTCAGGTTTCGAGAGCTTCGAATAGTTCTCCGGGTACCTGCTGCCACTGCTTGCCGTTTATCGTTAATCGAGTGCACTTTCGCCATCTTTCTACCCAGGTGCTTGGGCAATAATTGTGCTGCAAATGTTTGTATGGTGTCGCAGGTGTGTGTGTGTGTGAGTGTGTGAGTTGGGCACACATGAAATTCTAATGAGCAGCGCAGCAGGCACCTGCTGCGGCGCGTGGCAGATGAACAAAGCAATGCGAGCAAAAGGGAAGTGCAGCTGCGGGAGAGAGAGAGAGAGAAGAGAGAGAAAGAGAGGGGGCAGGTGTGAAGAATTGCAAGGAATAAATGAAAGAAAGCATTTATCACGCGCAGCACAAGACTATAACGTGCATTGTCAACAGCAAAGGACACAAAACCTCTGAGGGAAGGCAGAAACAGTCTAGGGGGAGGGAGGAAGGGAGGGAGGGTAGAGGGAATAAATAGGTGCAACGCCCTCGCAGTTAGCATTGAATTTGCCTGCCACAAATTGTGTCGCACAGTCCGCTGGCTTATTAAGCTGTTGCGGCGGTTGGGCAGCTAATCGAATCAGCAACCGCAACGAGACGCATAAACAAACATTTTTGCCTCAGGCCTAGGGGGAAGAGAGAGAGAGAGGCTGGAAGGGCAAGAGAGGGAAGGGAGGGGGATTCAGTCATAGATTGCGTATACGCAACGTATTGCGACTATTTTAGAGCTGTGCGCAAATAAAAGCAAGAATGTTTGGCTTTTTCGATACGCCAGACGAATGGGTTGACAGTGGAGTAGAGTGGGGTGGGCTGGGATGTCCTGAGGGTAGGGTAGCATAGATATATGTCTGGGCATAATCAGCTGCCTTATGCGCAACAAATTGAAGGCTCAAACTGTGTCAGGGTTAAGCGAGATGAAGGATCTTTAAATAGATCTGTGTGAACTAACCTGCCGAAAGACTGGAGTCTAGGAATGGAGTTCTAAGTCCTGATGTTTAAAGTAGACTATGCTTATAGCTTGCTCTTGTAGTGCTTTGAGACCTAAGATATAAAATACCTTGATCTTTCTGGGCATATTTATTTAGTAGTATAACAAGATGCATCTTACTGGGTTACTTATATATTTAATCTCTTTCATCTCTTTTCAAGCTTTGCACATTTATATTACCTTTTCTAACTCTTTATCTAATAAGCTCTATCTTTTTCCACCTTTACAGGGTATCACGCCAGCGCAAACCCTTTCAACCGCAAAACCCTTCACTCATTTGTTATTTTAACCAGCCCTGGCATATTTATTTTCGTTGATATTTACTCAAGCGACATGTGAGGAACCGCTGTCGTTGTGGGTTCAAATTTTGATGCGAGAGAGAGTAGGAGATAGAGGAAGAGAGAGAGAAAGACAGAAATCCCTGCGACAGGCGAACAAAATTTATGAAAGGCGGCATAAAAGGCGACGCGTCGTCTGAATAAATCATAAATGCATTCAATGTTGCCACATCGAAACTTTCAATCGTTTTGGGCTCACGTCAGTGGAAGACGGGGGGGAGGAGGGGCAGAGGCGTGTAAGGAAATTGCACTTGAAAACTCAAAGTGGGCACTCGAGCGGGGGATTCCATTTAAATGCGCACACATGTAACATATGCACTACAGATAAGACAGAGGTAAATATGGACACACAGCACACTCAGCACACAACACTCTCAAGACTCTCGCATATTGAATTTAGTATTCGTATTTAATTTAGGCAAACTAATTGAATCGTTCTGTGAATACAAATCGAGCCAAATGCGGATATTTAGATTTAAGATTGCCGCTCACCTGTTCGGGGGCCATGTGCAGATGCGACGTTGCCTCGATGCCGCGATGCGTGTTTGTTTATCTCTTGCAGTCGCTGCTACTGCTTATACACTAAGAGCAACAACAAAGGAAAATTGTGCGAAAAATAATAGAAAATTTGATTTGAAAATTGCCGCAAGCAGCTCGAATGTGTCGACGACCGCTCGCCACAGCTTCAGGTTGGTAAGTGAAGTGATGAGGTCCTCGCCAGGCTGAGTGCCAGCAGGGCAGAGCAGCAGGTCCTACGATTTTAGCACACACACAGCATGTGCCAAGCAAGCAGTGCCAACTGTTATACGCAGCAGTGCGCTGCTACTACTGCTTGCGCTGCTAGCACTGCTTGCGCTGCTGGTTCTGCTTGCGCTGCTAGTACTGCTTGCTTGCGTGCTTGCCAGTGTATATTAAACTCGCAAGCAAGCAGTGCAAGCAGCATGCTCCGCAAGCAGTTCACTAGGCAAGCAGTTTCCATTTGAATTGTTCGTGCTGCAGCCGCACTGCATCTACTTTTTTTTTTTTTTATAATTACGCACATTAATTAAATTAATTGCAATTTAATTGAGCACGCATATCACAGTCAGGCGCAGGGCCAGGCAATTGCAATTGGGCACACGGCAAAGCACATACAATCTGACGCGACGCTGGCGCTACACTTACACTGCAATGCGCTGTGCGGAAGAGCGGCACGTCGGACTTGATAAGGTGACTTCGTCTACCATTGGGGCTGCTGTTGGGTTAGATTTGGGCTAGAAAAAGAACTCCAGCAGCAGCGGCAGCTTAACAGCTGCGTGGTTGGTCTGTATAAATAGCATGTTGAGGGCCAAGTGAAGGTATCATTAGCCAAGTACAGCTTCAACCAACATGTGGGTACAGTGCAGCATCATCTTCTCTCTGCTTATGCTGAGCGCAGCCCAGCGCTGCCAGAACAACCAGGACCAGGACCAGCTCGATCAGCCCAATTATGGCGCTTGTAACGGTCCTGTGTGCGTCACCAACGGTTATTGTTATCGTATCTTCGAGAATTCCTGTGTCCTGCGCTCGTTCAATTTGCAGCAACTGTTTGCGGGTCAAGCGGGTAAGTTAACCAGAAGGGCAGGGTGGGTAGGGGAACCTCACACTAATTGTCTCTCTTTGCTTGCAGAACTGGTCGAGGTTGACATGGAGCACTGCTTGGATTCGCCCAGTTGGTATGACTATAGCCTGCCCTACACTGCACCGCGTCCTTTTGCCTATAGCAATGGATATGCCCAGTCAGCTGATTATCAGGAACCTCGCGAAGTCATCCAAGCTCCGGTACAGTCTCCTGTGCAGCTTCCAGCTCAAGCTCAGGAACAGCTTCCGGCTCAGACTCCACGGTATCCACAGGCCTTCTATCCCTATCCTCGTGTGTACTCGCAGAGAGTCGCCTACAGACCGAGATCTAGATATCCAAGCTCTTGGAATCGTCCAAGTCCAGCTCTAGGATATTACCCTCGTCTTCCATATGGTTATAATGGAGGTTCGTCGCCAACACAGGCTACCCGACCACAATACACTACAACGGCAGCTACAACGGAGTCCACAATACCATCCACAACAAGTACCACAACTGCCGCAAGTGCTGATCCATCGACCACAACAACCTCCACCACAACTGTTGCTCCTGCATCCGAGGATCCCATTACCATCTCAACTTCCACAGCAGATCCCACCACAATAGGTTCAACAACAACAGAATCCGCTACATCAAGCTCTGCATCTGGTTCAGATTCTGACTCTGGATCCGCAGCTGGATCAGCCACTCGTAGAACAACAACGAGAGGACCTTCATCTACCACTAGTTCTAGCTCAGACTCTACAACGGATCCCTCAGCTGATCCCACAGCTGATCCCAGTTCAACCACAGCAGCAACATCTGATGCTGGATCAGCATCTGGTTCTGCCAATATAACGGTGTCTACTACTGTTGGGACGACCACAACGACCGTTGAATCATCCACACTGAGTTCGACATCAGGAGGATCCTCAGAATCTACCATTACAACCGAATCAACACCATCCTCAGCATCGACAACAGTCGCAAGTACAACAGCATCCACAACATTCCCAAGTATACCCACACTACCCACTATTTTACCCACGCTACCCACTATTTTACCCACACTACCAACTGGTATACCCACTTTATCTACTTTTGCACCCACCCTACCCACATTACCCACTGATATACCCACACTACCCACTATTGTACCCACCCTACCCACTGGTATACCCACACTACCCACTGTTGTACCCACCCTACCCACTGATATACCCACACTACCCACCCTACCCACTGATATACCCACACTTCCCACTATTGTACCCACCCTACCTACAATTTCACCCACACTTTCCACTATAGCACCCTCCCTACCCACGCTACCCACCATTTTACCCACCCTACCCACTATTGTACCCACCCTACCCACTATTATACCCACTCTACCCACTGATTTACCAACCCTACCCACTATTGTACCCACCCTTCCCACTATTGTACCCACACTACCCACTGCTATACCCACATTATCTACTATTGCACCCACTCTACCTACCCTACCCACACTACCCACTATTGTACCCACCCTACCCACTATTATACCTACTCTACCCACTGGTATTCCTACCCTACCCACTATTATACCCACACTACCCACTGCTATACCCACATTATCTACTACTGCACCAACTCTACCTACCCTTCCCACACTACCCACTATTGTACCCACCCTACCCACTATTACACCCACTCTACCCACTGATATTCCCACCCTACCCACTATTGTACCCACCCTACCCACTGAAACACCCACACTACCCACCGATATTCCCACCCTACCCACTATTGTACCCACACTACCTACTGCTATACCCACTTTATCTACTATTGCACCCACTCTACCTACCCTACCCACACTACCCACTATTGTACCCACTCTTCCCACTGAAACACCCACACTACCCACCGTTATTCCCACCCTACCCACTATTGTACCCACGCTACCCACTATTGTACCCACCCTACCCACTATTATACCCACTCTACCCACTGTTATACCCACTCTACCCACGGATATTCCCACCCTACCCACTGATTTACCCACCCTACCCACTATTGCACCCACCTTACCCACCATTGCACCCACAGCAGCCCCTAGCTCAACGGCGGCTACAGCAATTCCTACAGCTTCTACACAATCCTCGACAAGCACCGATATTCCAACAGCATCCACAACTACGAGCGCACCATCCACAACAACAACAATCTCAGACCTAACAACAACGACACTATCCTCAACAGTTCCAAGCTCAACAACATCGACGACGACAGTGTCGACTCCAACAGCTTCCACAACAAGTTCTACAACAACCCCGACAGTTACAACGGAATCCACAACAACAACATCAACAACAGCGAGCAGCGACATATCTGCCGTGAGTTAGCCCTGCGTGCAATATTACAATAGTATCCACACGTATAATTTTCTATCTATCTCCATAAACAGAACTCTCTGGTTTCTCTAGTGCTTACGCAGCCCAACGGAAGAGTCGCACGCTTTTCTCTGTTCGCCCAGATAACCGACCCCACAAGCGGCGCCAAGACCTGCTCGGAAGAGACCACATTCGAGCTGACTCTGGGTGGTACCACGGAACCACTGACGTTCACGGGTTGCCTGGTAGAGAGCGACTCAGCAAGCACGACGACCTCAACAACCCCAACAACTACGCCAGCTGTGGATGTTACCACCTACAAGTCCCCAGTCTATAGACCTCACGACTATCCCTATAACAGCGCATATGGTACCGGCTATGCTGCCCAATCCTATGCTAAGGCCTCAGCCGCTGCATCCATCTGGACACCTTATTACGTGCGTTGAGACCTACCTCAATCATAGCCCCAATACATACATATAATAGCATGAACAAATCATATATTAACATATCTTTTTTATATCCATTTTTTTTACAAAGTAAATATTAACAAAATAAAAAAAAAAAAAAAAAAAAAAAAAAATACTTACATTTTTGTTTCCCCACCGAATTCTAAGTGCATTTAAATATCGCACACGTGTCTTTTGCAAACGCTCCGTCAACGTGACATTTGATATCCAAAGCATTTTATATAAGTTGATTATAATTCTTTTGTTTCTGTTTTAACTCAAAGCTCTTAACTCGCAGCGTAGTATTTTCGCTCACAAAATGTATGTATGTACTTTTTCATAACTCTGAAGTCATTTCCCCACAACTTGAGTGTGATCGAAGCGCCATGCACCACACCCCCCACCCCACCTTGAATATCTGATGACCTTGTCAACTTGTCAATATTGTATCATAATATGCTGCGTGCTCGCTTTATCGCTGCATTATATTCGCATTATTCACTGCAGCGACCCACTTAAAGTTTAATTCACAAAATTTTCCCATGACGCCAAGCTTATTATGAATAACACGAATAACACAGATATGAACAAACCAAAAACAGAAGAAAACAAAACTGGAAAGCAATACAAAAACAGAAAAACACAAAAAAAAAAAAAAAAAACAGTATGTCTGGCCAAGAACCCATAAGATATTATTTAATTATGAAAACGTAGCGCTAGACACGTAGAAACATTGCGATGATATGAGGGCACCCGCTGCCGGCAAGGTCGTATATAAAGTGTAGCCTCGCCAGGCTTTGAGTATAGTTCAACTCGGGATTGTTTTGCAAAATGTTCTTGTTTCAGTATATGTCCGCCTTGAGTCTGCTAGTTGGTAGCGCATGGAGTTACGGTTACGGTGGCTCGGATTACTATGCCACATCCTGTGACCACATAAAGTGCACAGACGAACAGGCGAGGGTTTGTGCCAGAAATCAAAATACCAATCAGCGTGCCACTTTTGATAATGCCTGCGAGGTGCAGCTCTACAATTGTCAAAACAGTGACTGTAAGTGTAATAGGTGAGCGGTTCCTGGGATTTCCAAAACTCACCTGTGCTCTTCTTCTCTAGCTTGGTCCATTCTATACGAAGGAACTTGTGAGTGTCCTACCAAGTGTCGCGATGGCTTTTATCCTGTCTGCGCCGAGCTGGGCAATACACAGAAGACCTTCAATTCTTTCTGTGAACTTTTGCAATCCAACTGTCAGACGGGAGAACGTAAGTACAAGAAAGAAACGGGGGAGAAAGATCCATTGGTATACAGATTACTGCTTATTCTCCCGCAGCCTGGAAATTCATACACGATTACCCATGTGTTAGACCTCAAATGGCCCCGCAACAATATGGTTATCCACAGTCTCCGGCCTATGGTCCACCTTTAGCTTATGGTCCACCACCATACGCCTATCCACCACAATCATACTACGTTGCTAATCCATACCAGGTCTTCATTTCGAGGGCTAATCTACCAACAGAGTCCCCAGATGCATTTAGCACAGTAGCCCCTACAACATATGCAACAACAAAATCCTCAGCAGCTTCGACTAACGACGACACAACTGCCTCTGCTACTGATACAACAGTTGTATCAACAACAGATTCAACAACGATTTCCCCGACCACTTCCGAGATTACAACCACGGTTCCAGCGAGTTCCACAACAGGTTCTGGAGAATCCACGACGGCAGCTAGGGTCGCATCTCTTCGGGTTCAGAGTCTAAACGAAGAAGCTATTGAAGTCGACCCTGCTTCCGCCGATAGCAGCACGAGTTCCACAGAAGCTTCTTCGAGTACGGCGAGCTATACCCAAGCCTACACGACACCCACTGCATACAGCTCCTACGATACCACAACCCCAGTTCCTGTGAGTTCCACAACAGCTTCTCCTGAGTCCACGACAGCCTCTGAAGTCGTACCTCTCCGGGTAGAGAGTCTAGACGAAGAAGCTATTGAAGTCGACCCTGCTTCCGCCAATAACAGCACGAGCTCCACAGAAGCCTCTTCGACACCGACGAGCTATACCCAAGCCTACACGACACCCACTGCATACAGCTCCTACGATACCACAACCCCAGTTCCTGTGAGTTCCACAACAGCTTCTCCTGAGTCCACGACAGCAGCTGAAGTCGCACCTCTCCGGGTAGAGAGTCTAAACGAAGAAGCTATTGAAGTCGACCCTGCTTCCGCCAATAACAGCACGAGCTCGACAGAAGCCTCTTCGAACTATACCCAAGCCTACACGACACCCACTGCATACAGCTCCTACGATACCACAACTCCAGTTCCTGTGAGTTCCACAACAGCTTCTCCTGAGTCCACGACGGCAGCTGAAGTCGCACCTCTCCGGGTAGAGAGTCTAAACGAAGAAGCTATTGAAGTCGACCCTGCTTCCGCCAATAACAGCACGAGCTCGACAGAAGCCTCTTCGAACTATACCCAAGCCTACACGACACCCACTGCATACAGCTCCTACGATACCACAACTCCAGTTCCTGTGAGTTCCACAACAGCTTCTCCTGAGTCCACGACGGCAGCTGAAGTCGCACCTCTCCGGGTAGAGAGTCTAAACGAAGAAGCTATTGAAGTCGACCCTGCTTCCGCCAAGAACAGCACGAGCTCCACAGAAGCCTCTTCGACACCGACGAGCTATACCCAAGCCTACACGACACCCACTGCATACAGCTCCTACGATACCACAACCCCAGTTCCTGTGAGTTCCACAACAGCTTCTCCTGAGTCCACAACGGCAGCTGAAGTCGCACCTCTCCGGGTAGAGAGTCTAGACGAAGAAGCTATTGAAGTCGACCCTGCTTCCGCCAATAACAGCACGAGCTCCACAGAAGCCTCTTCGACACCGACGAGCTATACCCAAGCCTACACGACACCCACTGCATACAGCTCCTACGATACCACAACCCCAGTTCCTGTGAGTTCCACAACAGCTTCTCCTGAGCCCACGACAGCAGCTGAAGTCGCACCTCTCCGAGTAGAGAGTTTAAACGAAGAAGCTATTGAAGTCGACCCTGCTTCCGCCAATAGCACAGAGGCCTCTTCGACTCCGACAAGCTATACCCAAGCCTACACGACACCCACTGCATACAGCTCCTACGATACCACAACCCCAGTTCCTGTGAGTTCCACAACAGCTTCTCCTGAGTCCACAACGGCAGCTGAAGTCGCACCTCTCCGGGTAGAGAGTCTAGACGAAGAAGCTATTGAAGTCGACCCTGCTTCCGCCAATAACAGCACGAGCTCCACAGAAGCCTCTTCGACACCGACGAGCTATACCCAAGCCTACACGACACCCACTGCATACAGCTCCTACGATACCACAACCCCAGTTCCTGTGAGTTCCACAACAGCTTCTCCTGAGCCCACGACGGCAGCTGAAGTCGCACCTCTCCGAGTAGAGAGTCTCAACGAAGAAGCTATTGAAGTCGACCCTGCTTCCGCCAATAACAGCACGAGCTCCACAGAAGCCTCTTCGAACTATACCCAAGCCTACACGACACCCACTGCATACAGCTCCTACGATACCACAACTCCAGTTCCTGTGAGTTCCACAACAGCTTCTCCTGAGTCCACAACGGCAGCTGAAGTCGCACCTCTCCGGGTAGAGAGTCTAGACGAAGAAGCTATTGAAGTCGACCCTGCTTCCGCCAATAACAGCACGAGCTCCACAGAAGCCTCTTCGACACCGACGAGCTATACCCAAGCCTACACGACACCCACTGCATACAGCTCCTACGATACCACAACCCCAGTTCCTGTGAGTTCCACAACAGCTTCTCCTGAGCCCACGACGGCAGCTGAAGTCGCACCTCTCCGGGTAGAGAGTCTAAACGAAGAAGCTATTGAAGTCGACCCTGCTTCCGCCAATAACAGCACGAGTTCCACAGAAGCCTCTTCGAACTATACCCAAGCCTACACAACACCCACTGCATACAGCTCCTACGATACCACAACCCCAGTTCCTGTGAGTTCCACAACAGCTTCTCCAGAGTCCACGACGGCAGCTGAAGTCGCACCTCTCCGGGTAGAGAGTCTAGACGAAGAAGCTATTGAAGTCGACCCTGCTTCCGCCAATAACAGCACGAGCTCCACAGAAGCCTCTTCGACACCGACGAGCTATACCCAAGCCTACACGACACCCACTGCATACAGCTCCTACGATACCACAACCCCAGTTCCTGTGAGTTCCACAACAGCTTCTCCTGAGCCCACGACGGCAGCTGAAGTCGCACCTCTCCGGGTAGAGAGTCTAAACGAAGAAGCTATTGAAGTCGACCCTGCTTCCGCCGATAACAGCACGAGTTCCACAGAAGCCTCTTCGAACTATACCCAAGCCTACACAACACCCACTGCATACAGCTCCTACGATACCACAACCCCAGTTCCTGTGAGTTCCACAACAGCTTCTCCAGAGTCCACGACGGCAGCTGAAGTCGCACCTCTCCGGGTAGAGAGTCTAGACGAAGAAGCTATTGAAGTCGACCCTGCTTCCGCCAATAACAGCACGAGCTCCACAGAAGCCTCTTCTGCTGAATCAACGACAGGTGCATCCCTAGGTGTAACAAATTCTCTAGCTAATTCCACTGCTTCAGAGTCAGAAGTAACACCAACTTCATCACCCGTAGCCGACACTCCTATAGTACATGAAGGAAAAAATGAGACCCAGTTGACTTTCGAAGACCCTGAGAAGGGTGAGGCCCAAGTTATCAAAATAAGCAATGATAAATCAAAGGCGGTGAATGTGTTCTATTTCATCCTGAAAGGTCAAGGTCAAAAGATCGAGATACACACATAAAGATCAGAATCGAAATATTAACGAATTACAATCGACTAATAAGACTAAAACTATTTGATATACCATAAGTTAAGCAAGTGTACTCATGTGTTAATTAATATATTCCTTTAATATTTTTATCCATCTAGTTGTATCTATTAAATTAGTTTCTGAATAATTACTCCTTGTTGTCTCCATTCGAATATAGAATTCAAAAATTGCTGAAATCGAATTGAAACATGACAAAAAAAACATAGTATTATATTTTTATATAGTATTTTTCTTTAGGAATTTATTTAGTTCTGATCAGTTTGTGGGATGGTTGCTGTAGTATTTGTTGTAGTGCTGCTTTCAGTATTTTCTTGAAAACCCGTTTCATTTTCAGCCACTTCAACAGGAGTGATTGGAGTTGTCACAATGCTTGTATTCTCGTTGGGCACTTCCAAAGTCTTTTTGGGGTTTTCAGTAGAGTTTTCGCTAAGGTTGCTGTTAGGGTTGCTTTCAGAAGTCAATGCAGAAGTATTGATATCGTCAATGGAAGAAGCTTTTGTGGTGCTGGTAGTGCTTGGCTTGGCGGTACTGGTAGCGACACTAAGGACAGGCCTTGCTGTTGGGATGGATCTAGGGTAGGGTAAATATATAAAGTTAATGACACTCCTCGATGTGGTGCTGGTACTGGTAGAGGGTGCTGCAGTGGTGCTCGGCTTGGCTGTTGTAGTACTTGTTGTGGTTGTCGGTGCTGGTGTTGTTGTCGTGGTGGTTGTCGTTGTGCTGGTAGTGCTAGGCGGTGTATCGGTTACAATACCAATGCCCGGCAAGTACATCGACAGACTGGAGTCCTTGATGGCATCATAGTCGGTACCCACATCGAGTATATCAAAGACACTGTAAGGTTTGTCGGCACGCGACACAGAAACATGTGAGTTCGATATGACTTGATGGAATTTCATGGGAGCAGGTGTCGTTGTGGTTGTGCTTGTTGTGGTTGTGGTGGAGCTGGTAGGCCTCAAGGTCGTCGACGGTTGCGTGGCCAACATAACAAAGACCTTCTTATGTACTGGCAGAGGGTTTGCGGTGATTGCCTCTTCAGTAATAGCTTCGGTGGTGCTCCTATTGCGGTTATGCTTATGCTTGCGCTTGCCCTTGGATCGCGACTTGGATCGGGATTGGCGACAAGGTCCTTTGTTCAAGAACCGCATAGCTAAGCAGATTAGGATTGTGAGGATTACAAAATTGGTTGCTCTTCATGCTCTTAGGTCTACTCACCTTCTTTGGTAGCGCACTCGCGTCGTCGCACCTCGCATTCATTGGCAAAGGTTACGCCCTGTCCCTGATGCGGTCCCGACTCGGTAGCTGCACACACGGGTTGGTAGACGGTATTGCACTTGATGTTGCCACAGTTGGGCATGCAGTGATCGAACTCTGTGAGTTCCAGTTCTGACAAGGAAGAGGGATCAGTTGGTTATGCCTCACTTGAACATGGCTCTCACTCACCTGTGCCGTGTTGGAAGAGCAACTGCATATTGTGCGCCTCCAGTTTGCAATCGTTCTCAAAGTAGAAATAATTGTTACCATTCGTGGCACAGACCGGTTGACCACCCTCCCGGCAATTGGGCTGATGATCCACATACTGATATTGAAAGGGTCCGAATTGTTCCTGGCCAGCACCTTTACCCTCCTCATTGCCCGTTGCTTGGCCAAAGATCTTGGCATATTGGGCGGCATCATAGTGTGGATCATTGTACTTCCAGGCCACATTCTGTTTCTGGTATCCAGCTGTCAGACCTATCAATAGGCTGCAAAGGGTGAGGGTATAACCCAGCAATCTCCTTGATTTCTGCTGTTGCATCTTAGCTAGTCTCATCAACTATACTGTATCCATTGCAGCCTCAGTTCGTTTTATATAGTCGGATTTAATCTGGTCAACAACTTCTTCGACGTGGGAATATGCATCACACCAAGAGATTGTATAGTAGAATACCTCAAGCATTTCTGCAATCGTTGCAATCGTCGAATCGTTGAATCGTCGAAGACTCAACTGGGCCATACTCGTGACATTTTGCTGACTCTGCGTGTGGGTGAATGAACGCCAATACAGCTGACCATCCATTGATAGGGTCTTCAAACCAAGCAGCTCATTCATAAATTGATAACTTCCAAAGTAAGTTTTTTCTGGAATAAACAACCTTACCTGAGAAAGTTCCTATAAACTTTTTTAAGCTTTATAGCGCATCTACTTTCATTATAGAATATATCTGAAATTAAAGAAATAATCATAACTTAGTCAAACCTTTACCATAATTGACTTATGTCACAGCTTAAAGCTTTGCAAGCTTTCTCGAAGAGCTTTTGTATTTCTCTAAAAGTTCAGTTTCTTCATGAAAGTTGTCGAGTGTGGTGAAAAGCTTATCAAAAAGCTGCCATAAATCACATTTGCTATAACGAGAAGAATTTTCTACTCTTTATGGTTGAAAGTGGAAAAAAAGTGAAAAAAATCTAAATATAATTAAGCTATAAATTGCTGCCTATTTGGTTTGAGCAGATTTACAGAATTTCGAGCTCCAAAATAAATTTCAATAGGTTCATTAATAATGCTAAGCAGAAGAGGGGGAAAAAACAAACTAAACTCTCCGGAATTGGAATACGAATTATAGCTGGTATTACGTGCTTAATTAAAAACTGGAAAATTCATTGCATTGTTTTGTTAGTTGGTTGTTTTTTTTTAATATTATTATTATTATTATTTGTTTGTAGCACTTAGTATTGTAAATGTTGCAAATATATTAATGAACGCCATCCACGTCCTGTGAGAGATCACACAGGTTACGGGTACCGTCGCATCTGTGAGAAAAATTTCAGTATTATAATATTATTAAATAGAGTATTACTTTGTTGGACTTACTAAAGAAATTAGAGAGGTATTGATGTTCTTAGTATGTACTTAATAACCGCGGGGCAGCGGGCATGTATGAACGGGAACGGTTATCGAAACATTAAGAATCGCCTGAGTAGTTAAGATCATCCTGGTAAGTAAGATCAACCTGCTTAGTATTAACATATGCCCGGCGGTTGTGGATATATATATTTATATAATATATACCATATATATTCAGCGAATATATCATGATTATCATCTATGTGTATTAATCTCCTCATTGTTTGTAAATCAGTATCTATGGTATCATGGATATACACAGCATATATATAGACATATGTATAGTTTACTCTTATCAACGTAGACGCCAACTGCACAGCCCAATCCTATATGTAAGGAATGAGCCTGGTACCGTCCTGCTGTGGGAATCAGTTGAGAGTTACAAGGTATAAATCACATTTAGATCGAGCAAACTTACTCGATCATTGGGTAAACACATGAATGTCAATGATCACTCAAAGTCGCAATCAAAATTCATATTTATAATAGTATAATTAATGTCCTTTGTTTGGTTATTCCTCATATGACGCCAACTTCGCGCCCCGCCTGTCCGGGTGGGCGTGGTACCGTCATACTACTGTGATAGATCAAATTAATTAGAGCTCTACTATACCTTCTTCTTCTACTACCTTCTACATCACTCATATTTGGGGGGTTCATTCTTCGTAGGTGTTTAATATAATATTTGGAATGTAACAAATATTTCCTTTGAATATAAAACTTTCAATGTGTACAGCACAAAAATTTGTTAAGTGTATCGTTAATGTGTAACTGCTGCGCGGAAACCAATTTCAGCGGATCTGGAATTGAGAGAAATCGTACAATGAATAGGGTTACCTCTAAGAAGAGGCCTGACAACTCTTACCTGCAGTGTGGCAACTCTTATTAAGCGTCCTAACAGCAAGACTTTGGGGGGATGTATGGGCTAGAGGTTGGGCGGAGCATAGCGAAGCGATACACACGTATATTCGCGGTGCCCAAGTCCAGGGTAGGATACGCCATCAATCGTTTCTCCATTCTGTATTGTCCGTGTGTATGTAGTAGTGAATATACTATATATGTAAGTCTCTAAGCCAAGGCAAAATTGTCCGCTTAAAGAAGATTGAAATCCTTTTTGAGTATGGGGGTATATCCTCCTCTCGAGGGATTAGCCTCTCCCTTACCTACCGAGTACTCTCTCGTCATCTACAAAAACATCGCACTTGGTTTATCTCAACCAACACTATTTTAGGATTATTATCATTATCCTGTTATTTGATGACACAACAAAACCACAACGCAAACACGAGTTTCGAAACGCTTCCAAATAAATCGACACTATTTTTTTTTTTGTTTTCAACAATTTGATTCCGTATAAAAATATGAGTAAAATGTGTGTAACACTAAGTAAAGTGAATAAAATGTCTAGAATTATTTTTTAAATGTTTTTTTTCTTCAATTTTTTCATTATGGAAAATTTTGAGCCAAAAAGAGTAGAGAAAAATTAGATTAAATGTTGATTCGATGAGTTCAGGCCATAAACTAAAGAGTTATGAGTTCTGTAGAGCTGAGCTGGGGCACAGTAGAAAAAAAAATTTTCAAGGCTAACTGGATGGAGAAAAAAAAGGAAATCTGTAAAAAAAACTAAGTAGGTTTATAAAGATTTTAGAGGTATATAGAGTTAGAGTTGTGGAACTGTACTTAAGGAGATATAGGACTTTCTTTACGGGACACAACTTGAGGTTTTCCAGAATAAATACTAAGTGGAAATAATCCCTTTCTCTCTTATTTAGAGTTACTTGCGCTATATAGTATGCTATACCAGTTATCTCAGTCCCTAGCTGAAACATAACTAAACTAAAGCGAGGACCTTTGCGAGACCTTATGGAATCCATCTAACAAATTGCGAGTATCTCATGCCATGCACAAAATATAATAATAATAATAATAATCACATGTGTGTTTCGTGCGGTAGGCAGGCAACCCTGGTCGGCTAAAGGATGATGTGCTGGTTGTTAGGCCATGATGATGTTAACAGACTCCCCCCACCCTACCAAAATAATGGCCAATCGATCATTATTGCCCCCCCTGCTGGGTTTACCACGCCGCCCCTGGCCACAGTGCCCACAAATTGTATGAATTATTTAAATATTGATTTATTAGTTGAAATTTTACATCTAATTTAATAGGCAGAGGCAGCAGCAGAGGGAGAGAGAGTGAGAGAGAGGGAGGTAGAGGCAGCAAGCGAGGCAGAGAAAGAGAGAGAGAGAGAGAGGTAGACAAACTTGGTTATACTTCAATTTGAAGTAAATTTATGTTGGGGTCTCTAACTGCGGGGGAAGGAGAGTATGAGGGGGGAAGGCCTACGCAGGGCATATGCTCAGGCAGCATTATATGGAATGTGTGTGTGTGTGTGTGTGTGTGTGTGTGTGTGTGCGTACAATACACATGTATGTGAGCGACATAAATTGAAAATTAAATGTGGGAGCGATGCTGCCGCTGCCGCTGCCGCCGCCGCTGCTGCTTTGACAAAGTTTTTGACTCGCCGCTTGCCGCAGATTGTTGTGGCTGGCGTGTTGCAAGTGTTGCCTGCTGCCTGCTGCCTGCTGCCAGGCCGAGGCTAAATGAAAACTCGTTTATTAATCTGCCCGTGTGTGTGTGTGTGTGTGTGTGTGTGTGTGTGTGTGTGTGGGCGTGACTGTGTGTGCGAGCAGCAACAACAAAGCAAACATGCTGCCGCTTTTGGCCTAGGAATCTCATGGTCAAAAGCGCAGAAACGCACAGGCAAGGACAGACAGGCAGGCAGAGACACACACACCGGCAGAAGACACACACACACAGGCAGCATACACTCGCACACACACACGCGCATGCAAAGTTTATCCAGCGTCCATTTTGCACATTAATTTACTGACCTTTTTGCGCCTTTTTGAATAGTTTTCCAACTGCGCCACGCACAGAGACGCCCACACACACACGCACACACACACACACACACACGCACACGCACACACATACGCCCTGTAAACTCTCCTTTGGATTCTGCCACAAGCTGAGCGTGTTCTTTTGCCATGCGAGCTGCGGTTAGCCGAGTGTGCGAGCGAGACAGCTGCCGCGGATGATGCTGCTCAGCCACAGCAGAGCACAGGCAGAGGTAAACTTGGCAGGGCAGGCAGGGGGAAGGCAGCTCCAGGTCCAGCCCTCCCCCCTCGCCGTTCCCTCGCATTACCAACGCATGATGAATGTGTGACATTTTTGCAGCTCGTTTGTTTGTTTATTGTTTGCGCTTTCCACTTTCACTGGCACGCGGCTTCTGTTGCTTTTGTCACACACACACACAAACACACACACGCATGAGGACAACACACACACACACACACACAGAGAGAGAGAGGGAGAGAGACACCCACACAGCCACACCCACAGGCGCACGCAACGCCCTTAAACCAAACAATACATTCAAAGACAAATCAAAGTGTTTTTTTCGCCCATTTGAGTTGCCTCGAGTGATCAACTAGGCAATACCCTGTAGCTGAAAGTATACCAAATTTATAGTTACTTAACTAAACTATATCCTGTAGCTATATAGATTTTAAAGGTGTCAATTTATATAGCACTATTTCATTTTTTTCGTTTATGCCTTAAATTTATAGGGTATACTATTTCTAAAGTCAAAATCTCAGGAACTACGCGAGCTAGAGATGGCAAATTTGGTGACAACCCTACAAACTGCTGCAGTGTTTTACAATTTGCTTAACGCTTCTTAAAACGATAATAAACGATATGCAAGCTGATAAATATAGCTATTTATTCTTTATCCGCAAAACCTCTCAGAACTCAGAAACTATAAAAGCTGGAGCCAGTAAATTATGTGGCAACCCTTTTCTGTATAACAGTATTTTACAGTTTATTAAAAAATTCCTACACATCCCCCTTAAACATTAAAAATCCAATTGCAAACATTATTTTAAAGCTGTGAATAAATAAATCAATTTTCTAGTTTTTCATTTATCCAATGTATCAAGCTTTTTAAATATTTTTCCTATTTACAAAAAATTGCTCTTAGTTCTGTAGAAACATAAAAATGAAAAATAATTTCACATAAGCTTCTCATATTTCTCAGCATTTTAGTGGAAAACAAAAAAACCCATATTACCACAATAAATAACAGGAAAAATCATCTAAAACATTATCACAATGCAGTGTAACTAATTTTCCCCCACGCACACACACAAAATTTATACAATTTTCCGCTCTCGCACAGAGAAATTTGAGAAATTTACCAGAAATATTTTTCTATACAAAATTAAAAGCAATTTTCTCTATTAGTTGGGGGAGTGGCTGGAGAGAGGGATGGGGTTGGGTGGGAAAATGCAGCATGCAAATTGCATTTTGATATGTGACTGGAAGAAGTCGAGCAGGAGAAGGGAGGAAAGGAAGGAAGTAGGGGTAAGACTGTGTGTAATTTACAATCAAATTATGTTTGCCCAAGGAAAACTGACAAGATTTCAGCTCACAATAAAATTAAATTGAATTTAGTTTTGCTTTGTTGTAATTACATATATGTAGATAGATAGATAGATATAGAGATAGATAGATAGATAGATGGATGAGTCGGAAATGTCAGTTGCAACTGTTGCAGTCTCTAATTAATTCCATGTGGAATTCACTTTGAATTTGGAATCGGACAATTTCATGCTCAAATTAGAGAAAATAAGAAAATTGTTGCAAAATTAGAGAAATTATTAGGGAAATTATTGGGGAAACTTCTGCGAACAGGAAGCTTCCTCGTAACGACCTCAGAGTAGTCTCAACTTGATTGGAAGGATTAGTAGGGTAGAGACAACATTGTTAGTACTTAGTTGCACTTGCCTCAGCTTACCTAATTGATTTAATTGTTACTTTTGCACTGCAAGGAAAATGGAAAATGGAAAAGCAGCAAGAGCAGAGAGGACACGCATGTCGACTCTCGACTGATAAGCTGCTACAATTGTCATGTCTTCGGGCAAAGGGGAAGCAAAGCGCTTGCAGGGATTCGCTCTTTTAACTGTTCTAATTGAGGTGGCAGGATGGGCTGGCAAGTACCCTGTAGAGAAGAGAGAGATAAAAACTGAACTTGAGGACCTGAAGCTATCTAGAAATGCAAAACGAAGCTTTGGTTTTTAGATTGTTTTTTTATTTCGTTTCTGGTTTGATCTCAGGATTTTTTTAGTATGAAGAAATTAGACTCTTAATTTCTGGAAATTTAGTTTTTCCTTGGTATGTTAAAAGATATAAATGTACAAATAGTTTACTCGAGGAATCTCTAGTTTAAGCAAGTAGAAATTTAAAAAAACCTGAGTAGCTTGAGAAACATGGAGCCTTCTCATATAATATCTAGAAAAGTAAGGATATTTTAAAGGAATATATGTATATCAGAGTATATAAAAATACTTTCTAATCGATTTTAAGATATACTTTCGTAAAAAAAAGAACATGCTGAAGGTAGAATAAGAGAGCGAGAGGCAGCGTTAGAGAAAGAAGGAAGACTCAACTAAAGAGAGAACGGATGCGGTCTAAACGTCAGTAATCTTGCATACCCAACGCTCCAATGACTCTAGGGTATTTACAGCTTGTGTGTGTTTGTGTGTGGGGCGGAGTTTAATAAATTGTATCTTTCGCTGCACAAACACACACACACAGATACACGCCAGAGAGAAACACATATTTCGACATATGCAAATTCCTTTGCGAGGGCAGAGTGTGTGCGTGTGTGTGTGTGTGTGTGTGCGTGTGTGTGTGTGTGTGTGTGGCAACCACAAGCGGCCCCTCCCGGCGGCTCTCAATTTTCAATAACGGTTAAGCAATAAACTTTCACAGCTCTCAAAGTTTGTGTACTTTATATCTGATACGCCCCCCCGGGGGGCCTGTTGATTGAAAACTTACACCGAAAAGTGCAGCGCACAGTGCGCCTGACACGCATCACCGACTGCAGCAGCATAAGATACAAGATACAAGATACAAGTTCAAAGATACAAGATACAAACGCCATAGCATAGCAGAGCTCAAACGAATCGGAGAGATACTTTGACGTTACATTTCATAATATGCTGCCTGTCATATTCGCATCTGTCAGATACAAAATGCTGCACTGATTAAAACTCATTTAACTGCGAAACTATGCAGCCAATTTGGATGAAGTTTTGCCAAGATAAGCATAGGATATTAACAAGTATAAATCTATTAAAGTTGGGTTTGTATATAGTTGGGTTTGCCTAATAAACACTTTCTAGAATAGAGCATACAGTTGAGGTTGAGCTTGAGCTTGCGGTCAGTTTCAGCTCTCCTTATATAGTTTATATATAGTTAGGAATAGGCGGGTGGGATTATAGGCTTAATCTATACCATATTTGCATATAGACAGAAACTAAAAGCAGCCGCAAATCATTAGGCATTTAGTCCCTTGGTCAGTTGGGGCTGTTCTGCGTTTTACGCCTTTGTCAATCAGTTTTCTTCACCCTTTTCTCCCTCTCTCTCCCACCTCCCTTTTCTTTGCTTGGTTGTGCTTTTAATTCCAATTCTAATTTCACACGAAAACTTTTTGCTAGACCCAAAGTGGGGACTTGGTCCTTGGTTCTTGGTCGGACTTGAACGAGTTCCTTTTTTCTCGACTTTCTTTTACCCACAACTTTTGTCGTTTATTTCTCGAAACTTTTCTCTTGTTCATGTCGTGTCACATCGTGTCGTGCCCTGTTGTTTCGTGTCCTTGCGGTAAATGATAATAATGACCCGCACCGGACCCGCACACCCCCCTTGTAGCGCTGTGGTGCGAAATGTGTAATTAAACAAATCAAGTTTCATGGGGAAAAGTGCTTGAAATGAGTGTGGCAAGGAAAACAAAGATATAAGTTACTTATAAAGTGCAATAATTGCAATTTAATAATTGCTAAATCAGTTAGGAAACATTTACTCTTCTAATTTTGGGTCTTTCATACTCATACTCACCCATCGCAACTTGAAACAGTCAGAACTTTGCCATAACTCATCAGATTTGCATTCGAAATGTCATTTTGCTCATGGTTTAGCTTGTCGATTGATTCTGTATCAAAAAATAGGTATTCTGAGGATTTCGAATTTTCTAAAATTTTAGTAGGTTTCGACCCTAGGGGACCCAAATAGACTTCCAATAGTCATAACTCCGTTGTAAATTTACCGATTTTCGTTGGGAATGTCATTTTGTTCATGGTTTGGCTTCTATATTGGCTCTGCATCAAAAATAACGGTTTTAAGGATTTTGAATTTTCGACCTATCATGCTTGCTGAAATTTGAGTCAGCCCCGACCCTAGGGGACTCATCTAGACTACCAATTATCATAATTCTCTTAAAAATGAACCGATTTTCATTCGGAATGTCATTTTGTTCATGGTTTAGCTTCTACAATATTTTTGTATCAAAAAATAAGGATTCTAAAGCATTCGAATTTTCGACCTATCATGCTTTCTGAAATTTGAGTGAGTCCTGACTCTGGAAGACCCCTCTAGACTACCAATAGTCATAACTTTATTAAAATTGAACCGATTTTCAATTGGTATGTCATTTTGTTCATGATTCAGCCCCTAGATTAAATCTGCATCAAAATTTAAGGATTCTAGAACTTTCGAATTTTCGACCTATCATGCTTGCTGAAATTTGTGTAAGACTTACCCTGAAAGCCCCATCTAGACTTCCAAAAGTTATAACTCTCTTAAAAATTAACCGATTTTCGTTGGAAATGTCATTTTGTTCATGACTTATCTATTAGATTGAATCTGTGTCAAAAAATAAGGTTTATAAAGATTTTGAATTTTTGACCTATCATGCTCGCTTAAATTTGAGTCAGTCGCGACCCTAGGAGACCAATCTAGACAACAAATAGTCATAACTCTATCAAAATTTAACCGATTTTCACGCGGAAACCCATTTTGTTCGTGGTTTATCTTCTAGATTAAATCTGCATCACAAAATAAGGATTCTAAAACTTTCGAATTTTTGACCTATCAAGCATGCTGAAATATTTAGCAAGTTTCGACTCTAAGGGAATCATCTAGACTCCTAATAGTCATAACTTTATCAAAAATAAACCGATTTTTACTTGGCATGACATTTTGTTCATGGTTCAGCCTCTAGATCGATTCTGCATCAAAAAATATGTATTCTGAGGATTTCGAATTTTCGACCTATCATGCTTGCTGAAATTTTAGTGAGTTCCGACCCTGGGAGACCCATCTAGAGTACCAATAGTCATAACTCTCTCAAAATTAAACCGATTTTCATTGGGAACGTCACTTTGTTCATGGTTTAGCTTCTAGATTGATTCTGTATCAAAATATAAAGATTCTAGAACATTCACACTTTTGACCTATTATGCTTGCTGAAATTAAAGTGATGCCTTACCCTAGAGACCAATCTAGAATTCTAACAGTCATAACTCTGTTAAAAATAAATCGATTTTCACTTGGTATGTCATTTTATTCATGGTTTAGCCTCTAAATTAAATCTGTATCAAAATTTAAGGATTCTAGAACTTTCGAATTTTCGACCTATCATGCTTGCTGATATTTGAGTAAGACCTTAGCCTGGGAGACCCATCTAAACTTCAAATAATCATATCTTTAATAAAAATTATCCGATTATCTTTGGGAATGTCATTTTGTTCATGGTTTAGCTTCTAGATTGATTCTGCATCAAAAAATATGTATTCTGAGGATTTCGAATTTTCGACCTATCATGCTTGCTGAAATTTTAGTGAGTTCCGACCCTGGGAGACCCATCTAGAGTACCAATAGTCATAACTCTCTCAAAATTAAACCGATTTTTATTGGGAATGTCATTTTGTTCATGGCTTAGCTTCTTTATTAATTCTGCATCAACAAATAAGGATTCAAAGGATTTCGAATTTTCGACCTATTATGCTTGCTAAAATTTTAGTAGGTTTTGACCCTAGGGGGACCCAAATAGACTACCAATAGTCATAACTCCGTTATAAATTAACCGATTTTTGTTGGGAATGTCATTTTGTTCATGGTTTGGCTTCTATATTGCCTCTGCAAAAAATAAGGATTCTAAGGATTTCGAATTTTTGACCTATCATGCTTGCTGAAATTTAAGTGAGACCTTACCCTGGGAGACCCATCTAGACTACCAATAGTCATAACTTTATTAAAAATGGTTTAGCTTCTATATCGATTCTGTATCAAAATATAAGGATTCTAGAACTTATGAATTTTCGAAGGCTTCCCCAAGCCTGTTGCATCTGCTTCACTCAGTTGACTCGATGTTTCCTTTCCAAGAACCTTGTGTTGCATCTGTGTCAAAGTGTTTTGGCCTTGATACGCAGCCTAATTGAGCTTAGCTGCTTAGACATGGAGGGCAGAGAGTAACTGGAAGATCGTTGCCGTTATAGGATACTCGGGCACAGAGAGATGGGACTAATTAGTTCAGGCAATGTGAAGTGCAGTGCAGCATCCCTTAACCAGGTCGGAACGTAGCTTTATCAGTTTTTAACTTTTAACAGGCCAGAGAGTCGCGTGTATGACGCAAGCGGAATCAAGGACGTGGCATGTGGCAACAGCGTGCAACAGTGCACGGCAGCAGAGGTAGGAGGAGGGCGGGGTCAGATGGGGCCTCCCACAACAGGGAAGCCAATAGGCATTAATACTGTACACACGGGCCTGCAACAATTTGCTTTCCTATGCATACGCTGTGAAATTTTAGATTTTAGATATACGATACAATACTTGGGGTTGCTAGGACCGCAGGCTCTACAGCCAGCGGGGCATACTCACTGCGTCATACAGTATGCAACACGAGGCAATAGAGCTGAAAAGTGCCCTAGGGCTGGCTGCCATATAGCAATGCCAGAAATGTATATTAAAGATATGTTTCTAATGCCTAACTACGGATTATATTCAGTTTAAAGTAGGCTACCCATAATATGCTTTAGGTATCCTTAGAAACAAATTCCAATCTATAAATATATTTAAATATTTTTACTCTAGAAATAATCCAAATTGAGAAAAATACTCTATAAATAGCACAAGCTAAGGGAATATGCATCTTGAGCTAGATTTAGTACAATTAATGTTAGAAAACTTAAGAACTCTGAGTGAACCAAGAGTTTACTTAAGCAGTTAAGCTTTTGGATAAATAAATAAAATAATACTGTATATAACTGAAGACATTATAATAATAAACCACTTTTATATTATAACAAAATATACTTATATATTTTCCTTAACATTTGCCAGACTTAAGCGTGTTTTACGTAGGTTTTTCTTTGCTATTTCTGCTCTAAAAATGCTTAAACTTTGAAGATCTATAGATCTAGCTCAGACATAATAAATTGAAGAAATAAATATAGTAAAACTATACATAACCATTGGTTTTATAATAATAAACCACTTTTATATTAAAATAAAATACACTTATATATTTTCCTAAACATTTTGCAGTTTGAGCGTGCTTTAAGTAGGTTTCTCTTTGCTTTTTTTGCTCTTAGCTTGTTTAAACTTAGAAGATTTATAGAACTAACTCAGACATATTAAATGATCTATATCTCTTTGACATATTTCCCTTAACATACACAATATTAGCTTTCTACTCTTATAGAGTACTCTGCATATTGCATATCTCTTATTAAACGTGTTCCTCACTATACTCTATGCAACATACTGACTTTCAGTTGATAATGCTCAACGTATTAGTCTCCTTTTAGTTCCTGTTGTTGTTGTTGTTGCTGGGGTTCGACATGCTATAGCTGTCCATTTTGTTGTTGTTGTTGTTGCTTTGGCACTGTAGATGGTTTTGCATTCGCTTATTTGCGGCCAAACTCAATTTGTGCCACGATATTCAATTAGCGGCCGCAAATTTGGACTTTGATGTGGTTGCAACATCAGCTACGCGAACACGCGTATAGACAGGCGATAAAGAGAGAGACAGAGAGAGAGAGAGAGAGAGAGGGAGATGGTAAGAGAGTAGGGTATAGGTAAAGCGACCCAGTCCCGTATCGATGAGAAGAAAATCGCAGCTGAAATGAAACAAACTGCGATAAGAGAGTTAGAAATGTTTCAATCTGAGAATTCTCCATTCAATCGCAAATATTGAAATGATTTCCAAGTTTTCCCTTTTTTTTGTTGCTATTTATAGACTGCTTTATTGGGTGTTCCAGTGCTCACTCAATGAGCAAGCAGATAAATATTATTTTTCTGGAGAGGGGGCGTATACTTGATATAAGCCTATATGGTACTGTCTGTCGTATGCGACAGTTGAGCAGACAGTTAAGTATGCATTAGACATATGTACAAAAATATTACAGCACACACACACAGAGACACACACACAGAGAGACACACACACACACAGAGTTACAAAGAGAGACACACACAACAATAATAATAACGAAGAACTTCCTATTTTGCAGAGTTCTTTGGCAGGCATCTTGGCATCAGTCTCATAACGACAAATAAGTCAACAGCAAGTGCTATATATATACATCGTATATATATATGGCATATATGTACCATATACAGATCTGTGTGCTTGTTGTTGACGCGACTTCCCACGCTGCTCAGCCTTGACACCACAAACGATAATAATAAAAGCAATGACAACAGGTTGGACTGACTACACTGGCACGAACTGCAAATACCCTGCTTTACTACGCGTCATACATAAACATATCTTACATATATCAAGTCATATATTTTTGCATATTATATGACACAAGATATTAAAAACTATACGTAAGTTATATGGCACTTTATATGACTGCTCGTTGCCATAGAAAAGTTAAATCTGTTGGCATATGTCAACAGGTATGACAGACTTTAGGACGTTGCATATGACACTTTGTATGTCTGCCTTTTGTCATAGAATAGTTAAATCTGTTGTCTACTCCATATGAGCAGGATTTATTCGTCAGGCATATGTCAACAGCTATGACAGACTATATGACGCCGCATATGACACTTTATATGACTGCCTCTGGCCATATGACGCCCCATATGGCACTTTATATGTTAACAACTTGTTATCTTGCTATACGAATTTGAACGATTGATAAATATGACACAATATATGGCAAGTTATATGACGCCTTGTATATTACCAGTCTGCCATATGCAAGTCGCATTGTGTCGCCAACTGAAGCTGCGCTCTGCGAGGGAGTCTCAGGGATATGGCGACAACAATGCGAATAAAGAACATGGCGGACAAACAGCAGGGGGGCGGGGGAAGGAGGGGCAGGCAGGACGTCAGAAAGCGGAGACCGGAAGTGAGGCATATTTTCCGCTTAAAATGCCACAATATGTTGACTTCAAGCAGAGACAACGAGCAGGACGAGAAGCAGCAGGAGAGCAAGAGAGAAAGGAGAGCAGGAGAAGGCAGCAACAATTTAACATACATATTTATTTTTATTTTTATTTTCATTTTATTTCTCTTGGCTCGCGCTATTGTTGGCATTATTACTTTTATTGTTGCTGCCGTCGCTGTTGTTGTTGTTGTTGGCAACCCTGTCATAAAAGTCATGTGAACATTTGCACACCTTTTCTTGAGCAAAAAGCCGAAGCCTTTCGCCGCGACATAAAGCCAAATCTAAACAAAAAACTGAAGCACAGGTTGAGAGAGAAAGAGAGGGAGAGGGAGATTTGCCAGGGTTGTCATGCCAAAACTTAAGACGCACGTTTATTTTAATGTTGCCAGGTGACATTAAGAGCCGCTATCCACGATTGCGCTTGGTTAAACTCGGCTGATTGTGAAGTAAAGTAAAAACTGTAGAGAGTTTCTGCGAGATAAATGTATATTGTATTCGAATGCTTTATAAGATTTTAACTAGCTGTGAGCTTTACTTACCTAGTTTTTCATTTTATGGAGGCTCAAAAATGTTGAACACTGAAGTTCCTGAAGTTTCATGCTCATATTCCTACTTTTCCAACTCTCAGCTCGCTCTTTCTGTTCTATCTACTCTGGGATTGTATACCTTGAGTTCAGTTTGTTCTACATGGATCTGAAAAACTCCTAGATTTCCCGCACATTCATAAGAAACTCTGGCACAACCTTCAGCATTTACTCTCCGCCTCATACCTTGCGCTACCTTCGACTTACAATTCACGTAATCCTTTCTGAGCAGCATCTCGCGCCGGGGGGAAATGCTTTAAGCCGCGTGCGGCCCTGAGGAACAATTTTTTTTTTTTTGTTTTACTCAATCCGAAATCCCATAATTTGCATACCAAAATTTCGCGGGGCGCAGCTTAAATACTTTCTTGGACTAATCCTGGTGTGCAACCCCTAATGAATTGTGGGCTCAATTAGACAACTGAGGGTATTACCCGAGGCTGTGTCGCACTGTGTTTGGGTAATCGATTTGTGGTAAATATAGCAACAGGGCAAGTCTACCCTACTCCCGCAATTTTCCCACTCAATTTCAAGGTACTTCAGTCGTAGAGCAATGGATAAAATATACTATATAGCAGAGGGTACCAAAGTGTACCCAAGGGTTCGTGTTCGCTTTGACATCGATGGAGACCTCAAGAATTTCCATTGTCGTTCCACGCGATATTGTCGACATAAAGTTGAGTGTAAAAACCGCAATACCTTGTGGTCAATATGCCGACACCGTTATTCGCGCTTCAGAGAAAGAGAGAGAGAGAGAAAGAGAAGGGGAAAGCAGAGCACAATCAAATTGTTTGCATTGTAAAATCCACGAACTGTTGCTCTCCCACGAGCTGAATTCCCTTCCCAATGAGGGAAATATTATCCAAAATTATGTGCGTACATATAGTTCGATGCTTTATATAGAGTCATGTTATATAAACCATATAATTATGCACTGTATGGTATATTCGAGCTGACCTGTGGGCTGACAAGGACTGCAAGTGTTGCTGGGCAGACCCAGCTGCCGAATACCCTGCTCAGAATATGTAAGAAACCCCAACAAGAGCAGTACAAAATTCGTTTTACTTATGCTACCTATTAACAAAGACGTTAAAGCTTATAAGTTTCTTTTTATACTCTTGCACAAACCGCATATACCCTACCTGGTTTATTTTGAAATCCGCTCAACTCATTTGCCTTATCATATTACAAAATGCAAATTAATGCAAATAATTCGCACAATCCAATGCAAATTAGCTACTGCCAGTTGTACCCTGCCTTTCCCCCTATCTCTCCCCTTCCCTCGAAGTGGTGAAAAATATGACATAACATATGATTAATAAATGCCGCAACTAATTAGGATTAAATTGCAATTTCAATTCAATGAAGTGTTAATTTACAACAAATCCATGTTCGCAATTTAATTTTAAAATAACCAGATATTTTTTTTTAATAATTTTAAAGAGTCTGTTAGAGAGTTGTTCAAAGGTTTTGGGTGTGCAAATTTACACAACTTCTCTATGTACCCTAATTGTGTTATCCTGTTTATGATTGACTTTGCTTCTCCATGTGAGTTCTCCCAACAAGAGATGGAATTCAAATTATTTTGGCATATGCAGAGTTACCCCCACTCCCATATGACCACGTAAAGCTTGTGAAAAGAACAACTCCAACTGCAGCTGCAGTGCATCCTCCTCCTGCTCCTGCTCCCCCTGCTTTGCAGAAACAAACGAGCATACAAGTCAATCAATGGAAAATGTTTGCTGTGGATGCAATTGCGATTTCTCTCTCACATTTCAGTTCATGTTTATTGTCTCCCATTTCCTGTCCTTTGTTCTTTCAACCCATCTTCATTGCTTGACCAAATCCGACTGCAATATGCTGCTCCAAAACAAATACAGAACATATATGTATATTCCGTTTGAGCTCACTGGGGAACTCTATCCATTGATATTTTCCACCGAATTTTCTGCATATGCAAATAGAAATCAATTCAATTAAATTCGCTTTTTCGGTTGCCTTCTTCATTTCCAGCGTATTCGTGGCTATTTGCGTACAGTAAACAAGGCAATAAATTAAAAAAATAAAAAAATAATCAATCAGTTGACCGGAAAAGGAAACGAAACAAGGTGATTAAAGTCGAAAGGGGTAGAGAGGGCCGTACTCTCTAGAGAAAAAAAAGGAAACCTTGTTCGCACTGGCTGTTCGCAAGGGAAGCGCGAGCGTAAAGAGAGCGTAGCATGAGTTCTGCATAGTCAGTCGAGTCTTTTATCTCTTTGCAGTGCCAGATCTTGGTTAATATAACAGCTACGCAGCTGAAATTTAGTATGCAGCTTCCTATAAAACATACGCAGCGAAAGAGTATTTGAAATTTCCAATATATGCAATGCAAAACATAATAAATCACTTTTAAATTGCAACTAGCCCGCAATTAGGGTATTCATTTAGTTACCCTAAAACGGAAAACATTTTCCTGCTCTATTGAGCTCAGCATGCCTCGCTCGCCGCCCTCACTTCCCTTTTCAATCCACAATTTACAAATATTTCTGTTGTTCTTGATAAAAATTCCAACCATTTTTTCAATAATTCATTAAAATAGGAAATAGAAATACGAAAATACTAGCTAGCAGTCTCCCTAGCTAACCACGCCCACGCTTACGCCCAACGAACGCCCATCACACATAATACGAAAAAAAAAATTGAAGCTGGAACCGAAGCTGGCACTGGCACTGGAACTGGAGACGGAAATAGAAGAGGACACGGCTAAACGAAACTGAACCATGTCCACAAAGCGGGCACGCATCAATATCTACTTGCCGGCAGTGAATCGGTTCCCGGAGCTGAAGCAGCAATGGAATCGGGAGCAGCATCAGGCCCAGGGATCCTGTGCCTCACTGCTGGTCACACGCAACGGAGCTGGCACCAAGTCGGATCCATCGGCTGTAATGGATGTGGCTGCTGGCGCCATTGAGGAGGATCATGGCCTCGAGGGTAGCGGACGTTCGCTGTATGTTATCGATAGCCATGGTTGCATGTTGGAGCATGTACGCTATCAGGGCAACGATTATCGTGGTGCACTACGTGCTGCCATCTCGGCCAGGCCCAAGGTGTGGAAGGAGTAGAACAGAATGCATCCAAGCAAGACAGCCTGCCATCCAACAAGCAAAAGAAGATTAAGATGAAGAACAAGAAGAAGAAGAAGATCATCCAAGCAAAGCCAAGTCCAACTAGGAAGCATCAATCCCATCAAGCAACCGCCGCCAAATTGTCAGATTAACCATAAATTCACTGTATCCAAAATAGATCCATCCATCGCATTGGGGACCAGCCCGACCCAGCTGGGTGACGTCAACAAAATTCAAAGTAACCCCGCATCCAGTTTGTTATATTAAACACAGCAGGAAAGCAAAGCAAGGCAAAGCAAGCCTATCCAATCCCAATCCAACCCATGGCTATGTACGTACTCAGCAATATTCCATATATATCTCTCTCTAAATAAACATTAAACATGAGAGGCTTGCAGCGTCGTCACGTCAACATAAACACACAGGGCAGGGTAGGGCAGCAGTAAGAGGGTCCTACTCTACCTGAGAACCTGCCTGTCCGTGTGTTTGTCTAGGTTTCCCTTTGACTAGAGGCAAATCAAAGTTATCACATGCAGTTTAGGTTTGTGCTGCAGCTGCATGAGATTACAAAGCTAGCAGGGAGAAGGAGGGGAGGGGGAGGGGGGAGTTGGGAACCCTCCCAGCTGTACGAGGTACTGCTCTGTGGCGACATCAAGTTTATTACATCTCCGAAACTCTAATTGAATTAGCAGAAATATTATGTTGCAAATGGTCAAGTCTTTGTGCAGCTGAGTTTGTTATACCCTGGCATTCGTGCAGCTAGTGGGTATACTCTACATAGAAATCATACTAAGAATATAGGATTAAAATCCCTAGCTTCCATTTCACATACTCAACTAAGCAGAACCTTTGACCCAAGTAAGCTACCCTACTAAAGTTAAGTTTTCTCTAAAAGTTACAAAGATTTTCTGCTGAAATTTGGTAGATCAATAGTTTAATACCCTCTTTATGTTTCGACAAAATTTGATCAAGATTGCTTTGCAGCTACTCTGGCTTTTCTCCTCCCAAAGAGACTAAAAGTGCTCGGAGATCATTTACTTCATGACAAGCAGGGTATCTCAACAGCCAACCCCCCATTTGGTAGTAGCTCATAGCATCTGTGTTGTCATGGAGTTATGGCAGAGCAAGTTTATGCACTAATTAATGGATTGTGATAGCGTGAAGTATGCATACAGTGTGGTCAAAGAGTTTCCCCAAAAGAGAACAACAACTTCAACTCAAAAAAAAAAAAAATAAAAAACTGCGTTTCTATTTGAGGTTTCTGTTAGGTTTTTTTTTAATGTAAAAACAAATTGCAATTTGTAGCCATAAATTGCCCTAATTGAGTTCAACTTTTAACCAGGTAAAATACTGAGAACCCACAGGTAGATAGAAAGAGATAGAGAGAGGGAGAGCAAGAGAGGGAGAGAGAGCAGTCGCTGCAACGGATGCTACTAATAAACTGCACCTTAGTTGGCTTCCTGGTAAGGCAAATTAGACTCTGGAAACGTAGAAAAGTTTCTCTTGTCATAGGCCAAAAAGGGGGGGACGGAAACAAAAGGCAGCGAGTTAGCGGGAAAAACAAACAAGCTAGAAAAGTTAACTTAAACAAGCCAAGAACCTTATACTCTCGTGTCTTATGCCAAACATATTGTATTACTTTATAGAGAATCTATTAAGGTTTGAAAGAAAAAAAGATATAGCTTCTTTTGCGCTGATCTTAATCAAGTATATTCAATCTATGTAAGGTTGCAGCTGCTTCAGTGGATTGCAAGCTCCTCTCGAATTAAATCGACCCTTCCAAAGAGCAAGTGTATAGAGAACTTGAACTCATCATGACTAAGAGAAACCCTAGAAGTATTCAGCGTAGGGTATAACAGAAGAAGTAACCTGCCTACCTAGCCATATTTTAATAAAAAACTAGCTAAAAAGTGTGTTCAAAACTTGGTAGGAAAATCAACTAAAAATACATTTATTATACACTCTGAAATACGATGAAAATAATGAAATATGATTTGCAAATTTGTTGAATGTGCCTAAAATAATTCCCCAGCATGCACTTAATTAACTGCGGAAGCATCTGTTGTAGGGTATCTGAGCGGGAGATGGAGAGGAAGAGGTCAGACCATGCACAAATTGAGTGGGACAACAAGCTGAAAATTGCCTTAAATGGCGAACATTGCAGTACCGGAGGGGGGAGAGCAGGGAGCAGGGAGGAGGGAGGGGCTGGGTAAGCAGAGACATGTACGCTGCACCCTGCCCTGCTCTCACTCTCCCTCTCTCTCTCTGCATTATCCTCTTCCTTAACACCTTAACTCGCTTTCTCTGCCTGTTCCTTCTCTCTCTCCCTCCTCTTTCTCTCTTCTTTGTCAGCCCATTTAAAGTTTCAAGTTGCCCACGCGACACGCGATAATGGAGCGCATATACGACCCCCGTTTCCCTACTCCCCCACCCTCCCATGCTACCTGCTACCACATTGCCAATCCCCCTCAGACTTAACATAATTTATGACTTTCGGCATCCACCGTGTCGCGCTGTCTGCAATCTGCTCCTCCTCCTCCTCCTCCTGGTTGCCTCTGCGGATGAGCTGACTGCGCGACCTGCTCGGCACATTATGTTAAATTTTATGAGTCTCTGCCATGGCAACAGGTCAAGCGTCGCACTCTCGATTCCCGCATCCTGCGCATCCAAAGGTCGAGCGCCGGTCGAGGTCTGCGTTCATGGTCGCTGCGAGCAGGGCGACCCAGCGACCCTGCGAACCTGTGCCACCGGTTGTCGCCGATTCCTGCTTTCACTCCCTCTCTCTCGAGAGAGAGTGGGGTAACTAAGATACCCTAGTATTTCTTGCATATCTTTTACGACGGAGTTCCTATGGATTTGAGCAGCGGGTCTTAGATTTATAAGACACTCAGCTAGGTATCTGCCAAGTTTCAGAAGTGTATCTTTAAAATGTTGCTAGAAAATCGCACTCTTTAGGCAGAAACCTTGTGTTCCGACCAGCCCAGCTTACAAAGACTCTCTGCTGATCAGGAATATATATATTACCATATACTTATGCCTATTTTGTGGAGTTTGCTAAGCCCCTTTACAGGGTACAGCTGCAGGGCCTGCTTCTGTTTCCAAATCTCGAGTTGTCTAGTCGCGTTGCCAATGCTTAAGAATCTCCGACACACACACTTCTTCCACTCCTCTCCCCCTCCCTCCCTTCGCTTGAGACATGTGTGTGTGTGTGATAAGCAAACTGTTTGCCATAGAGACGAGCAAACACCTGAGCTCATTGGCCAAAAACAGAGACCGCTTTTGCCTGCACTGAATCGATAACGAATCCAGCCTGGTTGCCCGGTTGCCCAGCTGCCCGGCTGCAACCCTGCAAACCCTGCATCTCCCCCAACCCGGCAACCCAGCACTAACTAAACCCCTAATTGGTTCAATAATAAACTCAGTATATAGAATACAAAGCAAAGCAATGTTACGCATTTCCATTCCATTCCATCCAACCCTATTCGAAATTTGAATTTGAATTCACAATCGGATACAGATTCGAGTGGCAGCAAACCCGCAACACCCCCCCCTGCCTCCGTAACTGGGTAAATCAATTCCCATCGAGTGCAAATTCCAATTGAAAATAATTCACACAAAATCATCTAGTGGATCCACGTGCTATTTAAGCTGCGATTCAATGCAGTTTCGTCCCGGTACTGCACCCCTGCCTGATTGGACCTAGTGCGCTTCAAGGAACTGAATGGGGTTGTCTTTGAGGTGGAACAGGTGTGTGCTGAGATGATAACCAAAATGCAGCAGGCAATGAGCTGATTGAAGGAGCGGTTTATGTGGCATAAAGTTTCCTTGCGTCTCCTTCCCAATATGACGGATGATGGCTTCTTGCGGAAGGGTCTTTCCCCCCCAACCCCTACTCTCTCCTGCTGGGATTGTAGCATGGTCAAGTTGCTTTTAATTGCTTCACGCCTTCGAAATCTTTTCATTGTGCAACTCCTCTGATTAGACTCCATTGTATTCCGAGAAGCTCATTTGACTTTGGCTTGACAGTACAGTACACAGTACAGGGTCCCGCTGCTGTTGCTACCTTGATTAGAAAGTTCATTAGAATCGGTTGACCATATGGATTGCAAAAGGAGTAGATAGGGAAGAGGGGAGTTACATGCATGAATGCTTAAGTGAATACTTGAAGGGTTTTAAACTAGATAGGAAATACGTGCCATAAGCTCTTTCCCTCTTTATTCCGATACGTAAAATCTTTGCAAATAGTCAAACAAGTGTAAAGAAAACCAGGCTGCAAATGTATGTTAAGAAAAGCTGGAGACGTGATAGAACCCATAGCATCATTAATACTTAACTATACCCGTTTTTTTCCCGATTTGTCTGTGTGAACAACTCTATCACAGCAATTATACGATTCAGCTAATGTTTAAAGTCTCTTTTATCTCGAAATTTATCAGGTACAAACTTTGAGCGTCTTGAATCCTCATTCCAGTTAGCCATATCTTTTTTAAAACCCTTTGATCATTGATAGTTTTCGGTTAAAGATATAATAAGCTTGTGCAAATAGTAGAAAGAGGCGTGACAGAGTATATAAAGGCTTTATAAGCCTGAGAAGTATCAGTTGCCTAGTTAATTAAGTCTTTAGACTGCCAGTCTGTCTTTAAAGAGTAGGTAGGGACCTTCGCGATAACCCAGATGTTAGCTTGATTTTAACTTGGGTGATAATCATTAATATGTATATAAACTATTTAAACTTAGCTAAGCACTTAAAAACCTCCTTAATAGTATTGCAAATTATATATAACTTTGTAACAGGTTTTATTTCACTGGAAATCGAAGAGAATCCTATGGGATTAGCTCCAATTTGCACTACTCTAGGCACATTATACATTAAAAGTATTAAAAACAAGTTGCAAAAAATTACAGAGCTTATATTTAGCGCTGTTAAGGGAAAGTTTCATAGGTACAGCGTAGTGCACTTAGTAGTAGGACCAACTGATAAGTAGGAGCATCAAATGGTTGCACTTCACCCCAAATCAGCCCCACACCACCCCCTTAGCACCCTTAGCCCTCTCAGTACCCTCAAGACCATCAGCACCCTCGCAGTAAGTGCTGAATATAAGCGACCAATTGGAGCGTTGCCTGCGTGTTACCCTCCTGCCCCACGTTGGGCGCCCGGACGTGTAGAGCATGCGCTGAATTTGAGGCCGGCACCCTGAGGGGAGCGGCGTATGACTCTGTGTGCGTGTGCGAGCAGGCAAGCGCTGCTGATGTAAGTGAGCGAGATGGAGCATAGCGTAAACTGTTGCTGGCCTTGGTAGCAACGACTGCGACGGCGACGCCAACAGCGACGGCGACGGCGACTTCGACCGCGACTGCTGCTGCGACTGCGACTGCGACTGCTCCCCCCCTCCTGGCTCAAGGCTAACCTGTTGAGGTTGCACATTGCGCATACGCCACGTCGGCAACAGGTACACGACGCACCACTGTGCTGGGGCCGTTGCACACGCCCCTTTCTGCATTCGCATTCGATGATTAACTAGGGGTTTATTTGCCCTCAACCGTTTTAATCACGCTGCCTGCATACAGCGCGACTCTTGATTGGGCACGCCAGCAGCAGTAAATGCAGTTGCATGCAGGGGCAGCTAAGAGGAAGCCAGGGGGAGGGGAGGGGGAGTAGAGGGTACCACAGCGATAGCTGAGCGTATTACAAAAGGGTTTGCTGGGCTATGGCAAAGCGTTTGAGCTCAGGCAGGGAATTTCTTAAGCAATACTCGAGCATTTCTTGCATAACTTTTGGATTTGAGTAGGTATCGAGCTGAAATTTGGAATACGCATGCATAATACACTCAGCTAGGTACAAGCCAAACTTCATTGCCGTAACTGTATAATTAAGGCTAATAAACACAAAAAATTTTAGTTTGCATTCAGCAAGCTTTAACTTGAAGCTGATCTGGCTAAATAAGCTCAGTCCATACTAAAGGTTGATTAGTTATATTATATATATATAAAGTTGGTTTGCTAGCTTACTATTTTTTTTGAGGGTTTTAAAATACTTTGAAATAAATAAAAATTAAAAAATAAATAATAAATAAATTTCTTTAATTTTTTAAAAGCTTAATCTATTCGTGCTTTGATTTTTGGCGCTGCAGCAGGTGCCAAAAAGTGTAGTTGAGGGCAAAGGGGGGTGCGGGGCAGGTAAGGGGTGGCATGGAGCGCCGCCCACGCGCTTTTCATTAAGCTTTCCCCAGGTCAAGCGAGATTTGTATTCAGCGCGCGCTGAATTCTTCGCTAGCCACCCCTCGCAGTTGTCCTCGCGCGCAGCATCAACGCACAGCTGCCACACGGTGTGGCACCCACACACACACACACACACAGGGAGACACACGCACAGGGAGACACCTGGTGGCATTGGTTTGCCTGTTGCTGAAACGCTGCCACGGCCGCTGCCGCTGTCGACGTCGACGTCGCTGCCGCTGCCTCGGCGCTGGCAGCTGGCTATAAAAGCAGGCGCCACATGAACGACTGCGACCAGTCAACTGTGCAACGTGGGGCACACAGCAACAGCAGCATCAACAGCAGCAACGGCAGCAGCAGCAGCAGCAGTGTGGCAGAGGCAGAGTGGCTGAGGCAGAGGCAGAGGCAGAGCGGCTGTGGCAGTGGCAGAGGCAGCGGCAGCGCAGCAGCTACAGTTGCCACTTGTTGACGAAGGCTGCCACACGAAACGAGGCACGAAGCAAGCGAGCGAGAGAGGGAGAGAGACAGAGAGTGCCAGCGAGAGAGCCTGCAACTGTGCCAGAAAGAGAGCACAATAGCGACGAGGCAGAACGACGACGACGACGACGACGAAGAGACGCGCCACCGAGGCTGCCTCGTCAGTCGGGCAGTGTGCCGTGCAACAGATGCTGTGCAACACTCAAGCAACAAGGTTCTTCCTGTCTCGCCTCTGTCAGCCCGAGAGTGTGTGTGTGTGTGTGCGAGTGTGTGTGCGAAGCAACGACGACGACGACGACGACGACGAAGGAGCGAGCACACACGCCTCGCAGCGCTGCCTGAACGTGCAACAAGTTTTTTTTTTTGGGCTGCAGCAGCAACTAGTGAGATGCAAGCAAGACTACACTGAACAAAATTAACAACAAAAAAAAAAAAAAACAAACAAAAAATCAAAAAAAAAAAATTATACCGAAAATTTTCTTAAACATTTTTTTTTGCGTGGTGAAAAGTGATGAAAATTGAAAAGTTTCCAAATTGACATTTTCCTGATCCATTTTATTTTTTTTTTGTTCTCGGATTGTCGTTGTCGTTGTTGTTGTTGATGGATTGTTGTTGTGCTGTTGCTGCCACAATGCGGCACAGTGTATTATACCCCGATAGTGCTACAGTATTACCTAGCTAAATGCGACACCCGAACGAATGTACAAAGCGAGAAGACAAGATCTGCATAAGATAATGATAATGATGTGGATGGAACCTGATGGAACATGTTGATAAAAGTTACAGTTACCTGAAACCCAAGTACAACAGATCAAGAGAGAGACAGAAAGCGAGAGAGAGAGAGAGAAGGACACAGAGAACGAACAAGCGAGAAAGACAGCAAAATATATATACAAAAATAAAAAATATATTTATCGAGATTCTTGTAGACCTAAGAGAGTTATTCCATCTATTACAATAAACCCTATATATACAAATACAAATACCGAAAAAAAATATATATATAAAGATCAAGAATTAACGTTATCAACAATCATGAGGCCCAAAATGTTGCTTGTTCTTGTTCGCGTTCTCGATTAGTCTAATAATTAGAAAGAAATACGTTATAAACACACACACACATATATATAGATATATATATATATATATATATTCTTGAATACACACAAATCTCCATTAAGAGAGAGGGAGAGAGAGAGAAAGGAACTACAACAATAATTGAGAAAAAGTCCAGTTCGATAAGCTGGCAAGGCATAGAGCAAATATTATAGCATATAGAACTATATATATCAATATACAATATCGTACAAAACAAAAATCAAGCATATAATACTCCGCAACACACACAATACACAAAGGTAATACAAAAGAAAAAGAAAAAGAAAAACAACTCTACAAACCAACCGGAAGGACAAACCCAAACCGACAAAATGTGAGTACCCAAAAATTATTATAAAAATCAACTATGTCTATCTGAATTCCCATGAACATGAATTACCATGAAATTTAACAGATTTTAGAACAGTATTTTGAAAATACCATATATATATCTTTTTATTTAATAGCTGAAAATTTTGATTTTAAATTTGTTAAAATAGGTATATGACTAAGTCAAAAGTCTAGCTATTATTTTCTTAGTTTTGCTTTTTATTACACATTTTTTACTGACCTTTTTTATGGAAGAAATTCAGTAATATAATAACCTTGAATTCTTGAGCATACCAACTGTCCATATATTAAGTATTACTATTAGTTTTAAGTGATTTACTATACCAATGCATACCACATGAGCTTAACAAAATATTACTGCAAAGACGACTATATTTATATAGTAAAATATACCTTTAAAAATACTATAAGAAACCTATTTTATCAGCTTAACTTTATGGGTTAAAGAAACATACCGAAATTTGATAAAAAAAAATATCATACTTAAACTACTTCATGAGCTTAACAGTTTTTGGAATTTAAATAGAATTTTCCAGTAGTTCTCGAGCTTTAAGCTATTCTCTTTATTATATGCTCTCCACATCTTTCTCTGATAGACCAAACATCAGTTTCCTTATAGACTGTTCGTTTGCCTTTTGTGGCCTTCTTCGATTTCCGATGGCCGTAGGGCTCAATACGGAGCCTGCTTTTGATTCGTTGTAATTAATGGACAAAAGTTGTGCCCAAGGGCGATGGTCGAGAAAGAAACGAAGCTGTCAACTATCAAGGCAAATTGCAATGCCACCAATTGTTGCAATCAGCAAACAAAGAGACAGAGAGACCGAAAGAGAGAGAGAGAGAGAGAGAGAGACAATCCGATTGCAATATCATTTGCAGTTTCATATCCGCATAAGGTTTACAATATATATCTTGTGTTTACCCACATATATATATGGGTAGGTTTACACCTGTTGTATTGGTTTGTAAATTACACCCAGATAATTTGATTTAATTAACTGTTCTCGGCTCTGTAGCAGCAGCAGCAACGGTTAATGAGGCGATTCAACGATGCCAATTACAACCACAAAAACAACCACCGGAAAAATCTCAGCGTCGCGAAATTGAGAGATTTCCCCCAGTCGCCCACGAAACTGCCACGCCTTCGGGCCATTAACTAAATTTTCTGCGATTTTGTCGGAAGGTTTTCCATCTCCTTACCCAGCACCCTCCTGCCCCGTTGTTGCCACGATACGAATTTTAACGTGTGCTCCATGTCGAGTGGCAGCAAAGCTCGATCGATACTCGAAGCGGGTCTCCAGGAGCTTATAAAGAATAATTTTCCAAATTTCTCATGCATTTTGCATTTAATCCACGAGTAGAGAGAAGTATGTTAAGTCTAACAGTCTGTGCTTAACATGGTCTGTTACGAAGAGCTGCAGAAAACTGTTAAGCGAGGTATGTTAAATCTAACAGACTGCTAAATTGCGCTCACAGCGTGCTTAACATGTTCCGTTACGAACAGCCCAAAAACTGTTAAGCTGATAACATACGCGCTTAACATGCTAATAGAGCGAGGTATGTTAAGTCTTACAGACTGTTAAATTGCGTGCTTACACGAACAGCCCTTAAACTGTTAAGCTGATAACATAATGCTAAGTAACATAGCTCGCGAATGTAGCTAGAATCACGTAAAACCTACAAAACTAACAGGTAAGTGCAATATGACTAAATTCCCCAAAAATAATTTGATTTCTCTTATAAAAATTTCTGCATTATTACACTGAAATCATTTTCATGAACTCAAAGATATATTATATTTATATATACATTTGAACAATTTAAATACCTTTCGAAAACTTCAAAAATCATGAGTAAATTTTTTCGTGAGGAAACCCAGAAATATCGTTAAAGAATATTGACACTTTTTCTTGCTAGAATCTGTAGTCGTTTACTCAGACCCCCCTCAAGTGTCAACTTGTTGATGCTTGACTCCAGCTCTCCCCTCTCTCTCTCCCTTTCCCTTCTTCTTTTTGGCATAATGAACGTGTGTCTGTCTGGGACGACGGATGCGGATGCCATTGAAATTTATTGTTCGATAGCTTCCGTATCTGTTTTTGTCGTATTGTTCCAATTAAAGAAAGATTTCGTTAAGATGTTTTCCGTTTTTTTTGGGGAAGGGCAAATGATTTCTCTCCCTCTCTCTCTCTCTCTCTGTCTCTTGAGAGTGTGTAGGGTATGCTGGGGGGTAGCATATTATACAGTGTATTACACTGTGCTGTGCGACAATCATTGGGAAAATCAGTGACATTAGTCGAGAATCAGAATCAGAATCAGACTCACAGCCGCCTCCCTTTTCCCCACATGCCTCGTACGCTCATTAGTAGCACATTTATCCGCTACGTGATTTAGCTGCAAATGTGCCCAGCAGATACCCTGTCCATCAATCCAGGAGCGTGAAGGGCATGTCCAGCTGCCAGGGTTGCCAGGGTTGCCAAGGTGAAACAGTTGGGAGTGAAGTTGAAGCTGAAGCTGAGGCGAAATGATGCAGCAGATTTCAACTTAATTAGTGAACTCTAGGAGTGTGTGTGTGTGATAGTGTGTGGGAGTGTGTGTGTGTGTGAGTGTGTGTGTGCAGCAGTATCAGTCTCCTCTATCTGTGTGTGTGTTGCCAGAGTTTACAGCAGTTTTGAGTTGCGTTTTAAATTTCCCTTTTCCTTTTGCGCTGAAATGTAGGCAACGTTTTTTTGCACTCTTCGTTCCCTTTGTCTCACTCAACCATATTGCGCACATTTGTCTCGTTCTGCCTCTCCCTCTATCTCTATCTCCCTCTCTCGCTTTTCCTGTGTCTCTCAGGTTCGTCGTAAGCCAGCTTCACTGTAGCACGCCATGCTGCCTGAGCGTGAAGCGGGCATAACAATAACGGCAACGATAACTGTTGCTTCTCTTTCTCTCTCTCTCTCTCTGTCTCTCTCTCTCTCTATCTCTCTCTCTGTGTGTGTGTGTGCCTGTCTGGCTAGTCGGACTGCCTGTGTGTGCCGTACGTGTGTAAGCGATACGCTGGGGAATTTCGTTGCTGCCTCCAACTCTGGCAAATCCGCTACCACGCTGCCACCTCTGCTGCTGCTCGTCGTACCGCCCGCCCACTCCCCCCCTGAATAGTTCGAAATTTGCATTTTTCGCTCACTGCAATTGAAGCTCTTTTTCTGGCATCGATTGCACGCAGCACTTAAGGGGATAAGCGCATGAGGCATGGCTGAGGAAGGGTGTGAGGAGCAGGTAGAGGGTATCGCGTAGTCGCCTCTGCAACCTTGAAGTTGCTGCCAGCTCCCAAATGAGCCAAGAGAGAAGCAGGTAGCATAACCAACAGCTACGCTGCTCAACTGACATGCACCCTGCTTGATGTAGTGCATATATGTGGCTCCCTACTCGTTGATACCCTGTAAAAAAGTGCAATATCTTTCTTAAAATATGCAAACAAAGTCACTTAGCTTCAAGCTAATCAAAACTACGAATACTTGCCGCAAGTACAGGGTATACCAATGCCATCAGCTGCCCAACTTGGCTAGCAACATGATAGTATCTACTATGTATGTCTATTTCCCTGCAGCTATTAAATTCCTTTCGGTAATAAATCTCATGATACTCCACCTTTAGCTTCCACATCTTCAACACGTAACTCGTTTCGTTTCATTTAACATTCTCTGCTCTCTCTCTCTCTCTCTCTCTCCCTCCCCATCCATTTAATCTACGAAAATATCAACTTTCTCTTGTTGCACACATCTCATCAATTTCTTAGCCATTCTCCTTGAGGTAATCTCTATAAAATCTAGATGAAAATCGCTATAAATCATTTATGCCATAAAAAAATATGATGGTTTATGCAGGCAAATCTTGTGTCGTAACGTTGTCAATATATATTTTTAGCTAAAGAGAAACGGTAACTCACACACACACACACACACACTCTCTCAAGCTCACATACATACACACACACACACACACACACAGAGGGGGTAACTGATCAATGGCGGCGACATTTCCGGCACACGGCAGAGTTACTGATTTTTATCGCCGCCGCCAAGTTGATTTACAGAGCGACACACACACTCACACACATACACATACACACTCTCACACACACATGCAACAGGGGATTCACACACTTATGCCTCAATGAAACTTTTCACTCAATTACGCTTTAAGACTTAATTCACAAAATTGGAGCAAAATGTCGTTAACGGAAGTGGGCCACTGGGCATGGCCGGGGTCCAGCCTGGGGACAGACAGACAGGCAGATGGGCAGACGAGCAGACAGACAGACGGGCAGACGGACAGACAGACAGACGGGCAGACAGACAGTCTGGCAGACAGAGAGACAGGCAGATAGAGGAACAGGCAGATAGATAGTCAGACACAGGCGAGAAGCAGCTGCTGCTACCTTTGACCACATATAAATAGAGAAAGAGCTAAGCAGAGGGAAAGAGAGAGAGAGAGAGAGGGACAAAGAGAGAAGGAGAGACAGAGTGAGAGAAGAGTGAGCTAAGTAGGGGGCAGCTGTGACAGCACGGCAGCTCTTCCATTGTGCTCAACGCTGTCGTCCTTTGCTTCTTCCTTCTCATAGTTGTCATATATATTTTATCAGTGCTTCCTGAACGAGCGACGCGACTGCCAGCTGGGCCGATTGTCTGGCATACCCTGCCCACACACACACACGTAGGTAAGGGTATGCGCGTTGACAGAAAAGAGATAAAGATATATGACTTAGCAAGCACATGAGTTCAAAGATCTAACAGAGACAGGAGCAGCTTACACAATTTACTCTAACAGCTCAGTACATCCTGCTGGAGTGCAGCTGCACTGCAGGGTATGCAGGGTGCAACACTAACTCCTCTCTCTTTCGCACTGCCATCAAAATATATTCAACAAATGAAAAGCCACTTGCGAGTCGGGCTACATATTATTTAAATGACAATGCGATTACGTGTAATTGTTCCCAGCTACAGCGCAGTATGCTGCCTTCAAACCGCAGCGCGTTGCGTTGCCAGAGTAAATTACATTTAATTAGTGCACACACACCTACACACACAAACACACACCTACACACACACACCCAAAAGCACACACACACAGAAAATCAAGTGCGAAACGAGTGCGAAAATTGCAAATGGCCCTAATTGTTGCTCATTCTGTTAGCGCAATGTTAAGAGTTAACAGCTGCAGATCGCTGTTAGCTGTGCGAGTGAGCTATGTTAACTTAACAGCAATGTGTAGCAGCTAACATAGCCAAGTCGGAGCTGCTAAAAGCACGCTGTTATGTTAACTACTCTACACTATGTTAGCTTAACAGTTGTGTTAATAGTTCAGCGTTGCATTTAACAGTGTTACAGCAGTTAGAGTTGCCTAAGCTTAACCCTTTTTAGTTTTATTTGCCTTTTATTTTTCAGGTTTTACTTTAGTCAGGGTGCACTTAGAGCGCTTTTAACTATTTCCAAAAATTGGAAAATATATAGAAAAACAAATAAAAATAAAGGGAAAAAGCTATTTACCAATTGCCACTTCATTTAGCCAGGACATGGGCTGCCTCGTTGTTTGCTCAGCCCCAGCTTAGCCGGCAATGCAATCTAGCTAGATTAGTTTGTTGGGCCCTAAGCTGGCCATCAGCCTGTAAGCTGATTAGGCGGGGGACAGACAAGGGCTTAGAACAAGGACAGCAGAGGCAGGAAAGAGACAGTGAGAGAGAGTGAGAGTGAGAGGGAGAGAGAGAGGAGTCTCTCCGTCTGCTTCCTGCCCTCACCGCTCGCTTTGATTGATGACAATGGAAATTTAATGAAAACTAATTAGTCTCAAGTTGCGAGTTGTCCAAAATGAGCAGCATGTTGGGTAATGAGCTACCCTACCTGTAGGGTAGCCACTCATTTTCACTTTCTCTCTCGCTCTCTCTGTCTCTCTCGCTTTCACTTGCGCTTTTTGGCCTCGTTTGGAGGTGCCAATAAACTGTGTGTATAAATAAATAAGCAACACACACACACCACACACACGCACAAAGTGGCCGCGAAATGTGTGTCAACCCTGCAGCAGCAGTGGCAACAGTGGCAACAGTGGCAGGGTTGTTCGCAAAGTGCATTCAAGCGTTAAAATGTTATCGATTTGCGGCTAAAAATAAACAAATTCTGTGCTCGCAGCGTGGCAAACTGTACCCGCATATAGACAATCCATAGGTATTTATAACCCATAAAAATCCATTTCGATTTCATTTCGGATTAGTCGTAATCGACTATCGATTTCTGCACATAACTTTAAATTGAAAATCAGACAAAAAAAAATTAAATTAGAATGTGTTACGGATTGCATTATGCGGGCTAATTAATATACTTCACATTCGTTACATTTTCCGCATTTTTCTTGCGACATTTTCACAATTTAGTTTGCAGCTGCTCAAACACATTTTCCACATGTTTTTCCATTGTGGAAATATTACGAAAATCATTCATAACCCACTTAGGGCCAATTCAGGCGTGCCACCAAGCACAGTTTGGCTCCCTCTCTCCCTCTCTCCCTCTTTCTCCCTTCCTCCCTCGCAATGCAATAAGTGCAGAGAACATATATGATTTGGGGGATAGCAAGAAAATCCAGAAAATTGGTTCAGCTGCTGCAAAATGTAAAGAAAAAGAATAAAGCCAAAAAAAAAAGAATTGGCTTGAAAAAAGCCAAGCCAGCAAGAGGAGAAAAGAAAACAACATGAGCTAAGGCCAAAGCTTTTCGGTGTCAGCTTTGGGTTATGCACGTCAAAAAGGGTTGGGGGCAGGGTGGATGGGGCACACTTATGGGCGTGGCAGTTGGCAATTATTAAAAGAAAAAAAAAACATAAAGTGAAATGTGACAGAAGCAAAAGAAGAATTTAATAAAAATCACAGCAAGCGAGATTTATCGCAACAAATGTCACAGCGGCAGTGCAGAGAGAGGGAGAGAAAGGGAGAGTTAGAGAAAGCTAGAAAGACTAGTAGATACCCTTGATTGTAGAGCAGGCTGTAAGCTGTAAGGTCGCAGCAGCGAGATAGCTAACAGTGACTGTTAAGTTAACAGCGGCACAGACCACAGATCACTGTTAAATGAGCGGGCTTGCTAGCATGCTATGCTGTTAATACTTAACAGCGTAAGGATCAGAGCTGTTAAAAGTGCCCTGTTCTGTTAACTACTCTACAGTATGTTAGCTAACAGAGCAGCGTTGCAATTTGCCAGTGTTGTACAGTTTCCCTTGGGCAAATACGTAGAATAAATATGCAAATCCGAATTAGCTAAATTTCCCTATTTGAGCTGCTGCTGCTGCTGCTTGTTGTTTCATTTGGTGTTGCTTTGTTTAACGCGTATTGCACCTGTGGCCACACAACAAAAACGCACACACACACACACGCACACATTGTGAATGGCCTGAAAAATAAACAAGGTGCACGCTAAATTAAACACGAGACATTTTCATTGACACTCGAGCCGAGAGAGCAGACAAAAACGGGTTGAGGCATGCGGCAAACTTGTATTCTCAGCTCACACACACACAGCCAGACTGTCACACACACACTGACACACACATACGCTGACACACACACACACACATTTCCACACAGCGACACCTTCGCTCACATCGCTCACGGCTGTTGTCGCAGTTGGCTCCTTTCAAGCTATTTCCACCAGCCCGCTGCAATTCTATAGCCAGCGCCACGCCCACCTCCCCTCCCTCCCTCGCCTGTCAAGGTCGCCTGCCTTTAAATAACAACCATAACTAAACTATGATTTAGCCCAGACAGTATCCAAGCTGCTCGCTCCACGCGGCGTATGAGCAATCGCAGCGGGAGCCCTACAAAGATAACCCAATGTCAGGCCGAATATCTAAAGCGCTGCTCGATACAGCAGCTCAACCCTGGTTGCCACGCCTACCCAGTATCGCCCCCTGCCCCACCCCCCCTACGGGTACTCGCTTTGTTCGACTTGCTCGGCTTGCCACGGCATTTGGCATTGGCATGCGACATATTTAATCCCGACCGGATAACAGCAACAACAGCAGCAGCATCTATTGAAAGCACACACACATACATACACAGTACACACACAGTACACACACATCTCATACACAGCTCATACACACAGCTCATATACACTCTCATCACACACACACAACTCGCACAACATACTTCTCATTCAATGTATTTTTGCTGACAAGCCAAGTAGGAGTAAAGCAGGCAGGCTGACAAGCTGTTTATACCCTGTAAAGTGCATGTCAAAAAAATCGATAACAATCTCGATTGGTATAATATGCGAACGAACTATAAGCTTATCGAATTTAGCCCAGGCAGAGCTGCACTTTTTCTGAAGACATTGAATTAGCAATAACTTGTTTATTTAGCATATCGATAGCTTCACTACTAAGCCTATCGATTGCTTCACAATCTAGCCTATCGATAGCTTCACTACTTGGACTATCGATAGCTTGAGGTTCTAGCCTGTCGATAACTTGACTAACTAGTCTAATGAGAGCTTGTCTATCTAGCCTAGCGATGGCTTGCCAGCTAGTCAATCGATAACTGAACTGTCCAGCCCATCGATAGCTTGACTATCTAGCCTGTCGATAGATTGACTATCTAGCCTGTCAATAGCTTCAATGTCTAGCCCATCAATAGCTTTCATAACTAGCCTGTCGAACACTTGACTATCTAGCCCATCGATAGCTTGAGGATCTAGTCTATCGATAGCTTAAAGATCTTGCCTATCGATAGCTCGATGACTTAGCCTACCGATAACTTCACTTTACAGCCCATCGATAGCTTGACTATCTTTCCCAATGCTAACTTGACTATCCACCATCACTAACTAGCCTCTCCCTCATCGATAACTCTACTAATACCTATCGATAGTCACTCACAGTCAAACCACCCTGTGCCGCAGCACCTGCATTACGTAGCAACTGAATTTGCAAGTGTATAACAAGCTTCTGTAGCAGAGTGTATCTCGCTTTTGTTTTGCTGTGTAGGAAAACGAGGAGGCTACAGGGAGGGGAGTGTGTGTATCTATGTATTTGTTTGCGTGGTGTGCGAGCGTGTGTGTGTGTGTGTGTGTGTTGTCGTTGTCGGTGGTTGTTGTTGATTTAGTTGCTGCGGCTGCTGCTGCTGGCACTTGAAATAATTACAAAACATAACCGCAACAACAACTGAAACGGGAGGGGGAGAGGGAGAGGGAGGAAGGGAGACAGCAGCAACGACAAGTGAAAACATCAAAAACAGTTGCATGTGTCAAAGGTCAAAAGATTGCGCTCAAAATGAGGTAAAGGTAGAACACAGAGGCAAGGTAAAAGCCGAGTGACAGGTAACCGGCAGTTAGATGGAATATCGTAAGGTTGTCAAAGGAATAGCATACAAGGCTGAAGAGTAATATAGTTAGAGAGTGAGAGAGAGAGGGATAGAGAGAAAGAGAGAGAGAGAGTGATAAAGATAGAGATAGAGCTGACTCAGCTGCGATTACAGACGATTTCAATCACATCTTTCGCTCACAATGCCAACTAGGCCAACACACACACAAATATAACTGTAGACTGTCTGGAATTCCAGCATAATATAATAATATTATTAGTAACAGCAACAATAACGGTAAAGGGCCAAGCTTATAGAGATATGGCCAGCTGAAGATTTGTGGAATGTGAAAAAAGGCAGAGAAAGCTAAGAAAAAGCGAAACTACGGGAGAATTTAAAAACAGGAAGTGTTTTTAAAGTGTTTCCATCGCTTATGTTAAGTCTAACATAGTACACTTAACAGCTTGCCTAACAGAGACAAACATAACAGAAACACTGCTCACATTTCACTGTTAACAGATCAGCTAACAGCACTAAGACTGCCTAACAGTGCACTGTTAAGTAGAGCAGAAAGACTGTCCCTGCGCTGTTAGGTTAAAAAATACCCTCAACAGGGCTATAAAAATACCAGCTTTAAAGCAGTATTTTTTTTGCATTGCAAGGGGCTTTATATTTCTATCTGGTATCGTGCATAGTATAAAAAATAAACAGAGAGAGAGAGAGTGTGAGAAACAGAGAGACAGAGAATAATATCAATGCGAGGCAATCAATGTGCTGCTTCTGTCACAAAGCAGACTGGACACTAGTGGGACAGCTGCTAAAAAGGGGGAGGGGACTGGGAGGGAAGAGGAGAGAAGAGAAGAGAGAATCAATCGCAGCAGCAGCAGCGAATTCAATAAGGGAGGAAATTGAGGTTATACTCATATTTTAACAACGAAAAATGTATATGTATTTTTAAAGAGTGTTGGAAGCAAGAGGGGGAGAAGCGAAGCAGGGACAGCAAATTCCAATAGCCGGGCACAAAAATATTTTATCATTATGCAACAGTTCTGCCCCGCTTGTCTCCCACTCTCCTCCCTCTCCTCTCTCCTCGCTCTTTGCATTCAGAAAAATATTTTGATTTCATGCATTTTTTTGCGCACATTTTACAATTTTACATGGCTTTTTGGCTGCTTTTGTTGGCGCGTGGCCGACCAGGGTTGTCAAGGTTACTCTGCAAAATTCTGATAACAAACTTGCCAGGTCCAAAAAAAAAAAACATGAGCTGGCCTCCGCTCCCCACACACGCTTCCCTGCGGCATAAAAACTTTTCAAGTTTTTCTACATCAAATTTAAAATAGTTTTTAACTAAGTTAGAGAGTTGCACGAGAGGCAGCTGCTATAGGGGGAGAAAGAGAGGGAGAGCAGCATGAAGTGAGGTCTCTGTTAGGTCTATGTTAATACGCTGTTAGGCTGCCGGAAAAGGCACAGACCAGAAAAATCGCATTCATCAGGAACATATGAGGCAAGCAAATTTAAATGTGAACTGCATTGCCAGAGTTGCCAAACAAGTGCAGGGTTGCCGAGGAGGCAGGGATATATTCAGAATGATTTTTCGCTGAATTCGCGTTAGTAACACATTTTTGCAGAATTTATTGCATGCAAATGAGTGCGCACAATTTCGTTGGAGCTTTATTTGTCGCCGCAGCGGATGAAAAACGAATTTTCCATTTTTCATTTTATTGACTTCCTTTGTGGCTGAATGAAAATGAGGCGACAGCAAAGGAAATTTCTGTTGATTTTTACTGAATTATTAACGCAGGTTTAGCCATGTCGAACAAGGGTTAAGCATGATTAAAGCGTAGAGCGCAGAGAACTGCAGTGTGAGCACACGCTATGTTATGTTTGCAGAGGATTAACAGTGTTGCCACGGCTGTTAAATTGTTGCTCTTACAGCATCTCAACTGGCTAACAGAATGCTAACGCTCAGCTAGGCCTTACAACTTCTGTAAGGCCGCACTCTGTTAACTCACACAGCTCTGGTAATCCTTGCTCACGCTGTTAACTCGCCTCTCTCTCTCTCTCCCGCCTGCTCTCTTAGCAGCAGCTGCCGCAAGCCTCGCTCACGCTGTTAGCGCACGCTTATGTTATGTTAGCAGCAGCTGCTTGGACTGTTAACGCGCGCAGACTGTTAACGCGCCTCTCTCGCTGTACTCGCTCGCTCATGTGATCCTGCTAACAGCGCGCTCTCTCGCTCACGCTGTTAGATTGCCCTTCTGCTCTGTTAGCAGCGCAGAGTTGCCCAACAGATCGCAGCAAATAATCGATTAATTCGATTTCAATTCAATTTCGATTTCTTGTTTATTTTTTTGCACAATTTTGCGCGTTGTTTGCCAATTTGATGCGCAAGAATTTGGCTTGAAAATGGCCTACTTGGCGTGGGGGAGGGGGGAGGAGATGGGGGTGGCCACCCTGCTCGCACCCCCACACTCTCTCACACTCGCGTTGTCTAAAAAGGGAAACTGAGTCAAAGCACAAAGCGCGCTTGTACTTGTTGTAAGGCCATACAAAAGAGACAGAGACACAGAGAGATAGAGAGTGGGAGAGGGAGAGGGAGAGAGAAGAAGAGGAAGGGAGTGGCAGACACACACACAAACAGGGTGTGGGTTGTTGTTGTCGTATGAAAGGCAAATTTTAATGCCAACATTGACAGGTAACGCCATATGCCCCCGAGTCTGAGTGTGTGTGCGTGTGTGTGTGCCAGGCAACGAAGCGTGTAGTAAGCCAGGCGAGGCGAAAGAGAGTGGGCAGCCCTGGCAACAAAGAGTACCGCAGCGGGGGCGGGGGGAGGTGCAGAGGGTGAGCGTGCCAATGTAGCCAGGCACTCAGCCATTGCACGGCTACTGAGCCAATTGTACCGCAGGGGGAGAGAGGAAGAGGGAGAGGGGGAGAGGCAGTGGGAGTGAGCGCTGCCAACTCGCTCGCTGGCGCCCTCTGTCTGTCTGCCCAGCCCTGCCTTGAGCTCGTGTGTGTGTATGTGTGTGTGTGTGTGTGTGTCTTTATTGGCAGCTTAAGCCGCTTGTGTGTTTTTCGGTGTGTGTGTGTGTGTGTGTGCGGCAAAAGCACAAAATACAAATAAAAAAAAATAAATAAATAAAAAAAAAATGTACAAATCGAAAAATATTAGCAGCATATTCCCTTTTGATTTTTTATTGCGCGATGTTTTTTTTGCCAACGGCAACACACACAGACAGAGAAAAACACACTCACACACACATTCCCCTGCACAGTGGGTTACCTTGGTGAGAAATCGAACAGCCCCCTCATTCGTCTCTAGCCTCAGTGTGACCGTTTCGCCTTAAAGCACGCGTCAAATCACATGATTCCTTGGAATCTCATCAGATTAAATGCAAAAGTGAGCAGTTTTCTTAGGAAAAAAATATGGGAAAAACATATTCATATTGCCTGCAGATTGGACACAAAATTCCAAGGACAGTATTAAAAAAAATACCTAAAGTTAGGCAAATATTTGCAGTAGCAGAAATTAAAGAAAATACTTGAGAAAGGAAAGAGTCAGACTGATTGAAGTGGATGCAAGTAAATAAGGTGGAGAAAAAATAAGGAAAATACCAAGAAAAATTACAATAGTTGAAGTCACAAGTTAAGAGTGAAAAGAACAAATATTTCAAGATAAAAGAGTAAACAAAAAAGAAAGGAATGAGAAATATCTGCAAAATAATAAGGAAATCACAGTCCGAACTGAGTTCAGTTATGCAGAAATTGACAAATATTCAAAGAGGCATAGAAAAAGATACCACAAGAATTCAAAAAACCAAATATTTGTAAAGTTTAAGGAAGCTAAGATGGCAGAGCAAATATGTATAAAAAACAAAGCATAAATATCAAAAATATAATGAAAGAATGCATAAAGTAATAAATTAAAGGAATTTAATGAAGAAACCTTTGTAAATATACTAAAATTGAATACAAATAATAATTTATAACTCTCAAGTTCCAAACATAATTTTAAAGTTCAACAAAGAAGAAATTTGATCATCCAATTAGCGCCCAGAAAGCTATAGAGCCATAACATATAGAGTTGCCAGTATTCACTACTCAATTATCTGCAGTTATGTTCATGCTGTTCTTTTGTTTGACCTCTTTACTCCTTCTTCCTCTCTCTCTCTCTTATTCGCTCTGCCTTTCCTTTACCTTGCCAGATAGTATGCTAATTTCCTTCAGGCATTTCGCGTTATTCCTTTTGCATTGAATTGCCAAAGAGAATCTTTTACAGCACACACACACACACTCTCAAACACACACACTCACCCACAGTTTTCCACACACTTTTCCCGTTTGGTGTGAACAATGAAAAGCGAAAGTGAAACTGAAACAATCGAAAGTTGCGACTTGTGTGTCGATTGTCGAGTTCGAATTACACACAAAATGGGAGTTATACAGTTGAGTTATTCCCCCTACAAGTTCTGCATGCCACGCCCCCTACACACACACACACACCCGCCCACGTGTTAATGGCTTTACTGGCGTGTGTAGCAAAGTTTTCTTTTGTTGTTGTGCGTAAAGTTGTTTGCATAAATAATTTGCATAGCTACAAGAGAAGAGGGAAGAGAAAGGGAGAGAGAAGGAGCAAGAGTAAGAGAGAGGTGAAGGTGAAGTGTGGCAACAACGCACACACGCATCAAAATTAATGATATTTTAATGTAAAAACAATTCGAGCCACTTTAGCCGCATTCACAGCCAATGTTACAGCGTGTGTGTGTGTGGGTGTGTGTGTGTGTGGGAGTGTGTGCGAGTGTGTGTTTGACGCGTGTGTGAGCATTTCAATTTGAAGCCAAAGCCCGTAACGGAGTTGGGTTTATGGCATTGAGCCGGTATAGCTCTCACCCAGCTCGTATCAATTCAGCTGCCACCTCCCTCTCTAACACTCTCTCTCCTCCTCTATCTCTTTCTCTGCCTCCTCTCTCCCTCTCTTTCCTTCTCTCTTGCTCTCTCCACCCACGCACCTTCGCAAACTACATAATCCCGAATCAAACTGCACGAAATTGAAAGCAACTTCAAGTTCAGTTTCAGCTCGACGCGCTCAAAAATCAAATTATTTTCGCCACGCCCCCTACGCCTTCCATAACTCGCCCCTACCGAACCAGTTTCACCATTTCGTACATTCCAGCAAGGTGATTAAAATGCCCGGGGAAACGTGGCAGGCAGTGTGAAAGGGTATTTGTGGTGGGTAGTGCAAAAATCGTTGCATACTTATTGGGGCAAATCTGTTAACCTATTTTAAAACTCTTTCTAACTGATATTTAAATTATTTCTGTTTTGAAAAACACTTTCTCAGGCAAATTAAAAGTATTTTTAAGCTATATATTCTACCAATTGTATCCCAAGCCCTATAAGTTCTTCAATTTCTTAGCCTGATTAAAATCACTTTTTTTTATCCATTAAACAGTCTTTTAAAAATGAAGTCTACTTCTTAAATTAAATTCAAGAGATGATTTTGCAAAGATCTTTCTTGTCAACAAGTCACCCCGAACTCTACAGGGTATACATCACGTCGATTCGTCATTGTGTTCTGTAATTGTTTGTCCTTCTTCTTATTGTCGTGGGCTGCGCTTTGTTGTTCTCTGTCTGTCGTTAGCTACGCGCTTTTTGTTATGTTAAAAAAAAGAGGAAAAATAAGAAGGGAAAATAATAAAAATAAGATGATGATGGAAGGCCAAACAAGGCCAAGGCGAGATGGCGGTGGGGCGGACTGACTCTGAGAGAGAAAGAGAACAAGGACAGAGGGTAAGAAGTGAAGTTGCCGCTTTGTGTGTTGCATTATCCGAACATGGCCGCCGGCGCGACCCTTTCACAAAGCGAGGGAGAGGAAGAGAGAGAGAAAGAGAGAGAGGGGGGAAAACCGTAGCATCAATTCCATTTTCATTTGATTTTTCCGCCATGCATCGTAGCCAACCTGCAGGCAGCCTGAGTCGGGCAATGCGTCTGAGCTGAGTAGTGTATATACTTGTATATATGGTATGTTAGTTCCTTTGTTCATATCTTTTGTTCAGCTCAGATCTCTCAGTTATCATATACATACACAAAATAATTGGTTACAATCGCAGCTTATCATAATAACGAGAAGAAAGCAACGTTAGTTTTGCATGCTGCATTGGAAATGCGAAGAAAAATCGAAGACGTAATGCAGCAAATTCCATTGTGCATTTAATTGGACATTGTTAGGGGGATTTTTAACTGCAAATCGCATTAAGGTTGCATTAGGAACCGTGGAAGAGTTGCTCTATCATTCACAATAGTTGGTTGTCTGTCTTTAAAGTAGATAATATTTTTTGCCTTACTCTCTCGTTTTACCTTCAAGGAAATTGTCTCTTTAGGAGGTCTTAGGCATTTCATGAACTATGGTCAAGGAGAGGCTAGTAACCAAAGTAAACCCCATATCAAATGTTGTATAGACTTCAAAAAATATAACTCTTCTAATTATCTTGAAATAGGAAATTGCGTATGATAGAAAACCCAGGAATCTAATAGTACTAAAGGTCCTTAAAGCCTGATTCCGAAGAGCAACCTATATGAACTTCCATTCTCTTCATTTATCTCTCTCTCTCTCTCTCTCTCTCTCTTCATTATTTCTCTCTCCTTTTTTCTCTCTTTCTTTCTTCTTCTCTCCTTTTCTCTCTCTCTCCTTTCTGTCAGTGTCAGTGAGAACTGTGTCAAATATCAAAGTCGCTTTGCCTCGCATGTCAAATTAATGAAATTGCAGCGGGACTTGAGACACGGCACAACAGAGAAAGAGAGAGAGTGAGAGAGAGAAAGAGAGAGAGGAGAGAGTGAGAAAGAGCTGGAGCAGGGGCGTGTGGTAGGAGGGGTTTGGCAGAAGGTTGCGTGGCAAAGTCAATGGGGATGACACATCACTTGCTCGTTGATGCCACAAGGCATTGCGAGCTCAGCAAGTTATCCATAAGTGTAATTAAATTTACAGGCCCTGGCGAGACCTGTTGCCACTTGGTACTGCCAACCCCCCCAGCTACCCTCTCTCCTTCACCAACCCTACTCCTGCCTCTTTGCCTGCTCCCCTGTTGCTTCTTTTTCTTCTTTCCTCTCTTTGCTTCTCCTTGTTTTGCTTGTTTTGACCCGCTTTGATTTTGAGTGTAGGCGAAAATCAAAGGCAGCGCAAAGGGCAGACAACGCTGACGGGTCAGTGGGCGTGTCAATAGGGATTAGCTTGAGGTGTGTATGCCAGCGTGTGTGTGTGTGTGGCAGAGTGTGTGTGCGCGCCTCTGTCTCTGTGATGTCTGTGTGCGACCCCCCTGGGGGACTTAGCGCTAATTCACTTTTGCGCGACTAACGAAATTAATTGCTGACATTTTGCCAATCATACAGAGCCCTCACACACACACACATAGGCACACACACTCACACACACACACACCTGAAAGGCATGCACAACACGTCGCCACTTGCTACGTGTATGGGGAATGCGTTGCGCCTCGACTCGACTCGCCTCGCCTCGCAATTGCCAACAAATTTGCCAACTTTGAGTACGTGCTGGGTTGCTATCCCTCTGCCTCTCTCACTCTCTCCCTCTCTCTCTCATTTCCCTCTCTCGCTCTCTCTCTCTTTCGTCCTGCCTCCCCCTGTCGAGTGTGATTTATGCATTGCGGCCGAGTTACTCTCAAGTCTCGAGGTGCTTTGCCTGCCTCGAAATCGACAACATCATTCGAAATGCGCATAAATTACGCACACAGTGGAACGAAATGGGAATGAAATGGAACACTGTGGAAATGGCACAGAGTGTAGGGACATGCGGCCTTCCGCTCGATTCCTGCTTATTCGAGCGACTAATAGCTATGATTCAATTACAAGTCCCACGGCCTCTAGCTGTCTCTCTCTATCTCTATTTCTATCTACCTCCCTCTCTCTCTGTCTCTCTCGCTGCTTGTGCTTGTCTTGTCACCTGCGCTAATCAGGTGTAAATTGGGCACAGACATACACCTGAAAAGGGGGGTGACCCTTGTTGCATAATCCGTAGAACAGTCGGAGACAACTGTTATACAATTGCGCATTGTTCCCATTGAGTGGGTTCCTGTGCATTGTTCCCTATCACGCAGTTTAAGCTGCATTTATCACACGATATAATCAGTTCTAAACTGTTATAACTGTTATACAATCAAGTAGCGAACTGTAAACCCTTTCGATTCAGATACAACGAGCTTTATTATAGATGCTTAGACATCCCAAAAGAGACCTCTCTCTCTCTCTCTCAGTTATAGGCTTCCCTCAATTGCTGGCGACGCAGCTTTGTCTTCTCCTCCATATAGGGTACAATGGAGCTCTTGGTGGGCAATATGATCACAACGGGCAACACCTTCTTGCACTTTTCAAGTACATGAACCAATCGCTTCGAGGTGGTATAATCAATGAGTATGACACCGATGTTGGGGCGTCTGTAGAGCTTGTGGAAGAATGCTTCGATCTCAGAGAGAGGCGTATCTAGAGCAGGGGAAATGAAATGGAAAGAATTGGAAGTGCAAGTGTTATACGCACCACGTTCCACCAGCAAATAGTTGCGAAACTTATCCAGATGATAACCGATGCCTACGAGCAGAAAACCCAGAGTAACCTCCTGGGACAGATAGGGAGAGATGAGTAAAGCAGGGACAGAGAAAGAGAGAGAGAGAGAGAGATAGCTGGGAAGCGACTACTCACCGTATCACCTATGACACCTATACGTATAATGCTTGGATCTTCGATTTGCTCTTTGCTCTCGACCCTTGCCAACTCACCCTCTGGGTAACCATACTCCGTAGTCATTGTATCTGAATGGGGTTTTCTTACTTTTAGTATCTAAAATTTGATGCTAGGCAAAGCGTTCCAGAAAAACAATGAAAATATACAAAATTTGAATGAATGTAGCCGCCTGCTCAGTTGCTCAGTTTGTACTTGGAATAAAATAAAAGTCAAGTACTCGCTGGGTGATGTGAGGGTCTAACGCGCTGAGCTTCTAGGGTTTACCCGGTCTCCCCTTACTCTCTCACTCTCACTCTCTGTGGGTTAGCCTGTCGCAAATGCCGAAATTGGATACCCAAGCCAGACCCCAATAGCGAACCCAATTCGGCTTTTCTTTTCTCCCCAACACACACACTCTCTCTCCCTCCCTCTCTCTCTTTGGCTTTCTCCCTCCCTTTTTATGACTTTTTAATGAGTTTTCAATAAATGGCATTTGTTACATGACCCTCCCCCGCTCTGGTCGCCTCTCTCACACACGCGTACACCCTAGATAAGGCAGAGCTTAGGCCCTAAGCCAGCAGCTTGTTGCGAAACGGGGCAAACTGGAACTGAGCCTGGTCGTGGGATGAGGATGAGGATGCGAATGCGGATTTGGCTGTGAAACCGAAAGCTTTGCCGCGTGCCAAAATTAGTTTTTTTCCTCCTCTCTCTCTCCCTTCTTTTTCCCTCTCTCTCGCTCTCTTTCGTTTATTTTTTGCATTTATTTTAATTATGAAATTTGCTGTCGTCGTCGTCGTCGTTGGCGTCGACGAAAATTAAGCCCCAAATGAGAATTCAATTATGACATGAGTTTACATATTTTTCGCTGTGTAACTTGGAGCTTTACTCCGCCCCTGACCCCATCCCGCTGCCGCTTCGCCCTGGGGCATGTCGTGGTCGTCATCTTTGTGGCCACTTTTAGAAATTTATTAACTGCGACTTAACGAAAATTCGTTTACTTTGCATTTCTTTCTTCTCTCAGTTGATTAAGTCAGCCAGGACCCGCAGGACTCGCCGTACTCGCTCTGCCTCCTATACCCATCTCGTATTGAAATCCACTTAAGATGCGGCTTAAAGCTGCTCTCCGGTTTCACTTCAATTACGCATACATAGCTAGATGGGAGAGAGAGAGAGAGTGGGAGAGAGAGAGATAGAGCTGAGTCTCTTCTTCTCCCACATTCATGAGGAAAGAGCAAAGACGCAGACTTGGCATGCTATGCGAAGTGAAGTGTTTGCATAGTTTGTGGCTTTTGAAATATGTAGGGTTGGAGTGAGAGCGAGACGGAGAGAGAGAGAGAGAGAATAGAAAAGGAATGAGGTGAGAGCGCACAGTGGGGGAGAGGGAGTAAGGGAACCCAACTTAATCACAATTAAAGCAGTTAACAAGCTGAAGCAACTGAGAAGTTCTGTTAATAGCCAGATGTATGTTAATGGAAAGCTTAACAGCTGTTACGAGGGTCGTTTGATAAGTCCGTGACTTTTTGTATTTGCCGCGCACCTGCTCTAAATACAACACTGCTCCTGTCAGCAGTTATCGATTAACAGCTGACTGTAAAATTTTGAGAAAGCTGCGTTTTTTGGTTTGCGTTTTATAGGCATTGAAAGCAGACGATCTCGTGAATTTTAACGAAAATGGAAAAAAGTGAATTTCGTGTGCTAATTAAGCATTATTTTTTGCGTAAAAAATCCATCACCGAAACCAAGGAAAGACTTGATAAATATTATGGGGACTCTGCACCATCAATTTCAATGGTTAAGAAATGGTTTACTGAGTTCCGTTGTGGTCGTACCAGTACAAGTGATGCCGAACGTTCAGGTCGCCCAAAAGAGGTCGTCATGCCAGAAATCGTCGACAAAATCCATGGAATGATATTGGATGATCGGAGAATGAAAGTGCGTGAGGTAGCTGAGGCTGTAGGCATCTCAACTGAACGGGTACATCACATTTTACATGAATATTTGGACATGAAAAAGCTTTCCGCGCGATGGGTGCCGCGATTGCTCACACACGACCATAAGCGCAACCGTGTGACCATTTTAAAGGAGTGTTTGGCGATGTTCAACCGCAATCCAAACGAATTTTTGCGCCGTTTCGTTACCGTAGACGAAACATGGATCCACCACACCACACCAGAGACCAAAGAACAATCAAGACAGTGGGTTTCTCCGGGTGAACGTGCACCAAAGAAGGCCAAGGTGGGTCTGTCGGCCAACAAGGTCATGGCCACAGTTTTTTGGGATGCACAAGGTATCATTCACATCGATTACCTTGAAAAGGGTAAAACGATCACCGGCGAATATTATTCAGAGCTTTTGGACAGATTCGATATTGATTTGAAGCAGAAACGACCGCATTTGGCGAAAAAAAAGTGCTGTTCCATCAGGACAATGCACGGGTGCACACGTGTGTAGTCAGCATGGCAAAATTTCATAAATTGGGCTACGAACTGCTACCCCATCCAGCATATTCTCCAGATTTAGCCCCCTGTGACTATTTTTTGTTTCCAAACATGAAGAAATGGCTCGGCGGTAAGAGATTCGGGTCAAATGAAGAGGTCATCACAGAAACAAACGACTATTTTGAGGGCCTTGAGAAAACCTATTATTTGGAAGGAATAAAAAAATTGGAAAAACGCTGGACTAAATGTATAGAGCTAAAAGGAGATTATGTTGAGAAATAAAACGCTTCTTTGACGAAAAAAATATATTTTATTCAAAAAGTCACGGACTTATCAAACGACCCTCGTAAGTTAACAGTTGCTGTTGCAGCGCATAACAGAATTACTTGCATTGCTAATGCATTCTGTTAATAGCCGCACTAACTGTTAAGTTGAAGCCATGTTAACAGTAGATAAAGTATAACAGAGCTGACAAGCAGTGCAGTTAACAGAGAGCTGTTAAAACGCTGCAAATGTCCAATTAACAGACTGCTAACATCTAATCCCTGAGACCTGCTATGCTAACCGACTGTCGGATTATAGGAACCCTATAGAACCTTCCAGTTAATTCGAGATTATATTGAGAAAGCGATTCCATTTGTAGAATTAAACATGTTAACCACATGAGGCCTGAGTTGTATGCAAAGTAAATCTCATAATCACAATTCGAGAAGCTCGAGTTTGTTCTGGAAGAGCCATAGGGGGGATAAGGCGAGAGAGAGAGAGGGGGATAGGTAAACAGGGATAGCCGCACGCACACAAGTTGAGCAACTGAAAGATTTCATTAGATCAAAAGCATGTAAATAACAGTAACAGGCAGCACAGATTCATAGGGAGGTATGGGATGGTACGACACAGCGTGGGCGTGGCTGCTCAATCACAATCTATAAATAGCTTGTAGTCGTCTGATTATTTGCTTATTAAGTAGAAACTCTGATGGCGTCTGTCACAGAACTCTGATTAATCTAACCGCACCACGGAGCTGGCAATCAACAAAGAGGAGAAAGAGACAGAGAGAGAGAGAGTGAGAGAGAGGGACAAACTGTTGCAGGCGACAACAGACAGCGAGACGTGTGGGCTGTGGGCAGTGGGAGGCGTGGCAACTGCTGCCACATGCCACATGCCGATTGCTGTTGATTTTGTTTTATCGCATTTTTGCTTGGGCGCAACTCGACAGGCGACATAAACAAGTTAGCCGACCATGGCGTTACGCACAGCCGCCCACAGGCCACGCCTACGCCGCCTCTGCCACAGCCTCCCCTCTCTCTCTTTCTTACTTGCAATCCCGTTCTGTGATTGTATCCCTTTCTTGCTTCTACACACACAACGACACATGAAAAAGCGAACAGTCAATACCCTAGGGTAAACCTTTATAAGCTAAGGACTGCAGGATACCCTGTAGCAAACAGTTTGACACTCTTCCATCATATATAAACTATAAGCAACATTTTACAGGGTATCAAAGGGTTTTATTGTTGGTCAGTCTTATGTCTTATGCCACTTGCACTTTTTCCAGCTCAATTACAGGGTATACTTAGGCTGTATTTCATGCTGTTGGTAAGCTCACAGCTCAGCCCAAGCTGACAGGCGCCATTTGGGCTTTGACTCACACCGTGTGGGGGGATGGGACACCACATTCACATCTGGATTTGAAATGCCATACCAGACTTCTTGAGAAAAAGGGTTTTTGTCTCGCCCACTCTACCTTTTTCTCTCTCTCTCCCTCTCTCCTTCTTTCTTTCTTTGCCACATGTTGCATGTTACTCTTGTGGCACGAACGGCGACTGACATGAAAATTATTATGTTCAAAGTGAATATTACGTTAACCGTAACAAGGGTCGTTGAGACAGACAGGCAGAGAGAGAGAGAGAGAGACAGAGAAAGAGAGAGAGAGAGGGAGAGAGAGGCAAGCTACATGTGTCTCTGCTTTGGTTTTGCGCCGTCTGCGACTTGAGCAGCATCTTGTAGTTGATTTTCCCTCGCTTTTCTTGGAAAATGTTGCTATTTTCAACTTCTCCTACTCCTTCTCCTACTCCTCCTGCTACGAGGCAAAGGTCCTCAAGTGCCTCGAGGCTAGACTAGAGAGAGAGAGAGAGAGATAGAGCTACATATCAAAGCGCTGCGCTTGATATGATCACAATTTGTGTGCTGCTTGATTAATGGGTGTCTGCTGGTCGAGCAAAGTGAAGCTGAGACTCTTGGGTTGAATAAAGTGCAGGTTTACTTCGTATGTCTTATAAAAAACCGCCTTAAGACACGCTTAACAGGGTATCTACTGCTTCATCTCAAAACTAAAATTAAAAAAAATATTATAAAAGTTTAAGTTTCTTTTTTGCGGGGTAACTGTCAGTCTAGCAAGCTGAAATTACTCATAAAAATACCTTATAGATATGATATTTATATTTCCCATTATGTTTCTCAACTTGCTTATTATTTCACAGGGTATCAGGCTAGTCGCGCCTTGGCCTTCACATAAGGCTCAACGAGCTGCACAACATTTGCGCTTGCAGTGCGAGAACAATTCCGTTTTTGACTATTTTATGAATAATCCAAAGCCCTCTCAAGTTGGTCTGCCTGCCACGCCCACTGCCTCTGCACTCTCCCCACGCCCACATGAGCTAAGCTTGTGTTTTTTTTTTTTTTTTTGTTGAGGCTTTTAAATTGCTGGCAATGCAAATGCAGCCTGCCAAAGCCTTTAAGAACACACAGAAGGAGAGGGGAGAGGAGAGAGAGCTGCAGAGTGTGAGCGAGATGGCAGCTGTGTGTGTTTGGCTCAGTGTGTGTGTGTGTGTGTGTGTGTGTGTGTGTGGGTTAAACGTGGTGCAGCCTTAATAACAGCGCAAATTGCGTAAGCCACCAACAACCATTAATAACTTTTGTACACCTGCACGCACCCAAAACAGACAAGGTGTAAAGAAGAGAGGGAGAGAGTGGGAGAGAGCGATGGGGAGAGGGAAAGAGCAGAGAAAGCCAGAGAAACAAGGAACAAGCAAAAGCAACAGGCAGAGCGGTAGAGAGAGAGAGAGAGAGGAAGAGAGAGGGGGGAGCAGGTGCAGGGCGACACACAGGGCGTATGCTCAATTTCATTGTGAGCAACAACAGTCTGTCCCAAGTGTGTGTGTGTGTGTGTGTGTGTGTGTGTGTGTGTGTGTGTGTGAGTAGTGTGTGTGAGTGTGTTTGTACAGCAATTGTTTGCCTTTTGCTGCTCTGCCACTCAACACACACACACACACGCAGCAAGAGCAAGCGGGACCACAGCATACCCTGTAATAGTCGTTTTAGTCAAGTAACTGAACAACCAAGCAAGCTACTCCTCTGAAATTTGGGTATTACGTTACTTTAACTATGTATTGTATATACATATGCTTTTCGTAGCATATATGGCCTTAATAAGTATAATAAATAAAAATAATATTAAATAAATAATATTAATAATAATATTTTATAATAATAGTAAATTTATTTAAGTTATGTTGCCTAAATTTGCTGCAGAAACTTTAAGAGACTTTTCTAACTATTGCTCAGCTAGAAATATTACTTAAAAATCAAACTAAGCTTAGGAAACTCTTTAAGTATTTAAAAAAAAAACATAAGCTGAAAATTCTGAAAACTAAAGAGTGCCAAAAAAAAAAGTAGAAAAATATGTTCTACACAATGCGAAAGACTCTTTTTCAATCGCATAGGGTATGAATCGACACAGAGGCGATATTATTGTTTCTAGTGGCTGTGCGTGGGTGTATTCATGTGTGTGTGTGTGTGTGTGTGTGTGTGTGTGTGTGTTTGCGAGTGTGTCTGCTACTGCTGCTGCCATTTAATTATTGATTTCAACGCTGAGGTGATTAATATTTGCGAAACCGAAGCAAACCAAACCAAACCGCACAAATCGAAGCGAAGCGAATCGATGCGATTGCGTTGCGTGGAATGAATCGCCCCGAGGCGACAGTAGTTGTTGATTGTGTGTGTTTATTTTTTTTTAGCTTCATAATTGCATTTCCTTGTACCACTGTGCCACAGTGTGCCGATTGCATCAATTGTTGATCATCAGAGGTTGAACCCCTTCTCGGCCTTCCGTGCCTCGCGGCATGCCGCAATTCGATTTGTTAATTGTTTAACATTTAAGCAGCAACAGCAACGCCCTCTAGCGTACGGATCTGGCTCTCACTGGGTTTTTTTTTTGTGTTTTGATTAAAATGCAACGCAAAAGTTTTCAACGTCTGTGGGTTTTTTCCTTTTTTATATTTTATTTCTCACTGTTTCCTTTTTCTGCAGTTTCCTTCTTAATTGTTTTTCGCTTTTTTTGCTGCCAACTTTTGCAGGGAAAAAGTTTTTGCGTTTTTTTCAAACCCGGCTCGAAAATAAGGTATACTGACTTTGTCGGAATGTGTGTAACAGACAGCAGGAGGTGTGGCAGCGCCTGCAGGGTATATATGACCGGGATTTTTTAATGTTTATAGTCAGTTCGGCAAATTTCAGAAGCAGTATAATTGTAGGAAATTCGGTAAACTATTTAAATATTTTATTATATTGGAAGGAAAAGTAATCATCTAATTATTTATCAATTATATAAGAAGTATCAGTTTTTAATTTATTATTATTATTTATTTTTCTACTATTAGATCAGAAAGATATCTAATAATTTAGGAGAACATCGTATAATATTAGGAAAAATTTTATTTTATTATATATATGAGCCCAGAAAGCGTGAGAGTATAGAGTCTTCGGCCTGGTTAAACTTACTTTCATGTTGTTTTTCCCATGCGGTTTTCCTTTGGCAAGTTTCTTCTGCTTTTCCCTCTCCCTCTCTCCTCATACTGAGCCACAGCTTGCACATTTCTAATTACACTTTGAATTGCATACAGTACAGTTGACACTTAATTACCGTTACCCAACTGTTGCTCAACGTGTTCTCTGCCCTACTCCAATTCCAATTCCATCTCCATCTCCATTTCGTTCTCTTTCTCTTTCCCTTTTTGTCGTTCTCCTTCTCTTTCCTATGCGAATCCATCAAAAGAGACAACGATTTGGTTTTAAGTGGGGCAGATACGCGTACAGCATGTTGGCAAATATAATGCACAACGAGCGTAAATTACTTTTTCAATATACCCCCTTTTTCGTCACCCGCCCCCCTCTAGGCGCTACGCCTCTGCATTCAAATATAGTACATATGCTGAAGGGGGGGAAGTTGCTTCTTTTTTTTTTGCAAAAAACAGAGCATCAATCTTCCTCCATCATTGTCAGGGCCCGATGACGATGGCGATGGCGATGACACAGCAGTGCCCACACACTCACACACACACACTTACACTCAGAGAGTGTGTGTGTGTGTGTGTGTATACAAAATAAATGAAATATCATTGATGGCATTTCATAATTTTTTTCTGTGCCAGGCAAACAGAAAATGTGGTTACAAAACTGCCCCGGGGTGTCTCTGTTTTGTTTGCAACTTTTTCTCTCTCTATCTCTCTCTCTCTCCCTCCCTATCTCTCTCTCTCTTGGCTAGCACAATAAATTAATTATTTATTTACATTTATCATCAATATTAATTAAATGTTTTGCAGAATATACCCTGTAAATATGTAGTCAGCTTGTTGGTTTTGCCCTACACGCCTTTGGCACTCTGCTGGGTATGTCCGCGTCGCGCATACCTCGCACACGGCTTGAGGTCGATTTAGTATTGTTCGAGTTATGATAAATATTCGCAATTAAATGTGAAAATTTAGTCAAGAGTTGATTGATTAAATAACAATAACAATAATAAATGAATAAGCATATTAATTAATGAATGAATAGTATCGAGTTCTAGGTTATTAATCGAATTATTCACTCGACACCAAAATCCACTCAATCTATGCCGGAGCTTTTCATGCCTAATAAATTCCTATTAAATTTTAATTTAATTTGTTAACGAAATATGCCACTTGGAATTATTCATTACTTGTGAATGTACTTGTAATTATTCATTTCAATTGCTTTCTAATCAAGCACAAAATTCATTTATAAATAAGTATGAGTTTATTTATATCGAATTGATTTGTTAAATGAGTTTGAGTTATATGAAAACTCGTTTAACTCGCAAGTGCACTTGTAAGTGTCGAGTACTTGTTTGAATTTGCAAGTTATTTGGTTTCTTTTGGAATTACTTAGCATTACTTATAGGCTACTTATATCATTTGCTAACTACTTACCTACGCAATGAATACACTCGTTACTGCAAATGCACCTATAAGTAGCGAGTACTTGTTTCAAGATTCAAATCACTTAAAGATTTCAAATGATTTGATGGCCAGCAATATGTTACATCTTACAACAGCCACATCAAATCACTCTCAACTTGCCACTAACTCCACTTAACACAAATGATTCGTATTGCACTCACGAGTGCACTCACGCAGCATACGCAAATCAGAGTTGACTTTAAAGAGCATGCTCTGCGTAGCTAACTTGGGGGCGATGGATGCGTATGGCACATGTTCTCTAGCTAAGCACTGACAAATCGCCTGCTCTCAGCAGGAGGGAAAGAGAGGGGGAAAGAGAGAGAGAGAGAGAGAAGGAGTAGAAAAGAAAGCAAGTTCAACTTTCGCTTCGTATGGAAACTCATAATTTTAATGCAATAATTCACTTAGCTCGGCGTTGCCTGCATAAACAAATTGAAAAACTTTTCCAGCAGCTTTCACTTTACACTTCTCTCTCTCTCTCTCTCTCTTTCTCTCTCGCTCTGTGTGCGTTTCCCTTGGCTGGGTAGACAGAGAAAGGAAGAGTGTGTGAGAGAGAGAGGTCCACAAAACGTTTCCGCACTACTGAAGTGCTCAAGGCAAGAAGAGCAGACAAACAGAGGAAAGAACCCACAGACAGACCGAGAGACAGGCAGGCAGAGAGACAGACAGACAGAGAGACAGACAGACAGAGAGAGAGTGAGAGAGTGACAGACTGGGAGACAAGCAGATGGAGCTTACATATGTACACGCAAAGTCTGTGCCAAAACTTTTACTTGCTCAGTATTTTTGATGGCAAAAAGGAGAGTAAAAAACTAAAGAATAAAAGCAGGTTTAAAACGGAGCCAAAGTACATCAAAAACAAAAAGAAATAAATGAAAAGGAAAGCGGAAAAGCGGCAAAAAAAAAACCAGAGGGCTGACCACAAGCCACAGCACCACAAATAAGCAAACTATTTTAAGCTTAAGTGCAGCATTCAAAACGCTGATGAAACTGATGATGAATATCAAGTGGCGATGGGTCTGACAAAGTTTGGCGTGTTCCCAAAAACGTGAGGAGAGCAAAAACTAAGCTTAAAATAAAGATTTGTAGCTATGCAGTTCCGCAGCCCAAAAAAAAAGACATAAACCCATAAAGAAAGTCAAAACCCATTAAGAAACTTTGCATTAAAAAAAAAACTGTGCAGATTTCTGCTCAGGCGAAATGCGAGCGATTCGAGGGTGAATTGCAGGCTAAAGCATTTTGTGGCGCAACTTCAAGTGGCAAACTTAAGTAAAACTTTATAAGCCAGCGAAAGTTGTAGCCGAAAAACAGCTGAAAATAAAAACATAGCTAAGCTCTTTCAAAAATGCTCAACTGCAAGTTGGCGAAATGCGAGCGAAAGCGATTTGGCTGCTTAAGTTGGCCATTTAAATGCAATGCACAGTTGCCTAGTTAATTGAATTCAGTGGCAGATACACACACACACACACAAGTACACACACACACACACACACACACACACACACACACACACACACACACACACACACACACACACACACAGCTACACTGAGAGACAGCCAGACCTTCTTGAAGCTCACCTGGGCGCAGTCGTTTTCCCCAAAATGTTGTTTGCACTTGAGCTTAGGCTGCCATCCCCCCACTCCCAAGACCCTGTACTTCCCTTGACAGCCAACTGAAGAAGGTATCTGCTCTTCACTCTCTCCACCCCCACTCCCACTCCTCCCCCTGCTGTGCGCTCTACCACCCTCACAGCAGGGTAGGAAAAATCTGCGTGCCGCACGAAAAACCAGCAAAATATTTCTATCAAATTTCAATTTGTTGAAATTTGTTTTTTACAATTTGGGCAACTCTAGAAAGAGAGGAAAAGGGGGAGAGTAAGAGAGAGAGAGAGAGGAAGACAGCCTGCCTGCCACATAATTAAGCTGCGTTTTTTATTTTCTTTTCTTTTTTTTTGAAAAAAACTTCGCAACGAAAGCCCACAAAAGCCGTAGGACTCAGGGTGAGCATAATTAGAAATTAGAAAGATGCCAGAGAGAGAGAGAGAGAGATAGAATATGCAAAAAAAAAAAAAATACCAAAAATAAGGCATACAACATGCCCAAAATACCAAAAACAGCATATGGCAGACAGAGAGACAGAGAGACAGAGAGACAGACAGAGAGAGACAGCGCGACAGGCAGCAAACGGCGTGAGGCATAGACAAAATTTTCCGCGACGCTTGTCAAAAAGTAAAGCAGAAGTAAAAGTGAACAAGAAGAAGAAGAAGAAGACACAAAAATACCATATTTCTAGTATATATTTTTATACATAATTAATTACCCACCCTGTCAGGAGGCGTGGCATGGCTTAAATGGCATTTCGTGTGGCGTTGCCAAAGTTGCCAACTATGTGCAGAGTGTGGGCAATGCGATACTAATTACCGGACAGTATTACGAAGAGAGAGGGGAGAGAGGGAGGGGCTGAGGGGCTGGGGGGAGCAGAAAGACAGCTGCTGTCGTGGCAGCAAGTTATGCTCTGCGCACTGTGGCACTTAAGCCGCATTAAATGCGGATTTTGTTTACATTTTTACTCATTACTTTGACGGCAAGCAACAAAAACGGTGGCAACTCTGGCAACACTGTCCACAAATCCAGCTAATTTGTTTGTGTCCACGTCGCCTCGACTCACCACGCTTGGCCAGCTCCTCCTTCTGCTCCCTCCTTCTCGCTCTCTCTTTGTCAGGTGTCTCTGGTAATGGTCAGCGAGTGCGACGTTTACCTAGGCAAGCACACTTGTCTCCCTCTCTCTCTCTGTCTCTCTCTGTCTCTATCTTTCTCTCTGTCGCTGTCAGCGTCAATTTCCAATGCCGCAAACACTGTACGGGCAAAATACTATGCGGGGTAGTCGCTTAGAAACGGCGGGCGGACTGGAAGAGATGCAGCTAATAAATATATAGGATAAAGTAAAGAGGGAAAGAAAAGATGGATACAAAAATTTTTGGAATAGATAGATAATTATGCTAGAAAGTAGAAAAAAGTTGCATAAATAAAAGATCTAGTCGAAAAAATATTTTTGAAGTTTATGATAGAAAAATAAATTATTTGAAAACTTTAGCAAGAAACAGAAAAAACTTAAATATGGAAAAAGAAATAACAAACTGAAACCCAACTCTCAAGTGCTTCTAGTCAACTGTACAGCGCTGTGCTTGAGCTATGATGGGTAGAACGCATTTGCCGTACAGAATTCTGATTATTCGCCTCAAGAGTGAAGTGGGAGTGGAAGTGGAAATGGGAGTGGGAAAGTGGACAGAGCAACAGCATGAAATTTCCGCTTGTGTTGATACAGTTTTTCATTTCTTTGGCTACCTGATGCGCCTGCCCAAGCAGCAGCTGCCTGTTGCATGAGATACCCTGTAGAAAATAAGGAAAAAAATACAAAAAAATGGTAGAAAGATTAAGAAGAGCATAAGGAAGTAAAAGGAAAAGAAGGAAAAGAAATAAAGACAAATATACGGAAATTTAATAGCAAATTTATACAGCAATGTTTATAGCTGTTTAGCCTTAGCAGGATATCTGCTAGTCGTGCTTTCTCTGCGGCTCTGGCTAGCTGGACACCTGGACACCTCACAAGGTGGCCTCATTCACATGGTCACGCAGACACGCGCAGATGGAGCACTAATTGCATCGTTAGCGAATTTCGAACTGGGCCTGCTCCGCCTTGTACTCTCCTGTCTCTCCTGCTTCTCCCTGTATCCCCTCTTCCCTTCCCTGTTCTCCTTCCCACACTCATATGCACTCATTTATTTATTTATGAACCTTATGGACGATCCACTTTCTTATTGATTGCGATTGCCCTACGCGCCTTGTTTACTTTCGAAGCACTACCAGCAGCCCCCTGCCTTCTCTCTCTCTCTCTCACTCTCTCTTTCGCTTTCTCTCTCTACCCATCGCCTTTCGCTTTGTAAATACACTTGTTTTTTTTAATACCCTGTACCACTGTGCAAAGTTTTCGGCCTCCTTTGTAAATACTACAAGCTTTTTGACTTTCTCTTTCCCTTTGCTGGCTTTTTTCTCTTTCTCTTCCTTTTCGTCTTTTTTTTTTTTTGTTCTTCTGCGCACATAATAAATTTGCTATTATTTTTGTTGTTATGCTCATTGTTTTTAGTATTTTTTGCAGTATATTTTATAGAGTTTTTTTTAGTATATTTTGGCAGTTTTCTTTTTATTTTGCGATGCTCGCTTTGCTGCGCTTGAGCATTATTTGAATTTTAAACAGATTTTTACAGCACTTTCCATAAATATTTATAGCTAGATTTTAGCTATTTTCAGCTAGATGTAGTCGGTTATTTTCCCGCTGTTTCATTCCCTCGCTTCAACCCTTTTCTCTCTAGCGAATCCTTTGGTTTCGGGCATCAGCTGCGGTTCTCATTGTTTCTGCGGTTGTTTTCACTTTTGTTGTTGCTTCCATTGTTGTTGCTGTTGTTGTTGTTGTTGTTGCTTCTATACACTTTGTTGTTGTTGTTGTTGCTTTGCGGCCTTGTCGCGCCTGTCGCCTTCTGGGCTGTGCCGCCTGCCGCGTCTGACAGACCCCTAACTTGATTAGCTCATTGCCAGCGACATCATCGACAACAGCATCGACCTGGTGGAGGCGGAGGCGGGGCGCCTTGCTGTCTGCTGCCTCACTGCCTCCCACCCTGCCTCCTACTCCGCCTCCCCCGTCGACGGGCAACAGGCGCAACGTGCCGCGCGTTGTTGCGGCAAAATGTTCAATTTCCCCCTCTGACAGCGAAGCACAACTGTTTCGACCACAAAGGCAGGAGGCACTCACACGCAAAGGGGCGTGGCATCCAGACAGGCGGACTAAAAGGCAAGCAGGCAGAGAGAGAGACAGACAAACAGACAGACATACAGACAGAGAGACAGGCAGGCAGACCGAGAGACAGACAGACAGACAGACAGGCAGACTAACAGACAGACTGGGAGACAGACAGACCGACAGACCGAAAGACACTCCATCTCTAGCAAGGCATAGTTCCAGCTGCTTTTGGCGGAGAAGGCACATTAAGGAAACCGCCAAAGTGCGCCATAAAACTGCTGTGGCGCGGCTTATGGCGTATGTTGAACCTAATAAACCATAAGCAGTGTGTGTGAGGGTGTGTGTGTGTGAGTGTGCGTGTGTGTCTGCTAGGCACGTGCTAAAGGCCAGAAATAAAATCCACAAGTGAAATCGACAACAGGCGAGCCGCAAGTGCCGCAGTAAAAGTTAAATGAGTGTAAAGCAATGTCAGACTAGCAGGATACCCTGTATAGATAGGCCATAAGCGTTGCAAAATTTCGAAGGTATATAAAAAGCAAAACTCGAAAAGCAGATACCCTATACGTACAAGAATAAATATATATAAAAGCAGATGCTCTACAAATCACGATTAGTCCATGAAAACTATGATAAATTCATATGATACGGATAAAATGTAATACTGACCTGCAGTTAACCTGTCAAGAAGTGCATATATTCTATAAGATAACATAAAGTTTCGAAAAGTCTACAAAAAAGACATATATAACCATATAAGAATCCCCTTAAAGGTTGCTTTCCACATAAGCAGCCAACAAATTGGAAAATCGTACGAAAACTAATTTTCTAAATTTGCCAAATAATTTGCAATTAGTCAGCTTTGGTTTTCCCCTCCCTCCACTCAACCACAAGTCTAGCTGGTACCCAGTACACATAGATACCACAATTCACAATTTACCCATGCGAAACCCCGTGCGAAAACCTTTGCCCACTCCCAAGGAACTTTTACCTTTGCAGTTGGCCTTTTTGCAGCTTACTTGACCCTGCGAAAGAAGGTACAAAAATAAGAGAGAGAGAAAGAGAGAGAGAGACATCGCAGCCGCAGGTCTTCGAGGGCGATGGGCAACAAGTGGCAGGAGTTAATAAGCTGGAAAATGACCCCTATCCTCCCCTCCCCCCACTCCCTCGCCCTAAGTAAGAAAAGGTGCAAGGCAAAAGCAAAGAAAATTAAAATTAAAAGGAAAAGTGAAAGTGAAAAGCGAAACGGGGCAAGCAAAATCGAAAGAAAAGAAAGAAAATACATATATTTTCATTTTTTTTACCTGTTCCCCCAAAACTTTTCTCTTTATGCCTTTTCTCGCAAAGGGGAAAAACAATAAAAACAGCCAAAGGCAGCGACGATGAGCTTAATGTCTTTAAAAGGGGCAGGCAATACATAGAAGATAAAGGGGAAGTCTAGCAGGATACCCTCTAGACAGTAGTGAAAGCTTATGAGGGAAGTGAAGTTCGCTTTCTGAAAACTTCACTACATAAGGCATATATTATATATGCCGTAAAGAGCTTTAGCTTTAACCCGCTTACTGCAACAATATACCCCCATTCTAGCTACACAGGGTATTTTGTAAAATTCTTCCACGAAAAAAGCGCTCATTAAACGCGTATTAATTGAAACAAAACGTTGCCAGACACACAGATCAAATGCAATGCCAGGCTAAGACAGCTACCCTACCCTCACTCCCCCTCTCCCCCTCCTGCTCATCAATAAGCACCCTCTTAAGGCTGAAAGGGAGTCGGGCCAGTAGTCTCTATTACATTCCGTCACAAGCAAATAACAAAAATAGCAAATCAACATTGAAAGCTTGTAAAATGATAATTAAATGCCCGGCAATTTTCCTGTTTCGCTTTTCACTTCGCTTTTCATTTCGCCCATAAATTGGAAAATTCCGCGCGAGCGCGCTTTTCAAATAATTAAACGTCATAAACATCGCAATTATGTAATTAAAGCGGCATTTGTTGACATTGAAATGGTCGCATCAAGGGAACCAGCGATTTTTCATCATTTTCAATGCTGACAGAGGGAGAGAAAGAGAGAGAGAGGGAAAGAGAGAGAAGGAGATAGTGATTAAAGAGCTTAGATATTTATCTTAGACATATCAGTAACATGAGAAAGTTTGTTGATGTTTGTATTGTAACTTCCTTTACAGATTTTTCTACATACAAAATTTTTCAAAGTCTATAAAATTGTTTCAAGACATTATATATATTATATATGGGATATAGAGCCACATATATAGGTACCCCTTTATACAAATTACAATGTTACAGCTTTTTGAGTCCATAAAATCACATTCTTCAGTCAATTTTTCCATTTTCAAAAAACATTGCATACTTATTTGGGCAACTTTCCATTTTCACCCTCTTTGCTTATTTTTGCAGTAGTTTGCAGACCCTCGCTATGATTACAAAATAATACACATATTCTACTTGCAGTCGCTTGTAATCAAAAGTAAAACTTATGCGAATTTCCCCCCAAAATACTTCTTGAGCTGACAGAGCTGCGCTGAAGTTGCTCAACAGTTGCCTGTGCTCTTATCACTTGAGAGGGCTGCAAATAGGGCAGAGTTCATGCATACACCTATACAAATACATACATATTATGTATATATGTATATATATACAACCGTTCTTAAGATCTACCTTTTGGGCCAAGTTCCAAAAATAATTCACAACAATTTTCCCTTGCTGCAGCCACTTAAAAACTTTTGCAAATCGCCTCAGCTTGCCTCAGCTTACCTTGCTATCTTTCTCTCTCTCTTTGTCTCCCTCTCTCCCTGCTGCTCTTATTGCCTCTTTCTCAGGCACTCTGCCTTCATATCTGTCAACGTTTTCATTTATCTAGCAGCTTTATGTGGCCACTATAAAAAGCGAAAGCGTTATGACCGAATGTGGCACATAAAAGGCTGTCCCTGCCCCTGTCCCTGCCCCTGCCTGCGTGTTGCAAGTTGCCTCGTTTATTAATTGCCGCCGTGTCGAGCACATTAAACACACGCTCAACGTTTAACTGTGTGTGCGTGCGTGTGCGTGGGTGTGTGTAGGTGTGTGTGTGTATGTGTGTGTGTGCGTAAATTTGAGTATGGCCATAAAATTTGATGCTGCAACAGCATCGAGTTGCCTGTCAGCGCGTTATTAAAAACTGCCCAAGCCAGAAGCGGGGGCTGAGAGGGAAAGGGAAAGGCGAAGTGAAGGGGGGAAAGAAGAGCAGTGGGTGAGAAAAATCCACAGTTGAGCTGGCCAAAAAGGGGCATTAACCTGGCCAGTTGTCATCAGCGAAAAGTTTCCGCAACTCATTAAAGAACGACTTCAAGATGCGCTATGAAAAAAACTACAAATTACCTCAAACATTTTCTACATAGTTAACCAACACTGCAGCCTATGCAACACTACAACATAATTGCAATAGCTGTAAAAATAATTTAAAAATATTTTTGGAATTTTAAATAAATTTAAAATCATTTAAATCGCTGCAAAACTCTTTCCCCCCTCTACGTTTTCCAACACTGCCGGCATAATTGAGCTCAGCATGGCACCGCAGCAGTGCGTTAACCCACCCATTTCCGCTTTGGGTTATTTGTACAGCCACAGCAAGAACAACAAGAAGAATAACAACAAGAAGAACAATAAAGGGAACGACGCCTGGCAATAATAACTGGAAATTTCCAGCATATGCCACGGGGCGGAGGCATGAAAGAATATTCATATCGTTTAAGCATTTCCTTCCGTTTCGACTGATTCGTTTCATGCGCCATTTCCTGTTGTTCCTCTTCTTTCCTGCTCTCTCTCTCTCTCTCTCTATCTCACCCCGCTGCGTTATTGCATTAAAATTAATATTACGCATGCGTTTTCATTTCTTTTTTCCTCGATTTTCATTTCTCCCGCGCCGCCATTAAACACTTTTTGGATTTACGAAAATTCTTGCGCCGGAAAGTAGGCAACATTTTATGATTATTAACCCTTTATCGACCACACCGAACACACACAGACTGTAACCACACGGCCATCATTAACGGATTCATTAGCATAATCCGCTTGCAACATTGCAGCTTGTTGCAACTTACCTGACCTTACTCGACCCAACCTGTTGCTGCAGCTTTACTTTGGCCCTCCGTCCCCCCGCCCCCCGCCCTGGTTAGTATTAAATATTAACGCAATTAATAAAGCAATTAAGCAACAGCCAAGGGGCAAGTCCAAGTTACGACAAACAGATTAAATCAAGTAAAAATTAGTAATGAGCTGAGGCAATTAGCGAGCGAGTGGGAGGAATGCGAACAAAAGAGAAACAGAGATTGCAGGAAATGAAACAGAACTGAGGAAATGAGCGTAAATCGCTTCAAGAAAACTGAGATAAACAAATGAGACGTAGAAGAGGGATGAGTGAAGCAGCCAATTAGAAAATAGAGCGTCAATCATGGTGAATAGTTCTGTGAAAGAGAGTAAAATGCCAGTTACAAAAAGTGTTGCATACTTATCTGCGCAAATAGAGGTGCTTTGTTTTCCCGTTATCTCAGTTATCTCGCAGTTATTTCATATAGTTTAAAATTGTATTCTGTTTAGCAAAAAGTATTCTTAGTATATATGTTTAAAACAAACCGTACTACTCGAAGCTCTCTATATAACACCAAGGCAAAGTCATGGGAAAAAAACCAAAATTATTAGCGCAAAATGTTAATATAAAATCTTGTCTAGTTATAATGTGTTCTCCCATAAGCGATTTCAAGTATAGAAATCAAGTTGAAATTATTTACGACGAATCACTTAAGAGCCTCGTGAGAATTCCAGCAAGTTTCAGAACTCTCTTTTCATTTCAAATAATTAATCTCTTTTTCATTTTTCGCCTCCCTCAAATTCCAAGTATCAGCTAACTACTTGTTGTCTATGTGAAACATAAGGGAAATATGAAAACCATTAATGAAAGAACAGTTCTAGGAAACCCCGGAAAGAAGAACCCAAGGCTAGAGACCAAGGCACGTGAATCAGTTTTTACTTCGTGGTACTACTATCTATTTGCATATGGAATGGAAAATGGAAGCACAATTTCGTAGAATTTTTGGGGTGAATGAAGAAAACTTTTGCGTGAAAACAGGACAATTTCCCAGCATAGAAAGCTGAAATTACTTAAACATAGTTGCACAAAGTTCGCGGTGCTTCTTCTACTTTCTCTTCGTGTTCTTCTTGTGCCTCTGCTTTTTCTTCTTCTTCCTTGGCAACTGTCGCACTTGTCACTTGTTCCGTAAATTTCCGTTTTGAATATTAAACGACTTTTCATTAGAAGTCCCCTCATCTCCTCCCGGTACCCCCTGAGTCCAACTGGGGCTCTCAATACGCACAGGCAAGTGTGCTGTTGATGACCAGCCAAGTGAGAGAGAGAGGGAGAGCGAAAAAGAAAGACAGAGAGAGATGGGGAGGAGAGCTGTGGCAGCTGTGATGGGGCCTGAAGTGCCGTTCGAGTGTCCGTTGGCCCGTTAGCGGCTCCGGCTTCATTCAAGTGGACGCACAGTACCCAAAAGTGTGTGTCTTGCTAAGATGACAGAGAAAGAGATGGAGATAGGATAGAAAGTGAAAGAGAGTGAGAGAGCGAGAGAGAGAGAGAGCTTGCAGTAGACTGTCAAACAATGTGAGCATTGCGAACGCATGTGAATGCATTTTAATGGATGACGCTGGAGAACTGTAACTGTAACTGGATTGTGAATAGGCAGCGATAGAGATAGGGAGAGACAGAGAGAGAGGAAGAGGAAGAGGGAGAGGGAGAAGTGTAGCCCTTTGGGGCCACAGAGAGGGACAGCAATTACAGTGCGCGCAAAATGGACAACTTACAGTTTTGCCGAACGAGATTTGGATGCGTGGGCAAAAATGGCGATAAGCGACATCAAACTGAAAAGGAAATGTCGCTGAAGGCAGTGAAAGAGATAGAGAGAGTGAGAGAGAGAGAGAGAGCATAGACAATGCCAAGCAAGCGAAACAGATGCACACAACGAAGGACGCTGAGAACAGTAAAATTTTTGCTTTTTGTTGCCGTTTTACGAGCGCTTAAATTGCACGCATTGTAAATGCACACACACACTCACACACAGAGATACACACACACACAGAGACACACACACACACACAGAGATACACACAGACCAGCACACACATTAAAGTAGCCCATGCAAAGCAAGACAAGCAAGCAAAGCAAAATCCTACAATGTTGTGTAAGCTTCTTAAATGTAGATTTCGCAGCACTTTCCAACACTTCCACAACAGTCATAAGAGCCCAGCTTATGTGTTGCATTATGCGAATGCATGTGGCATATTCAATTCTCCCTCTCTCTCTGTCCCACACATTCGCAGTTGACTCTCACACTCACTCATCGACTTAAGGTCACGTTATGCCAAGCACTAAAGTGAGTTTTCTGCAGACAAAGTCGTTAGATACGATTGCAGATACGATAAGACAGTTCAAATAGTTCGAGTTACTTGTTTCAAATTTAGCATAGAAGGCATAGCCCGAGCTATATACCAAGTTTGCTGATGGTCAAATGTTTATTAACTGAGTTAGCTGAGTTAGTTGAGTATGCGCAAGTATATATGGAATAACTAGCAGAGTGAGTTAGTTAGCCCACTGAAATTTGGCACACACAACATTAATACAGTTATCTATTTATCTACCAAATTTCCTAGCTTTAAATCATAGATTAACTGAGTTACAGCACTTTGATGCGCCAAGCCAAGTTAAGACATAAAGCCATATACGAAGTGGTTGAAGGCAGAGGGGGTTAGATTGGCAGATTCATTAGCCTGGTTTTCTTAGCTGAAGCTACTTAGCTAAGCTGCTCGGCCAACTAAAGTAGTTATTAATCATGTCTGGGCGCAGCTGCCAGCTGAGAGAGCGAGAGAGAGAGAGAGAGATTTATGCCGAAATCTCTTTGAGAGTTAGTACAACAAACAAGAGTTTTGGACATACGACGACGACGGAAAATGTCAGCCTGAAATGGACGAAAATCACAAATGGCCGCCGGCTGTGTCTTATCTTATCCTTGTGGAGAGTCTCATTACCGTTAACCAGCCTCATACATTTTAATTATCATAATGATAATTGCCTTTTGCTCTGATGTGCTTAGTTTTTGTTTTGGGGGGTGTACAAAGCAGGCAGGCAGAGACATGGCACACTGGGGCAATGTCTATTTAATATTTGATCGCCTTTCGGGACTGCTTCGGGACTGGGTAGGGCGACTGCGTGCCTTTGATGTATCTGAGCGACCCTAATTGGATTGCATCTTTATTAATTAGACTGCGTCTCTCGCAATGTTCCCACTCGTTGAGGCAGGAAAGAAAAGGAAGGAAGGGAGGCAGGGAGGTAGGAAGAGGATTTGTAGTCGGCATCTTTGGCTCAGGTTTTGTTTCTGCTGCTGCCTATGCAAATCAAGTTTAAATAACTTAGGGCTCAGCTGGAAATAATTAAAATACGCTGGCTAAAGCAAACACAGCGCACAAAAAAAAAAAAAAAAAAAAAACACGCAAAACAAATTGATAAATATGCAAATTTAATAGACTCGCCGAGCGTATTTGCATAAATCTTCAGAGCGTCAAAAAACCGAAAAGAAACGCTACAACAGAGTAACGAAAATAAACAAATAAATTTGCAAAACGCTGGAAAAGCGTAACCCCAGAATCCCCCACAAAAAAACAGAAAAGAAAAGAAAAAAGCAGGAAGAGTTATGCGACTTTGCCTATGCCCTGCAAGGTGTAGGGCAGAAGGAGTGCAAGAGGAGAAGGGGGGTAGACAATGAATATTTATTTGCGTTTTATAAACACTTGCGCCGAGGATAAGAAACGATATATATTCTCATGCAAATTATGCATTGTTTATCGCCATTTGCTTTTGCCATATGGCAAGTTTTCTGCATTTTAATGTGTAAGTTCCAGTTAAGTTGTTGAAGCGAATGACTGGCAAAGAATTTCAAGTGAATTTATGTGGTTTATGCTTAGCACACAGAAAATTTGATACTGCGACCCCCCGTAGTGCCAGAGATCTGTGTCAAAATGTGTTTATTTCGCTTATTTCTGTGAATATTTAAATGAAATAAATATTTTTGTAATTATTATAGTTAGCATTGATTGCATACCAAATTTCACCATCCCACCATGTTTACTTCCAGAGATCTGTGTAAAAATGTGCATATTTTGCTTATTTCTTTGAATATTTAAATGAAAAAAATATATTTGTAATTATTATAGTTAGCTGTTACGGCATACCTAATTTCATAGTCCTCGCATGTGTAGTTCCAGAGATCTGTGCAGAAATAGATAGAAATACATGTTTTCTTGACAAAAAAAAATTTGAAAATTCCTTGGGTAATTGTATGCACTGCTTGCCAAACCTCTTTTAGCATACCCTATAAACAATCGCAAAAATCAATCTGACAAGCAGCGAGTTTCCTTTTTTTCTCTCGAAAAAAAAATGCAAATGAAATACGAGGCAATCGACTGTGGGTGCGTTTGCTAAAGGAAAATCAGTTAGCGATACAAATCTTTATAGATACAGTCAGTCATGTACACACACACACACTCACACACACACAGGCGAAGAGTCAGTGTAGAACTTTTGAAATATATTGCGCATACGACACGTTAACTCCGCACACAGCCAGCCCACATACAAAAGATTTGTTTCGCTCTGCCTTTCCCCCTCTCTCTCTCCTTCTCTCTCTCTCTGTCTTCCTCTCCCTCCCCTCGATCGAGGCGTGTTTATTAACGTGTACATTATTTGTATACACGACTGAGTTTTGCATATTAAGCACGCATCGGGGGAGAAGAACACGCTGCGTATATCCGATTTCTCGAGCAGGCTGGCAATCCACTTCAGAGATGCCGTTCGCGTTTTGCATAACTCCCCCCTAGGCAGGTTGACCTCGTCCTCGTCCAGAACCGAGTAGCTAATAAACCCATCAGCGACCAATGCATTGGACAGCAACACGAAATGCTAAATGGGGAAATGCCGAATACGATGGGACGATGAGATGGAAATGGCAATGGAAAAACGTGTAGGGAAATGTAATAACGCTGCTGCCTGCCCAGTTCTGCTCCTGGTTCCTGGTTCTACTCCCCTCCCACTTGGGGGTCAGCCTCGCATGTTATATATGTATTTGACGTCGAACGCATCCGTAGGCCCCCCAAAAAACCGGGGCGCAGCTTGAAATTCCCCATTAAATTCCACTCGAGACATAGTCAATCAACTCAGAGCGGAAATAAAATACTTGAATACCCTGCAAAGTTGCGAACAGTTGTATTTAGGGGGGAAGTCTTCAAGCTAGAGCTATGAAACTTTGTATAGAATAATATTGTAGTGTATTATAGACTATGATTTATGTTTTGGTTGATAGAGTTAGCTAAAACAGCTGGGAAACTATATTAAAGATGGTATGAGGTAGAATTTAATGTGATTATTTATATGATAAATAATTATTATTTATTTATATGATGCTATTATTTATATTATACTAAATGCTAGGATATTTAAGGCAAAATACAAAAAGCTATAAATTGTTTAAATATTCTATAAAATCCACAAATAACTCAGCGAATTAGTTTGCATACTTATTAAGCAGGATATTTAATAGTTCCCCCAGGGCATGTTTAGCAACCATGTTTCTGACATCTTGACCTGGGTAGTAAGTAAATGAAGTCTTTGAGCTTATGAAGACCGTCAAACAACAGCAGAACTTCGTTTCATATCTGAACAATGAAATCGATCAGGCAGGCAAAACTAAACTAGAGAGTATGTGAGTGAGTGTGAGAAAGAGAGATGGAGAGAGAAGAAGGGAGAGCGAAAACAAAAAGTGCTGAAATTGGGCAACATGGGAAAACACTTAAATGTTCATTCACGCTTCAATGAGCAAAGCACGCAACTCGCTGAAAGGCCTACAAGCTCAGCAGAGCAGCGTGTGTGTGTGTGTGTGTGCCTGTGTGTGTGTGTGTGGGAGGCACGTGTGTATCAGTGTGTGTGTGTGTGTGTGTATTAGTATGGGCTTGTAGTGCGATACGCATTTTGACCAGGCCACTTAGCAAATTTCAACATTGTTTGAACAACATTGCGGGCTCGATGATGGAAATTCAAAAGGGGATGGGGGGAGGGGGGGGGGAGTGGGGTTGTCGAGTGCCATCAACACAATTTTCCACAACTTTCCATGCGAGAGCATCTCAAAAAATGGTAATATGCCAGCATATTACATCTTTTAAATGGGATTACAGCATTTTAAAATGGCTTTGCATGGCCAAAACTTGAGGCTAAGCCTGCGTTGTATCGGTTATGAAACGGTTACAGCTCGAAAGAAGGCTTTCTAGCGGTTATTGAATAAAAAACTTGAGCTCTAAGTTATTTTTGTATTGCATTATATTGTATATGTATTGAAAACTTATTATTTTCAAGCTATTACTCTTAACCGCTGAGCATTTTTCTATATTTTTAATTAAAACAAAACGGTTAAGACTTAAAATACTGGGAATTATATAAATAAATAAATAAAATAAATATTAATAAATAAAAAAGAGTTAAGGAGTCTCCTCAAACAGTTACATTCAAAAAGCTAAAAATACACTCAATTTTATACGATTCGCACATAATTTCAAACGGTTATGAACCGGTTAAAGCTGTAAATACGTTATGAACCGCACTAAATGTGCAACTTCATGCAGTATTTCATCCCAAACTAACCCCTAACAACCAAAAACTTTTCGAACTTTCTCTCTCTCTCTCCTCTACCCATCTCAGCCTGCCCTCTCCCTCATCGTTATGGCCACATGGTTTGGGCCACAATTTGTGCCTCGCGAGTCTCGTTTAAAAATGTTGTTGAATCGGTTTTCCAGTCCCCCCAAAAATATCGTATAAATTTTAGCCTAATTCAATGTCAACACGAAAAAGGCCATTTTGCTACAGTTACCGCCATATTTAATGGCATTTAATGACAATGTGGCACGGTGGCAACTCTGGTAACACACACACACACACACACACACACACATAAATCGTTATAGTAGGCCAATTCTCCACTGACTTTTGATACAGTTAATTTTGGCAAGCGCTGCGCGTTCAATTACAAAAGTTTTTGGCCAACAAACTCGGCCAAGTTCATAACATTTATCGCTGTTCATAAAATATCCGAGTGTGTGTGCGTGTGTGTGTGTGTGTGTCTGTTTGTCCTTTTGGGGCTGACTAAAAGTTATTGCAACAAGTTTAACCTATTTTTTTGCACATTGCCAAGTGCTCGTTCGCCTGGCATATCCGGTTTCCGCTTGGGGATCTATGGTATTCCCGACCCAGTTTCGCCTTCGAATTGACTTGTATACCCTCACACACACACACACACACTCACACCTCCTGAAACTTGCTTAATAGTTGAGCAATTCCTTTAAGTTCTTCTGCGGCGCTGCCATTGACATTTCGGATCGGTTTCTCGTGGGGATTCCCCCCGTCCCACCGTCCCAACGCTCCCCGCACACGCTTGCAACACTCGCCTGTTGCACGCTCTTCCTTCCACGTTAGTTGGCAACTCTTGCCACATCGGCGGCCGTGGGGGGACTATTAAATAATTGCCGCTTGTAGAACTATCGCGCTAACTTCCGATTCACATTAAGAACGCCAACATTGCATGAATATTAAAGCTTTAAGAAACTGTAGATGATGTAGAAGTAGTAGTAGAAGTAGAACAAGTAGAAGTAGAGGTGAAAATAGTAGTAGAACTAGTACAAGTAGTTGTCTTCCATTCGACCTGCTTAGGAGACTTAAAAAACCTAATTGGACTTCCGATAATTTTATTAAAAATAAACCGATTTCCGTTTGGAATGTCATTTTGTTAAAGGTTTAGCCTCTAGATTGATTCTGCATCAAAATATTTGCAATCTAAGACTTTCAAAAATTTGGACCTTCCGCATGTCTTCCAAACTAACCTCATTCTCGATTTCAAGAACCCTAGAGAGCCTCTAGTATGGAAAACTTCGTTAAAAATTATCCGATTTCTTTGGGAAAAGACTTTTTATCCATGATTTGGCAAATATATTAATTCTGCATTAAAATATTTGCAATCTAAGACTTTCAAAAATTTGGACCTTCCGCATGTCTTCCAAACTAACCCCTTGCTCGATTTCAGGACCCCCTAGGGAACCCCTAGTATGGAAAACTTCGTTAAAAATCATCCGATTTCTTTGGGAAAAGACTTTTTATCCATGATTTGGCCTCAAGATTGATTCTGCATCAAAATATTTGCAATCTAAGACTTTCAAAAATTTGGACCTTCCGCATGTCTTCCAAACTAACCTCATTCTCGATTTCAAGAACCCTAGAGAGCCTCTAGTATGGAAAACTTCGTTAAAAATTATCCGATTTCTTTGGGAAAAGACTTTTTATCCATGATTTGGCAAATATATTAATTCTGCATTAAAATATTTGCAATCTAAGACTTTCAAAAATTTGGACCTTCCGCATGTCTTCCAAACTAACCCCTTGCTCGATTTCAGGACCCCTAGGGAACCCCTAGTATGGAAAACTTCGTTAAAAATTATCCGATTTCTTTAGGAGAAGACTTTTTATCCATGATTTGGCCTCAAGTTTCATTCTGCATCAAAATATTTGCAATCTAAGACTTTCAAATTTTGGACCTTCCGCATGTCTTCCAAACTTACCTCATTCTCGATTTTAGGACCCCTATAAAGCCTCTAGTATGGAAAACTTCGTCAAAAATCAATCGATTTTCTTGAGAGAAGACTTTTTATCCATAATTTGGCAAATATATTAATTCTGTATCATATTATTTGCAATCTAAGACTTTCAAAAATTTGGACCTTTCGCATGTCTTCCAAACTTACCTCATTCCCGATTTCAGGACCCCTATAAAGCCTCTAGTATGAAAAACTTCGTTAAAAATTATCCGATTTCATTGGGAAAAGACTCTTTATCCATGATTCGGTTTCTAAATTGATTATGCATCAAAATATTTGCAATCTAAGACTTTCAAAAATTTGGACCTTCCGCATGTCTTCCAAACTTACCTCATTCGCCATTTCTCAAACCTGACCCAGAGATGGCTTCCATATCAACATTTTTTGCTAAAATTTTTAATTCTTAATTTGTGGGTTTTAAAATGTTAAGCCCGCCTAAATTTATTTATAAATGTGTTCTATAAAAAACTTTAATTCGAATTAAAGATCTGCTCAGCCTTGGTAAGCCGCTCTACCTATAAAAGGGTGTGTGAACAAACAGGCTAAGCTACCTGGAAAACTATCGCTACTTTCGATCTCTAACTAATTATAGAAAACTCAGCCTGCTTTTGGGTTAAACGTGATAAATATGAAGGGGTATGCGGCATAAGCAAACTATATCTTGTGTCACTTTTTGTCCCTTTTTCTCTTCTCTCTCTCTCTTCTCTTTCACTCACTTTCGCAACAATTTTCGACGTTTGCTTAAACAAATTTCCGCTTTGTATTTCCTGTCAGCATCGCCGTCTCTGATGTTGCGTAATCCGTTGGCCATCATTCTGGCCTGGCATAAATTACGCCTGGCAGCTCTGCTCTGCGGCTGTTTCTGGCAAGTGGGCGTTTGCCACGCCCCCTCCCTGCTCCACCCCCCGCCATCACTAACCACGTTCACACTCACCAATTGTTTGATCTGCCAACTAGTGTACACAGTCGAGTCGAAACTCAAACGAGAAATATGCATAAAGATACCCAAAGCCGACAGTTGACTGAGGGTAGAGAGAGAGAGAGAGGGGTGGAGAGGGGTAGAAAGGGATAGCTATAGGTAGACTGTGGTGTGTGAGAGTATATTGGCAGGTAACTGGCTAAACAAAAAGAACAAAAAAAAAAGCTAAGCCATACCTTGACGTGAAACATCAAAGAGACTTTTTTTTCACTCCTGGTTGAAGTTTGTTTGCATTGAAGCATATCAAGCGTTTGCCACGCCCCATACAACGCCCCCGTTTATGGTCAACATATGGCATACCCCCTCCCCTTACCCCTCCCATACCTCATAACAGGCAACACGGGCGGGCGGTCTTTAAGCCCCATGTAGCATCATTATTATTGTATCACATATATGTTCCATATGTTCCGAAATGAGGACAGGGGGAAAAAAGAAACTTTTTCCGAGATGATTTTCACCATCAGCAAGTTGGAATTTGCTCATATATTTTATGTGGTCTATCTAACACATAATATCTGCCAACTGGCATACCCCTTTCTGGCTAATAAACCAAATAAAACTCTACGCAAATTTTTCGACATAAGCTTTGGGTTTACCTCATACAAAAAGCTAGGAAAATGTTTGCAAAAATATGCACATTTAATTTCTTGAATTTCCAAAAGGATTACATGACCTTTGCCTCCCCCCAAAGTTAGCCCTGTGTAGAGAGCACATTGCAGTGTAGACCAGTCCAACCTCAGACGACAAGTTGGCTAATTGAGTTGGCTCCAATGAATCCATGGCAGGTTTTTTGCCCCAGAGCTGAAATTCCTTTACTAGCGAGTAGAGTGGAAATTCCAAAACTAGACTGGAAATACCCGTAAAGGAAGAGAGAGCTTGGAATGCAAACTAGAAAATGCAACTGCAACGAGTCGATATCAGGAATTTCCATCAAATTGTTTTCCCTTCCCCTCTCTCTCTCTCTCTCTATTGAACTGCGACCTCGAGATAACATCAAATTTATTGAGCCAATTTTTGGTATGCACTCGACAACGATTTGTGGCTCATCACTTTATGTCAGAATTCACTTGAAAGCGAAAAAGTTTTAGGGCCCAAAATGGAGAAAGAGAAAGAAAGAAGAAGGAAACCTGCAGCGCATAATAATGATGAACGTAGTCAGGCCGCAAAACTGGTCAGCAAAATCACAGTATGTGTGTGTGTGTGTGTGAGGGTGTGAGGGTGTGTAGCTTGTTTACATTACTTCTACGCCCATGCATGGCCCCAGGCACACACACAGACACAGACACACACTAACTTGCCTGCTCTTACCTCAACTGCCCCCATATTATGCCCGGAAAAACCACCACCATCGCCCTCAACTGAACCCGGCTCAACTCAAGAGTGAAGAGAACAGAACAGAACAGAACAGAATGGAAAGGAACCCAAGTCGTATCGAGTCGAGTCGCGTCTCCTGTCTCCAGCCTCAGCTCAGCTTTCATCATCATCTTTACCAATGGCTTGCGGCTGCCACAGGCAGCAAAAACATGAAAACTTTGCCACAAATTCAGAACGTAACCGAAAAAAACAACAAGCTAAAGGTGCCTGAAGTTTTACAGTGGTACTCGACTACCAGGTACCCTGGAAAAAAATACAAGTTCATTATAATCCTCACTTGGGAGTAAATTCTGGAGTTGATAAAAATATGCTAGTGGGTTTTATAGCTTAAAAATAGAAACGAATGTTCTGAATGTACTTGCAAATTTTGAACACTTGCAACAGATTCCAAAAATTAAAGGCGGGAGTGATGCTTTGCTATATTTCATTTGATTAGCTTTGAAGCTCATACTTATTCTAGATTCATATTTTAACACATTAGCTCAAACGAATGCTCTGAATGCACTTACAAGTTTTGATAACTTACAAGTTGTTTGAGCTCTTTTCTAATCTAATTGGGAAAATCCTGAATTTTTAAGCATGAGAGTTTAATCGAACTTCTTAGATCAAGAAATGCTTGCATTCTGCAACAAGACATGCAAATGCACTTACACGTGCTGATAACTTGCAAATAATTCATATGTAAATTCTAGACACACATATTACTTTTCCCCCGACAGAATTGAACCCAATTACTTGATGCTAACTCAGTCACAATGCTTTCTCATTTTTTTTCCTTTTTTTTGGCTACTTCCGAGTATGCCCATCGCTTCTGGGACGCACTCAAGATTTACGAGTCCCGTTGTAGCATTGTTTTTTTTTTTGGGTTGCTGCCCTCTGCCCTCGCTCACAGGGTGCCCCATCAAATGCAAAATGTCATGAAATTTTGTTGTAAGTTGTGACTATAAATAAAGAGCATAAAATGCGATGATGCCTGAAATTGATGTGCCCGAAAAACGATTGCAATGACAGATGTGCGCTATTAACGGCAAAAGGTGAGTCGAGGAGGAGGAGGTAGGGTGGCGGGGGAGTACCTGTTCGAGGCCCGAACTCTGGTCCCAGACTTGGGCTCATAAATTCCCAGCAGTTGCCATGGCAAACCTCCAGGCTTCTCCCTCCCCCAGGGGCAGACATCGAAGCGGGGGCAATGCAAAACATTTCAATAATGAAAGCAAAAATAAAATACCAAAGAAAAAAAAATAAAAGAGAGAGAGAGAGAGGGAGAAGAAAAAGAAAAGAAACCATATCAAAAATGACGAAAAAATCTGAGCAAAGCTGCTAAGCACACACACTTAGAAACAGGCAGCGTATGTGTGTGTGTGTGTGTGCGTGTGTGTGTGCGTGTGTGTGTGACGCGCAGTGAGCCATTTTATGTTAACAACTTTCTTGGCCCAAAGCGTATTTCATCAAGAAGCAAACGTCGACCATGCTGGGCGCCCTCGTGTGCTCCCTTATCATCATTTTGTTTATCATTAACAACTCATCATCATGATGATAATGATAATGATAATGATCGGCATGATGAGCATGCTCAAGTGTGTGCCATATGTCACACACACACACACACACACGCACACATGAATAGAGGCAACTGCAGGAGAAACATACAAAATAATAAAAATAAAAATACTGAAAAAAGCAGAATGAAAATAAAATAAAAACAAAAATAAAAATAAAAATAAAAACAGAGAAAACAAAATAAACAAAAATAAACAAATCAGTTCTTTTTATTCAACGTAAATCACCGAAAATACACAGCCAACAGATGGCGCTGCTGTGCGCAGGTTGGAAAAACTTTATGAACCATAAAACAGGTGGAAAGCAGGGAGAAAAAAACAGAGAGAGAGAGAGAAAAAAAACAAAAACAAAATGCCACATGGGCACGCGACGTCCTCTTTATGCCCTCGAATTGATGCCGCCTTTGCATATCATTCATCTTCCCACCCCCAGGATCCTCTCGGACTGTCTCTCTTAAAACGCCATTAGATTGCAAATATGTAAGTTGTTTTTTATGGCTGAGGCCTGCCTTTTTTTTTAGCAGAGTGATACGAGGGGAGTAGCTCATAAGCCTTAACCGAGATTTATCCGTGCAGAAGTAAAAAGGGTGAAACCGAAAGAAACAACAGCGAAAAGTTGAAGGCATCAGATAATAATATATTTCCCTCCCAGACAAGTCATTACTCCCGTTGGGGTGTGTTTCGACCCCAAGCAAACCAAGTTAACTTGGTCAGTGTGAAATGATTTTGAAAAAAAGAGTGAGTGAAGCGAATATGCTGTGACAAATCGCAAAGTATTCGCTTCAGCTTGAGTGAATTTTAAAACCAAAATATTTACAAATTGATTGAGTGAAAGTTTGGGAAATAAATAAGACATTTGTGCAGGGAGTGAGTGCACTCACAAGTAGTGAGTTGGCAAATGAATTCATTAATATTTATTCATTGCAAATACCAAATCACTTGTACAGCAAGTAAGACATTTGCTAATCAAATGAATGCACTTACAAATATCAAGTGCAGTGAAACACTTGCAAGTTAAGCGAGTTCACTTGCAAATACCGAGTTATTCGAACTATCCCAAAACATATTGAAATGCAAACTGAGCTTGCAAATGTATTTGCTATCGATATGCCCCAACATCCGTAGGGTATGCTCTCCCTACCGGGAGTAAACGTATAAATAATGCATGGGTTTTGCGGCTACCCGAATGTATTTGTATTAAGCGAAAGTCACGCCACAACGACCCTGAACTCTGTTAGCCAGTGTAATCATCGCTCGGATGCGATAATTGCGAGCCCGATAATTGTCATTACAGTAGCCATTTTTGTGGCAACATTTGCCAAGGGGTGTTCGTGGGAAGGGGGGAGGTGTGTCAGTGGCAGTGGGAGAAGATGAAGAGCTATGGGTTTTGGGGGCGGAACCCTTCCCTGCCTATGGGCCAAGGGCTGAAGCACATACACCATAGCCTACTCGATGGGGAGCCCAAGTCGAGTCACAATATGCTATCAATTTTTGTGCTCCATACCCTTTCTACAAGATGTACAACAACTAAAGCCTGCAGTTTGTAACCCATAAAAAGGAAGGGAACAATCAGTAGAGACTACAGGGTATACGCACTTCGATAACCCTCACTTCAAGCTGCCTCCTTCTCTCTCAACATTTGTTTGTCTTTTGGCGCTCAGCCTCAGCATATTTTGTAGCTCGTAAAAGTTTTTGATATAAAAAGTAAACAAGCTGCGAAGGGGAGAGAAGAAGCAGGGAGTGGGAAAGAGAGAAGGGTAGAGAGGGATAGGGAGGGGTAGCTCAACTCGGCATACAAGACTTAAAACTGTTGCCGCGCTTTATGTGCCTCGATTCGCTTCGGTTATAGCCCCCGCTTCGCCTTCTCTTTTTATTTTTTGGCCGCCATTTTTGACTCTCTTCATCGCTCTCCCTCTCTCTCTCTCTCTCTCGCTCTCTGGCAAGCGGCCATGGCAAATTTGTTGGCCACGGCTTAAGCAAGCAAGCCGAGCATTTTGCAGCCCTTCGATGTTCACGCACTTGCATGCATTAATTAAAAGTTCAGGGACGACGACAGACATGGGATGCCTCGTTGCCTTCCTGCCTTCCTGCCTGGCTGCCTGCCAGGGCGTGATTACAAATATGCATGGCTGGCGTTACGTCCCCCCTCCCCTTCCCTTCCCTTCTTGAGCAAAACCAATCTTCAGCCCAGAGCTGAACTCAGCTGAGCTGAGCTATTTTTAGCGGTCTGTGTAAACAAGTAGAGAGAGACTGGATGGCAAAAAACGAGCTGAAAGAGTAAGATAATACTGTGTTTTTTCGGCGTAGGATCTTAACTGACATATACGCTGTATAGCTGTAGTCTAGCTGCAGCTATACACCAAGTTTCAGAAGTATAGCTCCATTCAGTTCAGAGATCTGGGCTCTTAAACATAAATGTAAAAATTAATTAATATTTTTGAAATTTAACTAAGCTGTCTTTGAGGGTTTTAAAGGCCTTAGTAGTAAACCAGCTTAGCATATATTAGATAAGTGAAATGCAGAGCAAATCAACAAGATATGATGGTATTCTCTTTTAGAATTTATAAAGGGGGCGTGGCAGCAAATAAAACCAAGACTTAACCTTATTAAAAATGATACAATAGCAAAGTTTCCCAGCTTTATACTGAGAATAAAAGCTGCTGCCTAATAAAACGTATCTTAATTCAGTTTACTCAGCTTTCTACAAATCTAGCACATCCTGCTGCCTGCCTACCTATACCTTTACAGGGTATAAAGTGTGTGCGATAGTTGACTCCAGCCGCGACGTTCTGCCTGCCTTCCTGCCTGCCTGCCCATTTATCAGAGGCCCAAGCGGCGGAGGCATGTGGCATGCGGGCCGCAACAGGGGCGTAGTCGCTGGGGGAGGGAGTTGGACTCCCAAAAACAAAACAAAAGTAGAGCGCGCTCCAAGGGGGAAGGGGAAGAGGAAAGTAACTTCCCTGTGGGTCATGGCAACTGTGCGTAACTATAATTAATTTCATTTTAGACTTGTTAGCAAATAAACGAGCAAACGATGCGGTCCATTGTGTTTTGGCTTTATAAAGAGAGAGAGAGAAAGAGAGCGAAAGTGAAAAGTGAAAGTCATAGCGAAAGTGCCAGAGAAGGCAGTGGCGTAGCGCGCAGAGGGGGAGCCCTTCAACTGGCACTATTTTAGCAAACGTTTAGTTTGTTTTCGCTGCGGGATGGCGCGCTGCCTGCACTTGGCAGCCAGCTGCGAGGTGCGAGTTGCCACGCCTCCTGCACCTCTTAAGGCCCCCCTCTTACTCCCCCACTGACGCACGCCCATGCAGCTCATTAGCAAAGTTTGTTGACTCAACTGTTGCGCTCGCGCGATAATGGCAAAAAACGCGACGCAATAAAAAAAGAAAAGAAAATGGAAAATGGGAAATCACTTGACTAAGATACCGTTACCTGGGCAACAGACTTGCCCACTCGAAGAGCACTACAAATATGCATAGAGACAGAGAGAGAAAGAGAGAGAGAGAGTGAGATAGAGCGAATGAGGAATAGAGGCAGAAAGCACGAGCGATGTCAAGGAAATTAGATTTTGCGCCAACAACAAAAGGAACGGGCACAACAAAAAGCAAAAAGCAGAAAAAGAATAGAAGATATTGAAGCGGGGAAGACAGTGATAAAGGGGAAGCAAGAGGAAGACGTAAGGCAGACGTGTCAACTGGGCTAAAACGGCTTAAATGTTTTGGCATCGCCTTTTGCCAGCCAGCGCATTTGCATAATGCCCAGCAGGGGTTTTTGCGTGTCGCCGTAAAGTATGCTACACATTTTACAACACTTTCAATCGGGCCACACTACACACACACACACACACACACATACGAGGCGGCGAAGGGTACAGGAGCGGAGGCTAAGCTGTTGAGGGGGGAAACCCACGCAAAGGATGCCAAGCTAAGTAACTATTATGCAAAACTAATATACAAACTGTTATAATATAATATGTGTCATGCAAAACTGTTATACAAAATTGTTATACAAAACTGTTATATAAAACTGTTATATTTATCAAAACTTATGAGGAAGCACAGCCGTTAAGGGGAAATCCCGTAAAAGGGCAAGCCGAAGTAACTGCTTTATAAAATGTTATACAGCTGTTATACAATGTGTTACACAACATAACTGTCATACTAAACATTCATAGAAAGTGTCATACAAACTGTTTTACAAGCTGTCATGCAAGCTGTCATACAAGCTGTCATACAAGCTGTCATACAAGCTGTCATACAAATTGTCATACAAGCTGTCACACAAACTGTTATACAAGCTGTCATATAAACTGTTATTCAAGCCGTCACACAAACTGTCAAGCAAACTGTCATACATCCTGTCAAACAAGCTGTCATACAAAATATTATACTGTTATACCAATCAAAACACATGATAAATAGCCTAAATATTGCACTATTCATCTCATCACAATATATCAGACAAACTTCCTATTCATGTTTGTGGAACAAGTGACAATAGTAAAGTATTATTCCACTTACTTTCTCTACCCCCCTGCCCCCACAAAACGGAACTCCACTCCCATCATCCTGTCGTCCAGTGTCCTGTGCTGTCGCCAGCTACGATAGCTTCCAGTGTTCCGTCCAGCGTGGCGCATTGTCAGCGGAAATTATTTTGCTGTCAGCTGCCAGTCAACATGTGAATCCTGCCCCAGCAACAGTTTCTGCCTCTGCTCCTGCTCCTCAACGTGGTCATTCCCATTCGCCTTGTGCAGCAGCAGCAGCGACTTAGCCAACCGCCAATCCTCAGCTTCTTCTACAACTCCCCTCTCCCTCTCTCTCTCCTTCTCTCTGTCCATTCGTGCATCCAGCAAATCCCAGTCAAACGGATGTTGATGCATGTTGGGTGACCCACTCCCAGTCTTCTGCTCCTGCTCCTGCTCCTTCTTCACTTTCTTTTCATCCCCCTTCCCTTCCGCTCCCGAGTCGAGTTCCCTTTGCGCATATTAAATTACTGTGTGCATATCAAAATCGGGCAAACTTTAATTATTTATTTATTCAAATGGTCATGGGCTTAGCTGCTCCACACAGACGTCTCTCCTGCCTTTCAATCTCTCTTCCCTTCCTGCTCCAGTCTGCTCCAGCCTGTTGCCTCTCTACTTGGAGTGAGGGAGGATTTTAAGGTGCTTTTAAGGTCCATTTAAAAATCAAATAAAACTGAAAATGAAATAAACAAGATAACAACAGGCAAATAGACTTTATAAATCATGCAGCTCGGCAAAATGTATTATATAATACTTAAAAAAAAATATAGGTTACCTCAAAGCTTACCTTATATGCCCTTGCAGGGTATAGAAAATATCCTTCTATTATTCTTATTTAATAGAAATAAGAATATTTACATTTTTAAAGGAGTTTTCATTTTTAAAATTAGGGAAAAAGTTATACAATCTTTAAGAAATACAACTGCAATGATTCTCTTTGGAATACCGAAAAATTTTGCTTTGAAAAACCCACACATGTATGATAAATTTCCAGATATTATCTTATCTGCACTGCAGACCTCTTAAGCGAACTAATATGCCCTCCGCAAGTGTATAAACATCATAAAACCCAGAGCAACAAAATATTTTAAGCTTATTTTTTTCCTGGGCTGCTTCAAGATTTGGCTTTAATGGCCGCAAAAAAAAGGGAGAGAGAGATGGAAAAAAAATGCACACTCCAGTTTTGTATATATTTCAATGGACAGCTCCCTAACCTAATGGAGGCAGATCATAAAAGCCAATAAAATTACTGTACAAGTGTGTTTTTGATTAGTTAGTTTAAAGATATAAAAAAAAAATAATATACATAGTTTGTTGTTTAAGGGAACTTTGAGAGGAAGAGCTCTAGCTCTAAAAAAGCTAAAGAAAAGCTATAAAATGCCACTTCAATTCTACTTATAGAGCCCTGTAGCATATCATCTTAAAGTATTTTTATTGATTTTACTTTTTGCCTTCCCTTTCAACAGTTTAATTAGCGCTACTTCCTTGTTCCTTTGGGGGAGTTTTGTCTTTAAGAAATATGTATATCATTTTATCAAGTGTAGCCAAAGCTATTTATAATATTTAGATGGATAGTTAACACTGGGGAATCCCTCAGTTCCCACAAATAGACTGACAAAAGGACATTTGTTTTCTCCAGTTTTTTTTTTTTTTGTTGTTTTATTTTCTTCCTTGACTGCTGCAATTGCGATTGAGCACTACGAACAAATGAAGCAATTTAGCTAAATGGTGAGCATTTACCGTTACAACTGAGGGGGGGCTGCGCTGCACAACACTGGCCCATTGTCAGACCCCGCCCCAGTCTTCAATCCCCTTCCCCACTCTCTGGCAATAAAATGCAATTCCTTCTGATGAAAACCGAAAACATTTTGTACATTTTTGTCTGGCTCCGGTGGGGTAGTTAGGTGGATCAAGGCGCGGCACAGGGTGCGTCAGGTGCTTCTAAGTAACTTTTCATGTAGTCCAGTGATTGTTGTTGACTTCCAGTGGCGTCCTGTAAAAGGGGGGGGCATGTCTTGGCCGGCTATTTAGTTAATTTTTGAGCGTCGTCTGGCGGCGCCCCTTGAAAAATTACTTGAGCTTACTGGCTAACAATTTCCTTTTGATGTAATTGCCGTACAGCAAGTACAGTTGAATAGGCTATGGAAGGGGGAGGAGGGGGCAGCACAGGGTGGCCAGCAGGGACGGGGTCCAGTGTTGGGCAGCATTCATTGATTAACTGCCACGACTTAGCGACTCTCTCACTCTCTCTCGCTCTCCCTGGGCCTGTTTTTCATTTGACATTTTCATTTTCGGCTTTTTTTTTCTGCCAACGTTTACATTCTTTTTCTCTCCTTCTCCTTCTCTTGCTCCTTCTTTCTCCTTCTTAGCGCTGCCTTTCTTCATTTCTGTTGGTTGTCTTGGGTTGCTCGGTGGCATTCAAAGTTGAAATACCTGAAAATGTTTGGTAATTTAGATCAAAGGCGGACAAGTACGTGCAGGCATTTACGCGCCATATTCTTTGCCCCCTCCCCCTTCTCTTCCTGCAGCCCTGCCGCCCCAGGGCTGGGCGTGAGCTCTGTGTGACACACGAAAATACTTCTTAAGTCGGATTAAGTAATTTACGCGTGCCACTTTCAATTTGTTGTTGTTTCTGCTGCCGTTGCTTTTAGCGTTTCACTCAATTTTCTTTCTTTTACTTTCTCTTTTTAAAGACGCAAAGTTTTTTTGGCTTCTTTCTTTTTCTGGCTAAGACTTTTTGGCAGCAGGCTTTGCTTTTAAATTTTAACCATGCCACACACACACACACAAACACACACACACACACAGTAAATGATATACGGTTAACCGCAGTGGAAACAAATGCGCAAAAATCAAAATGGCGGCAAAAGCGGAAATATCGATAAGTTGCATCGATAGGCAGCGCGCGTGTGTGTGTGCGTGTGTGTGTGTTCTATGTGTGTGTGTGCTTACGATATTCGGCACACTGATCGATGCTTGCGAACTGCAATATAGTTGTCGTAATATCGTGTATCGCATAATCGGTTTGCCACCACTTTATTGCGCTCGCTTGCAATCGATTGTCGCGCGTTCAGTGTTGTACAATGTAAATAAAAGTGTTTAAAAATTATTTTAAAAAAATATGCAAATCATGCACAGCTAAGCAGCATAACTAATTCGCAGCGTGTAACAATTGAAAATTATAAAAATCGGTTTGCCCATCACGTCGGGTTCGATAAAAAAAAGGAGTGCGGTCTACACACATTTTCAACACATTTGCATAACTGAATCATACCCAATTTAAGGCACATTAGGACAGGGTATAGTCAGGGCAGGAAGGCACAAACTTTTTCAGCCCCCCAATGCAAATTGACAGCTGTCAATCAGAGACGTGTCAGAGCGGCGATAAATGGGTTAGTAGGGGGGTGGGGTCTCGCTGGGGGTTGCCAAGGGGGTAGTAAGGTGTTCGAGAGGTCTTCTTGGCATTATCTTAGCCACTGCATCTGCTGCTGCTGCACTTGAGAGAGTTGATTAAGTCGATTCGGAATTCAAGTTCAGGTTAACTCACAACTTTTCTCAACTGTTTAAAAACTATTTTATTGAGCTATATAATTGTGACTGCCGGGGTGTGTGTGTGTGTGTGTGTGTGTGTGTGTGTGTGTGTGTGCTTGACAAACAACTTGAGCACACTTGGCTTTGAAAGCACGCCAAGCAGCTGCTGCTGCCAAGTTTTCCGGCCAGCTCGCACGCTCTTGACAACTTCCGTACAATCTCTACAACTCGCCACCCCTCTCTTTCTTACTCACTCTCTTTCTCTCTCTCTCTCTCTCTCTGTTGGATTTCGCCGTCAGTCTCTGCCAGTTATTAAGTTTGCGGCCACAAACTTGTGGTCCAATAAAGTTTATACTTCATTTTGATTGGCTTTGTAAGCAGCCTCGTTCTAGGGCAACCTCTCGACCTCCCCCCGTCTTTCTCCCTCCCCCTCCCACAACTATTTTGCTTGGCAACTGCATTAAGCTCGCTTCTGTTTCTCTTTTATCTTTTGCAAATACCTCTGATGTTATCGTATCTATCAAATCTGGTAACCGAAATATGGATAAATAAGTAGAAGAAAATCCAATGAAAAATTCTTGGAAATTTTTTAAATTTCCGTTTGAGGTTTATGAAATTTTTACTCGTTTGGTGACTGCATTTGCCTTTTCTTTTCGCCATATATGTACTTAACAACTTCTCACACATTTTCCCATTAAAAAGTGCCTTCAGGCAGTTTGTTATCTTTGCCTCTCCACACCCCACCTTCACTCTCTATCAGGCACTCCACTCCACACTCTTTCGTCCTGTGTTTTTTTTGCTCCTCACTTAACAGGAGCCTCTTCAAATGTTATTATATGCAAGTGCTTCAAGTTTCCAACCAGCTACCCCTTCCCTTGCCACCCTACCCCCCTGCCCTCCTCTCACTTTGAACGCTTTCAACACTTTTTCATTGTTGACATAAAAAAGTTTCGTTTTTTTTTTTTTTTTTTTTTTTGCCAGTGAACTGTGTAAAATATGGAAAAACATTTGTGTAAATTGCAACGAGTGCAATTATTATACTTAAAAAAAATGCAGGAAAATACATTTTGTACATTTCTCTATTTGCATAGTTATAGCATGGCTGTGCCCTTGCATTCAATGAATGCATTGCTATGAATAATCATGAATACTAATGCCCTTTTACGGTTCAGTGCACGTTTTAATGGCCACTTTGAGGCTTAATCTTCGGTTCTGTTGACAAACAAAAATGTGTAAAAGCACTACGCTTTAAATAGTACCCTAATAAGACGTTAATCAACACTGTTTCTTAAAAAAAAATTAATCTGAAGATCTACAAATATTAATAAACAAAAAATGCACTCTAACCAACAGTTAAAGTGTTTGTTAAGCTCTGGTTAAGCATATGCGTATGGTATAGTAAATCGACCCCAAATCGACCCCAATATATCATTAAATTACCATATTCAACTGGTAACAAATCAAGTTAACTTTAAGAAAATCAATAAACATTTACATAACAAACAGTTTTATTATCACATAATTGAATTGAGTTGATTTGAATTGAATTTGAATTTGAATTTTGCATGCTTGATTTGTAGTCCCCCTCCCAGACTTGTTATAGCCTTAAGTATTCCATTGATTTTTACTGTTGGTTCGTCGTTCCACATAAAGTTGAACTCGATTTTCTAGCTAGTTAAATATTTCGAATTTTATTTCTTTTTCTAGACAATTGCTATATTCATATATATTTATTTTTATATGCTTACGTAGTTTTGTCCCTTTCAATCGAATAGATAAAAAAAATCAGAAATTTACCATATTCAAATTGATAAAAAAAATATATATATATGTTCTAATTATGAAATCCCCTCAATGTTTTTTAAAACCAAACAAATATTCTTTTCTTCAATTTTTTTCAGTGTATCTCTGTGTCTCTCTGTGTGTAGCAAATTCCCCCATTCCCGCCCCACCTTATAAAGAAAATACCAGAAAATATTTAAAGGTTTAAGAGTCTTCGGAATATCGAAGTTTTAATCCCCACTTGGTTGAGGAACGAAATACAGAAAAAAGAAATTATTCTCTTACTCTAAGTAAATGATATAATAGAATTCATTCATATCATAATCCGTCCGTTTTCAAGTCCCCAAAATAATCAACTTTCAGACACATATGTGCAATTCTGTCGGTTATACCAGCTGCCTGAGATACCCCTTGGTTTCTCTGAGCCTGTAAGAAATATTACTCTTCTCAATTTTTGTTTGACTATACCAAAACGCAGAGAACCTCAAGCGAAAGCTTCGCGTACATAAGTGCTAAGAGACTTTTCTCACTTAAGAAGACAATACTCTCTGAAAGGGTATAAAAAAAAATTAAGAAAAACAAAAACAAAAGGTAAACAGCGAAGGAAGCAAAGCAGGCAACAACACGTCGCAGCACATCGCAACGCAGGCAGCGGATCCACACAAATACGTGATAACGTGATAACTTGATAACGATTAACGCATTATACAATTGTGGATTGTGAGAGGTATCGGCAAAGTGCTGCAGCCAAAGAACGCCATGCGCCATGTCAAAACTTCGGCATTACAGGTCTATGGATCAGCCCAGCACCAGCGTGGTCATACGCAAAAAGTTAGCAAAATACTCCACTCACTCTCTCTCTCTCTCACACACACACACAAATACACACTCACACACACAGAAACACGCTCTCTTTCTTTCTATTTCACTCTGTCTTCAGTGCTTCAACTCCAAACTTAAACTTGCTATAAAACACTCAGTACACCGCAATCCAAACTCACCACATCACATGAAACACCGCTAAAACAGAAAGCTCCGCGCACCGCATGTCGCACCCGTAGCTTTTTTTCAAGCACATCGCACACACACGCACTTTGCATGAGCTTTACGCATGAATATCCTTAAAAGCTTTTGGTGTCGAGCTGAGCTAAAAGCTCAAATCTTAGTCTCCTGTAAGGGGAGCTTCGCGCAAAGCTCAGCTCGTACTTTTGCATGACTCTACGGCTAAAGCTCTTACGAAAGCTTTGACTGCCCTTGCCTGCCTCCCTCTCTCTCTCTCTCTCTCTCTCACTCTATCTTGCTGTCCCTCTCTCTATGTGCGCCCTGCTTTATGCTTTGCTCCTTGTCGTTGCAGGACTATGACGGCGGTATGCTTCGTCTGCAATCTGCCCATCATGTCGCACCAGGTGGGTCTGGTGTGGCAGGGCGGCAACGGTTGGGACGACTTGGTGCGCGAACAGGTAAGTGAAGCTCTTCGGTTCCCAAAGGTAACTCTCAGTCATCTAAAACTCCTTCCTGCCAGCTGGAAGAGTCCACGATCCGTCAACGTCTTGGCGGACGTCGCGACTCGGCCGCACAGATCACAACGCCACCGAACACCTCACCGCCGCCGGGTCTGCAGCGTCGACGACGCAGCTCACTGGCCCAACTCACTGACATTCTGCGCGAGTGGAGCGGCGGCGCCAAGCAGCAGCAGCAACAACAGCAGCAGCAACAGCAGGCGGCGGCCCGCAACAAGGCCCAATTGAATCGCCGCGAAACACTCGCCGATCTGGCACGCAGCCTACCCTGGCGCACCTCAACCACCGAAACCAACACCGGCAGCGGTGGCGGCGGCGGCGGCGGCAACACCTCCGGCACCACCTACGTAACGCCGCGCAAGCGACGCGAATCCAGCGCCGATTCAGGCATACGCAGCATGCGTTCACGTCGCGATTCCAACACCGCCGAGTTCGTCAAGCATTGGAATCGACGCGAGAGCACCACCGTCGAGGAGCAACCCAGCAGTGTGGTGGTACCCGTGGTCGTCGAGTGCACCAAGAGCGTAAGTAGGGGGAGTAAGACCCGGAAGCCCCGTGAAGTCTTGGCTGTAGGGTAACCCAAGCCACAGTTAATCCTTCGAAGTAAAAGAAGGTTGAGAAACTGTTTAGGAACTTGCTAGCTAGAGAGCTAGACCCATCAACCCTTTGAAGACTGGACTTTCGGGTGGGCTAGACTGAGTGGCCTGCTACTCAAAAGGGAGGATGGGAGACGGTTAGACTACTTGTTAGCTATAGGTAGACCCAGTTACCCTTTAACGACTTAACCATAGGGTAGCTTAGCTTACAGATACCTGAGAGTCTTCTCAGCGAGGATGAAAACTGTTAAAGAACCTAGCTAGGACTAGAACCGCAAACCCCTCGAAGACTTAAATGTAGCGTTCCTAAACCAAAGATTTTCTTGACCATTGGGTATCTATCCCTTATCTGAAGGTCCCATGTAGGGTAGAGTCTTCTCAGTGAGGATGAAAAACTGTTAGAGAACCTAGCTAGGACTAGACCAGCGAAACCCTTGTAGACTTGACTGTAGATTACCTGAAGCCAAAGATTCTCTTAACATAAAACTCCTAGGGTCCTAAGGTCCTAAAGTCCTAAGGTGGCCCTAAGAAACCCTTACGTGAACTAGTACGTAGCCCAATATTAAAGTAAACCACATCAATTTCCGTAACCAGAACCAGCCCTTTGCCAAGTAACCTAACCTTGTGTGCCTCTATCTCTCTCTCTCTATCTATCGTTCGCTCGCCCGCATCCAACTGTCCAACAACCATCCAACCTACCAACGCATCCTACTGCTCGCAGGCCTCACGTCGTGGCTCTGGGGAGAGCTACCTCTCGAGCAGTCGACGGGACAGCAATGTTGCCAGTCGTGTGACGACGCCACCTCCACCGCCCAAGTACCAAATGACCAAAAAACGCGACTCACTCGCCGCACCGGAATTCCCAAACTTCCGGCAGGAGCAACGTCCCTCAACCAGCTCCGCCGGCTCCTGCTCCGATTCTGTGCCACTAATCTCGACCAGCACTTACCACCATCAGCAGGTCGACTCCTCGTGTCAGGCTCTGCCGCCGCCTACGATCATCACGAGCTCAGTGACGCCGCCCGCGACCAGTCCGACAGCGCCAAAGGGACGACGTGACTCGACCACCCAATGTGGTCGTGTCAATCGACGCGACTCCAAGGCGGGCATCAGTCCAGAGCGTGTGCCACGGCTGCAGCGCCTGCAGCGTCAGGCCACGGCTTTCGATGAGAGCTGCCTGCCCGGGGGCGGCAGTCGCCGCGGCTCGCAGCCCGCGCTCAGCCCTGATCCGCCGGAGGATTGTGAGCGTCGCACATCGCGCAGGGATTCCCTATCACCGGATAGCGCATCGCGTGGCGGACGTCGTGATTCGCGTACGCATCTGTCGCCGGATCGTTCGCACGAGCGTGACGGAAGTCCACGACGTCACACCTTGCGTCGTCAGAGCAGCTCAGCAGCGCGTTCACCACGCTCACCGGACTCGAACAGTTGCTCCTCATCGCGTGATCCTAGTCCCTGTTCACGACCACAACCACCCACAGTGGAACAGAATCAACGGCCGGCCATACGACGTCAGTCCACCACAGAGGAGATACTTATTGCACGCGGCTTTCGACGTCAATCCACCACGGAGGAGATGATACGTTGTCGCAACTTTCGTCGCCAGAGCTCACAGAGCGACGATGTCTGTCGGTGGGTGGGCAAAGACTTAGGTAAACCTTGAACTTTATCTAATCTTATTTGCGTACTCAGCAGCTATCGTGGACGTCGCGACTCCTCGGCCCAGATCATTGATGGCACCATCGGCACCATGACTGTGGAGACGACCAGCACCTTCTTTGACTCCAGCACGCAGACGGGTAAGTGAAGTGACCAAACCGTAAATAGTCTAAGGGTTTAAGCTCATGGGTTGGGTTAGGTCATTATACACAAAATGGGTTAGGATCATGGCATTTGGTTTAGTTCTTTATATGACTATGAGTTGTCCTTGACCAGCACCTTCTTTGACTCCAGCACGCAGACGGGTAAGTGAAGTGACCAAACCGTAAATAGTCTAAGGGTTTAAGCTCATGGGTTGGGTTAGGTCATTTGAAAAAAATGGGTTAGGATCATGGGATTTGGTTTAGTTCTTTATATGACTTTGAGTTGTCCTTCTGCTCCAACGCGCCATCTTTCAAATTTGAATAGCTAAGCGTTCCTTGTGGGCCTGCCAACTTGTTGCAAAAGCTGCCAGCGAGCTTTTCGCTGAGCTTTAGCGCCTGCACAATTGCTGCTGCTGCCTGCCAACTTGCTGCAAGCTTCACTCAGCTGTGCAACAGCTGTGCAAGTGGACATGCCATGGCTGGGCCGGTGCTGCCAACTTGCTTCACTGCTTCAAAAGGGATGCCAGCGATGCCATGCTGCTGCCTGCCTGCTGCCTGTGTGCCTGCTGAGGAGACGACGCTGCCAGCGATGGTGCTCGCTGTGGCATCAGTTGGTGTTGAATACGTCGATGTGTCACAACGCAGCCGAAGCCGAAGCCAAGTGGAGTCTTCACGCCGCACGCCGCACACTCGCTCGAAGACACACACGCACGCACACCACACACACACACAGGCACGGCACACACACACACACACACGCATCGAGAGACGCGAGGGATAGAGAGAGTGAGAGTTTCGCGAGAGTTTCCCGCATCGTAAACTGTAAATACAAATGAAAATTGCCCCAGTGTGTTGGGTTTCCCTTCGCGTCGTGCGTCCTCATTCACGTTCGCGTTCATCATCGACATCCACAGCCACATCCACAACCACATCGAGCAACGCGTCCGTGTTCGCGTCCACATCCGCGTGCTTATCCTAGTCCTGTTATCATCAACGTTGCCATTGCCACTGCCGCCCATCTCGCGCCTCCATTTGGCCCCAATCCAATCCAATCCAATCCTCGTGCCATCGCAGAGAAACTTTCGCGTCCTTTTTTTTCCACATTTTTTTTACTGTTCTCGCGTTTTCAAGTGGAGGTGCAAAGCTGCTGCAGGGCGCCGCCTGCTGCATTCTGCATTTTTGGGCACGTGCTGCGACCAGAGGTAACGGCAGCGCGGTGGCCGAATACGTTGACGCTGTCAGCGACGTTGCGACGTCGCTGCGCAACTGCCGACGCCAACAGCAGCAGCAGCAGCAGCAGCAGCCGCCGTCGTCGTCGTCGTCGTCGCAAAAACATAAACAACCATCGACCAGCAGCAGCGCCAGCAGCAGCAGCAATCGCAGCAAGTGCAGCGGTCTGTATAAAGCTAAAGATAAGAAAAGAAACAGTTATTCGGCAAGCCGAAGGCTTAATACACTACAAAGTTTTATGAAATTAAACTTTTAAAAATCTTAACAGATTTGTGTACATTGTAGAAGGTATTATCAGAATAATTAATAAGTATCTTATGAGAAAAGTAATATATACTCTTTAGAACTTTATGAAATAAAGATATATACAGAAAGACAGATAGGAATATAAGTGGGATTTTATATCACAAATACATAAAGGGGAAACGAAAGTTAAAGTTGAAAGAGTTCTGCTGGGTTATGTGCTATAAATATGATAAGTATTGTAAAGCTAAAAAACAAGTTTAATATAGAAAATAGCTAAAGAGTTAATAAACTCTCTAAGCACACTACGTATAAGTAATATCTGCTTAATACCCTGCAATTTCCCTATCAAACAAACAGTTTTAGTAGTTATACTAAAAGAAAACTATATGCCATACTCTATAAACTACACATCCATTCATATATATATATCCTCCCATTTAATCCCAGAAATCACCCACAATCCGCTCGGGTTCAACTGTTGCTTCGCTGCCCGAATAAGTAGGCAACAGTTTTTTTTCAGAAACCAACATTCCAGTCATAATTATGGCATAATGCCATGTCTATATGCACTTTAAGCAAGTTGCAACATTGGCCAACAATAATAAGCTTGCAATCTATAACTATAATCTATACAACTTACCACCCTATATAAAATAGCCAGCAAAAACGCTTGAGCAGAGCAATTGCTTGTGCTGCCCTAAAAAGTAGGCAACACTTTTTGACACACATTTTCAAGGCGCCACTTTCGACACTCTGTTTACATTCAGCTCGCGCGCGCTCTCTCTCTCAGGGCTGAGTGTGTGCGTTGTTTGTGTGTGTGTGTGTGTGTGTGTGTGTGTATGTTTTTCTGTGTGTGTGTGTGTGTGTGTGTGTATGTTTTTCTGTGTGTGTGTGTGTGTTTGTGCTGACTTTTGAAGTTCAAAGTCCAGCAGCGTGAGTTGATACATGTTTCATGCGGTACACAGATACACACAGCGATGGCACACACACACGCACAAGGGGAGACGCACACACACACACAGGAGAGACACACACACAGTAGAGACACACACACACAGCGACGGCACACACACACACACAGTGATAGGCACGCTTACTCGATAGCGCCGCCAAAGAGTTGCCACGCTGTCGCACTGACTTTAATGAATGAAACTAACCGGGCTATCTCTCTTCCTCTCTTTCTCTCTTCCCCTCTCTCTCTCTCTCTCTCTCTCTGTGTGTGTGCCTCTGTGTTGACAGCGAACAAATGAATGAGTGTGTTCACTTGTCTGGCATCATCGTCATCTGCATCGCTTCTTTATGAATGAAATGCGAGTCAACTTTCCGCTCCTCATTCCGTTCCGTTCCGTGCCTTCATGCCTTGCCACATTGCAGCACAGTTGTATAAACAACCCGAACCGCCCCTAACCAGCCCAACCCACCCCCATGAACAACCCCCCCATCATTCCTCACACCGAAAGCAAAGGCAGCAAGTCAAACCGAAGTCGAAGTGCCGCAATCTACAGCGTTTTGTGGGCAAAATGCAACAAGTTTTTGCCATTTTTGGAGACGTAGACGATGTTTAACATCGCCTGGCCGCATCCAATTTGCAGTCCCGCTTCCCATGCCCCACACTCAGTCTCATTCACATTCCCCAAACATTTCATTCAAATTGCAAATTATTCGTAATGCAATGTTTATTCACTTGAATTTCGAGTATTCTCTTTGTATGCTGCGGAATTATTTTGGGTTCATTTAGAGGTATAGGGAATTAGGTATATAGAGGTCTCAAGAGCAAAGGAAAATAGGAAAATATCAATTAAGTATAGTTTTCAAGAAAAGCTCTTAAGTTTTGAATTTTCAGCCATAGAACATAAGAATATACTAAAGAAAACGTAAAGAATTCATGCAGTTTTTTAATTGCATTAAAATTTCCTCTAGTAAAGCCTTAGTAAAACTTAAAAAATTAAAAAAAATACATAAAGTAATCAATTTGATTTCCATATTAAATTTTGCTTAAGCTTAGCTCGACTATATTTAAATAATAATTTTATATATTACCATAGTGCAGCATTTTGCCTTTACAAACTTGTCGCACGCCAAAGAAAATAAATGAAAATTAAAAATTATATTTAATTATGAAATTGGTAGTTACATTTGATTTTTCTTCAATTAAAGCTCAGTAAAATGTTTATAAAAAATAAGTAAAATATTTCATAAATGCACATTCCATTTTCCATTTTCCGTTTACAAACATGTCTCTTAACTCAGTTCAGTTACAGTTGTCGCATAATCTGACAAGCTGACAAGCTGCCAATTTGATGGTCTCTTAGCCACAGTCAACCGCAGATAAATGTGTATTAATTGGGGTGTGCATTACTGTTAAATCATTGCACATATATATAATATATATATAGTATATCCCACTGTGCAATTGCGACTGCATTTTTGCGGAACGTTGGCACAAATCGGCTTTATAACGTTTTCTGTCCGCAAAAAAAAAACGTTTTTCAGTCTCGTGTTGCCTACACTTATTTGCATGTGCTGTCGCTTGGGATACGCGACAACTCTGGCTGGGGCGATGGGCCAAGAGCAGGGTAGTCGCCTTTTGTTTGTTTATGGGCCAATAACTTTATTGCATTTTACGAGCTCGACCAGCATTAATTAATGACCGCCAAAGGCAATTTCCAGGGCAGGCTGGGCGACAGGCGAACGAAAATAAAAAAGGTATATATAAGTCTCTTATAACATTATATATATAGTATAGTATATATTTATATATACCTTCGGCTGTAGGGAAATAATAAAAAAGAAGAAATAAAATAAGTATGAAACACGAAAAGGGTTCAGTGCGGGCAAAAACAAAGTGAGAAAGCCAAAGTGAAAGAAGAAGAGAATGAGTAGGAGAAGAAAGAAGAAAGGAATGAGTGTAGGTGGAGTGAAATTAATACCGTGGGACAGCTGCTAGCTGCATAGGGTTGTCGTTATGATTGCCCATACCGTAGTGTCGTCGTCAATTGGCCAACTTGTTCTGTGGGGGGGGGGGGCTAAGGTAACCCTGGCTCTGGCTGCAACATTAATGGCAGCCGGTTAATTATTAAGCACTCACCTGGGTGGGTTGGGGTGTAATACACCTAGCTGGTCTAAGTAGTTAGTTAGTAAGACAGTGCAATGCATCCGTCTGATACTTGGGGCTAAGGGGCCCACCTGGCCATGGCATTGGCATTGGAAATTGCGTCGCCGCATTAAGATTGCAAATTGTTGGGTAAATTTACTGCACGAAATCAACTAAATATTGGTAACGTAAGACCCTCAAGTTGTATTATAATAGATTCAGTTAATAGTGCATCAGGCCTCTTTCGTATCGTCGGTTGTGCAGGAAAAATGCATCGCTTGGCCAAGTCGCTTGTTTCCTTTTGCCGCAGGCATTCGCCCTGGCGGCGTGGTAAGTCACACACACACACACACACATCCATAGAGAGTGATAAATAAGGTACCCAGCAGACAAGACACCGCATGAAATATGAGCTGTCTCTATCTCTCGCTCTCTCTTTCTCTCGCTCTCTTGGAGTTACTCAAAGTGCAGCAGCAGCAGCAGCAGCTACGCCTTGTGGTTGCCACATGTGGCACGGGAAGAGGCATTTAATTTCAGTCTTCTCTCTCCATCTGTCTCTCTCTCCCTTTCTTCCGCTAAGCTGCTGTGCCTTGTGCAAAATATTTCGTCAATTTAACCCGCTGTCTCAGTGCCTGCAAATAGATTTGATACAATTAGCTACAATTCCACTAAAATAAATCAGACTCTTAAGTCCTTAAATTCCCCAGGAAATCACGCTATACAACACTGGGCAGGCCTGCGCTGTGCAACACTGCAATTAACTTTATTTTATCTCTACTAAAAACATTTCTCTAGTCTGTTAAACCTTTCCATTCACTATAATCATTGCTTTTAAATATTATCTTAGGCAATCTGGCAACTCTGTTTGAAAACCAGTGCTAGAAAAAACTACAAAATTAGTGTATAGTGTCGTGAAACGCAAAATAAGTAGTTAACTTTGCCTGCCAATTAGTTTGTGCTTAGGAAATACTATATACGTATGACAACCCTACCACCAATTATGCACAGCTTTATTTTCTAGTTCAACAAAGACTTAGCAACTCTGACAAAAAAAGAGTTGCATGTTTTTCTCTCTCATTTGCAAATAAAACTTTTAATTGCAATGAAGTTTACTCTATACATTAAGAGGGCAACCCTGCCAGCACAACAAATAGATGCACCTGACTTTTAACATGCATTCCTTTGCTCCTCTTTGTCCACTAATAACTATGTCCACTTACGACATCATTTATGGTATTTTTCATATTTATTCGCTTTTCAACTCGAAAAATTCATTAGCAACTCGAGCTGAATTCTTGCTGCTGTTTACGCAATCTGGCAACGCTGCGAGCGACACACACAAAGTGCAATTCCCATTTTTGTTTTTCTTCACATGATAAATTAATTAAGTACCCAGCTATGGTATGTAAATATCATGAGACCCGACCTTATGCAATATGAATATGGCAAAGCATAGTTTATATCATTTGGGAGAATAATAAATACCTCCAGCTGCGCATAGGACTTGCAATATGCATGTTTATGCATGCACAGACACGTATTATGCATGCTTCGAATTGACCACAAAAATTCCACAACAAATGCACACCCCTGCTGTGTGGGAGCCCTACTCCACCTTAGTGAACTTTGAAGATATTTCTAAATTAATTGTGAAAGCGCTCAAAGGCTTTGGGTTTGCATTTAGTACATAATAGAGAGACAATGGGAGAGAGCGAGAGAGAGAGAGAGAAATATACAAGCGATTATGCTGAAATTTGTATGCTAGACGCACAAATACCCTAGGTAACTAACAGTAGTCTGCCCAGCTGATAACTCCTAAGGGTTCACATAGTACAGAAAAAATAGACTGGAGTCGCCTGTGATGAATTTGTGCCTCAGGTCAAATGATTGTGGTAACTTTGTGGCGCTACGAACCAGTCCAATTAGTTGTCTACCTGGTCACGCCTCTGTTAATTTTTTTAATTGCACTTTGACGATGTACAACAACAACAACAAATAAAAACAACAACAACATTAACTGATACAAAACGCAGAACAAACTCAGCCCCCCAGGCGTGTGCTGAGGGAATACTATCTGAGAGAGACAGGGAGGGAGAGAGAGAGAGACAGGGTAAGGTTAGTTAATTTATGAGTGCCGTTTGGTCATTTTTAGATACCCTACCCTACCCACTCCCTCGGCTATACACATGTGTGGTCTATGTCCAGGCCATCAAGGTCAAGCTATTGACTTAGATTCGTTTCGTTTCGACTCGATGTGCACGTTTCATTAGCCATTGATAGGTTTATGAATGCATTAATAATGTTTCCCATTCACCCATCGATCTGTGCCTCGATTGACCACTCACACTACTCTCCCCCCGCCATCTCTGGGTCGTTACGTTTAATTGATGGATTATTCCTGATTGATTTATGAAGCTTCGCAACGCAACGCGACTCTCTCTCTCTCAATCTCGTTTCGGCCCCACTGTGCGTTCAATTAAAGATGTGCGCTGCATACTTGATTGATTTGTTAATAAGTTCAATTGACTCCCTGATGGATTAGGTCTTGGTTCATCCGTTTGTAAGGTAAATAAACTCGGGAACCCAAAAAAATAAAACAGAGCAATAATAAAAATATTTCGTACGCATTTCAATTAAGTTTTGATTGAGTTGGCAGAGAGAGACACGATTAAATGGGAATACTTAAGTGGAATTTGTTTTTTTTTTTATTTCAATTGAGTTATCTACATAGGGCTTTGAAGTACAGCTAGGTATACCACCTACCTATAAAACTATAGAGTGTAGAGTAAGCGCAATTCGCATTCTCTGCCATTTGCTGCTGCCAAACTTGATTGATTTCTCAATTGTTTTCTGGTTCAACTTGCAAATTGAACGATTATACGTATAGGAACGATATCATTAATTAAGCATGTGCCAAAATAGTTAAGGAACCTTGGGAAATTTCAACAAAGTTTCTTTTTTTTCTATACTTTCTTCATCAAGTTTGGATTAGTAGCGCAGTTTGGGGTCGCTTAACTTCTTGTGGGCAGCCACGAAAAACTAAATAATCAAGCTGTTTTTTTTTTTGGGTAGGGTGGAGGAATGTATACTGTATACAGAGACACCCTCTGGAGGGCGTGAGGCATACATAAATAAATAGGAATGGCGCAGGGAATTGCTGGGCAAATAAACGCGAGGGCCCCCAATTGCCACGAAACTAAAATACTGTCCCAATAAAAATAATAATAATTTTATTATTATCATTATCATTATGATGATGATTATTATTATTATTATTATGACAGGCTTCGGCTCTGTTCTTCCTTCCTTTGCTGTTTATATGTTTTTCTTTCTCTCGCCCTTTTCTTTGCTCTTTCCTTGTGCCTTTGCCTGTCTGTTTGCCTGTCAAATATTTCAAGAAATGACAGCTGTTAATGGCATTATACATCCTGTTGAAGTCGGGGGAGCTGGGAGGGTGCAGAGTAGGGTGCTCTGTAGGTGAGTCGCCGCTTGATTGAGCCGCCACTAAGTGCTGCTGATGGCCCAAGCGGGCGGGGAGGAGCAGCAGTGTTGGACAGCGCCGGCAGAGAGTGTTGTAGGTAGGTACAGTCGCACCTTGAGATTGATGGCCATCGATGTCGATGTTGGTCCTGTTGTTTATGGCCAAAACTTGAGTGTTTTGTCCCGGAATTGCGCTGCCATAACAATTTGCCTTTTTATGATCCATAATGGGGCAGGGAGGAGGCAGAAGCTGTTGCAGATTTTGCCAGACTTTCAGCCAGCTGCTGCAACACTTGGCCCAAACGAGCTGCCACATTTCAGTAATGTCTGCCCCACTGTACCTTCTCCTGCAGCCAATCAATCAGTTAGTCAACTCGAACTCATTAACAACTCAATTAGGCATCCAAACTTCTTTATGACGCTCGGTAAAAACTTAAAAATTAACTTTGAATTGAGCAAAGAAGAAGGGGGCGGGTACTTTAAACTTCCCCTACAACTACCAAAGTTATTTACAATTTGTGCGCAATTTAATTTCAACAACTTTCTTGCACAGCTTAGCTCCGCCAATGTTTTGCAATTAATGCGATCTTAAGTAGCTTAAGTTGCCACAACCATACACACTACTACCACAAGTATTCCCTACATATATGGACTGCGGTCATGCTGCCCCGACACACTTAATGATAGTTCCATAAAATCAAATTAACGCACAACTTGACAAGAGAGACAACGCTGTCGGGATAGAGAGGGGAGGGGAAGCAGAAAACAAAACGAACACACACGAAGATAATATCGGATGAGGGCTAAGCTCTTGACGTAGATACCCTAGAAAGGTAGTGCAGAATAGTATATACGTAAAATTTGGAAAATTGTATGTTAGTATATTGCTGTAGAAACCTAGAAACTACTCTTTTCTATCTATAATATAACAACCTATTCGATTTTTAACAATTATTATAGTATTTTTAGCAATTTTCTTTAGTAATAAATTATATATTGAGCAACTATATATACAGTATTTTAAGTCTCATATAGAGGCAACTACCTACCAAATTTCCCAACTCTAGCTCAACCCAGCTCAGAGTTATGCGTGCTCATACATACAAATTTGAGTAAAAAACTGTTTAAACGAATCAAAAATAGTCATGCCTTGGATATTTGTCTGCCTAGCCGGCTATATAGAGCTAGAGTGTAGCTTGGCTATTCTAGCTTACTCTACAGGGTATCAAAAATATAAAAAAAAAACAAAATGGCGACAAGCAAAGTTAAAGCGCTGCCAACGCACACACTAATTGAAGTCGCCTGTCAGGTGTGTTTCGCCTGTGTGTCGGCAGGCGTGGCAGGGAAGGGGGGAGGTGGGAGAGGAATGGAGAGTCATGAGAGCTGGGTCAGCTGCGGCGATGGGGGGCGGGGTCAAGAAGGGGTATGGAGTGGGGGGAAGGGCGAAGGCATAAGGCGACGCTAAGACGAAGCGTTTAGCTTTGGCTCAATTAACGGCATTTACAAATAGAAGGAAGGGCAGGCTGTCTGTACAGATTCATTAAAACACACGAAATACACACACACAGATAGAGGGTACACACACACACACTACACACACATGCTAGGCACACACTGAGAGCGTGACTCGTGGGAGGGAAGGCAAACAGCAAAAAAAAAAAAAAAAACACACAGCTCAAACAAAGCGAAGGAAGTGGCCGAGCTGTCATTATATGTGTGCCACTAGATGTGTGTGTGTGTGTAGCGTAGTGTGTGTGTGTGTGTGTGTAGCGTAGTGTGTGTGTGTGTGTGTGTGTGCGAGAGTGTGTATTTTAGTAATTTGGATTAAACATGCAGAGTCCGAGTCCGAGGAAGGTAGCAGCAGCAGCAGCAGCAGCAGGCGACGACAATAGAAAATCACCTGACCCATTAGACGGCAATGTGTATAAAACTTAAAGGACATGTGTGTGTGTGTGAAAGAGAGAGACAGCTAAAGAGAGAGAAGGAGAAAGAGAGAGCGAGAGAAAGAGAGAGAGAGAGAGTGTGTGTGTAGCTTGTGTGTATTGGCGTTGAAGTTTGAAGTTATTGCTTTCATTTGGCCAACCTGTAGTTGGTCCTTAGTTTCTTTTTGCTTTCTCTCTTTCTCTCTTTCCCTCTCTCCCCCTACTTCCTCTCCGTGCCTCTGCCTCTGCTTCTACCACTGCTTGGCAAAACGTTAAGAATTTAATTAAGTCGCCAGGTGTGTTGGCCAAATACATATGCATATAGAACAATTTACTGCAGATACTATAAACTTTTATTCATGCTAATGCTGTGGGCGCTATAAATCGCTGTATGCATATAGTTAGTATATATACTGCATATATAGTGAAACTAATTAAGCTTAGCCAAACTGAAAGTTAGTGTCACTGGCCCTGGGTGTAGCCATAAAAAAGGAAAGTTGCGCTCTCTATCTCCCTCTCTCTCTCTCTGCAAATATTTGCTATAAACTTTTTCATCCTGCAAAATGCAACAAAGCTTAAACGTGTTTTAAATAGTTTAAAATCCATTGAAAAGTTTGAATCGATTAGAATATTTTACGAGAGTTTATCAATGTTTTACTAAACAGTTGAAAAATGCACAAAACTGTGCTACAACTATAAAAATCAATCACTCTGAGAATGAACATCGATCCCAATCATGGTAATATCATAACTTCATTAAAAATCATCCGATTTTCTTGAGAGAAGACTTTTTATCCATTATTTGGCTTCTAAATTGATTCTGCATCAAAATATTTGCAATCTAAGACTTTCAAAAAATTGGACCTTCTGCATGTCTTCCAAACTTACCTCATTCTCGATTTCAGGACCCCTAGTATGGAAAACTTCGTTAAAAATCATCCGATTTCTTTGGGAAAAGACTTTTCATCCATGATTTGGCCTCAAGATTGATTCTACATCAAAATATTTGCAATTTAAGACTTTCAAAAATTTGGACTTTCCGTATGTCTTCCAAACTAAACCCCTTCCTCGATTTCGGGACCCCTTAATAGCCTCTAGTATGGAAAACTTCGTCAAAAATTGTCCGATTTCTTTGGGGAAAGATTTTGTATCCATTGTTTGTCTTCTAAATTGATTCTGCATCAAAATATTTGCAATCTAGAACTTTCAAAATTGGGACCTTCTGTATGTCTTCCTCTTTGCTCGACTTCAGGACCCATAAACCCTGCTTAATGCATCGTTGACATGTTCATTCATCCGTCGGCTTAGCAAACTTTCTGTATATAATAATTTTGGATACATTAGAATGATATGTATAGCCTCCATATGATCCCGGTCTGATGACTGACACATTTCGTGACTTGTTCAACTTTATTTTTGAAACATTTTTCGACAATCCCCAAAACTCAGTCGAATCACAAAACAATCCTCCTATCCAAAATCAAGCGGGGGAAATCTCTGCCAGAGCAAATGAGCAGTGACATGGGAGGAGGGGAGAAGACGTGGAGGAGAAGGAGAAGACTCAGGCAGACCGAGTACCGCAACATGTTGATGCTTTGCTAATTGGAGCGACCAAAAAAGGCGAAGGGACAACAAGGCAGAGCAAGGCAAGGATAACGGGGAAGCTAAGACTAGGGAAGAGGTGTAGCAGGGGGGAGAGGTCTAGCAACAGGGGAATTGCATGACGTGGCAGATGAAAATAATTACAAAACAGTTTACTCAATAAAATTCCGAATGATTTAACTACAACAAACAAGACAGCGACGAGAAAGGCGATGGAGGATGGAGGACTGGAGGACAAGTCGCTGGAGATGAACGAGCAACGGCCACAGACCACAGACAGACTAGGGGGGAGGCGCAGGACGAGACAGAGAGAGAGTGTAGGAGCGGGAGACGAATCAGAAGCGGAATGAGGCGCAAAGTTTTCTAGCATGGGTCGCCTGGCTGACATTGATTGAGCGAGGATGGGCAGAAAGGGGCAGAGGTGCGACAAAGCAGAGGAAGAAGACTAAGGGAGAGGAGGAGCAAGAGACAGAGAGAGAGCAAGAGCAGAAGACAGAGTGAGAGGCTGCCAGTGAATGAGCAAAGATTGCACAGGGGGAGGCGACAGTCAATCCTCAAACTCGACATAGGTTAACTACCAACACTGTCCACACAATCTGGAGCCCCTCCACCCAGGCCCCTCCTCTGCCTCTCTGCCTGCCCACTCTCTCAGCTGAGTCACCTTTCCGGGGCAAACTGCAAACTGGCAAAAAAAAAGAAGAAAAAGCGAAAGAAAAACACAAGGAAAATGTGAACTGAGAGCTTTTCTTTCCATTCTTTTTTTTTTTTTTTTTTGTCGGGTACGTTGACCGATGACGATGACGATGACAGTGCCTGCTAATACGCTGCGCACGCAAATCGACAACGACAACGCTGCCCACGTTGGGCGCCCCCCAATGCACAGCTAAGCAAATACCCCGTAAGCAGCGTAAACCACTTGGGAATTGCAAGCGCAAAAAACGCAAATAACGCAAAATACGCATATATGATTAGGTTTACAGCACAATGAAAGGTTACAGCACACACACACACACACACAGAAAAGGGGTTACCAGTTACCAGCATCATACCTCCCGCTCTCACAGCAGACCCTGCAGGGTATACAACAACAGCAAGAAGAAAAAAAAACCTTGACGCAAATTTCGGTTTGCTGCTTGCCAAAAAGTTTTCACAAAACTTTTTCGCTCTTCGTTTTCGGCACGCAAACATAAGATTTTCACACGTACACACACACACACACACACACACGCACACACACACATACGTCTACACATGCTTTATATGGAAAACTTGAAACCATTTCAAAACTGAATTAACTTTTGTTGCACTTTGGGCGCTGCTTTCGCTTTTGCGGCCGCCCAAAGCGCTCAAATCTCCATATGCCTTTTGCTCTGCCACGCCCCCTCTGCCTGTCCACCGCCCACCGAGCAACATTATGTAAATTTGTGCAGCTGCTCGTAAGGGGTATTCCTTGGTCCCCATGAATATACGTACACTCGTATCTCTTTAGCTCGTCTCGCCTCTTATTGGCCCCCGGAGTGAGTCTCCATGGTAGCCTCAACAATTAGACAAGAACTCAGGAGACTCTCAGCAATCCTTCGCTGCTCGCAATCCTTTTTTTTTTAGCCCAGAGTTTTCCCTAGCTGAATTTGCATTAGGCAAATAAAAGGATTCGACATGTATCACAATAATTTTTGGGAAAGTTTTTCAAACCGAAGAAGTCTCGGGCAGTTAGATAGATTTGGTTGTTCCAGGGTATCAATGGCTTGCAAGCTGATATTAGCTAATTAAAGCAACAAGTAAAAATCCCAAAAAAAAGCGGAAGACATATATTTTTATAGCTAATTGAATTACATACTTAATCTCACATTTAATATGCACTTTGAGCTTAAGAAAAATAAATATAGCAGAGTTTGCAGACTGAGTTTTAAAAGAAAATATAATTTCATTCCATGCTTCAATTTGTAGATGTTTTTATAGAAGGCATATGATATAAAGATACTAAAAAAGCACAAAATATTGTTTATAATAATGATATAATAGTATTATAAATTTTCTCTGCTATCTTAAGTTGCTCAACAGGTTGTTTTTTTTTTCCCTCAGCTAGCTAAGCGAGTTGAACTTCAAGAATTTCCTTCAATGAAAAACCTTGCTATACCCCCAAGCAAATTTATATGTATATTTTGTATTAGCATCAACAATTTAATGCAAATTCTGGCAATACTTGGCAACTCTGGCCAGGCAAAAAGCATCCGCAACAATGTTACTTGCAACAAGTGGCTTGCGGGAATGTTGCATGATTATAAATCAAATTTGCAACGCTTGAGAGCACGACACTCCCACAAGCTGAGCCTCTACCTCTCTTTATCCTTCTCTCTCTCACTCTCTCTCTCTCGGTCTCTCTCTATCGCTCTCTATCTTGCCTGCTTGCTCTGTTTGCCTTGCCAAATGACCCAAAAATTAATCACAACACAAGCAGCACAAGCAAAGGCCAAAACGATGAGTCGCGCTGCCTGTGCCACATGTGGGTGGGAAGGGGATGGGTAGAGAGGAGAGAGGGGGCAGAGGCGTAGGGTAGAGAAGGAGGCGCTGGTGTCTGTAGAAGAGCTGCTGCTGGTATCTGTGTGAGAGCGAGAAATATTTTTACGCACGTTAATTCCATTAAAAGGAAGTCGCATTATGGCAACGTCGTGCCGCATGGTGGGGGCTTACGGGAGGTGGGCGTGGCCAATGGAATTTGTCTTGCATACTTTAAGGCGTCGCACAGCCAACTTGAACCGTTTATTATTTACAATGGCAGCAGATTTTAACGGCATCCGGACCCCCTCTCCCTCATGCCTCGTACTGCCTTAAAAATTCATTAGAAACTGCGAAGTGACCCCAATGGCGTCACAGGCAACGAATGACGCGTCGATTGACCCCAAAAAAAAACTAGAAAAATACTAGAGAATAAAATTAGAGTAGTTAGAGAGTTACCGCAGTCTAGGCTAGGCAAGGCGGGGGCGTGGCGGGGAAATGAAGTGAAAACAAATGGTTGAGTACGCACAGGGGGGACACGCCCCCTCTGCCACTGCCCACATGACTGTCATTTTTGTCGTTATTCCACTCCACTCTTCTGCACTCGACTGCAGCTCTCCTCCAGCTCTCTCTCTCCCCTCCAGCCCCTCTCGCCTCTACGTCCCTGCACTTTGTGGCTAGTCGAGCAATTTGTGTAATTATATGCTCCACTTTAATTGCACAAATGCGTCGACGACGACCTGACGACGACCCCGTTCAAGCACGTAGAGCTCAGCCCCCTTCCCCCTTCCTCACCCCTAACCTGCCCCGCCCAGCTAATTACAGCTGACTGACCACATAAGTCGTACTCGACAGCATTTTCAAGTACTCGAGAAGGTAGTAAAGCTCTCTCTCGCTCTCTATCCCTCCTTCTCTCTCTCACTCCCTCTCTCTCCCTCTCTTTCTCTCTCTCTTTCTCTCTTTCTCTCTCTCTCCACACCTGATGGCGCAACAACCAGGTTTTGATTGCCACTTCAGCAGCTCATTTGGCTGTCCATTTGTCCCTCCCAGCTCTATCCTCATTCCCTTTCTCTAGATCCAAGTCTGTGAAAAAGTTAACCCAAAGATAAGTACACAAGATTATGTAATCCCGTTGCATATCAAGAGGAAATTGGAAACGGGTAGAAGAAGTAAATTATTGCTGAGTAAATTATAGTAAATTATATACGATAGATAGTAAAGCTTAAGCAATGAGCCGACAATCGATAAGTCAGTCTACACTGTCATTATAATAATCGATTGAAAAAAAAGAAGGCAGAGCAGCGTTATTAGTTACTTTATCAAGTTGAGGGGCGATGTGCTGGCAATCGATAGGCAACTAGAGCAATTAAAACTATCGATAGCTGAGTAAAGAAGGTAAAACACCAGAATAAAAGGTTTTATTCTATATAAAGTTAAAAGAGACAAAGGGAAAATGATTTAATATAAGTGAAAGAATACGATAAGTCAGTAATCGATAGACTAGCACTGCAACTGTCTAACTATCGATAGATTCGGCAAGGATTTTATCAGACAGATGAGAAAGAAAGGGATATTAATACAGTAGCATCTAGAGATGTGTAAATAAAACGATAATTTCGATCATCTTAGACAATAAACTGTACAGTTCGCTTCATCTGTTTATAAAATATAGTAGAGATAGGTATTACCATAGATAGCTGTCATTTACGGCACTTCGGAACTTTGAAACTCCCCAATTCCCATTCTCAACCCTTACTTCACACACTTTCGTATCGTTACTTTCGCCACATATACGATACGTGTGCAAATGTTCCCCACAATTCACAATTCAATTTACAAATTTGATATTTCAACGCAAACAATACACAGCCAAAATTCCATATCAATTTTCATGGCATTCAATGTGATACCGGGCCAAATCCAAATCCATTCCTTTCTTTATCCCTTTTCCCCCTGACAAACTGCAACAAGTGCTTTTCTTGTTTCTGTTGTACCAATAAGGGATTCATCTTTCATCATCGCATTCCCTGTGAATTTTTTGCCTAGCAAAATAAACAGAGCAAAATGCAAAAGCAAAATTGTTGCAGGTCGAATAGAAAAACAGAAAAAGAAAAATAAATGAAAATGTAAAAACCACAAAATGAAATTGATTTTAATCTAGATAAGAAAAGCCAAGAAAAATATGTGATAGAAGCTGCTAAATTAAGCGTCATCGGAGAGAGAGAGAGAAAATTTATATTTTGCATAGAAATATTAAAAGTCATAGAAAAGCTGAGGTTTTATTAAGAGCAAGATTACCTTTACTTTAATACCCTGCACAGACTTGGGAATTGTTTTTTCCCCCCCTCTGTAATATCTACTGCAGTTTTCTTTTTTGTTGCTGCCTGTCAAAGACATTTTCTGCGCTTCTTTCAAGCTTCTTCTGCCTGAGTTGCCCCTCGTTCCTTGATTATTTACGCTCAATTAGTTTTAGGGTTGCCACGCCCACTTATTTGCAACTCTTGCCCCGAGCAAATTATCCGCAGCTCAAGAGGGGAAGAAAAAGGAATCAAGTAGATGGTTACAATGGACAATGGCCAGGCAGCTGGAGATGATTGCAGTGAATTGCATTTTGGACAGCATTAGCTGCAGCTGCTCTCCCTCTCTCTCTCTCTCTCTCTCTCTCTCTCTCTCTCTCTGGCCTCCTCTTTCTCCCCCCTACCTACCCCTCTCAGTCCCCTTTGCTCTCCTTCTTGCTGGCCATCTTGAGCTCACGCTGCACAAACCATTAGGCAGCCATTGTTTTGGCTAAAAACAAGCCAAAACCAGTCAACACTTTACAGGCCAAAGGGCTACACTGAGAGGTAGCAGAGGGCCGGGTCAGAGGTCACACAGCTGCCCTTTTCGCTTAATTTGAAACTTGGCATTTCTCGCTTCACATCACACCAAAATGCAGAAAATTCGCTCATTCTTTTGGGTCATTAGTTTGTAATTTATCAAAGTCAATAATACAGATATACATATATATACTATATAGTACATATTCAAATATGTCTGCCAGAGTTGCCACGCCTCCTGGGCGCAATGCAAAACTTTTCATTTTCCTTCTTGCGGTTTTCGCCGTCATAAAAGCAAATGGCGCAAAGTCAGCGGAATAAAGCGTATTACAAGGGAGGGGAACAATAGAGGATAGGGTAGGGCAGGGTAGCAGCTAAAGGCAGGGCAACTCTATAAATTTGTTGGGCTTTCAATTAGCAAATTTGTTCCATGGATAAAGGAAAATTCGGGAAAGTTTTGGCGCGCCGCATTGCAACTGGACGTGGCAGGCGGGCAAAACTGCTGCTTGAATACTCTATAATTGTGGTCTTTTTTTATTTTTGGTGAATTCTTAAACCTCTTTGCAAGTTGTATAAGTCCCTCAAAAATCTAGAGAGAGAGGGTATTACGAGAAAAAAAAACGTGCATAATTTGATGCCGAAAGTAAACTGAAAAGATTATTCAAACAGTTTTTCTGCTTAATTTTGGCATTTTGCGAGGAAGTTGGAAGAGTGAGGGGGGAGAGGGAGGGAGATAGGGAAGAAAAAGGAAGGGGAGAAAAGGAGAGAGGAGCAACCAAATGTAGATTCGTTTACGGGCTTTCAATTTTGGGAACTCTGGCAACACCTCGCGCAAAAAACGCAGAAAAAAAAAGAAAGAAAAAGTGAGAGATAGAGAAAGAGCAGAGGAGAGAGTAAGAAAGAGACAGAGAGCAGGAGATAGAAAATAAAGGAAAGGCAAATAGAGATGCAAAAAATTCGTATTCAAGTTTTCATTTCGACCACAAATTGCATTTGATGGTGGCGCTGGGTAAAAGAAGAAAAAACCAACATGAAGGAAAAACATGATTTTCATTTGCTTGGCGTTTTTTTTTTCTTTCTCCGTTTTCCCAGCCAAACGTTGGCTATCGAGAAAGAGATAAGAACCCTTAAACCGATGTGCAGCTGCAATCAAAAAGCCATCCAATGAAAGTCAAAAGCAATTGAGATTGGTTGAGGTAGAGGCGGGAGAGAGGGAGCGGAGAGGGAGAGCAGGAAGAGCAGGGAAAGCAGGCAGAGTAGGCAGAGAGAGAGGGAGAGAGAGAGAGCGAGGCTTGCCATAAATGAAATGTCTCATCTTTCCAGCCCAGCAACTTTTTCTGGAACAACCCAAGCGTTCTCGAGCCCCATAACATTTTGCACTTGACAATGCAATTTTGTGGCCAGTAAAGGCTGCTACACTCCCCTCCCCTCTTCCCCTTCTTTACCCGCCAGCCCATCCACCCACCTCCCCCCTCCCTGCTAACTTGCCCCACTGACATTCATTGCATAAGTTATTGTCGTGTCCAGTGTGCAACAATTAGAAAGCAAAGCAGAGCAAAAAAAAAATATATAAAAAAAAAACGCACTACGCCCATGCACACTGCAGGGGGGGTGGAGTAACCTAGCAGGGGGGGCTTGCAACCTGCTCGTGGGGTCAAGTTGAGTTCGACTTAACTGCTAAGTACATAAGCTGCTTGGCTGCTTGCAGCTTGCACCATGTCGCACGCGTCGTATGCTTCATATCGCTTAGATAACCAACAGAGAGAGAGGGAGGGAGAGGGAGGAAGAGAGGAGGAGAGAGAGAGAGAGAGAGAGAGACAGCGATTGCAATTGTTGTGCCTTGACTTGGCTGGTTTGTTTGTTGGCAAATTTACTTTATGACAAGCTTAAGTTGTTATTGAGCTCTCTCTCTCTCTTTCGCTCTCTTTCGCTCTCTCTCTCTATCTCTGTCTCTCTGGAGTGCACTATAGAAATATCACGTATACGTCGAGTTAAGCAGCACTTGAAAAATAACAACATATCAACAAGCCAAATTGATGGGCAGCGACTTGAGACTAGAAACCACAAACAGATTGATTTAACTACACACACAATGTGTATATATATATATATTATATATATATATATATATTTAAATATATATATTTATTCCAACCAAAATCAGCTTTAAAATTGCATATATAAACGCATAAGTATCTTGTATAGTTGCTGCTCTAAATAGTTATAGAAATCCCGCAGCCCCGCAGCGGAAACGGAAATAGTCCCGAAATAGTTCCATTCAAATGTTGCCTGTTTTTTGGGAAACGCATTCAACACTCATGAGTGTATTCATTAAACACAAACCCCTAATAAGCGCCCCCCCCACCTACTGTTTTGTACCTGTTTGAATACTCATCATGATTCGTTTCCACTTGCCTGATTCATTTAATTATGATTTCCGGTGTCGCTCACGCACAGGCACGCACACGCACACGCAGGCACACGCACACGCCTGCTTATTATTATTAATATATAGCTACTTGATTGCCATGACACTGCATGCCACGCCCACTGCGGCTGGCAAAATCGGCCCATAAACGCCCCAACACACATGGGAGAGCGGCAGCGGGTGCGGGAGCGGGAGCGGGAGCGGGAGAGGGGGGCGAAAAAACCCATCAAGAATCATTCATCAACTCAACAGGCAAATTTTTGCGCTTTTCCTGGCGCCAAACTGCCTGTGCATGTGTGTGTGTGTGTGTAGGGTTAGTGTGTGTGTGTGTGTGTGCGTGTATAAGGTGTGTCTGTGTGTGTGTGTGTGTTGGTCTATGCGGCATCAATTTGCTTGTATTAGAAACTCATTTCCGCTTGTAATTGAGTCGCTCGACAAACTGTCGACAGCCATTGGCACCTACTGCCTCCCGCCCCCCTCCCTCTCTTCCACCGCTCTCCCCACCCACTGGACCCATCAACAGCTCCAGCTCCGTTATGCAAATTAATGAGCATGTTGGGCGTCGAGCTACCCTCTCTTTTTCTCCCCTTTTAGCTGGCCAGCTCTCAGTCAGTCTGTTGGCATCAGTTGGACGAATTGATTTGCATTCTCTGTGGCAGCAAGTGCATTATCCAAATTCCAATTTGTGTGGATTGTATTGAAGCTTGTCTTGTCCCACATATTGCACTGAATTGATTCTTCTACTAATTCCACTTAAGTCAGCCTAGGGGAGGGAACTATACTTAAAGCACTCAAGTTGTGGTTAGAAATAATTTAAGAGATTTTAGAGCAACCCGCAAAGTTGCTAAGCAGTTGAGTGGGATTTAGGGAGGTATTTATTGATTTGAGGCTCAGAAAAAAACTATAGAGTTATCTTAAATATAAATTATATATATCAGCTAGCTGGAAAGAAGTTTTCTTTGTTAGATATAGCAGTAAAAATTGTTTTAAAGTTTTTAGAGGAAATATTAAAAAAAAATATTAAAAAAAAGGTCTTGTCTTATAAAGTAGTTTCACTTGGGTCTAATAAGTATACTAACTACATAAGCAATAGATCACATAAAAGACTCTATTTTCAGCATAATTAATCTAGGATTTAATACATATATCATATGTCATATAAAAAACTTGCCCAGCAACAAGTTTCATCTGCAAAAAAAAAAAACAACGTTTAAATAAAATATTTGACTGGAGTTTAGCATATATCATATTGCTTTAGCAAATGATTTAAGAGCCTTTAAATTTAATACTAATATTTTGATATTTTTCTCTCTCTCTCCCTTTCTCTCTCTCTCTTCTTGTCTTTCCCTCTTTACAGAGCCTTCACCACTTTATGATAACAATCATTATCATGAGGAATGTCTGCGCTGCAATTCATGTGGTCTAAATTTGACTGGCCCGAACCAGAAGCGTGCCAGAAGGTTCAAGGTATGCACACATACAGTTATACACACAGCTACACACACTGATACACACACACACACACACCCACACATGCAGAAAGAGACACACTCAGAGCGCGCAGCTGAGCTCATTTTGAATGCATTTGCTCATTTTGTGCAGGTCATAAAATGAACTCATTACGCATGAAATGTGAATACAGAAGTCATGCATACGCACTCACTCACTCGCGCACACTCGCACTCACACACACACACACACACAGCAGCCATGTTAATAAAGTCAATTTAGCTGATGTTTGCAGCGCGCGCGCGAAAGTATGCAACAGTTTTTGCTGCCCAGTTGAGAATGAAAATGAAAATGAAAATAAATAAATAAATCATTTACACAGCTCATATAACAGTTGCCCCTCCTCTCTCTCCCTTTCCCTTACAGAACCAAATACTGTGCGATCTGCATTTCGCCGACGTGGCCCTAATGGAGTGCTCCGATTTTATGCAGCAACTGCGGAGCTTCAAGCCACAATCGCTGGGCTGTGCGGTCGCCAGGCGCAAGAGCTCAACGACGTTAATATTTCCACTGCCGCCGCAAGCTTGTTCAGGTATGTGTAGTCACTTTTCTTTTGCTTTTCTTCCCCCATTTCCATTTGTCGTTATACGCCCGAACCTCCCGCCCCCCTATGCCTCCTGCCATGGCAAAACAAATTGAGCCCAGCAGCAGTCGCTGTGAGGCAGCGGCAACACTTTTTTTTCACCCTACTTGCCCCAACACATATGTATGCAGCAGACACCCTCACAAATGTCTGTGTCCTTGGGGCATATGCGTGGTGTGATAAGCTTGAATTGGCTTTTTGTTTTATGCCTAACAGTGGGTTAACAGCGCCAGCAACTGTTGCTGAAAGCACGCCACAGCTGTTAAAAGTGGAGTATAGAGAAGAGTATAGGCAAGGTAGATACAGAAAACAAAATCTATAACATTTATATCTTTAGCAGTTTACTTTTAGCATGATTTGCCACTGTTTTTTGCTTAACAGAGAGTTAACAGCGTAAGGAACTGTGAGTAAAAGCATGCCACAGCTCTTAAAGGAGGAGTATGGGCTAGCTTGAGATGGAAAACTCTCACAGCAGTTGCAGAAAATATATCTAAAGCAATTCTCTCTTTAACAGTTTAATTTTTAGCTTGATTTGCCACTGTTTTCCGCTTAACAGAGAGTTAACAGCCCAGGAAACTATGAGTAAAAGCATGCCACAGCTGTTAAAAGTTGTAAAAAGATAAAATGAAGCTAGCAATACAACTTTTTCTATTGGAAATCTTAACAGGAATAGCTTGAAACATATCTATAGCATTTATCTGCTTAACAGACTTCTTAAAAAAAGTTTTAGGCATAACATATGCCAAACAAACTTCTAGTAACAGCGCGCTGAAAGCTGTTAACAAGAAAATAGTGTTTAAATGAATGTGAATGAATGAAAAATGCTTTTCATACATTTTTCTGCAGCCCTGCTAGAGACCTCTTTCTCTCTCTCTCTCTCTGACCTTATATAGGGCAACCACAAGTCGACTATGCAGTGTGTCTAAACTCTTGGCCAAGTCTGTAAGCGAGTGTGTGTGTGTGTGTGTGTGCGCGCGTTTGCATGTGTGAAGCTGCCGGCGCCATCATTATAATTCAAATGAGATTTGCGCGCCTAGCAATCTGCACACACACACAGACACACACAGGCACTGGCACACATGTAGTAGGTCAAAGAATGGCATAGGGCGAGAGCAAGAGAGAGAGAGAGAGGGAGAGAGCAGGGTAAGAGTGAGAGAGTGATAGAGACACGCCTGCAAGTCCACAAGTTGGAGAATGTTTGGCATTTTGCACAATAAAGTTGTTCAAACATATTTGACGTTCGTATCCCGCACGCACACACACACCCACACATACACACACACACACACACACACACACACACACACACACACACACACACACACATGGACAAAGCCAGGCACACTCCGGGGGCAGCCCTGTGAGATAGGCAAACATTTTTTTCGCTGACATAAACTTTCAATTCAGTTTTTATTTCATTTTATTTCGGTTTATTTCATATTCTTCTCCTCTTCTTCTCCCCTTTTTGTATTTTTCATTTATTTTTGCATTTTGCAATAAACATAAAAAAAATGAGTGGGAAGGAGGTAAATGCGCATAAAATGAGCGAACTGTTTAATTAAGTGCAGCTACCGCATTCAAAAAGAGACAAACAGCTCAATAAATAATCATATTGCCTGTGGGCGAGAAAGGGGAAAGCAAACAACACGACTGGAAGATACCCAGTAAGAGAAAATACTAACATTACTTACAGAAATATTTCTTATCTGGAGACTTATCGATAACTGCAATACCTTTTCGAATTGCAGCTAGAGAAGGAACTGAAATCCATAAGGAACTCTACTCTCTCTGCTCGTATATACCTTGCTTTTTCACTTACAGGGTATATGAAAAATATGTTTTTCCTTTGGTGTGACCATGGTCTTCATTTTCTTTCATTTGTAACTGGCTTTCAATTGAATTCTCCATATATTGCTTATTGACAAACCGTAGACTACGCGATGTTGACGACGATGACGTTCATTGAGTGAAATTTTATTATGAAAATTTTCTGCATACTGAACGAAAAACAAGCTGGAGACCCTCCCCCCTTAACTCACTGCCCCCTCGCAACCCACACCCTTTCCCTTTGGCTATGGTAACCTCCCAGCAACGTTTGCGTTGCTCTCAATTCGTTTAATTATAAAATATTCCATATGACATGAATTCTTGCTCTGAAAAAGGGATAGCCACAAAGGGAAAAACAGTCAGCAGGGAGTGCAAGAGGTGGGCAAGAGGAAGAGGGAAGAGAGAGGGGGAGGGGGAAAAGAGACTGGGACAACATCAAGTTGAAATTCGTCTGATTTTTCGCAAAAAGAATTCAATTAATTGCAACCGTTTCTGACTTTCTGAGCTGAAAATGAAATTCTGCAGTCAGTTGTGAGTACTGTGGGTGTTGTGTGAGTGTTGTGTGAATGTTGTGTGAGTGTGTGAAAACCTAATTAGCATGAAAATCAGCGAAGCATGGAGCACAACAAGTGATACGATGATGAAATATTCTTCAAAAACAGTAAACAATTAAGATTTTTCTCATATTTTTCGCCCACCCCTATAAAAGGGTTCACAGTGTGAAAATCAATGTGGATTAAGTGTGTGGGTGTGTGTGTGTGGGAGGGGGGAAGGGTTTGGTAGAGGGTTGCCAGGCAAAGGTTGCCATTGATATAGACTAATTAAGTTTTGCCTAAGCTCTTGAGCTTTAATCGGCTTAGAGCAAAGCACAGAGCAGAAGCTTTTCAAGATGTGAAAATGCTGGAAAATTGTTTTGATTTGGTTTTAGATTCGATAAGATTTAATGTGCTTTCGCCAGCGCAGCCAGAGCTTAAAGCTTGCAGCTAGCTTGCCCTCTGATAAGTGATCTAAGCTGCTTACAAAGTGAGAGCTTTAATGTGCTTTCTAGGGGAAACATTTGGAAAATCTTTAAGATTTAAGCAGAAAAGAGATTCATCCTTGCTTCGTTTCTAGCTCAATTTATTCTGCTATGAAATACATTTATCTATCTGTCTTGAGAAGCTTGCAACAAGCTTGCCAAGTTCTTTTTTTCTTCTGTTGTTCTTTTCTGCGAGCTTCTCTGTCTTTCTCCCTCTCTCTCTCTTCCCTCTCTTCTCGCACTTGTCACTTACAGCTGGCGTCATTGTGTTGCCTGCAACTCGTGCATCTCTAATTCATTGCATACTTATTGCTCGCTAGATGGCGTTTAAGTGCGCTTGGCTTGCGATGCGTTGCAGTTACAAAATGATGAGACAGACACAGTTTTCACGACCTTTGCCCCTCCAACAATGTTAGAAAACACAGCTGTGGCAGTCTAAAAAGGGTTCCCTCTCGTAGTCCTGCAAAATCCTTTTGTTTTTTCTTGGTATTTGCAGCAATTTTCCTCGAACCCCCAAAAACGTTTAAGAATTTCTGACACAACCAAAAAAAAGTTGATGGAACCAAAAATTCCTTTGAACTGCTTCGTTAGGCCAAAACAAATTCCGACAATTGGCAACAAATTGACACAGGAAAAAAAGAGTTGCCATCCGAGAGGAGTTTATTACTTTGTTGGGAAAGTTTTGTCTGAGAATGTTGTAGAAACCGAGCTAGGGATGAAATAAATCGCTGAGAGTTGTGATGGAATACTGAGAGCGGAAATGAAACAATAAAGGATGGAATTAAATAATAAAGAATGGAGTGGAACACGAAACAATGAAATGAAACACTAAAATGAAAGAGAGAGAGAGAGAAAGAGTTGAAAGTGAGCTGTAGAGTGGGAAAAAAAACTTTCTTTTAGCTTATAAAGCTGTCTAATCTACTCTTTATGCCACCCTAGTTATTTCCTAGTCTATCTCAGTCTTCGCAGCCCATACTTGCAATACGGACTTCCTTTAGCTATATAATGCTTTCTTGAAGGTTTGATTCCTTGCTCATCTCTCCAATAAAATCTCGCTCTATAAAGAAGTCTCTCTCTCTCTCTCTTTGCTCTCAACTCCTTCTGGATTAAAGAGAAAAGCCCAAGAATTAAAGAAGAAGTGCAAAAAGGGGATTGGCATGAACCTTCTTAAGCTATATGCTGCTTTCTAGAAGATTTCAATCCTGGGTTATCTTTCTAATAAAATCTCGCTCGATAAAGGAATCGCTCTCCCTCTCCCTCTCTCTCTCTCCCTCAACTCCTTCTGGCTTAAAGAGTCAAGGCAAAGAGTTGAGAGAGGAGTGCAAGAAAGGGGCATGCCCTGCCTCGACTCGTAAAATAGATGAAATTATACAGTAAATAAATCATTTAGAATGCTGATCCATGTTACGCATACGCCACGTATGCCGGCGCTGGCCACGCTTAGACAAGGAACACGTTTATGACCCAATCGCGGGGGCCAGAGTTATAAACACGTATTACTTACTGTGTGTGTGTCTGTGTCTGTGTGTGTGTGTTGCTCCCAAATAGATAGGCGACTCTGGGCGAGAGCCCAGCAGCATCAACATCAACATCAACTTGTACTCAGATGGAAGCCAGCGTACGTGACAATTAAATTTATGAAACTCCACACGAGAGTGGAAAAACATGAAGCCAAGTGTAAGACCCGAAGCCAGCGAAACCCCAAGCCGAAAGCGGTAACTGCTGAACCAGGACTAAGTCCATGAGCAAGTTCAGCAAGGCAGTTCACAAGTCGCTTGCCAAAATGGGGGGAGGGTCGCAAATGGGCGCGTGACTGCTGCCAAGATACGCCTAACTTGGCCCATTAGCAGCCACGAGCCGTATCCAAAAATGAGCCAAGGATCAAGTAGCAGGACATCAGTGAGCAAACACACAGAGAGAGAGAGAGAGAGAGGGAGAAAACAGTAGAGAATAGAATAGAGACAACGTTGGGTGGCGGAGGAAAGGAGTTCTCAGCCGGTTTGGCTTGGCATGACTGAGCTGAGGCCATTGGACAAGCTAAATTCAGCAATTAAATCAATGAAAAGCAGGTCAAGGCAGAAACAAAGATAACTGCCCGAAGCGCAGATACCACGCAGTGCTCATACCCTGCAAAAATTAGTTCAAGAAGCCAGCTAAGCCCTATAAGCCAGCTAGCTACTCTCCAAAATATACCCTGTAAAACATGCCCGTTGGCATTTCAAAAATATTCACAAAATCGTTCGCAGCTTAAGCTGCTGAGCATAATTTATTGATCGTTTCGCTGTATAGAGGCTTTTGTTCTTTAATCACCCAGCTTGAAGGCAATACCCTGCTCTACCCCCTACCTATCCCTCTCCCCTCCCCGCACCTGAAACAAGCATTAACATTTTAATATGCATTATTAGCTAAATAATTGCTTGAGAACATTTTGCCGCAACAACTTCCTTCTGGCGTTTGCCAAACTTATTCCACAGCCCCGCCCCATTGCTAGCTGCCTACCACGCCCCCTGCCCCAACCTAAGCCTGTCACTTTGCCATTTAGCAATTGTTTTCATGCCACGCCCCGCTGTCATTTTGCCATAATAAATTCAAAAGCAGCCACAGCAACTCAGCACGCCAAAAATATTATCTATCTGAAAATAGAAAACTCACAGGAGCATCAACACGAAGCGGAAATACCTTAACAAACTGAGTATAATAAATAAATATCCTGGGAAAATTTGGAGAAGAAAAAAATATAAGATATAGTAAAATAAAATAAGCTAAAGTTCTTTTATATATATGATTTAAAAAATGAAATAAATCAAAAAGAACAAAAAAGAAAACGGAGCACTCAGACAGTGAAATAAAAAAGAAATAAATATAGTAAACTTTATGATATAGTGACAAAATTTGGTATAGTTAGAGCCAAAGCATAGTACTATATAGCAAATTTAACTGCAGGTTCCAAATCGCTACACAAAACGAAAGAACTCCAAAATTGTATTTAATATATTTTCCCTATAAACCCCACGCAGACCCTAAACATCACAATTGTCTTGCCGTAAGACATAGGGCTCTTTGGAAAAATGCGAATACAAGACAAGACAATGCAAGAAGAAGGAGAAGAAGAAGAAGCAAAGAAGAACACAGCGAAAAAAAAATGAAAAATAAATTATTTTCACCATCGTTTCGTCCATTTGTCAGCTGCGTTTGCCGTTGTATTCTATTTGTCTGCCTCTCCCACTTTGCTCCTCCTCCTCCTGTCTTCGTTTGCCTGTGGGGTCTATAGGGCTGGAGAAGGAGGGGGCTGGGAGGGAGCTATTTTAATATTTTAATACATTGCGGCACGCATTTTGTCTCATTACTTGCGACACGTAGCCAAGTTTGTTTGTGAAAAATGATTTTAATATTGCGGCGCAGATTTTACATAAATCGACTTTGAGTCACGATGCTTCAGTAATTTATGTCTCTTTCGGACAATTAATTATCTCTCTCTCTCTCTTCTCTAGTATCTGCTCTACTTAAGATGCTGTAGATTCCAAATTGCATTTCACTCTGATTGCATTTTCTATCAAAGCCAACCACAATCAACAGCATCGCCAGCTGCGACACAGCTGGAATTTTTTCCATTTCCATTTGAGTATTCAATCAGGCTCAGGCTTTTAATTAGTCACAGGTATTGCAAACATCTGGCCACGCCCACAGCTTACGCCTACTGTGCAACAATGCAAGAAATTCAAAGCGTAAGTTGAATGCAAAAATTTCCAAAAATTCCTTTAAAATCTCAAACAAAACCCTTGTGTCCTTATGTAAGTAATTAAATCTTCTCTTATCGGAAATTGTGCAGAAATTTGACAAATATTCTCACCCGAAACATGCTAGTTTTGAAAATACTCTCTCTCTCTCTCTCTTCCCCTAGTATACTTGATTAGATTAGTACCTTTTGTTTCCTAATGCGTAGGCACATGCTTTTCATTCTGCATTGTTCTCTGTCTATTCAAACCAGAGAGAAGGGAGAGGGGAAGAGAGTCGATAACAAAAGGTACAAAGCAATGTGCAATTCCCTTCTAAACTGAATCACATTTCATTGTCTCTGTGGATGCCTGGAAAATTCGTTTATCAAATTACTAGTTAGGGCTCTATGTGTGAATACATATGTGGCCCAAAAATGCATTGTTTCGCATTCGAGTGCATTCACTGACAATCGAAACATTCGAATGAACTTGAGAGTCATCTGCAATGAGAGTGCAGCTGCTCATTCAACAGCAAATATCTGGCTTGACAAAGAGAGTACTCGATTAAAGTGCAGTAAGTAAAGTGAATCATTTGTTTGCGTACAAGTAATTCGCTTCACTTGTAAGTATCAAGTTGCATTTGAATGGAGAAAGAGACTATTTGGTAAGCAAGAGAGTGAGACTGAGAGCAAGAGAGAGACTTAGCTTAAAGAAAATGGCAAATTTGAGAAGAAAAGGAAGTTAGAGAAGTTAGAGTGGGTAAGAACAAGTGATTCACTCCCAAGAAAAACGATATTTGCTAGCGAGATCCACACGAGCTTTATTTGTCGGATTAGGGCAGCGAGAGGCCCAACTGTTGCCTCTTGGTTGTGACTCGTTCGATTAGTTGATCCTTGAATCGCCAAATATTATCATCCCTAACCGGTGGTGGATTCGATAGGACCTCCTTGTCTTCTGGCTCACGATAGTGTTGCATCTGGCCAATACTAGTGGGTACATCCAGGGAGGGGCACGACTCACGCCATCCCATGGAGAAATGATTGTGCAATACCGTGTTGTGGGCTGTGGAATGAAGGCACTTTACCGCACTGCTTGCATCCCGATAATTGGCGACACGTATCACATGACCCAGCATATAGAGACTGGCGGGAATACGATCATCGACGGGAAACTCATTGGAATAATAGATATTCCTAAAACAGAAGCTACAACGTTCCAGGCAATTCATGTCCCCTCCGGGTCCTGCAAAGATGCTGCGATTCCCTTCGAGCAGTTCAATCAGAGCTGTCCAATTGTGCAGATCCCCCAACGGCATTATCACTTCATCCACATCGAAGTTACCAACATAATCAAAACGATAGATATTACGATAGAAGCAATCGGTGTACATGAGCACCTCGTTGAGTATTTTACTCAGATATTGATTCGGTGCTGGCTCGGGATGCCCGTTGAGCAGCTTATGGCTGCGCACCTCCAGCAGACCATCCTCGTCGGTATAGTGACGCAGGGTGCGACGTGTGCTCTCCTGCAGATGATCCCCACCCAGATCGTATGCGGTCACACGTTCCACACCCAGCAGACGCATTAGTTCCAACCATTCAATCCAACGATCTGTCATATCGTTATCGGGAAATTGTAGATCCTTCACACAGACAGCGAAACGTGTGGTACGATTTCGTTCTGGTGCATTGTAGACAATACGTAGAGCATTTCGGGGTCGGGAGCACTCATCACCCCACACCAGGGAGACTAATTGGGGTACACGATGACGACGCTGTGTGCCATGTAGTGGGCAATGCATAACCACCGGATACACATGCTCCACCCCATTACCCCAAACATCGTACCACCCGATCTCTTGATGATGCATCTCTACGATATCTGGATAATCACTGCCCTCGTACCAGATCTGACAATGCGATGGCTCATAGGGTCCAAAGATGCTGCTCACCATGGCCAGCACAGCGATGCTGGGGGAATAATCCAAGGCACGACGACGATCGTAGAAGGCGGCATAGAAATAGTAACTCCAATTACCACCCCTGGTATGCTGATAGTATTCCTGCTCGAATTCTATATCCTCATAACGTGGATATGGAGCACAATTGTCGCCCATGGACCAATTATGAGGTGCATTTAGCTCCAGGAGCTGCTTCAGCAGCAGTGGTTCATTTAGGTGTGGAAGGGGCGAGGGTTGCTCTGAAGAGAAAAGGAAAGGAGAGACGGGAATAGGTTAGTCAGTTCTTCTTGTGGTCGCTACTGCTGCTCATACCTGCTGCCTCCTCTTTCTGCTCCTCGTCTAGCGCTTCTAAAGGATGGAAAAGAAGAGAGAAGGAATGAATTAGGATATCTAAGGAGCGGTTTGGTTGGGTAAGAACATGTTAGAATGGGTTAGCTCTATCTTTGGATGGGTTTAAATGGGTTAGGCTAAGTGCGGATGGGTTTGAAAGGGCTTAGATGGGTTTGGATAAGTCAAGATGTGTTAGGATGGGTTAGCTTTATCTTTGGATGGGTTTGAATGGGTTCGACTGCGTTGGGATGGGTAAGGAAGGGTTAGGATGAGTTAGCAAGGATAAGCTGCATCTTAGCTTCTTCTTTAGATAGGTAAGGCTGGGTTCGGACGGGTTAAGATGAGTTTGGATGGGTTTGCTTGGGTTTTAATGGGTTTGAAAGGGTTAGGATGGTTTAGCTCCATCTTTGGATGAGTTTGGATGGAGCTGAGTGGGATTAGATAGGTTTGGATGGGTCAGGTTGTTAAAGGATGGATAAGCTCCATCTTTGGATGGTTTAGAATGTGTTAGGATGGGTAAGCTTCTTCTTTGGATGGTTAAGGCTGGGTTTGGACGGGTTTAGAAGGGTCCGGATGGGTTTGGATGGGTATGGATCGGTTTGGATGGGTTTGGATGGGTTTGAATGGGTTTGGATGGGTTTGGATGGGTTTGAATGGGTTTGGATGGGTTTGGATGGGTCTGGATGACTTTGGATGGGTTTGGATGGGTTTGGATGGGTTTGGATGGGTTTGGATGGGTTTGGATGGGTTTATTAAAAGTTAGAATGTTTTAGAAATTCGCTAACTGCCTCAATCGCAGTGGTTACTTACCAACCGCAGCCTTTGTGTTCGAGTGCACCACACTGGGCACCCACTTGGGCTGCCATGACGCTGTGGCCGTATCTCCCAGCTCGTTCAGCTCCAGCAATATGTGGACTCCGATCATGGACAGCAACAGCCACACGACGAGCTTCACCCAATAGCGTAGATTGTTGGGCTTCATGGCACGCGATTGATTGATGAATGCTTTGAGTGGTAGTGCCACCGGTACAAGCAGAAGCAGAGGCAGAGGCATCTAGCTACCTTTTCATTAGCTAATTGATAACTAATTGCCTATAGATAAAAAGAAGCGCGTCTCTCTTATCAATGTAGATATCTCTATCATCATGTCTTGCCGGCACTGATTTCGTGCTATCGCCTGGCGACGCAGAGATACCACGCGATTCTACTACTGAGTAATTTGTATACGTATTAAACATACTCTGAAACTTATGCAGGGTATGCAAGTGCATGTATACCTCATGTGCGTGTATGAGGTAAGACAGACAATGTTTAATATACGCACTTAGTCTAATGACTTTATGATAACTGATTGATGAGCGAACTAGTTTTCTTAGTTCTAGATCTTGTTCTCTCTCTCTTTTGACTCTCTTTCTCTTATCTACCTGCCACTCTCTACACTTCTAGCTCTTCCAAATCTTTTTAACAGCTCACTCTGCATTTAGTATTCTCTTCTACACGCCCTTTCCACACTCTACACCCTTCTCTCTTTCTTCTACACTCCACACAGCTCTACAAACTCTACAGTCCACACTATTTACTCGATACTCGTGATTCTACACACTTCGCTGAAACTGTTTAAATTACTCGAATTATATCTTGTTTATGTTCTTTATCTTATCTCTCTTTGAACAAATTTAATGACACCCAAACAACATAGAGCGAATAATAAAATCGGAAACTGAAGAAAACAATTAATTATACGAAAAGCGGCACTTTGATTGATCAAATTGAAGTGTAGAATTTGAAAACTTAAAGTCTCGACTCTGAAACTCTTAAATAGCTCAAAACCCAATGTGACTTGAAAATCCCCAAGATATATTACACAACAGCAAGCACATGGCTTAAAACTTTCGGTATAAATATTGCAAAACAACAAGAGATAGGAAAGTGGGGAAAAATGCGAAAAGAAAAGCCTGCGTAGAGCGTGAAAATTTTATGAAGTCAATTTTAGAAAGGAATTGTCCAGGCAACTTTTTTTTTTTTTTTTTTTTTTTTTTTAGTTCACGTAGGCGTGGCAAAACACAGCGGGAAGGCGAGGGAGAGAGAGCGAAAGTTCCTCGAGAGGTTCTAACAAGCTGCCTAACAAGGTCCTTCACCCCCCCTCCCCCTCCCCGGCAACACATGGCATAGAGAGAGAACATTATTATGGACAGCGACGCGGTGTTAATGCGGCAAATGGCCACAATGACAAAAGAAACGGACACCTCGACACGGACACAGGGCGAGGCGAGGCGGGTAAAGGGATGGGCAGGCAGGGGGGGGTGTAGCAGAGCCCGTCACCTGCATTAAATTATTGATTCGATTTGGCCACAGCGCGGGGGGGAGGGTTTTTGGCCAGAGTAGAAGGGCGCGTTTTCTATTGTGGCGCAAAAAAAAAAAATAGAAGAGAAAATTTGAGGCAGCGCATGAATTGTGGCGCGCCGCAGTCCATTGTCAAAGTTGCCACCCCCCTTCCCCCTGCCTACCCCCCTGTCAGCTAGTCAATTTTTCATATGCCTGCGTGTGTGTGTGTGTCTGCGTGTGTGTGTGTGTGTAGGTAGGCGTGTGTGTAGTGCCACGCCCAGCAACGCAACAGTAACAACGGCAAAACGAATCGAATTTATGTTCAATGTGTGTGTGTGTGTGTGTGTGTGGAGGCTTGTCTAAGTGTGTCAGCCAGAGTGTTTACATGTGTCTGTGTGTGTGTGTGTGTGTGTCTATGTGTGTGTGTGTGTGCCAGCCAGCAAACAAGACATAATCAATCACTTAACCCAAAAACGCGCGCCAAACGTTCGTTTCAATTAAAGTTTCGCTTTCATTCACTTAAGGAGGGGAGAGAAAGAGAGAGAGTGAGGGAGTGAGAGAGAGGGAGAGAGTGAGAAAGAGAGGGAGAAAAGCAAGGAGAGGTAGTAAGGAAGAAAGGGAGAGAGAGAGCCTGCCCAGTTTTAGTCTACACGTTGAGAAATTTTGTTTGTCAAATTTTGCTGTCTATTTTTTGATTATTGACTTTAGTGTGCTGCTGCTGATACCCTGTATATGTGTAGCACTGGGTATGCTGTGACCAGAAGAGTGAGCAATGCAGCTCAAGCATGGTTCAAAAAACTGTTGAAAAACAGTGGAAAAAATTAAGTTTTTTCCAATATTTATAATTATGAAATATTTTCTAAGAGAAAAGGCAAGGCAAAAGGAAGGTTAAGCAAAACAGTTAGTGCAGTGCAGCTAAGCCCGCCACTTCTACCAGCTACAGGGTATTTACACCCTGTCAATAGTTGGCAAAAAAAAAAAAGTGTTGGAAAACTGCTGCTTTTGTAGTTAACACTTGCAGGGTTGCTGCCAACGCGAACTTTGCTGAAAGTTTAAGCGGTTTTTTGCCCCCTTTCGCTTTCCCACTACATCTTTATCTACCTCTCTTTCCCTCTCCCTCTCCTACTTTCTTCTTCTTCCTCTCTCTCTCTCTCTACCTTTTCTTCTGCCTTGCCGCAAAGCTAAGAAGTTCAAAGAGTTTTCTCGCTGTGCACGCAGCTTTGGCTTCCCATACGAGTGCGCGCGATTTGTAAAGGCAGCAGGGAATGGAGCTGGGTTGGGCTGGGGGTAGGAGAGAGGGAGAGGGGGAGCGGCTTGGGATTGACACGGTACCGAGGGGCGGCTAAGAGTTACGGGACAACGACGGAAGCAACCAATTTCCGGCTTCCAGGCAGCCTACTCCTAGTTCACTTTGCATACATTTAGGCGCTCTGGGCCCAGAATTTCGCATATCATCCGATCCACCTCGCTCGCTCAGCTGCGAACAATACCCATCCTCCTCCCCCCTTTCCCCGAGGGGCAGCGCAAAAAGAGGGGGAGGGGGGATAAGGCCCATACCCCTGGGTTTTGGCTAGAGAGAGAGAGAGGGAAATCATAAATCTGTTGCTCATTGTTGCTGCTGTTGCTGTAATTGAAGCAATGACGCACGCAAAATTTGCTACCCCCCTTTTTGCCGCCCCTGCCTCTCTCTACGCCCCTGTGGCACATCAAAGTCAATTTGCCTGGAAAGTAATTTGTTTTCATAGAAGCGCAGCGTGCGTTAAGTTCATGTTAAAGTCGGCGACTTTTCGCAAGTTTTTCAATTCCAATTGCAGTTCTATCGACTCGTCTAACCCTAACGCGACTACCCTACCCTGGCCTACCATACCCTACCCTATACTCTGCTCTTCCCTCTCTCTCTCTCCCTCTCTCTGCCTGGCAAGCTGCGCTGCCTCAAATCACATTTTGCCGCACATTTAGCATAATTTAGCACTTCATTACGAGTAACAGAGGCGACAGAGAGACAGAGAGAGAGAGAGAGACAGAGAGAGAGGAATAAAGAGCAAGACAGCAAGCAAAAGCCGCAAGAACACCCGCAACAGCTGCCGGCTCAAAGTTTTTACACCTACCCCATACCCTACCCTACCCTACCCTACCCCCAATCCGAACAGGGCTTATACGATTTGTCTGGCACAAGAGCAAATTGACAAAATCTCAAGTCGCGTCGTCGCAAGCTGCAGGTACGCGCCATTTTGTTGCAAAGTGATTATCGCCCTCCCTTTCTCTCCTCCTTCTCTCTCTCCCTCTCTTTCTCTTTCATTCCTGGCTAAACCCTTTCTGCACAAAAGTTTCACACAGTCTCTTGACAAGTTGAAAATTACAAGATATCCACATTGAATTCACATTTCGGCAGAACATCTTGCAGAGAAGGGGGGAGGGTCGCAATTATACCACCATAACTTCTTTGATCTGTGAGCTAAGCCAACGAAATTTGGTAGAAAAGTAACTGATATATGGCAGCTTAGTATTTTATATGTTAACCAGGATTATATCGTTCCCCTACTCTAATAACCCCATAGTTCTTAAGCTAACCCAGCAAAACTCTAGTTAAATTCAACTTTGTGTGCATTTTTAAAGGTTTTCTTTTGCTATACGAGTTATATGAGTTAGCACACAGTTAAACATTATATAATATGCATAAAAATAGCTGGCTTCCTTTTATCCACTATAACTCCTAAGATCTAAGAGCTTCTTGTCTGAAATTTACTGTATAAGCTGTTCATATATTACAGCTAAATATGCTGCTAATTACAAACCAATATACCATTTCCCCTCCCAAATAAAGCAAAAGTTCTTAACTCACCTATGCATAACTCACGCTTAAGATAACTATATGTGATTACTCAGCTTCCATAGGACTCTATATGGCGTATACTAAACATGGACATATAATTCGCTCACTTAACAACCCATCTAGCTGGGATCTCCCCCTACATCTTAAATCATATATGTAATCTGCGATAAACTCTGTGCAAATTCTGCATAAATCGCGCTTTCCATTAGCTCGTTTTCATTCCCTGATGCTATAAAACTGAAATTTCATATATAAGGTTTTCTAAAATATTCCTCCCCCCCCTACCAGTACCTCTCCCCTCTCCACCCTCTTGAAAGCACTTTGGAAACTGTGTGACCCTTCGCACATCCAATCAAAAATCCGCCCCCTTTTGCAAGCATTTCTCTCGCTTGTTGCAGTTGTGTGTGTGCGCGTGTGTGTGTGTGTGTGTGCCGCCATTTGCATTTCGGACACTCGCTGAGAGAGGGGGTGGAAAGGGGAGGGGGGGTGCCAAGTGAATGTACCGCAAAATGGCCGAGGCGAATGGCTTTTAAAGGACGTGTCCTCTAAGCACTTTGCGGTGCCGGGTTTATTGGCCAATTTGCAAGTTGATTAGGCCACAGTGCAGGCAACCCCCCCCCCCCTTCCTTATCCTTCCCCTCTCCCTGCTCCTTATCAACTTGTTCCATCTGCTACTGCTGCAATTGCTAGGGAGAGGGGGAGGGCGTGGCAGCTGCTTCTACTTGCAGCATCCAATGACATTTTCATTGCATTGTCGCGTGTGACATGAATGAATGAATGAATGAATCACACGAATGAGCGGCGAATGATTCGCATGAATAATGAATAATCCGCTGGCGCCGGCAGCCAGGCAGGCAGCACTTTGAAGGCAATAAACTTTAATTGCTGATTACGTCAACGTCGACTGCGACGCCGACGTCGACAGCGCAGCCAGTGCAGTTGCTAAGCCTAAAAAAAGGAAAAGAAAAAAAAAAAACATTTCAATAATCTGCGCTGTGTATTCCCACTTGTTTCTCATGTTGCTGCTGCTGCTGCTGCTGCGGCAAGAGCAGCATAATTCGAAAATTGAAATTGCCGTCACGTACATAACGCCAACAGCGTCGACAGCGACGCCAGCGTCAGCGTCGCCGTCGCCGTCACTTGTCAACATGAATTTCCAATTTTCTGTTAACGCCGACGACGCCGACGCCATTGTCGACGCCATTTTGCAAATACCCTAACCTCAAACTGGCTTGGTGTGCGCTGATCTGGCAACGCTGGCAGTTTGCTTATGTTAGGAATATTTTGCAGCAACTTGCGGCAACCCTAAACCCTGAAAAATACTGTAAACAATACTATAAAAATAAATAAAATAAAATAAACAAATATTCCGATTTTAACAATTATATAAATGCTAAATAAGCCGCGACAACCCTAGGCAGCACAAACCATAAGGCTTCAACTTATTTAAATATTTGCTACAACCCTACGCACTGTTAAAAAAAAGCGAAGCATTCATTGTTGACAGTCCTAAATAGAAGTCTAAGGATATTTTAACATTTCTGCATGTTACAAATATTGTTAACTGGTCGTAAAGCACTGCGGCAACCCTAGACGAACCCCCAAAACCATTCAGCCTTAAATTAGCACAAAGTTATTTCAGCCTTTCTTAATTCAGATTTAAGCAACCCTAGGCATAGACTTATTTAAATATTTGCTACAACCCTAAGCACTAAAAAAAATGTATCATTCATTGTTGACAACCCTAAAAATATATCTAAATTTCTGCATGATTCAAACATTTTGAACTATTTTTAAAGTACCTCGACAACCCTAGAAAAACCACCAAAAACCTTCAGCCTTATATGTATAAGTACAAATTCTTCTCAGCCTTTCTGGTGAGAGTATTCGCTGCTCGGCTTGCTTTCACGCTTTGCTCTTTCTCTTTCTCTTTAGGCATTTTATAAATATTTCTCTTTCAAGTTTTTGTTGTTTTTTAATAAGTACTTAGGCAACCCTGGCAGGCAGCAGGCTGTACAAGTGGCAACTTGAGTTAAACTTGCTGCAAATCTAATAGTTGTGTATGTGAGAGAGACAGAGAGACAGGCAGAGAGTGAGAGAGAGAGAGGAAAGAGAGAAACTCTCGAGTGCGCTTGAGAGTCGATGAGTTCTTGAACTACCCTCCCCCTCCCCCCTCTGCGCTCTACGCCCCTGCAAAAACTATTTTGAAAATCAATTTGCAGCAAAACAAAAAGTTGAGGCAGCACTTGCTTTTACCTCAAATGAGGCAGATGAAGCAGACGGGCGTAGGGGGAGGAACCTACCCGGTAGAAGGGAGGGGGCATAGCCAAAATGTGTGGGGGGGGCCTTAGTCGTTGTGTGTGTGGGTCAGGCAGATATGGGGACTTCCAGCGGGATTGTGTGTGCTGAGCTTGTCGTCGGCATTATCATCATTTTGATTAAACGCAAACAGCGAGGCAACAAAATTAGTTGACATTTATGCAAATGCATGACGGAGCATGGCCAGCAGCAGGCCGGGCAACCGTTGTCCACTGTCTGCCCTCTACTCCTCTCTTTCCTCCTCCCCTCTCTCAGCCACCCCTGCTCTGCCTAACTCATGCTTATCGTCCCGGCTCATCAGCCAGGACCAGGTAACCCCTTGTTGTCCCTCGTTAGACACGTCGCCCTTGCGCTTGCTAAATCCGCTTCACATTATTTTTTTTCCCCTGCTTTTTCACATTTTTTTTATTTTATATTCTTGCGCTTTTTTGTGCGCTCTTTGTCTTGCTTTTCGTACGCTTTTTTTTTTTTTTTTTTTTTTTTTCTTCTTATTTGGCATTTTGGCGCTTTAATCTCGTCGCTATCGCAGGTTTTTTAAATTAATAATAAAGAAATTTCGTGCTTATGCGTAGATGAGCAGGGATTTCCCCCCTCCCCTCTCCCTCTGCTTTCCTCTCTACCCCCCCTCTGCCACCTGGCTCACTTTGCCTTTTCCTTTGCAGATTAACATCAGAATGAGACCAATTTGGCTTTTAAGTTTGTTTGTTTTTTTATCACACCAACTGCAACTGACATGGGGCACACAGACACACACACACACACACACACTCATGTATCCATAGTGTATTTACGTTTTGCATATCACGCATACGCCACGTATTGACGTCGCTGTCGCTGTAAATCGTAACTCATAAGCTTGGCCACTCGATGCGCTTGGTGTTACTTCTTACAGTGAGTGCGTCGCCTCAAGCAGCAACGGAACGCGTCAAGATAAAGTATATAAAGTGGGCGGAAAGTGGGCGGAAAACTGGCGGGAAAACTGGCGGAAAAGTGACAGGTGGCAAGTGAAGTGAAAAGTGAAGTGAAAAAAAAGAAATAAAGTGAAATTGCAAGGACGTTGGGAAAGTGCTGCTAATGTGATCATCTAACTGTCTCACCCACACACACACCCTACACACACACACACCCTACACACACACACACACACACACACACACACACACACACACACACGCTCAGCCATTCACTCTCACACGTGAAAAACTCGGTCACGTTGCTGCGGCAAAATTGAAAAAAAGAGAAAAGAAAAACTGCAAAAGCAACGCGCTTTTCCTTTTGCATTTTCCGCTTTTGTTACTCGACTACTTTGCCCTCGGTTTATCACAACTTTGTCATCGCTTTCGATTCCACCACCACCACACAGGGCACTCAAGCGAAAAAACGCTATCGCGATGACGATGACGATGACGATGACGATAACGATAACGCTACTGCGACTGCAAAATGACAGCGGGATGCGCTGGTATTTGTCTTTCCTTCAATATTCTCAATTTCTGCTTATGATATTGAATTGAGAAATTGAGAAAGATCGAATTCCGGTTGTTTCCTATTTAAAAAAAAAATAAAAACTACGTGTTTCAATTCCATACGTTTCCCTAGAAGGCTTTTAAGGTGTTTCTTGTTTAAAAATTCCAATTCCACACGTCTCTATAAAAGTTGTGAAGGATTCATATATACTTTAAAAACTACGTGTTTCAATTCCAAGCGTTCACCTAGAACGCGTTTAAGGTGTTTCCTAAACAAATTCTTGTTTAAAAATTCCAATTCCACGCGTTTCTATAAAAGTTGTGAAGGATTTACAATATATATTATATCATTATTTATTATTTATTATAATATTATTTATTTCAAAAGGATTTACAATATATATTATATCATTATTTATTATTTATTATAATATTATTTATTTCAAATGTTATCTTTGCAAAATTTCAATACCAAACTTTTCTTGGCTAGAAAACTTGTTTTTTTTTTTTGTTCTATTTTCATATATTCCTTTAAAATGCATACCAATTCGCAAAGTTTCTTTAGAACTCAAGCATATTCTCATTCCACACGTTCCTGCCTTGCTGTACCTCCCCAATTAATACAAAATATTTTCAATATTATTTTCTGAAATTTCAAAACTGTAATTTTTCTTTTTTTTTCGTTCCAATTCCAGTTGTTTCTAAAGTTTTAACAACCGTTTCAGTGAGGCAAACCTTTTTTCTCATTTAAGATCCCCATTCCAATTCTAATCGTTCATATTATCCTATTAGTCGCCTATTTAACAACTCTGCATATCGGAATTCCTTTTGAAATGACTGTACTGCATGTAGCCTCTACCTCTGCCAGCCTCCTTCCATTGTGAATGCCGATGATGATGATGACGATTGTGATGGTTCTCTGTGGCGTTTCTGATTTCTGTTCGATTCGATTCAATTGGATTGTTGTGCTCCTCCATCCACATTCATTGTTATTCGCACTTGACTCGCCTCGCTTTGTGCTCGCCCTCTCCCTGTCCCCCTCTCGGTCTTCCATGTGTACACAACTTCGATAACAAGCCCAGGGGTGGAGGGGGGATTGTAAAAATTCCGTGCGAAGCTGTCAACATGTGCCACGAGGCAGGAGGCGGTAGGGGGCGGGGGGAGGGGAGGATTGGCAAGAAGCCTTGTCACTTAAAAGTGGCAACCCTATGGCGACCCCATCTACCCCTCTCTCTCTCTCTACGCCCCTGTCGTTCGGGGCAATTAGCAATCGACCATCAAATGCAAATAAAATGGCAAAAAGATAAAGTGACAAAGTTGAAGCAAGAAGAGGGAGGCGGGAACAGGAGGGGGGCGTGGGCACTTACAGTGGCGCCAACACTTGACCGAACTTCGCTCACTTATTGTGTGTATACCCTGCCTAATGTTGGATAATGTTTATTTGCTGACCTTATTGTCGGCATTGACATCATTAATGACGAGCAGCCGCCTCAAGTGGAGGAGAACAAATAAAGCAAATGGGCAGATGGACAGGAGAGACAGAAGAGACAGACAGGAGAGACGCGGAAAAGTCAAGTGGGGAAAATGGCAGCGGGAAATGCGGCTTCAGCTTAATACAGGGAAAAAAATGCAAGCACAGGCGAAAAAAAATTCATGGCAAGAGCCCAAAAAAAAAAAAACAGAATCGCGTTAAAAATCACGCCCCCTGCCCCCAAACAACAAACAAGCAGATAGGAAGAGAAAGAAGAGCAAAAAAGGAAATGCGAAACGATGCGCAACAAATTCAAATAGAAAGATAAAAAAGTCAAGTCTGCTCCCACACCCTCCCCCTACACATCCCCCTTCCCATCCCATTGGGTTCCGACAATGACGAGGATTGCGCCACTTCATTTTCATGCAATGAACGAAATTGATGGGACAGCAGAAGAGGAGAGAGAGAGGAAAAAGAGAGGGAAGAGAGTGGGGAGATAACTGAAATCAAAACCCAGTCAAGTAATTATTCCGCGTTCGGCAAATCAAAGAAACAAATGAGAAAACACATCATCTTGAGGTTTCAGATTCACGTGAAAAATAAAACGGGACAACGGGAAAATGGGGAAAACGGAAACGAAGACGAGAAATGAAAACGAGAAAACGCGCAAAATTAGCACACGCTCAAGTGGCAAGGCAGAAGGTTCCTCCTCCTCCACCTCCTCCTCCTAGAGGTAACCGGGGTATTTCCAGGGAAACTCTTAAGAGGAAATTTGAAACTAAATTCAAGTATTGATGCGAATGGAAATGAAAGGAATTAAGTGAAATTAGTAGAAAAAGGGCACAAGGGAGCTTGGGATAATCGTTTGTAGGGACAAATTTCGGTTGAAGAATATTGTACTTATAGAAAATTTTGGATTAAATTGAGTAAGGCTTCCCAGTAGAGCAAAGCAGCCAGGGAAACATTTAAGATTATTACATAGAACTAAAGAAAATTCAACAATCTAGTAGTTCTCTTCCTCTCTTTCTCTTTTTTCTTTCTCTTTATACTTATTTTGGGTTCTATTGCGCTCTTGAAATTCAAAACCTGCAGCCAGTGAAACGTTTAAGTTTAGGGAGTCAAGTCACATGTTTCTCTCTGCTTTACTATCTCCTCCTCTCTACTCTTTTCTTTGACTTGTCTTTCGCTCTTTTTACTCTCAATCACTTAACATCTCTCTTTATATAAATTCGTTCATTTAAATACATAAAGGCAGTCACCTAAACGTTTAAGAATATCGTAGAAAGAGAAATCATAAAAAAATTGAGTATAACTCTTTGTGTACCTTCCTTTTTCTTTTGTCGTTATTTCTCTATACTACTCTCTCCTTCTCTTGTTCTCTTTTATTTTGTATAAATTCGTTGACAAAAACAGAGAGCAGCCAGCGTAACGTTTAAGAATGGCATTGAAAGAGAAATGGAAATTTCTATCTGTTTTTTTTTTTTTCTTTTCTTCAGTCTCTTTCACTGAGTTCCTTTGCCTGCAGTCTCTTTCTGCTCTTTTTTTCTTTTTCTCGCAGTCTTTCTGTTTGTCTTTTTTTCTACCTTTCGCTACCTGTTTCATCCTATCTCTTCCTCTCCTTTTCTCTCTCTCTTTCTCTCTCACAAACCTATCTTCAACTCATTTAAATCACGTGGCAAGCTTATGCTTTGCCTACTTGCCCCATTGCATCTCTCTCTCTCTCCCTCCCTGCTCTTTCTTTTTCTCTCTCTCTCTCTCTCTCTCTCGCTCCTTCTGTTCGTCTCTCTCTTATTTAATCTTCTGCCCTTTGAGCTTAGCATGGCTTTTGGTTTGCATCACAAACAGTGCAGCGCCGCCACTTGGCCCAGCGCCAGCCATGTGCAACGTGCAACATTCTGCGGTATCTGTGGCCTCGATTGGAGGCGTGGCCGGGCAAAGTGTTGGCGTAGCAACGCTTAGTGCAAGTGTTGCCCCTGTTGCTGTTGCTGTTGTTGCTGCTGCTGCTGCTGCTGCTGTTGCATGCCACGCATGTTGTTGTCACTTTGCTTTGTGTTGGCGACGCGATGCGATGCGATGCGACGCGACTATCAAACCGATAACAAACGCGTGGCAACAACAGAGATATCATTGCCACTGCCAGTGCCAGTGCCAGTGCCACAGGGTACCCCCCTCCCCCCCTCTACCCCCTTGTGCCTCAGCCACTGCCACAGCCACTTGCCACACGCTGCGCACTCGTTATGTAAGCGGAAATCCTGCTTCTCTCTTCCTTCTCCCTCTGTCTCTGCTCCTCCTCCTACGCAATGCATAAGCCCGGAACGAGTGAGTGCACACAGCTGATGTGTGCAAGGGAGAGAGGCAGATATATATATATACATAGAGAGAGAGAGAGAGGGATAGACTGTGCATGCATTTGTTCGCATATTACGCATACGCCGCATGGAACGCACCTTAATTACATTTCTTATTGGCTTAACCGAGCCGCAAATACGCCAAAGCCGCTGAAAATTATCTATTGATGAGTGTATGAGTGTCTGCATGAGTGTGTGTGTTCGAGTGTCTGCGTGATTGATTCGTTGCTAACCACAGTCCCACACACACCGCACACACACACGCGGCGTATACGTAATATGAGTCGCCTCCCCCCCCACTCGTTGCGACGCTGCTCGCATAATTCACCAAAAATATTCTGCGTTTCAATGGAATTCGCGCACGGTGCCACGGGGTAGTCAGAGTGGTAGTCGACTAGGGAATACCCTGGAAAAAAATATGGCAATGAAAAAACATTTTAATATACACAAACTAAGGCCTTACCTTATTTTTACACTGTAACTGCTTCACTTTTCAGTGTTGTATAACGTCTGTAAATTTTTTTATATATTATGTTATTTATATATTATTTTATACAAAAAAAAAATAAAAAAGACGACCTTATATATTTTATTATATTTATTTAAAGTATTTAAACTTCATTATCGTTCAGAAACACAAACTGCAAAGGAATAAAAATATTATGATTATTTCTGCACAAGCGCCTTCCCATCGTGTATACTTACAGAAATATGTATGTTAAGCTAGTATGTACATCCTATTTGACCGTAACTTGCCTGCCTATCGATTTATCGATGCCGTTCTATGTATTTCTATTTGATTCTTGAGCTCGCAGCGCGCTGCAATGAGCACGAAAGCTTTTGGAAGGAAGTTATTGCACAGTTATTGTATAACACTTCTTGTATAACACTTACCCAAGAAATTAAAAAAAAATATATTTATGTATTTGTGTGAGTGTGTGTATATTTTTTGAATAAAATACAATGTGATGAGAGCTTAGGATTGTGAACAAAACGAGTGAAGCTAAAGGCAAGGAACGAGTGATCGAAGAAATGAGAAAAAGAAGTAGAAAAGGAGAAAGGGAAAGACAAAGGAAAAAAGAGAGAGAAAAAGGGAATTAAGAGATAGTGGTAAAATGCGAGAGAGAGAAAGAAATAAAGAAGGAAGTAGCGTAGCTTCAAATAAAATACGAAAAAAGCGAATGTAGTAATTCCTAATTTATTCCCAAATACAAACTAATGGAAAATTTATAACATATACCGCAAATGTATAAATATATGAGCTATGTACACACGAAATTTCAGAAGGTAATGCCCACCCACAACGCAAATATGCCCACCTTTTGCCAGGGTATGCGAGCTGGTTCGTCAGCGCTGGCAGCGCGGTGTGGCAAATGTAATCCCCAAACTGTGCATAAAAGTTTATTTAGCATTATGTACTTACGCACACACACACAGAGAGCAGGCAAGAAAGAGAGAGAGAGAGAGAAAGAGAGAGAGAAGAAGAGAGAGAGAGACGCAGCGGCCTCGCACTTTGGAGATTCAATTTGCGGTACGCGCGGGCAACCGCAGAGAAAAAAAAAGAGGGAAGAATTTAACGGCTTCTACTATGCAAATGGCAGCGACTCTGTGGAGTGACGTCGATAACACACAACCGACGGCTGTAATCGGCATAATCGACTGGCAGTTGAATCGTCACAGGGCGACGCCGACACGTGCCACACACTTTCACTTTCACTTCTTTTTTTTTTTTTTTTGTTTCGTCTGTGTGACATATGATTGATAGACGACCCTTGGCCCGGGCCGGGCCCCGAGCTGGGCAACCGAGCATGGCATAATGGCCAATTGGTTTAATGGAGGACAGTAGTGGGTAGAGGTCGCCCCTCCCTCCCCTCTCTCTCTCTCTCCGTCTCTCTCTCCCGCTCTCTCGCGCTTTGTCAACTCTGATAGACAGGCAGACAAATGGCAAGCGAAATGCCATTCCAGAGATTTGTATATTATTTATATAGAGTCAAAGCAACTGATAGACGCACAAATACCCTGCAAGAAATTGTGCATAACTCCCGGGAGAGCAGAGCAAAAAGTGTGAGAGAGAGAGAGAGAGAGAGAGCTGCTATAGAGTGATGCGTAAATCCAATTTACCTAAAATGGTCACGAAGCTGTCGCCTTTCGCCTCTGGCTTAACTGCTCTTAAAAATAAAATGTATGCCATATCCAGAGGCAACTGCCCTCTCCAGCTTGCTAGTCTGCACTTCTTCCTCTCCCTCTTTCTCTCCCATTCTCTCTCTTTGCCTTGTCTTGCGTTTTGTGCAAAGAGGAAAAATACAGAAAACCAAAATAAAAGCAGACCAAAGTCGATAATGCAAACAGAGAGAGGAAAAGCATTATGAGCGGAGTGAAAAGAAAGATAAAAATATGCTAGAAAAGTGAAAAAGTATATAAACCTAAAATTTGTAATATGTATATTCCTAATACAAAGACCTGAGAGACCCATCTAGAACTCCCATTGCCATAACTCTCTCAAAAGTTATCATATTTTCACTTGAAATGTAATTTTATTCATGGCTTAGCTTCTAGATTGATTCTGCATTAAAAAATAATGCTTCTAGAGTTTTGGAATTTTCGACCTATCATGCTTGCTGAAATTTGAGTGGGACCTTACCCTGAGACACCCATCTAGACCTCCCATAATCATAATTCTCTTAAAAATGAACCGATTTTCGTTTGGTATAGCATTTTGTTCTTGGTTTAGCCTCAAGATTGGTTCTGCATTAAGAAAAAAAGGTTTTAAAACCTTCGATTTTTTGACCTATCATGCTTGCTGAAATTTTAGTGAATCTCGACCCTAGGGGGCCCATCTAGACTTCTACTAGACATAACTTTGTCAAAAATGAACCGATTTTCATCGGGAATGTCATTTTCGTCATGGTTTAGCTTCTAGATTGATTCGGCATCAAAAAATAAGGATTCTATTACTTGCGAATTTTCGACCTATCATGCTTCCCAAAATTTGAGTAAGTCCAAACCCTAGGGGACCCTTCTAGACTATTAATAGTCATAATTCTCTTAAAAATTTACCGATTTTCTTTTGGAATGACATTTTCTTCATAGTTCAGCCTAAAGATTAGTTCTGCATTTAAAAAAAAAAAATTCTAAACCGTTCGATTTTTTGACCTATTATGCATGCTGAAATTTGAGTACGACTTTACCCTAGGGGACCCCTCTAGACTACCAAAAGTCATAACTCTCTCAAAAATGAACCGATTTTCACTCGGAATGTCATTTTGCCCATGGTTTAGCTTCTAGATTGATTCTGCATTAAAATATAAGGATTCTAAAACATTCGAATTTTCGACCTATCATACTTGCTTAAATTTGAGTGCGACCTTACCTAGGTAGGCCCATCTGGACTTCCAACATTCATAACTCTCTTAAAAATCATTAGATTTTTACTTGGAATGTCTTTTTGTTCATGGTTTAGCCCCTAGATTGAGCAATAAGGCTTCTTCAATTTTTAATTTTTTTGACCTAACATGCTTCCTAAATCCTGAGAGCCTGGTAGACCCAGCTAAACTTCTACTAGACATAACTGTGTCAAAAGTGCTCCAATTTGCTTTTGGTTTAACACTTTTCTCATTGTTTTCTTTAGTATCTAAAACTAAAGATTCTACCTTGCTCTAGAGACCTGATAGACCGCTCAAGCTAGCCATATGACAAGCATATATTATTCTTCTTATACTATGCCATACGATATAAGCTGTGCTAGCCGAGACACACATATTGTATAATATATGAAAAGCTGCCACACAGCATATGCCACACACACACACACACACACACACACACACACGCACACACACATATAACGAGCTAGTAAAACTCTTTTCAAAGATCCCATTTCAACATTGGCGACTAAAAGCTGAGGCTGACTTCATGGTCTGAGCGAGCGAGAGAGAGGAAGAGAGAAAAAGAGATAGAGAGAGAGAGAGAGAAACACGAGCAAAAGCGACCGCAGAACAACAAAAACGACGATGACAAGAGGCGCCGCGAGTTATTCAAATTTGAATTAGAAAAGGAGAAGGAAGAGGCAGCAGCAGAAGAAGAGGGAGAGAAAAAGAGGGATAGAAAGAGAAGGCGAGAGAGAGCGAGAGACAGCTGAGATAAAGATGCCAAGCGATGGGTTCAGCCTGAGGTCGAAGACGGCGTGGGGTCTCGTGTTGTTGTAGTTTTATGACTGTGTGTGCGGCTGTGTGTGTGTGTGTGTGTGTGTGTGTGTGTGTGTGCCTCTGTGTGTGTAAGCATAATTGTCTATGCGGCACTTGGGGGCAGCAACAGCAGCTGCTGCTCGCGCCCGAAAAGTATGCAACACAGACGTCAACATGCCACAGACGCGGTGGCAAGGCCATGTATGCTACATGCTACATGCTACATGCCACTTGCTGCCGCCGCCATTGCCGCCGCCGCCATTGCTGCTGCCTTGCTACATGTTGCGGTAAATGCGCGGCGCCCCTTAATTAGATCATAGTTGCCGCTGCCGCTGCTGCTGTTGCTGCCACATGCCGCATTTTACGAGCCCAACTTGTGCTCACATGTCGTGGCACATTCAAGTCAAAGACAGCAGGGAGAGCGGGGGGAGGGGGAGGGAGCAGGCAGGCCACCTAGTCGGACGTCTATCAAGGCGCCTCCTTCAGTTTTGGGGGCACATTATTGACTTACGCGCTGTGCCGCATGCCACCGCATGCCACCGCCTGCCACCGCCGCATCAAATTTCCAGCTCAATCAGTGGCAGAAAACTTTGCTACTTTTATGGCAAAGTGCGGCGCAGCTGTGTGTGCCGCTTGCTGCATGTGTGTGTGTAGGAGTGTGTGTGTGTCTGTGTGTGTGTGTGCGCCTGTGTGTGTGTGCGTGTCTGCTGACGCAGCAGCTTCCCTTTTGGCTACAACGTTCTTGCGGTATTTGCATTTTAATTGAATTGCACTAAATTATTTTGTTTACACGGCCCGTTGATGGTCTAAACCCCTCCTACCCCCCCCCCCCTCCTCCTCTCTGTCTGCTACGCCTCTGCCCTACGAAAAACTTGGCAACTCTGGGCAGAGTGCGTGCTGACAGGGAGGAAACTTTTAAAATTTCGACAGTTCGAAAAGCAAATTGGGGGGCAACTTTTGCGGTGCAACTGTCTGTGGCAAGTGCAACAGACTTCGACAATGCGCTGAGCAGAGTACACAATTTGCTGTGCCAAGCAATACCCTGTAAATGGAGTTGAAGGCGGAGAAGTAATACGAATTAGTAGCAGGCTGTAGGGCAAGGGAAGTAGAGCTCTCAGCTCAGTTATCGTTGTGATATAAAGCTGAAGAGAGAAATAGAAAGATGAAGAGAGTTAAATAAAGAATAAAAGAGAAAGCAATATAGACAGTGAAAGAGATAGCAGTAGAGAGAGTTACATAGATAGGTAATAGAGAGAGAGAAACAGTCATAAAGACAGTAAGAGAGAAGGAGACAATCAGTCTATCAATCTCTTCTTCTTCTTCTTGAAGCAGAAGCTCATGTTATCCACAATAATTACTTACAGGGTATCTGCCAGTCAAGTTCTTAGTTGAACTACTAAGCGATCCACAGCAGAATCAATTGAAAAACTTGCTAAACTAAGCAAAAACTTATGTAAAGTCTGCAAACGCCTGTTGCGCAGCGCTGCCTCTCTGTTTCCCTGTCTCTCATTCTACCTCTCTCTCTCCCTCCCACTCTATCCCTCTCTCTCACTCCCTCTGCCTATCTGTTGCTTGTTTATTAGTCCAACTAATCGGAAAAGCCGAAGCATTTGCCATTGTGGTTGCAATTCCCAAGCGCATTTTCAGCTCTGATTTGAGTTGCATTCGCTCTCTCTCTCTCTCTCTCTTTCTCTCCCACTCGCTCTCACTCTCTCTCTCACTCTTCGTATCTCTAAAATCATGTAAAGTTCTCGTACATACATAATCGCATCTCAGTAACGCATCAAACGCTACACATATCGAACAATTCCAGGGATTTGCAGACAGAAGGTACCCTAATTGAATAGAATTAACAGACAGTGGCGTGGAACAAGGGGGGTAGGGGGGGATTGGGAGAGGGGTACCCTACCATGAAAGGCTTCTCTCTATTGTTAACTTGCAGCATGTGTAAATCGAGAACAAAGCCCAATTAGGATGAGAGTGTCAGCACTGCAGGGCCAACCATTTCGTGGTACTACTCTATCTCTCCTGTCCTACGATATATGCAGATTTGCGAACTAATGAGTTCTTCGAACATAATACCCATTGAAAATTATGCATGCAACGTGGTTTGAAGGCTGTCGAAATCGTTGATGTGCTTTGTACTCAATTGATGTGCGTGGAAATTCGCGGATTATTTTCGCTAACAAGGTCTCATCAATCTACCTTAGATTGGCCCGAAGGGAAATAGGTTGCAACAAAGGGAAATAGGTTGCAGCATTAAACAGATGTTTATGGGAAAGGCTTACATTAGTTAAACAACTACTTTAACAAGGTCTCAAAGTGGCACAGATTAGAGGAGGTAGCTGAAGTAAATATGCTTTAAAGGAAATAGGTTGCAATAGGTTGCAATAGGTCGCAATAGGTTGCAATAGGTCGCAATAGGTTGCAAGAGGTTGCAATAGGTCGCAATAGGTTGCAAGAGGTTGCAATAGTTTGCAATAGGTCGTTTTAGATCACAATAGGTCTATTTAGGTCGCAATAGGTTGCAATAGGTCGCAATAGGTTGCAATAGGTCGCAATAGGTTGCAATATATCGCAATAGGTTGCAATAGGTCGTTTTAGATCACAATAGGTCGCAACAGTTAGCAATAGGTTGCAATAGGTTACTTTATGAACTTGCCCCTTTTGTCATGGAAATATTTATTAAGTACCTTAAGTATTGCTCCTCAATCCGCTTGGCTAACCAACCTGCTGCTCTCTCCTCATTCTAGATGAATTCTGTGAGGAGTATCCACACAATTTGATGCCCACACCGGGCTATTGGATCGAGTGTTCACGCCAGAAGATAACGCTACCCACACCGCATACAATATGGGATGAGAGTGATTCGGAACATGAGGATATACGTGCTGGCAGTGCTAGCGATGCGTATTTGGAGCGCGAGTGTAGTGATCTCTATGAGGATGATGAGGATTCGGAGGCCACGCCGAGTCCACGTAAGAAAACAACCATCGAAGAGCAATGGGATCAACAGGGCGCATTCGAGCTTATCTCGGTAGAGCAGGAGACATATGAGAAATATTTCTATGGCACCGAACATTGGAATTACTTCACCAGCGATGAGGATCTCGGTCCCGTAATATTATCGATCAAACAGGAGACGCTCAATGGACGCGATCAGTTTCGCATACTGGTGCGAGCTGGTTCCTATACGGTTCATGGACTGATTCCGGCCTCCTGTGTATTTGCCGATAGGTATGCAAATCCCATTATACATACATACATATATACCCCAATACGGTAATGATATGTAATGATGTTTGCTTACAGATATAATCGCGAGGAGGTAGTTAGATCATTAGGTAAAGAAGTTAATTTAAATCCACCATTAACATTAGGACAATTACCCGATACGCCAGAGGAATTACTAAAATTAGATCAAGTATGAATTGAGCTATAGCCAATATCGTAACCATATTAACTATCTGCAAAATTTTGCAGGTTTTTATAAAATCCGAACTTAAGGTCGGCGTCATTTTCGTCAAGGAGGAGCAATATACGGAAGAGCAAATTCTGGACAATAATGAAAATTCACCGCTCTTCGATGAGTTCCTCACGCTCCTGGGCGATCGTGTGCGACTGCGTGGATTTGATAAGTACAAAGGTGGCCTTGATACGGTGCACGATCTGACAGGTGTGTGGGATGATCTTAAACTTAATATATAAGCCTCTATAAGATATCCCTCTCTCCCTCCCTCTCTCGTCCCCTCTCAGGTCTGTTCTCCGTCTATACGAATTGGCGCAACATTGAGATCATGTTCCATGTGTCCACACTGCTGCCCTACGAGAAACATGATCCACAGAAGCTGCAGCGCAAGCGGCACATTGGCAACGATATCGTATGCGTTGTATTCCTGGAGGCGGATAATACACGCTTCAGTCCCGCCTGCATTAAGAGTCATTTTCTACACACTTTTATACTGGTAAGCGAAGAATTCGATTCATTCTTTGCTTTCTTCTATATCGTATCTCTCTCTTTCGCTCTCTCTCTCTTTCTCTCTCTCTCTCCCAGGTGCGTGTCTCGGCACGCATAAAACACAAGCCGACGCGCTATGAGGTGTCTGTGGTGACGCGTGACGAGGTCGGCGCCTACAAGCCCTACTTATGGGAACAGTCGGTATTCGAGAAGGGACCTATGTTTCGGTAAGTGTTTGGGATATACGATATTCGTTACGATATTCGCTACGGTATCCGTTACGGTATGCTTACGATATTGGCTACGGTATGCTTACGATATTCAATACGATATCCGTTTCTATATTCATTACGATATTCGCGTTGATATTCGCTACGATATTCGCTACAATATTTGCTACGATATTTGCTACGGTATGCTAACGATATTCAATACGATATCCGTTACTATATATGTACATTCGTTTCGATATTCAATACGATACCCGTTACTATATTCTTTAAGATATTCGATATTAAGATATTAAGATATTACGATATACACTAGAGTATTCATTGCGATATACGATACGATATTGGCTATGATATTTGCTGCGATATTCGCTATGCTATTCGTAACGATAACTAACGATATTTGTTATGATACGATATTCGTTACGATATACAATACTAAATTTGATACCATATACGATACGGTATTCGTTACGATATGCGATACTAAATATAATACCAAATACGATACAATATACTGTACGATATGCATTACGATTTACTATACGATATTTTCTTCTACCCCCTTACAGGGAATGGCTGCTGACGAAGATCGTAAATGGGGAACGTGCCTCATACTCGGCCCCGAAATTCGCTCGCATGCAGGAACGGACCCGCTCCCAAATGCTCGAGGATCTGGTGATGAATCTATCGAATCACGCGGAAACTGGACAAATACCGAAACCCTATAGACGCGGCTCGTGGCGACCGATTGGTGAGGATGAATATTTCAGAATGTTGCATGCCAGGGTACTCGACAGCGAGCAACATGGGCAGCAACACGAGCAGCAGCAGCAGCAGCAGCACAGCTACAACAGTTGCTGCTATTGCAGCGCGTTGGCAGCAGCAGCAGCAGCAGCAGCGGCAGCGACAACAGCAACACACAACAACAATACACACACTAAACACAACAACAACAACAACAAGCACAACAACAATAACAACAGTCAGCAACAACAACAACAGCAGCAACAACAACAGCAACAGCAGCAGCAGCAACGTGCAACAGCAACAACATGTGCAACTGCAACTGCAACTGCGACGACGTCGTTGTTTGGCTGCGATTTGTGCTGTGCCTCTGTGATGCATCTCTGTGTGAGACATAGTATGTGTACACCCCACACACACACACACACACCAGCACACCCTGTATTTGCTTGCATTTTCCAACACTGAAACTCACAAACTCAATCTCTATCTGCCTGTCTCACTCTCTCTTTCTTTGTTTGACTTCGACTCTGCATGATTAATCGTTGTTGTTGTTGTTGTTGCTGCTGCTGCTGCAACACTTCCGCTCGCTTTGCCACAGCACACACACACACACACACGCACACTAAGCTAGAGCGCTTACACTTCCGTTTCCGCCATTAACACATCCGGCCATGTTTGCACTCGACGACGCCATCATGCAAGGCTGCTGCTGCCTTCTCCTGCTCCGACCACACTTTGTGGCATGCTGTGACAAATCCTGCCGCACAATCTGTTGGCTGCCACGCCCCCTCCCCCAGCTCCTACGCCTCCGCTCCGCAGCGTGCGCATCTTAAGTTGTCCGGCAAGAAATATGGTAGAACATTTTATCTGCTGTGGTCAATCTTTTGCGTCCTAAGACACACACACACGCACAGCCCTTTGCTCGCCCCACTGGCAGGGGAGTGGGAAGGGGGCAGGGACTGGAGCAGGGATTGGGGCAGAGATTGGGTCTGAGGCTGAGACCGAGCCATGATTTCCTTTGTTGTTGTTGCTGTTGTTGTGATTTGTTTAGATTTCTTGTTATTTATTTGTTGCATTAAACAAAACAAATCTAATTTGATTTATTCATGCACACCCACACACGCACACGCACACACACCATGCCACATCACGTAGGTGTTTGCCAATTGACAGTACCAGCCCCCTGCCCCACTCCCACTCTCCCCCTTCTGTATGTCTCTCGTTCTCCCTCTGGATTATTCTCGCTCGCCTTGAACTGATTCGACGACAGCTTCTTGGGTTATGCATATTAAAATGATGCAAATTATAGATTGATAGCTTCTGCTTCTTCTTCTTCTGCTTTTGCTTCCCTCTTGGGGTTTTGGGAAACAGTGTGACCAGCTCGATAAAACGAATTGAATGTGATTTCCAATAAATCCGACAAGAAGCATGACGAAACTTTACTGCAAGAAGCTCTTGAAGTAAAAGAAAAATGTTTCCAGTTAATATAGGATAGTTACTTCAGCGTATAGGGGGATTAAAGAACAGTATAGGAGGATTAAAGAGCAGCAAGAAAAATGAGAAAGAAAACCCTCTAACTACACTAGATTCTACTTGGCTTATAGCTGACTCTAAGCCAACCCTATATTGAACTCCTTAACCCTGCCTTTACGATATTCAAACCTTGGCAAGAGAAATATGCAGAAATCTAAAAAAAAATCTAGAAAATCCAGAAAATCCACAACTTTTGCAAACCTCAATTAGAAATAAAAAATAAATCGAATCTGCTTGGTAATTGCTAAACAATTGAAAGCCATGACTCGTAAATCATCATATTTGCATACCATCATAATCAAATTTAGCTAGGCAAACAAAAAAGAGGGAAATTACAGGGAGGGAGGGAGGTTGTAAGACCGCAAGATTTGTAGGGTTTTTGTTTTTTTTTTTGGTCTATTTTGTATTTTATATTTGGTTTCTGCCATTGATTACTCTAGCAATTTAAGCGTGTTCTATTTGTGTTTTGTGTATCGTTCGACGATAATAACCAGCAAGCAGTCCACCTGGCAAATATATTGCCCACATATACGTATGTCTACGCCTTCCAATTCCACGGAGGGGGTTGGGTCGAATTCACAAAAGAATTCAATAAAAAAAAAATGCAGGTGGAAAGGCGGAGGAGGACTAAAGGAACTCGTCTATTGCATGCAAACAAAACAAATGAATCGAAACGAATCGAATCGAATCGAATCAATGGAGTAGACAGAGAGAGAGGGAGGGAGGGAGAGCAGGGGCTGGGGCAGGGGCAGGGTTACCACCTGCCTCGAGCTTCTGTTGTCAAGTGCATAACACAATATTTCCATATGGCAGCAGCCTCTCAAACTGAATTTCGCATGCATACCCTGTACGTGCTGGGTAGAAGAAGTGTTTCCTGGGTTCCCCCTTCGGGGTTCCCTCTTAGACCTATTACAGGGTATGCTGTAGTCTTGTTATCAGTCTTACATCTCTTGTATCTCTAGTATATACGCAACAGAGCGCCAGGGGTTCTCTATGATTGATGTCACGCATTGTATACAAACCCCACAACACACACACACACGCACACACACACAGACACGTGTTGGTTCCCAAGAAGGTTGGGGGCGCAGGTAAAACCTAACAGGGTCTAGCCCGTAAAATTTCTAAAAACTAAGGGTTTTCGGGTTTCCCTTAGTCTTAAGGAGTTTATAACTTATTTTAACTCATATACAATCAAAGCTAACTGAACTTCCAATAATTTCCCTATCGTAACCCTAGTCAAACCTGCACTAAGGTATGCCACAGTACTATACCATCGCTTGAAATGATTTCTAATCTACTTAACATTTTTACAGCTCTCTAGAACTCTCCAATATATTTATATCATATATAGTAAACAAACTCAACCCTAGATCTTCCTAACTCTCTCGCCCTCTCTGTCTTCTCTTCCCACAGGCCACATGCGACCCTCTTCACCGCTGCTGGACTCGGTGCGTGATCAATTTGAGGATTACGATCAACTAGCCAAAGATTTTACCCGTGTTTTTTTAAACGACGAACCATCGTGCCTCACAAACGCCCATCTCTTTGATGTGGTCTTTCTGGTGGGACAGTCCAAGCAGAAAGCGCGCCTGATTGGTGTGCGTGCAATATTGGGTGTGCGTAGTCGGGTCTTTCAGGTGAGTAGCCAAAAGGGCTAAGCCCCACATAAGTGTTGCTATAACTTTATCCCTCTCTCTATCTTTCTCTCTCTCTCCCCCAGGAAATGCTCTATGGCATTCAGACTGGCTTCGGTTCGCCGCAAATACCCGTTGCCGAGATATTCGCCCGTCCGGCGCCATCGCTTGTTTCGCCGCAAAATCAAAAACCCAAAAGCAACAACTATCTAACCGTACCCGATTCGGATTCCATACGACCCAAGAGTGTACCCTCATCGCCGATGGTTAAGCGCGCCTTCTCGCGCCTGGGAACGATTACGGCTGGCTGGGGACGATCGATAAGGAATAAGAATACGAATCAATTGAATCCGGATGATAAAAAGAAATGGATATCATCAACAGATTGTTCGAGTAAGAGTTTTCATTTAATGCAATGCAACAATATCGATGCGTGTTCTTGTTCTTTCTTCTTTTCTTTCTCCGTTTTGTGCTCTCTCTCTCTCTTTCTCTCAATCTCAATCTCAATCTCTCTCTCGAATCTATTACGTACTTGATTTTCCTAATAAAAAAAACCAAACAAAATAAATATATATATATATACAAAATACTACTACTACTACCACTACTACTACTACTACTACTACTACTAATACTACTACTACTACTACGCCTTGGCTCCTACGTTCTACGTTCTTCGTACTTCGTGCTCCGATCCTACGTACTTCGTATCTCGTATTGCGTATTGCCGTAACCCGTTAATGCCTGCCTGCTGCCTCTTTTCTACCCGCCCCCACTAATCTTGGCTAAAACTGCAAAAAAAAAAAAAAAAAAAAAAAAACAATCTATGAAACCTCTCGTACAACTCGCACGTCGCACGTCTTAACTACCACCCTACCTAACATCACCAACAACCTAACTAATACCCAACTAATTACTGCGTACTCCCCTCTGATAATGATGCTCATACATACGTAATATCTGCTAATCCCAACAACCACACATGTGGTTACCCCATTTGTAAATTGTGGTGCTCGTTCATCCTATCGTTAATCGTCATGCATATCGTTATCGTTATCGTTGAAATTCCCCTCTGTATTGTCCTTCACACACTTATCGTTTCCTGTTCCTCGCCACAAATACTCGGGACGTGTGTGCGGCCTAACTCACCACGCTGTCTATCCTTGTACAAAACTCACCACAACCTAACCTATAACTGTCCTCAATGTTTACACTGATTGCACAAAATTGCATACCATGGCACTTGTTAATTATTCTGTTTATACTCACCACTCACTTATTCTTACCTCACCACACACGCGTGACTGTACCAACTGTACAACAACAAACCATTTGTTGTAAGACCGTATTTGCTCATCACATTATCGCATACTCACCATATCCATACTCACCACAATACTCTACACACACTCTATTGATATGCATTTGCTCTCACTTCTGATTGGTATTCGTTAATTATGCATTACTCACCTCACTGCAAATGTTTCTCCCCTCTTTCTCTCTCTTTATCTGTCTCTGGCTCTCTCTCTCTCTCTGCACATATGTATTCGGTCTCCTACTGTCTCGAAATTCTTTTACTTTTCTTATTACTATACTATTCTCTGAAAACTAAAATTGCAAAATTCATAAAATTTACTAAAAAAAAACAAACGAAATTTCTTCATTTCTCATCTAACGCGCCCGTTCGAAACCCACCACCACAACCACCACAAACCTCACCACACCCGCCACGCCACGCCTCGCCTCGCCTCGTCTCGCCTCACCAAAACTCTACTCGATTATCGCTATTCGTTTTTGCAATCGATTTCGTTAATCGACCGTGCGACTTAAACAATTTTTTTCCCAATTCAATTTACAATTTGTTTTTTCCCCCTCGAAAAATTTTTTTTTTTTTTTTTTTTTTTGTTCAATTCGATTCGATCCGCGTCCACAATTTTATTCCAACCAACCAAACCACGACAACAACAACAAAACCGCCTCAAAAAAAAAAAAAAAAAAAATATCAAAACCGTTTACCGAAAATACCAAAATACCGAAATACCTTGAAAAACTACCGAAAAAAAAAAAAAAAAAAAAAAAAACTGCTTCCAAACCTGGCAGACAGAGACAGTAAGGACAAAGATAAGGATAAACCGGGCAGCAATCAATTGGCCGTGCCACGCCTCTCCGTCTGTGCCGACGCCCAGAAGGTCGATCGCGCCAAACTGGCCCAAACCGAGTTCAACATCATCGAATTCGATCCGGATACGTTTCGTGTGCTCCTAGACTATCTGCACACAGGCACCTGTCCCCTGACCTGTGTCTCCATACCAGGTGAGTTCTGAGGACCTTCCTCTTTATATGTTAGCGAAAACTAGAAGGGGAAAGGGTACCGCATCTTTAAACACATATGGGAACAGAAGGAGTGGAAAATCAATGGCTCTGAAGATCAGATGATGGGTTAGATCTTAGAGATAATCAATATGGTCGGCTTATCCCTCTCTCTCTCTCTTTGGTAGGGTGGTCTAGTTTCTTTTTCTGGGAGGTTATTCGGGGTGGTCTTACCACTTACTACAGGAGGATCTTCGGGTTGGGCTAACCACTTTCTCCGAAAGGATATTAGGGGTGGTCTAAGCCCTTTATTCAGAAGGATCTTCGAGGTGGTCTTATTCCTTTTGTCCGAGAGGATCTTCGGGTTAATCTAACCCCTTACTGCAGGAGGATCTTCGGGGCTAACCCCTTTCTTCGGGAGCTTTTTAAGGGTGGTTTAACCCCTTTCTCCAGAAGGATCTTCGAGGTGACCTAGCCCCTTTTGTCCGATAAGTTCTTCGAGTTGGTCTAACCCCTTAATCCAGGAGGATCTTCGGGTTAGTCTAACACCTTACTCCAGGAGGGTCTTCGGGAAGGTCTAGTCCCTTTCTACTGGATAGTCTTTAGGGTGGTCTAACCCCTTACTCCAGGAGGATCTTCTGGGTAGTCTAGTTCCATTCTACTGGAGGGTCTTTGTGTTGGCTTACCTTCTTCTTAGGGAGGACTTTCGAGGTGGTCTAACCCCTTACTCCAGGAGGAGTGACCCCTAAGGTCAACCTTAGCCCTATGTCTATTAGGTCCTAGATCGACATACCTCGATGTAAGCTACAAAAAAACCTTCCCTAGAGTATGGGTAAAGACTGGATAGATTTGGGTCTCTCTGGTTTTGGCCATTCGGGATAGAATCTACTTGTAAAAACACAGTAGTAACCTCTTCTCCCTTCTCCCCTTCTCCATCAGGTCTCCTCTGTGCCGCTGAGCACTACGATCTACCGGAGCTGCTGCAGGCATGCTTCCATCATTGCAAACAGTTCCTGCGCATCGAGGTCGTCTGCCCGATGCTAATCTCGCTGGAGAACTACTACTGGCGCTACACATCCGCCTCGGAGCTGGTTAACATGATATTATCGTTTGTGGAGAGCAAAGCGCACTCGCTCTTCAAATGCCCCGAATTTCTTAATCTATCCGAATCGATGGTACAGATGATCATGTGCCGTGAGCTGCAGACACCCGAGATTCGTAAATTCGAGGCGATGTTGGCCTGGGCACAGCACAAGGTAGCCAAGCTAAAGAATCATCCCAATAAGGATACACAATTCGAATTCGAGTGCATTATGGAGAGACTGACACGAGATTTGAACTTGTGCCGCATCTCACCCAGTGAGCTACTCACGGTGGTGCTGCCCTCCAAATCGATGAAGAACGAACGCATTATGGAGACCCTAATGGTGCAAGTGAATCTAGGGACATATCGTATGCCCGAGCTGGATGCGTATCGTCAGCAGTTGCGTCAGCAGGAGTCCGCCGAGGCCAACGTCCAAGTCCATCGGGGTGGATGAGACAGTAAGAATGTGAGTTTCGATTTGGATCAGCAGCAGCAGCAGCTGACAGTAGCGGGCGCCACGGACAGCGCACTACACACAACACAACAACAGCAACAACAGCAGCAGCAGCAGCAGCAACTGCAGCAGCAACAACAACAACAACAACAGCAACAACAGTTACATCAACAACAACTACATACAGGGGATTATAGTGGCATCGGGCTATTAACGCCCACCAACGCTGGCCTCGTCGGCGGCGTCGGCATCGGTGGAGGCGCCATTGGTGGCTATGCGGATGCTCGCGCCTATGCGATGGCCTCTGTTGCCGTTGCGCTCGAGCACCAGCAGCACCAGCAACAACAGCAGCAGCAGCAACAACAGCAGCAGCACCAGCAACAGTTGCAGGCGCCGCGCGATGCCGACGATGATGAGGTGGAGCTGTATGCCAGCTTTGATCTGGCGCCCAGCACCAGCCGTGTGGCTGCCCAGATGCAGGCGGCCAAGGAGGCGCGTAGGAAGCGTTGGGCAGCCGATGGTGCCAGTGGCAGCAGCGATGGCGGTGGCGGCAGCAGTGATCGCAGCGGTCGCCGTTATTAAAAAAATATGAAAAGATTCCCTTGCCAGCAGGTTTATAGCAAGTTTATAGCATGTTTATAGCAGATTTATAGCAAATTTATAGCATGTTTATAGCAGCCTGAAAAAGTTTCCCACTGAATTCGAAAGTATACCAAGCGAGCAATCCTAACCAACACCAACTTTTCCCTAATTGGCATATCCCATAAAGTTGCAATTTCTATATATATTTCCCCCGATCCCATATCCCTGACTCTATGTTCAGCCAGACTCTTCTCTATACTCTATAGGATAGCGTCGGGTGAGGCGTCCGTTTTGCATGCAATTCAGGATACCCCTGTCGTCTGTCCTATATGATATAAACACAATTTAAAGCATTTTGCTGAAATTTATCAAACTCATCGTAAAACATAGTAGTGCAATTAGGTTAGGGAAAACATATTCTAAATATGATGGGTTCGCATAAATTTCTAAACATTCTTGTAGGGATTCTCTTCGAGATCGTTGCCGACACTTTGATCAGGTGCGGAATTCGAAAGTAGATTTTGGATACCCCTGCAGAGTGCGTTGCGATTGAGAAGATACATAGATAGATACATATTGTAGATTATAATGATTTTATTTTCTTTTGTAAAACCAATGAGAACCTGACAAAATTTAGAAGATTGCTCGCTTGGTTGAAAAGATAAAAGAATATTCCATGCAGGCGCAACCAGGCAAAGCAAGGGAATCAAAAAAAAAAAAAAAAAAAAAAAAATCCCCCCACTTAACCACAAAACCACTGAAAACTGAAAACTTTTTCAACTGTTTGTATGTGTACGTATGTACGTGTGTGCGTGTGTGTGTGTGTGTGCGTCTAACCCACCGCTCAAGAACACCCGAAACTATAGAGAAGATGTATGAAAAAAATGAGAACCATCCAAATCGAAGCTGACATTGTTAACTCTTACATTCACCCCGCAAGATGAAAAACGAAAAGCCCAGGCGAAACCTGAAACGAAAGAGGAATCCCCCAAAAAAAAAAGAAAAAAAAAACATTTTCTACAAGTATTACCAAAGACAAAACAAAAAACTACACAAACACTATGATTAACCGTATATGTAACCCCCAAATGTGTAGTATATACATACATACGATATATAGAGTACATTTATATGTATAGCTCGAGTCTGTCGGACAGTTTTGTTGGCATTTGTACTACATGTAATGTAAACAATGCTAATGGCATTTGGTTTTTTGATACCCCCCCCAAATGATACACACGAAACCTACTACAGACACACATACATATATATATATATGAGAAACTAACCAAAAAAAAAAAAAAAAAAAGAGAGGACAAAAAAACAAAAAATTAAACGCTTACTGATTGTAAAACAAAGACTTAAGACAAGAAATGATAAACAAATTTTTTTAATCAATGTTTTTGAACATGTGTAAGCTCTACTAAGTTTTTGGCAAAATCCAAGGAACAAACGAAAAGCAACCTTAACCTAATCTAACGTAACCTAACAACCTAACCTAACCTAAACGTAAATTTAATGTAAAACAAACTAAAAAAAAAAAAAAAAATAAAATAAACGTAAAACACAAAGAAAACGAATGAAAGAAAGAAGAAAATACACAAAAGATAACCGAATTATTTATGTACATAGGATTAATTATACTTGTATTTGTATTTAAATGTTTAAACAACCGAAATCTTAACAGATCGAATGGCTGCGTGTACCGTTTATGCTAGCTATATATATACACATATATGCAAATCCAAATGTATATGATATATATATGGTATATATATATATAAACGATTTCCATCTTTTTTTTTTTTTTTTTTTTTAAGATACTTGCGAAAATCTGTGAGTATTGTAAGCGTATACACAGATGAGATGTAGTCACTAAAATTACCTATCTACATGATTAAAATTTAACCATAATTATACAAGCTATCCGCAAAAAACCTAACCTAACAAATATCGTTGTACTTAACAAAAAACAGAGTAGTTAAACCAGATGAAAACAAAAACCCAAATACCTAAAAATAAACCCAAAACAATAACTAAATATAATGAATACATAACCCCAAAAAAAAATCACATCATAGAAATGTCGTTTCGATCGTATAAAAGTGTATGTCCTGCTATTTCAACATAGAGTTGCATGTAGAACCCGAAACCCCGGAAACCATTTGTCTATCTATATCTATAGATAACCGCTTACCGATTACCGATTACCGATTATTGCTGTTTAGACCTAGACAAACATATACATATTTTATATATGCATATTTTAAACAAAAAAAAATACTTACCCTAAAGGCAGCTAACCGTAGTAGTCCACAAAACATGTAGTGTGTCTACACTATTCTATATAAACATATATACATATACTATTTACGATATCCGAGAAAAAAAAATCGAAAACCGATAACTGATTAAAAAAAAACCAAAAAAAAAGTAACGGCAGCATTTTCGAAAGGGTTTCACTTAACGGTTCAAAATGTGTATATCAAAATTTAACTCAAGTACATACATACATACATACATTTCTATACAAAACGTTTATACTATATGTGTGACTGTATGTATTGTCGATTTATAACCCACATACAGTGCTGGGCATATGCTTAAAAACACTTAATCGCAAAATATACCAAGAAATAAAACAAAGACAAAAGACAAGTTAAAATGCTTTCAATGTGCAAAAATCTTAAATGTTAACTAACATAAACTAACAAAAAAAGAAACTATATATAAATAAAAAACCAAATATTGAAAACAGCTATCAGATCAAAGAAAGAGCTGTTATATCTATAAGCAGATATTTGATATATATTTGTGTCTATATAGATATGCCAAGCGATTGATATGAAAACTTGGAAAATACTTGACGTTTTTTTCATTATATATATGTGGCTACTATATGCTCAGATTTTAGATATCTGCTTAGGGTAAGCGAAACAGTTTTATGAATCCACCAACCAAACATTGAGAGAGTTGGTTCAGAGAAACACACACATATGAAATAGAACAGAAAATATTGAGTGAAAAAAAACAAACATGTTTTTTTCATTTCTTTTGCTGAAAACTCTATTCAATTCACGTTTGAACTGAACGCAACAATACATATAATAATATTAATGCATATGAAAATATTCAATATACCTACAATTAAGCTAAAAATGCAGCGTAAAACCCTTTTGGGGTTATGCAGGAATACAATAACTGAAGCATCATCAAAATACAAATATTTACAAAATCCGAAAACATTCAAAACTAAATAATATTTTGCGTAATTGCAACAAGTGTTTCTAAGTGTTTGTGCCATGCTGTCTAAACAATTTAAAAAATACATAGAAAAATCGCAAAAAAAAATAGAAACAAAAAAATCGATAATTAAACTCAACTCTTGAAATTTTGAAGATAACTTCGTAGCTTTGCCGAAGTTCCATCATGTGGCGAGGATTGAAGAAAAGATTTTCGATAGAGGACATGACATAACCGACTTTTTGATTGAGATAACGAAAGAACTCAGTGTTATACATACTATATGCCGTGACTCCTTTTGAGCTCATTGAATCCGAAGAAAAACTTAAATACAGAAATTAAAAAAAAAAACAAAAAAATACCGAAACCGTAACTAAAACGTATCTAAAAAAAATAATATATATGTTGTAATTGCCAGATAGAAATCCAACCATACAAAACATGAACTACAACTACAGTGGCTATATCAAAATACAATTCCATACCAAATACAACAAAATAAAATAAACAAACCAAAAAAAAATAAAAATATATGAGAAAAGTTACAGAAACAAGAGAAATAATGCCTCCGATCTGTCACCTAAATGTGGCTTCAGGCTGGGCACGGGGAAGATGTTGGGGGGCGATGGAAATTTTTTTCAATTTTTCTGACCCTCAGCATATGCAGTACTTGTGTCACAGACCAAAGAAATCGCATAGCTACATATGCTATATACGTGTATGCTACTATATTCTATATGTATGTGAAATGATTATCTAAAACAATAAGAATCATTAAATTGAACTAACATATTTGTAACTTTATGTATGTAAATGTATGTGTGCGAATCTGTTAAAAAACTATATACTAAACTATACATATATATATTGTATTATATATATACATTAATATACAACAAAAAAAAACAAAAATATTATAATTTACACAGTTCCAACATATTCCAACATTTTCATATAGCATATCGATTGGGATTTCGAAAAAAAAAATGCATTTATATTATTTCGAGCCCGTTCCCAACTCCTCCAGTTTCAACTCGAGTTTCAGTAACATTTTCAATGGCTTATGAGCCTGGATTTCCCCGAAGCCATGGGGATTTTCGAAGCTATAGAAATTTGTGTAGCTTGGCTAACCAACGGAATTGTGGGAACATTTTCTCGATCATTGATTTCAATTGATTTGATCGAATTTCGATTAAAAATGTCGACAACAAAAATGCATATATATTATTGAGTGTACATAATTTGGATACAATTTTAAGTTGCCAAAAGCTGTGCTATATGAAACGCTGGAAATGGAAAATTGTACGGAAGTTTTTTTGGAACACGATATATTGAAATAAAAACTGATTTGGACAAACCCAAACGTGATGGTTTTTTTTAATGGAATGAATATGGAATATATATGATCTAAAGTAAATGTTTTCAGTAGAATATATGATCTAAAATCAAACGCAAGTTTTCAGTTTTGTATTGAGGGTTTTTCGAAATCGATTTTCAGTTTATTGAATTTTTCGCATTATGTTGTATTGTTGGTATATTCATAAGAGTTTACATTCTTGTGTGTGTGTTGATTTACTTGTTTTAATGCTCGCAATTTTTTTTTTTTTTTTTTTACAATATTTATATAGATACATATACACAGATACCGAAAATACAAAGCACATACGCATACATACGTACACACATGCATATACAAATTGAATGTGTGTATATATCTAGACGTATGTCTAATCGATAATAAAACTAAGAAGTAGACGTACGTTACAGACAAGGACGGACACATATGCTATATAGTATATATATATATGCATATGCATCCGTATGTGTACTACGTACGCTTACTCGCACTCCAGGCTTAAACTTTAACACATAAATCAGTCGAAATACATCAAATTCAATAGATCGTTTGCTTTGTGTTTCAATAAATTAACATACAATACAAATATAGAGCGGGTTTCTCTATCTCTGACAATTAAAGTAAACACAATTGGTTTATATAGATTTAAAATAATCATACAAAAAAAAAAAATAAAATGGTCAAACAGCAAATGCAACACCCCCTTAGCCAGGCCCCACTTCCTATATATGTCTATATTGGTATTTTTACTCTTTTCTTTTTCATTTTTGTATATACAATTTGAATATAATTTTCATATAGTTTCGAAAGTGTTTTTGAAATTTCTATATGTTTTTTTTTTTCTTCAGGATCGCAGTAAATAATTTTTACTTATTTTATGCATGCACAGGAACAACAACTTTGAAGGTCGCCAGCTCACACACACACACACACACACACTCACAGACACTCTATAGGTTTTTTTTACTCTAAGAAACACTTTGATATTAAGAACAGAAAATACAAATGGGTTAAGCTTTAATACCCTTGCGGATGGTTCCTATGGCAACACTATATTGTATTATATTTACATGTATGATCCGTATGATCTGGTTTTTGTTTTTTTTATTATCACAAAACTGTATGCAATATATTTGGAGATTTGATTGTTTCTATGGCAGCTAATTGATAAATCTGTCTATATTGACAATTGCAAAACTGACAGCATCGGCTATATATGCTGGGTATAAACTTTTGTTTTTTTTTTTTTTTTTTTGTTGGATATCGCACCCTAGGCAAGGGCATAGAACTCTGGGTTTACGACTTGTCTGTGTTGGGGTGTGTGTTTATAAAGATTTGCTATATAATTGTTGTCGGATATGAAGAGAAAGGCATTCGATCGGCTTTAATTGCTCTTAGAGTGGGTTTATATATATATAATATATATGCGCACATTTGTTTATATAGCATACGCTGCTTCTATAGCAGATATATTGTTGTTGTCTGATTATAGCAACATAAAGAATACAAGTTATATGTGTCTGCATTGCATTTTAACTATTGCACAATTATTGTGTGTGTGTGTGTGTGTGTCTGTTATCCGTACAGTAGTATATAGTATATCATCTATATATATACCTAGCAGATATGTACATACATATACATATACATATACAGACAGACAAGTACGACTATAGTATGTACGTTTAAATGTCTATATAAAAACTTTTAATATTCCTATATAGGGCACAGTGTTTATAATTGTTGTTAGTTGTTGGTGTTGTTCTTGTTGTTGTTGCTGTTATAAGTGTTGCGGTTTTTGCTATTAAATCATTATATATATATATGTCTCTTATCTAGTTAGAGTTCTGTATAGTATGGCTCTATTGGTTGTCTATAATTTTTTTCCTCTCAGTTTACTTTTCATCTATATGTTTTGTTGCATAAACAAATCATGCCTAACAAATAGCTATATACAATTTACACCCCCCACACACACACACGCACACACACACACATATGCACAGACACACACACACACACACACGCATACACACCATAAACATTGCCTATAAACATTGATGACAAGAAGACGCAACGCTTAACTGATAATGTTATTTTTAAGACTTTTGAACACTTTCGTTTCCATTTGTTGTTAATTCAGTTTCTATGTGTGTGTGTGTGAGTGTGTGTGGGCGTTGTGTGTATTGGTGTGTGTGCTCTATGTGCTGTCCAGCGAGTATCTATTTGTGGCGCAGGTGTGGCAGGTAGACGAGGTATTGTGGGTGTTGCCGGTGCTGTTGCTGATCCTCTGACTGCAATCGGCTCCTGCTGCTGCTGCGGCTGCTCCTGCTCCTCCTCTGCATCTCGAGCAGCATCATCGAAGCCATACCAACATCACATGACCATTATTTGCAGCGCTACTCATTGATCTATGGTCCGATAGATGCGTCGCTGTGGCTCGGGTGTATAATGAATGCGGGTGCGAAAATGTTGCGGTGAACCGGGCACACTCTCTGAACCACGACGCGGTGGTGGCAGTGGCGGTGAGGCGGAGACATAGCTGCAACAAGTAAAAGGAACACATGAATTAGAGTGAGCTAGCCAAAGAGAGAGAGAGAGAGAGAGAGATATACTCACCGTCGCTGCAGCATAGGCGAACCAGTTGTCTGACCACCACCACCCAAATCAAGCAGATTCTTGCGCAGCAACAGCGGCGATTGCCCTCGATTGTAGCGTGGTGGTGGATCCGGACTACGATGCCGTCGATCCAGACCGGCGAGTAGATGTGGTGAAGGCGGTGTGCTTATGCTGCCGCCGCTGCTTGCATAGCGACGCAGAAAACCGCTGGTGGCGACTCCACCGCCACCAGCAACACCGGTACCACCGGCACCACTAGCCGTACCCGTCAACGGTTCTGTGGTTGGTGATGTGCTCTGACTGGTTGTATGACTGCTGCTGCTGCTCGCCGCCGACAATGTGCGATAATAATACGTTTTGCCCATGTTGCAGTTGCTGTTGCCGATGTTGTTGCTGCTGCTGCTGATGATGTTGCTGCTGCTGTTGCTGCTGCTGCGATACGCGTGTTGCTGTGGCGGCGTTTGTGGCGATATTATCTCCTCGGATATACCCGGCTCGCTGCTGCTGCCCGTGTTGGCCATTGGTGACGTCGCTGTGGAATTCAATTGGGTTTTAACATAGGTCGCAAATTGTCGCTTCATTGCGCCGGCGAGGGTATTGAACCAGCCTGATGCCAAGATTGATGCGCGTTGATTGATGTTGCGATGCAGTGCGATTGATGCGTAGTATGAGTGCGTGTGTGTGTGGGTGTGTGTGCGAGTGCAGTATGCGTGTGTGCGAGAAAGAACACAAAGAAAAGAAAGAGCAAAAGCGATGCAAAGAAATTTTGCAATTAGTCAAAGCGCAACAACAAGCAGCAAAAAAAAAGAAGCGTATAAAAAAAGAAAAAACTAGAATAAAAAGGGCAGAAAAACTTTCATAATCGGCAAGCCGACATATATAGACACTAGCCTGGCAGTTATACAGAATCTAGACTCATTAAAAAAATCCTAACTAAAGCTTATGCCATAACAATTTGTTTTTATATACAATTAAATTTAAATTTCTTTTAGATACATCATATATCAACTTGATATAAAACATGCCAGGAAGCAGACAGAAAATATCATATGGAAGTAAGTTATAAACTAGCCTGGCAATTATACAAATTTTAGACTCATTAAGTAAATCCTAACTAAAGCTTATGCCATAACAATTTGTTTTCATTAAGAATAAATTTAAATTCCCCATAGATATATATCAAGTTGTATATGCATTAAAACATGCCAGAAAGCAGACAAAAAGTATCATATGGCAGTTAGTTATAATATCTATACTATATATCTAGCGTCTGCCAGCTGCTGTCTTTGAAAAAAATTCGAATTCCTGACAGCAACTCACCCGCATCTGTTGTGCCGGCATAGACATGTTGCTCGCGTCCATCGAGATTGTTGCTGTTGTTGCCGCTTTGACCGAGCAGTTGCCGTCGTGCATACAACTTGCTCAGCTTGCTGCCCACTAGGGATGCATTGCTGCCTCCTCCGCCGCCGCTGCCGCCGCCACTGACATCCACTGTCTGCTGCTCCAAGTTACGCCAAGGCAGATTGCCATACAAATTGCTGCTGCTCTCATTGCAGGATGTTGTTGCTGGCGCTGTTGTTGCTGTTGCTGCTGCTGCTGCTGTTGCTGTTGCCATGGGCAGCGGTTGATACTGCAGCTGCAATGTGTTGCCCACACCAAAGTGTCCGGCAGGCGCTGGTGATGGCGGTCCCGTTGTGGTTGGTGCAATTTGGGAGCATGTCGACTGCGTGGAGGATGACTGACTAGAGGTGGAGTGCGAGGAGTGCGATGCGGGAGCCACATAATTGCTGTGAAATGGATTCGTGCTTGTGGTCACAGGCGGCGATGGCGATGCTGCTGCTGCTGTTGCTGGTGCTGCTGGTGGCGTCTGACGTGACAGCTGCGGTGATGTTGGCGACAGCGTCGATGTTGGTGACAGCGTATGCAATTGCAATTGCAGTTGCAGCTGTGGCAGTGGCAGTGGTTGATGATGTTGCTGCTGCTGCGGATAATGTTGATAATGTGGCGTAAAGTGATGCAGTTGCTGCTGTTGTTGTTGCAGCAGCTGCAGCTGTTGCTGCTGTTGTTGCTGTTGCAATTGCAGCTGTTGTTGTTGCTGCTGCAAGTGTAACTGCTGCTGCTGTTGTTGCTGCTGCAATTGCAGCTGTTGCTGTTGCTGTTGTATGTGCTGCTGTTGTTGCTGCCGCTCAGCTGACTCCTTTTCACGCAGCTGTTGCTGCTGATGATAGAAACGCTGCAGCACTGCAAGAGAGAGAGAGAGAGATAAGTATGAATATATAGCAATTCTCTAGAGGATTTCCCGCTTACCTATAGGACTCTGATTTCCAGGCTGCAGACGTTGCTGCTGCTGCTGCTGTTGCTGCTGCTGTTGCTGCTGCTGTTGCTGCTGCTGCTGCTGCTGCTGCTGCTGGCTGCTTAGCTGCAATGTGGCTGCTGCTGTCTCCGCCAGCTGCAACTGCTTGCGCTGCTGCAATGTGGGTGAGATCAGCTGTGTTGGCCCACTGGCATTACAAATACTATCACAGTTATCATACGGCAGCGTGTTGTGCCATTTTGTGGGCGTGGTCAGGCCCAAGCTGTCTGTGGGCGTTTTTTGTGTACTTTTATGCGGCAGTGTTGTTGTTGTGGTTGCTGTGGCTGTTGCTGCTGGTGCTGGTGGAGCTGCTGCTGCTGCTGGCATTGCTGCTGCTGCTGGTGTTGTTGGCGTCGTTGCTGTTGCACTTTGATTGTGTTTCTTTTGGCTAAAGGGCGACGTGGTCAGATTGCGCAATATCGATTGGCCTAAAGATAAAGAAAGAAAGGGTATTAATTAGGTTTAAATATATATATATATGTATATATATTTTAGGGACATACCAAAGCTACTGAAGACCGACTCCTTGCGTGGACTCTCATCGTTATGGTATTTATTATTATAATGCGATCCATTGCTCAATTTGCGTTGCATATACGGTGATTTGCGATATAATTTATTGCTTATATCATTGATTCCTATGCCAACGCCACCTGGCGGCGACATGGGGCTGGCACCGCTGCTGCTGCTGTTGCCGCTGCCAGCGCTGCTGCCGCCGCTGCTAAAGTAATTTGTGGTTGTTGTTGCTGTTGCTGCTGCTGTTGTTGTTGTCGTTTGATGTTGCTGTTGCTGTTTCTGCTGTTGCTGAGGTAGTTTTGTGGCTGATTGCATGAAATATTGCTGTGGTTGCTGCTGCTGTTGCTGATAGCTTGGAATCTGCGTGGGTTTTATTGTCTTTGCCGTTGTTGTTGCTGTGGTTGCTGCTGTGGTTGCTGCTGTCGCTGTTGCTGTTGCAGCTCTGCCGTATTTGGTTGCTGTTGCCGTGTTGCCTGTTGCCGTTGATGTTGCTGCTGTTGCCCTGCAAAATGAACACAAAATGTTGTTAGCCTTTTTTTTTTGTTTTAGCTATAAAACAATCCCGTTATATGTGCAGTAATTACACACACATACACACACACACACAAAATGTACGCCAGCAGCAGCGGCAGCGAAAGAGTGAGACAGACAAATAGAGCGAGACAGCAAGAGAAAAAGAGAGAGACAGACAATGGTATAGAGAGAGAGAGGGAATTTGGATAGGCAGAAAAAGAGGCTTGTATAATGCACAGCGAGCGTGTGTGTGTGCGTGTGTATGTGTGTGTGTGTGGTAAAGAAGAAGCAAAATGTAAGGAGTATGGCTGGATGAAAGAGCGAAATGGATGTATGTACAAAAAGCTGAAAAAGATTGAACGATCTCTCAATGCATGAGAATTTTGAAAAGAAGCCAATTTAGCAGAGCAACATAACCTTAAAAACAGTCTAAACCAGTGTTGGAAACGATTTAAATTTATTGATCGATTTAATCGATTAAAAATTCAATCGTTTCCAATACTAATCCATAGTTAAAGTGAATAATCCTGAAATGAATCCTTTCGGATGTGGTGAATGAGATGAAGCCAGAGAGAATGAAGGAATATATACACAGAGATCGGGAGAGAGAGAGAAAGAGAGAGAGAGGAGAGCGAGAGCGAGAGAGAAAAGCAGTGTGCACTGAGGTGGCAATGAAACGAAACGAAATGAAACGAAATGCCACAGATATAACATCAAAAATATATTTGCGCAAAAAAAATCCACAACAAACAGCAACAAAATGGAAAAATAATTTTCAAAAAATTTCTAAAAAATAAAATAAAAAAATCTTTAATTTTTTTTTTTTTTTAATTCAAAATTTACCTTGTTTGATGTTTGTGAACTGTTTCGATAAATTTGACTACTTGTTAAATGCAGAATATTAAAAGCGGCGAGCAGCAAGCGAAAAGCAGCATGCAACACAAACAATAAACCAAAATGTGCGACTATGAGAGATACCCTGCACCCAAAACACTTGATGAAATTTTAAGAAACAACATAATACGTTTAATTTTCAAGAAATTTGCCAAAGATGCAGATTTAAATAGATTCATATTATTTCTACACATTCCCAGAATAGTAGAAAATTTGAATTTGGTTACAGCTGGTTACAGGGTATCATAATAATGTGGTTAATGAATGTTATTTAAGTAAGCCAATTTAGTAGAAAATTAAAGTGAAAATGATTATCCAACACAACCATAATAATAACAGTAATAATAATGATTATAATGATTATAATTATAATAATAATAATAATAAGGATGATTACAAACTCTTTTGTTGTACTTACTGAATTTGACTTGATTGATATTGGGAGGAGTTTGGTTGGTCTTGTATTTTGTATTTGCTTTATTAGTATATACATATATGTATATCATATACGGTATGATTATATCAACTATCATATATAAATATATTATTTTTATATATATAGCGCTCTCTCCTAATATATAGGTACATATATATGTATATCGATTGCTTGCATTTAATCGGGTTTGCTTTTTCTTTTTGTTTTGTAATCGTTTAATGTTTTTATATATGTTTTGGTTTAAATCGGTTTTTCAGTTTGTCTGGTTTTGTTTTTGTATTTGTTTCTGGTTTTTTCTTCTTTTTTTTCTTTTTTTTTTTTTTTTTTTTTTTTTTTTGTTGTATTGTTTTTGCAATTACTTTCATTATAATATTTGTATATATAGTATGTATTAGGAATTAAGTAACCTACAAAAGATGGTAATAAAAAAGATGAAAAAGAAAATCAAAAAACACACAAATTAAATAGTCAATAAAACGCAAAAAATATTTATAATTATTGTAGAGACATATGTGTAATACTTCGGGGGGAGTGGTGGGGCCGGACGAAGTTCAGGAGCGGCAAAGAACTAATTTGGGGGGGGAAGAACAGGGATTCAGGGCAGTCTAGCAGAGAGAGAGAGAGACAGATGGATTTCTTTCTTTCTCGAATTTAATAGTTTCAATTCCGGCATATTCCACATACTAGGGTATAGAGTGTACTTAGTGTTACAGGGTAGTCAGGTAGTTAGCATTTTTAATATAGTTTTTAATCGTATACTAGTTGAAAACCCAAAAAGAAATTAAGCTAAATAAAAGAAACAGTGTTTAAAAAAAGAGAAAGAGAGAGACAGATACAAAGAAAGAGAGACATGCTAATTGGATTGGAAAAATAAGCAAGAATATTACAAACTTTAGCAAACACCCTACGATTAGATACCTCGTGTTTTTCTTTGGCTTTTTTGTTGTTGTACTTTTCGCCTACCTGTTAGAGATTTAGCTATTTTTAAGTTACAGGTTTAGCTATAGAATTGAAAAAAAAGGAAACGCAACGTAACGGAATGAAACAAAAGCGGAAACGGAACGAAAACAATATATATATATATATGGAAACAAAGCATTGCCAGTCACACACACAACACACACCCGCACACACACACACACAGACACACGCACACACAGAGCAAAAGGCAGACGGCAGACAGCAGGCCATGGTAGAGAGGGAATATAACTGGGATACAGCAGCAGCTGGGGGGCAGCAGCTAATCTAGGATAAGGGCGCGGTGGAGGGCAAGGAATGATAGCAAATCCTCACCTCGTCAACGTTGAGTCACCATTGACACGTATCCGCTTGCCAGCTGCACTGTCCGTCACCTGCTGAAACCAGCTGGGCACATCCACTTTGGTCTGCTCATAGATCTTGATGAAGGGTTGCGCCAACAGCTCCGGATATTTGGGACGATCCTGATGGTTCTTTGTGAGGCTGCAGAGAGAGAGAAGGAAATTTAACAAACTTTATATCAAATATATTTCTGCCACTTTACCACTTGATGACAAAGTCATGAAACTCTTGACTAAAATTGAATCCCTCGCCACGTGGCAAACACGGTGGCTCCGAGTCCAGCACCTTGGTGAGCACCTCAAAATCTGTATTACAACCCTCATAGGGTGAACGCGCCGTGGCCAGCTCCACCAACGTTATGCCCAGTGACCAGACATCGGCGCGTATATCGTACTTTGGTTTCTTGGGATCAATGCGTTCCGGCTGCAATTAAATGAAATTTCAATTTACAATCTGGATAGAGTATTTCCCTCCCCATTCGACTTACCGCCATGTATGCAGCACAGCCCGCTGAACGTGTATTCGCCTTGGAGTCCACCAAACGTCCACTAATGCCAAAATCGCATAATTTTATATTGCCACGCTGATCGATCAATATATTGGATGGCTTCACATCGCGATGGATGACACCGTGTTTGTCCTTCAGATAGGACAATGCATTGACCGTCTGGAAGGGAAGGGAAAATCAAAAAGAAATATTTACTTTTAGATGATGTATGATACGATATATAGAGAGGGAGGGAGCCTGCCCAATTTAAGTGTGTTTATTCATAATTACCCTATATATTATTATTATTTTATTTGATATGATAATCTTAAGTGCTCTGAAGAGCTCTAACTATGTTCATACGTTATTTCGATGTTAGAATTATTTTTTTTTTATTTTCCAGCTTCTCTAAAAATTCCGTTTTTATACATATTTCACAATACGCTTTCATATTTCATATATAATATAAACATTTCAGTCATATTTAGCTTGAAATCTTTCGGACTGCCAGACCACACAGATTTCTCAAAAAAAAAAAAAAAAAAAAAAAAAAAAAATATAAATAAATCATGAATTTTCCCCATTTTGTTTCTTCCCAAAAACTTACCATATAAGACCATATATATTGATTTATATGATCGCACTTACCGCCACAGTGACCTTGCCCAGTATGGGCTCTGGCACCGGTTTCTTGGACAACTTGAGCAGCTTATCGAAGCACATGGACATCAGTTCCATGCATATCCAGACATCGGGATCACGCACAAAACAACCCAGACATTTGACTATATATTTGCAATCGTGTGACTTAAGAACCACATCCAGATCCATAAGAATTCTTTTATTCTCTTCCGCATTGCCAGTGCGACGCATCTGTTTCACGGCAATGATCGTATCGCTGGATAAGTGCAACATCTTGACAACATTACCGCTTGTACCGTTACCCAAGTCCCCCAGATGCTTTAGATCATGGATATCTGTGGGATATTGTCGACCATTGATATTCAGTTTACCCGTTTGGCCCATGATCATTTTCAATTTTTTATCCGTTTCCGTTTCTGAGGGACTCGCTTGGGCTGGCAGACGTAGCACCATGCCGCGGCGTGTGGATCCAGGTTTAGCTGGGGCTGAGCGAAAGAGAGAGAGGGAGAGAGAGAGTGAGAGGGGGTGATAACAGTGATAATAATAAAATCAACAACAATTGCCACTCGACAATTTGTTCTCGCGCTCTAATGACCGTTAGTCAAACAAAGCAGGCACGTACACATTGCTACAACAGAGAGCGAGAGAGAGAGAGGGAGAAAGGGGAAGAGAGAGAGGAAGAGCGCGCCCGCTTTTGCATGCGTATGCACATGGTGGCACCAGGCACAGTGGTGCAAGCACATTTGTAACGAGTCAAGGTCACAGCTAACGCATTTATTGATTTTTTTATTGTTATCATTGTCTGTAGAACACTCTCAATCTATCTAGAAGACTAGCAAAACTATTTGAACAATTAGAAAACACCTACATATACATATGCATATATTATATATTTTTATTGATTTTTAATCGTTTAATCATTGTACTAGCAAAACTATTGAAATAATTAGAAAATCGCTATATCCATTTTTGATATCATCTTCATTAATTCTAATAATCTAAAAAATTGTATACTACTACTGATTTATTTTATAACTATAACTATACTGTTTTATGTACTATCTATTTATCTGGTTTTCTTTTAAATTTTATACTACTTCCTATTTATTTCATAACTATTATAACTATAATAATCTAAATATATACTACTCCTTATTTATTTTATAACTATAACTATATATTTCTATGAACTATCTATTCATCTGATTTTCTATTAAATTTTATACTATTTTTTTTATAACTATGTATTACTATATTTCTATGTACCAACTATTCATCTGGTTTTCTATAATATTATACCACTGTATAATACCTAATCTTCTGCAAACAATATTCATTACAATAATAATAATATAATACCAAATCAATATGTTTCGCTCATTAGCTCTCCCCATACATTTTCCCACACACTTGCCCCACTGTGCGTACCACACGTACGATTAGCGGGGGCGAGAGAGAGTGAGAGAGAGAAAGAGAGAGCGCATTATTTATATTGTTATTGTTAATATTATGGCTGGTGTTATTGTTTTTTCTGATTGTTATTATTAACTTTATATTGAGTTATTGTTTTTGTAACTGTATAGCAAATGAAAATTTACAGCAAGAAGCAGAGAACGAAGACATCGAAATAGTAGAAGACAAAGGCAAGCGAGAGCGAAAGAGAGAGAGAGAAAGATCATAAAATCAAATATGATTTGTAAACAAAGCGCGAATTGGCAAGAGACGAAGACAAATTTTAGTCGCCGCCATCCTCACGCGAGTCACGCTGTCTCGCCTCACTCTCCCGCTCTCACACACACACGCACACTCTCTCTAGCTTACGCGCTCTCTTGCTGTATGCCTATGTGTGTGTGTGTGTGTGTCTGTGCGGGTGAAGAAACGCGAAACCAAAAGCGAATAAAAAAACAAACAACAATGCGAACAAGCAGAGCGAGAGGCGGCAGCGCTGGCGGCGGCGTCGACGTCGGCGTCGGCGTGCGCATATCAAGACATTACTCCGGAAATGCCAAAAAATGCCACAAACATGCCAAATGAAAGCGGCGACAACTCGCACTGGCACACACACACACCGACACACACACACACAGGCAGAAATAGAAACGTTTTTCTTTTGTACGAGAGTAAAAGATAAAGCGTTTCCATTGAATTAAATCACCAATGAGCAAAGTAAACGGTTACAAAGTGCATTCACAGTTACTGTGGAAAAAGGCTCACGTGCGTGGAGCGTGCCATAAAAGAAGTAGAACAATTGTTATCGATATTAACATCGGAATTGCCTAATTGCCAGAGCTCTACTATCCCCTCTCTCTCTCTCTCTCTCTCTTGCTTCACCCCCCACTCATTCTACCTACCTACCAATTGGAATTAGTTTTTCCACGAAATGATAACTATTTTCTATATTTAACATAGAAATTTCTCGACTTTTGCTGTAAATAACGCTATCTGTTCCACTGTGGCACAGGAGACAGGTGTCTAAAAGTTGATAATACAATGGGGGGAAAAGTTGTAGTTGTAGTTGAGAGTTGTGCAGGATATGCTTGCATGTGGTATATTTATAGCGCGTTCGATATTAAAGTGTTTTCCATAATAAAATGATTTTATGGCATTTAAACTACAACGATAATTCGTCCTTACTTCTTCACCCATCTCAATTAACAATCGATAACTATTTGCCAGGATATTCGCAAACTACTTCGATAATTTGCAAAAAAAAAAAAAATACTGCTGCCCCCCCATCCAACGGGTAATAAAAATTGCATGCCGATTAACCATCGATAACTTTATGACAGGCTTTTTGCAAGTCAGAGCGAGACAAGAACAACAACAAATGCAACTGAGATGAGAGAATCCAATACGAATAAATGCGTGCAAGATATAAACAGTGCACACACACACACACATACGCATGCAAGAAGGAAGCAGCGACGCCGACTGCATTTGGCAAAAACAAGTTTGTTGTTGTTGTTGCTGTGCGCGCTCTCTTTCTTTCTCTCTCCCTCTCTCATTCTTTTCGATTTGTGTTTTGTTCGCACTATGCGCTTATCTATGCAATCGGAGAGATCGATAACGCGTACGACGTGCCCTTTGTCGAGGCGCTTATTTTTTTCTTTTTTCTTTTACACATGCAGACACAGTTATTTATCGCATCTAAGCAGCTAATTTCTTATCAACGCACACACACACACACACACGCACACGTGTATACTTACGAATAGGCAGAGTTGGGCGCGGATGCAGCATGGGCGGGGCCATTACACCGTTGCCAGCAGCAGCAGCAGCAGCGCCGCCGCCACCAAAGAAGCCTGACGCCGCTAGTGACGTTGGCGCCGGCAGCGCAGTGGCGTGTCTTGTTGTTGGTGAGGTGGTGTTGGTGGTGGTGGCATTGGTAGCAGATGCAGCAGCAGCGGCAGCAGCAGCAGCAGCAGCGGCAGCGGCGGCAACTGCTGTGGCAGCGACTGCGGCGGCAGCAGCATTTGGTGTCGCTCCTCCTCCTCCTCCTCCTGCTGCTGAGGGTGATGACGGCGTTGCTGCTGCCGCTGCTGAGGATGACGATGTTATTGTTGTGGGTCGGACACGCGCAACGTTGCGCGTATTCGATAAGACGATTTGTTCATGTGATTCGTTTTGTCTCTGTAGCTTAGCCTCGAGCGATTGCAGGCGGATGCCAATTTCATTTGTGCTGGACATGCTGCTGCTGCTCTCTCTCTCTCTCTCTCTCCCTTGCTCTCTTGTTGTTATTCCTCTTCCTTGCTGGCGTTCTTCCTTTCCTCTTGTTGTTGTTTCAAATTCGATTTTCCTTTAGTTATGTATTTATGGCTGCAGTTGGCGCTGCCGCCGCCACACACAGACACACACACACACACACACACTGACACAGTGGGCCGTGCGTGTGTGTGTTTCGTTTATGCACTTGTACGCGTACGCGTTACGCTTGAACTTTCCACTTGCACGACGAGCACACGAAAACAACAAAACAAAATTCAACAACGAAAATAAATAAATAAAAACAGAACCGAAGAGCGACAGAGACGCACGAACTAACGCACGCACTCACGCACGCAGCAAAGCACGCACACACACACGCGCTCTCATATATATATATATATAAATATATATGTGTGTGTGTGTGTGTAGACAGAACACAGAGAGAGAAATAGTAGGCACACACAGTTAGCAAAAACAACAACTACACCAGCAGCAGCAGCAGCAGCAGCACCACCAATAACAACAACAACAACAGCTCGCAATTCTATCTTTTTTTATATATATATATATATATAAATTTCGTTTTTTTTTTTTTTTTTTTTGTAATGCAGCACTCGTTAGTTTTGTAGGCACTCTCTCAGTTTGCGTTTGCTTTGCACCCGTCGGCTGTTTGTATGTTGTTTGCTTATTATTATTATTATTGTTGCTGACTGGCGCGAACACTTGCAGTTTTGCATTACACTTAAATATGCTTTATTTGCTGCCTAATTCGCATGTACATCTATAAAACAATGTGAAACAGTTCACCACCAACAAGAAGATAGTGTGCACAGTGTGACCATGCGCGATTAGTGTGCAAATACCAAGCAAAATAACTACCAGCTGCCCACATTTGCCGATGAATCGAAGTGCCAAAACACAAGCATACACGTATCGACATATCGATATATCGATAATCGCAACCCGGCTGCTGTAAAAGGCAATTATTTTTTGCATACACAGCATACACACTCGCATCGTACCCACTACGTATTTCGTTTGCAGCACATGCCGCCGATATCGAATTAAATGCAATTCTATATTTCGCTCTTCATATGTAAATTGCAAATACAATTCTCGCGTACATTTCGTGCCGCAATTTGACCCGCTGCCCCCAAGGACAAATAAAAACTGTATTTGGCCAGTATGGCCAGAGAAAATACTAGAATACGCATAAAAGATTAAAAAACGTAAATCTAACTGGTGGAAAAGGCTGAGTTGGCAACACTGCGATTACCTACTACTGTGTGGATTGTTTTCAACGAGGACGAGTTGTCGTGAGTCGCGAGTGTGTTGGGTAAAAAGAAAAGCGAGAAGAAAAAGCGGAAAGAAAAAATTAAGAAAAAAAAAAACCGAGCCACACCGAAAAAAGGCCGAGAAAAAAAATAACACAAAAACACAGACGCAGCGCTACTCTCTGAACGCGGCAATCTGCGAGTGTGCCACAGACTGTGTGTGTGTGAGTGTGTCCGCCTGTGTGTGTGTGCGTTGTTTTTTTTCTTTGACGTTTCGCACATCCAAAACGCATAGCAGCAGCAGCAGCAGCGGCACAGACGGCATTTTATATATTTCAACGACACGCTTTGACCAAATGTGGTAAAAATAGCAGAAGCAGAAAAAAACAGAAACAGAGGCAGCCGTCGCCGCAGTCGCCACCGCCGCCGCCGTCGCCGCGCCATCGTTGCTTTTTTTTGTTTTCATTTTTTTTTCTCTTGTTCGACGCCGACTCAATAAAAACCCACACAGAGACACACGCATACACCAATACCAATAGGCAATACAATAGTATCCACTAAAAAGTGGATCAAATAATTTCAGTTAGCAGCAAGCAAAACGTGCAACGCCGCCGCCGCCGCCGTCGACGTCGTCGCTGCCGACACGCGTGAATACAACCCACAACCCACAAGCGGCAAAAAAAAAAAAAGTGCAAGTGCAGGCCGCCAAACACGGACACACACCGACTTCCTCTCTCACTCACTCTCACACACACACAGACAGACTCGGAGCCGCAATGTCACGACGTCCAAATCCACGACTGCAAATCAAGGTGGATGCGCAGCCGGCAATGTAAGTGATGCACCCTACGCTACCCTATCCCACTGGCGCCTAGGCCTATGACATTATGACACTTGTTAGTGCGTGTGCGTGTATCTGAGTGTGTGTGTGTGTGCATTCCTCTCTAACTGTAAACGTAACTGTAAATGTAAATATCACGCAGAGATTAGAAAAAAATTTCATCTTTCATCTCTGTTTGGCATAATGAGACTGCAATTCCAATTGGAAACTCATGCAGCTTCCTTATAGCTGCAAAAATTTGCTATGTTTATTACATAATTAAAGCATAGTTAGGAGGAGCTCAGGTATACACACACACATATATATATATATATATATATATATATGGAGCACCAAGTGTCATACCCTTATAATCGGAAAAGTGCCCGCAGATCGATCGATCGAACGTGATTAATAATCTCTGGCTGTGTGTGTTCTCTCTCTTCTCCCTCTCTTTTTTTGTTTCTTATTTATTTTTTTTGCAGTGTTCCGCCACGTAATCTTGACTCACGAGCCAACATACAAATTGGCGATCAAACGTTCGAAATCGATGCCGATAGTCTGGAGAAGATTTGCGATTTGGGTCGCGGGGCCTATGGCATTGTGGAGAAGATGCGACACCGACAGACGGGCACAGTTTTGGCCGTTAAACGAATTCCCATGACGGTTAATTTCCGGGAACAGCAACGTCTCATCATGGATCTGGATATATCGATGCGTTCCAGTGATTGTCCCTATACGGTGCATTTCTATGGTGCCATGTATCGGGAGGGTGATGTCTGGATCTGCATGGAGGTAATGGATACCAGTCTGGACAAGTTCTATCCGAAAGTGTTCAAAAATAAGCTGACCATGGAGGAGCCGGTGCTCGGCAAGGTTTGTCTATAATTTTTCCCCCAGCTTTATTTGCACATTATTTATTATATATATCTTTTCTATAGGTTGCCATGAGCGTGGTCAGCGCCCTACACTATCTGCACACTCAGCTGCGTGTCATCCATCGCGATGTGAAACCATCAAACATTCTAATCAGTCGCAGTGGACAAGTTAAAATATGCGATTTTGGCATCTCAGGTGACGTAGCCTTATAGAGAAGTTTATTATAATCGAAATGTTAGCTCTGCAGTTCCAGACAGACCTGTTTTTTATCCCCCTACTGTAATCCTTATATCTTTCGCTTGGCGAAAGTGTCTATAAAGATTATAGCTTTTTTTTTATTATTTAATAGAGAGTTTATAATATTTTTAATCTATGCTATAATTATGATCTCAATTTCTGTGATGCTGTAGTGTTTAGAATTGTGTATACTCTATCTCTTTTTCTTATTAATTTCATAAGCTTTACATATGAATCTACAGTAAAGAGCAAGAGAAGAAACCCATAGCTTTGTTGTTGTTCCAGAAATATTTTCCTATAATCATTATTTATTAATCTAGAGATTAAATTCTTTAGATTCCTCAAGAAACTGTCATAATAACAGCCCCAATTCAAAGAGATTTTTAGATTAAATTCTAAACTTTTTGAATATGCTAGAATAGCTGCCTCCCTGCCCTTATTCCCTCCCTGCCTCATAAGCTTTATATATATCTAGAGAAAGAAAGTAGAGAAACCTCTCAAACTTTTATCTCAAGCAGTTGCTATAATTTTGCCTTTCCCTTTTTGCAGGCTATCTGGTTGATTCGGTGGCCAAGACCATAGATGCTGGCTGCAAGCCATATATGGCACCGGAACGCATTGATCCGCAGGGTAATCCCGCACAGTATGACATAAGATCGGATGTCTGGTCGCTTGGTATAAGTATGATTGAAATGGCTACCGGGCGTTATCCCTATAGTAACTGGCGGACGCCGTTTGAGCAGTTGCGTCAGGTGAGTGAGATGAGCGGGGAGACAGAGAGTGTGTGGGAGAGAGAGAGATATATATATAATCTATTGATTTCCATAGGTTGTGGAGGATAATCCGCCACGATTACCGGCCGGTTCGTTCTCACCGAAATTTGAGGATTTCATTGCCACATGCTTGCAGAAGGAATATACGGCGCGACCCAATTACGAGCAATTGCTGCAGCATGAGTTCATAGTGGAGCATTTATCCCGCGACACAGATATCTCTGAGTTTGTTGCGAGGATATTGGATCTGCCCGAGACGCAGCAGGCACAGGCGCAGTAGTAGGAGTAGCAGAAGGAGAAGGAGCAGCAGCAGCACGAGGAGGAGGAGGAGAAGGAGCCACAGCAGCAGCAGCTCCTTACTGCGAGATGGGGTTTATTAATTATTTTATTTTTTTTTTTAAATATTTTTCAAAGCAAAAATGTGAATTGCCGCCGTCTTCTACATGCATTTTTTGTATGCCTGTGTGCGTGCAGGTTAGCTGAGTGTGTGTGTGCGTGTGTGTGTGTGGTGCGTCTATGTGTGTGTGTGTGAAAGTATCAAAATGGAGCAAAAAAAAAACTTTTAAAATGTAGCACACACACAGACACACATGTACACAGACACACACACACGCATGCAGGACACACACGAACTTTACTTACGTGCCGTTATACCATAAACAAATTTAACACACACACACACACACACAGAACACATGCAAACAAAGCAATCGAACACCAACGCTCAAAACAAAACGAAGAAAAAAAAAACAAAAACAAAATGTAATGAAAAAACCAAACTGTGCCTCTGCGCTAGTTACTGTCAAACTGCAGTAACACGCTGCCTGTCAAACTGTAGTAAAAGCAAAGCTTAACTTGCGTCAATGTGTATGCGTGCCTGCGTGTGTGTGTGTGTGAGAACGAAAAAGGAAGAAGAAAAACAAAAGAAAACATTGAAAATGCCGTTTTGAAATTATTGTCGCGAAACCAAAATAGCCAAGCAAGAAAAGTGTAAATTGTTTAACAAATACATGCGTGAAAATAATAATAGCTAATTAATAATTGTTTAAAAAAGAAAAAAAAAACACAAACAAAACACAAGCATGCATAAATTCGTGTAATTAATTGTTGATTTGTATAATTACTTTTTGTTTTATATTTCTTTTCTTTTTAATTAACTTATAAACTCACTGTAAAATGAAGAAAAACCTATAAACAAGAAAACTGAATGAGAAAACGCAATGAATATTAACAAAGAAGAAGATGAAGAAGAAGAAAGCTAAGCATACATACTATACATATATACAAATAGTTATTTTAAATAAACAACAAAAGAAATGTGTGAATGTTTTTCCCCATAGTAGTTGGAAAACTTCGAGAAGAAAGAACAACCGTAAACTGTGCATCGGGTTTCTCTAGAATACAATTCTATTAAAATCGAAAAAAAAAGAAATTTAAAAAACAAATAATTTTTTTTTATTATTATTTTGCATGCACGAACCGAAGAGAAGCCTGGAAAGAGCGCGCGTGTGTGTGTGTGTGTGTGTATGTGAATGTCAATTACACTTAGTTACATAAATACAAACAAACATACATATACGCTAGATGCAACAATACATACAAACATATATTTCATTTATTTGTGTTTTAAGCAATATAATTGAAGAGAGAATAAATTGCAATATTGTTAAGAACTGCAGAATTTGCGCAAGCAATTGTTTTCAATTTAATCGTTATCAGCAATTAAGACCGATGAGACGAATAGTGTAGGCTATAAAAATAAATATGTATGTAATCGAATCGGAATTGAGCAAGCAAATATTTTCAATTGTGAACGATTTTTAATTTAGCGCTACAAATTTAAAATTATCGCGATAGTTACGTCACTTGCGATCACTGCAACTATCGTTAAGCGATGTCACACGAATGCCGATGTTTCGTGCATCGATATATCGATTTGGACTTTCCATGGTTGCCTCCTTGCCCGATTTCAGGACCCCTGGCGAGCCTATAGTATGGAAAACTTCGTCAAAAATCCACAGATTTTATTGAGGGAGGACTTTTTATTCATGATTTGACAATTATAATGATTCTGCATCAAAATATTAGCAATTTAAGACATTCAAAAATTTGGACCTTCCGCATGTCTTCCAAACTAACCCCTTGTCCGATTTCAGGACCCCTAGAGAACCTATAGTATGGAAAACTTCGTCAAAAATCATCAGATTTCCTTGGGAGAGGACTTTTTATCCATGATTTGACAATTATATTGATTCTGCATCAAAATATTAGCAACCTAAGACTTTCAAAAATTTGGACCTTCCGCATGTCTTCCATGCTACCTCTTTGACCGATCTCAGGACCCCTAGAAAGCCTCTAGTATGGAAAACTTCGTCGAAAATCATCAGATTTCCTTTGGAAAGGACTTTTTATTCATGATTTGACTATTATAATGATTCTGCATCAAATTATTAACAATCTAAGACATTCAAAAATGTGGACCTTCCACATGTCTTCCAAAATAACCCCTTGCCTGATCTCAGGACCCCTAGAAAGCCTCTAGTATGGAAAACTTTGTCAAAAATCATCAGATTTTATTGAGGGAGGACTTTTTATCCATAATTTGACAATTATATCGATTCTGCATCGAAATATTAGCAATCTAAGACATTCAAAAATTTGGACCTTCCGCATGTCTTCCAAAATAACCCCTTGCCCGATTTCAGGACCCCTAGAGAGTCTCTAGTATGGAAAACTTCGTCAAAAATTATCAGATTTCCTTGGTAGAGGACTTTTTACTCATGATTTGACAATTATAATGATTCTGCATCAAAATATTACGAATCTAAGACATTAAAAAATTTTGACCTTCCGTATGTCTTCCAAACTAACCCCTTGCCCGATTTCAGGACCCCTAGAAAGCCTCTAGTATTGAAAACTTCGTCAAAAATCATTAGATTTCCTTGGGAGAGGACTTTTTATCCATGATTTAACAATTATATTGATTCTGCATCAAAATATTTACAATCTAAGACATTCAAAAATTTGGACCTTCCGCATGTCTTCCAAACTAACCCCTTGCCAGATCTCAGGACCCCTAGAGAACCTCTAGTATGGAAAACTTCGTTAAAAATTGTCCGATTTCTTTGAGAGAGGACTTTTTATCCATGATTTGACAATTTTATTGATTCTGCATCAAAATATTAGGAATCTAAGACATTCAAAAATTTGGACCTTCCGCTCGTTTTCCAAACTAACCCCTTGCCCGATTTCAGGACCCCTAGAGAGCCTCTAGTATGGAAAACTTCGTCAAAAATCAGCAGATTTTCTTGGGAGAGGACTTTTTATCCATGATTTGACAATTATATTGATTCTGCATCAAAATATTAGGAGTCTAAGACATTCAAAAATTTGGACCTTCTGTATGTCTTCCAAACTAACCCCTTGCTCGATTTCAGGACCCCTAGAGATCTCTAGTATGGAAAACTTCGTCAAAAATCATCCGATTTCTTTGAGAGAGGACTTTTTATCCATGATTTGATGATTATATTGATTATGCATCAAAAAATACTGAAATTGAAATTTTAAAAAAATTTCGATCATCTATAATACCCCCTTGCATGCTGTTAAGATCCATCCAACATATAAAATATTTAAAAAATTAATAAATAACGATGTATCGTTAGCTTATCGAATTTTCTTCCAGCTCTAGTCGCCTGTTAACGCAACGAATCGCTTACATTTATCGATGAATCGATAGGTATTTTATCAATTCAACTGTCGTTCAACTGTTACTGTATTCACAATTAATTTAACCATTTTCCATTGTCAATCAAGATGAGCGCAGGCACCCGCAATTTGCTGCTACTCTCCTCGTCCCGCCTGCATGGGCATGGTTATCTGGAGCATGCTCGCACCCAGCTGGAGGAGCTCTTCCGGGCGTAAGTGCAGACCAAAAAATAACAAAGAGATGTGTGATAAGAAAACTAAACTTGATTCTCCCACAGCAAGAACATTAAGACGATACTCTTTGTGCCGTATGCTCTGAAGGATCACGACAAGTACACAGCCACCGTGCGTGATGCACTGCAGCCATGGGGCTACACGGTTGAGGGACTGCACACCAAACCGGATCCGGGACAAGCACTGCGCGAGGCACAGGCGATCTTTGTGGGCGGCGGCAATACGTTTGTGCTGCTCAAGCAGCTGTACGAGCTGCAGCTGGTGCAACTCATCCGCGAACTGGTGCTGCAGCAGGGTCTGACCTATGTGGGCAGCAGTGCCGGCACCAATGTGGCCACACGTTCCATACACACCACCAACGATATGCCTGTTCAGCATCCGCCAAGCTTCGAGGCACTCGCTCTGGTGCCGTTCAATATAAATCCACATTATCAGGAAACCGATCCCAATACGGAGCACAAGGGGGAGACGCGTGACGAGCGGATCAGTGAGTTTATCGCTTATCATGGCCTGCCCGTGCTGGGTCTGCGCGAGGGCACCAGCGTGCGGGTACAGGGTGATCAGGCCACGCTGCTGGGACATCGCAATGCGAAGCTCTTCAAACCGTAAGTGTTGCCATAAAGATAAAGATGACCCTGATAAGGGGGACGGAGTCAGCCCTGACTCTCTAGATTGGACAGCGAAATAACTAGCTATAGTTGCCACATTAACTATTAATAAATAATATATATATTTAATTTAATATCCTATTTCTTTTAGCGATGGCAGCTCTGCGGAGTACGCACCCGAATCGGATCTGAGTTTCCTATTGCAGCCCTAGAAATAATACCAATATCACAGCGTCTAGAAAACATTTACATACATTTATTTAAAAAAAAAAAAACCATATACATTCACATATATAACTGTTTATGGGGTCGTATATATATGCAATTGTAACAATCGAAGTCGGCATATTTTTTACAACATAAAACTATGACTAAAATACAATCAAATTTGAAAAATCGCCTGCACGATATTATATCAACTATGTACACATAATCAATAACTTTACGTTCTGCTATAACAAATGTATCAGACATATGCGATATATACATATATATATATATATATATATATATATATATATATCATACATATATATATATATACATACATATATATATATATATATATATATATATATATATATATATATATATATATATATATATATATATATATATATATATCAATTTAGTTGTGCCTAAATAAATTACAGAGTAAAAAAATGATTGCTTTTTTGAGTTTTTAGTAGTATACAAAATGTGGTAAAAAATTATGTACGAAAAAACACACGCAAATAGCTGGCAGGGCTACGTATTCGATGTATGCGCTAGCTTGTATAACAGTTGCTAGCTTGTATAACAGTTGGTTGCTTGTATTACAATCCAATTTATAAACTATACCAGCTGCGTTTTTAATTAGAATTAAAAATTATTTGCAAACTGCTATAAAAGCTGTTATACAAGCCTATTTGAGCGCATATAACAGTTGCAGTGGCAATGACAGCTACCAGCTGTTATACAAGTTGTCTTGAGCGCATATAACAGTTGCTGCGGCAAGATTTAGGCCAGTTGCGTAGTCGTTTCTTTTTTATATTTTATTTTTTTGTTTTTGGCTAAGGCGGCATTAAATCCACAGTTACATTTCGATTGAACAGCCACAGATAGTCGCACTTAAATCAAATATAAATCTAGTATACATATATATCTACATATATAGGCATGTATAACACATAGTATAACACTTAGCTATAAACTAAATAGGAATTTGACTTAAACAACTATTTACATTTGCTAACAATGATGAGAGTGGCCCTGAATAAACGTATATATAGTATGCAAGTATTGGCTAATGGCTGATGGCATAACTGTCATACAACTGTTATACTTAAACTAACTATGTGTATATTTATATTTTAGTTATCTAGTTTACAGTAACTTAAGCAAGCATTTTGGCAGCCACAAGTTATCTCACATTATACCTAGACCTCCAGCCTCCCGCCTGGCCCCGCCCCGCCCTGTAAGCCTAATTTGTATAACAATTCGTGTCTATTACTTCCTTCTTTCTTTTTTTTTGTTTTGTTTTGAGCATTAAAAGTTTCACTTTAAAGCAAGCAGCAAATAGAAAACAACAAAAAAATATAATTACCTAAAACTATACACAGATACTACGCCCTCGCACACTTAAAAAACTCTTGGAAACATATGTAAAGTTAAAAAAGGAACTGAAATTAGATGCACACATATGCGTATAACAGTAGTATAACTAGCTACTTTTGCAGTATACTTCGATCCTCATAGCGTATGATGGCATCACCGATCTGTTTGCGTGACGCCAAATGGATGCACTGCGTCCGGCCGCACTCGGTGGGCAATGGCTGTGGCAACGCGCCGCCTCGTGCCAGATGACTACGCACATCCAGACCGAAACGCAAATGTGGCTCCACAGCGCGCAGTATATGCACCGTATGCTGGGCAGCCACAAACATATCCAGTATGCTCTCCACACCCGCCGGACTGTGCGGTGCATGCAGCAGCTGCTCAATCTCCAGATCGCTGCGTATGATGGGTAAACCTTGTGGATCCATCAGTTTGCGAGCTGCAAGAGGGCCAAAAGAGGATTAGAAACACGCATGGCAGGAGAGGATTGCCCGCTGGCTCGCTTCTTACCCTGCACATAATCCCTGCTATAGAAGGCAATCACATCGTGATTCTGTCTATCAAAGTAACCACTACTCTGGCTAATGTCACAGGTATCGCACTCCTTGCAGAAATGCGCCATCTGGCAGGGATATAGCTGAAATCCTATCGGTGCATACACCTGGAATCCCTGTATGGTATTCATGCGCACACGATTGAGGAAATCGGTGCGAAACATCATGCCCGGCGTGGCCAGCAGAACCAGCGAATCGAGTCCCAGCTTGGGCAGTGCCAAATCCGCTACAGCCAAGCTAAGCAACTGCCTGGGACCATACATCGAGGGATGCATAATCCAATTTGCTTCGTTCACCTGCCCACTCAACTCCTCTGGCAGACGTATGGATACCCAAGCAATCCTCGAGCCATCTGTCTTGTATTTCGAGGATAAATCCAGTGCCAGCTTTTTTAACAGCTTGAAAGGATCATCATCACCCTTGCTGGGTGAATCCAGGCGGTACAGGAAGATCTGTAGTAGCAGGAGCATGAGTATTTGAAGGTATCTATAGATATCTATATCCACACACTCACCAGCAGCAGAAACGTGTTATCCTGATTGTGCATGCAGATCCTCTCATATTGACTAACAAAATCGACGGCATCGGGCACCTGATGCTCAAATGCAGGCACCAGCACCGCAATCCTGGTACTCTCAGTGACATAGGGCGACGGCACCACCTCGACACGGCCGAGCGGTTTGACCACCTCGAAACTCTTGAGCAGCATACGCTTGGGATTCACAGGATTCTCCACCAGATTCAAATGCAACTGATAGTCCATACCGCGTGTTGCATCAAATTTACGATATGCCGTATGCAGACTATGATAATGTAACTTGGGATATTTTTGTGCTGCATATTGTAGCGCTATCTCCAGGACTTTGGCGAAATCCTGTGATTCAATGCGACTCAACGGAGCCACAGCATGATCTGCATTCGCATTTGGCAAAAAACTATGAGTTCCATTCAACATTTGCCATGTCAACATGTCGTGACGCGTCTCTGGTGCACTGGGCGGCGGCACGCCCAGTGGCCAACGTATGTCCAATATCTTATTTGATATGCTGCCATTCGCAATGCGATATGATTTCTGTTCCAGTGCATAGCCACGCTGCTGCACCAGTTCCAGATGATGCTAAAAGCAAAGAAATTTATTAATATTACAATTTCCGAGTTTTTTTTAATTTTTTTTTTTTTTTGACAATTTTAAATTTGCGCGGCTTTCGTTCACAGCTGTTAACAGCTGAGCTGCTGTTAGTTTTCGATTACTATTATCGATCAATGTTAAACTTCTCCTAGCCTTGGGGCTCATTTTAGTAAATGTTAGTTAACAGCAGGCTGTTAAGTCAACCGGCAAATGTTTATTGACTGTTAAATTTAGGTTCCACTCTTCCCTCCCACTCTTACCTTTGAGTAATACGCATGCAGGCGATAGAAATCCTCTGGCGTTTGTACAGGATACACGGTGGTGGCATTCAAAAATGCCGGCTCCTTGGCCAACATGCTGAGATCCTTATAATGTCGCGATTTTGTGTTCAACGCATAGCTATACTGACGCATACCCTGTAAAATTTAAGGAAAATTAGTTATGTTGGCGCCATTAAATGTTGCATGAAATTAATATTCGTCAAAACACATGTGGAACATATTAAAAACTAAACAGCACAGCAACAATGAAGACACAATATTGTGTTCCCTTTTTTTTATTTCGCCATCGTCATCGCCTTTTACGATGTCATTAAAAACGAACTCGCATTCCCTATGCCAATTTTTATTTCAATTCACAATGGAGAGCAGAGAGAGGATGCAGAGAGACGATCCAGAAGAAAAGAGAGGCGCATAATTTAATTAACATTTTCATGCGACAGTCACAGCGCGCAAAAAGTCAATACACTCACGCACACACACACACACACATGCAGCTGCAAGCGCCCTTTACAGTTAATTTGCCAACGCGGACGCGCATTCATCAATTCAAATGCTTTAAAAGGGCAAAAAAAAGGAAGCGTATAACGGCACTTTTGATGTGGTAAGCGCAGAGAAAATGCAGACAAGCAAACACACACAAATCAACACCCACACACACACACACGCAGGCAGTGGCAAAGCATAAATCATTCCACAGTGCCTGCTGGCCGCAAGAAAGAAAAAAAAAATAAAGAAAACCCAAAATCCAAACAAACGTATTTCAAGTGAAAGATGTGCGTCAAGTTCCTGCTAGGCACATCACCCCTGCCTCTCTCTCTCTCCCCCTCCCCCCACTCCATTGGTGTGTGTACACAAACAACGGTAATTGAAAGAATTCTTGCGAAATTGCGTGTGCAAAATGAGAAATTCGAAAATGTGCCCCTTTGTGCAGCAGCCTACAGCAGCAGCAATCGCTGTCAAACTGTTAAGTTTCACAGCATGCAGCAAACGTCCGCTGTCAGAGTCAAACCAAACCATTTGCGTTTGAGCAATTTGGAAATTAAATAAACTGTCCATCAAGTGGCAAGTCTGTCCGTCCGTCCGTCTGTCTATATGTTCCACATGTCTCTCAAGCTGCTGTTGCTGCTGCTGCTGCTGGCTTCAGTTTTAACTTTTTCTCCTTCTGCTTCATCTTCTTCTCCTTCGTAATTCTTCTTCTCGTCTTGCCGCAGCATCGCATTTCGTTGTGTCCGTTTGTGATGCTCTTTTTCAGGGTCACTTTTTCTGTATCAATGAACTTTTTTTTTTTTTTTCTTATTCATTTCTGTTTGTTTATATGTGTGTTTGTGTGTGTGCGTGTCTCTCTCTCTATGTGCGTCTTTTTAGTCCACAGCAAATTGTTTAAATAAATAAATCGGCGTGTAGGAAGAGCAAAGATCACACGACACAAGCAAACGGCAAATTAACTCGCGCACACACACACACACAAAAGCTAGACAGATGTACACATGCAAATGTGTGTGTGTGTGTGCGATTCTAATGGGCTGCGTCTGCTGCTGCTACTTGTTGCTCGCGCCAATGACTCTAAAACTGTTAACGGCTGCTGCTTTAATTGTTACAGCGCGCACAGCTGCATTTTAAATGGCTGCAAAGCTTCTGGTTGCACATTAATACAGACGTGTGTGTTTGTGTGTGTGTATGCACCTTAACATGCATGTTCTGCCAATTTTATTGGCACAAAAAAAAACAAAAACCTCAAAATGTTAATGCAAACGCGGATGCAGATGCAAATGAACGCTGCATGTGAATGTCAAGTGTGAGAGTGTGTGTGTGTGTGCGTGAGAGGGGAAGGGGGTTCGGCTTTTTATGGGTATTTGGGTTTCGAAATGGGCTGCAGCTCGTAAGTGAAAGAGAGAGAGAGGGCGAGAATGTAAAACACGTGAGTGGGCAAAAAGGTTTTTATTTATGGCTGCCGTTTATGGCAAGCACAATCCTTGTGTATAGCATGCACGAGCAAGGTGAATCTCAAACTGATAGCAAACTGAATGACAAACTTTATGGTTGTTGCCATAAATATTCATACATTTTACCATTTTACACGGTATACACATCAATACTAACCTCAAAACTGTTTTAATGGTTCTATAAATTTATAGCAACTTTATGGTAACATGTTTAGCCAGGATAAAGAAGCACAGACAATCAGGAAACTGTTTTGCAAATTTATGGGAACTTTTTATAGTAACTTTTATAGCAGCTTATTATAGCAACATTTTATGGCAACCCAGCATCACTCTCAGTAGCAGAAAACTATGGCAAGTGAATAGCATTACCCTTTCCTCTTTAAAGAAGCACAGGCAATCAGGAAACTGTTTTACAAATTTATGGGAACTTTCTATAGTAACTTTTATAGCAACTTATTATAGCAATGTTTTATGGCAACCAAGAATCTCAGTAGCAGAAAACTATGGCAAATTTATAGCATGATTACCCTTTGCTTTTGCAACAAGTTTACAGGGTATACCTCACTTATTAGCAACATTTTCAGTAGCCCCTCACATACATAATCTGCCAGGTCTATTAGACTTTTCCTGCCCACTTGGCAACAGTCATATCCATAAAAATGTGAACGTCTGTTACGAAACTTGTTTTATGGCACTCTCAACTCAACTTCAACTCAATCTTCTTTGCAGACAGGGAGAGGGAGAGAGGGAGGAAACTCACCTGAAAACTCTCCTGGCAACCGGCCACATGGCTGGCATATTTGACACATCTCCCGATGTTCACACTATGATCATTTGTGATCCCGATGCGCACACAACGATCGAGATTGTTGCGCATCTTTCGGATGACGCTGCTACTGAGCAGGATTCCCGCTTCGAGGGCACAGAAATTGCGATCATTGAGTCCCGCTGCCGCGTCGCCGCCGCCACCTCCAGCAGATTCCTCATCCTCTTCCACCACCGCTGCGGATTCATCACCACGTGCCGCTCCCGCCGCCGCCGCGGCACCGCCGTTTACATCCGCCACATCCGCTCCCACACGTGTTCCACCCATATACAGATCAAAAGTAATGCTCATATGATAGAGTAATGCATTCAATTTCCTTGCATCCACATACACATTATCCGGAACCAGCAAAAAGTAATCAAAATCATCAAGATAATTATCAGCTATATATTTGATCACATGAAAGGGACGACGACTCTCACGGGTATCCGTAAATCCCACAATATTCTTTAGTTGATAATTCGCCTTCACACTATCCGCATTTATGAAGAACTTGATCTTATTCACCAGATGAGCGGTGGTACGATTGAAAGCCGTCGCAAATGTATTGATATTCTCCTGCGATGTCATCACCCCAATAAAGATCTTCTCCCTTATGCCCAACTCCGAGGAGTAATAACGTGGACGTAGCACATTTTTTACCTGCAAAGAGAGAGAGTGAAGGAAAGGTGGGTTATGGATATTACTAAAAAACATATACCATAAATAGCAACTTATTATAATCGATAGCTCTTTAAGATATTCCCAAAATCTCATTCCCAAGCATGTGTTTATGTTCAGATCAGTGAAACCTTGTTAGACCTTGTAGAACCCATCAATCTTTGAGGTTCTTTTATGCCTTGTGCTTCGTTTACCATAAAAATATCCAAAATTCAAAGAAATACGCAATTATGGAGGGTACTTTATACATATAGATTCCATACTATGAATCATATGAATTTAAACGAAACTGAAACCCCAACAATGTGTTTATATTGCAAGCACGATATCATAGAGTTTAGCCAATAAATCTTTGAGTTTTTATGTCAAACTCATTATTTATCATAAAAAATCAGCATGTTGGTATAAAATATTAATGGAAAATCGCATAGAATACTTTATAGAAGGTATACTTATGGATTATACTGAGCTATATCTTTCTAAACTAAAAGTTCATTTAAAATCTGCAAGTTGGCATAAAATAATAATGGAAAATCGCATAGAACACTATATAGAAGGTATACTTATGGATTATACTGATCTATATCTGTCTAAACTTGAAGTTCTTGCTTTCTTGTTATATATAAAAACAAATGTGCAGGGAAAATCATTGCAAGGCACATATAATTGCTCTATATGGAAGTGCTTGCCTCTATATATGGGTTCTATGCTTATTATAAGTATTTTGACATAATTACAAATTATCTGAGCAGCTGCACGTTTACCCACTTGACAAAGCGAAATCAAAGCAAGGCACACGTATATTCACATATATACAAAATGTACTCCTAGAGGGTCTCCCCGGCCCCATAGGTAGGGCAAAGTGAAGTGGGCACTCAAATGCGGTTCTTGATGATTAGATGATGATTATGTTTATATGTTCAAACGAAGTACACAAGTATTTTCGAGGTTTCTATAGCTAACTGGCAAAAACTCAAGAAAGAGAGAGAGAGAGAGAGAGAGACCCGGAGAGAGGTAGAGGGTATTTAAATCTATCTTGATTGTACGTATCGAGCAAGTTCAACGTTCGGCATTAAATGTTTACGATGTCGCTGTCTGAGCCGAGTTTCCCGGAAAAATAATTCAAATAGAAGTATGCATAAATAATTGTGGAGCTATATACCTCATGCTCTCTGTAACAGCTTGTGCAATATACGACGATCTTTCGTTTATGCGATAATATAGTGATTTTTAATTTTTATACAGAAGAAGAAGATGAAATTACGCTCAATTTTCAGATTTTTTTTTTATGAGGGACCCGCACGGCCTTGGCGCGAGGTAATTTTCGCTTCTTCTGAGTCTTTATTCATTTTTTTGTTTTATACGTTGACGTCAAGTTCCCAGTCTGAACTTTGGGGTTTACGTGAAGTTTTTAATAGTTGGGCGTGCTGCTAGGGAGGCGTGGCACCAACTGACCGACTTGCGACTGTTATTAACGCTAAATATATTGACTTAAAGTACAGACAGGTAGCTACGTACTGAGCGTAGCATAGGCTTATTAGCTTTACTCGACTGCAGTTATACCCTGTAGGAGAACAACAGCATGGCATATGGTCTGTGAGTATCGAAACTTAAGCTGGTTTTTTCAACTATATTTTAGTTTACACCCTAATGTGCATACCCGCATTGAGTCTGCTCTAGGGTATTGCTAACAATATGTCATATTAATTGCTAATTATGCATTTTTTTAGCTTTTCACAGCGCCTAATTGATTAGAACTAGTTTTTCTCATATACCAAAGGGGTGTGTATAACAATTAAAAATCGTATAAAATAGCCAAGGAATACCCTGTACTAGACACAAGGCTCATCAACCAATTACAATTGCACATTGAGTAATCAATTGAGTATTATTCTTGATTTATTTAATTACCCGATAATCGTAAAGAGTGCCCCCATTCGATGAGTGTCATAGCAGCGAGCTTAACATGGCCAATGCACCCATTAAAAAAAAAAAAAACAAAATCTCACTAACCCGCGATGACCTTGTGCTGAAATTACGGCACCTTATGCCAGCCAGCCCGCTCAGCTATACCGCAATTAATTGTGTAAATATCTAAACACACACACACACATACATAGAGCAGGTAAACATTAGACCGCCACCCCTTGCCCACCCAACAAATCTATTCTAATTATTCTGTTTCACATATTGAGGCTAAAATGAAAATACATTTCTATTTAAGGTGTGTGTGTGTGTGTGTTTGCGTAGATGATGCATTAAAATTTCTGCAAAATCGAAAGCAAACATAAAACGCATGATTCCAATACCGATTTTAATTTCGTACTACTCCCGAAAATTTATATTTGTAATGCACAAGACGATCGTATTTACTTTGGCATTTAGCATTTTCACATGAATTATGAATCGAGTGAATCAACACTCATACAATCGAACTTCGCTATAATCAGCCTACAAATTTCATTTATCCACATGGGTTTTTTGCTTGAATTTTTACATTTATGTAGTACCGAACACACATGTTTAATCTCTGGTGGGCGGAAATCCTTTCAATTTTCAATTTAACTGGAAATATATATAAGTGTTTTCAAAACTTTAGGCATAATCTTAATGTTTTTCTAAAATGCTTGTGGTATTTTTTTTATTGTTTTTGTGTACCGGAAAGTCATGCACATAAACTGATTGTATTTTGTGATATAGAGAAGTGCTGCCAATTTCGCAAATCTGGAGAAATAATATTGAAATTTTACCCCGTTTTGTGTGATTCAGTTTCTCATATACGGGAAGTATGACTGTATTTTATTCAAACACAAATACAACAGCAACTTAGATAAGCAGACACCACTTGCCGACAACCCCTTAGTAGTTAGTTAACTATTAAATGGGCCAAAGGCCGTCAGCAGTTTCTGTCATTAGGAATTACTTAATCAATGCTGCGCTTGAACAAGTTGGGAATCATACATGAATTTAAAAACGAATGCAGTTTCTATGTCTGGACTAACCTAATCAACTCTGCGCTTAAAGTAGTTGGGAATCATAAACGAGTTTAAAAACAGATGCAGTTACTATCTATGGGCTGACCTAATCAATTCTACGCTTGAACTAGTTGGGAATCATAAGCAAAATGCAATAAAAATCATTCTTCCATAGTAATTTTCAAGCTAGTTTCGCGATGCGTAAGCTTTTGGCCACAGGGAGGAGCACGTGGCGGACTAAAACTGACACTTTGTTTGATATTCTTACAAACTGATAAGCAAACAAAATACAATGACAAGAGACAAGTGACAACCTTGTGACGTAAGCTCGAAAACCAAGCAACGATCAACGGAAGTGAAACGTATTAAACGTATTGGTTGCAAAACTAGTTAATAATATAACAACCAAATAAAATCGAGTATACATATCTCTCTCTCTCTCTTTGCCGCTTATCAGTGGCCGAAATGTGCGTGCGCCTTATCAGTCGACGAGTCGTTTTGCGGAGCAACGTCACCAGCAACAGCAACGACAAATTCCAATTTCCATTTGAGAACTTTAATTAAACATTGATATTGTATTATGTGTTTTTGTTTGTTCTTGCGTTGCCTTGCCCCGCATACTTTGACCTGGCCGCCCCATAGAATTGAATAGATCACACCCACCTGGTTAACGATTCAACATGCATTCAATCTAAACTCTTGACTGATGATTCGATGAGTCGTCAATTGGACTGATATGATATATATATATACATACTACCATATGTCTCTACCCTATTCAGGTTCGGTTTCTGTTTCGCTTTCGGTTCGGGTTTCGGTTTCGTTTTCCTTTTCCTTTGCGGTTCGCGGCACATTGGTGTAATAAATCTCAAGATAACTTGGCCCACAATAATTATGAGGCCCCCATATTCGTTATATGACTGTATGCGGCTACTTTGGCTACTCCAAGGGCTCATTCACACACTCGTTTAGTCATCCAACTGAATAAATATACTAGTACAGGAGGGAGGGGGGGGGGGTGTATCGAGTGCATCGTAAAGATGCAATTTCAATATTTGATTTTCTAGTGCACCTAATTGCCGTGTAATGTGAGCTACCTTCTCGCACTCCCTACCCCTCGCATCACAATGACAATCTTCTTTATTTACCATATGAATAGTGAGTGAATAAGTGAGTGTGAGTGCACGCGATTGTGTCTCTCTGGTTGTCGTTTCATTCATAAATGTTTGCAATAAAGATCTCATGATGCATTTGATTTGAGTTACTCATATGATAAGAATACTGCGAATTACTCACATCATTCAAGTACTACGAGTTACTCACTTTATTCAAGTAACTCTAGTTTGGTTTGATTTTGGTACAATTACATTATTATATTTTCTTAATTAAATAATACATTCAAACTTTCAAATGATTCAAGTTGTCTTATGCCTTTCAAATGTTTCAAGTAACTCGCATTCACTCACTTGCTGCGTGAGGAGGAGTTATACCCAGCACCCATAGCGACGCACAAGTGCAGCCTGATATTATTTAGACTATATAGTATATAGACCCACTTGATATAGATATAGTTAAGTACGTGTAAATGGAATGATATATTGCATGTGTGTGCGTCCCAATCTCGGTTCGCCTTCAATCGGGCACAAAAGCCAAGTAGACACAACTGTGAATTGCATTGGATTTGACAAATCTTAATTGAAACAAGTGCGCAGGCGGTGGTGGTGCTGCAAGTTTGGAGGAGGCAGCTGGGCTGGTGGTGGTTCGGCTGTAACCGGTGGATCGTCAGCTTGTTGAAGCACACTCGTCGCATGGCTTGACTCGCGCGTCTCGCGCTTATGACAATTAATTGAGAGCACACACACACACACATATACACAAATATAGATATATAGTTCTAAATACGTTGTACTAATATTGGAAGTAGTATGTGGGCCTTAAGCCGGAAATGCGACGCGCTTTTCAATTAAGGCAGCAGCAAAAGCTGCTCAATAGAATCACTTAGACTCGTCTCGTCTGGGGTGAACCTCATTATACGTGAGTTTTATGCATTGAGACAGTGTGGCCAGACGAGCTTTAAGCAGCTTTCTTCTAAGCCCTTTCAGAGCTTATTTTAATGATATATCGATGATTCTATGATTCAGAAAGAAGAGCTTTAAGCAGCTTTTTTTGTAACCCCTTATAGAGCTTAGTTTAATGATATATCGATTATACGAATATGATTCAGAAAGAAGAGCTTTAAGTAGCTTTTTGAAAACCCAAATTGAACTTGTTCTAAGTATTTATTGTTTATACTGATATGATCTAGAAAAAAATATATTTAAGTAGTTTTTTGGAAGCTTCAGCCGAGCTTATTCTACTTATACATCGACTATACAGGCATGCTAAAAAATACGAGCATTAACAACTTTATATTGTCTAAAATCGAGCAATTTCTAATATTGCATAGGTAAGGAAGAAATGCAATAAAGCAAAATCGAGAAAACTCTACGAAAACAATGAAACTCGAGCACCAATTACCGTTACATGCGTTAGTTAGTTAGTACAATCAGCTGATCTACGCGAACACAAGGTCTTGCCATTTCAAGTTTAGAGAGCGGCGGCAGTACGTATTTTCCATATGTGTACCATACATACACTAACTTGATTAGTTCAGTTTTATTTTTAGATACACTGATAAGTCGAACTAAAAATTATGAGTTCCAGTGAGAGCGACAAAAATCGGAAAAACGCAACTATAAACTATATATATTTATTTACGACAACAGAAAGAGAGAAATCGACTCAAGAAGAGTTGGGGGAAGGAAACCTGTCAATTTGCGCCATTGTGCATGGTCGCGTTCATCATATACTTGTCAAACAGATAATCACCCAATTCGTTCTGGGCACGTTCACATTGCCTTATATAGTCGGCCAGTTGCTTCTGCCCATCAACCTGTTCCTGTAGAAAATTTGCCTCAATAAAATCACAAAGATTTGGATCGTTCTCTTTGCCAGCCAGAGCATGAACCTCGAGTAGACTCTGATTTACTTCCATTTCCATAGATAATGCATGTCTCAGGGCAGCGAGGGTATCCTTAAAGCATCTGATGGGTTCTGGTACAGCACCTAATCGTATAAGACCACCACGTTTATTCAGATATTTCATTATCTTCTCGGCATGCTCACGCTCCTCTTCGCTGGCCTTCAGAAAGAACTTGTGCACACCCGGAGAGCTTACATCGGCACGATCAAAGTGATAAGCCTGCATAGAATAGACGATATTATGATCTCCAATATGATATTATAATTTCTTATATTTCTCTCTCACTGTTCACATGCTCACTCTCTCTGAGGGCTTCTTACCATGGCCAGATATTGATGGCATGCCTTTAGCTCCATATTGATTTGTTCGTTCAGTTTATCTTCACAACTTTGAGCAAAATTCTGTCGCATTATCATGCACATACGACGCGATATGGATCGAAAATAATTAACCATTTTCTATAATCAACAAAATTTGGAATTGCACAAAAATTTACATGAGTTGTGTGGGAAAACTAACTTGATCGATCCCGAGTAGTATTTTATTATCCACCAAAGAAATTGTTATAAGTTAGTTGCGGTATCTTTAATAATATATAAAACCAGTCGATCATTCTCTGTGCTCTGATTTCTATGAAAATCCGACATTATCCATTCAACATAAACGCGAACTTAACACTTCCGGGTAAACCCTCGAAAAGGGTATTATAAAATATAACATGTAACTTCTTTTTACAGCGATTACGTGATTTCCTCTATGGGATTTCTTAGTTAAGATCTCGTTATGCGAATCATCATCATCATTATTGAGTGCTAAAACATGACGGGTCACAGTTCAAAGTGCCCACTGTGATTTCACTTTTTTTTTTTTTTTTTTTTTTTTTTACTATTTCGTTTTTTAACGGGTTGCCATTGTCGGCACTGGCACTTAGCTAGTGTACACACACAGAGACAACCGCACAGAGTATGTTTGCTTAGGCCACAACAACATTAACAATGTTGCACGTTAAGTAAACTTAGTTATTGTCATTTATTAAGTGAATGGAAAACGACTTTTTTTTGCTCAAGTTTTTTCCTCTTTTTTTACGGACAAGTTTCAAATATCATCTCTGTCCCTTTCTGAGGCATTGCTACTCGAATATTAGTGCCATGCGTTAAGTGACTAACAACAACAACAATGAAAAAGAAATAATAATAATAATAATAAGCCCACATAAAGGCATTAATTTCTTTAAGTATTTTCAGCCTCATCATCATTTAAAGTCCGAACAATTTTTAGATACGACCTAATGACTAAACTAGTAGTATTTAGAGTCGTTATACTGTGCCAGCCCACAAGCATTATATTCCATTATATCTATGCTTTTTTTTTAATTTTTCATTTAATAGACAATATATAAGGTATATCTAGCTTCGGGCTTACTATATCTATACATATACGCAGTGTCCGATAGATATCTAATCTGTTTCGTTACTCCAGTTTTAATGCTAATATTAATCCGTAGTGCTCCACTTCCAAATGTTTACTAAATATAAATCACTCAAGATGCGCATATTTTTATTTTTTAAATCCATTATTCATGATCGTTAATTAGTGATTATATTAACGGGCAGCAAAAGATATGTATACCTTATATATAGATAGCACAGAGATAAACAAGATGTTCGTCACGCTGACAAATCTAATCGTTCTCATGCATATAAAACTTATACTATATGCATATAATTATATCTCAATTTGTCTGTACGATTTTTATGGCAACTTCGCAACGCATAAATCCATTATCGATGACTTCCCGAAAAAAATTAAACGTGCTAAAAACTTTATCAAGTTAATATAATTTTGGGTTTTTTTTTTCTTCTTTTTTGTTTTTCTCCACCAGCACATTTTGTTCGCTTAATTAAAAAGCAAACGTTTGCATTGTTAACTGTATAAAACAAAGAAAAAGAAAACAAATAAACAAAAAAAAAAAAAAAACGTTTCGCACGGCGCACACAAGAAAATATTAAGATATTTTGTTCGTCATGACGTAAAATACCCTTGAGAAGCAATTAAAAAATTCGAGGAACATGCGTTTGCAATTCTCAAGTAGTGATTCCACTTGTTGCAGAGACACAGACAGGATCAACATCTTTAACACATGTTGCATGCTGCATGGGCAGCGTGTAGCTATCCGCATAAGGGTTAAGGCGTTTTTTTTTTTTTTTTTTTTTTTTTAATTGACTTTCGTTTGGGTGATTTCGAATTCAATTCAATAAATTTCGCTGTGTTCGATTTATGTGCGGAAATATACATAAGTACTTTTACATATTGTACAAATACATATATACAAGACATACATACATTATAATCGAGTATGGCATGATGCATGTAGTATCAGTTAACGTTTTATTTACTCAACGCTGACGCTGCTGGCTTTATAAGTGAAATGCGTTTATTTATTTAAATGTAATTTATGCGCGCGCCAGTGGAATTTTCGGTTCATTATCGCGTGATTTTTAAGGCGAATGTCTTTGGTTTTTTGGATACTCTTCCGTGAAGAGTATTATGATTTTTGCCAAGAAGAAAGAGGTTTTAAGGTTTTACAGGTGTTGGAAAGCTTTAGATTAGACCAATGGCTTATGGTACAGAGTCAGAGAAGTTTTTCTTCTATTTTTCGCATTTATAGTCAAAATATTGCAATCAAATTTGGCATGGCTGATGTTCCATATGGTTTTAAAATATTGCCAAAATTTAATCAAAATTGTATAGGTATAACTATAAAAATTTACTTCTTGAATGAACATTTTTTGGATACATTAATTTATTGACGCTTTGCTAATATGCTAATAAAATTAGCTAGAAACAAGAAATATTGTCCTGCAAAAATATATATAATAATTTAACTTTCTTCTTTTCACATATTAATAATAAAGAACAATCGGTTTAGACTTATGCCAATAGGGTATACCATAAGTGCTTCAGCACTTAATTTATTTTTTTTGTTTTTTTTTTTCATATTATTTGCAGTTTTTTTTTATTTTTGTTCCTTTGTGTGGTCTGCTCAAATTAAATTGCTAGCTCGGCTGAAAACCCCAAGCAAAATGTAACTGTTAACGGTGTAACGTGAGTCTGTGTCAGTGACTGTCAAACCTTTTGCGACGCGTCGGCTGCGACGGCTGCTGCTGCTGCTGCGCGCCGGGTGTTAATTGCCGAGAAGTGTTTTCTAAATTTAAACCAAGCAAAGAAGTGGTTGTTGGCCATTGGACTTAGCCATGCACAAGCACAGGTACATACTGGTACATTGTATGTACATATGTAGCTGCCTTACCTGTTCTTCGGCTGGCCAAGTCATAATGAACTGAATTGTAGGCAGGCAGGCGGGCGGCGGTAAATGATAACGGGGCAATTGAAGCCAAAAAACGTATAAATATGTGTGGTAAAGTATACGGTAAAACAAAAAAGTGACGTCTGTTTGCGCATACATATGCATATTGTAAGGTAGGGTATGCAGGCGCGTGTGTATGTATGTGTGTGTGTGTGTGTGTGTGTGTGTGCCTAACCGAAATGGGGAAAAGCGAAGTACGAAAGCGAAATGTGATAAGCAAGAAGGTCAATAAATTGCTTGATATAATGTGCCATGTGCACGGGCACAAGCACACACACACACACACACACACATACACACCTAAACAGTGACACATGCACTTGCACTGGTATTGGCACGTATGTTTGGCTCAATTTCGCTCTCGCACACACTCTCCCTCTCTCTCTCTCTTTTCGATTAATGCGCTCTCTGATTGGTGCGTGGACCACGTGCGAAAAATTTGTTTGATTTATTTTCCAGTGAGAGCAAACAATGATCATGGCGGCGGCGGCAATGCACAAGTCGAGAGACGGCGAGAGAGAGAGAGAGATGAGAGCGGGATTGAGAGCACGTAGCATTGCTGCCGAAGCAGCGGGGGCGGTGTAGGCGTGGCAGTTGGACTTACCGGCTTTTTGGCCGCCAGCGGCTTATTGATCAAATTCAAATGCGGCTCAAAATCCTGACCAAAACGTTCGATGAGCAAATTTTCAGCAACCTCCTGTGGACATTCCTCCTGCTGGACCATATCCCAAATCTCTTGCGGTATATAACAGCTGATTGTGAGGCCCAGCAGCAGCCCAATCATGAAATGAGAGTTGACTCTGAATACGGACGGTCTACTCATGTTTCAGGCGTGCCTTGTAAATGAATGTAATACACACACACACACAGAGACGAACGCGCACGCACACGCACGAACACGCACACACTTGAACGCACAACACAAACTCTCACGCACACGCGCACATAGAGGATGCTGAGTCTACTCAACGCTTGTTGCTGCTGCTACTGCTGTCGCTGCTGCTGCTTCGGTCGCTGCTGCTGCTTCTGCTGCTGCTGCTGCTACTGTTGTTGTCATGTGTACATCTTTGTTGTTGTACGCACACTTGCTGCCGCTTCTTTTTTTCCGGCTCCCTTTCGATTCGCTATAGTTGTTATTGGTTTTTGTTTTTTATTCTATTTTATTTTATTAGTTCGTTAAATTAGATTTGATTTTGTTTTCGACGTTTTTGCCGGAGAGAGATAAGCGCGGTACTCTGACAATAACCGGCTAAATTTGGCACTTAGATTTCGTATGTTGTTGCACGCACTTGCGTCGCGTTGTTGTTGTTGTTGTTGTTGCTGCTGCTGCTCTGCTTTTGCTGTTGGTTTTGTATTGAAGCCGTTGTTTGCTTTTGGCGCATTTTTAATTGAAATTCACAAGTACGCGCTGGGGCAGCACACAAAAAACTCACTCACTACTATTCTGTCGCTCTGTCGAGATGGTGAGACGCAAATGCGTACGACACGAAATAACAAAACAAAAAAAAACAAAGATTGATCAAGCGCAAACAAGCGCCGCCTGGCCGCCGCACTCCGCGTAACGTAAAAAAATGGGATTTTTATTTTCGTTTCGTTTTGCATTTGGAGCAGCGTTGCTGCTCTGTTAACAGGCTGTTGTGATCAACTGTTAGCCGCAAAGCAGATGTTAATGCGCTGTTTGGCAAACCAGTATGCTGATCATGCAAGCAAAAAAGAGCAAGATAATTATTTCTTATAAATATATATGAAACATATAGTGTGGCTGCTTTTAAAAAAATAAATGCATGACTAAATATATATTAAACATATTTATTTTAAAATTATACTAAGGTTGTGCTTTAATTTAAATAAATTAGCTATTGCCAACCAGTGCTGTAGGTTTTCGAAGCGATTATCAGTGTTGCCTAACACTGTTGTGCTCAATTTTGCGTTCTGTTAGCGCAAATGTGCGTTAACATGACTGCTGCGCCTGCTTTGCATTTACATTGTTTATGTTGCCGGTGCGCACGGCCACATTTGCACAATCGGAGTAAATAGAAAAAATTAATATATATAGAATGGCTGTGGTTGTGCTTGACAATGGCGCGTACACAGCCAAAGTGGGCCTGGCCACACAGGATGAGCCACAGGTGGTGCCCAATTGCATAATGAAGGCGAAGAGCGAGAGACGTCGCGCATTTGTGGGCAATCAGATCGAGGAGTGCCGCGACACATCGGCCCTCTTCTACATCCTGGCCTTCCAGCGTGGCTATCTACTCAACTGGGACACCCAGAAGACTGTGTGGGATTATATATTCAGCAAGGAGGGCATTGGCTGTACACTGGAGCATCGGAATATTGTCATCACAGAGCCACAAATGAATTTCCATAGTGTTCAGGAGGCAATGTTGGAGATGCTCTTCGAGGAATATCGTGTGGCTGGCATGTATAAGGCAACTGCAGCAGATTTGGCTGCCTTCAATTATGTGGCCGACAGTGAGGAGCGCACCACAATGCAAACGCTGAACTGCATCATCATTGATGTCGGCTATAGCTTTACGCACATTGTTCCCTTTGTACTCGGACGACGTGTCCTCGAGGGCATACGACGTATCGATGTGGGTGGCAAAGCATTGACCAATCATCTGAAGGAACTCATCTCGTATCGTCATCTTAATGTCATGGATGAGAGTCATGTGGTCAATCAAATCAAGGAGGATGTTTGTTTTGTAGCCGAGGATTTCAAGGAGGCCATGAAAGTGCATCAGTCGGAGAAGCTACGCCGTGAGGTCGCGGTGGAGTATGTATTGCCCGATTTCACGACCGTCAAGCGTGGCTATGTACGCATACCGGGTCGGCCACGTGAGGATGAGGAGCAACAGCAAATGGTGCCGCTGTGCAATGAACGCTTTACCGTTCCCGAGATCCTCTTCAATCCCTCCGACATAGGCATCTCGCAGGTGGGCATACCCGAGGCAATTGTTGATTCTCTTCAGGCCTGCCCCTGGCAGGCACATCGTGAGCTGCTGCTCAATATACTCATTGTGGGCGGCAGTTCACAATTTCCTGGATTTCTGCCACGTCTGAAACGTGATTTGCGCGCCCTGGTGCCCGATGATCTGGAGGTTTCTCTCATCTGTCCCGAGGATCCGGTGCGTTATGCCTGGTACGGTGGACGCGAATTGGCCACCAGTCCGAATTTCGATGAATTCATTTACACCCGCGATGACTACGAGGAGTTTGGCATACATGGACTGCCGCAGCGCTAGGAGGAGAAGGAGAAGTAGCAGGAAGGAAAAGGACTGTGGGGACTTAGTAGTATATAGTATAAGTCATAAATATTTATGGGGGTAATTCAAACATATATATATCATTTTTTTTTTGCATAGGGTATTCCTTTATTAAATGTGCCCTGATTGATCAAGTTTTTAAATAAACGAGCGCTAGAAAATTATATTATATTATATCATACATATTTGCATTAGATTTCTACTATATCCCATTTATCATACTGTATAACAAAGAAAAAAGACGCTTGCAAATGATTATATATGTAGTATACCTAACTGATGTTTATAAATCCTATTATCATATCAAATGTGTTGTAATTATAATGATATAACAAGATAGAAAGCAACCTGCTTATATATAAATATAAATATTAAATTTAAAACCTATTATATTCTTCCCGCTTTCACAAACTCAGTCTGTTCGGTTGGCTATAGCTATAGGGTTTAATCCTTGCACGATCTCAGCGCCTTGTGCCGCCTCGCCTTGCATCGCTGGCAGCCTTGCGAAAACGATTGTGTGCACCGCTGCCAAATTGTTTGCTTGCCGCCAGAAACGCTGTGGAGCCGGCCACCTCATCCTTTTCGGGCAAATGTGCCACATGCAAGATATCCCAGAGCAGTTTGCCACTCTCCTGCGATTGCAGCATCTCGGAGAGTTCGACCTGAGTGCGTTGCAGCAGTTGACGCAGTGAGCCACCTTTGCGTAGCAAAGCATGTATATTCCGGGTCTGCACGCCGGGCAAGCGCAGCAGAAAATCATAGATAGCCGTATTGAAATGCAGCTGACCACCAGCTGCACCAGCTGCCGCCGCCTCCTCATCGCCACCCAGGGCTGCCGCGACTTGGGCATCCGGTTCGGGTTTACCCAGCTTAAGTTCCTCGAACAACTGCGCTGTGGCATACGGACTCGGTGACCAGATCAGACGCAGACGTGGAAAGTGCAGGGTGAGCAACTGCAGCTTCTGCATAATGTCCGCATTTGTCGCTGTCGTCTGTTGCGACAACATGAACTTGCCCTGCAAATGGAACGGACGATTCTGATCGAACTCAATGAGCAGGATGGGTTTGGCATAGTATCGTTGCATCTGCACACACTGATTGTACAGGCGACCCGAGTTGAGGGATCCAATGAGATCCGATATGGATTTACGTTCGACACAAATCTCCGGTGTCAAAATGTAATCCCCTATGGTTATGGTAACCGGTAGCACCTCCAATCCACGACGATGTATGAGACAAGGCAGATCCGAACGAAATTCACGCATATCCACAATCACTTTGGGTGTAACACGCTCCGCGCCAGCAGCGAGTGCAGCTCCAGCTGCGGCACCCTTACGGCTCTGCTCATTCCCCGCGGGTTGATCCTCATCCACAAATGTTTTGTACAGCACAAAAGCCTCATCCGTTTTGCCATCCTGATACTCGGGTATAACCATTTTCTGCAGGGGAGGGGAAAGCGTTGAGTATTGAAAGCTTTAGAGGATTACAGCTTATATATCATACTCACACTCTTTGTGGTAATGATCAGCTCGAAGGCAGTCTTCTCACGCCTCAGACTGGTCAAATACGATTGCTCCTCCACGGTGCGTGCGTGTATAAGAAAATAGATTTTCATGCGATCCGCAGGCGCACGACGATGTCGCGCCTCGAACACCTCCAGCTGCCTGATGGCCGTCACATTTGTATTGTACATGATGACATAATGTGGCTGCAGTTGCTCCAACATATGCTCCAGGGCCATGGCACCCTCACGCTCCGTTTTGAAGGTTTGCAGGCATATGCAGGGTTGACGATGTGCCTCCACAGCTGCACTGACATCGAACTTCTCCAGTTCGGGTATAATCTCAAAGACCGAAGCATTCGCATCCTCTAAAGCGTCTCCCTCCGCTGGCAGTGGCTGCGTCATGGTCAGCATATAACTCTCCTCGAAGAGCTGCTGCTGCAATTGTGCATCCACATCCGGCACATCACGCAACAGTTGCGATAGCTCATCCTGTTCCTCCTGCTGACTGGCAGCTGGTGTTGGCAACTCCTGCTTAATCTGTGACTGCTTCTCCGTTTTGCCCTCCGACTCAGCCATGGCATTGGCCTGACTGTCACGTGAGAAACGTTCGCTTAGTTTGCCCAGCGGCACCTCGTGTCGCATTGCCTGCTGCAGCAGGAAACGTCCACCGCCCTGGGTGAGATACTGTTTCAACTGATAACAGGTGCGTGCATCCTGGCAGAGTATCAATACTTTTGGTGGCTCCAAGTGACCAGCACCGCGACGCCGGCGCATATCAATGGGTATATCCTGCGTGAGTAGCTCGCTTAGCGGTTGCCATTTGGGACATGGCTCCGGTTCGAATTCTGCAAGGGAAAAACAATTTAATTACAGGGTATTTGCCTGCTTAATACTCTTACCATTCTGTCCATTGTAGACACGCTGCTTGGAGAGCATGAAAATCTGCTCGGCAGCATCGAGCAGCGTCCAGCCTGAATTACTGATGGCATATTCCGTGCTGCGATAGCGTTTGATTAGCGCGTAGGCGCTGACAGCATCATGGTACATGGTGGAGCTGGAGAGAGCAACAGAGAGAGAGAGAGAGAGAGAGTGAGTGAGAGGGAGAGGGAGAGCACACCCCCTGCTACTCACATCATCAGACTACGCAATATCTTCAAATCCGCCACAATTAGCTTGGTCTGCGAATTGAGCTGATGCCAGATGCAATCGAGTTGCGCCTGCAGAATCTTATGAAACTTCTTGGTCACACAATTCTCCACTGTGATGGCTTCCATATCCACAGTGCGATTGATACGTTTAATTTCACGCACCAGAAAATTCATAATATCCAAAATATGTGTCTGTATCGATGTCATGCGCGTGGAGAGCGGTACATGCAGCTCTATCGTTTGCGTCTGCCATGGATGCAGTGCAGCACGCACGGTGGCATGAAAACGTGGCCAGATATACAATTGTTTGACAAACAAATTGCGCATGGTGCGTTCGATGTGGCCATAGCCAATGGTAAATGCCTCCGGGCTGTTCGAGAAGGCTTTGATGAATCCCGTCTTATTGCGCTGCCGGAACAGACGCAACGCGAAGGCCTCCTGGCAGCTCTCGATAATGTTGTGTGCACGCAGCACAAAGATGCCTGTGATCAGCTCAATCGGAATGCGTTGCTTGAGCAGATCCACCACCAGAATGCGCGTGGTAATGAACTGCAGACCGCCCTCCAGATAGACGCGTTCACTGAGAGCAAGAGGAGCAAGAGAAAGAGTTTAAGCTGAAGCAGAAGATTTGCAGCTGGGATTCGGGTTTACCGCTCCGTCGCCGTATTGGCCACTTCGTGCACATATTTGCTCTCCAGCTGTGACTTGTAGTACTGCTCCTCGCAGTCGGAGCTGTTCACAACCAGCAGCAGATTGCCTGCATCACTGTAGACCTTCAGCAGATTCAGCAAGACGCGCTCGTAGCTCAGGCCTCTGCAAGCAGCAATTGCAGAAGATTAAATAAATCCCCGAGAGAACTGATCCTACTTACTTGGCGGCCACAAGCAATCCATCCGCATGCACCATGTCCAGAAACATTTGCTTCTCATACTCCAGCAGCACAACATCCTTGCGCAACAGATACTCCTCCGCTGTCACCAGATTCGCCAGCTCAGCGTCCTGCAATCCATCACCGAATTCCGATTGGTCCGCAGCGGATGCTTCTGCTTCTGCCTCTGCTTGTGCCTCTTTCTCTCCATCTTCTTTATCTGTCTTCGGTTCGGTTTCTGTCTGCAGCTCTGCCTGCTTCTCCGACTTCTCCTCCTCGTCCGACATGGCGCAACAATTTCACAAATAAACAAAACACCGGCAAATTTGCGCACTTGCGCACATTACTCAACACTGCCTCAAGCACTTATCGATTGCGAATTGTTGTGTAGCCCACACACGTCACTATCGATTACAGCTGAAAATATATCGATGCATCGCTCAGGCAAAAGGTTTTTTAAAACATATGTTATTTAAAAATTAAACACATGTTTTGGCAAAAAAAAAATGAATTTAACATTTTTAAAAATGTTGACCTTCTACATGTCTTTCATTCGATCTCAGGACCCCTAGAGAGCCCCTAGTAAGAAAAACTTCGTCAAAACTTATCCGATTTTCTCGAGAGAGGGCATTTTCTCCATGATTTGGCAATTCTAATGAATTGGCATCAAAATATTAGTAATCTAAGACTTTAAAAAATTTGGACCTTCCGCATGTCTTCCAAACCACAACCTTCCTTGATCTCAGGACCCCTATAGAGCCTATAGTATGGAAAACTTCGTCAAAAATCATTCGATTTTCTTGGGAGAGGACTTTTTATCCATGATTTAACAATTATATTGATTCTGCATCAAAATATTAGCAATCTAAGACCTTCAAAAATTTGGACCTTTCGCATGTCTTCCATAACACTACCTTGCTCGATCTCAGGACCCCTATAAACCCTCTTGTATGGAAAACTTCGTCAAAAATTATCAGATTTTCTTGGGAGAGGACATTTTTTCCAAGATTTGACTATTAGAATGATTCTGCATCAAAATATTAGCAATCTAAGACTTTCAAAAATTTGGACCTTCCGCATGTCTTCCAACACACCACCTTCCTCGACCTCAGGACCCCTATAGAGGTTCTAGTATGGAAAACTTCGTCAAAAATCATCCGATTTCCTTGGTAGATAACTTTTTATCCATGATTTGACAATTATTATGATTCTGCATCAAAATATTAGCAATCTAAGACTTTCAAAAATTTAGACCTTCCGCATGTCTTTCATAACACCACTTCCTTCGATCTCAGGACCCCTATAGAGCCTCTAGTATGGAAAACTTCGTCAAAAATCATCCGATTTCATTGGGAGAGGGCTTTTTCTCCATGATTTGACTATTACAATGATTCTGCATCAAAATATTAGTAATCTAAGACTGTCAAAAATTTGGACCTTCCGCATGTCTTCCAAAACACCACCTTCCTCGATCTCAGGACCCCTATAGTGCCTCTAGTATGAAAAACTTCGTAAAAAATCATCCGATTTCATTGGGAGAGGGCTTTTTCTCCATGATTTGACTATTACAATGATTCTGCATCAAAATATTAGCAATCTAAGACTTTCAAAAATTTAGACCTTCCGCATGTCTTTCATAACACCACTTCCTTCGATCTCAGGACCCCTATAGAGCCTCTAGTATGGAAAACTTCGTCAAAAATCATCCGATTTCCTAGGGAGAGGGCTTTTTCTCCATGATTTGACTATTACAATGATTCTGCATCAAAATATTAGCAGTCAAAGACTTTCAAAAATTTGGGCCTTCCGCATGTCTTCAAAAACATCACTTTGCTTGATCTCAGGACCCCTATAAAGCCTCTAGTATGGAAAACTTCGCCAAAAATCATCCGATTTTCTTGGGAGAGGGCTTTTTCTGCATGATTTGACTATTATAAAGATTCTGCATCAAAATATTAGCAATCTAAGACCTTCAAAAATTTTGACCTTCCGCATGTCTACCATAAGACCACCTTCCTCTATCTCAGGCCCCCCTTAGAGCCTCTAGTATGGAAAACTTCGTCAAAAATCATCCGATTTCCTTGGGAGAGGGCTTTTTCTCCATGATTTGGCAATTATAATGATTCTGCATCAAAATATTTGCAATCTAAGACTTTCAAAAATTTGGACCTTCTGTATGTCTTTCATAAAACCTCCTTGCTCGATCTCAGGACCCCTATAGAGGTTCTAGTATGGAAAACTTCGTCAAAAATCATCCGATTTCCTTGGTAGATAACTTTTTATCCATGATTTGACAATTATTATGATTCTGCATCAAAATATTAGCAATCTAAGACTTTCAAAAATTTGGACCTTCCGCATGTCTTCCCTAACACAACCTTGCTCGATCTCAGGACCCCTAAATACCCTCTAGTATGGAAAAATTCCTCAGAAATCATCAGAATTCCTTGGAGAGGCCATTTTCTATGGAGAATAATGATTTTAAAAGATTTCAAAATATGAACCTTAAATATTATTTTATTTTATACAGTATCGATACCTTGAACAAATATCGATTGGTTTTATGGCAAACGATGACCGGCGGCAGTGTTGCACAGCTGCGCGCGTAATTCAAATTGCTGGAATACCTTAAGTTGATTGCAGAGTAAAATTGTATAAGATATTAAGGCATATTTATTTATGATATTTTTTAATATTATATTATATATAATTAAATGTTTGCAACAGCTATAAAGGTAAAAGGTATATAAGTTTATAGTTAGCATGACGCAAGTGTGCCCACACCGCGCGCGTAATTTAAAACTCAAAGTTCACATAATGCTCTTCTGCTACTATTTTTTTAATTTTTATTTACCTGCTCACAAGCTTATCATAATTCCTGGCAAATCTGGCTTAACCTTGTGTCAATAACGCGTGATGTCCCTGAAGCCCCAAGAAGCACCAAGCCAAGAGCAGAACTTAATCCACTTACGCGCAAATTAGCGCGCACTTAAGGCAGCGAGAGACAGACAGAGAGAGAGAGAGAGGGAGAGAGAGAAGAAAACAAAAACAATGCGACCCTGCCCCTGGTCCGGTGTCCTTGGCCAGGGGGTGGGGAGGGGAAGCCCCTAGACTAGACAAAGACAAAACGAGACTTCCGCCAGGTGCGCGAAATTTGGAGGCCTGTTTTCCGTTTCCGTTTTGCTTTGCTTTGTTTCGTTGCGCTAAATGGCTTAAGCTGATACACAAATTAAATTAAATGAATACATAGCAAGGCGCGCTCATTGTCAGGGTCACACACACACACACACAATCACACACACGCGGGCACACATAACCTCAAACAATGACGCCAATTGGCACAAAAGCTTAACGTTTGTAATCCTGTTGAACGCAGCCCGCCCCTCGCCGCCCCCCTCCCCTGCCTGGTAGCTAAGGTCAACAGCATCCAGCGCGCACACACACACACACACCCAGCAATCTCACATATCGCCAGGCACGATAATAAGCTCGCGTGTGACGCCAACTCACGTGCCCGTGCACGTTGTCCAACACTGAAGCGTCAAACAGAATAAAAGCACGTGCAGTGTGTGTGTCTCGCTCGCACCTGTGCAGCAACCCCAACCCCCTCGGGGCAGGCAAGCTTTAAGAAACCAAACAAAAACAAGACGACACACACACACACGCACGCACACGCACACGCCTGCACAATGCGACCGCTAAAAGTAGGCTAACATAACGCACAAATTTATGCAACAACTCTGTGTGAGCTTGCCATAAACGAAGCGCCCATTTTATAGCATGCAACCATAAAAGCTGTCAAAGTTTTGCAACTCGCTGCTGCTGCACTAATTGCATGGGACGCCACTGTGTGAGTGCACAACATGGAACATGTTCAGCTGACTCTGACTGCGACGACAGCGCAGCGGCGGCGGCGGCGTCTCGCACTTGTAGAGCTTTTGCGCTGCCTGCAGGAGGCGACGGCATGCGTGCGGGGAGGCGGCGGGTGTTAGTTGCGTAGTGAAGCCGAGGCTGAAGCTAAAGCTCTTCGGCAACTGCTGCTGCTGCGGCTGCGATGACGACGGCGACGATGACGGCGCGATGGCAATGGAAACAGCAGCAGCAGCAGCGGCAGCAACGGCGACGGCAACGTCATCGTGTAAATAAACGGCAGTTGAGTTTCAGTTGAACAACGACTCTCGTGCGAGGCGGATGCAGAGCGCGCAACACGCTGCGCAACAGCAACGGGGGCCATAAATAAAGTAAAAATCAAAATCAAAACAGTTTCAAAGCGCAGTGGGGCAAGCACGCACAGGCACAGGAGCTAAGCTGAGCTGAGCTGAGCTGAGAGCCTGAGTAAGAAAGAAAGAAAGGTCCGTTTGTTTGTTTTCATTTTTTTTTAACTGTGTGTGTGTGTTTGTGTGTAGCAACAACAACAGAGCAGAATAACAGTTATTACCGTTACGGGCGTTTCGCGTGCTTGTGCGTGCGTGTGCGTGCATCAAAATCAAAACAAAAGCCAAAACAATTCAATTTATCCCGCTGCAGTTGCCTTTACCGTTTGTTGTTTTTTTTTTTCCTGTGCAGCGCGAGAGTGAGAGAGACAGAGAGAGAGAGCGAGCATAACTGCAAGAAGAAACGTGTAAATTGCAAACAAAAATATAAACAACAAACCAGAGCAGAGGCTGAGCAGAGCAAAAGGCAGAGAGGCAGCATCCAGCCACCGCAACGCAGGCGGCAGACAGAGAGCAAGCAAAACGCAGCTTAGGCGCATTTGACAGCGCAGTCGGCGTCGGTAAGCATTTGCATTGCATTTGGCGCCGCCATTATCCTTATCCGCTCTCTCTTTGCTCTCTCTGCAGTCTCTCTCTCTCTTATGCCGCGTGAGAGCTGCTTGAGCCTATGTACGCGGCATGTGCATGTGTGTGTGTGTTTGTGTGTCTGTGTTTGTTTGTTTGAATGCGGCAATTCATGTGTTTGCAGCGCGCTTTTAGGCGCGACGCGTTAAGCGACTGCGACCGCGACTGCGACTGCAGCAGCAGCAGCGCCGAAAAAAAGCAAACTAATTGAAATGTACCGCAACTGTCAGACGCAGCACGCAGCAATGCAACGCAACACCGCACTCGCACATACACTTTCGTAGGCTTCGCTCGCCTCTGCCTCCTCAGCTGCCGCGGCGTCCTTGGCAATGCGCCCACGCAGCTGCATTTGCATTTCATTCGGCATTTCTCTTGTTTTTCGTAGCAGTGATATCCTTTTATGTGTGTGTATGTGTGTGTGTGGGTTTGCGTGGGCCCATTTTCATGCGTGTGTTAATAACAGAAATATTTCTGCGCCTTTGTCAGAAAAATGCCAAAAAATCTAGCCAAAAAAAAAGCTAAGTCTGATTTTTCTTGAAAAAGATTTCACAGTCTCTTGAAATATTTAGCTGATTTAAGCTTAACTAGAGCCTTAAAAAATCTAGCCATTAAAAGGCTAAAATTAAATACGGCTAATTTTACAATTAAATTCAATATGATTTAAAATAAGCTTTCTGGCTTTTAAATGCCGGAAAAAAATCAGCTAGAAAACAAGCTGAGCCCAACGAAAGTATTTCCCTCAACAGGATAAAATAAATTCAATTGAAAAGCTCGAAAAAAATAAGACTCTGAAAATGCAGCGATACTGTAAACCATAAAATTGCATTAAAATGCCAAATTATTTACCGTTAATTACGTTAGCGGAAAAGCTCTTTGGCTTGTAAACAATATGCAACAGGATGCGCATGAAGTTCCATATTCAAAGAAGCGCGAACTGACTATAGGAAATTCCAGTTAAATCGATTGTTTCGTAGCGGTTTTCCGGGCTCACTAAAAGGTTAATTAAATTCCTTGTTACGCGGAAAAAGGCTGCTGGATGGAGAGTGGCCTTCTCTGGCTTTCTCGCTGAAATTATAGCTAAAAGGCTGCAATTAACTGGGAAGCGTAAACAATTAAGTTTAAGTTTAAGCGGATTTTTGTAGAACATATTAATTTTGCGGTATTTAAAAGAGCTTCAATTCAGAAATCTAGAATAATTTTCTATGAAAATCCGATTTGCATTGCAAAAGCTGCATTTTAGCGGAATTTAGAAATAAAATATGGAGAATTATAATAAAAAAGAGGATACAAATAAATGGTACACAATATATAAATAAATATAGAAAAATATAATAATAGCTAAAAAAATTGCTAGATACAAAATTACTCAAAAATTGCATTTGCAAATAAAAAGAGAGAGAGAGAAAAATAGATCAGCTGCATCCTGAGTGCGCTGCGACGTTGACTGCGCTGCCGATTGGCAGGTGAAGCAAAATAAATAAACAAAGCGGAGCAGGCTGAAAGCGTTGCCGCAGTTAACAGAGAGAGAGACACAGAGAGAAAGAGAGAGGGGAGTGGGCAGTGAAGCCGAAGGCAGCTGTCGGCACACACACAAGATACATAAGTAAATGAATAAATAATGTAAACAAAATATTAAATTAGAAGAAAATTTACTTACGCGCACGCCGACGCAAACACAATAGCTTGCCGCCAAGTGAGACAGGGCGAGAGATAGAGAGTGGAAGTGGAGAAAGAGAGAGAGAGGAAGTGGAGTCTGCGAGGTGCGAGAAGGCTGTGCAAAGCTTACAAGTAAATTGTGCAAAAGGCCATAAAATTAAAGCAAAAATTTACACGCACTCCCTCTCTGCCGTTCAGCTGCTTCTCTCTCGCTCTCTTTTTATCTTCTTAATGCCGCCTCCTCCTGCACTCCTTCCACAGATGGCGCTCTCTTGTTGTTTACTGCATACGACACAGTTTGAGCAGCACTGAGCAGCAGCAGCAGCAGCACAATAAGGCACTTGTTGACCGTTTTATGGGCACTGATCGCTGCATACCCTGTAGAAGGTAGCTGCAGTGGGCGGGGTGTTTATATGTGCTAAAAATACCTATATTATATATAGTACGCCTGCTGAGTGCCAACATAATAGTTTTATATATGTATACCCTTCAATATAATATTTATGCATATCAATTGCTCTAGGGTATTGGCTAGTCGCTACTCGCGCTTCGCTCATTGTTTTGTTTGCCGGCAAACGTGCATGCACATGTGCGTAAATAGAAGAAGTTGGCAAAGCAATTAATAAAATTTGCACTAGAGCGCGCGCTCTCCCTCGCGCCTCTCCCGCTCTCTCTTTGAGTTGATCTCTGCACACCCACGCACACAAAGAAGCGTGCTCGCCGATTTAATTGCGTGCGCGCTCTCTCTCTCCCGCGCTCATTTCACTTTCTGCGTTGATAAAGACACACAGAAGCCAGCGACGTTGCCATTGCGGGCGCGCGCTCTCATCGGGTCGGTGGTCAGTTCGCTTTCGCACTCGCACTCGCACATCGAATTGGCCCGATAAACACTCACAAACAAAGCGTAGGCAAGAAAGAATAAGAAAAGAGCACTATCTCGACTAGCAGCAGCAGCAGCAGCAGCAGCAGCAATAGGAATAGCAACAACAACAATTGGCAGCAGCGCAGTCAGCGTAAAGTCGGCAACGTGTGTTTCGGTTTCGATTGTATTGACAGACGACAAAAATGTGTATGAATAAAAGCAGCGTAAATACAGTTACTTATACTAAGCACACACACTCACACACACACACACTCCTCTCATACATACAGACTCAAGTGCAGGCGCTAAACGTAAGCGTGTGTGGGTGTGTGTGTGAGTGGGTAAAGTTAAGTCGCCGCGTCGATCATCGCGTATAATAATAATTTTTTGCATTTTTTTTTTGCTGTGTGTGTGTGCGTGCCCATGCGTGCGTGCCTATGTGTGTGCGTTGATTCTAACACAAAAGTGCAACAAAAAAAAAAACGCTGCTAGTCACAACTGAAGCAGAGCAGCAGCAACAACAACAACAGCAGCAGAGAGAGCGGCAGACGACAAGTGAGCGCAAGGAAGTGAGCGTGCGAATCCAGAGAGGAAGATAGAGAGAGAGAACGAGCGAGCGCATTGCAGGTGAGTGCATGAGGGCCAAGCTGCTCAAACTGTATAACCGATACAATTTTACACGATTGAAAAAGCACTCTTTATTTGTTGTTGTAATTTTGCAAGCATTTGCAGTGCTTGTCAAACTTATTAGTGCTTACAAAACTAGTTTATAGGAGAAGTTTAGTCAGTTTTAGTACTAAACGTATTTAAAATTTTAATTCACTGGGAATTTCTACTGTTTACAATGTTTCTTTAAATTCAATAACAGCATTTTCTTCAATTTACCCTCTAAAACATTTATTTCACACAAAATTCGGTGAAAAAAGTGTCAGTAATTCGACTTAATTTGCTACCCTAACCGCATTCCTAAGTGATCCCAAAAAAAAAGGGTGGCCAAAGAAATTTTGTTGTCACCTTTTAGCCAAAAGCATTATAATTCCAAACTAATTACATCACGCACTTGATGAAATATGCCGTTAGAACGAGAATAGAACAAGGAATAAGCCGAAAGGAATGATGATGATTGAGAGAGGGAGGGGAAAGAACGGGGTACGACGAATCGGAATGTTAATAAAATTGCACTTCTCGCAGCCGTAAATGGCGGAAATGAATATGCCCCGAGTTAATGTAAATGTTGTACGTAAGTGGAAAGACTTATAGACACTGCGTGCTATATAAACAGTCGACAGGTGTTTGCTGATAGCTTTATGTGCTGCACGCACACACACACACACACTCAGAGAGACATACAGGGTATATTGAATTACAATACAAACGATTTTGTTTAATTAATGTCGCATTGCGGTTTGCAGCTTTTGCATATCGTTGTTTTAGATCTTTTCTGGTATGAGGTGGAGAGAAAAGCCAATAGAATTTCCTATTGAATTTTCACACACACAGAACGAGCTTATTTCAATACATCTAAATATACTAAATTTTTATATAATATCAATATAATTACTATTAAAATCTTTTTTCTTTAATTTTTTTTATCTATTGGACTAAAAGAGTACACACGAAATGTTTTTTGGGCTAAAAGATATTTGGCTGGCATTCATCGGCTTGACGATTTGGATCTTGTTTTGTTTTTTGTTTTTTTTTTTTTTTTTTTTTTGGAGGTCCAACTTTAAAAATTAATTATTTTATTTTCTATTGGTGTTGTTCTTAACTATAAAAAAAAAACAAAATGTTTCTAATTTTAGGATAATATTCTAAAATTTTAGTCAATTGCAAGGTCACTCATCGTAGTCCTAACAAAATGCGCCAATCAATATTATAATCACCAAATATACATTTGCCGATGTCAGGGGTAGCTTTGGTCGGGATAACGGACTCTGTATCATATAATCGAGCAATTTATTGACTATTTCCGATATGGCAGTCTTGAAGTACGGCCATTGTATGCACATTTTGAACTTGACAAATCGTAGTGCCCTATGTACAGTATTGATTGCCTGCACTAGAATATGACTTTCACCCTTTCTAAGTAATGTGGGTTCTTTTCTGTGGGGGAGAGAAAAAGGTTATAGATCTATAAATGATAATTTTAGAAGCGAAAACTACTATAGATCATTATTTGAGATGAAAGAGAGGATAGCTCAATAAGGCACTCTTGTAAGGAGATAATAGAGTGGGTTACTTAAGTAGTAGCCTTGTTAAGTAGAGTATTTCTAAGTAATATTGTTTTTTTTACTCTTAAAAAATTGTGAATAGGTCGGTTAAACCTTTTTGGGGTGAATAATGGCTTCCTAACTATACATATAAGTCAGAAAACAATCAATACTGAATATACTCACAATTCTAAATCGTGTTCATAACTCTGAAGCATTTGTCTTGTTCCCTCTAGCTGACTATCACTATCCAAGCGTTTCTTGAGTATAAGTATCTATAGGAAATGATTGAATAGACAGGCAGATATATATATAAGATACATATATGATATTACCTCCTCTTCGAGTTCGGCATTTCGTTGTTCGAGAAAATGATTATTACGCTGTTGTGCGGCCAATTCGTGTGCACATTCCCGAAATTTGGTGAGTTCTCGAAACATTTCCCGTTTCGTTTCGAATAGAAGTTCGGCTATATTATTGCACTCTTGACCCTTCTTCAGTAGCTCCTCACGCAACTGTATCTCTTTACGTTGTGAGATTTCCAGGGCCTCATCGATGGTGGCACAACTATGCCAGGGTTTAATATTACGTTCCCGATATTTTCGTAATTCGTTATCAAGACGTTCGCTATGCCGCTGCTCGGCGCAGATCATTCTATTGCGCTGGAAGAGATCATCGCGCATGATGTTTACCTAAAGGGAGGGAGAGAGGGGTATTATAAGTAGATCTCTTCTTTTTCTACCTCTCCCACCTGTTGTTGATATTTGCGCATCAACTGATGTAGATTATAAACCTCATTGCAACGTCGACGCCAGACTTTACATAGAAATATATTGACAACTTTTGTGGCTCTCATGCGGCTTGATGCATCCATGTTATCGATTTGTTGCAGCATCTGTTTATCGATACCAATCGAAGTGTCATCCTTGTGACACTGTGCGTATGCATGGGGTTTTGGCATACTCTCGAAACTCATAGCCAACTCCTCGATGACCATATTGAGGCGTCTCTCGATATTCGTATACTCTTCGATACTCTGGAGCTGCTGCTGCTGCTGCTGCTGCGTTGTGTCCTGCATAATGTTAGGCGATGACATGACCTTGCCTGGGATGTGGATGTGAATGGGGATGGGGATGGGGGAGGTGGGTGCAAAGCCATCGAGATGGGCACTAAACCGTATGGGACCATCAGCAATTTTTTACTTACCGTTGGCAGATTCCTATTTTTTATTTTCAAATATGTAAGCCAAAAATAAAAAAAATTGAAAATGCTCCTATAGCTCCTAATAGTTTAACCTATTTTACTTGTCAGTGTTGAATGAACCGATTGTGTAACCCTACCGGTTTTGGGCTATGAACGATGTTATGAGGAGCAAGGCATGCTAGGATATTGTCAAATTATTGAAATAAAAACTTTCTAAACTTTATGAAAAAAGGGCGTGGCAAAATTTTTAAACAAATATAACAAATATTAATATTATTTAGACTTATTAAAATCAAAATTCTAGCTTGAAAAAGGGGCGTGGCAAAATTCTTTAAACAAATATAATGTTTGTGTAATAATTAAATATATTTTTGCCAAATTTGTTGGCTATAAGACTTATAGTCTCTTATATCTGAGTTTCTGTTGATTCTGTACAAGAATAAAAATATATATTTAAAGTTTTCAAGCTCCAAATTGAGTTATTAACAGGCTATATTTCTCATATAGCGATTTAACTTGAGATAAATCAAAGCAAAGCAGTAAAATAAGGAAAAGATACGATATTTTTTTATAGTTATAAATAAAAAAAGTCTAGCTCAATTTAAGTCACGTTCTCTTTTCAACTTAACCCCGCAGTCAGTTCGTTCTGCCTCTCGCTCTCTCCCTCTTTCTTTCTTTTTGCTCTTTCTCTGCCTCCTCTCGCTTACGTTCAATTTCTTTTGAGGAAATTTCACCTCAGGCTGCAAAAGAAATAAATAAATATGAAATACTTATGCAGCTATAAAAAAAATGTTTCGCCAGGTAGTTAAAGGTAATGCGATGAAAGCTATATAGAGGAAGGTAGATACACACACACACACATACACACACATACAAATACATACTTGTATACGGTATATGGTAGTGATGTGTAGGGATATTATATAGGATACTGTGTGTGTGTGTTTGTGTGTTGAGGGAAAATGTGAAATGAGAAAATTACATTATTGACTTACCAAAACTCTTGTTGCTCTTTCTCTCGTTGTTGTTGTTGCTCTTCTTGTTGTTGTTGTAGTTGAAGGTGTTTCTGGTTGTTATTGTTGTTGTTGGTCTGCGGCACGCAATTTTGACAGTTAGAGCAATTGAAATCGTTGGAGGCTGGCTGTCGCTGGCAGAGACAGTGCTGCCAAGCTGTGTGAGCAAAAAAAAGCTAAAAAAAAATACATACCACCAAAAAGGCATAAAATAGCTAAACGAAAGCCAAACAAACTTAAAAAGTTTTTTAAATACCATAAGGCACTTGTATAAAAAATAGCTTGAAAAAAGCTAAAATTACACTACGTAAAAATGCAATTATATCAATGTATTATATTATTAATAAAAAAAACAGCTAAAAAGCTAACTTTACTGTTAAAGAAGCAGAAAAAACTTACCTCACGCTGAACAAAAACAGAATTTTCGCTGTTCGCTGTTTATCCTACAAAAAAGGCTAGATTTGACGGGAAAACAAGCCACATAGGCTGCACTCTTCACTGACAAGGACGAAAAAGCTGTTGAGACTAGAAAGCAGAGCCTCGGTTAGGGGTTAAGGGGTCTTAGCGGGGTTTAGCTGGTTGGAAGGGGGCAACCAGGCAATTACCAGCAATAACTATAAATGAAAATAAGTATACGTACAAACAAGTATATATCAAAAATAAGTTCAAGTTTCTCAATTTGATTTTGCTTTTGCCCTTTTTTTTCCTCATTTTCCTCTCTTTATCGCTATCCGTTTAAGCTATCCTGCCCCCACCCCCTGCTCTAGTTGAAAATAAATTTGATTAAAATTTGTCATTTTATGTTGGTGGCGAAAGGAGGTGTAGGGATGAGCAGGAGGAGGAGGGATGCTCTGGCTGCCTGGCAACCAGTTGAGATTGAGAGAGGCAAAGAGATTCGACCTTGCAAATTAATTAAAATATCAATAGCCTGGGCAACGCATAAGCGCCCCCACTCGTGGCTCGTGGCGCTGGATATGCACAGCATATGCAAGGTAACAAACGGAATGGAACGGAACGTAATGGAATGGAACGGACAGAGGATAGCTGCTGCTGCTGCTGGGGCCAAACTAATTATGCGCTCCAGCGCCACGAGAATCTTTTGCATATGAAAGCAGTTGTGAAATTGGCACGCCATACGCCACTGTATACCCCTCTGCCCCCTTTCTACGCCCCTGACAACGACCCACCCACACACAGACACAGAAACAGACACCGACACCCTGTGCTTTTCACTTTTCAGCATTGATTAAAAGTTCTAGCCAAGTCAATAGGACAACAGTCAAGTCAAGTCGGCGGCGTACACGTTCATCCACCCTTCCACCTTGCTACTCCTGCTCCTTCTCCTTCTCTTTCCACTTCTTCTTCTCTTCCTACTCTTCCTTCTTGTTTTTGTAGGCTGTGTCTGAGGCCAGGTCAGCAGAGACAGACATGAAGTTGGCCGTTCTGCGCTACGCGTGACAGCTCAAAATGCAATTTGCACTGCTCCCACACTCTCTCTCCCTTCCTTTCTCTCTCTTTCTTCCGCCCTGCTGCAAAGTTGAGAGATTATTTAAATTTATAATCGAGTCTCAAATATGCATGGAAACGTGTTAAAGTGTGCGAAATATCAAAGTTAAAACCGGCTGCGTTTTCCAAGAAAATAAAAAAAAATTGTTTCTTCCCTTCTCTTCTTTTGGCTTTAAAACGGCCAAAGCAACAGCTTGTTTTTTTTTGTTTTGGCTAAAATTTAATGCGACAAAAGCTTATTTGAACAAGTCAATTCTCTCAGTTTGTAACTTGTTTTATTTGACTTTCACCTCGGAAAACAACCAAAGTTGGACTTTAATTTATTTTTTTTTCTTTTTAACATAAAAGGAAATTTTTGAATTTCATGTTTCACTTTCAACTCAATTTCCATTTGTTGGTAAATATAATGTTCAAGTATCTGGCTTAGTTTACATTCAAAATGGCAAACTTATTTTGTATTATTTATGCTACTTTTGATAGTACAATATTGACAAAAATTCAAAAAAAAAATAATAATTATTATATTATAATAAAAAACTGATTTGCAATAATATTCAAGCTAGCAGGTTAATTTTTTGTGTGTACAATAATTATAATTATTCAAATGAGTTTGGGAAATTTAGTTACAATCGTAATGTAATCATAGAAGATATTTAGGTATTTATAACAAGGAAATTTATAAAATCTATAAAAAATAACAAAAAACATTTTTTTTAAATTGCCTGTAAACATGTTGAAAATCGAAAAAGTTTTTTGAAAATCACTTGCATAAATCACGGAATACGCTTTAACTATGCCCAGGAAAGGAGAGAGGGAGAAAGAGAGAGGGAAAGAGAGGGAGAAGAAAGCAAAGAAGTTCTGGTTAGAGAAGGACAAGAGGAAATGCAATCTATGTATGCCATGTTGGAGTGCTGCTGTAGAACAATGTTCGCTTTTGGATATGTTAGAAGTTCTGCGCGCCACGCCCCCTGTACCTACAACCTCTGAGAGAGAGAGAGAGATAGAGAGAGAAAGAGCATTCCATGCTTGCATTTCCATGGTGGCCCATGGCGTATGCCCTTTTTTGCCGCCTGCCTCTCCCTCCTCCCCCTTCCCCCCTCGCCAAGTGCTGTGGAAAATTGTGTGTCTTTTGCCATGTTTTCATTTCTCGTCATTCGTTTCTTTTTATACCCTTCGACCATTGAAAATGGTCAAAAAAGGGTATACTAACTTTGTGCAAAATGTATGTAACAGGCATAAGGAGGCGTGGCAGACCCCATAAAGTATATATATTCTTGCTCAGGATCACTAGCCGAGTCGATTGAGACATGTCCGTCTGTCTGTCTGTCTGTCCGTCTGTCCGTCTGTCCGTCTGTCCGTCTGTTTGTTTGAGACAACAGATCTTAGCTATTAAAAAAGCTAGAGACACCAAATTTGGTATGAAGGTTCCTATATATTCGGGGCAGGTGAAGTTTATGTCAAATGTTTGATGCCACGCCCACCGCCCCCGCAAATCGGTTATTTACGATTATTAAGCAAAGTAATGAACCTATGCTTTGGTATGTATAAAGTTGAATGCAATATGAACATATCCTCCAAATTACAATCCGATCGGACCAATAACACAGAAGTTATTAAGGTCGACGTTTTCAGTACAAATGTTCGGTACGGGCAGCAGCTTTTGCGCTGCTTTGAGCAGTCGACGCCGACGTCGACGTTGCGTCGTGTCGCTTTACTCTTTACGCGCGTCGCTGTGTGAGTGCGAGCGAGTAAGCTATATGTAGTAGAAGTATTTATGCAGAATTCTCTGTTTAAAACTATGAAAGTGGTTACACGTTTGTAACGGATTTAGAAAATTGGGAGAAGGGTATCTTACTGTCGGGCGCCCGACTGTAGCCTTACCCACTTGTTTTTTCTCTTGTTTTTTTTTTTTTGTTTTTTTTTTGTTTCTCTCGCCCATTTCGCTGCCTGTTTATTTGCATAGCCGCTCGTTTCGTTTCGTTTCGTTCTTCCTTGTTCCCGGCACGACTTTGGCTTTGGCTTTAGCAACAGCTCCGGCTCAGCTGGCGCTCAGCTTCAGCATCGCTGTGGCTCCTCGCTCCTGGCTCCTGGGTAGCTGCTCCTGGGTGGCTTACCTGGCCCACGCCCAACGCCCACGTCTCGTTTGTCGTGTGTTTTATTTTATTTTGCATTTGTTTATAAATGATTAACAAAGAGGTTAATGTGCACGGCGAGAACTGGAACCAAACCGAATCCCATACAGACCCAGCTGAGGCTGTGGCTCTGTGTGTGTGTGTGTGTGTGTGTCTCTGGCAGCCCTCTGGCAGGCGCAGCTTGTCTGGCAACGCTGGAGCAGCTCAACCAGAAAACCCAAAGCCAAAGGCAAAGGGAAATGCGAGAGATGAAGCAAAGGGATGCGGGGGGGGGAGCTGTGGAAGCAAAGAAATGGAAATTTAGTTCATTAGGCACAGCTATGGGGTAATTTCTCTCAGTGTGTGTGTGTGTGTGCATGTGTGTACGTTATTTTTTTTTAAACTGGCAACATTTGCAGTGCAGCAAAGGCAGCAGCAACAAACGTCGACCTTCACACACACACACACACACACACACACACATTAACAATTTGACTGCTTTTTTCACAGCCTCCCCCCTCTCTTCTTTCTCCCTTCCTCCCTCGCTGACTCTCTGCTGTCTCACGGCATTCACATTTCATATAAAAAAGAGAGAAGCGTACATAACATCGCTTGATTCGCCAAATTAAGGCCAAACTCGGCAGCAGCGGCAGCAGCAACAATTGCGCGCCTGGGCAAAAGTTCAGGGAACTCTCTGAAATTTTCTTTGTATATAACCCACACACACACTCACACACTTACACACACACACACACTGTAGAGCAACCATAAAGTTACATATGTATAGTATATGCATTGCATGCATATCACACAACTCACTACTATATAATCTCTTATATAACCACTTTTTGTTCTCTCTCTCTTTTTTTTTATTTTTTACAGAAATTTTATCGCTCGACTTGAAGTTGGGGTAAGTTTTGCGATTGCTTCGCTTTACTTTAAGACATTTTTTTTTGATGATGTAAAACTTTCTGCCTGAGAGCAAAAACACAAGGAAAACTATTTGCGAAATGTGAAAATCAATTTACTTAAGATTTCCTCTTAGTTATAATCGAGTTTCCGCAGGCAAAACTAATAAGTCGGTGAGGCTGCTTAAAGCAAAGTGTTGTGGGAAGATTTCTACTGCGCCTTCGATGTAATATTTAATAACTATTTAAAACATTCAAAGTATGGTTGGATGGACTTTTGTTTAAAATAATCAAAAGCTTCTAAAGTCTTATCTGTACAAAAGAGAGTGTTCGCTGTAAGATGTTTGAGCACTTCCAAGGGTCCTATCCTAATCCTATATAGCCAACGCTAAAGCCACCGATCCTTGATCCAGATCTACAGCAAAGGCTATGATGCAACTAGCCCGCAGATTGAAGCATAGTTTAGTGTTCTGAAAATCATTACTGGAGCTACATGGTATCTGAGGCGTAGAGATCCATGGCTGTGTGACACTATGATACATACAAGTATTTCTACAAAATTTGATGGCTCTAGCTCTCAGGGTCTCTGAGATATAGGCATTTATACAGATGGGCAGACAGAGAGACAGGCAGACAGACAGATAAACAGACAGACAGACAGGCTGACAGAGAGATAGACAAACAGAAAGAAGGACAGATAGGCATACAGCTAGAAAGACAGGGTATCGTCAACTGTGCTTAAGAAACTCATTGAAAAATATCTGAACAATATTCCAGTAATAAATTCGAAACCAGACTTTAAAAAGATTCAACAATTCAACAAGTTTCCAGCAGGTTTTTTTGACTTGTCACTAGGCAAGTACTGTGTTTCATTTTGTTTGCATTTTGGGTTTCTGTTTTAGATATACTTTATAATTTACCACCTAGCCTACCCGCCTCTGTCAGGGCCCCCTACGGCAATGGGTGGGGTGGGGGGTAGAGATTCTTGTTTGTATATTAACGCATGAAAAGTTAATTTTCCTTTGGCATAATTTTTTGGTCGCACTCGTAGAGTGACAGTGCAGTCAGTTTGGTTTTTGATACCCTTCCAGAGGGTATATGCATTTTGGGCAGATGTTGGGAACGCATGTATACAGAGTTCTTAGGGTATATAACAAATTTGCTTGATTATAAATAATGGGAGAGTCGGAAAAGCCTTGAATCTTCGTCTGCAGGATCCTCTGTCTATCTGCTCTTCTACTTGTATGTTTGAACGCGTAATACTCTCTCAGTTCTATAGTAACCCTTCTAAAACTTGGTATACAAGCTGATATAGTATAGAGTAAAAAATTATGAGAGTATTAGAGAGTATGCAATATTCATTAGGTCTAGGCTAAGCTTTGTTTTCTTCTTCTTGTTCTGTTTTTGTTTTTGTCTGCTTTCCGTTTCCGTTCGTTCGTTCCCTTTTTCGGTTTTGGTTTCTGGTTTCTGGTTTTGTTTTGTTTTTCTTTTTTATTTTCACTTGTTTTTTTTTGTTGTTGTTTCTTCTTCATTTTTGTTTTGTTTTGGCTGTGCTCTTTTATTATTATTTTATTACAGTTGCCTCGTTCAGCTTAGAAATCGGTGTATGTGTGTGTGTGTGTGTATGTGTGTGTGTCTCTGTTTCTCTTTGTGTATTTCATATTTTATGTTGATTTGCTTTGAACAGACACACTAAACGTTCTTGTTGTCTGTGTGTGTGGGAGGTTGTGTGTGTGTGGGGGGAAAGGGGCGTGTCTGTGTGTGTGTAAAATTGCCATAGTTTTTGAGGTTTTCGCTTTGCTTGAAAATGTATGCAACACACTTGTGGCTCATGTTGTATTAATATAATCACTTTGGGGATTTTGTGACCTCCCCCACACATATACAAACTCTCACAAAGAGATAGAGAGAGAGAGAGATAGTAGGAGAGTGTAAGAGAGAGAGAGAGCCGCGCACTGACATGTTAAACAGATATTAAACTATGACTATATGAGGGTTACTTTGAGCTGGTTTTCAGTGCCCCTACCATACTCTCTATCTATCTCTGCCTTTGTCTTTCCTCTGTTCTCTTCCCCTTCTGTCCCTGTCCGTCTGTCTGGCCGCCTTTGCTTGCGGACAGTTCGGTTTGGCTTGGACAGGCCGCAGCCGCTCCTTGATTATGACAGTTACATGTCGTATTTTGAATATTTCATGTAAAGGAGCCCCCCTTTCTCCTCTTCTCTCTTGTACCATATTCTCTTTGGCCTTTTCCCTCTCTGCATTTCTATTACCCTAACCACAACACTTGTGCCTGCGCAGCATGTGTGACATGTAAACGCATCACAGTACAAAACGTTGGCAATTTATCGCCAATTAATGAGGGAAAATCAGAGAAGCTCTCTATGAGTAGCCTTACGGTGTGTCTCTCTTTATAAAGACTATATATTTTTGTAAGAACTATATCTCTATAAGTACTATCCCCTTATAATGACTCTCTTTACCTCATAAGATACCTCAAAATCGCTATCTTTCTTTAAGGTTCTTAATCTTTCTGTTAGAACTCTCTATAAAACCCTCTCTGTCTATAAGAACTTAGAATTATCTACTTAAGACTTCTTCTGCTCTAAAAGGAACTCTGTAGCTTTTAAAAATTCCACTTGAAAGGCAATTGAAACTCTTTGTAAGCTTTTAAACTTTCCATATATCTTTTCATATAGTACAGAGTATATATACATATGTGCTTATGCACGGCTGTCCTTCCGATACTAAGCATTTTGTTATCCACTTTAGAAAGCACTTTCGCATTATATTTTTTTTTTTTGGCACTGAGCTTAGCTGTCACTTTAGTCGAGGCGACTTTAAGATTATTCGTATCTAAAATGTATTTCTAAGCGGGTTCTTTTGGGGTTTTACAGTCGCGAAGCATCTCTCACTGTCCTTTTAGTGTCTCTCTCTGTCTCTCATAGTATTCTTCTGCCTCTAAGAGTCTCCCTCAGTCTTTCAATGCCTCCCTCTGTCTGCCAGAAACTCTTTCAGTTTCTCAGTGTCTTCCTCTGTCTCTTAGAGTCTTCCTATGTCTCTCAATATCTTCCTATATCTCTCAGTGTCTCCCTATGTCTCTCAGTGTCTCCCTCTGTCTTCCAGAGTCTTCTTCAGTCTCTAAGTGTCTTCCTTTGTCACTTAGGATCTGCCTCTTTCTCTCAGTCTTTCTCTCTGCCTCCCAGCGTTGTCTCTTAAAGTCTTCTTATGTATCTCAGTGTCTCCCTCTGTCTCTCAGTGCCTCCTTCAGCCTCTCAGAGTCTCCTTTTGCCTCTCAGAGTCTTCCTCTGCCTCTCAGAGTCTCCCTTTGTCTCTTAGAGTCTCCATCTGTCTCCCAGAGTCTTCTGAATCTCTCTTAGTCTCTCTAAGTCTCTCTCAGTCTTAGTATCTTTCTCTCTCTCTATCTCCATCTCTCTGCCCTCTACTCACAGTACTCTCCACTAAGCTTATGTCAGTTTGAATCCCATACCATGAGGCGTGTTTCGCTTTGGTTGTTGTTGCCATCATTTCGTCATGTTAATTTGGCGTGGCTTATGGCTTTTTGAGGCGACACCAGGAGTCACTAGGCGGCGGCAACAGCAGCAGCAGCAGCTGCAGCACCTCTTTAGGCCTTGGCCAAAAATAACATTGCCAAGCGATGAGGACGACGACGACGACGAGGACACTCAAGAGCAAGGAGAAGAGATAGAGAGAAGGTAGAGGATGGTAGCGGTAGGTAGGGAACCCAGAGGAGGCAGGGGTAGGTGGGGGAGGGGGGTCGCGTTAGAGCGCTCCCAAAGAATGGCCATCAAAAAGTGTAGCATACATTTGTGCGTTGCTTATGTAACGCCTTGACATTCAACATTTCTCACTCTCTCTCTCTCTCTCTCCCTCTATCTCTCTGTTTCACTGCGTGTGTGTGTGTCTCTCTCTGTGTGTGTGTGCCTTGTGTAAGCATCGTTACGTGCACACACATAAAACGCGCCGCCTAATGTCGCCATCATTAGCCGCTGCCGAGTAGCAAAAGTTCCTCCACCTGCTGTCGCCCCCAAGCAGCCTCTCTGTACCTCTCTCTTCTCTCTTACACACCCTTCTCTCTGTCTGTCTTTCGCGTCTCGTGCTTATCTCTTGCCTTCAACACACACACACACACACAAAAAGACAGCAGAAGAGATGGACAGACAGAGAGGCAGGCAGACAGGCAGACAGAGTGAGACAGAGAGAAGCACGCACGCTCAAGTGTTGAGGGGAAAGGGTATGGGAGCGTTATGAGAGGGAGGGGGGAGAGAGGGGGTAGGGGTCTACTGTCCAACGATCTGTACGATCTCAGGCCTTGGCAGGCGGCAGGCACATTGTCTAATGCTGATGACATCTGCTGTGTCACACACGCATTGCACTCTTTGGACTCTAATCTAGTGCAGCAGCAGCGGCTGTTGCTGATGACAAAATGGTGGATAAATAGCAAGAGAGACAGAGAGAAATAGACAGAGATAGAGAGAGAGACACACACACGCCATTTTGTTGACTAATGATTTACAAAGTACATGCGTCTCCAGCTGTGTGTGTGTGTGTGTTTGTGCGAAGCGTCGACACTGAAAGGCGTCTTTGTCGCTTTTCTATACACGCCTCTCTCTCTCTGTGTGTGTGTGTGTGTGTCATGCGAATATCCGTGTGAGAGCCAAAGAAAAGAGAAGCGAAAAAAAGCAGAAATATAAAAGTGCAGGACCAAGTAAAAGACAAAAGGCTCAAAGGGAAAAGTTAAGTAGAGCAACAGCAGCAGCAGCAGCAACATGAATACCAGCAATTAAAAAGTGACCTTAAATGATGTGCTACCTCAAGGAACTTGGGAACTGGACTAGCTACAGCTATGAAATTTGGCAGGTAGTTCGTAAAAGATATAAGCGTAAGATATGTTAATGCAAATTAGGCATATTCCTCGAGAAAAACGAAAGAAAATCAAAAAATCGTTTAATATAAATACAGAAATATTTATTTTTAGCACTTTAGATTTTAGTTCTCTCTTAATAATTATTTCCATATCGTTTTGGAACTCTCAGTCTCAAATCTCAGTCTATTTAAGCCCAACTTAGAATCATCTCACTGGCAATCGTTGTTCTGCCATTTTGACTACTGTTTATCGATATGTGGCCCATTGTTTGCCTAGCAGACCCTACAATTAGCCTACCCAAACGTCCCCCCCGACAAGCTGCCTATCCTCCATAAGGGCAATCAAATCATGTCATAAGCCAATGGAAATGGAGAATGGGGTGCAAAGCGATGGCAAAGGCGGAAGCGGAAGTAAAGAAGGAGACGGAAAAGTCTATCGCATTATTTACACAATTCGCCTCAAGTGGCGTGGAGCTCAAAAAGCCAACAGGCGTGAGAGAGAGGAAGAGGAAGAGTGGGCTAAGAAGGGCGAGAAGGGGTTACCATGGGCACACGCATATTTATCCATTTATAAATGGCTGCCAGAGAGAGAGAGAGAAAGAGCAAGAGAGAGAGAGGAGATGGCGCCAGACCACAAGGCCCAAAAATGTGCGCAATTAATTATTTGTCGCCGTCTCAGCTTGCTGACAGAGAGAGAGAGAGAGAGCGAGAAAGAGAGGGAGGTAAAGAGATACGTGCAAAGTTGCCCAGAATTCCCATTTTCGACTCATCGTCTCCGCAACGTATTATCACATTTAAGTCTAAAGTACTGCCTGAACTCGACAATTAACTGTGCACGTTTTTATAAATGATTTCCATAGTAGGGAGAGGGAAGATCTTATTTTTTTTTGACAACTCAATGAGTCGGAATAAATAAATTATATAGACAAAGTGTGAATTATACTATATATAGACTAAAACTTAGACCAAAGAGTAATAATTCAATTAATAATAGCTTGATTAGCTTCTTCGTATATCGTTTTTCTGAATGTTTTCAATCATAGATAATATATATTAGGTTAAATCTCTCAATATTTATTATATAGTCATACAATTCCTTAAAACTCTTTTTTTTCATTTAGTTTCACATTTGATATAAATTATTTTCACATGCAAATTGCTTTTTAATTTCTTTCAGTTTTCATTAGATTTCAAATCCAATTTTAACTTGTATATTTCCTGTATTTAGTTTAATTGGCAAATGCAGCAAATATATGTTAAAGCTTATAAACGTGTTTCGTTGCCAACGTTATACGCATCCTGACTGACCCAAAACCCACACAAACACACACACACACACACAAGCTAGACAGACTGACAGACAGACAGACAAACTGGCAGACAGACTAGGGGGGAGTGTCATCCATGCTTGGGTACTGAAAATCATTTCCGGGGGCCCTCATTAACTTTTAGCACGTCCAAATTTGCTTCTATTTATTTAGAATTTTGTTGCTCTTTGCGTTCGCTTGGCTTCTGTTTATGCAAAACAACAACATGGGGAAGAGGGAGAGAAGGAGAGAAAGACAGAGAGCGAAGAGAAGTGTGAAAATTGTGGGAAACACATACATATACATATATAGCGGGGGGTGTGAATCCATGAGTAGGTGGGCGTGGTAAACCAAATGCACAGTGAACATTTAACATGTTTTTTGGCTGCAATTTGGTTTTTCTGTTTCATTTCATTTCGTTTCTTTATTTTGTTTCATTTCATTACGTTTCTTAACCCTCTATGTGCTTTAAATTCACACAATATTCACTGAAATAGTTCCAGCTAGAACCCTTTACTTTAAACGATAACCCTCTCTTCTCCCTCTCTCTCTCTGCCCAACCGTACCTCCCCAATTATGTTCCTGTAATTTGAGATATTCAACCTTTTGCTGGCGCCCAGAGTAACGAAGAAAAAAAAAAACCTTACAGAAAATAATATACAGATATAGATACTTGTATAAACAGCCCAATTGCCCAGTCCATTGCTTAAGTTTTCAATACAAACACATCGGATACTACATCAAAATAATAAACAAGCATCTAATTGCTTTTCTAGAGAGAGAGAGAGAGAAAGAAGGAGAAAGAGAGAGAGTGGGAACGTGTGTATGTTATGGCGCTATAAGCACCTTTGGCATTCCGCATCGACACATTTGAAATGAGTCAAATTATGGATAAATATTTACAAGAAATTCGTTTATACGATGCTTACAAGTGCTCTGCTAGTTTAAACATTTGCACGTCTATAAAGTCATATATATCTCGTAAAATACAAAAGATTTCCGTGATATTCAAATGCATTTCTCTTAGTCATACGTATAGCAAAGCACATACCAAATTTTATAACTCTAGCTCTGGTATTTGTTGAGTTCCATGAGAACTATAGTTAAAATTACCTGTAAAATTTAACAATTTTGTATTGATTAATACATCTAAATTATACTAGACTTATTTTCGATAACTTCAGCAATACACACGTTTATCGAGACAAGAGTTTAAGAGATAATTAGCAATAAACAAGTCGTATAACTAAGCACTTGTATAAACAATTGCAATCACATAATAAAAATAACAATAACAATATCCAAGTCTCAAGTTTATCTATATCTATATCGATTATCAAAACACACACACACACACAGTAATAGTAATAACAATGCCCTACACCTTTGCCTATAGGGCACACCTACTATATCTATCTATCAATCTATCTATCCATCCCATCCATCTGTCTAGCCTAACTGCTTGTTGTATCGTATCTACATAACATTTTATACATGTTTTCTACTTGTACATAATCAGATATATCTCGGCCCTCGGGTGTTCACTAATTAACGTACATTAATATATCAACATGAAACGACCTCGAGGCTTTGTTTGGTCTTCCCTCTCTAGTCGTACCCTCACCTATCCCACACACAGAGTCACCTCTTCAGAGATAGAGAGAGACAGAAGCGTTTTCTTGAGCACACTCACGAAGCGCCTAAAATGCTGTTAGATAAATATATTTGCCATGGAAAACGATTTCGCTTTGCCCTCTTTTTCTTTTACTTCATCTACTTGTTATTATTGTTTTTTTCTTTTTTTTTCTCCTTTTCTTTTTTTCTTCTTTCTTTTGTGATGCTTGAAATATTCATAAACCTGAAATGGGCGCATTCTTTGCGCTTTTATTGTTTATAAACAAATAATGGACAGCTAATAAATAAATCAAATTAAGATTTGCTCGCTCTCTTCTCCCTCTCTTGCTTTGTGGTTTTGAGAAAAGAAAACCTTGACCACATAAACGAGTCAAGATCAAAGACATATAGAGAGTGTACTGTGGTGTGACCTTCTCGAGAAATTTGCTTATGTTATGGCATATGCAACAGGTTAGGGTAAACACAGTGTTTAGCGAATTGTGGTATACCTGGGCTAGAGAAAAATGTTGGAGAGTCTTTGATAGGTTATGTAGTTTAGATATTCGATTTTTTGGCTTTAAAAACTCATAACTTTGTTAAAACTTCTTTGATTTAGCTCTGGAATGACTTTTTACCCATTTTATTGTTACCAAATCGATTGCACATTTAAATTTTAGCAATTTAAGAAGTTCATAAATTTTCGAATTTTTCAATGCTACCCCCTTACAAAAATTTCAAAATTTGTTCGAAAATAAAATTATTTATTTTACTGCTTAAAATCAATTAAAAAATTCAAAATAAATAATCATATTTTACTGATTCATCTTTAACCCTAGAACTTTCACATTAATATTTGTATATATTTAAGTCTTGTGCAGGGTATTTCCTAGTCAACATGGTAGCAAATTGAATGCATTTGCAGTTCTCTTTTGAATTACTATATATAGTACTTTGTATAGCATGCAGATGAATGTAAAATTTCTTTAATAGCAACCGCATAATGCATACAGACCCCCAATATGCTTGTCTGTAAGTACACCCACGCACTAGACGGAGAATTTCCATGTGAAATTGTTGTATGCAAAAATAAATCATTATCTAATTGCGCCCCTGACTAACTAAAAAAAAAAAAAAAACAAATGTCAGCACGTGTAACCCGGGAGAATTTCTGTGTGTGTTTACGATTTCGCTCGACCAATATACCTTGCCCCCTGTCCCTCTACCTCCTCACATCTCCACACTGTGTGGGACCCCCCCAGTCCCTCTAGCATGCTATTCAAAAGAAAGACGCGGATATAAATAGCGATCCAAGTGAATAACTCAACTCAACTAGCGATTGCAACTGAATTCCAAGAACTATTCAAGAGTCACTTGCATTCTGGTATAAAATATGCGAGGGTGGCCATAAGGAGGAGGGTATACATATAATACCGCTATTATAACTTAAGAAATTGAAAAGAAATCTTAAGCTTGTTGACAGCGAATTGTGATTAAAAAAAGAAATAAGCTGCGGATTTAGAGAAACGTGTAGGATAAACAAGTTATTTTTAGCGTAGAGTGGGAAAGCTTTAAAGGCAGTTTTCTTTGTTTTCTTATATTTTTCTTATTTTTTATTTTATTTCAAATAAAAAGTACTTTTCCAAATGGGCATAAATCTCTGTAGAAAATATATATATAGTCAGTTGGGAACCTTTTATAACTAAGTGGATTGTGATTCGATTAAAAATGAAAAAAAAAAAAAAATAAAATAAAATAAAAAAAAAATAAATAAAAAATTAATTATAATAATAATTTCGATGCAATGCTCTGTTTATCGATTTTTCAGTACATTTCGATATTCATTTATATCGTTTAAATCGGTTTAAGCTAAAAATTTCTCTTGTTAAATTTCTTTCCACCTCTTTTTGTATCCACAATGACACTTGGATTTGAAGTATACGTTCCTCTACAATGATTACTCAACTAAGTTGATAACCGAGAGCTTAATGAGCGAGAGAGACACAGTGAGAGAGGGAGGGAAGGAAAGGGATAGAAGGAAGTCCGAGTGGAGCCATCATGCTATGGCTATGGCCTCCAAAATGCATAGCTTGCTGAGTGTCCTCGTTGTCGTTTTTTTTTCCAGGTGAAGGTTAACCTTAATTGCAAGCCACCCCAGCATGGTCTCTCTCTCTCTCTGTCTCTCTCTCTTTGTCTCTCTTATGTTTAATTAATTGCAATTCGCTACTCAACTGCACTCTATATATTGGGCTAATTTATGGCACAATTCATTGGCACAATCGGATCAGCTTTTATCGGAGGTCCGCAGGCAACAGCAGCAGCTGCTGTGTTGTTTAGTGGGATTAGTCGGGACAGCTTTGATGATTGTGTGTGTGTTTACCAGGAGGAGAGGTGCAGAGGGGGACACTGTGCTGCACTGCACTGCAATCCAATTAGCACAATGAAGAGACAACCCTGTGGGTTGTGGATTGTGGCTTGGGCTGAGATAGGTTACCCTACCCTATCCTAATGGAGCGCATAACAACACTATATAAATAATCAATTATCGATGGATAAAACAAAGAGAAAAAAGCGAAGGGTACAGCAGGGCAGGATTAACAACAATTATTAGCAATTGGCTATATAAATAGATAGGTACATATAGGTACATTTAGTTGGTACAGTGGTACAAGCAATTAATTTAGTAGACTAATGTCCCTAAAGATGAATTTACATATTAAAACTGATGGGAGTGAGTGAGTGAGCACATGTTAGTGGGGATCCCAAGAGAGCGAGCAATGTCTGAGACAGTAAAAGAGAGAGAGAGAGGGAGAGAACGGGAAGAGAGTGTACGTGAGCGAGAAGGCTACTAATTGCGCTCTCTGCGTATAAACTTCAACTTACGACGAAGTAAGCGACAATTAACCGCATCATAATGACCAATTTCCACCCCCATCCCCCCAAACGAAAGGAGAAAGGGAGAAAGAGTGTGGGAGAGAGAGAGAGAGAGGGGCAGGCAGAAACTCACATTCAAAAGCGTGCGAATTCCTTTTGTGACAGCAAAAAGAGAGCAACTTTCGAGTGTGCCTCTCTCTCTGTCTTTCTCCCTCTCTCTGTCTTTCTTCCTCTCCGCCTCTCATTATCCTCGGCGTGTCGTAATTAAGCCACCCAGGCAATTGTCAGGAGGCAGAAGTAAGAGCCAAGAAAGTAAGAAGGACAAAGCTGTTTGAGAATGATGGAGGTAGGGGGTGGGGGAGGGAGGGGGAAGGAAGAGTGGGCTGGCAACGAGTTCATTTCAATTTATATTTAATTTCATTTTTAGTTTTCTTTTCTCTTTTTTTGCCTTTTGAGTCTCTTTTTCACTTTCGTCTTTCGAAGGGCTTGACAAAATGCTGGAAGAGGAAAAGTTTTTGCATTCCTTTCACGCTCCTTCTGCTTGCCACGCCCACTGAGGGCAGTATTGCAATGCTCGTGGATTAAGCATATCAAGTATACTATCGTTAATATGCAGATAAACAGTTGGCTGTTGTTATCGATAGTATTGAACTCAGCGATGGTATTGAATCAGTGCGTAAACTTTATAGCTGTGACTCTTATAGACCTAATCCCCTTTTTACATTTTTGTTTTTAGCAATATATTTTTTATAGCTATATAGTACTATCGATAGTAGTGGCTTGGTACAAAGGTTTTGTCTTTCAAATGATTTTCAATAGATTTATCGGCATGCTGCGTAAACTATCGACTATATTGCATCGATTAATTTCCTTTAACATTTTGTACGCGGGATTGCTGGCTATAAAAATTTATCGATAGCTTCGCATGCCATTAAAAAATTTCAAAGAAATACTTATTGATAGTTTGATATGATAATCTACTCGCTAATGCATAGTTATCGATATTAATTAATAGAAAATAGGATATCTTTTTGAATATACCCTAAGTATGTTCATAAGTGAAGCAATTCCATATTTTTTTCATTTCCTGATACCCTCCCTCCTTTTCTCTCTCTCTCTATCTCTCTCTTTTTCTCTTTTTTTCCCCCTTTGCTTTCTGTCTGTCTTTCTTTCTTCTTTTTCTCTTGCTGCCCTCAGCTTTCGCGCTGTAAGCTGCCATCATTATTTAATTTAATATTTTTTTAAGCGACTTAATTACACACACGCATTCCCACACACAGCTTCACATTAACACACACACATGTCTCTCTCGCTCTCTGTTTCCCTCCTGCACCCTCTCCTTCTCTCTCTCTCTCTGTGCTCTCATTTAATTGGATAATAACGTGAAATGCATTGACAAAATACGACAAAAACTGCAGCAAATAAAATGAAATTGCATTGCGCATTACAATGTAACATAACCTGCCCCCTCCCCTGTTGTCTCTCCCCCAACCTCCGCCCCTGCCCGCAAGGGATTAGTGACAAATGAAAGGAAAAATGTAACGCACACAATAAAATTGTGTAAAGTGCAAGGGGGAAAAGAGAGAAAAAATATTGCTGTTTATTTGATTTGTTGTTGCTCATTGTCAACACACACACACACACACACACAACAAGCGACAATGTTGTCGTCCTTGTTGGCCCCCTCCTCCTTCTACTCCCCCGCTGCAATGCACGCCCCTGTGCTGGCACGCACCGCTGGCATCGTCGGGGGATCCAAAACGGTTGACAGCTTAACGCATTGTGCTGCAGCGCAGGAGGATAGTCCGGAAAGGGCATGGGTTATTTGAGACACACTGCTGGACACGCAGCTGGCCATGAGCACCTACCCCCGCTCTCCCTTCCCCCCTCTTAAGGGCGCCCTTGCAGCGACACCCTCTCACCTCGTGTGCAGCGCTACCTTTAAGCGGTCTTGAGCCGCTTACAATAACCATCAGCAGAAGGCAGAGAGGAGGCAGGCGGGCAGGCAGGCAGGCAGCATAATGTGGCTAATGGCCAAGGCTTTTGGCTCAAGGACCGCGGTAGAGAGCACACTCTGGGGAAGCACAGCAAGGACGTGTAGAAGCAGCTTCAACAAGGCGAGAGAGAAGACGAGACTCGATAGGAGACAATACGATACAATATAATTGCCACATTCTCCTACATGTCGAAAGCTGAAACTCTGTTTAACCTTAGCCCTTTAGGCCATCTTTCCCACTCTCTAACACACACATATGCAGTGTTGGTTAAGCTGCTACGACTTCTTAATGCTTAATCAACCCTTGTTGTCTATATTTGCTGGGTTTATCGTTAGCTATAAGAAGGAATGAAACTATAGATTTTCTAGTTTTTAGTTCAGAATCTTTACATAATTTAAACCCCATTTAATATACCATAAAGCTACGAAGCTACCCTCGATATAATGTCTATTTAAACGCTAGAGAGAGAGAGATAGAGAGATACACAGCATGTCAATCCCATAGATTTACAGCCTCCTTCTTTCCTATATTTTTTACCAGCCTAACGAAATTATCGAGAAATTAGTATAAATGCTTTATGCTCTGCTAACCATACAATAACCCTGACCACAGACACACTCCCCACGGTCCCCAAAGACCACAAACCCTTGTCAGGAAAACAGAAAACAGAAAAAAAACACAACCACAGACAGACAAACATAACAAAAAAAAAAAGACAGGCTAGTACATGCTAATTTTATTTAAGTATATACCCTGTACACACATAGCAAAAAGGCAATAGACAAGGAGGGTATGCACGAAAAAATGTGTCTAGCTATTAAGTATTCAAAAAAAAGTTCCAATTCTCTAGTTAAGCCCATAAACTTCCACAATCTTATATAAAACTGTCAAATTTGGCAACAAAAAAATAATAATTAGGCTAAAATAAGAGGGTATCTATGCGTCGTGTTTGGCAACAACTGTAGCTAGCCAAAGCGAAAGCTTTTTTGGCGCTGACTTTTTTTTTATTATTATTGTTATTATTATTTTTGTTTTTATTTACCTTTCACAGGCACTCACTGTGGCTCTGCCCTGTCTCTTTCTCTCTGTCTCTTTTCTCTCTCTCTTTTCTTCTTCCTGTCTTGCTCTCTCTTACTTACTTATAATATGACAATATCTATATAATATTCACAATTACACGAAGCACAGCATGTTCTTGCTTTCTTTCCTTTTTTTCCTTTTTTTCTTCTTGTTGATATGATATATTGTTTTTTTTTTTTTGTTCGCAGTAGGCGTGGCAATATTAGTAGGCTTTAGGAGGTGTGCAAGTGGCTTTCTGAGAAAGCAAAGAAGGTGCTAAAAATAAACCGCCAGCTACGTGCCATTGACTAAATCACAGAGGCTGTGTACCACCCCTTGCGCCAGTCTCTGCCGTCATCTCTTCCGGCTACGCCAACAGCCTGCCTTCCGCTTCTTCTCCTCCTTCTGCTCTTCCTCCTCCTCCTCCTCCTCCTCCTTCTCTCTCCACGCACTGACCTTAGTCAGCTGCTTTGTCAGTCTCGTCTCAGTTCGTCATCGTCGTGGGGGGCGTGGGGGGGGCGTCACAGCTGAGGGTCGGGACCCTGAATTTGTCCAACACACACAGTGACTGTCACATGTATGCGCACAGTGTCCTTTCCTTTTCTTTCCATTCCACACGTTTCATTCTCGTTTCGTTTCATTTTCTTTGTTGTTTCTCTTTCAGTTTTTTGTTTTGTTGGTTTTCGTTTAACTTCTTTTGACAGTTGCTGACAGTTTTGTGTGAAGCATATACCGGGCTTGTCCCACTGTCCCTGTGTCCCACTGTCCCACTGTCTGTCTCCCGTTTCCACTGTTCCGCCAGCCATCAGACGCTGAGACCGCTGCCTGACGCAGAACTCTGATTTCATTGGCCATGGGGCGTGTATCTGTCCCCCTCTATGCCTCTCCTTACCCCCCTATGGTGTGTCTGCCTGTGGTGTATCTGTGTGTGTGTGTCGGCCTGTGTGTGTGTCGTGTATCTGTTGCTTTGCCTCGTTACGGAAATGCGTGACAAACTGCCGCTGGCTTTGTCAAGTTGAGAGTGAGAAGGGCGCGCACAAAAAGGAAGCTTTAAAACTGGAGCAGAAAGTCAAGTTCAAAACAAATGAAGAAGAAGAAGAAGGGAAGGAGAAGAGGCAAAGCAAGAGCAAGAAAAAAGGCGCTAAAGCAGGCCGGTGAGTAGGCGAGCAGATACAATGAGCGAGAAATATAGTACCATAAATTGACTTACACAGCCCAATTTTCTGGGGGGAAAAGTGTTTCGAAAGAGACAACATAATAAAGTAGAGATATCAACAAGTAATTATGCTGTAATTCAAGTCAATAGATGCTATAGATAGTCAGATAGATAGATGAGATAGAGATATATAGATAGATGGAAAGATACTATTTTGTGTTGCATACTTTTGAGTGCGTATATTTAATATTAAATAACACCTGTATTTATAATACAATCCCAATCAAATTTGCAGACGTTATTTGGTTGGTAATATTTATTCTATACACCAAAAATGAGTATTTTAGCTTTAAAAATACGCTGGCAATGCGTTTTTTTTTCGATTTACGAAAGCGCATATGGGCGTGGCCGAAATTCAAAGCCAACTAAAGCTGGGTGCACTTATAAGGCATATTGCTAGCAAATTTGATAGATCTAAATTTTATATTAGTTGAGATATAGGCTTTCAAACAGACAATTTTGGCTATATCGTTGCGTTTTTAGATGCTGCTTGAGAATTTATATGTTTAATGGGATTGTAGATGCCTTTTTCTGCCTGTTTTTCTGCTTTTCTGAACTAGAGATCATTGCAGCACAATATATGGCAGCGTAAGCTCGTTTAGGACAGTGTAGGCTTGTTAACTCTGTCTCTTTCGCTCTCGCTCTGTCTGTCTCCCCTACTGTCTATCTATTGCCCTTTTCGCATTGATTGATGTGCGCTACAAACAAACTGATTGAGCATTTCGCTTCATTCAATAACTGTTGTTCCTTTTTTGGATCAATTGACCAACTGAGCAATTGACTGATTGACCGCCGCCGTTTGACAGACGACGCCGCGTCGTATGACGTGCACACTGCATTGATGAATGTCTCAATTTCAATTGCTTTGCCTGTCACACGCCCTCTAACAGCTCACGCCCCCATTCTATATGGTGTGGCCACAAGGTCAAGCCACATGCTGGATACCAATCAGACACTGCCCGTATATTCTGGGAATCCCAGAGAGAGAGAGAGAGAGAGAGAGAGTGCCAGCCCTTTCTCCCCCTCATATGTTGCGTGCAGAGTAAACTTTATTTTTACTACCTGTGCGTGCTATGTGAGGGGAGGGAGGGGGGCAGGTACCAGGGGCAGAGAACTGGTCAAGAGCAGCTCATCAAATATTGAAATGCCAATTTCACAGATACTCACAAAGCAAATTCAATTTGGCAGCTTAAGTAACAAGAGAGATACATATTATAGCACACCTCTATCTCCCTGAAAAAAAAAATAAAAATATATGTCATAATAATCGGAAAGAAGTGCAACAAGTTGCTGGCCTTGGCACGACTTGTAGTTACCCTAATTAAAGGCAAGATATTGGCTAGCCTTAAGCAAAATATAGATGGGAAATTGTCATAGGTTTTTAGGTAAGTTTGGAAAATAAGAAATAGGATTATGTATATAGAGAATGAGATGAAGAAACTATCAAGCGTATCAGCTTCAAATATTTCAAAGAGTTTGCTCGAATTGTACTTGGATTTACTTAGGTTAGCTTAGGTTTATATAGAGCTAGGAAAAGTTGGGAAATTTTATAGGATAGATAGCATAAATAACAGTAAATTTCAAAAAGATTTCCATTAGATTTTGATTGCATTTAATTGGTAATGCATAGAGAGATTTTATGAGACTGAAAGGGACTTTCCAAGTTGAGGGAGAAAAGGAAAGGAAAGGATTAAAAAGGATAGAGATCTGGGAAAGGGAAAGAAGAGATAGGGAAAGGCAGAGAGGGACAGGGAAAAACGGAAGAGGGAATAATAGAGAGAGAGACTTAGAAAGAGAGCAACACAGATGCTAAAAAGATGCTAAAAAAAGGGGGAAGAAAGTGTGTGCTAGAGGGATAGAGATCGAGAAAAGGGAAAGGAGAGATAGAGAATGACTACGAGGATAGAAAAGAGAGAATCATAGAGAGAGAGAGAGATAGAGAGACCGACTTAGAAAGAAAGCAACACAGATGCTAAAAAAAAAGGGGGAAGAAAGTGTGAGCAAGAGGGGAATATAGAGTGAGGGAGCTAGCAAGCTGCGAACAGCAGAAATATGGCCACAAAGTATGCAATAATAAATTGAGCCATTGTCGCTGCAAGTGTGTGTGTGAGAGAGTGTGTGTATTAGAGGGTGTGTGCAAGTGTGTGTGTGGAGGAGTCTCTGCTGCCACTTGGCGCGCACGTAATGAGCATATTTGTAGCATACTTTCAGCGCGTACGTGCGGCTGTCTGTGAGTGTGCATGCCTGTGTGTGTGTGTGTAGTCTACGAGTGTGTGTGTGTTCGAGTGTGTGAGAAAGAGTCTGCCCGCCTGTGTGCGTGTCCTTTGAGGCCAAGTTTATGCAAGTTATGCTTGGCCCTCGTTCGCGTTTTGCTTTCAAGTTGCCAACGCGCGCGCCAAAACTTTTTTTTTGCAAGAACCCAATACACACACTCACACACACTCACACATGTATGTATTGACACAGGTGCCCAGCGGCACCTTGTGTGAGATGTAGGTGGGCGTGGCATAGGGTAGGGGGAGGGGGGGCCAAGAGAGATGGCACACTGATTTTTTTCGTATCTGCATTTAATGCCAACTCTGGCAATGCCAAGTGATAAACCGCACAAGGACAGGCCCCTTACCACCCCCCCCCCCCTACCTTCCTCTACCTTATACATGCAGCTTATACCCTGTAAGCATAGGGTATGCAGTATGCATCAAGTTGGCATTTAAGGTATGAGTATACAAGGTAACTTTTGCCTGCCTTACTGCTCTTCACTTTTCATAGAGTATATGGCATATTACAGGGTATTAAAGTCGCTAAAAAATCTCTAGAGTTTATAAGTTAGCTGGGGATACAACTGAAATATATAGGGTTTCTTTAACAACTTTTCTGAGAGATATCCCTCTTTATAGTATTGAAATGTGTTTTTCCTCAAGAAACTATTTCTTTCTGACAAATATCTTGTGATAGTGTTATGATATTATAGAATAAATGATTCAGTTTAACAATTATGACTACAGCTCATCTCCATAAAAAAATCCTTCATTAAACTCTCATATAATATAGTATAGTAACTTCAGCTGATCCCTAAAGCTTTAGATTTTGTAATAAGAAATTGGAAACGCTTTTTCCCTACATTATTTTTAAATTTCCCATTAAGTATTTACACTGTGCGATTTTTTTTCCATATTCCCTCACGTTACTCTGTGAGCCTCTCCCCGTTGCCCTTCTCTATCTACCCAACTTCACTAATAAAGTTTTTGGGCTTTAACTTTTTTGGGTGCTACCTTTTGGGTCAAAGTTTCTGGCATTGTCTCGATATGAAATCATCTATTAATATCGTGTAGGGCACCTTTTTTTATTTATTTAATTTTGCTATGATAACTTTATGACCTGCATATGGGAAACTCCATACATAATCGTGGTATAACTCAAACTTTTGCAGCGCGCGTAAATTGTGCTTGATTTTTCATATATTTTCAGCGATTTTCGTCTTTTTTTATTTTTTTTTTTTGAAAAAGTTGAAAAGCGCAAAGAGCGTGAATTCATAAAGCGTTTTGCGCGGAGGGTATGGGATGTGAAAGTATTTTGACATACGCGGAGAAATCATATCCGCTAACACATACACAAACACACACACGCACACACAACGACGCTTTGTTGTTACCTCTGTGGACTTTGGACGCGGCTAACGAGCTTCAAGTTTAACAATGAGCGAACATTTTGCAGCTCATTGAATTTGAAGTCATGTGTAAGTGGAGACCACACACACATACACACACACACACTCACACACACTTACACACACACACAACAACCAGCAATCAGTCTGTCAAGAGGGGAAAGGCAGGCAGCCACATCCTGGTACAGTGGGGCGGACATGATGACAATTGCGGAGTGAGCAGAGGAGTGGAAGGAGCAGCACCTTGTCGAGTGTTTGTCAAACAAATTTCGCAAAAATCTTTTGGGGATACGAACAACAACAACAACAACAACAATATAAATTATCGTTTCAATAGTTTTTCTTGTAGTTGTTGTTGTTGTTGTCGATTGTTGAGTTTTGTGTTGGATTTGTTGGGGTCTGGCTGTGCTGCTGCCAAGAAAATGAATATCGTATTGTGCTTAACTAGTTTACACAAGCTCTTAATGTGCGTGTTAGCAGCTCTCTCTGTCTGTCTCTTTCTGCCTCTCTTTCTCACACTTTTTCCTATTCTACGTTCCTTTCTTTCTTGAGCTTTAAAGTTGTCGCTTTTGTCTGCATTTCGTAAGCATTTTACACTTTGTTTCATTATTTACATTTCTTTAACAGCTTTTTATACCCACTACACATAGAGTAGCAGGGTATTTTAGCAGTCTGCCAGTTTAAAATATATGCAGAATCATCTCTGAACTCAAAAAGGTATATATATTCTTCTGCAGCATCGATAAAGCTTAAACTGTCTGTATGAAAGCCTATATCTCAGCTATTATAAGAGCTAGATCTATCAAGTTTGCTGACAATATGTCTTACTAATGCATCCAGCTGAAGTGAATTTCGAAATTTGGTCACGCCCCCATACGCCTACGTAAATCAAATATACAACGATTTGCTTGCTTATTAAAGGAGCTAAAGTATTAATTTCAGGTGTAAATGTTGGTTATTTAATGTTGAACAGCGCTGTAGCGGGTATATTACAGTCCAGTACATTCTACTGTAGCTTGCTTACTTATTTTCTATTAAGGTGCTTTACTTTTCTACAGATTTTAAGCGAATTTTTGTTAAAGTCTCTCTCTCTCTCTCGATGTCCATTACCTATTTCTGCTTTTTAGATTTTTGTAAATGTTTTTAAATTTTCCAGAAAATTGTCAAAGCTTATCTTTCTCTTTTCTCTCTCTTTCTCTTCTGACAGTCTTGTTGCTCCTGGTAGTTTCGTTGCAGTTTCTGACAACATAAATTGCTTTCATTTCCCTTGATTGGCTCTCGAATTCAAGAAAGATAATTACGAAATAAAAACAGAGGAAAAAGCTGCAGTTGCCGGAAATATAATACACCTTGCACACCCATGGTGTGCCCCTCTCTCTTTCGCCCCCTCTCTCTCTCTCTCTCCCTCTCTGTGTATGCCTCGTTAGCTGTCAGGTGCTCTATACGGATGCACTGCATGGGCAATGCCAATGTCGCGACGACCCCGACGACAACTGTCCGAACAAACTAACTAACTATCTAACTAATGTAATTAGTGTCCACGCCAAGGGCAACGGCTACGCTTTCCGGCGACCCTCTTACCCTTAGAGCACCCCCTCTCCCCCTCATGCACACCCAATGATTATTAGTTTGCAACACCCTCGATGCAGTTGGGTTTAACAATGGCTACGGGTTGGATTACGACCGGAAATACGGGGAAAATTAATCTCAAATGCGCCTTGTATAACCTTCATCTATGCACTCCTTATCTGCCCTGTCCTGCCCTGCCCTGTCCTGTGCAGCCTTCCCTTTAACTATTTATAAAATTAATTGCAATTCCTTGGAACATAATACAAAATGTACTCCCTTCAAGGTCAGCACAGAAAACTAGATATGCTCTTCAATTGCAAAAGGGTTCATTAATTATTAAGTGAAGTTTGCTCAGTATCTAGTTGCATTTGAGCTTTAAAAAAGAATTTAAGACGCGCCAAATATATTGCGTTTATTGCATCGTACACAAAGTACGTTTGAACCACATTTGTTTGTACGAACGCTCTGATCTCTGGAACTATAAGAGCTAGAGCCATAAAATTTTGCATGCAGTTTCTTCTATAACATACGCATAGTAATTTTATAAAAAGTTTCAGTTGCCACGCCCATTGCCTTCGCAAAATAAAAAAGTGAAACTTTGAATACGTTTTTCAAGCGCAGCATTAAGGCCACGACTTTCTGCTGCACTATACACACAGCTGGGTTTGATATTAACATATATTTCTAATTTCACTACTATGGAAATATTAGGAGCAAAGTTTTTGCAAATTTTCCCATAGTACCCAACCGTAGGTTGCTTAGGTTTTTGCGCGCATGGTTTTAATTAATTATAATAAAACAGTTCATAGATAGTTTCGCTCTGAACTAGTTTTTTCCAGCTAAAAGTTGATGAAAATAATATCCATGTAACTATGTTGATATAACAGTTGTTTTTCCAACTAATTTAATGCACTTTGCAGATCTCTATTTTCCAGGAACTTGTGTGCAAAGTTAAATATAGATAAATTTACGAGGAATTACCTTATTGTATTACACGTATATAATAGGCACTCCCTCTCTTTCTCCCTCTCCCTCTCTCTCTCTCTCTCTTTTCCTCTCAGGGACACATTGTGCAGTTAGTAAGTGCATTGTTTGTTGGAGGGAAAATGCGTAAGCAGCTCCAGCAGCGGGGCAAATCGTATTTCCCAAGAAAAGCGGATGAAAAGTGAAGATATAATAAAAGAGAGAGAGAGAGAGAGAGGGAGAGAGCACTTGAATGTAATTTTCCCATTTTTGCTGCACTTGTAAATTCCTGGAATATCTTTCATCAAGCGTTGACGTCATGACTTGTTACCCAGAATTTTCCTTTCTGTTTCTTCCTTTCTACTGGGAAATGCATTTTCCTGATAAAAAAAAAAGCAAAATAAAAATGTTGCTCTGTTTTTAATTGAAGAATTAAAGTTCTCGACGTTTGGCAAATTGAAGTTGCACATTCGCAAGCACTTTACACTTGAGAAGTTGCGAAACAGGCAGAGAGGGGGAGAGGGAGAAAGAGAGAGAGAGAGAGGGACAGAGGGACAGAGAAGAGTAGAGTGACAGAGTGAGGGTCAGACAGCTGGCGCCTGTAAGCATGCAACACATTTTGCTGCGTCGTCGCTTTTGTGCTCTCTCTCTTTCTCTCTCTCCTCATTCGGCAATGCAACCAACCGCAAACGTAACCCATATTCACACACACACACACATATATACCCTTCCTATCTCTGCACCCCCGCCTGCACACTCCCCTCTCCCCCTATCATTAGAACTCAGCTGCTGATCCATTCGTACAGACAGTTTGCTGTACGTGAGCAAAAGCATTATTTGGTTGCTTTCAATTGTCTTGCCCGGCTGTGCTGTGTGCGCGATACCCTGTAAATTTGTGTGTTGGAAATAGGGTATGTTCGATGGGCTTAGAAAGTGCTTTACTAATGCACTCTTTGCTTCTTCAAAGTCCAGCAAGCTTTTTGCTCACTTGATTACAGGGTATGCAGCTGCCTGCAGCAATTGCATTTCGTATTGTCCTTCAGCTGTGTCTATGCTAAAACAACCTGGCAACTCACACACACACACATGTGAGGAAATTTAAGCTCTAATTTGTATTTCAATTGATTTCTCTAACTCTCTTTTCTCTCTCTCTCCCTTTCTTCTTTTGCAGCTCAACAGGAATTGCTTTTTAAAAGCAACACCCAAAAAAAAGAAGAAAACAACACCAAATTTACTACGCTTATAGGAAACTGAAACTAACACCAAAAAAACACAACTCTAACTTAAACTACGACTAAAACTTAAACTGAAACTTGGCTGAAACGAGGAACTTAACTGAGACAACAAGAAGAAGAAGAAGAAGCTGAAGAAAGAGAGAGAAACCATATTTGTTGCTATGTAACCTCAAAATTACAAAAGAACTGTAACTGTAGAAAAAGGAAAAAAACAGAGCTGAAAACCCCCACGCCCACGCCCATGCCCGCCCCCACACACACTAGTCGCAAAGTGTAACTTGCTAAGAAAATGTGTCAGAGTTGCCAAATTGTCATCGCCAACGAAACGATAACAAGCCAAGCAAATAGCCAAACCGATTATCGATAACAATAAATACCAAATACAGCAATAGCAATAGCGATAACGATAACGATAACAACAATAGTTACATACTACAAAGCAGCAAAAAAAAACAAAATCAAATGTAAATCTAATCAAGATATATATATATACAGAGATATATAATCCATGCATGACTTGCTATAGCAACTATTATAGCTACCAACACACACAAACACATACACACACACATACAGACAAATACAGATACTGAACCGAACAATAGTTGTATATAATGACCAAGAAGTACGAATTCGATTGGATTATTCCGGTACCACCGGAACTAACCACAGGCTGTGTCTTTGATCGCTGGTTCGAGAATGAAAAGGAGACCAAAGAGAATGATTTTGAGAGGGATGCACTCTTCAAGGTCGATGAGTATGGATTCTTTCTGTACTGGAAGAGTGAGGGACGGGTAAGTTGAAGCTACTTATATATACTCTATATAAATATTCTATATACTCTATAAATATTGATTGAATTTGAATTGATTGGAATTTCTTTTAAACAGGATGGCGATGTCATTGAGCTGTGTCAAGTGAGTGATATACGGGCCGGAGGCACTCCAAAGGTGAGTTAAATGAATAATTATTTAAATATAGAGCAGATGAGTTAGATATTATAGAGGTATAGAGAGATAAAGAGTAAGAAAATGAGCTAGTTGTATAAATAAAATCCTAAATATGGGAAAAAGTAGAAAGACAAATGCTTGGAACGATAGATATATGCATAAAGATCTAAAAAATTGAAACAGTTGATAAATACGAAAAGGAAAATATGGTTAGACTGATTAAAGTAGGGATATATTAAATAAAATGAAAAATCTATGGTAAAGTAGATGATAGATGATGGTAGATGAAGAAAAGATCGATAAAAAAAGTAGATGATTAGATATACGAATTTCAAGGAGATAAATAAATATGGAAATAGATGGATTAATATAAATAGGAATAAAGAGATATAGAATAGAATATATCATAGAATAAAGAGATAGAATATATGATATAATATTATAAAAATTATAAAGAAGGGATAGATAGAATGGGGGAAGATTATGAAATCTTTTCAAAACCTTTACTGCCAACAAGCTATATACAAAAATCATTTTGAATTTAGACAGACTTCAGTCTTAAATCTTCAAACTTAACACCTACGTTGTCAGCTTCACCTTGAGATAGCCTCACACACACACACACGCCTGCCTGTGCTTTTTATAGTAAGCCTCAAGACTTGTGACACATATCCAAGAAAGGGATAACTTGCACTCAGATGGGGCAACCAACGTATGTGTGTGTGTGTGTGTATGGGGCAGGCAGCAAGCTGACAAGTTGGCAGCACCGCGCTTTGATGTGCATTAACCCAAATCCTGTGGCAGCAACTGCGAGACTGCGAGCAGTCAGTCTGTGGATTGTGGGCTGTGTGGATTGTGGGCTGTGTGCTACCTGACCAGCAGCTGACACAATTAAAATGTGGAACAAGGCAGCAAATCTCAATTAGGCGATGCAGTTGCTGCTGCTGCTACACTGCAACATTTTGTCGATTTCTTTTGCTGAGCGGACACGTAGAAAAGCCATAAATACGCAGAAGGTGTAGGGGAGTGTAGGGGAGGAGTGTAGGGGCGGGTAGAAGGAGGCGTGACAATTCCTGACAAATATGGGCGCGGGCGTGGAATGCAGGCCATAAATTGCATTTAACTTGTGCCGCACAGCAGCAACAACAATTGCAATGTGTCATGCCAGTGTGGGCGTGTGGGCGTGGCCAATAAATCCAGTAGCATAGACAGCCAAGGGGGATGGGTATAAACGAAGGGGGGCAGACGCAGTCAACTGCGCGTCAGCTCAGGCCGAAACAATTGAGAGTCAAAGTGACACATTGACACATTAACTGACGAACACACACACACAGACAGACGCACACATACACTAACTCACTTACACACACACATGCACTAGCACACACTCTTCCCTACACACATCTACACTCTTCCCTACGCTGCTTCGCTCACTCAGACTCCCGCAGCGCCCACACACGTGGTTTTTTTTCTTCTCCTTTTTTATAGCTACACAGCGAGAAAAATACGTGCAGCATTAATCCCCAGTAGGTAGCATGCCACATGCTGCATGCAGCTGCAAGAAGTCTGCAAACTTTATGCGAGTTCGTGCGTGTCCAAAGCTAAGCAAAAGCAATCAAAATAGTAAAGTCAGTATCGGACAAAATACGAAATGACTGCTCGACTAGCACATACGCTGCAAAAAGAAAAGAAACTAAACTAGTCCAGAAAAAATAAGCTACATGTGCTATATAGCATTACTTATGTATAGATTTTTATATCAGCTGGCAGAAAAGAAAATCAATTAAGGGCTGAACAAGAATATATATAATTTAAAGCTTTATGAGCTGCGTTGGGTGAAAAAGAGCAGGTATATGCTTTTAAAAAAGCTTAATGAGCTGGAAAGGGCAAAGCAGAGCAGAAATATGTTATTCAAAAATCAAAAACGATATGTAATTGAACGAGAATATATATAAAGAAAGTTTAAAGAGCAGCTACGGCTACAGTTCTCTCTTTTTCGAGTCCAAAAAAAAACTTTAAGTTGGTCTCTCTGCAAAGTGGCATGCCCTTAGAGTCTTTATGATAGAGTATAGTATACTACTTTTTGTTTACTATCTTTCTTTTGCTTCGCTGTTTCTTTTCTTTCCCCCTCGCATTTTCGTGCAGTGTATGCAAAAATGATAACGTTGGTTGCGCTTCGTTGCACTTGCAAATTGAAAAGTGTCAAAGATTTGCGATTCACGATGCACATTTGAGTGGAAGAGGGTGTGAGAGAGAGAGAGAGAGAAAGAGATAGGAAGAGAGGGGGAGGAAAAAGAGAGAAAGAAAAGGAGAGAGTTGTGAAAGGGAGCGAGCGAAAGCGAGAGAAGGAAAGGGAAACAGATAGAGTGCTAGTGGCAATGGGAGTGTGTGAAGAAGACACGGCTGAAGCTTTTGAGTCTTGTGGCTGCTCTCTCTCTCTCTCTCTCTCTATTTCTTAACGCATTAAGGCTTTTAGAGTTGCATATAGTACAATCCTTTTAGGCCAACAACAATAATGGCAAGTGGACTCGTGTCAGCTGCCAAATAAATTCAATTAAAATGCAAAATAAACGCCAAGAAAAGAGAGAGAGAAAGAGAGAGAGAGAGAGAGGGAAGCAGAAGCAGAAGCCAAGGCAGCCGCATGAAATTTGTATAATGGCCACAAAGGCAAATAAAAGCAGAGAGAAGAAGAAGAAGAAGAAGAAGACGCAGAAGCAAGAAAAGACGCAGCAAGAAAAAAGCAGATTGAATAAACAAACTGAACAAAAAAATGTCCTTAGAAAGTTTTTCACTACACTACGCAAATTTGACCACAAAACGAACGCAGACGAAAGAACAAGAAAGAGACAGAGATAGGGAGAGAGAGAGAGAGAGACAGAGAAGAAAAAACTAGAATACAAAATGCAAAAGTTTTTCTTTTCGTTCCTTTAAGTGTGTGTGTGTGTGTGTGTGTGTGACAGACACATATGTACCTAAATACACACTTATATAAAGACACACACATACACACACAGACACACACACACATGCAGCACACACATTTGTGCTCTTGCACATTTCAACAATTTACACTTGCATATCAAGGAGCGAGGGTTATTTCAAATGTTGTTAAGGCGAAATTCATAGAACAGTATAATAGGAGCGAAAGGGATTTTGTAGGATTGGGGGCTGGGGGCGTGGCTGAGCTCTAAAACAAAGCTGCAATGCATGGGAGTTCTGTGACAAAATTTGATAGCTGTAGCTTATATAATCTTAAAGATATAAAGGTTCATACAGACAAACTGGTTTATATCTGAGCTGTTGATGATGTTTCAGAATCTATGGTATACTTATTGGGGTTGTGTATATCTCAGACAAACTTAATCAAATTTTTCTGTAGATTCATGGTTTAAAAAATCGAATAGCTTCGGAGAAATATAACTAAAATACAGATATGAAATAATACTTTAATTAATTTTTTAGAAATACTAAAAAATTATTTTTGAAATATATTTCAAAATTTACTAAAGGATGAAGAGTTCTACAGACCTATACGTACTATATATTTATTGTTTCTGCAGAAATCTGTTATGATTTACGTAGTGAGATTTCAAAATGATTTCCGTTTCCGTTTTGGGATTGGGTTTATTTTAAATTCGCCCCTCTCAAAACGTTAAATAGAGAACTACACTTTTAGTTCTTTGTAGTGTCTCTGTGTGTGTGTGTGTGCCTGAGTGTATGTGTGTGTGTGAGTGTGTCTTTGTGCAAGTATGCGTTGCCAGCACTTGAAATGTTTGGTCATCAATATTAAATCAGTGTGCCACACAAACCAACTAACACAGACACACATACACTCAAGAATCTACGTATAACACGCACACAGACAGTCACACACACACACACACATACACATACTAAGGCACACACACTCGAAGGAAACTCGTAAGTGCCAGTCGCACAATGAACCATTAAAAGTTGCTTCGTTTGGCAAAGCAAAAGCCAAAAAAAAAAAAAAAAAAAAAAAAACCAAACAAGAAAAGAAGAAGCAAATGGGCAATGAAGCAGCTGACGAAATCAAGTGCAGGCAGCAAAGCAGCAAGGCACAGAAATACCCTGTAAATGAAGGGGGTAAAGCAGTGTGTGGTTAGTAAAGTTTTTGAACACTTTCTGCTTATTTAATGATAAATAAAAAAAAATAAAACTGGATTCGAAGTGAAAACAGATATTCCTTCTAAACAAATTATAAGCTTAAAAAAATAAAAAAAATAATTATTAAATTTTGCTGGTTTGCTCCTTAATATACCCGCTCTCACATCGTGCTTATCGCTTTACAGGGTATGCAGCAGTATAGCAGAACTGCCAGTAAATATTGAAAACGCAAAATTTGAGCTTCGTTGCAGTTTTTTGTTGATGTTTTTATTGTTGTTGTTGCTTTTCAATAATGCACGAAGCTTCATTGCTGACGAAGTACGTCAAACAACAACAATAAAAAGACGGAGCAGGATGGGGCAGTGGCGCGGAGGGAGGGAGGGGCGGAGGTGGGCAGGGAAAAAAGGGCAACATTTGCCGAGCGCGTTTTTGCCTTGAGGTTTGTTTGAGTTGGGCAGCGGCGCCTGAAAGCAGGCAACGCTTCACTTCGCTTATTTATACACGCTGACTTATTTAACACACACACGAACACACACACACACGTACACATATACACTCGAAAGTATGCAATAGTTTTCTACCTAACTCAACTCCCCCTCCCTGCCCGCTCTTGTGCTTACCGTACGGTATACACTCGACAAATTGCACTCGATTTGATTGCCATTCAAAATTCAATTGCGAATTGCAAATGGCGTACGGCGAATTGCAAGAAAAAGGGGCGAATTGCAAAAAGGCTAACGGCGAATTGCGACCTTTTGCGATTTGTTGCGATATTGAAGAGACTTTTACAGCTGTTTGAACTAGGGCATACCCTTTAAATGATTGGTAAAGTGCTTTAAAATGTAGGTTGTTCTCTTTAAGTATTAGATAGAGTTAGTAAATACCCTACGCCAATGGTAATTAATAAATAAGGGCACTTCTTGTTTGTACGAACGCGCTTATCTCAGCAATTGTCTGTGCTAAAGACTTCAAATTTAGCAGGTAGCTTCTCGTTTACCCTACTTTCGATAATACACCTATCGGCTATCGATAACATAGTTTTAAATGCAAATTATTTATATAAAAATATATAAATTACAAATGCAAGTTTTTAAATGTATAAGTTATACTAGCTAGGGTGTCTTAAAGTCGACTAAAGCATTTCTTAACACAATTGGCCTTGTTTTCATACGAAGATATCCCACATAAATAATTATAAATGCATTTTAAAAACTTTTTTAAAGTACAGAATAATTTCTATAGTCAAAACCAACTGCAACGTTTCCCACACACAACATTTAAATATTCCATTAGAAAACTTTACAACGACTTTGCAAATTGATGCTATATAATTTACAATATAATTAATGTCAAGGGTATCTCGCAGTCTGATTGTACACAGTTTATTTTCTTCATCAAATTTATAGTAAATTCTTTAAAATCTCTCAATGAAATTTTCGAATTTTCGCATTGATTTTCCGCCGACATTAATTGAAGGTTAAATGCCAAATGAAAATTTCTCAGTATTTTCTTAGAAGGAAATTCACGATGTTGAGATTTATTTATTTTTAATTCAATGTACAAAATGTTGATAAATGCTTTTGGAATAGACCCCGAATACGGCCACGCCCCTCAACGTCAGCGCCTTAAACGGCAGCAACACCTACTGAGGAGGAGCCTCCCCCCGCCAACAACTCAATCGTTTCCCCCCTCTATGTCGACATTTGTTTTGTTGTTGTGTTGTTGATTAATGATGCGATCGGAGATTAATGTTGTTGCCGCTGCGCTGTGCTGCCACACCAAATTGCAGTTGCTGCGAATAGTTATGTCCCCCCTACTGTCCATCCCCCCCTGGCATTTGCCTGTCGCCTGTCCATGGTCGTTCCATGGTCTGTTAAACAAATGGGGGAAATTCGCAATGTGCCGCGGGTCGTATGCGTAACGTTTGGCCCAATCAACATTCAAATTTAATAGACTGAAGATTTTGCAATCAGTTTTTAATACCCTGCAATCATTAGGCAAACCTAAAGGGGTCTCTTCAGCCATGCAGAATATTCAGATATTTTATAGATATCTCTCTAAACTCTTTTTCTCAATTTCTCTCCCTTTGCAGGATCCGAAAATTTTAGACAAAGTAACCAAAAAATGTGGCAAAGATATACCGGAACTGGACAAACGTTCCCTGACGATCTGCTCGAATACGGATTATATCAATATAACATATCATCATGTTATTTGCCCGGACGCGGCGACGGCTAAGGTTAAGAAAGCAAAGAAAAGAGAGAGATACGATTTCTCTCTCCCTTTGATCATCTAATCATATAGTACATATCATATATATCGTGCATTATCTCTCTGTACTTATAGATCTGGCTAGATGGCATACGAAAAATAACCCATAATGTCAAAGCGATAAATATCTGTCCCATGACGTGTTTGAGAAAGCAGTAAGTGAGGGACCGAACCGTCTTATACCATATACAATATCTATACGATATATTTTCCGTCTCTTGTGTTTTGTTTTCTCAAAGAGAAGATCGATTCTATCGGTTCTGCACGCTGTAATTAAGCGTTTGTGCACAGCACGATTATCCTTTAGCTTTTGGCAATCTATCGATATATTATCGGTATCATAAAATGTTCACTCATTGTTCATATTATTTGTAAATATTTTTCAAGTGTTTCTTTCTCATTTTGTTTTTAAAATTTTTGCATGTCTTGCGCCTTTTTCTTCTTTTTGTGTTAATGTGTTTATCGTTTTATCGTGTTATCGTTTAATATGATCTATCAGAGCTGGCAAAAGAACTTGCGTCTCATCACGCATAATAATCGCGCCACCAACGTGTGTCCACGCACCAATCTAATGAAACAGTAAGTAAATACTATCGCATAACTATCGAAACTATCGTATAAGCACTACTAAGGTAAGTATCATATGAGAGAGAAACAAACTAATGTTGGATAACTTTAAATTGCAAAGCATAGCGAGAGAGAGAGAGAGTGGAAATAGAATAATAGCGCAAATCGATAGTTTATTTATAGACTTCCCTCTGTAGATTCAGTCTCGATATAAACAAATGGAAATAATGTTGTCTGTACTACATTATAAAGCTTTTTCATTGCATACACAATCGAATTGAATATACCATATTATTATTGCTTGGCAAGTTGTTTAAATTTAACACGAGGTGAAGGTGGGCGGAAGTGGAAGTGACAGCCGCTATGTTTTAATGGGTTTTTCTTTCCATCTCCCATATAGACTTTCCATAGTCACAACTTCATCAAAAATCGACCGATTTTCCTATGGAATGACATTCTGTTCGTTATTTAGCCTCTAGATTGATTCTCCATCAAAAACGAAAGGTATTTCGAATTTCGAATTTTCGACCTATCTTGCTTGTCAATTATACCCCTTTCCGGAATCTGAGAGACCCTACTTGACTTCCCATAGTCACAACTTCATTAAAAATCGACCGATTTCCCTTTGGAATGTCATTTTGTTCATTATTTAGCCTCTAGATTGATTCTGCATCAAAATATAAAGGTATTTCGACTTTCGAATTTTTGACCCATCGTGCATGTCTAAACTATAAACCCTTGCGGGATCTGAGAGACCCTACTTGACTTCCCATAGTCACAACTTCATCAAAAATCGACCGATTTTCCTTAGGAATGTCAATTTGTTCATTATTTAGCCTCTACATTGATTCTGCATTAACAAATTAAGGTATTTCGAGTTTTGAATTTTTGACCTACTACGCTTGTCTAAACTATTCCCCTTTCCGGGATCTGAGAGACCCTACTTGATTTCCCATAGTCACAACTTCATCAAAAATCGACCGATTGCCCTTTGGAATGTCATTTTGTTCATTATTTAGCCTCTAGATTGATTCTGCATCAAAAAATAAAGGTATTTCGACTTTCGAATTTTTGACCCTCTTTGCATGTCTAAACTAGACCCCTTTCCAGGATCTGAGAGACCCTACCTGACTTCCAATAGTCATAACTTCATCAAAAATCGACCGATTTTCCTTTGGGATGTCATTTTGTTCATTATTTAGCCTCTAGATTAATTCTTCATCCAAAAATAAAGGTATTTGGACTTTCGAATTTTAGACCCTCTTCGCATGTCTTAACTATACCCCTTTTCCGGATCTGAGAGACCCTATTTGACTTCCCATAGTCACAACTTCATCAAAAATCGACCGATTTTCCTTTGGAAAGTCATTTTGTTCATCATTTAGCCTCAAGATTGTTTCTGCATCAAAAAATAAAGGTATTAAGACTTTCGAATTTTTGACCCATCTTGCTTGTCAATTATACCCCTTTCCGAGATCTGAGAGACCCTACTTGGCTTCCCATAGTCACAACTTCATCAAAAATCGACCGATTTCCCTTTGGAATGTCATTTTGTTCATTATTTAGCCTCTAGATTGATTCTGCATCAAAAAATTAAGGTATTTCGACTTTCGAATTTTCGACCCTCTTTGCATATCCTAGCTTTACCCTTTTCCGGGATCTGAGAGACCCTACTTGACTTCCCATTGTCACAACTTCATCAAAAATTGACCGATTTCCCTTTGGAATGTCATTTTGTTCATTATTTAGCCTCTAGATTGATTCTGCATCAAAAAATAAAGGTATTTCGACTTTCGAATTTTCGACCCTCTTTGCATGTTTAAACTTTGCCCCTTTCCGGGATCTAAGAGACCCTACTTGACTTCCCATAGTCACAACTTCATCAAAAATCGACCGATTTCCTTTTGGTATGTCATTTTGTTCATTATTTAGCCTCTAGATTGATTCTGCATCAAAAAATTAAGGTATTTGGACTTTCGAATTTTTGACCCTCTTCGCATGTCTTACCTATACCCCTTTCCGGGAACTGAGAGGCCCTCCTTGACTTCCCATAGTCACAACTTCATCAAAAATCGACCGATTTCCTTTTGGAATGTCATTTTGTTCATTATTTAGCCTCTAGATTGATTCTGCATCAAAAAATTAAGGTATTTCGACTTTCGAATTTTCGACCCTCTTTGCATGTCCTAGCTTTACCCTTTTCCGGGATCTGAGAGACCCTCCTTGACTTCCAATAATCACAACTTCATCAAAAATCGACCGATTTCCCTTTGGAATGTCATTTTGTTCATTATTTAGCCTCTAGATTGATTCTGCATCAAAAACTAAAGGTATTTGGACTTTCGAATTTTTGACCCTCTTCGCATGTCTTTGTATACCCCTTTCCGGGAACTGAGAGGCCCTCCTTGACTTCCCATAGTCACAACTTCATCAAAAATCGACCGATTTCCTTTTGGAATGTCAGTTTGTTCATTATTTAGCCTCTAGATTGATTCTGCATCAAAAAATAAAGGTATTTCGACTTTCGAATTTTCGACCCTTTGCATGTCCTAGCTATACCCTTTTCCGGGATCTGAGAGACCCTACTAGACTTCCCATAGTCACAACTTCATTAAAAATCGACCGATTTCCCTTTGGAATGTCATTTCGTTCATTATTTAGCCTCTAGATTGATTCTGCATCAAAAAATAGGGCTTATCAGGTATACAAATTTTGCGCCTACTATGCTTCATTTATCGACCTATCTAGACTTCTTGTCTCTGGCACTTTTCTCACCCAGTTCTTGATACTTCTTGTAACCATCTCTAAGCTCTTGTGCTTCCCTTTTCCCTTTCTATCCTTTTCCTGCTTTCTATCTATATCTTTCTGACTTTCTCCTCCTTTCTCTCTTTCATCTTCCCCCATCTAGAGACCCCCTCACTGACATACTCATCACCCTGAGGTCACCGCGTGATCTACTGAGTGCATTTTGTATGTGCGTAGGGTGCAGTGTGCGTGTGTGTGTGTGCATCGGGTGTGTGTGTGTGTGTGTGTGCGTTACAGTGGCAACAATTTCATGTTTGCATTGGCAATTCATTGACCCAGTTGGAAGTTTTGTTGTTGTTGTAGTTGTGTTATTGTTGTAGTTGTTGTTGCTGTTCATTGCACAGTTTATGGGGGCCAACAAGGTCTGCGGCCATTAACTGCAATTACTTAGCCTGACCTGCACAGCTGCTCCAAATGAGGTTATGTATGTATTGGGTAGGGAGGGTAGGGTAGAAGAGCGGGGGTGTAGGGTGGACAGATAGCTAAACTGTTCCCTTGAAGAAAACCCAGTTGGAAAAGCACGCGAATCCTTTGGCTAAGTAATGAATGTGTCCACTCAGGCAGTGAGACCTTCTGCATTTGGCATGCAAATTGAGTTTAATCACACAAAGACACATTACAAGAACTGTTCCCACTCGTTGTCCTTGATGCACTCAATCCTCCCCTACACCCCGCCCCCCTTCCCCTAGTGGGCAGCTGTTGTCCTTGTCTGTCCACCTTAATGCACTTTGCTCATCGATCATTATTGGGCTGGAAATGAATTGGTCGGAAACTGTAACTGCAACTGCAACTGAAATTGAATATGAATTTTAATTGAATTCACATATTTATCCTTGGCTACTACAGCGAGAAAACCTCCAAATGTCCTTGGGCCTGCCAATAATTATAGCAAGAACAGCAATAATATTAATAATAATAATGCATCGTGTAATTACATTGAAATACGCATCGAATTCCAATTAAAGTTGATTATTCGTTATTCATTTACTCGCTCAACAAGTTGCAATAATTTCATTTTCCATTTCGATTCCCAATTAAATTCATTCCCCTTTCCCATCCCCATCCCTATCCCTATATCCCACTATACATCATAATTCGTATTTAATTTGCGTGGGATTTGCATTTGGTAAACTGAATCATCTGATTGAATTAACTTTTGCACTCTCTAATTAGTTTCATTTTTTAATAATCATCATATAATGTGTACCTGTTTTTGCTCTAATATGAATTTGATTTGCATAATTTGTATACATTTTCTTGGAATTTTCCATCATTGTGAATGATTTTTAATACGGCGAAATAATCTATTAGATTATCTCTTGAATTAAACGCCCACTTTAATCAGCTTTTCGGCATAAAAAACGTATTCAAGTGGGCACAGAAGAGATCCTTAATTTCAAGTACCACAAACCACATGATTGCAACTGAATTGATTCATTTAAGGATTCTTAAATTTTCCCTAATTTAAATGACCTTTATTTTCTCTATCTGTTTCCAATTGCAGTGGATTTAAACACAGCTCAAAAATTTCTTCCCAAAATCATCTACCATTTCTATCTATCTATCTTCCACTCTACCCTGAAATCTTTCTGTTCCACATTTTTAAAATTGATTCATTTAAGGATTCTAAAATATTTTTAAAATTTAAGTCAACTCTCTTTTCTCTATCTGTTCCCAATTGCAGTGGATTAAAACCCATCTCAGAAACTCAGTCCTAACATCGTCTACCATTTCACTAAAAGGTTGCTCTAATTATCTATCTACTATATATCTATCTATATATCTATCTACCTATCTATATATCTATTTATCTTCCACTCTACCCGGAAGTCTTTCTGATTCACATCTCTCATCAATATCTCTAAAGTTTGTTCCCACTTGCAATATACACATGTTTTACCCATAATATGTTCAAGTATCTGTACCTAATAGTCAAGCTAAGGTAAGTTCTATATATTAAGGTATCTAGCTGTGTCTTCTTTATATATTTTATTTTCGATTTTTGTCATGTAAATTTGTGTGTTCCTTCGATTTGCATTGCCAACAACTTTGAGTACAAACTAAATGCGATTGCATCGACTATTCTCCTTCAAGTTGGATGCGTATCAGCTATTGTGTGGATAAGAATGGAAAAATTCCAATGAAAGCGTTGGCCAAGACATTTGCATCGGGAAAAACTGAAAAACTTGTCTATACGTGCATCAAGGAGGTGGGATTACCCGAGGATAAGAATGCGGTTATGACCAATGAACAGTTCACGTTCGATAAGTTCTATGCACTGTATCATAAGGTCTGTCCGCGTAACGATATCGAGGAGTTGTTTACATCGATGTAAGTTGATAGGGAATTCTTCTTCATTTCTTTATTTATCTTCTTTTTCTGCCTTCAGTACCAAGGGTCAAAAGGATTTCATTAGTATGGAACAGTTTGTGCATTTCATGAATGATAAGCAACGTGATCCGCGCATGAATGAAATACTTTATCCACTGTATGAGGAGAAACGTTGCACGGAGATCATTAATGATTATGAGTTAGACGAGGAGCGTAAGAAGAACTGTAAGTGAATGGAGTAAACCTCATCTGGGTAGGTTTGTCATGTGCGTAATACTCTTCCCAGCTCAAATGTCCATGGATGGCTTCAAGCGTTACCTTATGTCCGATGAGAATGCACCCGTATTTCTGGATCGTCTTGATTTCTATATGGAAATGGATCAACCCCTGGCGCATTACTATATCAATAGTTCGCATAATACGTATCTATCGGGTCGTCAGATCGGTGGTAAGAGCTCGGTGGAAATGTATCGCCAGACCCTATTGGCGGGTTGTCGCTGTGTCGAATTGGATTGTTGGAATGGCAAGGGTGAGGATGAGGAACCCATCGTAACCCATGGACATGCGTACTGCACTGAAATACTGTTTAAGGTGCGAGCGTAGTAGAATTAAAAAATAGAATAGGAGCCTTAAGTAAAAGTCTTCCCACTTCCCGCAGGACTGCATTCAGGCCATTGCGGATTGCGCCTTTGTCTCTTCGGACTATCCGGTCATCTTGTCCTTCGAGAATCATTGCAATCGTGCCCAGCAATATAAGCTAGCTAAATACTGTGATGACTTTTTCGGTGATCTGTTGCTCAAAGAGCCGCTCTCGGATCATCCGGTGAGTAGAGTACAGTAACCACCTATGGCTTTTCCCATCTTCAACTATTCCCTGCTGCTTCCTGCTGTTCCCCAGTTGGATCCGGGTCTACCGTTGCCGCCGCCATGTAAGCTTAAACGCAAGATTCTCATCAAGAACAAACGCATGAAACCGGAAGTGGAGAAGGTTGAGTTGGAACTCTGGTTAAAGGGTGAACTGAAGACAGATGATGATCCTGAGGAGGATGCCGGTGCTGGTAAACCACCAGAGGCGGCGGCTCCTCCGCCACCACCGCCAGAGGCAGCTGCTGGTGGCGAAGCTGCTGGCGGTGCTGAGGGTGGAGGCGAGGGTGATGCTGCTGCGGCCAATTACAGTGGCTCCACAACCAATGTGCATCCCTGGCTCTCGTCTATGGTCAATTATGCGCAGCCCATTAAGTTCCAGGGCTTCGACAAGGCAATTGGTAAGTAACAATGGAAAGGGAACAGTTTGGAAGAAAAGCTTAATGATGTGGGAACACTTATGGCATCAGTTTTTGAATTGAGAACAGTTTTGAGATCAGTTTTCATAGAAGATTGCCGCAAGAGAAGTAATTGCAGAAATAACCGAGGGATCCTTGAAGTGGGAACACCTATTGGGAACAGTTTTAAAATTGGTTACATTTATGGAAACAGTTATTAAGCGAATTTAAGTAAATCAACCCAAATGGTAGGGTCTCAAATGGTATGGTCTCAAAAGTGGGAATAGTATAAGGCAGTAATAACGTGGTGAAACTTGAAAGTGGGAACACTTTGATTTAAGGTAAATTGTAGACAATTGCATGGAGAATCCTCACAGAGTAGGCTACTTTTTAGACTGGGAACAGTTTTTGCCTGACTCTTAACCCCCCGCTCTTCCCCCGCTACAGAGAAGAATATTGCCCACAACATGTCATCGTTTGCGGAATCGGCCGGCATGAACTATCTAAAGCAAAGCTCCATTGACTTTGTCAATTACAACAAACGTCAGATGTCACGTATCTATCCGAAGGGCACACGAGCCGATTCATCCAACTATATGCCACAGGTATTCTGGAACGCAGGCTGCCAGATGGTCTCGTTGAATTTCCAGACATCCGATTTGCCCATGCAACTGAATCAAGGTAAATTCGAATATAATGGCGGATGCGGTTATCTACTGAAACCCGATTTTATGCGACGAGCCGATAAGGATTTCGATCCCTTTGCCGATGCTCCAGTGGATGGTGTAATCGCAGCACAGTGTTCGGTTAAGATCATCGCTGGACAATTCTTGTCGGACAAGAAAGTAGGCACCTATGTGGAGGTGGATATGTTTGGTCTACCCTCCGATACGGTCAAGAAGGAGTTCCGTACACGTCTTGTGCCCAACAACGGGTTGAATCCCGTATACAATGAGGAAGCCTTTGTTTTCCGGAAAGTTGTGCTACCCGATTTGGCTGTACTTCGTTTCGGTGTCTATGAGGAAAGTGGTAAGATGATCGGACAACGTATCTTACCTCTGGATGGTCTACAGGCTGGCTATCGCCATGTCTCGCTGCGTACAGAGGCAAACTTTCCCATGTCGTTGCCCATGTTGTTTGTGAACATCGAATTGAAAATCTATGTACCTGATGGCTTTGAGGATTTCATGGCCATGTTGTCGGATCCACGTGGCTTTGCCGGTGCTGCCAAGCAGCAGAATGAACAGATGAAGGCATTGGGCATTGAGGAGCAGAGTGGCGGAGCGGCACGAGATGCTGGCAAGGCCAAGCAGGAGGAGGAGAAGAAGGAGCCGCCGCTGGTCTTTGAGCCTGTCACCCTGGAATCGTTGCGCAACGAGAAGGGTTTCCAGAAGGTGGGCAAGAAGCAAATCAAGGAACTCGATGCTCTGCGCAAGAAACATGCCAAGGAACGCACCTCGGTGCAGAAGAGCCAGAACTCGGCGGTGGATAAGATGATCAAGGGCAAGAGTAAAGATGAGATACGCAACGATGCCAGCATCAAGACATCGATCAATGATCAGACATCCCAATGGACCGAAATGATAACACGACATCGCAAAGAGGAATGGGATATGCTGCGTCAGCATGTCCAGGATTCAGAGGATGCCATGAAGGCGCTGATGTTGGGCGTACAGGCGTCACAGATCAAGCAGCTGGAGGAACGTCACGCTAGGTGAGTCATACATGATCATTCAATGCAATCTATGACTCAAAACAACGATTTCTTGGCATCTACCCACAGAGATATCAAAGATCTGAATACCAAGCAGGCCAAGACCTCCGCAGAGACCGCTAAGGATGTGCAGAACGATAAGACCCTAAAGACTAAGAACGAGAAGGATCGTCGTCTGCGTGAGAAGCGTCAGAATAATGTCAAGCGGTTTATGGAGGAGAAAAAGGTAAGGCTCGACGAAGTTATCGAAGAGCGGTCATGGTGGCTCTTAGAGGCAGTTATCGATAAGCTATATCTTCACTTATTTCTCACTTAACCAACACTCTTTTCTATCGTTATCGTTTCATTCACAGCAAATCGGTGTTAAACAGGGACGCGCCATGGAGAAATTGAAATTGGCGCATGCTAAGCAACTCGAGGAATTTAGTACCGATGTACACAAGGTGATGACCGAAACATTGGCAAAGACCGACACAATAACCAGTATTGAGACTGTACTTTAGACCACAAATCAAAACCGATAAACATACCGAACCGTTACCGATACCGATACCGATACCATAATCGTACCGACAAACGTTGGACGCAAAAATTACCTAAAAAAAAAGAAAACAACAAAAAAAACTGTTCTGCCTTGTGTCATGTGCTAGTTAAAAAAAAAATTGTAGCTGAAGTAGCGAGTAACCAGTCACGAGTAACGATTCATATGCGTTATATGTGTAACGAGTATTTTTTTCCCCCCGCCCCCAAAACCAACAGCAACAACAAGCAACAACGTTCTGCTAGTCTCCAGAAAAAGAACAACATCAGCCAAATCAACTAAGTTTTTTAATTTGAGACGAAGAATATCGCAAATAATCCACATGAAATTCAGTAGCTGCTATCAAAAAAAAAAAACAATTTTAACTAACTGCTAAGACGTAATTATCAATATTTTCTCCTCTTTATATGTATGTGTATTAATCAACCAATCATTTTGATGTCCTTCAGTTAACGATATATGTTCCTTAAGCTTACATTTCACTCGTCCCAATCAATTGATTGTATCGGATTTGTGTTTGTGGCTTCAATTATTTTTAATTATATTTTTTTTTTCTTATTTATAAGTTGTTCCTAACATATCGATAAGATGCGCACATTTAGTATAACTAATCAAGTGCAATCTTTGATATCGATCTGGGCGTTGTTATCGACAAATTTTGAGACTGTACAGTCTTCAAAATTGTGCATCGATTGATCTTTTCTATAAGTGTTTTATTATTATTATTATTATTATTTTATTATAAAATATTGGATCTTTTATGTTATTGAATAGCAAAATTTAGACAATATGTACATTTTTATAGCAATAATAGATTTTTATAAAACTTTTTACATTTTATATATTTATATCTTTTGATAAATATATTAAAAAAAAACAAAATTCATGAAAATCAAAATTTTTATATTTTATAAAACTAAAACAAAAAAAACAAACTCATTTCTTTCCTTTTGCATGATGCTATCGAATATCGAGTGCAGCTAAACGCCGAGAAACTAAAATTAAGCGATAGTCGAGCTAGTCAAAATTATTAAAGAAGAATCGGAAATCGTTTGTATGGAAATTGGTTTATGAACAAATTGTGATCACTAACGCTTAAGAATACTATCGATAACAGTTGGCGTTATCGATAGTGATGCAGCTTTTCAAACGCTACGTATACGTAATATTTTATGCTTCGCATTTATTAATGTTTCATTGTTGCAATACAATTGGCAGTTGATTATAAAATATGGCTTTCCGATTTACCCTTACATCTACATTTAACATAATTTGCTAAACATTTTTACCATGCGTCCCACCTGTCATATAAATTCTTGTTTCTTCACTCTACCTTCTTTCTTTCCCGTTTTCTAATTTGGTTTTTTTTTAATAATATTCCTGCTGCCACTCCAATCCATCCTAACAACAACATCGCAACTAACAGCTTATGGATATGTACAAAATCGAGGAGGAGGCATATAAGACCCAAGGAAAAATGGAGTTTTATGCCTAGCTGGCGTGTTGGAAATTTAAGAGAAAGACGTGACAAGGTGGAGGGGTGAATAGCCCCTCCAATCTTTAAAAAGAATCTTTTAAATTAATAAGTATACCCCTGGAATGAGAAGAAACACTTTGTGCTTTATACCTATTTAAGATGTTCGACACAGGGCAAACATGCATACACACGCGCCTGATATCAGCTATATAGATGCTATATCTTGACACACACACACACACAATAACACACCACATACATATATAATATATCGTGATTGTTGAAATACTTTGGAAAAGTCATTTGTATTCCCAATACATTAATCAAATTACATTTTGAAAAAAACAAAAAGCAAAAAAAAAAACAAATTTAAAAAAAAGTATACTTTGAAAAATATACTTTAAAAAAAATACCAAGCCTGTTGGTATTCTTTGTGCATGAACAAAAACGGTACACCGATAAGCATAGGTCATGCCCCCAAAGAAATGAAGGCGCATAGCGCTAGTATTTTCTTCTTCTTCTCATTTAACCCCTTATGTTCAATTAAATCTTTCAGTTTTCACAAAATACCAACTGCAGTTTATCGTATTACCCATACGTACATATATGTTTCAAAGATATATAGAGAAAACCCCAACATATACATACATACACATATGTGTTTCCGATTTCCACCTAACAGCTTAGCAAATAAATATACAAAATGTATTAATCGAAAATCTGAGTATCCAAAGAAAAAAAGAAAAAAAAAATTCAAGAAAAAACAAATAAAATACCACAAAACAAATAAACAGATTTGCAGTCATAACAAAAGAAATACAAAAAAAAAACAAAAAAAAACACAAATGATACATCTAAAAGCGTAATAAAATGTGTGTATATTTCGAAGGCAAGATAAAATACCAAATAAAATACTAAAGCATTTATTTTCAATATAAATGCGCTGAAAAACTTTAAATTTCTTTAAACACCGAAATCAATTTCAAGTACATACATACACATACATATACCATATAAAAATATACTAGTAAAAATACTGAAATAAAATACCGTTGGAAAACAGTTATATTACGATACGAATACTTGTAAGCGTACATATATATAAATGTAATAACTGTCTTTTTAGTACGTGCATTCAAATGAAACACCCCTACCGGCTATAGATATATATACAAAACAAATAACATACTAAGCATACTAAAAATAGATGTACGCCCCCATATGATCTTAATATGTATGTATGTGCGGGCAACCGATCGCAGTAAAACTTGTTAAACTTTATATCAGACGCCAAACAGAAGCGTTAAGATTTTTGAGAGAAAGAAAAAAAATATGCAAAAAATACTTCGTTCAACAGCAAAAAACAAAAAAAAAATACTTTCGTGTCAATGTAGCCAAAATATACCAATACCAAAAAACATAAAACTAAAAAAAAATACCAACTTCTGTTGAGTTCTATTTAAGTTGCACCCCAAAAAGAAAGCAACGAATTTAATGTTGTTTCTCTTAGCAAGTGTTGCGAAAAAATACAAGAAAATACCGAAATATATATATTTTAAGTTTTAAGAGTACCAAGGTACCATTTTTAACGTTTTGAACAATCCACGCTTTTATTTATGTATCACTTGAATGTGCCCTACGAAAAAAACACTTACACTGTGCTATTAACGAAGTTTAAACATTTAGTTAACTCGTACCAGGTAACGCTACTAATTTTTATGATATTCTAAAACACATACTATAACTCTGCTGATAACTGAATGTATCAATGTTTGTAACTACATATATGTAATAACCCAAAAAAAACCATATTATACCATATACCATATGTTACAATCTAATCAAGCGATCATCTATGATCATACTATATGCCATACTGAAAATTTGATAGCGTTTTATTTGTTTGTTTTTTTTTTTATACATGTGATAATAAGAGAATCATATATCAGTGTAGAATCTGAAAAAAGAAGAATTATATATTACATTTTAAAGCTAAATGTGGCTTAAGTTGCTGTTCCACTATGCCATTTTTTGTACACCTATTCGTATGATTTCCCTCCCCTTATTCCGATTTGTGCACTCAAAGGGAAAGCAAAGAGATAAACCTTTGGACTATATGAAATATAATGTGCCAATTCCAAAAGTTACAAACACACACCCACACACACACATACATATTTTTAGTCATACATTAGTGAAAAAGGAGGCCAAGCCTCTGTACACACACCAACACACTTAAGAAATTTCTTTACGTCTGTGAGTTGTGAAGATGTGAAAGCTCTCAAAAGCTCTCGTGTTGAGCTAGTTAACGGTAAATTGGTCAAAAAAAAAAGAAGAAAAAAACAAATCAAGAAAAAAACAACAACAATGTCAATTTGTTTTAGTTTTGGCAAACAAGGAAACCAAAACCTCTATCATTTTTGATTCGATAAATTATTTTTCTTCGTTCTAAGCGAAATTGTTATGGATTATACATATATGTACACGTATTTGTAGTATAACCCAAGCTAGGGGCCACATTTGATATGACATATGTATATAGTTTGTATTTCCACACGGCAGATGTGAACTATGAATTTTTTCTCATATACATAAACATATACATATATATACATATATATAAATATACCGTTTTTTTTTTTTTTTTTTTTAATAATACGAATAGGCATTCATTTATTATGATGCACGCGCTAATTAACCAAATGGCAACTGTATAAATATTATTATGATTATAGTTTAAAGAGAAATGGAGAAATCAAATGCGTGAACGTTAATAAGAGGAAGATAAAATGATGAGAAAAAAAAGAATGAAATTTACTTCTATTTAAACAATGCTGCGTACGAACTTATGATTATACATACATACATACTATATATGACTATGTACTTATTGAACTATGATTATCATTATCATTACAATTATTCTATGTACCAATTTTATTACTTCCCAAGTATATCGTCATTATGATTATCATTATTGTTATTCCAATAATTGTTATTATCGATTCTATTGTTATTATAGTTTACCCCATCGATTGCTCAACTAAGAAATCGGAGAAGAAATCTCAAACCAGACACGAATTGTAACATTTTCGCATAATTCTAGCATCTATTCTGTTTTTGCAAAATTCCAAAGCAATAAAATAAATAAATAAACGTTCCTATTGCTCACAATGGATTCGGTTCTTATATTATTCTTTTGTTTTCTTTTAGTTTGTCAGCACTTTAAGCTCGTAACTCCCTCAATTGATGCAATTATTTTCGTATTTAATTTCGCCGAAGCAAAAAAAAAAACTCTATAAATATACAAACATATACAAATACATATACGATATATACACATATATTATATATAAATATATGTATTGAATGAAAATTGTAATTATAGGCATGTGATTTGATTTTTGTTCTATATAAGGCATATTAACCACTATAGTACGAGTACTTTAGTTCTCAATAAGATTTTTTTGAAAAGCAATTTCCCGTAACTAACAAATCGAAAGAGAATGAAATGAAGTAGTCAACGCGTCGAGAAGGAGTATATATAATATACAACCCTACTATACGCAAATATAGTGAATTATGTAGTAACTCAGTATACAAAAATTGAATTGTATTTTTTTGTCTTATTATACACTGCTCCTTACGCCTCTGTTCTATGTTTTTGTGAAACGCTAAAATCCCAAAATAATAAAAATAAAAAACCAATATTCTTGGCTGAACAAAAACAAATATTGTAAAAGATACTTATGAAGTTTGGTGTTGAGGTCATTATGAAAATTGGAAATAAAATTTTCTGATGAAAACGGCTCGTTTGCGTTTGATTGGAATAAAGGGTGCACGTGGGAGGTTAAGGAATAAGTTTCAAATTCTTAGTGAATTCAAATAAACGTTACTGGATCCACTGTTGGCGCTCAAAAGTAGGCAACAGCACGTGGTGCTATGTTAACGTACTGTTAAGATTCTTTCTAGTTGCAGTATGTTAACGCACTGTTGAGAACTTTTAATCTGTGAGTAAGGCATTTTTAGTGCATTTCTTAGGTCGCGCCGGTACTTTGAAGCTTTTCAGCTTTGGTCACTCTGTTTACATTATAAAACAACACAAGTTTCAAGTGGGAATTGTCAATTGTCTAAAAGACAAGACAAATATTATCAAATATATAAGGAAAGATGAACAGAATTTGCCAAACACTCTTGCGCCCGAGCTTTGCGAGCAATCTGACAGCAACAGCTCGCACCACAATGCCGATGCTTGTGACGGCGCCGCGCTGTTGGTACAGTGCAGATGCGGCTGCTCCGCCCGCAGCTCTGGACAAACCGACACTGGACAAGCTGGTGCGCACGAACAAGGTTGTTGTCTTCATGAAGGGCAATCCACAGGCACCACGATGTGGTTTCAGCAATGCTGTGGTGCAAATAATGCGCATGCATGGCGTGCAATACGACGCACACGATGTCCTACAGAACGAGGCACTGCGTCAAGGTAAGCTGGCTGAAGTTTCTCAAGCAACTGTCCAATTCTAACCACACTTTATTGCAGGCATCAAGGATTACACAGATTGGCCAACTATACCACAGGTTTTTATCAATGGCGAATTTGTCGGCGGCTGTGATATTCTGCTGCAAATGCACCAAAGCGGCGATCTAATCGAAGAACTGAAGAAGGTGGGCATCGTCTCGGAGCTGCTTAAGGCCGAAGAGGCCAAAGACGAAGCGAAAAAGTAACAAACTTATAAAGAAAACTACAAATTAATTGTTAAACGCAACGTTTTATTATTAAATATGTTTAATTAATACGTTAAATCATAAAATTGTTGTTCAAACTGTCTTTTTGCCGCTTGCATTTGCTCTGCGCTCCCTGCGCTCTTTGGCCTCTCGCTCGCGCTGCTCCCTCTGTGCATCGATGTGCTCCAAGTGAGCGAGAATACGAAGATGTGCGCCGTGTATTAAGTCGTCAACCTGCAATAGCTCGCGACATTTCTGCTGCCATTCGGCATTTCTCATATTTACCAGAATTTGCGTCAGACTCTTCGCTATGGAATTGCGCATCACATCGTCCGGTGGTGGCCGCCTGCAAGGACGACGTCTTGCTCCGGTTGCACTTGGCTGCGGCAACTCTTCGTCCAGCTGCTGTTCTTTTTCGGCCGACATCTTTTTTAATAATAACTGCCTGTTAAGCTGAGCTTAACCAACACCGGCTTGAAAAGGACTTTAACAGTGGGCTAACATTATTAAGCTACTGTTACTCGAGCGCCATCTTCGAATTGTTCAAATGAACTTTGAGCTAACATTCTGTTAGTGCACGGCAGGCTGCGCTGTTATGTGTTGCCCAAAGATTAACCCATTCTTGACCAGTTTCTTTTGCACTTTTAATGTCATTTTTTAATATTAATAATTATTATAATATAATATAATATAATACATGTTAATATTTAATTGGTGTTTCCCGTTTACATACATGTGTAACACTTTTCGCTGTCAGTTAACGTAGCAAAATGGTTATTGTTATATCTTGTATTTTATGTTGTGTATTATTGTTTCGTTCGTTTAATAGGTCATTAGTTACGTTTACAAATATATATATATATATTTATATCTTTATTTATATATGAAACAAAAATAAAACTTATGCGATAAATTTCCTATTAGTAAATAATAATAAAATGTGTTTTTGTTAATCACGATATGCCGTACAAATATATATGTATATATCGTTTTTTATATATATATGGAAATATATATGTTAGGTAATGTATTGTATATAAAAAAAGTTTCATTGTTTTTAATACTTCTAAAGTTCAGCTTTCGATCGGAAATTAGCAGCACATGAAACAAGGACATCTGCCGGCTCCTTTTCCAGCTCGGAGACAGAGTAACGAATAACGGTAACGGCGACAGCGAACATGGACTTAGCTGGGCTCAAGCAATAGATGACTTTTCTAGTATGGAGGAAGTTTCCAACAGCATATTGTTGCTGTTGCTCAGAATATCATAGAGCTCGTGAGGAGCATCGCCAGCAATCGGATTCCCAAATGGAAAAAACGATGAGAGAGTCGATACCTGCAACGCTCCTCCATTGACAGCATTCAGTCCATTGGCTCCAGTCGCAATGGGTATCGATTTGCGACGCCGTTCCACGCCGTCCACATACTCGATGGGCTCCTCTTGATGTTGCTGCTGCTGGCTTTGACTGGGCCGCTCCTCGCCCATGGCATCGTAGAAGGCATCGGGCAGCTCGTCAAAGTTTTGCAGCTCGATACAACGCTGCATTTTGGCAATATTGCTCAGCAGCATCCGATGAAAGAGATCCACCTGCGCCTGACCGCCACCGCGTATGTCCAGCACGGGTAGCCAGCGATGATAGCACTGCTCCCACACGGCCATATCGACGATGCTGGTCGATGGCTGTAGATAACGATCCTGTGGCACGCTCGATTGCGTGGCGAATAACTGTGGATTGATAGTGTAGCGGGATGGCGATCCACCAAGTCCGCCCCCTGTTGCCGCAGACAGGAGCTTATTCCCGCCGCCAACGGCCAGAGATCGACGATGATTTTGGGCAGTTGGCAGATCGCCACGTTGTCGTTGATACAGTGGATTGCTAAAGAACATCTTATCCTTTTCCGAGAACTGTTCGCTCCAATCCCAGACAGGTCGCAGCACTAGACGACCCTCGTTGACGGCACGTGCCCGCTGCGCTTGGCTATCAAACTGGAAGGTATCGAAGATGGGCATGAAGCACGAGTCCCACAGCGTTGTCAGATACGTTTGTGAGAATTCAAACTCGTCGGGAAACTGTTGCAGCAGCTGCCACACACAATCCAGGAAGAGCAGGAACACCGGACTCTGTTCGCCATCCGAGGGCTCGCTGCCGCCGGTAGACACGTGACCCAGTCGCCGCTGGAACGGATGCTCCAACGCAATCCACTCCTTTTGCACCAGGGACTGGAATCCATCGATGCTGCGGAAGTGCGGATCGAGCAGCAACTGCGTCAGGCTACTGATCACACAACACATATCACGGCCATTGGACTCCTGCAGCACACATGAGACTGACGCACGTAACGTGGCTGCCGCCTCGTTGGCAACACGCAGACAGATCGAGACATACATTAGCCAATTGGTCTTCTCGAGCAGACCCAGATACTTGTCGTCCTGCAGCATGAATTTCTCTGGCGTTTCGGGTGTGCACAAACGTCTCAGCTTGTGGTAGGCACGTTGCACATCCTGAATGTTGGGCAGCTTATCCGTAAGCAGTATCAGTTTCAGCTGCTTGCGTACATCACACTTGCGCACCAGCTCCAGCATAATGTTTTCCATTTTTGAATCCTGCAGCGATGCAGGCTGCAGTTCGGCCAGCCGCACCAGTGAGGCGGCACTACTGCCATAGCTGTAGACCCAGAAGGCAGCACGTGAATCACAAAAGGCCAGCGAGAGCTGCAGGAATCGCTCCACTTCACAGCACTTGGGTATCACGAAATGTGGCGGCAATTGATACTTGCACGCCTGCAAACGATTCTGTAACTGCGGCACTGAGCTGGCACTGATCACCTGCCACTCGGTGGCACCGCAGCGTATCAACTCGCGTGCCCAATCGTTCTTACTGCCATACATGCTGACGCCCACCAATGAGGTGGAATAGTAATGCTCTTTATAGGCATACGCAAAGCTCAGATCATGCCGCATGGGATACGCGAAACGTGCCAGCGCCGAGGCAATCAACTTGCCATAGTCACTAGCTCCACTCATCTTGGAGTCCTGCTGCTGGAATGCGAATTTCAGCAGGCGAAAATTCTTGCAGATGACATGCAGCGCCACAATGCGACCATTGATATTATGCTGCTTGGCCGGCTCCAGTTTCTTGCGTCGACTTCCTGTGCTAGACATGCGCGCCGCCTGCAGTGCACTCGCCGCCAGACTCTGCTCGGCAATCGTATAGATCTGATCGATATTGTTCAGTGTCACCTCATTCCGCCCCAGATATGTGTTCTCCTGATACAGATCACTGGCCAAGGGCGCCGGTGCTAGCGTTGAACCCATCATGCGTCCGTGCAGCGGCACAAAGGCCAACTTGAAGTTAGTCACGCTCAGTAGACCGAATACCGATTCCTTGTGGATGGATTTGCTGTTGGTGCTGTTGCTGGTGTTGCCATTGCTGCTGTTTGAGTTCAAGTAGACGCTGGAAGTGTTGCTGGTGGAGTTACTGAAGCTGTTGTTAAGAGAGTTATTGCTGTTCCCGCCGCCGCTACCATCCGAGCCGGAGGCAATATGCGTGTACATGTAGGCGGGCGCTGAAGCAACAATCTGCTCGCTGGGCAATAGGCGTGGCTTGGCCAAATGAACATCTCGCAAATCGCTGGGCAGGCACCATTCGTTTGTATCCGCTGTGGCACGTATATCACCCGGTATGGGCGCCACGTAGCTGGTAAAGGTGTTGCGCTTACGATGGTCTGGCATCTCTTTGCTGCCAGTGGCCATCCTCAGTTGTGCCAGTTATGTTGTTGCAGTAATTATTGCCTTGTTGCTGCTGCCGCTGCCGCTGCTGCTGCTGCTGCTGCTATTGTCAGACACGTCTGGAACGTCGTTTGAATATTCAATTATTTGTTACTTCCTGTCTGCCGCAGTCGCTGTCGCTGTGGGCGCACCACACACACACAATTTGCACCTGGCCGTTTACCGTTGGCTGCTGCTGCTGCCACCACCGCCGCCGCCTCCAAAAGAATCAAAAAGTGTGCACTCTGCGTTGGCCCAACATGATATGGAAAAGAACAACAACAGCAAGTGGATAATAGTTAATTTACAGGTCCACATAAGCACACACACACGCTCACATATGCTCGCAGAGGCCCAGGCAGGCATGGCCACACTTGCACCACCCGCAAGCAAGCATAGACGAAATTAGAATTATCGTGGTTTGATAAGTTTATCAGTAGCACTTACCTTATATTTTTTTTTTTTTCCTCTTGCTTCGGTTTGGGTTTGGTTTGGGTTTCTATTTCGATTCGATTGTGTTTCGTTGCTACGCTATGTGTGTGTGTGATGTTGTGTTGCGGCTGCTGCTGCTGATGATGGTACTGCTGATAGTTTTATTTTTCGCGTGCAAACGTATTTATTAATATATCATCTTTGTGCATCATCTATCTGCACACTCACGCACTTATCTATATGCATTTATTTATTTATTTTTTTTCGTTGTTGCCATCAATGCTATATATTCGCACACACATATATGACCACATATATGCTGGTCACTTGTACACGCACACATGCTCACTACTGTATATCAAATGCAGGCAATCGTTATCGACAATTTCACAGCTGATATCCCATGCCGCACATGTTAGCAACACTGCACGACATCGATAGATTTGCACTAAATACGTCACAAATTACATTTCAATTTAAAATGTGAGTTTTATTTTATACACAGCAAATAAATACATCAAATACTCCTGTGTAGTTTCTCTGCGATAAGTTTGTGTACAACTGGCTTCCGAAATATTATAAAGTATAGCATGCTATTTTATTTTCAACATTCGTGACATAGTCACGACCTATATTAGTTCTAATCTTTTGAAAAATAAAATGGTTTTTTATTCTTGGTTTTGGTAAATCTTTTTCTTAGTGTTGTCTAATGTGCGATTTTTAATTGTCTTGCGGCTATCGACATCGGTATTGGATAAGTTGGTAAGCTTGTCAACACCAGCCACAAAAAAGTAATTAAGCCGGCGACCACGCGGCAGAAGGTAAATTGAGCGTATGCAAACTAACTCAATCTAATGTTGACAATTACCGTAAGAAAACCCACTAATTCAATCCATTTTCAGACGGTGCATGCTTTGGTTTTACCGCAGCAGTCGATGCTTCAAACCTTGCCTGACAGCATTATCGTCATCGTCATCGTCAATAACGACACTCACAACAAATTTCAAGTGCCATTTTCAACTGTCACCTGTGGTTGGACGGAACATTAGTTTCACGCTGCACACAAGACACAAGAGCAAGGAAAGTCTCGCAATCCCCAACGATAATTGCAGGATAACAGGAGAGCAGCAGCAAAAGCCAAGAAAGATGTCGGAACAAGTCAAGTATTTGGATACGCCTGACAGGTCGGAAACGGACAAGAAGGTCTACAAGTGAGTATACAGTCGTCTCCCAAAGATATCACAAAGTGGATAAACACAACTGATGATCAAATCAGAGTATGTCTGCTGTGCATGACACATGTTGCCTTAGGGAATCATCAATTGATGATCGGCCATAATGTGCGCAAGTGGCAAAGTGACTGGGTGACCGAGCCAAATTGACAGATGCTCAATTGAGAAGGCGAATCTGGGTCCCAGAAGTTGAGTAAAGCATATATAGTATATATATATATGTAGATTAAATGAGTATTGTGGAACATACTCGAACAGCACTGCCCTTAAACCACACAAAGAAAACCACTACTTCGATATGTAACTTTTATATATTATTTTAAAATGCATTGATAATATTTTATCAAGATACCACATTTGGTTACCGTTGTCTCTTCACCTTACTGACCTACATTTTTATCGCCTTGCAGAACTCTACTGTTGCCCAATGGGATGCACGCATTAATAATCTCGGATCCAACGCCAATACCGCACGATGGTTTCACCACTTCCGAATCCTCGATGGAAGAAGATAATTCTGGCGATGTAGAGAGCAGCAACAGTTCAAGTGAGACCACGGACTCGTCCAGCTCCTGCACTGGAAACTGTGACTCGGACTCAGACAGCGAAGTTGGTGACGAAAAGCTGGCAGCATGTGCTGTCCTCATGGACTACGGTTCGTTTGCTGAGCCAAGCAGTTATCAGGGATTGGCCCATTTCCTCGAGCACATGATATTCATGGGCTCCGAGAAATATCCGGAGGAAAATATCTTTGATGCGCACATCAAGAAGTGCGGTGGCTTCACCAACGCCATAACAGACAGCGAGGATACAATCTTCTATTTTGAGGTGGCCGAAAAACATCTTGACTCGAGTCTTGATTACTTCACTGCCCTCATGAAACATCCACTGATGAAGCAGGAAGCAATGCAGCGTGAGAGATGTTCGGTTGATTCAGAATTCCAGCAGATCGTTCAGGAGGATGAGACTCGTCGGGACCAGCTGCTGGCCAGTTTGGCCACCGAAGGCTATCCGCACGGCACCTTCGCCTGGGGCAACATGAAGACGCTGAAGGAAAACGTTGACGATGCAGAGATGCATAAGCTATTGCACGAGATTCGCCGTGAGCATTATGCAGCCAATCGCATGTATTTATGCCTGCAGGCTCGCCTACCCATGGATGAACTGGAGACTCTTGTTCTGCGTCACTTTACCGACGTACCGAGCAACGGCGTCAAGGCACCCGATCTAAGCAAGTTTGACTACAGCAAGGCCTTCCGGCCCGAGTTCCATGAGCATGCGTTCTTTGTGAAGCCCGTGGAGAATGTATGCAAGCTGGAACTAACCTGGGTGCTGCCCAGCATGAACCAGTACTATCGCAGCAAACCAGATCAGTTTTTGTCCTACCTCTTCGGGTACGAGGGCAAGGGCAGCCTGTGTGCCTATCTGCGACGTCGTCTCTGGGCTCTGGAATTGGTCGCTGGCATCGATGACAATGGCTTTGATCTAAATTCCATCTACAGTCTGTTCAATGTATGCATTTATCTCACCGACGAAGGATTTAAGCACATCGACGAAGTAATGGCTGCTACCTTTGCCTTTGTCAAGGTGATTGCTAATGGTGACCCTGGTAAATTGCGTGAAATCTACAATGAACAGCAGGGCATCGAGGCGACTGGTTTCCGTTTCCAAGCACAACGTCCAGCCATGGATAATGTGCGTCATTTGGTGATCAATAGCAAATACTATCCACCCAAGGATATTCTAACTGGCAAGGAGCTGTACTACGAATACAATGAGAAACATCTGACTGATCTCATTGACCATCTCAACGAGTTTAAATTCAATGTAATGCTAACATCCCGCAAATACGAGGATTTGGTGTTTAACAAGAAGGAGGAATGGTTTGGTACCGAATACACTAGCATTCCCATGCCCGTCAAATGGCAGAAGATGTGGCAGGACGCGAATGTCAAGCAAGTACCGGAACTCTTTTTGCCAGAACCGAATCGTTTCGTTACCACGGACTTTACCAATTTCTGGCATGCGGCGGGCAAGCCGGTGGTGCCCGAGGCACCCAGAAAGCTGCTGCAAACAGACATCTGTGAGTTGTGGTTCCGGGCGGACGACAAGTATGAGCTGCCCGAGGCTTTCATGGCCTTCTATTTCATCTCTCCGCTGCAGCGCAAGTCTGCTAAAAAGTGAGTTCTAAATCGTGTTGCGTCTCTTTATTTATTACAATGTTGTTCTTCTCTCGCTCCCTTCAGTGATGCCATGTGTGCCCTCTACGAGGAGCTGGTCAAGTTCTATGTCAGCGAGGAACTGTATCCGGCCACTAGTGCTGGCCTCAACTACACCTTCAGTGTCAGTGAGAAGGGACTCGTTTTGCAGGTGCACGGCTACAATGAGAAGCTGCATCTATTGGTCGAGTCGATTGCCCATGCCATGGTGACAGTGGGCTCAACGCTTAATGAGGAAATACTTGCCACGTTTGTCAAGGATCAGCGCAAGAGCTACTTCAATACGCTCATCAAGCCTCGTGCTCTCAATAGGTGAGTCCAAAAATGCAGCATCAGTTTAGTTACCTAGACTGAATTCCATTCTCCTTGTTCTTGTTCTAGGGATGTGCGTCTCTGTGTGGTTGAGCACATGCGTTGGCTGATGATTGACAAGTATAAGAGTTTGAACGACATCACGCTCAAGGATCTGAAGGAGTTTGCAGAACTGTTCCCGCAGCAGCTGTACGTGCAGGGTCTGGTGCAGGGCAACTACACGGAAGAATCGGCACACAATGTAATGAACACGCTGCTAACACGACTTGGCTGCAAGGTGATCCAGGAGCGTCTATATGTCGACGATCGCACCGTGCAATTGCCGCAGGGAGCGCACTATATACGTGCTCATGCGCTCAACGAACAGGATACGAATACAGTGATCACAAACTACTATCAGATCGGACCGAACACTGTGAGACTGGAGTGTATACTGGATCTGTTGATGATGTTTGTCGAGGAGCCATTGTTTGATCAGTTGCGCACCAAGGAGCAACTGGGTTACCATGTAGGCGCCACGGTGCGCATGAACTACGGCATTGCTGGCTATTCGATTGTCGTCAATTCGCAGGAGACCAAGACGACGGCCAGTCATGTGGAGAAGCGTATTGAGGTGTTCCGCAACAATATGCTGCAAATACTGGAGGAGATGTCGCAAGAGGACTATGACCATACGTGCGATTCCTTAATCAAGCTGAAGCTAGTTGCCGACATGGCCCTGGCCACAGAAGTGTCACGCAATTGGAACGAGATCATTAACGAGGAGTACATGTTCGATCGCCGTCGCCAACAGATCGAAGTGCTGCGTCAGCTGACCAAACGCGAGATTCTTGCCTTCTTGCTGGACAATGAGATCACCAATATGCGCAAGGTTTCCATACAGATTATTGGCCATAATCCGGATATCAAAAATACATTACTGCAGCAGACAGCGAAAGGAAAGCAAACCGATGCCGATATTGTTATGGTGAACAAGGAGACAACCGAGAAGGACGTCGAGGAGGATGATGAAGAGGATGAAGAAGAGCAAGATGAAAATGAGCTATTCGAGCAGTTGGCCAACAAGTTAAATATTGTGTTTTTGCCGCAAGACGGAGATGCTACCACAATTGTGGACATTGGCGAATTCAAGAGCAATCTCGATCTGTATCCCAGCCATGCAGCCGTACCGCAGGAGACCCCGCGACCAGTTCTCATCGAGGATGGACTAATGAACACGTGAGCGGGCGATAGAAGCAACAGCAGCAGCAGCAACGTCTCAGCTCGATCCGCCCCATACCCTCACATAAGTTAACCACCAAAAAAAAAAAAAAAGTACATAACCAACAACAGCTAATGGAGAAAACTATGTTCATATTTATAAATTCCTCTAGATTACTAAGGCAGGAACAGCAGGATATTTTATTAAGCTAAGCACCCGACAATGACACACACACACTCACTCACACACACTCGTACACTTGACGTTACATTGAAAAGAAAGAGAGCAATGCATTTGTAACTTACGAAAATCGAAAATTAAAGTAAAACTTTATTTGTATAATCAACTCAATAAATCAAAACTACGATGCAAGCAATATTTGTTTAACAACTCTACATAGTTATGCACTTTGACCTAATTTGAATTTAGTTTAAGCCCAAGATATTTTTGTTTCTTATCTTATCAAGCTTATCAATCAACTTAAAACCGGCTATATACCCAGAGAAGTTGCCTGTACTCGTATGAAACTCTACAATCCCGGCCAGATTGATAACACTCAAATTTTTTTCTGGTATGGGATCATCGTTTCTTTATTCATAGTCGGCAAAACTTTCTTTTTTTTTTATATATATTTACATGTTGTTTCTGGTATATGTAAATGTAAACGTAGTCGTTAGTTTTCCTTCCTTAGTTTTCGTATTACAAATTGTGTTGTGTTCGATTTATAATGAATGTTCTTTCTATATTGTATGTGTGTAGTCTATTTGTTAACGTATTTATACAACAATTCAACAACATGTCACGCTTTATGCAATATGAAAATATATAAACATATGTGAGTGTGTGTGTGTATGTGTGTGTACGTGTGTTTCGTTAGCCGATATGGGGTCAGTATTATCCGTCTATGTAGACTTAACTTATGAAACAATAGTAAATATGTATTTAGCTTATTTGTGTCTTTCTCAGTTGTTCATACTCTTGTTCTTGTTTCACAGGGATCTTAACTTAATCATGCGGAATACGAATATATATAAAACTCTACAAAATTATTAACAATTATGCGCAAGAAAAAAAAAAACAAAACGAAAAATATAACAAAAAAATTGATGATTTAACTAAAGTATTGTTTTTTTCCCATAATTTCTTTCATTGATTATATCGCATATATACAAATAGTTAAAGATATATTTATTTATGTTAAGATTTAGATTTAGTTTTTTGTAGTTAACTTAAACTGTCTATCGATGCTTAACGGATTCACTGAATAATTTTGGTCGCTTGGAGCTTTGAACCTGTTGTTGTGTCTTCATCTTAGAGTTTCTGCAGCTCGGTGGAGTCACCCAGATATCGTGACTGTAGTATCCGCGGCGAACGTTCGTTGGTATCTTGTAGCAGTCCCTCCTCATGCTTGCCATTCGCAGTGGCATTGCCATTGAAAATGCGTGAAATCAACGATGTATTGGACTGTTTGAATGTCAATCGTTTTCCATTCATCATCTCTGGCAGATCATCCAATCCACGATGCAGCGATAGTCTATCCAATTCCGTTTCGGAACCATTTCGCCTGGCACGCTCCGCTGCCAACTGGGCCTCATAGTCGGACGTGCGTAGCGTCTGACTTGTTGGCTTGCGATACATTTTCAATAGCAGGGAGGAGCAAACCACGCTCACCGAACTAGCTGCCATGGCCACCGATGCCATCCAGGGCTGCAGTGTGAAACCAAACGGTGTAAACAGTCCACTGGCCAACGGTATGCCCAACAAATTGTACATGCTGGCAAAGAGGAAATTATAGCGTATGCGACGCACTGTGCAACGCGAGAGATCCAGACAGGCGACAACATCGAGCAGATCGTTGCGCATCAATACAATGTCCGCAGCCTCGGCGGCCACATCGGTGCCCGCGGCAATGGTGATGCCCACATCGGCCTGTGCAAGCGCTGGGCTATCGTTGACACCGTCACCAACCATGGCGACGCGTATGCCGCGCTGTTGAATGCGCTGTATCTTGGCCACCTTATGCGACGGCAGCACCTCGGCATATACAGTACGTATGCCCACCTAGCAAGGAGAGAAATATATATATATAATATATATAGAATATGGGCAGGACTGCACATTGTACTCACCTCTCGCGCTATGCTCGCAGCAGTGTGCTTGTTGTCGCCCGTCAGCAGCACCACATCGATACCCATGCGCTTGAGCGTGTAGACAGCAAGATGTGCCTCTGGCTTCACCATATCGGCCACGGCAAACATGCATACCAGCTGACCGTTGAGGGCGCACAGTACCGCTGTGTGTCCCTTGAGCTCTTCCCGTGTCATGCAATCGCTTATCTCGAGCGGCACATCGATTCCATTGCGCTGCATCCACTCGCGATTGCCAATGAGAACATGAATTTCGGGTCCATCGATTAGAGGTAATAGCTGTTGTTCCAGATCGGGTGCCAGAAGTTGTTGCTCTATCAGTTTTGGCTGCAGTTGATCAATACTCGCTCCGTTGTCCATGGCGACCGGCTTATTGGGTTGCGTACGCCACAGATTCTCATAGTTTATAATGCGTTCCGCGTTGCAGGCCTGCCGCAGCGCTTGCTCATAGTTTGAGACACTGGCGCGGATGCCACAACCAGGCACTGCCTGAAAGTTGGAGCTCTTGCCGAAGCTGTTCTGCACGTTCAGCATATCCTTGGCGAATTGCACAATTGCGGAGGCAATGGGATGTTCACTGTTCTGCTCGGCGGCGCCGATAATCGTGAGCGCCCGTGCCAGACTGCAGACTTGAGGGGGCACCAAGAGTGTCACCCGGCTGGTCATTGGTGTGCCATGAGTAATGGTACCCGTCTTGTCGAAGACGACAGTCTTGACCTACGTAGAAATGAATCAGTTAATCAAGGAAAATCAATTGTAGAAAAAATATACTCACTTTGTGGGCATTTTCCAGGGCTGTGGCACCCTTGACCAGTACACCATTGGTGGCACCTGTGCCGGTGGCTACCATAACTGCAGTGGGTGTGGCCAGACCCAGGGCACAGGGACAAGCGATGGCCAGCACGCTTAGCGCACACTTAAAGGCATAACTTATCACAATTGTATTGCGATCCATGTGCTGTTTATGCTCCTGCGACACCGGCACAAGATCCACATCTATGAAACCAGCAATTATCCAACCGATAAGCGTCACACTTGAAATGGCCACCACGAAGGGCACAAAGTAGCCGGCAATGCGATCCGCGAGCTGTTGAATGGGAGCCTTAGAGGTTTGTGCATCCTCGACCAGACGGACGATCTGTGCCAGCGTTGTATTCTCACCGGTATGTGTTGCCTCCACGAGGAGCACACCATTTCGATTGATCGAGCCGCCAATGACAACAGCACCTTTGCGCTTTGCCACCGGCATCGATTCACCCGTAATGAGAGACTCATCGCAACTGGAATGACCGTATAGTACTTTGCCATCCACTGGGACCTTGGCACCGGGTATCACTTTGAGTATATCACCACGTTGTACATAATCCACCGAAATGGTTTTCTCGCTAATGATATCAAAATCGGGTGAGATTTCCACCAGCAGCGCATCGGCAGCCTTCAATGAAAGCAATTTAGACAATGCCTCCGATGTCTTGCCCTTCGCAATGTGCTCCAGCCAACGTCCCAGCGAGATGAAGATCAGCAGCATCGGTGGCGTATCGAAGAACGTCAACGGCGAACTGTTCTGTTCCATGAGAACGGCCGCAATGACAACGGCAACGGAATACACATACGAGATGGTCGTCACCATTGAGATGAGCACATCCATGTTGGTGGTGCCATGTTTGATGGCTCGATAGGATTGTACATAGAAATGATAGCCGCCAAAGAATTGCACTGGGGTCGAGAGCAGAAACATCACCAGGTTCTCCATGGACAGGCCCGGCACAAGGCAGCACATGTTCGCGTGTCCCTTGCCGTTCATCTCGAACATGAAGTAGATCATAGCGACCATGCAGGGACCGCCAAAGATCAGGGATACAAGAAATGCATTGCGCCACTTGCGTATCTCCTCTTTGTGTTCCAGATAATTGTGTGCCATCTTGTCACGCCCACTCAGCAGCTTCGCCTCGAATCCCAGCTCCTCGATCGCCTCACATATGCTTCGCGGTCCTGTGTCATCTGTTATGTAGCGAAATTTACCTAGAAAAGGGAAATATCATTATTAGAAGCATATTGTATAGAGGCACCCTGTGCTTGCGTTACACTAGTGTCCATAAAAGTTGGCTATGTCTACAAAATGGAAAGAGGCAACAGACCACGTACGATATAATGAGACTGACTTCTAGATAATGCACACAACAAGCTTATTTTAAATTATCCAAGACAGTTTCCTACTACATCAAAGTCTATATAAATTTCATCAGCCACAACAAAAGTGTGCCTAGATTTATGACCACGCCTGTGTGTGCACAAGCTATTATCAATTTTATGGGCATATTTGTTGCCAAGATTGAAAGTGGACATCATTTCTAAAGATATATTGATAAAATTAGTCATTGATTTCCAGGTAGTTTCTGCAAAAAATGACATGCCAAGGCAGTTGATCTATGCTTATGACCATGACTGTGGGCGGCGCCAGTCGAAAAGTCTTTGTTTCTCGCACTGTCTGGAGATTGGAATTGGAGCGCATAAGTACGTTAGTATCTAGCTGGCTTTCAGTTATTTTCGTTTTATTTTTTGTTTATTATTGGCTTGACAACGAGCGCTATGCGCAACCGGTTCGCGCAATTGCCGGATTCGACTGCCAAGAGAGCGGTACGACAGTACGACAGTCGCTTGTCCCCTACACCCCACCGAGTGTCCCCTTCATATACATACACTCCACTCCAACATGCAACACACTTTGTTAAGCTGCTCAAATTTCACTTGCATGCACATTACTTTGGCTGCCACTGTATGCGTGCGCTATAGGCTGTTGAACTTGGCCAACACGAAGAAGACCAAGAAGAAGAAGAGGAGGAGGAGGAAGAAGCAGTAAAAGCAACAACAACAACAACACAGCGGTATTTTCCGCCTGCCAGCAAAGCCCAGAAGTCCCTCTCATAGTTTCGACAGCGCCTTCTACTCTATGTTGTTGTTATTGTTGTTGTTGTTGTTACTTATCGATAAGATACGCGTACATTATTTGTTGTGTTGCTGTAGCCGCTGATTAACATGTTATGCAGCCCAAAACAAAAGCAGAGACAGAGAGAGAGAGAGAACAGAAAATTGAAAATTTAACACTCGCACCAACAAATTAGTTACCAACTTCCCCCCAAGGCGAGAGTTAAGAATGACAAGACGCAATTCTTCCCTTATCTAGATAGTTAGTTATGTGTAGATAGTGAGTTGTAGATTTGTATTTGCCTAGCGCCAAAGAATGTTAGTGTGTTCTTTCTATACACACAAGTGAGAGTGTTCTTCTGTTTTGCGCTTCTCTCTACATGCATTTATGTGTGTAAGTTGCAAATTCTGCCAGCTAATTAAATTCCCCCCCTGCCTGGCTATGACTCGAAATATTGGCTGAATCACAGCAGCCGGCAATTTCACCATAAGGCGGCGCGGGGAAGTTTATTATGCATACATGCATACATTTTTACAAATACAAATACAAATGCTTGCAGACAGACGTCACAGGGTGTGCTTGCAGTGCAGTGGGGTCAATAAACATACAGACACACACACACACATACATATCACTGTAAACAACAACAACAACAGCAATGGCGTCGCTGACAAGCTCTAGACTCTCCTCGACTTATCGATATTTGTTTATGCATTTTTATTTAAATTGCAAGAGTGGGCACACTAGGTGGGGAGGGGGGAGTTACCATATCAGTGAATTTCATAAGAATAACAACAATGGCGTCGCTGAAAGACTCAATCAGTCATCAATCTATCGATACTTGCGAAAAGAGCGGATTGTAACAGGGCAGATGAAAAAGTGCTGATACATCAGGGTCATCAAAGCTATCGATATACACTTTGTGCATATTTTGCGCACGGGTCGTCCGGTCGGTCGGTCGTGTGCAAAAAAAACAAACAAGAAAGGAAGTGGGGAGGAGCACAGTCATTGATGGGATTAACATATCAGCTGGGCCAATATGTAATGCTAATTATAATTATCGCTAAATCGAAATGCGGCGACAAAAGTTCGGTTTGTGTTTGCCCAACGATCGATCGATCGATCGATCGATTCTCCGTGCTCAATTCAAACGCATGGTCAAGATAATCAGCAATCTGACGTGTGTGTAAGTGATTGTCTATGTGTGTGTGTGTATGTGCTTGTCAGTGTGTACACCCACAATTTGAAATTAAATGTTTAACCATTATAGCTGCTGCTGCTGCATCTTATCGCTTCAATTCGTTTTCATTTTTAGAACATTTCAAATTGTTGTATTCGCTACTGTTAGTTGTAGTTGTCGCTATCTACTAGTAGCGTCGGCAGCGCAGTCGGCGTCACACTTAACTGATAAGCATCGCGCGTACAGGTAAAACATATGTTGCTCTTGAGTCGAACAACTTTTTAGTAAGTTACAAAAATGTATTCTGTTTTCCATTTGTTTTGTCGCTTTTGCTTCAAATTGATGCAGAAAATCAAATTCGCAAATTGACCATGAGACATCGAAAACAAGCGAGGCTGCACAAAACAAAAAAAACTTTTGAAGTAATCTATAAATTTACATGAGTTGCTCTTTCTCAACTTTGATAAAAAAAAAATGAAGTCCACAATCATCAATTCCAATTGGCGGGGCTGCATGTTGACTGTGGATTGTGGATCTTATCGGACGGGGTAGGTACAAGCACTTCGACGATCATGCACATACAGATGTTACATATGTATGTGTGCACATACGAATATCATTTCATAACACTCCACAGAAATATTATTCAAGCGTAAATACAATGATGGAAAGTTTTCTTTATTTACGTTTACTATCGTGTTCGCCCTTTAAAACGGGAAATGCAGTTTTCAGAAAATATGTTTGAAAATAAGTACTCAAGATGAGCGTAAACTCGCCTATTCTATGAAGTATACAAAGCTGAATCGATGATATACCGTTTTCAAGCTACTAGACTAGTCTTTTTTCTGAGTATGCATTTCAGTTGATTTCTCTCTATGATTTCCTCTGATTGCAGTTCATATGAAAGTGCGCAAAAGCCAGTTTCACATTTGGTTTGAAAAAAAAAAGAAACCAGTTTTATTTATGGCAACTAATCTCACGTCCGACTCCATTCAAAACTTTAGCTCACTCCATGGATTCGGTGGAACTAACGGAGACAGAACCAAGAAACTGTGACTGTGACCTCGATTAAAATATACAAATTAATTGAGAGCATGAGATCTTGCATAATATCATAATATATTGTCTATAGCATACAGTCAGTCTCAAACATGGCAAAAATATTGGGCGAAACTACGAGTCTGAATCTGAATCGAGTGAAGGTGAATGTGAATGTTGCGCATGCGCAACGAAGCAAGGCACAAAGAGTGAACGAATAAACAACGAATAACAAAACAACAGGAGATCACGTCGACAAACAAAAAGAGAGGGATTGCCAGACAGAGGGGACGGACAGGAAAGTAAATAGAGTTTCTTTCACTTTCAGTTTAAAAACTAGGTATATAAAGCTTACGGTCTTATAGCGAAACCGTTTTGCATTAAAGTCTTGACTCAACGTTGAATCAAATGAATTGGTCCAGGGGGGATCACATACTACAAGTACCCGTATATGTATGTGTATACGAACATATATTGTATGTAATACCATACTTATATCAACCGATTGTACAACGGGACTGATTGAAAACATTCCATTCTTTGCCTATTACAACAATTTATCGCTTAGAGAATAAAATGTATACGATGTATGGAGGGCAGTGTGACACTTTTGAATAGGTTAGAATTTCTGGGAAATGTGATATCTCAATGCCAATGGATCTTTCACTAGCCAGCTCTCTCTCTCTCTTTCGCTTTCCCAATTGGCTATACTTTACAGTATTTTATGACTAAGTACATATGTATGTATGTATGTATATGATTATTTGCATTGGGAATCACTAATCTTTCCGAACATTTTCCTCTCTAGTTTATATTCTCCCTTCCCACACTCCCTCTGGCCCTATCTGGTATTATAACCCAGATAACTAGTGTATGTGTATGTATTTGCTTTTCAGGAATATTTAATCGCCCACTCTATTGTGTTGCTATTGTTCTTTTGTTTTTATTGCTGATGTTGTTGTTCGGCCAGTGAGCATTGCCCTCGTGAGACTTCTTATCAAGCTTAAAACTAAATATACTTATAGTAGGAGTAACAACAACATTCGTATCGCCAAAAGAATGCACCCAAACATAATCGTAAATGTAAATTTCATTAAATAATATTAATTAATTATATTATTAACCTTGTTTTTACGCGGTTCCTACATGCTTTTTTCAGCTGGAATCGCACGTGATGTAAACAAAGCAAATAACGACAGGTGCATGGATATATACACTGATCTATATATATATATATATGCATATTCTACGACATGCATATAGTATAACGACATAATCAACAGACGTGTGTTGTGCATGGGCACAGGTGCTGCATTTGTTTTAATGCAAATATTAGCTTAACTTCGATTGATCAGTTAATTGCAATTACGCAATCGAAAAATATGAGAAGGAGTGTGGGAGAAGTTTCAGATGGGCTGTGGATTAATAATTATTACATATTTAATAGTATTTATATTTTAAAATACCTGTTAGATTAATAAACAAGTTGACTACCCTAATAAAACCAGTGGCAAGTGCATTCAAACAGGTGGCAGCCCTTAACGTATTTAGTTGCTATCGAAATCGATATTTATTGCTCTCTATCTACTTCGATAGTGCCCCCCTCCCCCCCCTGGCTCTCCCACGTACTCACCTCGTTTCGTTAGTAACGTCACGGAAGCAGCTGTCACACCGCGCAGCTTGAGGACATGCGTCTCAATTTTGTTGACGCACGAGGCGCAGGTCATGCCCGAGATTTCTAGCTGCACTTCGGCCTCACCGTTGTCGGGCTCATCGATGAGCTCCGTGGGAAAGCCGAGCTCAGTGATTGATTTGGCAATGTTCTCTGCGGTTAGAACATTTGCATTGTACTTGACCTCTGCCTTGGCTGCGAGCAGAGCAACCAATATGCTGTCCAGGCCATAGATCTTGCGGCAATGCTTCTCGATGGCGGCAACACAGCTGGCGCACGTCATGCCGCGTATGTGTAGGAAACATTTGGTTAGCGCCTCCTGTTCGATGGGCAGCAGGACGGCATTGCCATTCACTGCAGGCGTTGCCAACTGTTGTTGTTGTTTACTATTGCGCTTTGGTGATGCGGGCGCGGGTTGCTGCAGCTTGCCGAGCGAGGGTGAGCGTGGGGGCGTTAAACTTCGGGAATCTGATGTTGATGTTGTTGCCACACTCGCATCGAAACCCATGTCGTCGATCATCTCGGCAATTAGCTCACTGGTCAGCTGATCGGGATCGTATTGTACGCGCGCATTCTTCTCGTCAAAACTCACTTGGATTTGATTGATGCCCGGCCGACCGGATATGTGACCCTCGATGTTACGCACACACGACTGACACGTCATGCCCAGGACACGTATGCTGGCAGTTGCACTGGCCGGGCTCACCTCTGGCTGATAGACACAATCGAAGCCCATGTCATCGACATCGTTGGCAATTTGTGCAGCCGTCGTCTCGCGGGGATCGTAGTCGAAATAGCCGGCGTTCTCCTCCAGCACAACGCGCGCCCTGAGTACACCCGATTTCTGGGTTAGGGTATTCTGGATATTTTTCACGCACGACTGACATGTCATGCCCAAAATGGGCAGACGCACACTGGCCGCGGCAACAGGCGGTTGCTGCTGCTGTTGCTGTAGCTGTTGCTCCATCGCTAGCGTCGACTGCGACTGCGACAACGTCGGATTAATCAGCTGGCCGCCAGGGACGATGGCTGCACCATTGTTTGCCTTCGCGTTTTGCTGGTCGTTCATTTTTTTTCAATTTGCATGTCACTGACTCGTTTTGTTTCTCTTTTCCCTTTTTCTTTTCTTATGTGTTGCTGTTTTGTTTTTGTTTTCCAATTCAATTTCGTGCGTGTGCGTGTGTGCGCGTGGTATGCGTGTGTGTGCGCCTTTGTATGCACTTGTTCATGAATAAAAAAAACTAAGTAACAAACAAAACAAAAAAAAAAGCCGAAATACTTGTTGTGTGCACTAGTATGAGTGTAAGTCTGTGTGCATGTGCGTATGCATGTATGGGATTTTTTTTTTATCGTAACCTGGTTATAATTGCAACACAATAAATTTTTTAATTCGGTTCTCTCGTTTTTTTTTGTTCAATTTAATCCACTATATCAACGAACGCGAACCCGATGCGAGACTGCTAGCTTATTGCGCTTGTCAGACGCTCATATCCAGTTTTATGACTACAACTCCACATCCGGATCGGCTTACTTCTCAATTTGGTCAATTTGTATTTTTTCGCACGAACCGAATATTTGGATTTCTAATTAATTTCATGCGCACAGCTGCTACCGCTCGACATTGCGTACCGTGTGCCAATTGTGACTATTTAGTGATGTAAGAAATTTATCGAAACATCGGTTTCATATCATGTAATTTTTTGAAATGTAGCCTTATCGATAGGTATCGATGTTAGCTGCAAAGCCTGTGTGTGAGTCGACAGTATTTCTTATGTATGAACGATATGGCAACGCCATTCCGCATCACCGACAATAGTGTTGTGCAGTGTTTGCCATCGAGTGCTGAAAAGTGAAAAAAGTGCACAAAACTGCGTGTGGAAAACGCTGGCAGAGCAGCGTTTTCATTTAGATTTTTCGTGCGATCTATTTTGATTTATAATTATTAACATGCTAAGTGTTAATGCTTATGTTTAATAAAAGTGCTCAAGTGCTAGCAACCAATAAAAATGTTATAAACGGCCAGTGTAAAGTAGACAAACGTTTGTTCTACTTATCCACATAACGCGCACACGCACACAAACACATCAACACACCAACATACACACTAGCGCAGAGGAAAGACACACCACACACAGAGTAACACACAAATACATACGCGCGTTAGTTGCGCTGCCGCCGAGTGTCAACAGCTGCCGCTGCCTCTCTGCCTTTGTGGCGGTGGTGGTGGTACCGCACTCAAAATGTCGGACATTAAGTAAGTCACTTGTGAAAATGCAAATATAATTGCAAATAGTGAATTGTAAATGGTCAATGTGATAAATATACATATGGCAAAGTGAGAGAGGTCTTGTGTTTTTGGCTATTTTTTTTCAGTGTTCTTCGATGGCAGCAGCTCTTGTAGTTGCCTCAATTTATAAAATATACACACACACAACGCACACATACACGCTTACAACCACCCACACATGGCCACAAAATGTATTTGTGTGCACATACATATTTTCAAGGTATTTAGCCTGAAGGTGCACGCGTGTGCGTTTGCATGTGGGTGTGTGTGTGTGTGTGTGTGTGGGTGTGTGTGTGTGGGAGTAGATCCTAGCAGCAGAACCTGTGAATCGTCGTGCAAAACATAGAGAAAAAAACAAAACGTTTTTACGTACCATTTTTGCCCCCGTAAAAACACACAATGTACACAAATGCAACTTTCTCCCTCTCACTCTCTGTCACCCTGCAAAACCCGTTGAAAATATGCACAATGTTTTGGTTCACGGTGCGACAGTTGCTTTTTAATTAAAACATTTTTTTTTTTGTATTTTCCTAAGTGCAATTTTTTTTTTTTTCTAAAGGGGTGTGTTAAAGTGATAATATTTAAAAATAAATCAGAGTTTAATGAACATATACTTATGTTATTCCATGTTTTAGCTTGCTTTATAAATCCATGCTGAATTTAATCACAATAAAAACTAAACAGTTTTAAAAAGTTCGATAAGCTTAGTAACTTTCTAACTCTTTACCTTTTTATCATTTCGATTAATTGATTTATCAATTCCCGATTGCAGCGACGATTTGCTCAACTATGAATTAGGTCTGGGCGATGACATCGATGATCAGGCGCTGCTTGGCGCCGACGAGGATGAGCTGCTGCTCTCCGATGAAGGTGAGTTAGAGGCGAAGATTCTGGGATCTTGAATTAATGTAAATTGTCTTTTATTTCTCGCAGAGTTGGAGAAAGATGTTACCAGCGAGGTAAAGCAGCAAATGCGCGCTGAAGCTGAGGAATGGGCACAAGAGCAGCTGCGCAAGCACATTGAACAGCAGCAGGTGTCCGCTGCTGCAACAAAGTCGACGACAACAACAATCACAACGACGTCGTCATCATCATCATCAGCAGCAGCAGCAGGATCAGCCTCAACGACAAAGGTTGCCAAGGAGACTGCACCGGTTGCTGTGTTGCCTACTGCAGTGTCAACTGCAACCGAAGCTTCTGTTCGAGAGATCCGCGATACTGCAGTGCCGCCCAGTGTAACGACTGTGGCTACAGCCAGTGAGGCGACCACAGCTTCTAATGCAAGCGAGACGACGTCACAAGTTACCGAGCGTGCCGTAGTCTCATCGATAACAAAACCAGCCTCTAGCGAGCCTGCGCTGCAGGAGGAACTCACAAGTGGCACAGCGAACAGCAATCAAACTGTGAATAATGGCAACCGGGATGCTGGAAGTGCAGTTGAAAGGGAAACCGCATCGAAAGTGGAAACCGAAGCAGAGATAGAGACCGAGGCGAGTGATACAGATGCTGGCGGCTTGTCGTCGATGTTGGCATCCTCGCAGGAGAGTTTGCCCAGTGCCAGTTCCGTTGCAGAGTTACCCGATCCACGTGAGGATGAGGAGGAACGCGAGGAGCGTACCAATTTTAAGACGGCCAGCGAGCGTGCTGATAGTCACAAGCAGCAGCAGCAGCACTCACAGCAACAGCAGCTTCAGAGGAGACACCATACAGGTGAGTACAGTGGCAGATACCAGGCTGGAGTAGGCAATCTTAATGCTTGCTTTTTTCTCGCAGACAAACCACGCATGAGCGGGCCAGGCGGAGGTCGCTTTATGCAGGGCAACAACAACAACAACAACCAGAACAACAATGCGAATAACAAGCGCATGATGGGTGGACGACATCATCTGCTGCGCAATCCGGGACCGCACATGTTCAATCCACAGCGCATGATGGGTGGAATGCCGATGCAACGTTTCCTGATGCCATCGGGTAATGCACAACATATACAACATGCTGCACAGCATGTTCATTTGATGGCACCAACCACAGTGGTTGCAGCCACACCAGTGGCAGCTTGTATATTGGCTACACCACTTGGTGCTCATCATCAGTTGGCAGCGAGCAGTTTGCAGCAACAGCAGCAGCAGCAGCAGCAACAACAGCAGCAGCAGCAACATCAACAACAACAAACACTAACACTTAGCAAAACTGCATTCATTCCAGGCCAATATCCATCATCATCTGCACCACCAAATCAGCAAACACCCACACAACAACAACAACAACAGCAGCAACAACAACAACAGTCGCCATACAACACAACCAACAATGCAGGCCCCCAGGTCAATTCCGGTGGTCCTGGTGGTCCTGGTCCCTCTCCCTCCCCGCATCTACACAATCCGCACATGTTGCACCACCAACATCATAACAACAGCAACAATAACAACAACAGTAACGGCAACAATGCCAACAACAACAGCAACAGCAGCAACAACAATAACAACAACAACAACAGTAGCAACAGCAGTGGCAGCAATAACAATAACAACAACAACGGAGGTGGTGGTGGTCCCAACGGATTACCACCAGGACATCTCTTGCCACATCCACATGGACCACATCCGCACTCGCATCCACACGATCAGGTGCGCGTCGGTTTGCTGCAGCCGCCATTACCATTGCCGTTGGGTTATGGCCAAGCCGCCGCCTATCGCAATGGCGCTCTACTCGGACCACATCCGCCGCCCGGTGGCCCCGGTGGCGGACCACACTCGCCGGGAATGCGTCCACCACCGCCTTATCGCAATGCTCCGCCCGGCTATGGCCCCGGACCCGGACCCGCTGGCGGTGGCCCTGTGCCAGGCTATGAACCGCATCATGGTGGCGGACAATTCATGCGACCGCACAACGGTTGGCGGCCACAAGGTGAGGCGCCTGGTTCTCGCATGCCACGGCCACCGTTACAAGCGCTACCGCCGCATCTGATGGGCGGTGGAGCCGGTGGCTATATGAATGGCATGAATATGCGTGGACCGCCGCCTCATATGCAACAACAACAGCAGCAGCAGCAGCAGCAACAACAACAGCAGCCTGGTGTTCCTCCTCCGCCCACGCAAGTTGCACCATCGGCACCAGTTCTGGGCGCACAGCAACAGCAGCAGCCGCCACAATTGGCGGCAGCAAGTCCAGCAACTGCTGTGCCACGCGGCGTTGTGGGCAAGGTACTGATCAATCCAAATTTCAAGGGTGGCGTCGAGGCAGCCACCAACAAGTTCATCAAGGAGACACACTTCATGCCGGCCATCAATAGCGAGGCGGAGCTACTGCGTCAGCAGGAGGAGTTCATCAATAAGAATCGCCAGTACTTTGAGATGCGTCGCATGGAACGTTCTCCGCCGCCAGCCAATTCTGGCTCAAATGTGGCATCCTCTTCATCGGGTGCAGCACAACGACGCAGTCGCAGTCGGAGTCGATCTCGTGGACGCAGTTATTCGCCACTAAAGCGCAGTGATCGTGAGCGTGAACGCGATCGTGAGCGAGACAGAGACCGCGAAAGGGAACGTGATAGAGAGCGTGAGCGAGAGCGCGATAGGGAACGAGATCGTGAACGCGATCGATATGGAAGCGGAGGAGGTAGTGGAGGTGGAGGTAGCGCCGCCGCTCGTCCGGCAGCGGGCAATCGGGGCTATCGACGTGCTGCCAGCAGCAGGGAACGTGATGAGAATCGCGGCAGTGGTGGAACAGCCAGCGCTGGAGGAGTAGGAGGCGCTGCAGCACCGAAACGACGTCGCAGTGGCTCTCCCTCGTCGGTTCGCAATCCCTTCTCGGGCGAACCGCGCAATCGGGCGTTGGATAGTGGCACCAGTGGTACTCGTAGCATGGTAAGTTTTCCTGATCTCCTTTCCTACTCCTACTGTGTTAAACTAATGCTATCTCTCTCACTCACCCTGCAGCCCAGCGACGAAGACGAGGAGACGCGTGCCTATCGCCTGGAGATCGAGAAGCAGAAGCAGTTGCGCGAGAAGATTATGCGCGATAAAGAAATGAAACGGAGACGCGCTGCCGAGGAGAAGCAGCATGAGGTGAGTACCAAGACACCATATATCACCCAATCTTGTATAGTTAGCTTATGATCATCACAATGGAAGATTCCCAATAAATTCTCGATTTTAGTTTCCAAAAACAAAAGCTGTAACTGTTTATTTTAATTACCTTATGTATCTGCATATATATTTCGTTCCGATTCTGCATCGAGTTTTATACAGGTTAAAGAATCAAAACTCAAGTGAAGCCCAGAAGTGAGCCATGAGGAGATCGTGATTGTGTGGAGTGTTTCCTCTTCTGAATTGTTTTTCTTTCTCGCTCTTGCAGGAGAAGCGTACCGAGGGACACAGTCCGGCGCCACGTGAGGAGCAGGATCTGCAGACGAGCAGTGGCCAGACAGCACAGTCGCAGGCGCCAGGCAGCGCACAAAAGCAGCGTCCAGCGTTGAATAATGAACGAAAAGTGATCTCGTTAAAGCGTCGCGATGAATCCGAAACGGGAGGCAACGGACGCAGCCGAGCCGGGCAGACAGGCGGCGGCGCCGCCTCAGGAGCGGGACGCAAACAGCTGACGGCGGCGAAAATTGCCCCAGAAGCAAAGCGCAGCATAACCGACCATCTAGCTCCATCAAGTAAGCAACACCAGCAGCATCAGCAGCTGTCTGCCAGTCGAGCCGCAGGCGGCACACCGCCCACTGGCAGCCACAAGGGGCGTGACATGGGCACACTACGTCTAGGTACGCCTAGCGATGATGAGGTAGAGCTGGACTACGATGATGACGATCTGCTGCTGGACGAGGAGGATCGACTGCTGGCCACGCCATCACCGCCACCACCACAATCGCGCGGCACGAAACGATCGGCTACACCAGAGCTGCTCGTGGTTAAGCGTAACCAGAAGATTGTACGCAGTGGTGGCGGCGGCGGCGGCGGAGGTGGCGCCGGCTCAGCCACAGTGGTTAGTTCCGGCCAGCGACGTGTAGTGCTCAAACCAAGTAGCAATGGCAGCAGTGGTGGTGGTAGCGAGCAACAATCCTCGCATAGCAGTAGCAGCGGGGGAGGAGGAAGACAACGAGATCGTCGTCAACGCGAGGAACAGCTAATGCAGCGCAAGAGTAGCGGTGGTGGAGGAAGCGGTAGCGGTGGAGGAGGAGGAGGAGCATCTGGAGGCATATTTGATCGTCTGGCAAAACGACAGGCATCCTCTGGAGGTGGTGGAAGCGGCGGCGGTGGCGGTAAACAGCGCAGCAAGGCGCCACAACGGATCGTACTGCGGCATGACTAAAACGTCTGCCCGTTCAGACGATCCCCTAATCATGTTTCCAATCCCAATCCGAAATGTATTATATAGTAATGAGGATTCAGTGCGGATTTGGCTAAGTGAAATGTTTTTAATTGTTCAATTCGATACTTGCTATAAAACACATACATACACACTTGATACTATTTACAATATGTTTGCAGAGAAACAGAGAACAGAAAACCTAGTGTTAAGTTCAAAAGATATATATATATATTCAGAAGATATATACACACGTAATATATACATACATACAGATATAAATATATAGCTTAGTTGATATGCCTACTTTCTATATTATAACATACCTTATATAGCTAATCGTAATTGTAATTGTACAAAAACAGAAAAGGAAAAACACTTAAACTCGATAATACAATTAGGACTAAAGCGCATCTCTATATATATTACAAAAACACACACACACACATACATACACATTTACCATACGTTAAATGATGATACCATTATATTATTATTACATTTTTTTTTTATTTTTGCATCTCTTGTTTGTTTTCAATTCATAATATCTCAGACACTGACGACGACCCTGACGCACCTAACGAAACTTGTATTTGTATTTGTATTTTGTATTTAATTTAACTAATTAATTAGTGCTTTTAGACTATGGCATAACAGAAAACAAAAACAAGAACCACACTCTGTGCGCTTAAAGCGCCCAATTACACCCAATACACACACACACACACTCAACACACACGCTCGCTCGCATAGATAAGACAAATACTTAAATATTTAATCGCATGCACATAAATATCGCAACTCTTGATTATATTTACGTACATGATATATATAATATGATATATATATATAGATGTATACATAAACTATAATTGAATATGGCTAGTCTTAAGTCGCGTAAACGATTTTTTTAATGAGCTGACACAACGAGCGAATATTAAGTTAATCTGCGTTCAATTGTTTTTTATTTTATTTTTTTTTTTTTCAATTAACTTTTGAATTCGCAGTCTTTTCTTTTTTTTTGAAAGTGTAACTTCCCCTATTTGTATATTCCTGTACACGATTATGTCGTCTCCTTTTTGTCTGTATTGTTCTTTCCACCGCGACAATTGTTTCGGTTTGATACATATTTTTTTTATTATTATTATTCGTGGCCTCCGTAAGAAAAGAAAAGATATACAAAAATAAGAAAAGTTGAGCAAAAAAAAAAAAATGAAAATAAATAATTAATAAAGTGTCTTCTTCGTATGGGAAAGACAACAAAAGCAATACCATGATGGCCTGTTAAACGATAGAGAAAACACACAACTCCCCCAGAACAGAACAGCAAATAAAGCAGTTTCTCTCCCCCAAAAAAAAACAAAAAACAAAATGAAACCAATACCTATATAACTGTAACTCTTAACCATAGAGATCTAACTATAGCTATAATGATTATTATGATAACAATAACTATAAAGCTAAAGCTATGACTAAAATTATCCAAATGCAAATAGAAATACAGTTAGCGATAGAAATTAGACCCTAAGTCTATACGATATACGATATATATTGAACTGTACATATAGACAAATATTTATAGCGCATGCCATAAGCCATAAACACACACACAGAAAAACAGAAACACACAAACTGAGCGCAGATCGTATAGGACCATTAGCATTAACATATAGTACATGAGATACACATGTGTATTTAATGAAATAAAAATAATGACTACGAAATTGTTAAATTATTGCAGATTCAACAATAACAAGTATAAATGTAATAATGTTGATGATCTTATTCACAAATTGCTAGTATATGCTATAAACTGTAGTCTATAAGCGCAAAAGAGATTTACAAAAAGTTGACAAACCTTCCCAAAAATGAAAGAAACAAACCGAAATAATCTATTAAATATCGACTTAAGATTTGTGTAAGCTTAAAGAAAAAAAGAGGGAGATATTATAGCAAATCGCAGGCAAGTCTTAAAGCTTTGTATGCTTTCTAGGTTAAGTAACCACGATTTGCTTAGTTCGTATGCTATAAAAAAACGTTTCGCTATACAAATTGTAAAAGATCGAAGTGGCAGATGAGAGCGCATACAAATTCTTCAGATTATATTCATACACCCACACACATAAATCTTTTATATATGTATATACATATATATATATACACGTAACTATAAATTATGGACTAATAAAAACAAAGTATATTGCATACATACATATATAATATACCTATTAACTACAACAACAAATCAAGCCTGTATATATAACTCTTATGCATAGTTGATCCTTTTACACGATGTGAGAGAGCAGTAGTAGTAGTAGAACAAGAAAGAAACGAGTTAACAAAAGAAAGACAAAGAAAAGAAACACATGATAATACAAGACTCGTGACTTGAGATTCCAGGCGAAACAAAAAAAAAAAAAAAAAAAAAAAAACAATGAAGATGAAAAACTGAAAACAGAAAAGATAACACTTAAAAACGAGTCTGTGATTGATTTTTATATATTCTATAATTATTACGATTATTATTACGATTACAATTATTATTACTCTTAACCTTACTCTTACTCTTACTCGTACAACAACAACAACAACAATTACCATACATTGCCTCTTTGTTATATAATTGTTTAAACACACTTCCGTTATTATTATTTATTAAGCGAGTAAAGCCAAACTATAGTTTAGTCACTAAGCATACGAAACCGTTCCAAAACGTTGCTTTATAACAATCCGATCACACTCACAAAAAACACACACACACACACGTCTATATATTCCCATTCCCAAGTTGCACATAAATGTGATAAAAAGAAAAAAAAAACGATACTTAGCTGATATTGTGTCCCTAAAATGATGTAGTTTATCGTCTCCTACCTTTTTTTCTGCCAACGATATGCACCTTTCCTCCTTACCACTGCCACATAACCTCACTTTGACTATTGTAAATCAGTTTCATCTCATATTTGAAAACCTTTATCTTCTTTTTGTCTCCCCCTATTTGATTTTCACCTCTAAACTTAAGATCAAACCGAGAAAATTGTTATCACAATTCGTTGTGTGCACGAATTGAATCTTACATACCATCATATATATACTATATAATATAGTACACATAACCTCTATATAAACTTCAATAATTTAAGCATACATATTCTACACACACATGCATACATATATCTATTAATACATACACTTAGAGCTCAACAACTAGCCTAGTCTATTTAGTCTAGACTTATAATTTATTGATATAGTATTTAGTATTATGTTTTTTGTAACCGATTTTAGTTCATTATTTATCGTTGTACTGTTTACTTCTTATCCCGATCTCTTTCCTTCCCCCTCTCCTTACCATTTTTCCACGTCTCATGATCGGTATACCTAACATAACCTCAGAAACGATACGATATCCTGGCAAAGAGCGAGTTAGCACTGTTAGCGCTTTCTCTTTTGCCCGGCCCCTATCGCTTTCTCGCTCTAGTCTATGTGTTAGCTCTATATTTCGCACTTGCAGCTGATGCAGCTGAACTAAGTTAATTTTATATACAGAAACACAAAAAAAAAAAGCCAACAAAAAAAAAAAAAACAACAATTTCCTTTCAGCACGTAATTCTGTACAAAAAGATGAGAAAAAAATTCAAAACAAACGTACAAAAAAACGAAAAAAAAAAACACGAAATTAGAGAAAATGAGAGAGAGAGAGAAAGAGAAAAAAGTGTTATACAAAACGTAACTGAAACTTGCAAAGTTCAAATCGAGGCCCCTGCGAAGGACAAACAAGAAGAAGAAGAAGACTTAATAAAACTGATCTATGCACAGGCACATACCATATGCAGAATATATATATAGATATATCCGATAATCTCCGATATATTTATATGCACAGGCAAAGTCGAGTGTATGCGCGCCACATCGGACCGATCTGTGCGTGCATATATATAAACACGGCTTGCATGTGTGCGTGCGCGTATGTATGTGTGTGTGTACATGTATATTTTTTACAGCATTCCAAAAAAAAAAATGTAAATGTCTTTTATTTTAAACTCGGTTTTGGATCATTACTGATCATGCAAATTTTTCAGCTAATGGGAAAATTCTACTTGGAACTTTACTGAAAATTTCACTTTAGTTTTTTCATTTCTTTTCCCCCCCAACGATGGCCTTTAACGGGGAAATTGCAAACCACACACACAAACAATCATCTTGTCGTCGTCTTGTGATCTTGACATTAGTGCGTTCAAAGTGAGTTCGTTGCCAGACAATGAATGCTACGGCGCGTTGACAATTTATGCTCGCTGCTGCATTATACGACAAAAGATTTATGAAAATGTCATATGCGAGTTGCGCTTAACTTTAGATGGATGAAACGACGATCAGACCGACAGACTGACAGACGATGGGCATTGTTCTGCGTTGTTCAGCTGGCAAATTGAGCGGTTAACGATATGACAGAGATCTGGCAGATAAGTGCCAGATCCGATTGTCGAGTCTAGTGAGTTTTGACAGTCGTTTAGTTCCAGCTATGTGACTGCAGAGTTGGATTTCATACAAAAGGGGGCACGACCCTTATAGAGCATGAGGCTGCCAATGAGTTAAGCTTGCTGATCCCTTGCTGTCATCCTTAAGCCAAATTGAGCTGATTTTGTTCTAGTCAGATAGATTGTCGTTGCTGCGCTGCCGTTGCAGTTGCCATTGCTGTAGTCGATCCGATCCCAGGGCCAAGTCCAAGTGTGTGAGTTCTCGCTGGGATCTTGGGGGCTTTTTCGCACAAGAATTATGCCCACATAAATGCATAATCGTGTGAAGCTGAAGCTGTAGCTGTGGCTGTGGCTGTGATTGGAGCTGAAGTTAAAGTTGAAGTTGAAGCTGAGCTTGGAGGCGGCCTCTGCCTCTGCCTCTGCCTCAGTCGCTGCTGCTACTGCCTTCATCAATTTTGATGCAATTATGCAAAGTGCAAGTTCAACGTTGGCCTCAAGGCGTGTTTTCCCATTTTGTGAATTTTCCTTTGTTCGCGACAAGTGGCCCACTCACCCGTTGACACGCCCTCACGCCCACCACCCGCCCCCCCGCCTCGTTAGCCGCTTCATTTGCCGCTGCTGGAAACTGTTTGCGGTTCGTTTTGCTCAGTTTTGAAATTATAATTAAAATCGGTTTGTAAATTTTAATTGCGGGGCGTGCGAAAACTCAATACGAATGACGGCAAACGTACTACACATACCCTGTGATTGTTGTTGTTGCGCGTGATTGGCATGTTGAATTAGAACAACGCAATTGGGGCTGCTGTTGTTGCTTGCTTGGGGCTGCTTAGTCACAGGCGGACAGGTGGAGGCGGCGACGCCCCTTTTGATGTTTTTAGCATGAAAAAGAAGCAGCAGCGGCAACAGAACTTGCAAATCGCTTTAACCCTCAAGCCAATCCACAGCTAACGGTACCGACAGCAGCAGCAGCAACAAGCAAGCAAACACTTGTTGACCCATATGCGGCAATACATAGTAAGCAAGTACACTGCGCGAAATGAATGCTGTAAAATGACTTAGCTTTAAATCATATTTTTGATTTATATAATATTCAGAGCACTTACCCAATTTAATCTTCATAAATTCAAAACAAGGAAATATCTCAGTGCAATTTGCGATTGCTTTCATTACGATCTTTTCTATCGATTACCAATAAGTGTTGCCACATCAATATTCAAATTCTAATTATTCTGCTAACAAGGTGACCAGCTAAATACTTAATATACTAAATACGCTTATATCCTAGCATAATGTGCGTAAGCAACACTTAAAGTTACTTTAACCAACACTGTGCAATTTCTTGCAGTGCTGCGCATTGCGTATACGTACCGTGCGCCTGCGTTTGTATTTGCTAAAGAAATTATGCCGCGCAATGCGTCGATTCACATTGGATCTGGCATTAAAGAATCATTGTGTCTGGCTAAATGGTAGAAAAAAAGTCTCAGGCCATGCGCGCATCCCAGGGCCGTTGCGGTAGTTGCTGCTGCTGCCTCTGCTGCTGCTTGACTTGGCCGTGTTGCCGGGGCCCGCAGCGAGTTAACACTTTTCACATGTCTCGAACAATGTAGCCCACTCATTGAGTAGGCTCGATTTGGGTGACAATTCCGATTTCTACATTGAACGACACGCACTTAGCCATACATACATACATATGCATGATTGTATTAGTATAGTTATAGTTACCTGGCCATGTTGGGCAATTGTTTACCTGTGCCGCCGCTGCGTACCTTGTTACATTTCCAATGGGCTTCAATGAATGCACTGAAAGAAAATCAAGTGCAGTGTGCACTTCCATATGCCTTCCCCCCTGCCTAATTTGTAGACCCCTATAGGGCCTCTAGTATTACTAACTTCGTCAAAAATCATCAGATTTCATTGGGAGAGGACTTTTATCCATTATTTGGCCTCTAGCTTTAATCTGCATCAAAATATTATCAATATAGAACTTTCAAAAATTTGGACCTTTCACATGTCTTCCACACCATCCCTTGCCTAATTTTTGGACCCCTATAGGGCCTCTGGTATGCCTAACTTCGTCAAAAATCATCAGATTCCATTGGGAGAGGACTTTCTATCCATTATTTGGCCTCTAGATTTATTCTGCATCAAAATATTATCAATATAGAACTTTCAAAAATTTGGACCTTCCACATGTCTTCCACACCAACCCTTTGCCTAATGTAACGACCCCTATAGGGCCTCTGGTATGCCTAACTTTGTCAAAAACCATCAGATTTCATTGGTAGAGGGCTTTTTCTCCATTATTTGAGCTTTAGATTAACTCTGCATCAAAATATTATCAATCTAGAACTTTCAAAAATTTGGACCTTCCACATGTCTTCCACACCAACCCTTTGCCTAATGTAACGACCCCTATAGGGCCTCTAGTATGCCTAACTTCGTTAAAAATCATCAGATTTCATTGGTAGAGGACTTTTTATCCATTATTTGGCCTCTAGATTGATTCTACATCAAAATATTGTGAATCTAGAACTTTCAAAAATTTGGACCTTCAACATGTCTTCCGTTTTACTGCCTTGCTCGATTACTGGACCCCTATTTAGCCTCTAGTATGGAAAACTTCGTCAAAAATCATCAGAATTACTTGGGAGAGGGCTTTTTCTCCCTTATTTGTCCTCTAGATTGATTCTACATCAAAATATTAGAAATCTAGAACTTTCAAAAATTTGGACCTTCCACTTGTCTTCCACAACATACCCTTGCCTAATTTGTAGTCCCCTATGGGGTCTCTAGTATTCCTAACTTCGTCAAAAATCATCAGATTTCATTGGTTGAGGGCTTCTTCTCCATTATTTGGCCTCAAGATTGATTATGCATCAAAATATTAGCAATCTAGAACCTTCAAAATTTTGGACCTACCAGGCTACAGCGTATCTGCTAGTTAGGCACACTTCACCACACTTACTTGTTCACATTCACATTTCAAATTCCTTCCCGTTTCCCATTCCCTATTTTACTACAATTACGTTTATTGTTCTCAAAGTTGGCCAAAAAAATTCACTCAAAAAACTAAAAAAGAGAAAAAAAGAAGTAGAAAAATAAACAAAAATTCGCAAGTTTCAGTTTTGAAAAGTGAAATGTATGAGGTACGTCGTGTAGCTATGACTCAGCCCGTCGATCTTAATTCCGATCAAGAGAGATCGCGTATCCGTTTGTAAGTATTATAAGCCACACATCGCATAATCCTCCCTAGCTCCGTTTCCCGACTCCACTTCATCGTCTTGACTTGTTATTGTTATTGTTTTGTGTCTCGTTTTATTTTATGTTTGGGCAATTATCGTGTCCAGGGTCATCCTAATGATTCAATTAGCATTTGTCATCGCAGGCAGCAAAGTCTCGTTAATTGTCGCAGATCGTGGGAATATCGATAATATATGTGCCCTAATGACACAACAGGCATGAGTGTGCGCGATCTGACAGTGATCTGATTGAAATCAAAGCAGGTAAAGTGGAGAGAGAGAGAGAGAGACACAGAGAGAGAGGGAGAGAGAGAGAGAGAGAGAGAGAGGGAGAGAAAGAGAGAGGGAGGGAGGACTGAGACTGAGGTAAGATAGATGGATAGATAGTTGAATAGACAGATAGATAGATGGATGGACGGAATATATAGATAGATATATAGAAACATCTATAGCTGGAAACAAAAATGACTAAGGTTTCCTTTCTATTTTATGTTTATCTTGAGCTGAGCAAAGCAGCCTGAGTAGACGGCCATAGTTAGCCCAGTTTAATCGTCTTCTATATAGACTAATCGGTCAATTACTTAGCAGATCTTGCCCACTCCGCGAATCTCACTCCGCCAACGACCTTTTCTTTTTACCTGAAGCTGTACTTCACACGCATACTGTCTCGCTCGCTCACGCACTCCCACTCTCCCTCTCTCTCTCTCTCTCTCTCTCTGTTTGCTTGACGATGTCACAGACAAAAACCCAACATCGTTTCCTAGGCCAATTGGGCTGACCACATCGCCACAAAGCGGCGCAACAGCACAGAGCGATCAGCGCGTTCGTGGCTCGTGGCGTGTGTCATGTCAACTCCCTCTAACTAGCTGGCCACCCTCTTCCCCCCCTCCCATGCTCCCGCCTCTCTAGCCTCCCACTCCACAGAGCCAGCAGCCACCAGTGTGGGCTGTATAAAAGTTGGCTACGCTGCGGCAGCTTGAGCATTAGACGATCGTCAGCCGAGTGCAGCGCACAGCAACAGGCAGAACCCACAGTAGTCCATATACAACCAGACACACCCCATCGAGGCGGCCACCAAATGAAGTGCTTTGTAAGGATTAAGCCAGTTTTTCAGTTGCATCCCGCAGCTTACCCTTTTCCCACTTTGCTTGCAGTTCGTCGTATTCGTCGCTACTGCAGCGTTGCTTGTCCACGCGCAGGCGCAGTCAGAGATTGTAGCTGAGGATCAGCAGCAGCAGGCGGTGGCGGCTGAGCCGGCAACGGATCAAATCGGAGCCGCCAGCAGCTATGCGCCGTTGCAGGAGAAGAAACAGGAGAAGCGCTACGTTGGTGGATACGGTGGATATGCTGGTTACGGTGGCTACGGCGCCGGTGGCTATGGCGGCTACGGTGCTGGCTATGGCAGCAATTATGGCAGCGGATACGGCTCGTCGCTGGCTGGCGCTGGCTATGGCAGCGGCGTCGATAGCTACTACAATCCGTATGGCTCGCGAGGATTCAGTGGATTAGGTGAGTGAGATGTTGTGAGGATTCTTAGTTGGCGTCAGTTGCTGGAATATCGCATTTGTAGATGGTGCCGCTGGCTATGGGAACTACGGATCCGGTGCCTTGGGCAGCTATGGCTCCGCACTGGGAGGCTATGGTTCTGCGCTCGGTGGCTACGGCTCTGCTCTGGGCAACTATGGCTCTGCCTTGGGCGGCTATGGATCCACTCTGGGTGGCTACAATTCCAATCCCTATGCACTGTCCTACTACAATGCACGCCTTGGCGGTGCCGGCACAGGTTATCCCTACTACAACACACGCTTCGGTGCCGGCGGCTACCCGTCGAGCTACTACAGCAGCAACTATGGCAACAGCGTGGTGGGCGGCGGATTGGGCGCGTTGGGCGGTGTGCCGCCATTGGGCGCCGGCGCAGCTGGCTACAATTACGGAGCTGGCATCTCGGGCACCGTCTACTAGGACACGCACACACACACACACACGCGCGCATCAGAGCTTAGTGCAATTGATTTTTTTTATAGCCCCATTGCTCCTTGCAACCCAATCCAAAGCCCATTCCCCATTGCATCCATTGAATCATCTATTTTTTTTCTAACTTAATTTTTTGTAATATGTTAAAAACACAAAATAAGCATACTTATGTACATAAATGTGTCTAAATGATTTCCTAAATGGACAAAAAGTGAGTTAGGGTGCTTGAAGATCTCAGGGGGGGAGGGGGGGGTTACTCATAGGCGCCATGTTTATCCTTGATCACCCAGAAGGAGTCGACGATTTGACCCTGCTTGTCGTCAGATACCTGCTCGAAGTACAGGTGAGTCGCATTGTGTGCTTTCAAGCGCGTGTAGCCATAGTCCTAAAAAAAAGAGATAACAAAATTATTTTAAATATAAAGTAAAACGACTTTTTGTTTCGAATTTGCCTTATTGCAAAAAAATACTACACTTATCGATAAATTTCATATCGTAAGCGATAAGCTGTCACACATTGTTGCCAATGTAATTATTGTCAAATCACAATAGGCATAATTCAAAATATACTCAGCAGTTGGCAATGTGTTATGTGGCACGTAATTATCACGTGCAGCAGCTATTGTGAATGATGTGAGTAAAAAAACAAATTGGCAACATTTGCGTAAGCTTATCAACATTTGCTTAGAAACTAAAAAAATTTGGGCAATAAATCTTTGCAATTTATTGCTGGCTGCTCTTACATTGCTGTGGAACGCATTCCACTCGGGCAACACCTTGGAGAAAGGTTCCCGATTCTCGTTGCAGCCCGCCGAGCCGGTTATGATCTGAATGGGTGCCTTGGGATTAGTATACGGAGCTTCGCGGCTGCCGTTGAGAACCTTAAAGTTGTAGATGGGCCAGAGGCGAGTATAGAAGTGCTCGTGGGCAAAGAACTCCACATCGACGCCATGCTTATAGAACAGATCCTCAAGGCCGAACCATCTGAGACCTGGCAGACCCTGACGGATGTACGTCTCCAGTTGCTCATTGCAATCGTATTCCTTGTCGTCACTGCAGTACATGGGCCGATGACCATAGGTAATGATCCACGGACGCTTGGCCCGATTCTCTGGCAGATTGGCCTCAGCCAGATCGCGCTCCAGCCACTCGAACTGCTTGGTCAGCAGTTTCACGCCATAGTTGAGGAAATAGTAGACCTCCGTGGAGAAGGATACAAAGTGCACGGGGCCCATGTTGAAGCTGTACCACAAACTGTCTCCCTCGCCGGGCATATTGAAGCGCTTGCGATAATTGGAGAAGTTGCTGCCGGGGGGGAAGAGAGGTTGGAGTAGTAGAGATTGGAGTACAACCGAAATACTTACTACTTCTCCTCATGATTACCCGGACAGACCATGTAAGGCACATAGGCGGCCACTGTCTCGATTTGCCGCATAAACTCATCGCCAACGGTTGCGTTCTTCGTGTCCATGTCGTAGGCAAAGTCACCCACATGAATGATGGCATCGTACATGCCGTGCTCCGCATCCTGCTGCAGTCGGGCCAACGACTGGGCATTCTCATTGCCCATGTCACCGTAAATGGCCAGCGAGGGTGACCAATTGTCACCCGCTGGCGGAGTCTTGAACTCATAGATGGCCGAATAGCCCAAATCACTTCCACACGTGTACTGATAGCGTGTATCCGGCTTCAATCCTTGCAGCGTCACCTTGTGTATGTACTGGGTGCGTGCCAGGGAGCCGCCATCGACAAAACGTTCCCACTTGCCGTTAACCGATCTCGTTGATTTCATATAATCCTCGCCATAGTTCACCACCGATGCATTGGTTGAGCTACGTGTCGACCAGGTTACCACAATATCCTGCAGGCTGTCTGGAAGTGAAGAGAGAGAGAGAGAGAGGAGCGTGAGTCGAATTCTCATTTTCCAGCACTGATATTTCTCATTTGCCAGCACTAAGCCTACAGTGCTGGCACAAAAAGTAGGCACAGCTTGCATAAGAACATATTTAAAAAAATATACTGGTATATTATAAATAACTGACTTTTTGCTCTGCGTAGGCATAGGGGCAGGCGATAAGTAGAGAGAGAGAGAGATTTATTATTCAGAGACCGGAACAGAAATAAAAACAAACTGGATAATATATTTATAATGCTCGTTTCATCCGCTTTAAATAATTAGCTGCGGTTTATTCATTTGTGACTTTGAGATTACAATACGTATACAGTTTAGAAAATATTTAAAATATACAAGGAAACATTACATATGTGTATAAAGCATTATGTATTGTGGTTTTGTGTGTATTTTAGTTGCCCTTTACGTACATATTTATTATATCTGGGTTGTTGGTTATGATATTGAAGTATCTATCACAATAATAATATAACTGGAATGCAATTTTAAACAGGCGGCGGGTATGGGCCATGACTGTCCTTGACCACCCAGAAACTATCGATAACAGCTCCCTTCTTGTCATCGGAAACCTGCTCGAAGTACAAATGCGAGTGATTTAGAGCCTTGAGGCGCAGATAACCAAAGTCCTGACTATGATAGGCACTCCATGGTGGCAATTGCTTGAAGAACGGTTCGCGTCCCTCACTATTGCCCGCAGCGCCGGTTATAATGTGTATCGGTGCGCCGGGATTCACATACGGAGCTTCCAGCGAACCATTGTATACCGTATAGTTGTACATGGGCCACATACGCTCGTAGCAATGCTCGTGCGCCCACAGCTCCACATCCACGCCATACTCGAAGAACAGCGGCTCCAGGCCAAAGAAATTCAAGCCAGGCAATCCCTTGCGCACAACCGTTTCGTATTTGGCACAATCGTCGCCATTGTCGTTGCTGCAGTACATCGGCCGATGGCCATAGGTAATGATCCATGGACGCTTGCGACGATTCTCTGGACTATTTGCCTCCATCAGATCCTGTTCGAGCCACTCGTACTGCACCACCACGGGCTTAATGCCGAACTGTGTGAAGTAGTAGACCTCCGTGCTGAAGCCGATGAAGTGCACCGGGCCCAGGTTAAAGCTATAGAAGAGATTATCCGTGCCACCCGGCATGCTGAATCGGTTTATATAATGCGAGAAGTTGCTGCAGGGAGGGAGGAGTTCAAGTTGGATCAAGTTGAAAGTGATCTATCCTCATCTATACTCACTACTTCTCCTCGTGATTACCCACACTGACCATATACGGCACATAGGCGGCGATGGACTCGATCTGGCGCATAAACTGATCCCCGACTTCGCCATTCTCATTACACATGTCGTAGGCAAAGTCACCCACATGGAGGATGGCATCATACATGCCCAGCTGTGTCTCCCGTTGCAGGGCAGGCAGCGTGACAGCATTCACCACGCCCATGTCGCCATAGATGGCCATGGATGGTGACCAGTTCTGGTGATCGGGTGGCGTATGGAACCAATAGGTCGCCGACCAGCCCCGATCGCTGCCACAGTGATAACGGTACGTATTGTTGGGCTGCAACTGCGGCAGCGTTACCTGTGACAACAAAACGATAAGAGTTATCGATATCGATATCGTTGCTGCCTTCCCGTGCCGCGTTCCCTCACTCTACTCACACGATGTATATACTGCTGGGCCTTCTTGGCGCCGCCGTCAACAAAGAGCGTTGGTCCTTTCTCTGAGGTGGCCACCTGATCGGTGATGCTATTGATACCATATTCGCATATCGATTGTTTGGTATTATCGCGCGTGCTCCAGGTGACGACCATGTCCAGCACAGATTCTGGGAGAAGCACACGTCACACGGTTCAAATACGCATATATGTGATGATATATATATTTATTTAACTCGGTCTTAGATTTATCGTGAAGTTCATAAATAATGCAAACCCTTCGATTCATTTCATATAATTAGATTTTATTGAAATTTAAAAAAATTACGATTTGCGCGAGCTTCAATTTGATCGAGCTATATTATAAAAAAAAGCCTGATGCTCTAAAAATATCGTAAACAGGTATATGATAATGCATATTTCAATTGATAAAGTTTTCTATACTTAGGTCATTGCTTTGATATGGAAATACAAGCCAAGCTTCTATCAAAATGAAAACAATGATTAGGTAATGAAACTCATTATTTATATATATATATATATATATATATATATATATATATATATATATATATATATATATATACTATATACACATTTTGATCGAGCCTGCGTGACGCACTACAATACAAATAGTGTCAGAGCTATAGCCATTCTTATAGGCATTACTTATCAGCTGAACGTGTGTGTAATCACACAGCGAACATTGTTAGATAGATAAGAAACTAGTCAGAGCTGGCGAATCTCAAGTTATATAAAAATAATATAGATATATAAATAATTGGCTAGTTTTACGAGCGTTTTGGTTACAAGTTTTGTTCGGAGAAAAAGAGCTAGAGAATCGATTGGTATAACAATAATTAAATATATATAAAATACAAATTATCTGAATCATTCTAATGCAGTCAGACAATTGGATAAAAAAAAAAACAAACAAAAATTGATTTGAACACAAAGGGTGCAACTCAATTCGGTTCAGATTACAAAGAACAAAATAATAATCAACTTGATATTGCTTTCTCTCTCTATAAACATATAGGGGGACCGGGTGTTTGGATCATGTATAGCTAGTAGTATGTGCGCTAGTAATACTACCCCTCGCTTGGATTTCTGATCTGTTATTGAGCTACTTCCTCTCTATCTCTCTCATCCTTTAGGCATCCTTGTAACTGCCGTGCTTCGACTTGATCAGCCAGAACTTATCGATAATCTTGCCCTGCTTGTCATCGGAGACCTGCTCGAAGTACAAATGCGTACGATTGTGTGCCTTGAGGCGAGTGTATCCATAGTCTTGGCTATGGAATGCACTCCACTCGGGTATGTGACCCTTGAACGGCTCCCGGCCCTCCTTGCAGCCCGCCGAGCCGGTGATTAGATGCACCGGTGCCTTTGGATTCACATACGGTGAATCTAACGATCCGTTGCGCACCTTGTAGTCATAGATCGGCCACAGACGCTCGTACGAGTGCTCATGCGCCCATATGGCCACATCGACACCGTACTCATAGAGCAATGGCTCCAATCCAAACATGTGCACAAATGGCCAGCCAACACGCGTCAATGTCTCCGAGTGGGTGCAATCGTTATCGTTCTCATTGCTGCAGTACATCGGCCGATGGCCATAGACAATGATCCAAGGTCGCTGTGAACGATTCTCCGGCAAGTTGGCATTCTCCAGATCTTGCTTAAGCCATTCGTATTGAAAGACCATCGACTTGACGCCATAATTAAGGAAATAGTAAACTTCCGTGGAGATGCCAATGAAGTGCACTGGTCCCAGGTTAAAGCTGTAGAACAGATTCTCCGTACCGCCGGGCATACTGAAGCGAGCCCGATAATTCGAAAAGTTGCTGCAAGGCAAATCCAAAAACAAAATCCTTGATCTTTGTGCTCTCTATCACTTTGCTGGCAACTTACAACTTCTCCTCGTGGTTGCCCGGCACTACCATGTAAGGCAGATAGGCGGCTACGCTCTCGATCTGGCGCATAAACTCATCCCCCACACGCGCATCCTTAGAGTGCATGTCGTATGCGAAGTCACCCACATGAATTATGGCATCATACATGCCCAATTGCGTCTCACGCTGCAGCCGAGCCAATGATTGGGCATTCTCGTTGCCCATGTCGCCATAGATGGCCAATGATGGTGACCAGTCGGCACCGGCGCTTGCCACAGTGCGGAATTGGAACTTAGCCGACCAGCCAAAGGAGCTACCGCAATGATAGATGTAGCTGCTGTTCGGCTTAAGCCCTGACAGCGTAACCTACAACAGGATGAGGGAAGTGAAGTGTGTTTGCCAATTCGCTTATTCCATTGCCTACCCTGTGTATATATTGCGACTTCTGCGCGCGACCGCCATCCACAAACTTGACCGCTGTGCCCACAGCACGCTGACGAAGATCATCGAGTCCGTATTCGACAATGCTGCTAGCAGCATCCGGCGGTAGACTGCGTGTCGACCAAGTTACAACGATTTCGCTGGCGGTGCGTTCTGCCGGCAGAACCGAAGATGCAGGGGAGACAAAAACAACACAAGAACGAAGAAGAAACAAGTCTTAATTTTTGGCAAATTTTGAAAGCGCAAATATATATATATATATACATATGTACAAAGGTAATCGCATACGCAATTTCTGATTTTGTTGTGCTCATTTGTTTTCAATTTGTTGTTTTGCCTTCCCTTTTTTTTTGGTTTGCCGCTTATCGCGCAACACTTGAACTGTAGTTGGAGTGTGACCTTATTTCGCTTAGGCTCAATATACCAAACGCTTTGACAATCTGCCGTTACACGCACATATGTGTTTTTGTGCACATATTTAATTGCATTTTTTTTTTTGTTATTTTGTTAACGCAGTAAATCAGCCTTAGCCGCCCACTAAACGCCCGCAGAGATTGGGGCGGTTTTACAGCTCATCAACACCACAACAATTATAACAATTACTGGATCAACTGGGTGTGCATGTGCATGTGCGTGCATGTGTATGTGAAAGGGAAGTTGAGCTGACGCTATCAACAGTCATGGGGGGGGGGGGGGTGGCGGCAGGGCGACTATGTACTGCGCAGCACTAAAGGGACAATAGCAAAGTCAGCCTATCGTACAAATTTGCTGTAATTTATCGTACAATTTATTGGACGATATCGACATATGTAAAAAAAACCGGTAAAATGTGATTGCAACAGCAATTGCAAAATCTGGGATGAAACTTATACTGTAGGCGACTAACTTATATCAGATAAACTTATAGATATGCTTAATATATTATATAAATACAAATATATATAGAATACTGTTTCACATACCTCCGAAGGACAAATGCACTTGTTCCGGTTGATAATGAACAATACGCACATCTCGTTGTACGTCCTCCGCAACCAGCTTCTTTGCTGTGCCTGCCAAGAAGAGCAGCGGCAGCACTAGCATCAACAAGGTCAACTTGACCATTGTCGTTGTCGTTGTCGTTGATGTTGTTTTTTTTTTTTTTTTTATCTAACACTTTTCTATCTATTATTTAGCCGCTTACTACGATAATCACATTGCCGGGGAAAAACTACTAACTACTTTTCGGTATCGGTTGATTATAAGTTTGTCGAGTAAAATTATAACAGCTCGCTGCAACAGCGTCAATTAAAATAAGTGCAACGTATTGAAAAGTCCAGCAATTTATAGAACAATAACAAATACGCTGACAGCTGTAAATTTCAGTGTGCCCGCCGTTTAAAACCATTCAAATACGCAATTAGGAAAAAATACTAAACCAGCAACTATCGTCAAATCGATTATATATATATATTGCTTATCGATAGCTTTTCTGACCGGGCATTTTTCGAAAGTAAAGCAGGCCCTGCGTTCTCTTATATTGTCTCCTCGTATCGTTATTTTTCACACTTTCAGTTGCACGAATATTTCACAAAACAATAACCAAAATTGTATAAAATTTTTATTTCGGCGTACAGATAAGAGCAAAAACCGACCATGCTTGGCTTGTCGGACCTTGGCCACTTGACCGGCATCAATAAATTCACCTCATTAATGGAAAATGTTCGACAAAGGAATTTTTTAACTGCCGCTATGTTAATTGGCGTTTATGGAGGTTTTGTTGCCTATCGCACCTACACTCAATATGTGGACCAAATCGAGGCAAGAAAAGCGGAGGTGATGCGCGTGGCAGGTGAAGTGGACGTTGTCGAAGAAACCGTCATATTGGAGCCCGCACCTGCGACAGCCAGCGAGTTGCAATTGCCGCGCATCCGGGAGCCGGTTCGTCCACATGGTACCGTTCAGGATGGTCACCATGATGCGACGTTTAGAGCAATGGGTGACGATTGAAAACTTATCATTTTGACAACTGCAGAAAATATAATAATTGTAAAACATAAATCTTAACAGTATTTGCATTTATTTCGTATAGTATACATATATATATATCGATGAAATAATTTTCCATTTTCTTCAAATAGATATATGACAGCTATGGAATTTTTGTTCATGGAAGCTCGCAAAAAAAAAAAAAAAAATAACATAAATATTTGATTGTAATAATAATCGTAAACATAGAGATATCATAATAACAAGATAATAATAAGTAAAACATAACACATACTACAATATAATCGATCATAATAATCATAAAGATATACACAGCATATTTGGTTAGATCTACTACTAGGAATCCATGCACAAAGCTATGACAAATTTTGGGCTGGCAGATAATTGGAGAATTTTACAAAACTAACTGGAGGAATACTACATAGTATACTTGGTATTATAAATCTTACATAATTAACAAAATTGTATAAATAGATTCGCCTTATAAGTATACATATATTAAAGGCTGTTGTTGTTGGCTTTTTTGTTGTGCGATAGTACATGCGATAGTTTGGCAATATTCATCGTATAATGAATAACATTACATACTACATATATTACGTATATAAGACAATTTTGTGGCAACAATCTTTGAACTACAAACTAGACAACACTTGAGAGAACTAAAACTATTTGTCGTTTCCATTTCCAGCTGCTCCTCCTCCGCCTCCTCCTCCTCCTGTTCCACTTCCGCCCGGTGGCTTGCGTGTTGCAAATCCTTCGGGCATGCTGCTCTTTCGCTGCGCCTGCGATATCTGCACAATCCGTGACAACGGCGAGTGGGTGCTGCTGGTACTGGGTCGTGTGATGGATGACGGTAGTAGACGGGCCGCTGCTGGTGTGCCCATCTCGTCAAGCAGGGAACTGGCCGCAGAGCCGGAGGCACTTGTTGGCGAAGTGGGCGACAACTCACGTGCCAGCGGTGAGGGACGCAATGAGAGGCGTCGCTGCAGTGCGGTCTGTGAGGTGCTGGCCAATGGACTCAGCGGCTCATCGGACAGTCCGAGACTGACACCTGGTGGTGGCGCCTGACCTGGCGGTATTTGCAGCGCTGTGGGACGCACCGAGAAGCGTCGCCGGAATTTCGATGGTCCACTCGGCGTGGCCGTAGTCGATGCCTGTGCCGCAGCCACAGAAAGCGGTCGCTCTGTGTAGCTGGGCGGCGGCTCCATTATCTGTTGCATGCTAGAGGGTCGTCTTGCAGACTGACCAGAACCGCTGCCAGCATGGCCGGCGGGTGACATGGTGCCCACAATGGTGGAGCGACGGGCGTATAAACGATTCGCCGCCGTCGCTTGCAGGGCGCGCGTTTGGTCTCCCGCGAAGAGCGACAGGATGGGCGGCAGCATTGGTGGCTCGAGCCCGGCGTTGCCCATCTTACGCTGCTTCATGCTCATCTTATTGGTGGTCACCTGTTCGTCCAGCGCCGCATGCGTATGCACCACCTCCAGGGCACGTATGAGATCCGCAATGGTGGTATGCTCAAGCACATCCATATCCTTGTCCGATGTCACCGAGAAGATGCTCGAGCGGCGTGGTGTATTTCCAACACCACCACCACCCGACGCTGTGGCAGGGAATAGGCTGCCGCGACGTGCCGCTACCGCAGCCATCGCCGCCGAGCCAGATCCGCGTCGCTGCATCTGCGCGAGAGCCGACGAAGACGGTGGGAACATGCTGCCACGTCTGGCAGACAGCGCCGGATTCTGCGTGTAGATCGACTCGCGGCGTCGCTTGCCTGCCGCTGCCGCCGCAATGCCTGGCGTTAATTTGCGTTGATACGCGCCCGTCGAGCTGAATGTGGCTTGCTCCGAATCATCCAACTGGAAGCCAGCATTGGCTATGCCGCCATTGGAGGCAGAGGCGAGACTTGTGTTCGAGTCGAACGGTGGCGGCGGTGGTCCACGTCCGTTGCGCAAATACGGATGACTGTATCCGGCCGTGATTGTGTTGTTGTAGTAATCCAGCGGGGAACGTCCTGGTGGCAGTTCGGTGCCTTCCGGCACTGAGACAACCGACAACTTGCGCTCCACATCCTGCGATGGACGCTTGCGATGGAAGAGCTTGCGCAGACCGTCGGGCATGGAGAATTTCTTGACGCGACCAGCGCCCGGTGTCACACCATTATTGCCCTTCTTGAGCTGTTCCTCCACACTGAGATCGCCGTCCAGTTGTACCACATACGGTTCTCCGGCAGCACCATTCTGACCATTCTGTTGTCCCTTGTAGCGATTCTTGAAGGCTTCCTGGATCTGTTGATTGTCTCCGCTCCATGTCCATTCGTTGAGATTGTGCGGGGCACGACTGATTTGACGTGGTGGTTCAATATTGAAGTCTGAGCAGGCACGTCCACGTGGACGCGGACGCTGTGCCGAGAACTCGTTGAGAGTGGAGAACGACCATTCGCTGGCGAGGATCTGTGAGTCGGAGAAGCCATGATAGCCGCCGTATAAGGCGGCATCCTCGGTCTCTGGCGGTGGCTGCACTGTGGCCAGTGCTGTGACCACCTTGGCCAGCAGATCCGTTGTCTGGCGATACGCTTCGGCTGTCTCGAAAGTCTTCTCCCGATCGAAACGACTCAACTCCGTATCCGAATTGGCGTGCACCAGTCCACCAGGTGGATGAGCCGATGCCAATTCGGCACAGACGGAATAGGCGCGTTTTCGACTTGGTATCGGTGCCGGTTCTGTGCGGTATAGGTCCAGTTCCGGGCAGGATGCCGAGCGAGGCAGATTGTATGCAAATTCTGTGTCGGTGTAAACGGGCTGTTGCGTTTAAAAGAATCGTTAAGTATCGATAAGAGTTATCGGTATATCGTAGGCAAGTGGATTGTGTGCGTGTTGTTCGTTGTTGTTGTTGTTGTACATGTAAAAAGAAAGCGTAGTGTATATTGATTGCATTAGTGTGAGTGCTTAACGGTTTGTTTGTTTACTCTTTTCTGCTCTTCGCTAACCCTGTCAAATCCTCATGAATTGCATATATATATTTTAATTTACTTACGCCGCCTGCTCTTCTTCTGTTTCTTCTTAACCTTATTCTTCGCGCTCTTTCTATTTCCCTTTCGACAAAACTACAAAAAGAGAATATTACAATTTAAGCGAAATGTTCGCAATAGACGTGCGCCCGTTTTATTTAGACATTTAGGTGCATCCCATTTTGTTGTTGTTGCTGCAGAGACGAATGTACACACATACATATGTATTCACATATGCATATGCGTGTAAGCTTGTATATTCGTGCAAGTAGATATATCGTGCAATGATAACACACAAACACTTATCGATATTTGTTGTACATTAGTATATTGTGCTTGGTATCCCTGCGCGCGCAGAGTCTGCACGCAATCGCACTTGCGTCCAGTGTTGCCACATGGGCGAAAATTTGTATGATGTGTAACGTAAGCTTGATACTTTTTTTTCAAAAAACGTATAGGATAAAAGTGTGGTTAGATTTAACGAAGCTCTCTCAATAAATCGATAAATTTGTTTTTAAATTTCGAATAACAAATACACAACAGGGAAAACGATAAAGATATATATAAAGCAATCGATTAATTGATATTTCCCATAAATTAATACACGTACACGACCTAAAACGACTGTTAAACATATATTAGCTTTATTTTTTTAGTTTCCCCATAGCGGTGACAATATGCCCATATTATATGATATGTTCATGTTCGTGGTTTTCAGCATTACCTTCACTTTGAGTATGTAGAGCTCGTTAAGCACACGCCTCAGATATCCAACATCCTTGGTAACGCCCGACCAGATGCGATGCTGTGTCGCCTTCAGATTGGAAGATAGTTGATGTTCCAGATGCGCCAGTTTCTTGCTTTGCAGTCCTCTGTTTCGTGTTTGTTTTTTAATGAGGTGAGATAAGAATAATAAGTATCAAAGATGGGGTTAAAGGGGTGTCTGTGTGGGGCCTTGGGGGTTATATGGTGAATCGGCCATGCAATACGAAACGTAGCCCAATTTTTTGCATGCAATATGCTACTAGGAAAACTATCCACTTACCGTGTAATAAATGTCATTATCATGACCAAATAACCCAAGGAGAATATAAACCAGACAATCACAAAGATTTGATATACCACAAACCAGGCGCCGAATTCACGGGGCTGGGGAAAAATAAAGATTTAAAAGATTTAATATTTTTGAAACCATTTAATACTAGAATCGATCGATAACTCACCTGATTGGAACCAAAGGTGGGCACGTAGTCACCAAAACCAATTGTCGATGTCGTTACATAACTGTAGTACAAGGAAATGGAATAGGGCCAATTCTCGAAGTAGGTAAACACCCAGGCTGGAAGTAGGAGAAACAATGCTATGCCCGGAATCAGGGCTATCACCACAGTTGTGATTAGACCAAGCTGTGGCGGCACATAATGATCATCTGTGGACATTTTGTACTTTTTATAACGTCTATAAATGGCCTCGAACTGCAAAGGGAATTGGGATTAATCAAGGATCAGATCAGATTACACTCTTCTAAGGCTCTGCTTACCGTACGTCCGAAATACTCTCCCAGACCAGCAAAGAGTATACCATTGACGGGTATGCCGATCACCGAATAGACAATCATAACCATGCGACCCGCAAATGTCGTTGGAGATATATTACCATAACCGACAGTTGAACAGACGGTGAAGGCAAAGAAGAAGGCATGATAGAAGGTCCATGTATACGGTATTTCATACTCATCCTTTGTATAATCCGTAACTGGTTTACCACAATAGTCTGAAATCCGTTCGAGAATTTCATCTTTGGTTGTCTCATTCTTACCGGCCAGCTGTTCCAGCAGATAGGCTGAAATTATATATATATAGTATATAAATAGAATCAATTGTTTAAAACAAATCCAATCGAGCGTAAAATCAAATCAGATTCAATTAATCTCATTTTCACGTGTTCCGGAAGCAAAACCGACGTTACTAACGCCATTTAACCTTCCGCTTTTCCGAAAAAAAAAACTACATTAAAACAACAGAGCATCGATCGCACAGGGCACAAAAGACGCCGACTGACAGCTCCATAACAATTGTTCGGGGGGTTTCACCGGTTTTTTTTTTTTTTTTTTACTTTGACCCTGATCGTGTTGATCGACGATCATTGCTCGGTTTTTTGAACTATAGCCAAAACTGAGTGGAGCTTACAGGTCGCTGCTATGTAACTGTTTTAAATGCGATCCACAATGTTTTCTGTTACTAAGTGAGGATCGGATCGGATCAGACGTTACTTCGATCCGGACATTTGATAACTCTCGCAAATTTGCACTTGAAATTTGTTTTATGTGCCAATTGAAAAGTGACATTAATGACATCAGGCTAGTTAAGATCATATCTGATCTGGCACGACATTAAACTGCATTCTAGTGCGAAATCTTTTTTAGGGGGAAGTATGAGCTTGGGTCAAGTAACTTTAATCTTGTTTATCCCTTTTGGATTTCCAGCTAATTTGCATACCAAGCAGTTCTCAGAATCAGCTTGGCGATTGTAACTATGTTGTTAAACGCGTGTATTTAGTGTAATCTATTGCGATTAACTAAGTGCAATCATTCAATAAAACCCAAAGAGTCGTCGACAAATGCGAAAAAACTGACAACAATTTTAAGCTGTAATCTTTTAACGAATTGCATAATTCAATAAATGCTCGCTGGGATTTTTATCAGAGCCTCCCACGACGCCACAGGCGGTCGGGTGAGGGAAACCCAAGGGAAGAGAGCGAGGAAAGCAGGGAGGAAGAGGTGGCTGGGGTGACAGTCACTTCACAATTGCGGGCAATTCGTGATCATTTTCAACGTGCACTGAGAACCATGTGGAGATCGTAATCGCGCTGTACCGTCCTCTCTTCAATTTCCACTTGACAACGGGACAACGTAACGCACCCCTCATCCAAATCCCTCTCTCCTCCCTCTGTTCTCCTATGTGCTGTGATTGCGACAATTTGTTCATAGACGTCGATCATTAGCACAAATTTTCTTGTAAGTCTTTAACAAAAACCCGCACATACTACATAGTACAAATAAACGCAGTTAATGCTCGGAGGTTTACTGGATGCGCCTATTGTCGTTTATTTAGATGATCGTACTGCACGGTTATTTAATTTATAAAAATCATTTCAATGATAAATTTCCCTATAGATCACTAGATAAACCTTTGAGTGCAAGGATCGCAGAGATAAGATAAGATACTTTACATAGCAGTTGAGGTGTGGATAGAAGTCAGGGGTTGGGAACTCTTCAAGATCAATTGCAGTTAAGATCAGCAAGGCTTGAAGAGAGATCTTGCCCAAAAGGATCAGTCAGTGATCCAACAAGATCAATGCAGTTCCAGGAAGCGAAGGTGGATTGGTCATACCCCATGTATGCCTGTTATCAGGAATAACTGTCAAAGTTGTGATTGCCTAAGGGGTTCTTCGAGACATGTCATCATCACATGCTCGTGCATACGATATATAGTATTTATATAGTATTTCAGAATCGGAAATTGAGACATCGTCTTTGGTGGGCAGTGGGGCCAGTGAAGTGTCAGCAAAGCCCAATAGATTATGTCTGATATTGATGGGCATTCACATGTCAAATACCCCTAGGCCATATGCATATATTGATAATGAAAGCGGGCTTACTGGGGGACTTACATATTAAGACCTCTTGCGGTCAGTTTTAAGGCCTGCTCATCATATATCAAATACTTTACGATATATAGGTACTACTAGTGTATGCCTAGGGCGTATCGCCTGTCAATTCGACTGCTAAACAATTTAGCCCAGAAATGTCAGGGAATATACACATATATCTCGTCTGCTTGTCATGTCGTTTACCCGACAAACGACCTACGACTTGAGGCTCGTTTCCGTTTTAATCCGACGAGAATTGTCGATATTCGGAGCAATTCGGGAATGATATTTATAGCCGCACGACGCACGTCTCGCTCCGACGGTGTCTAATTAGAGTTTATAGTTTATTTATCTAAACAATTAGCACATTTTATGCGCCATTTAAAATTGATTTTATTGCAATTATTGTCGAATAGCCCTCAAAATAAATAAGCCAGACAGAGCTGAGAAGATAGATTAAACTGCGGAGATATGTATGCTATATAGACATATCTCACACATACTCACATGCTCCAAATTGTATGCAAATCACATTCAACTCATTTAAATCGCAATTAATCATGGATCAGATTCGCACACTTGCTAACTCGTAAAGCTCACATTTCTCAACATTTACGCACGTTTGGAGAAAATAAAAAAAGGCAGTTGATCAAATGTTTTCAGCACGTCGAAAACGGCATACTCTATGAGCATTTAGTTGAAACTTTAAATTTGGAATACTAGTTAAGTAAGCTTCGCCTAAGTTGACTGTATAATCCAATAAACCTTATGAAACCCTATAGATCTTATCTTCTAAATTTGATAACTAGTTCACTGATAGAAACTGAGTATATCATATCAGTTACACTAGTCGTTTAGACCCCTGCCTATTTCAGGGTATTGAATCTCCGTAGAGTTGTAGATCTAGCAGTGTGCGGGGGCGTTTGGAACTACGTAAGTAGTGTTAAAAAAAAATTAAACCAAAAATCCGTTGGCCAAATTCGTGGCAGACAGTTTAGTTAAGTTGCGATATCACATGCCCTCGAGATGAAAACTTAGACGGATTTTTTTTTTTTTTTTTTTTTTTTACGATACAATAATAAACTCATTTATGTGCGAGTATATATGATGTTTGTATCACTCTCGCATTGTGTTTTGGTTTTTATTAAGATCTGTGCCTACGTCTATCATGGACGGTAGCACGCTGACAGACAGCGGAGAAGAGGAAGAAGAAGAATTAAGGGAAAGAGAGAGAGATAGTTGTACCCACCATTGATCTCAATGCGTTCCTTCAGCTCCTCGGCACGTGCCTCCTTCTCTTCACCATGTTCAATATGATAGTAGATCGCCGCACCGAATAACAGATATGATATATAGAAGATGAGCAGTAATATCCAACGATTTGGCGACATGCTCGACTTGTCGCTTCCTCAGGCTGCAAACAGATCCTTGACATATAGTTGGATGTTTTTTTTTATAAAGAAATTTCAACGGATTGCGCTGTAAATTGTTTGTTCACATTATTATTATTATATTTTTAGTAATGCTTCTTTCTCTCTCGGTTTCTTTCCGATTGGGAACTGCAATATCTGTCGAGTTCTTTTGGGTATGCTTGTTATTGTTATTATTATTTATTATTTATGGTTGTATCAACGTTAATCGACGCTTGATTGCGATTGCTCAAGTGCGGCCCGTAACTTAGCCGGTTTGTCTAAATATACAAGTATTACCAATATGAAATGTTTTCATTTTGTTGTTCTTGTTTCTACGGCTACTTCAAGGTAGCGCTACCCTACAATCTGCAAGTACAGCACATGGGTTTTCAGAGCAAAAATCGGTGCGAAAAGGGAACCCTATACTTAACCTAGACTTTCAATTAGTTATTTTTTAGCAAGCACTTAAAGATCTTAAGATCATAGAATAATATTTTGGCAATTGAAATTTTGCTAAAATACCCCACTAGCCAATACCCTACCCTTTCGTTGGGATTAACACAATCAGAGTTATACAAATGCACAATCATTTTTGGCTCTATTTGGGGGCTGTACCGAACTACACCTTATAGGCAATTGGTAATGTTTACCTTAAGAAGGCAGAAAATCGCTACGCTTCGGTAGGGCAATTAGTATGGCAAATTAGCCAGATCGAAGATGATTGTGTACGGTACCAGGCGTAACGAGCAACCCTACAAATACATACTACACAGACAGCTGATAACAGGTGAGAAAAGGAGTGTGTAGGAGGGGGGGGGGGGAAGAGTCGCTTTCAGGGTGCAGTACCTCATCGGGCTCTCGGGCTCTACGTCATCGTATGGACATTGCATAGAATGTGGCAGAGAGGCAGCAACGTCATTGGCAGCGGCAAACACTTGGCAGCGCAGCCCCGCGCATATTGACACTTCTAATCATATCGGCCCCAAGGTGTCGGAGTGTGAGTGCGAATGTGAGTGTGACTGCGAGTGTGAGTGCCAGTGTGAGTATTACTGCTAATTTGTACAATTCGCTTCTCGCCGCCGCCTTTTCACATTTTGGGCGGTACAGTAGTAGTCGACGTCGTTGTTATCTGTCTGGGATTACGTTTCCGACAACGCCAATAACTAGCAGTACCTACATAGCTGCCTGATGATCGTCTGTGTACACGGTAGCTTGGAAATGTACCCCGATCGCGCGTCTAATTAGCGGTTCAATAGGGTTGACAACTCTGGCTGCCACTGCTCGGCTTGGCCTCTCTCCGCGATTCTCACGTGGATCGCTTTCGCTGCGATTACGTATCGCTTTTTTTTTCTCTTTTTTGCTATGATTCAATGATTTATTTGTGAAATAAGCGCAATGGCAACAAAAAAGCTTCAATTTAGCCGCACTTCTTGCTAAATATCATAAAGATAGTACAAGCCATTTCATAGTAATTGGTAATTATTTCTTGTTGAGGTAGTTCGAGGCACACACCTAGCTACCCTAAAAACAAAAAAAAAAGCACCCGAAAGATATCTTAAACGTAACTTATTTTCTTTCTTGAACTTCGCCCATTGCCAGAGACAGAGGAGGAATCATCGTCATCGTCAGCGTCTCGATTCGTATAACTACTATGGCAAATAAGATCTGTGAGCTGCGTGCAAAACTGACATAGATAATGGAGGTTTCCATCTAGAGCAAGAAAAAGGGTAAACCCCACACACAGCAAATCCAGAAACATCAATTGAAAAGGTGACAAATTGTTGAGCAAATCGAAGATTTGAGTTAAGAGAATTTTTCAGCTTCCAATTAGCTATCATAAAGTTTACAAATTCGAAAAAAAAGTGCTTCAATTTATTTATTTATTTTTTTTTTTTTTTAAATGCATTCCGGAAACGGAAATTAAGATTCGCATGGGTAAAGAGCAGGAAATTAGATTGTTTACGATCGTAGGGGTTTCGTTTACTTTTCAAATCCATTTCTAACCAGTTTTCTGTAAGGTCTATATACTTACTACACAATATTGTAGTACTTGACTTTTACATGTGGCATTAGGGAACTTTTCTCATATTATCAATTCCAAGTTGTAGTTGTGGTTGCTCTTGCAATTGAACTCAAGTGTGGTGTGTGCTGATAAGGCACATTTGCAAGCGCACAATATCATTTATTCAATTATAATTATCATGTTAGTATAGTATGATATTTGTATGTGAGAATGCGAATGCGATCACTTAGGAAATTATCTAGGAAATATTGTTGTGTTTATTTCTCATCGCAAAAATATCATCGAGGAAGCATTCCCAACTGGGCTAAGTCAATTGTTAACAGCAATAAAAATAAAAATAAAAAAAAAAAAACTAAATAAAAAAATAAACTTTGTTTTTGTTTTTTTTTTTGCTTTTTTCGATTTTGCACTCTCAACACATTTTTTTTTTTTTTTGCTCGTCTTTTTGCTGGGCGCGTTTGGGCGCGATGACGCGTTATTCAATGGAACTCTTTGAATTTATTGTACTCCATTTGATTTCGGTTTTTATTTATTTAGTAACAAAAACAAACATTTTAATGACCTTATTTGTCTAGCTCGATTTTTTTTTTTTTTTTTTTTTTGGGCTTGCCTCATTGGCGATAGAATGGAAAATTCTTTGCAAAAAAAGCCGACGAATTGCGATTAGAATTTTGCATGAAAAATCTTTATCTCGTTTTATCGGGTGCATTGAATACGTCATATTTGGCCACACCAAAGACGATGATGATTAACCAATTTATGAGCAGCGATCCCTGTGGAAAACTTCTTGAGACAATCATAAAAAAAATAAAAAGAAACCTCTATTATCATGCAAATGAAATATGAAATTGCAGAGTGTGAAAAACAACAAAACATTTAATATAACCATATAAAAGGTTCCTAATTGTTCCATGTTCCAAGTTGATCAATTCGATAGACGTGATCAGGTTGTTCACGATGGTCTGGGATTAAGGCTCAGACAATGCACGTGTACAAAGGTTTATGGATATGTTAAAATCGATCATTTAACGGCTTGTCTATCGATTTTGTGATTACTGTTTTCGTTAGTTCTAATTTCAAAATTGATCTCTCATATGCAGAGATCACACTATATACGATGTAATCAGTTGTTCAGCTAAGGATCTACAAGTGTAGAGTATTAGATTTTAAAAATAGGGTATTATCAATCATATCATTGTGTAGTCGATTGATCGGTACACTGAAATTGATTGATTTGTTTGAAATCTGAAACTGAACCGATTTCTGGCTGAATACAAAAATGATATAGTATACAGAAAATTGCAAAATAAGAATATTTATGCTAAAAAATCATCAGTTCTCTTTGTATAATTTTATAACCTTTCCCAGGGTAGTTGTCCGTCGATCTAACCATACTCAACTTTTGTTATATTTATTTTATTTTATTTAAGTTTAAGTTTAGTTCATATATATACAAATATATATGTATGTACGTATATAAGGAGGTGAATGAATGGAAAATATTTACATAAACTGAACCAACGCTAAACAGTCGCATAATCAATAATAATAATAACTAGCAACAACTGCAAATGAACACGTTTAGTAAATAATCACGACACATTTTGCTGCTTCTTATGACGTCGGAGGCGGCACGAACCTCCCAACGCCTCAAAAGTACGGGGTATACTATGTATGGTATAAGGGGGCATGCTTTGTTGTAATATTTTTCTTCTTTATTATTGTTGGGGGATACACTAATGCTAATTATGTGGACATTGTTGGTACAAATATTTCACATGCATGTTTAATTGCATTGCGCGATATATGTATGTAGGTAAAACCCCCCCGTTTGGAACTCTCTCCCCCACACACCGTCGTTGTCTTGTCTTGTCTCCAGTGCCACTGATAAGACACACACGATCCAAGAACTCTTCACTTGATGCCTGAGGGCAGCTGACGTAGTACATAGTCACAGTGCGGCGTTACACGACAATTAATAACGCCGTTTGACAAGCGACATAACGTCGATAATGCGATACTACGACGATCGACCCAAATATCTTATAATATGTATGATCGTTCATTGAGTAATTTAAGTGTTTTTGTACTAGGGAAATAACTCAATAATAATAAAATAATAAGTAATTAGTAACATATAAATTCCTGTTCCGTTAGGGTAGATATCTCTCTAGATTCTCTCGCAACATTTGTTGCTAAACATTATGCTTATTGTATGTCCCCCAACATGATTGATGGCGCAGCCAGCAGGTGACATGCTAAAGCGCCTAGGAAGCCACCTTTGGGGTCGATAAGGTAGACAGTAGACCGCTGAGCCAACCCTCACATATCGTTAATATTTAAGGCAAGTAATTTATTTTCTTTAGTATAGCAAGAATATTCCCGCGCCCTAAGCACACTACGTTATATATAATATATACATATGTCGGAACAATCGGATCGCATAACAATTTCGCTAATTAGGCGTATTCATTCAGTCGAAAATAAAGCACAGCGAATGACAGGTAGCTAGTTAGGGCCCCATCCAAACAGATTGATTATGAATATAATAATAAATATTCATTCTTAAGTGTAAATGTAGAAATAATGATCGAACACTGCACATAGACGTGCTGTCTGAACTGGAGCACAGTTTGTGCAATTTAAAAGATCGTTTAGATTGTTCACATTGCAAAGAATATTGAAACAAAACAAAAAGAAAAGAAAAAAAATAAAAAATAAATAAAAAAAAACAACACGTCAAGACGAAAGACGTGCTTAATATCAAATTTTAGAGGCTTCTTATCGAACAAGAGAATCTTCGGAGGTTACGAGCATTCTTGGAAATATCAAGGACTTGATTGGGATTATTGGGAAAAGAAAAGAACTAGTTAACAAATGTGAAAGAATAAGATGAAGAATTCTAGTTTAATTTATTTTAAGCTCACTTTCGATCTTTCAAGCACTATCTGCGAAGAACTTTAATAATTCCGATTGGATTATTAAAAAATCATTTTAATCAATGCAGAGTGCATACTATGTCCACACATACATACATATATAGATCGCATATCGTGTCTTTATCTCTTTCTCAAGTACAAATCCAATTGGGCCACAGATAGAACCCGCCCCAATCAAGTTGTAAACAGCATATATGAAAGCATATAGTCGATATGTTTACGAAATCGGACAAAGCGGATTCCCTGATAAGCAAGACACCACAAGTGACCACAAACAGCGCAGCAGAGACCTGGGGGAAGCTCACATATATGTAACTCTGATAATGCTATGCCAAATCGCATCGAGACATCGAGGTATATATTCATATATATATTAATATTTGCACTTGCACTTGCAGTTCGACAGCTGGAGGAATGTTATTGACAGAGGATCCGGTGGGATCGTGACCCGCAGCGATGCACTTTGAAGAACTCGAGAGATTAAAGCCGAATGCAACCAGTTTCGCATATACATATAGACATAGTTATATTATCTCGATCCTTCAAACAATTTATAGCGCAATTCGCGATTTAGAGTTGTGTATGGTGATCAATAAAAATAATACGCACACTTAGTTGATTCGATTAAACGAAGAAAAAAAAAGAAAAACACAAACACAACAAAAATGTAATTTTTTCTTTGTTGTGTGTACACACTGTTTGCGAATTCTCCTTTTTTGCTTTGGCGCGACAGACGACAGAGATGGGAATAGAATAAATGCATAGAACCGTTATACGCGACGAACAGGACGGTTACCGTTACACGGCGCGCATTGAATTGAAATTGAAGCGCTGCAGGCGGCGGGTTGACACTTTTGTCTCTTCTGCCCGACTGTGCGACTGTGTGTGGGTGTGTGCGAGTGAGTGTGTGTGTGTGTGTGTGTGTGTATGGGTGTGATTCAAATTGAAGCTCACGTCGCGAAGCGTCGTCTCTGCCAGCAGCAACTGCTCGCGGCAGCTGCGCAGCTCCGGGTGCGCGCGCGTTTGACGAATTCACTGATGGAAAGGCAGACTCGATACGCTTACGCTCGATACGGTAACGCCGCACGGCAACGGCAACGGGCAATGGCAACGGCAATTGTAACGGTAAAGCGGCAATGGGCTACTCCGACGTACGCACTGCGTCGTTCTGACGGCGTCCATCATATGACTGCTGTGATTTATTGGGCTGCACTGCAGCTGAAGCTCAACACGGGGCGAACTGAGCACGCTTCCTTTGACATGCCGAACTTGCTCTTCACCTTCGCCTTCGCCTACACCTTCGCCGCTCCCGCCTCGCACTCCTGCTCTCTTCGCCGCCTCGCTCTGCCTCTCTCAATATTAGTTGCCGCGCACTCGCGCTCTCTCTCTCAGTCGCGCAAATGTGTGAGATTCTTTATTTTACTGCTAATCCCGCAATTCACTCACTTTGAGCTGACAGACGCAGCGAGAAAATAACTCAAGACCCCATTCGGAGTCGTTCTTCGGCGGCGTCGTTGGTTTTTGAGTGTGCGCGAATGTGTGTGTAGCCCAACGATTTGCACCGTGCGACGGCGACTGCGAAGGCGACCGCCGAGTCCGACGCTAGCGACAGCGACGACGACGACGACGGGGACGGTGACAGCGACTGCGACTGCGACTGCGACTGCGAATATCGGTTGGTTGAAGCTCTGGGGGTACTCAGTTTGAGTGAGTGGATTGTGTCAAGCGGACGACGCGCTAACGCCGAACTGCCAACACCCTCTGCCGCCTGCTCCTCTCCCCTTTCCCCTACTTCCCTGCTTGCCTGCTGTCAACTGTCTGCTACTAACTAATACAACATAAGAGCACAACAACACAAAGACAACAACAACAACAACAACAGCAACAAAATCAACGATCGACAAAAGACAACTACGAAATATCACGAGCAGTTTTTTTTTTTTTTTTACCCAGCTCCTTTACCGCTACCTCCCCTTCCCCTAAATTGTGCGAGCGTGCCGTACTTACGTTTGCTACCAATGTACGCGCGCAGCGGCAGCGCACAGTGGTGCATGATCAGGCGGTGTGTGGGTGGAAAATCGAAAATCGATAGACTGCAAATAAAAATATATTTATCATAACCTCTACAAATTGGGATTGTTCTATTATGCTTTATCTCCAGACATTTGTTGACTCAATTTTATCATTTATAATACTAGGAGCAATTTTATTGAATTTCATATTGTTCTTACCTTACCTTACCTTTTTTTATTTTTACAATCATTTACAAAATTTTCGTTTATGAATCTCACACACTGTGCACTGTGTAAAGCATTGATTTCGGTTTTATATTGTTCTTAGGCTCTTTCTATTAGATGTTGCTATTTTTCGCGGGCATGGCAGCAAATTTGTCATCGTATTTACCCAGCACCGACGGCTCCCAATTCGAACTACTGCCGTACTATACATATATGTACGGCGTGCCTCCCCTTGCACCAAATGGCGCCAACGACGCGTCGATGCCGACAACGCCAAGCCCAAACACACCCACAACGACGACGACAACAACATGCAGAACCACATAACAACAATAGTCTGAGCGCAAATGTTTTGTCTGTGGATTTAGTGCTTTACGATGGAGGCGCAAAACTTTAAACGGCAGCGGCAAGAAAACCTTTCCAATCGACCGACCGCCACCCACCCGCCGATAATTGTTGTAAAACGTAAAAAAAATCGCAGAGGGTAACACTCATCACATGACACTGACAGCCATTGCTGCACCTGACGCATGCGTGACAGCTCTGCTGCTGCAACAAGGATATGGCAACTCTTTTTCGACGTCTAGCGCATGCGTAACAGCCCTGTCGTTGCTGTTACTTTCCAGCTTCCCATGCTTTCCATGCACACTGTGCAAGTGTGCGCTCTGATTGCATTTTAGATCTGTGCAAGTGCCAATAACCAGACTGATGACACTGATGATTCGAGCTGAATTATCGCTCTGCTTTTTTTCCCCCCTCTGTTATGCGCTGTCGCAGTCGCAGTCTCCGTTTCTATCTCTTTATTTATTGACTCAGTTTTTCCTGAGCGCGCAGAGATAGGCTGGCTATAGGTGGAGTGCACACACACATACACACTCACACTCGCACATGAGCATCATCATCAACAACAACAACAAGAACAAGAACAACAACAGTAGCAGCAGATAGTGTTGATAAGAAACACTCGAGAGCGTCGACGCCATCGCCTTTACATTCACATTCGCACTCAGGGGGCACTGGATAAGAAGAGATGCCGCCCGCTAACGCTCTCACAACACGGCGCGCCGCCGCGACGTCCACTGCTGCAGCGACGCCAGCGTCAGCTTAGCGCTCGCTCGCACAGAAACAAAACTCACGCTTTAAGTGGCTGCGGCAAAAGAAAAGAAAATACCAAAGAGTAGAAAAAAAAGTAGAGCAAACTGCCGCCGTTGGCGACCCTGGCAATGGGCAACTGATCAGCCGGAGCTAACGAATGCCCTACGAAAGCGTGGGAGTAGTTAAGGCAAAAATAAAATCGCTGTAAATTGAAAACAAATTAGCTAATTAATATTTACAAATAAATACAGTACATATACATAAAACAAATGAAAGTATTTATAGCGTATATTTAACAATTGTATATTTTATATTGTAATTTTTAAAAGTTATCGCATTAGGTTCGCTTGGGGGGTCGAACCGATAAGCCAAAATCAGAGCGTGCAAATAACTCTATAAGGTGCTAAAAGATGCAGTAAAGAAGTGTGAAATTTCATTGAGAGCAAAGAGGCCGAGAGAAACAGCGAGAGAGCGAGAGAGAGAGAGAGATAAATCGTGACACTTGTAAAGTACAAGTATAAGAAAGAGTGTGCGAGAGGAAATGAAATGTAGACTTATTTCACATCCGATTCTGATTCTGATTCTGATTGTGATTCATTTGCATTAGGCGCGTATATCTTCGCTTATCATTGATAAGTATAATTAATTATTATCGTCTTATGCGCATTTGATACTTTGATGTATCGATATCGATATCGGAAAACAACTTGAATATTTTTTTTTCGGCAGCGCGAATCAAGTGTATTTAAATAAATTCAAATCAATTGTAATTGATGGGCGCGATTTCACACACACACACACACACACACTCACATGCATATGTATACCTGATTTATAGATCGACCGTGAGGCGGCGCAACTGTTTCATATTGAATATACAAATATTCACACTTATTCACACACACTCAAACACATTCACTTGACATTCATTTGATTAATTGCAAACTTCATGTTGATTTCCGAGAGAGCTGCGCCTAAAAGTTGACAAGAGCAAATATCGTCTCGGTTCACATGACCGATCGAATGCAAATAAATCGAGTGAGTAAACGCCTTCAGCCAGGGCAATCCATCAAGTTGGGGAATTTCCAGAAATGCACTAACTAACTTGCTAGGCTTACCGAGCATGTATAACTAAAATTAAGACTCGCATGGGAAATTCCCTTGATTGTAAAAAAAATCGAATTTTTCCAGGAATTAACTTTAATTTGAATTATTATATATAGATTTCACGATCCTAACTCCGTCAAAAATCTTCAGATTTCATTGGGAGAGAACTTTTTATCCCTAATTTAGCCTCTAGGTTGATACTGCATCAAAATATTATCAATCTAAAACTTTCAAAAATTTGGACTTTCTACAAGCCTTTCATACCCCTATAGGGCCTCTAGTATTCCTAACTTCGTCAAAAATCATCAGATTTCATTGGGAGATGACTTTTTATCCATTATTTGGCCTCTAGATTTATTCTGCATCAAAATATTATCAATCTAGAACTTTCAAAAATTTGGGTCTTCCACAAGTCATCCACACCATCCCTTTGCCTAATTTTTAGACCCCTATAGGGCCTCTAGTATGCCTAACTTCCTTAAAAATCATCAGATTTTATTGGGAGAGGACTTTTTATCCGTTATTTGGCCTCTAGATTTATTCTGCATCAAAATATTATCAATCTAGAACTTTAACAAATTTGGACCTTCCACACCATCCCCTTGCCTAATGTTAAGAATCCTATAGGGCCTCTGGTATTACTAACTTCGTTTAAAAATAATCCGATTTCATTGGTAGAGGACTTTTTATCCATTATTTGGCCTCTAGTTTTTTTCTGCATCAAAATATTATCAATCTAGAACTTTCAAAAATTTGGGTCTTCCACATGTCCACTACACCATCCCTTTGCCTAATTTTTAGAACCCTAAAGGCCTCTGGTATTACTAACTTCGTTAAAAATCATCAGATTTCATTGGGAGAGGACTTTTTATCCATTATTTGGCCTCTAGATTTATTTTGCATCAAAATATTATCAATCTAGAACTTTCAAAAATTTGGGTCTTCCACATGTCTTCCACACCATCCCTTTGCCTAAATTTTAGAACCCTGTAGGGCCTCTGGTATGCCTAACTTCGTCAAAAATCATCAGAATTCATTGGAAAAGGACTTTTTATCCATTATTTGGCCTCTAGATTTATTCTGTATCAAAATATTATCAATCTAGAACTTTCAAAAATTTGGGTCTTCCACATGTCTTCCACCCCATCCCTTTGCCTAATTTTTAGACCCCTATAGGGCCTCTAGTATTACTAACTTCGTTAAAAATCATCAGAATTCATTGGAAAAGGACTTTTTATCCATTATTTGGCCTCTAGATTTATTCTGCATCAAAATATTATCAATCTAGAACTTTCAAAAATTTTGACCTTCCACATGTCTTCCACACCATCCCTTTGCCTAATTTTTAGACCCCTATAGGGCCTCTAGTATTACTAACTTCGTCAAAAATCATCCGATTTCATTGGTAGAGGACTTTGTATCCATTATTTGGCCTCTAGATTAAATCTGCATCAAAATATTATCAATCTAGAACTTTCAAAAATTTGGGTCTTCCACAAGTCATCCACACCATCCCTTTGCCTAATTTTTAGACCCCTATAGGGCCTCTAGTATGCCTAACTTCCTTAAAAATTATCAGATTTCATTGGGAGAGGACTTTTTATCTGTTATTTGGCCTCTAGATTTATTCTGCATTAAAATATTATCAATCTAGAACTTTCAAAAATTTGGGTCTTCCACAAGTCATCCACACCATCCCTTTGCCTAATTTTTAGACCCCTATAGGGCCTCTAGTATGCCTAACTTCCTTAAAAATTATCAGATTTCATTGGGAGAGGACTTTTTATCTGTTATTTGGCCTCTAGATTTATTCTGCATTAAAATATTATCAATCTAGAACTTTCAAAAATTTGGGTCTTCCACAAGTCATCCACACCATCCCTTTGCCTAATTTTTAGACCCCTATAGAGCCTCTAGTATTACTAACTTCGTCAAAAATCAACAGAATTCATTGGGAAAGGACTTTTTCTCCATTATTTGGCCTCTAGATTTTTTCTGTATCAAAATATTATCAATCTAGAACTTTAAAAAATTTGGACCTTTCACATGTCTTCCATGTTACCCCCTAGCTCAATTTGAGGACCCCTTATAGTCTCTAGTATGTTAAACTTCGTAAGAAATTATAAGATTTCTTCCATTATTCCCATATTTAAAATACAATTTATCCTAATAACACTTTTGATTTAATATCGGTAATTGTTATTGCTGTACACTATGCGATTCGATTTCTCTCTCTCTCTCTCTCTCATTCGCACTTGTATTTGCTGTAACTATTCACACATTCACAGAGACGAGAGAGAGAGAGAAGCGGGATTGGATCAGGATCAGCTATTGTTGTTTATTAGGTAAGCAATGTTCGCTATGATCTTGCAACCGTTTTGATGATGCAGCAGATTGAGGCACGGATCGCGAATCTTCTCCTCCAGTAATTTGATCAGTTCCGTACGCAGGCACTGCACCATTTCGGCCGTCTCCAGGTTGTGTGCCTTTAGTATGATCCAACCGCTCTCGAGCAGGAAGAGGAAGTCACCATCGTGTAGTTCCACCTTGAAATCCGAGCCAGCAAATAGCACCAGTGCTATGAGAGGCAGCATGGAGCAATCACGTATGTAAATCGAACTGGTGCGCACCTTCTCCTGGTACACAAGGAATGGTGCCTGAAACACCGAAACCTGTGAGTTCACCGAGGACGGATGAATGCGTACATAACCATCGCCACGTGTCTTAAAGCGCAAATCCAGATGACTCGGCTCACGTGGCATAGCACCACCAGCTGTCTGTATATATATGCGTTCCGGTGTCATAATCTTCACAATATTCGGATAGAGAGCGGCACAGAGCAGCGATGTAAGAAGACGATTATTAGTTCCATTCAAGTTCTGTTCGTGGCCTGCAAGAGGAGAAGCAAAAAACATAGTTAGAGTTGAAGAGGATGTGCCCATCTGAAGCTCTACTCACCCGTCAGATCAAGTATATTATCGCTAGCATTTTTGCGTCGACGCGGTACATTGACCGGCACAAAGCCAATGGAGACAAGCAGCTCCAGATACTGATACTTCAGATCGGCAATTGTCTCCAGCGTGTTAAGCGAGAGGAAGTTTTCGTTTGCATAGTTACGACTGGCTGCAAAGTTGCCACGTTTCGCTACATCCAGCCATTTCTGCAAATTGAATTAGAGACGAAGATTACACAAAGTGTACAGGAGGCACAACTGCATCTTCCTACTTACCCTATAGGCATTAAGTACGGTTAGATGATCGCTGTTGCCCAACGCAAATTGTCGCTTCGCCTTGTCCGCCTCGACGCGCTTGTTAAGCGGACTCACAAACGGCGACTTGTTGCCCAGGCAGGCGGCAATGGTGAGTACACTGTCCAGGCACTGGAAGATTGCTCCGTAAAGCATCAATTTACCAATGCGCACATCTACAGGCAATGCGGCCAAATGATGACCCAATGGTGTTAGCTGATCTTCGGCATCCAGGGCGCCTACATCGCGCAGACGCATCAGTGCACCCAACACGCTATCCTCGGTGGGTGCCTCTAGTGTCTCCAGCAGCACAGCCAGTGTGTTGCGTGATGCGAACGTTTGCAGTGTCTTAATGCGCAAAACAATCTGCTCCAGCGGCACACGCTGTATCTCCGGCACTGGTTGTGCAAGTATATGCTGATGGTAACGGAAACTCGTATACAAATGGATGCATACGCCAGGCATCACACGTCCAGCACGACCTTTGCGCTGCTTGGCATTCGCTCGCGATACCCAGACCAAATCCAGGGATTCCATATTACGATTTGAGTCAAAGCACTTCTCCTTCATCAGACCACAATCGATGACGAACACACAATCATCGATGGTCACCGATGTCTCAGCAATGTTGGTGCTCAGCACAATCTTGCGCTTGCCTGGCGGTGCACGCTTAAAGACCATCGCCTGATCCTCACTAGAAAGTGCCGAGTGCAATGGAACGAGCACAAATTTTCCAGCACGTGGTGAAAATATTGAACTATCAAGCAGAGCATCGTGGACGGATTGAATTTCCTGAAAACCGGGCAAAAAGACAAGTATGCTGCCCTCGCGCGGCCACTCATGCTCTCCCTCCACAATGTACTTGAGCACAGATTCGATGAGCTCTGGATTAATCATCATTGGTTCCATGAGGTAGATGCTTTTACACGTCGTCTTGCTGTAGTCTGGATAGCAGGGAAGCAGTTAAATTGGAGGCATATTGGGATCATTCATCAACTTACCCGCATAGCGCAGATACGTCTCTGGCAGCGTTAGCTTCTCATCCTTGATCTTTTGTCCCGGCGGCTCACCCGATGCCTGCACATCGGCATATTCCATTTCCATGAGCAGCACATCCTGCTCCTTCTTTTTAAGCTTGCGACAGAACTTGGTGTCACTCTCCATGACGAAATCACTGACTTCAAGTATATCCTCGAGAAACATTTGCTCGACGGGGAACGTGCGTCCCGGTATGTCCAGCACGGGTGCGCCACCAAAGTAATCGGAGAAGAGCGTCGCATTCAGTGTGGCCGACATGAGTATCACCTTGAGATCCTTGCGCTCTTGTAATATATGCTTGAGTATGAGCAGCAAGAAGTCCGACTCCTCGGAGCGTTCGTGCACCTCATCGACAATGACATGTGTGACATTGCCCAGCAGCGGGTCAGAGGCCAGGCGTCGCAACAATATACCGGTGGTGCAGAAACTCAATCTCGTGCTGTTCGAGATTTTGTTCTCCAATCGTATCTGATAACCCACCAGTTGTCCAATGCGATCCAGACGCTCGGCAGCCACACGTTCCGCCACACCGATGGCCGAGAGACGACGTGGTTGCGTGCAAATGATCTCCACATGCGGCAGCTCGGCATTCGGCGACAACTGCTGTGCTTGGAAGAACCAATTGTCCAATATAAATTGTGGCACCTGCGTACTCTTGCCACAACCCGTTTCACCAGATATGACAACCACTTGAGAGCTATCGATGAGTCCCAGTATACGATCTATTTCCGCGAAGGCAGGCAACTTTCGACGCGCCTCGATCATCTTCACGTATCGCTCGTCGCGTCGTCGTTCATTGAAGATTTTCACCAGACGACGATTCTCACGTTCCAGAGCAGCGGCATTCTTCTGATGGCCGCCAGAGCCATCGTTGCGTGCCGTCTGACCACGTTCATAGTGGCTGGGACGTTGCGATTTGGCGTGCGCCTCATCCCCGTTAGTAACAGCGTCTCCGTTGGCGGGCTCGTCGTAGAAAAGCGATTGCTTGGGCGATGGAAACCGTGTCGTATCCAGATGCCCGGCCAGCTGTTCGTCTGTCTGCAGCAACTCACAGATGCTATACACACAGGGTATACCATCGCGACAGATGGTACGTGCCTCGCGATACAAGTGACGTGCGTAGCGCAGTCGAAGCTCGTGCGGAATATCATGGCAGGTGGTTTTCAAATATATAAATGGAGCCTCATACGGATAACGACTGCCAGGCGGGAAACGCACCTCTATGTGGAACCACAGTTCGTTCTCATTTTCGTCCAGATTATCGAGACGCTTGCGTTCCGGTGTGCTCAAAGCTTCCGGCTGAGCGGGCACATGAGCAAATCGACACTTGGGTCCAAATTTGCAGGTGCCATCACGATCAAAATTGCGACAACGTTGCGGTGCCTTTTTCTTCTTATCCATCGCTGCCTGTATTTGAGCAGCTGCCGCTGCAGTCACGGCCTCACGCGCTTTACGCACCTCCGACGGACTGTGCGCGAGCAGATGCTCGATTTTAAATTTCAGATTCCATACGCTGTTGCGTTCACGCTCCTCATAGGCACGATCGTAAATGGATTCAAGGGCCTCCTTCTCATCGGCGCGCATATCCAGCAGCTCCTCTAAGGTGGGTGGCTCTAGCGCAGTCTGCTCATCAACGGGTACACGCATATAGCGTCGATAGAGTAACACCAGCGCTGCCTCGGTATCACCGTCGCAATGGTCGTACGCCTCGAGACAATGAACCGCATGAAAGCCATAGTTTTCCAATTTAAGCAGTGCATAGCGTCGTATGCGATCATCATCGTTGCTGCTGGCAGTGGTCGCGCTAACACCTTGGACACTCTGTACCTGCAGCGTGCCGCGATCCTCCCAGTAGGCATGCTTAATGCCATGACCGCCACGGCCCCGATCCTTGTATTTGCTAATGTCGTCTAACTTGAATTCCGGGCCGTGAATAGCACGCAACGTGTCCATGGTCATCTGCTGGGATTCATCGCTAAGACGCAGAACGTGTAATTCTGTTTTACGGGATGTATTGTCTGGCACTGACTTTGGCGCCGCTTGAATATTCCTGAAAATTGAATGAAGTAATTTGTTAATCGGGATAAACGGCAGTTGTTGGCCAAACCTGGCCGTACTCACGTTGTGCGCGCATCGTTGGGTGTGCGCAAGAAATAGTCGTCAATGTGTTGCCTCGAGGACTCGTCCATGCCTGCATATACCAAAATAAAAAAAATATATCTAATAAATTTCACAATTAAAGCTAATAAACTATTAGTCAACAGACCATTATCTTCCTAGCCAGCAAAGTTGTCCTCTTTCGATACAATAAATTCACAGTTGATTACCGATAAAACTGCCAATGTGACAAGCGCGGCGTTGCCATATCTATCAAAATAGTTAAATTCAATTTCACATAGTAGCACTTCCATTGCACGAACTGCCACACTGATTGTTCACATCTATTTGAGACATTCATTCATTCCATTTATTTATTACAAATATCTACTCCATAAATTACGATTTTTAAAACAGCAAAAATAAAGCTAAGATATAGGGCCATTTTTCGATCCCTCACATGCAACTAATCAGTAAAATTGCAATCTAAGAAAAAACGTCTAACTTTAATTTATTAAGTATTGGTGAAATTCAAAAAGTTCATTTTTTAAATATTTGTAAGTTTTTAGCAATTTTGAAACACAGTCTTACGACGACGGTTTTGGACATCGAATTTGGCTTGCTCCATTGCTTCGCTGTAATTTCATAGGTAAGTTAATATTTGTATATGTGTTTTATAATATATATTTAGTTGCCTTACAGTGCATCTATTTCGTATCTTTGTAATACTTGCAGTTCTTCCCTTAACGACGTATATTCCTTTTTATAAAGCTTTTCTTTTAGTTTAAGTTTTTCGCGCATTTCAGCAGTTTTAGCTTGCAAGCTTTTTCTTTGAACGATCATGTTTGAATTGTGACTCAATAGTGTTTCGTAGGACTAGAAGAGAAAAAACAAATATAAATTATAGTATTTAATTGAATACCAACAACGCACCATATGAATAAATTCATCATATTCTGTGTTTGATCTGAGCAAATTATTTGCTTTGACAGCTTCGTCACAGTGTGCAACATATGCGCGTAAATATTCAGCGCTTTGATTTAACAGGTTGTTTAATTGCTGTAAAATTTTCTTTAGCATTTTCTCGTTTTCCATTTGAGCAGATAAGTTTGAATTAATTGGAGAATTAAGATTAAAGAGTAATTTATATTTCTCGTCTATTAAACATTTTAGTATGTTATATTCATTATTATCATTGTTCTGCAATTCAGAAAATAGAAAATATTGTAAACAAATGCTTATTATATATTTATATTTCTCATATTACCGTCCCTTTACGATATTGTTCAGTTAGACGTTTCATCTGTTTTTCCAAATCCGAAGCGATGCCCGCGCCATTTGCGCCCGTTTCGATGGAAAGAGGCACCACATTCTCCGGTGTAGTTATATCTACATCATTGCTACAAGCATTATCGCTTCCTTCAGGCATTTGATCGGCCATTTTCGAATATCCTTGCGAAGTTAAGAAAGTTGGTTACTTGAAAATTACAATTTGCAATTTATTAACGCTTTGTTTCAATTTATGTACATCTGACAGTGTTGCCAGTTGACAAAACTTTGAAAAGACATTAAGCAGCATTGGCAGTATTAGATGTATTCCAAGAAAATTTCAATTTGAATTTTCACCCTTCAAAAACAAACACTGTCATAGTTTGTTTAAAAAACATATTCTATAAATTATTCACTAAGAATTACAATATAATTTAATAATATAATATTTAATTCATATATAATTTTCTAGGCTCGCCGATACTTTTGTTCCTTCCGATTTTTGTCGAATATCGATAAGCGGCTTGAGCCAGAATGCCAAAAAAAAGAACGTCAGTAAATTCAAAAAGGAAAAGTAAACGCCAAAACATGTTGAGGAATGAAGAGCCAGACAATAATGTGCAATCCAATAGCAGAGATGATACAGCCGCAGTCGCTGCAGTCGAAGCCGCTACAGATGCTGGTATGGTTGCAGCGGAATGGCGTCGGCACCTTGTCTATGATTTGTTCGGCAAACGAGATTCTTACTTGAACATTGCCATCATGCCTGTAGGATCTGGTTCTAATGTAGAAGAAAGACATGAAAATTCAAATATCTTAAATCAACGCCAGATTAACAATGAGCGCCTCCTTAACTTGACATTGATCAATATACGTGAAATGGATCCGCCTTTTCTCGAGGCTCTATGCCATGCAATACGCGATCAAATCAGTGCAAGCATACCGAAATAATATAATGTATACATAAGTACCAAATAAATACTTGTAAACATTGGCATTAGGTTTAAAAAAAAAAAATATTATTTCATATAGATATATACATATAGATATACATATAGAATTATTATAGAAATATGCTATTTCAGTGTGTTCAGACGACGTCTCGCTTGCAGCATTTATAAAAGGATCGCAGGAAATGTCAGTTTGTGCTCTGGAATAGGATGGAATGGACGATCAATAGACACGCTCCTTCAGCTTGAACATAAGCGGATCCTTGGTGCGCAATATAAGCTCAGCAATGAGTACCGGTGGCTCCGATTTGTCGCCAACGAAATCGATCTCATAATGTCGCAGGACATTCGCCACGATCGCCTTGATCTCCAGTACGGCAAACTTCTGGCCAATGCAGTTACGTGGTCCGGCCGAGAAGGGTATGTAGGCATAAGGATTCTGTTTCTCTGCACTCGTGACGACATCGAAACGCTCTGGCTTGAAACTATTGGGATCGACAAAGAGATCCTCGCGACGACCCAGATACAAGGGAGATATGCCGATGTTTGTGCCGGCCGGAATGATTTTGCCATCTTAAAAGGAGTCAAACAACGATTTAGGTAAGTTAAAGGATGATTGGAGAACTAATTTGGCTACTCACTTATCTCACACTCCTGCAGCACCTTTCGACCCAACAGCGGCACCGAGGGATACATACGCAGCGTCTCCTTGATGCACAGATCAATGTAGTGCAACCGATTGAGCAGATCATATGTAACTGGTGTTGACTTGTCGTGCCCCAGAACCGACAGAATCTCCTCCAAACACTTGGCCTGGCATTCCGGATGTGTTGCGATGTTGTAGAAGAAGAACATAATGGCCGAAGATGTGGTGTCGTGTCCCTCAAACATGAATGTGTCCACCTCCTCGCGTATATCCAGATTGCTTAGCGGCTTGTCGTCTATATGTGATTGCAGCAATATGTCCAAGAAGGCCATCTTACGTTTGGCTCCCACATCGGCATCAGAGGCGGCCTGTTGAGCCTTTCCAGCATCATTATCAGTGCTGGCTCGCAGCAGCTCCTCACGCCGCTGCACAATAATTTTCTCCGTGAAGTTGTGCAGCACGTTCAGGGCACGGCGCTCAGCCTGTGCCAGAGGTGTCAGCATATAGGTCAGCTCGAAGCGATAAAAGATATTGAACATGCGCTTGTGCAGCACCATCGAGATGGTCTTCACTGCCTGCACGTACTCCGAATCCACATTGGTTTGGGCATTGATCGAGACGCCCATGGCGGTTTCTGCGAGAAGGAAATGGACAAGGATTAGACCCCCAATATGCATGGAAAGTTTATGTACATTTCTAGAGATATTTATAGGTAATAATAATCTTGTTTAGACCCCCTATAAATCAACCCAAATTCACTGATTGGGTGCAAAGTTAAAGTGCGTGTGCCATAAAAGAAATGCGCAACTGATTAGTCAAGTCCGGGAACTGACACTGATAAGGTAAACTCTCTAGTTAGGTTAGATTAGCAACAGATAACTAAGTCCTACTTTCTTTCCAGCTAAGGAGAGTCCCTAGATCATACTAAGCTCTACTAACTATCAACTACTGACTCCACCTATTCCCCAGTGTCACCTACCACAAATGGTATCCATGGTGCAGAGATTGATCCAATCGTATAGATTGAAACCCGCTTCTCCCTGCAGTCGGCGTTCCTTCTCTAAATTCTTGAGCATCACCCGGGATTCCTGTTCGAATATGTCCACAAACTGATCGAGTATCTTGAAATGGAACGCGGGTGTGATGATCTTTCGCCTCTTGTGCCATTTGCGACCGCGACTGACAAGCAGACCCTCCTTGAGCCACGGCTCGAGGGCATTGTATTCGCCAGCCTTGTCATTGAAACGCAGTGTGCCCAGGACAACTTCAATATCCTTGGGATTGGCCATGAGCATATTTAGCTCCGGTCCTAGCCACACTTTAAGCGTTTCATCCTTGGCATAACGTTCCATAAAATCATTCATTGTTTCGACCAATTTATGTGGTGGTTTGCCCACAAAATGATGACCATGTCCCACCAGTGGCAGGGTGGGTGGACTTGCCATATAGCGTGTCACTTCGATGAGATGTTTATACTTGAGCTGGTAAATCAGCAGGCCCGCAAAGAGGGCGCTGCCCACCAAAAGGGCCAGTGCCGCCAATAACATTTCCCTATGCCGTTCCAACGAATACTAAAGTCAACGGGTTAACCCACTTCCACATTGGTTGGGTTAATTCGATGTCGATTATCGACTACAGCAACATGTTGGGTGCAAATCTAATCGCTTATCCGGCTGTTGCTATAAACAATACCCATGGTATCTAATCGCGACAAGATCATCTATACAGTACGAATGACTGCACTTCGATCCCCACCCGAGTTGTTTGCCAGTGACGCGGTGTGTGGTACTTTTAAGAGGTCTTACTTTCAGTAATATCTCAAGTTCAAGTTCAGATCTGGACATTGTTTCGGCGATCACGGAACGAGGTCGTAACTCGTTTGACTTAAGCAGAACCCATCGAACCCTTTCACTGGGGTTATCCTTGAGCAACTACACTCAGTTAAGCTAAGGATCTTTTCCTAGGGGGATTGCCCGAGCTCACGAAGTACTCTCAAACAACTCCAACCTTGTAGGTACCCTCCAACTACCGCTGGCTAAGCTAACCCTGGAGGTACCCTCCAATTACTCAGAGCCTACCCAACCTACGAGGTACGTTCCCACTACTGTCAGCTAACCCACCTTATGAGGCATCCATTAACTACCCCAACCCATATTAAAATTACTCTCCAACTACTCTCAACTACCCTCCTGCCTTGTACCTTCATGCTTTGTACCCTCCTGCCTTGTACCCTCCTGCCTTGTACCCTCTTGCCTTGTATCCTCCTGCCTTGGACCCTCCTGCCTTGTACCCTCCAGCCTTGGACACTCCTGCCTTGGAACCTCCTGCCTTGTACCCTCCTGCCTTGGACACTCCTGCCTTGTACCCTCCTTTTAGGAAACCCAATCGAATCCTCCAACTCGAGTTACTTCTTTCCAACTACCCTTCCCTTACTCCACCCTCGCTTAGGCCCAATAAACCCTTTTCCAATTTGGGTTAGACCCTCCCCGCTACTCACCAGAAATAATGTCCAGGGCACACAAATGTATGGCATGTCCCAGCTCGATGGGATTACCGTTGCATGCCAGACGCAGCTGTCGAACCATTTGTCGCGTCTGGCGATCAAAAATCTCCACATACTGCTCCAGAATGCGAAAATGGAAGGCAGGCGTAATGATCTTACGTCTCTGATGCCACTTACGACCGCGACTAACGAGCAAACCCTCGTTGAGCCAACGCATCAGGAAGCCATACTCCAGTGATTTGTCCAGCAGCTGTGTACTACCCAGAACCTGCTCGACATCGCGTGGATTCAACATCATTATGCTGAGGGTCTGGCTCAGCCAGATGGTGTAGGTGTCGCCATATTCAGCCGCCAGATTGCCTATCACTTGGCAAACCTGTTCCGGTTGCAGGCCCATGAAGAGATTCGCATTACCGATCAGTGGCAGCGGCTTGGGACCAGGAAACTGCTTAGCCAGCAGCTGGACACGACGTAGTCGCTTGCCAATCAAACCGAACCAGCTGAACAACGCCAGTGCCAGCACGGTGCCAACGGTGCTGGCGACGAATAGAGCAATCGATAGCGACATGATGCGGCGACTACGCTCGACTAAATGCAGTGATCTATACGCGGGAGACTCATACACCACAACTGTAGCACATTGTGTGAGGTTATCTCTTATCAGCAACAAAGTCAAGGGTGAGTTGAGGCAGGCAGCCTCCTCCTCCTCCTCCTCCTCTCCATCAACAACAACAACAACAGCAGCAACATCATCATCTTCATCTTTATTATTATTATCATCGATTGCGGTGCGTGTCCAAATTTAGCTGGCGATGCGATGCGCAACCCCAAAATAGCCCTGTGAGAATTGTGTGGCCATTTGTGACGTCACGTCCGCATGGCTCACACTTTGCGTGGGTGCACGGCGTGCTCAGGTGTTTACAAACCGCACATCTGTAGCTGTAGCTGTTGTTGACCCATTCAGCACTGGCATACACTGCGCGAAAAAGCGGGTAGCCCAGCGAGGGAACTGACTAAAGTCTCACCTGTAATAGATTGCTATCGATTAGAATTGATTCATAAACCCATTGTCTCGTTGGCTTTATCTCAGTTCCGCTTTGAGGCAGGTCTCTCAAAACATCAGCATCCTTTTTCTGTCAGTGTACATATTTGCTCTGTGACAAATTGTAAACAACAAGTTGCGATTCTACTATAGTGAAAATGGGCTTGGCAAAGTCAGCGGTTTTGTGGTATCAAAATCAAATGCTTAAAATTGGGAAAGTACCAGAAAGGAACTCAGGAACTCAGCATGCATACTGAAGATCTACAGATAGGTTAGAAAGAAACAAATATGACCAATCTTTCCTGATGAAAGACTTCAAAGTAGTTGCCTATCATCCCCCTAAGGATTTGATAATATTATGCAATAGGCTTATATAACACTCTCCTCGTATATAGAACGCAATAGAACGCATACCGTACTATGTTGCCTAAGTACGCGCTCTATAAATATCAAGCTAATCTGCAGATGTCACAAAGTGATTCAATGAACCAAGCGAAAATTCAACAATTCGGCACGATTAACATATTTGCGCATTACGAAGAGATCAAATTCGTAAGGCTCGTTACACGACTTGCAGATACCCTGTTGCAGGCATTTTTCAAAATTTAAGAGTTTTGCGAAATTTGAAGCCAAAGATCTTTAAGAAACTTCGTTGCATTTTATAATCAAGCACACATATCTACTTATATAATAATGTGAATCAAGTATCCTTACTTATATGTTTATTGTACACATTTATAGAGCACTTTTGCATAGTTTGGCACGCCCCCGAACCTAAAACAAACAAAAAAGTATTAGAAAAACGAAAACAAACTTGAATAGCAATAATACGTCTATTGAGAACGGCGACTTACTCAACTGGAACCGAGCGAGAATTTGACGTAGATATTATATAGGAAAAATGCGTGCGCTCAAACTGATTCATGCGAATTGCAGATTTGATTAAGGCAAACACGACTGGCGAATACTCTGCTGAAAAAAAAAATAAAATAAAAATATATTTTTTATAATTTCAAAATAAAAAAATATCTATAAATATTGAGATAATCTGAAAGATTTAGTTAGTAACTAAACTATTGTAGGATTTGCAAAATCTCTCTGCAACAAACTCATCCAGAATTATCATCAAACTTACCCAAAAAAAACATTTATGATGTTTGTATAGGGAAATTTCTTTTGAGTTTTTCATCGTCGCCCACGCGATTTTCCATCCATTACGTATACAGAAAAAAAAAAAAAAAAAAAAATAGAAAATAGAAAACAGAAAAGACCGCAAAAACGGCAACAATAATGAAAAGAGAAAAAACAACAACAACAACAACGATAACAACAACTCGTAGGCGTCCTTCAAGCATGCCAAATTCCAAAATTCTTGCGTCGGTCGTCGACGTCGACGTCATTTCAGCCCCGCCCCCCGCTCCCACTGCCTCTCTCTCACTCTCTCGCTCTTCAGCCTGGGGGTAAACGTAAATATTTACACATGTCTTACACGAATTGGCGATTTTTCACTGTCCGGATGGGATGTATGGAAGATCACTCTCTCTCTCTCTCTCTCTCTCTCTCTATCTGTCTGTCTCTTGTTTACTCTTGCTCTCTCTGTCTGCGGAATTTCATTGGCATTTTTAATTTTTGTAGATTTTCATATTTTCCATTCGCGTATTGCGATTTCTTTTGTCCAGCTCATGGAATTTTGAACCCAATCGATCGATTTGCCATAGATCAGGCATGCTGCAGCAGCCGGGGAGGGGAATGAAGGTGGTAGCTAGGAGAGAGCGTGTGCTCCGCTTTTATATTGCAATTATTGCTGAGCATTATCTGTGCACATGGCCAACTTGGGCCAACAGGGCCAAGACGTGCTCGCCGCAAAAGAAAATGCACAACAACAACGAATAAGAAGAAGAAGAAGAAACCGACGCTGAGTACCAGCTGAAAATTCATCATCATAATAATCCAAAGGCAATAACAATCTGGGAGGCGATAAGTGGCACAACTGCTGGATACCCTGTACATGCAGTGCTCTCCCTGATCGACTGGAAAAACATACTCTATGTGTGTTCTTTTTCATTTCTCTGAGATTTTTTTATTAAATTAATATGATATTATTATTTAAAAACAGATATCATATATTCTACATATAATACACTCTACCCTCTGCCTACTAATTTATGCTACATCATAGACCCCCCTCAATTTCCAATATTTACCAGGGTACAAGAAAAACAAAACTAATAATAATAATAATATAATAATAATAACAATTTCGCTCTGGCGCAGCGCACATTTTGCGTCATTTGGCGCGATTGCTTTCAGCACTTGCCGCACATATATACCATATACTATATAATATATGTATGTTATATATGTAACGATATGCATATTTGGATATAGCTGCAGAGCCCTGCGAAATCGAATATTCTGCGCCACAATGCAATTGGCAATTTGGCAGAGAGTGCAATCGAAAATAATATTCAATTTTTGCAAGCTTGCAAAACGCTGCGTATGCGTAATATCGTGCATTACGTATACGTCATCGCGTATACGCCGCGTTGTGCGCTATGCCCATTTATGTCGAAATGTTGTTTATACACGGAATCACATAATTGATTCATAATTCAATCATGATTGATTGCATTGCACACACTCACGAAACGAATTGTTATTCCTCATCCTCATTCCCATCCCCATCTTCATTATCAGCCTCCTGCTTCACCTACTCATTCCTTTCGACATTCGCTCATTCGCTCTGCGCTTTGCGATCCTATTTATGGCCCATTGCCATTTTGGTATGACTCATGCCTGCCGGTCTGCACCGATCCCTCCCCCATTCTACAATACTAGACCCACATCCAATTTTTACGTTTTGCGTTTTTGACGTTTTCGCTAATATTTCGCAGCAATTGTCTGGGCATGTGTCATACAAACCTGAGGTTTCCTTCCCCTTGGGCTATGTTCGAGGTTAAGGTTGAGGCTAAGCGGTTTCTATTCTATGAATATGCATCAATTCCTGATCGATTATTACGCACAGGTAACTCATTTATAAAGAAAATGCGAGAAAGTGTGGCTCCCTTTGAGGTTTTTATATACTTACAGCTTAGGCTGTAATTAGGGTGTAATGCCATATCAATTTGGATATCTTTTAAGCAAGACGTATTCCTCTTAAAATAACTAGAACTGCTTAACACATACTAATGTATATAAAAAGTTCTAGAACTTTAGACTCACACACGATCTTACAAATTGTTGTATGATCTATTCGCTTTATTATTATTATTACTATTATTATTATTAAGTAGTTCCTTAATTTTACGTAACAACGAACTAATAAAATATATATGTGATCAGCAATTTTCTATATTATAATAAAACCTTATAGTAGCATATAAAAATAATAAAACTGTTGCTTAAATCACACAGACTAGTTAGAAATTGAACTGATGAATCAGATCAAAGAGACAGACAGATTGTCATGAGCGAAATTTGTTGAAAATCTAATTGAATTTGTGATTGCATTTATTGCAGTTATGCTTGTGCATGTAGTATACCCTGCAGGCAAACAGAAAAGGGGTATATGCAGCTTAAACTACAAGAGAAAGAAGAGATCTACATTATATAGATTTCTGCTGATTCCAAGGCTGCTCAACTTGCCAACTGCCTGCAGGGTATCTGGTAGTCATAACTCACACAACCTACATAATCTTTCCTTACTTTTTCCATATATTACATATTACTTTGCAGCAGGATGTGAATCGCATTCGTATGACTTGTACGGGGGCTGTGCAAATGGCCGACAGCCAAAATTGTTAAGGATGCGGGTGTGTGCGGGGGGAGGCATAAGTAAGCTGCCTAACGGTTCTAAAGGCCTCTTGGGGCCTTTCAACGCCCCGACAAAACTATATTGAATATATTGAAATTTATGCTCAACAATTTGCAACACATTAGCCCGGCGGGGAAAGCTGTGAAAAACTGTGAAAATGCAACAGGAAATCGCTGAGGCGAACGCATTTTCATTCATGAGTTGATTTTATTTATGTGTCGCAGAGCCGTACCCTATACTATATACCCTACACATACAAACATATATGTATGTGCAATTAGTTGTGGCTGTCATACACACATCTGCATAGAGTATAGAGTATATATATTATATAGGGTATATAGCTTGCTCTACCTGCGCGCAATTGCCCAACATCGGGCGAAAGCACTTGTGGCTGTCAGCCAAACTGAGCAACAATGCAATCGACTACTCGATTTCTTTAATTAACGGAATATATATATATACTATACTATATACATATGTATTTAATTTCGATTACATTCATCCTATATGTCTGGCTACTTTCATATTCATTTGTGCATTTGACAAGCCAAGGCAGCTGGGCACGCGCACTTAACGCATCTCTCCTATCCCATCCTATCCGATCCGTTGCACGTTGACATTATCTTCCCCCTCTTCTTCCACTTCTTCTACTTCTCCCACATCGCTGCATCGAGCTGCGTTTCATTCTTAACAAATCAGGCAAAGACGTTGGCATTTTTGAATGGCATCCAATGTGCTTATGTACAGAGATCTAGCGATGGCATCGTGAGTATGCACGAAATGCACGCTATGTGTATGCAGAACAAGAATATATATAGTAGAGAAGGGATTAATACATCAATGCAATATGAAACAATGTGATAAATGGCATATATGAGATAGTTAGCCATAAAATATGCTTATATATCTGTTAATTAACATATTTATATATAATTATATATTTTTATTTTATATAATTAACATATTTAAATCGCAAAAAAAAAATACTTTCAAGTCTGTAGGAGGTAGAGCAGCATTTCTGCCAAATTTAATAACTCTAGCTTGCGCAGATCTCAAGATCCAGCTGATTTTTTTTTGCACTAAACTTTTGATATATCTGCACAAATCTCGCATATCTGTTCCCCCCACACTACGCAACGCTGCCACTTGGCATTATGTGTATGTACCTTGGCCCTGATCGCATCGGATTGCACAAAACAAAGACGAAGACGATGATGAGAGACTACAGAGAGAGGGAGAGAGAGAGAGAGAGCAGGGCAGGCGGTAGGTTGTTGCGGGTGTCCGAACGATCAGCTGCCCGTTAGATGACACAATCTATTTTTGATTGTCTTCAGCTTCGGCTTCAGCCAGACGATCATCATCAAAAGGGGCAGCTGTCCGCCGTCCGCGATGCGCCTGCTTCCGGTTTTTCCCAAATGCAAAACTATTCGTAACCATCCTCATCGTCGTCGTCGTCGTCGTTGTCGTTTATTCGTAATCGTATGCAAAGAGATTAAGAGAGAGAGAATACAAAGAATTTTCTCTGCTTGGCAACAAGTTCTTTTTTCGAGCCATTAATACCTTTTGTTAGGCTTCTTTCTACCGCTTTTCCAATGCTGAACTCAAGACCAGATCGAGTTGAGTTGCTGCTGATTGGATTGTGGTTGAGTTGGGGTTCGGATAAGCCTGGGCTAGCCAGCTAGACCAACCCCAACCTTAACCCCAGTGATGCAGCGATGCGCAACGATATTACAATTAAGTTTTCTTTGGCTTTTCTCGATCTCTTCTCGAAGTTTTCTAGATCGTTTCTTTGGAGTTCTCTTTTAGTTCGTCAGGCAGGTGTTTCACTTGCTCAACTTAACTGGTTCTTACACACACCCATTATTTTAGAGCTAGGGAAGTGGGTCCGTTACGCAATGCAGCCAGAACCATATTTTCTTTTTAATTTCATTGCATTTAAGAGCGAATTAACTGTTCATTTGTGCTTTATAAATGGGGGAGAGTTTCCTAATGGATGTTTAAACAAAGCGACAATTGAATCATCTTTATAGCCATTTTTGGTAAAGGTATTTCCCAGATATGAGTCAGTTTTCGATCGATATTATAGCTTAAGAGCCGAAGAACCCAATAGGATTTGGGTTTTATACAGCAAAATACCTCAGCTTTCCTTCTCGTCTGTCTTTTTTAAAATATACAAATATAAGTCTATAAAATCTGACGTATCTACTGAAGATCGTATGCGTTATCACTGCAGGCAGCAATGCAAATGTTGTTGCTGTTGTTGCTATTGTTGTTGTTGCTGTTGTTGTTGCTTTGTCTTATTGTTGTAGCCGAACGCAGCAGGCAAGAAAAGTATCTAAATTTAAAAGAAAATGTTAAGAGCAGCTGCTTGTGGAAACTTTTTCGCCTCATTTTTACATGCCTCTGCCACCGTTGTGAGAGTCGCCGCAGCCGACAGCAACGCGAGTGTGTGTGTGTGTGTGTGTGTCTGTCTCAGTGTGTGTGCTCGGCGCTGCTATAAAAAGAAAGCGCGCTCGCTTTCAGCGCTCACTTTTGGTCGCAGCAACCAAACGGTGTACAACAGAAAAAATAGTATATAAAAAAAACACACGCTCTCTCTCGCGCCAAGAAACAAATCAAAAACAATACTTCCACAAAGTAGAAAATATTGCGTATTCGTATCGTATTTTTTTTTTAACCGGATCGCCTTAAAATACAAATTCTGTTCGAAAAGAATATAAACACAGATACATACATATCGGCAAGTTCAAATGCAATTGCATTGAAGTGAGAAAACGAAGTGTAAGCGACGACAGGAAACTCCACGTAAATAAATCAGCAGCAGCAAAAGTGAGTGACGCCATTTTAATTTTTTTTTTTCTGTAATGTTTGCTATCCTGCGATTATCGCGTTGCCAACTACCGAGTGTACAACAAGTATCGCAATGCTCCTTCGGCGATAAATTTGTAAAAGTATCGCTTTGCGATTTGTTCCTGCGCCGCGTTGCCAACTATCAACATGTATCGAAACTACGTTTGTTATGATCCCGCTGCAATGGCGGCCATTTCGCGTTGCCAACTACCGTGTGCACTTACCGTGTTGCCAATAGCAATTAAGTATCGATAAGCGCCTTGCAAGCTGCCATAAGCAGAGCTTGTCAATTCACAGTGGAATAAAAACGGCACCTGCAGTCGTTTAATTTCCCCTGCGCTGCGCAGGCGTACCAATTCGGGGAGTCAAGAGTTCAGGCCAGCTGCGACTGTGCAAGAAGCTTGTCTTTCTGTGTGTGTCTGTGTGTGACTCAGTTTTTTCTTAAGCTACTTCTTTTGCCTCGAGTAATTTGATTTTGTTTTGGTGCCGTTCCGTTTTTTTCTTTACCTCTCTGGGTCACAAAAGAAATGCTAAACAACAAAAAAAAAACGAGCTAAAAAAAGAAGAAGCAGCAGAGAGGGCACAAAACACAATGGGCGCTCAAACGAAACAAATTTTCATTGTTATTATGCGGTTGTTCCAGTTGTTGTTGTGCCCTGTGGCGTTTCTTTTCCGTTTGTTTGTTTATTGTGTGCTCTGTTGTGTTTTTATTTTTCGCTCCCTTTTCATTTTTCTTTTCGCGCAAAACTAACGTTTCGCAAACTTTAATTGTCTTCTATTTTTTTTATATTTTCACAGCCAGCTCAGCGAAGAGTTTTGGGCAGCGACAAATTGCGACAAGAGCAGAGCGACATCCGCACGTGAGTCTTCTTTTTTTTTTGGAACACTCTACCGTATAACCCAGAAAACTGCAGCAATCAAATATTAGCAACAATATGGCCGATGTATCGCATGAATTGGGCGCCCTACGCTTTGTAGTGGTAAGTACCTGCTTTCTCGATCCTACACTGTCTAACAAGTTAGTGGATTATTTGAGCCTGCTCCGGTTTTGCATATAAAAATAAACTCTCTGGTGCTGCTGTACCTGAACCTGAGATCTTTGTTTATAATATGTATCTTTGGATCTATATATACCACACTTGGCTTAGTCCAATTAGCCAAGACTGTGTGTGAAACACAAGGCATCTGTGGAATGCGGCGCACAGACTAAAAGCAAAAAAAAAAAAGGAGAAAAAATCATATAGAAAGAGAAATTTGCAGTTATTTTTATAATTCCCATGGGCATTATTATTATTATATTGCAAATATCTCGTGCGACAAATGCCTGAACATTATTTATGCGCCACAAAAGATAATAATAATGTCAAACCGCAGAGAGAAAATACGAAAATCTAAAAGAAAAAAAAAAAAAAAACAATAACAAGCGTGGAAAAATGTCATAGAAAATTTGTATTTTCATTTATATGAAAAAAATTGTGTGAGAACTTTCGTTGATGTTTCTGTTTTTGTTGTCTGAAAAAGAGCAGCATGATTAAAAATCATTAAAATGAAATGGCAAAAAAAAAAAAACCAAAATGTTGGAAAACGCAAAGAAACTTTTCAATACATTTGCTGCTTTGCGCTTTAATTTGTCGCCACATGAATTGCCAAAGAATATACAAATATATATGGGGGATAGATATATATATGTACGTATTTAAATGTAGATGTGTATTCTGTATACTTTGGCTGACAAAAGAAGCAAATTTTTCGTCGCACTGTGCAAAAGATCAAAACACGGAAAAATTCTTGGCAATGACCATCGTTGCGAGTTGAAATAGCAATAGCAATAGCAATGTTATGTAGCCCCCACATATGTGGGATATAGTCTGCTGCCACATAGTATATCAAATACAAACATAGACACATATATATACAATATATATATATATACGCCGACGACGACGCCGCCGACTTCTGTTGACTGACAACGGCGCCGACAAGGAACGACAAATAGCGACGCCTTAGTTAGCGTTATATACTATATGGAATACTTATCTAGTATATCTAATGTATCTACATATATACTTAACGGAGATATAGTATCTGGCAAGTATCTGTCGAGTATATAGCCGAAAGTATCTACGCAAGCAGCAACTTGTGCCAGCTCATTTGAACCGGTTCACCATGGTTCACTATGATATATACTATAAATTCATGAAGATATCACCCAACCCCCTCCCCCCCTCCCCTGAACTCACGTGCAATATCTTTAGTTTCTAATTAGCTGAGGTTTTCCCCTTAATTTCAATTGAATAGCGACTTTCACCCGTGCGAATTTACGGCCCAACTTAGTCAGTTAGTGAATCTAATATTTATAGGGTATGTCTTTCGTATACCACCCCCCCCCCCACTGGGGCTGAAATGAGAGGGGAAGTCAACGTTTTCATTCATCGCACAGAGGGGACTCGCGCGAAATTTATTTATTTTTTTTGAATAGATGAATGAAAAAGTCGCTTGGCAAGCGAATTGATTGAAGAAATCTTTGGATATATTGATCAACAAAGCGTCAGGCAGCGTCAACGTCGTCATTGCTGCTGCCGCTGCTGTTGTTTGTTTATTTCTCAATTTGCGGATGGGCGGTACCGTTAGCCACACTATAACATAATTTTACTGCCACCTCTGACAGCTGTTATAAAATCGAAGATTATCACATCAAAATATCTTGCGCGCATATGTTTATGCTAAACATGTGTTGACTGAGACTCAAGAGATTCGCAAAAAAATAGAAGAAAATGAATTGCCCGTGAAGGTCGTTGATTTTCTTTTGGTCTCTGAGTTGTTGTTGTTTTTGGTTTTTTTTTTATAAAATTGTATTTTTCTTTTGTGAGGAAGTGTGCAAGTACGTTTTATTTTTCGTCAAAGTTTTGTTTTTATTTATGGCCCGACATTTGCGCATTCCTCTGAGCACACATATTCGTCTACATTCTCGATTTTGCACATCTGCACTTATTAAGTGAAAAATTAAAGAACATGCAAATATGTTGTTATTTAATTATTGTCAATTAATTAAATTACACAGCCAGCCAGCCAATTGGCAATTCACAAGTGCCGCCAACAGTCTGCTAGAACAAAGTAAACGAAAAGTAAACTTGCAACGAATTCAAAAGTGCCGCCATCCCAAGTAGTTGGCAACGTTGCAGTAAAGTTAACGAAAGTTAACATAGTACGCAGTGCACTTGCTCAAATGTAGCTATAAATACAGCTGTTGCTCATAGCGCACATTATTGAATGCAAAATTAAAGAATATGTATATGTACACAGTTGTATGCGTTTAATTAGAGCCAATTAGTTAAACAACGTGTGCACACGTGTGCATTTTAATTGCAAATTTAAATACAATGCACAACAGTTGGCAATGCAATTGCCAAAATTGAACGAAACGAATTAAACGATCCGGCAACGCCTGTTTAAACTTGAATTGAGGTGCATCATTTTGGCTTCCTTGCATCGGAATTGAAAACTTTCTCTTTTCGCATTTGCAGGATTCGCCGCTATCATCGAAGGTGGCCATGTTCAACAATCAGGTGAATCAGCACCAGCAGTCACAGTTATTGAACCCCTTCTCGCACGATGGACGTGCCTCATCACCGAAGCCGACATTCTCCAAGGATCAGTATGGCAAACCATTGGCCGGCAGTTTGACTGAGATGCGTGGCCAGAAGGCCAACATGCATGTGATGAAGGAAATGCTTGAGCTCTGTCAGATCATTGATTCGGAGGGTTATCAGGTCAAGGATGAGCCCACCATGCGCGTCATACCGTTCGGCGAGTTGTTCAACGTAAGTGGACCTCTCCGTTCCCTACCATGCATCCCATTCAACTGATGTTCTCCTCTCTAGATTTACAACTACATTTCGGACAAGTGTGTTGGCATCCTGCTGCGCGCCCGCAAGCACAAGTTGCTGGAATTCGAGGGCGAGATGCTTTATCAGCGACGCGACGATGATGTACCCATTTTCTTGCTGAGACCCATTGTGGACATTCGCCACGAGTTGAATGCCAAAATTGACGAGATCAAGCGTGGTACAAGTCCAGCACCGCAGTCGACATCCGTGCTGCTCGACAAATCGGCGCACGAGCAGAAACTGAAGGTGAATGCGGAGCAAAAGCGTCTGTCCAAGTCGCGTACACCATCGCCGGCTGTTAAGCCAAAAGTCAAGTCCAAATCACCATCGCCAGTGGAATCAGTGCCAGTGGCAACCAAACCAGAAGAGACAACAGTGAAAGCACCAGCTGCTCCAGTAGAAGCACAACAGCCAACGCCGGTCGTGGTGATTGATCAGCCACCAGAAGCTACAGCTACAGAAGCAGCGCCTGCACCTGTACCAGCACCAGTAACAGAAGCAGTTCCAGAAGCAGCAACAGTTGCAGCTCCAGTGGCAGTACCCGAAGCAGTTCCAGAGACAGCAGTAACAGACAAAGTAGAGCCTACAAGTGCATCGCAGGCAGAGGCAGCGCCTGCACCACCCACGCAAACAGATGAAGCTGTTGCTGTGGCTCCCGCTGCTGCTGCTGCTGCTGCACCCGAAGACACAGCCACTCCAGCTGTCGAAGCTGTTGTGCCCAACGATTTGCCTACAATTATTGTCGAAGCCTCCGCTACGTTCGTGCGCACAATCAGCGTCGATCCCGAAGTGAAAGCATCGGCTGACGCTGCTGCTGCCCCTGCAGCCGAGAGCGCCTAATGCCGAACAAACCGAAGCAAATCGTTTGAGAACATTTGAAAGAACTCGCAACTACTAAAGCGGCAGCTTTAAATTGCAGTAGTCTAGTTTAAAGCATAGTTTAACTTATAATTAGTGTTAACAGCACTGAAGACAGAAAAAGAGAGAGAGAGAGCAACTATTTATTTTATTTGCATACGCATACGTAAAAAGTAAATGTAATACATATATAGACACAGTATTATATAAAACTCATACTTATTAATGCATGGTTATTATATAATATGTTGTAGTAGTTTAATCAAAATAAACAAAAAACCAATGAAAAACTTAAAATTTAAATATTTACTGAACTAATTCGATGGGGTGGCAACGCTGCAGCGTAAGCCGCCACTTGAATAACGTTTGAGCATGCGCTCTATAATACAGGTTATTTGGATGTTAACAGTCTATAATGGAGATATACATATTACTTCAAGGTCGGTGGAGAAAAACAATTTTTGATTTTAATTGAATTTAAATTTAATGCAAAACAATTGTGCAAACAGTGAGTGTCTGGCAACGCTCAATCAGCTGTTTTATGCCGCCTTTTGGGATCTCCATCTCTTTCACTGCCTCTCTGGCCGCGCAGAAGGCGAAAAGTATTCGCACGGCACGTAGCAAGCAGACTCACATCTAATGCGTAAATTCACAGCTTTTGCCTGCGGCACTGGTGCCGGCTTGGCCGCATTCTATTTGCAGAAGTTGCGCGATCCCCAACAGGTTGTACACAATTCATGGACGAACAATTGGCGCGTCGGCGAGTGTGCACTGTGGGACAGCAACTGGGACTTTCGTGATCCCAAAAGTTTGGTAAAACCACAGAAGAATGATCAGCCGCAAGAGGAAAATCGCTATAACAGTGATCTGGAGAAAAATACTGTGAAAGCAGCACGTCACATTATTCTCATACGACATGGTGAATATCTGGATAAGGGCGAGAATGATGAGACGCATCATCTAACCGAGCGCGGTCGTCTGCAAGCGCAGTACACGGGCAAGCGACTGCACGAGATGGGCATCAAGTGGGACAAAGTGATTGCCTCCACTATGGTGCGTGCTCAAGAGACAACCGATATCATACTCAAAGAGATTGACTACAATAAAGACGATGTGAAGCATTGTTCCTACCTGCGCGAGGGGGCACCCATTCCGCCACAGCCACCCGTGGGTCATTGGAAACCGGCAGCCTCGGTGAGTGCGCAATCCATTTGCCCTCTCTCTCTCTCTCTCTTTCTCTTTCCATCTATGACCAATAATCCATTTTTTTAATGATCCATTGCAGCAGTTCTTCCGTGATGGCGCTCGCATCGAAGCTGGCTTCCGTCGTTACTTCCATCGTGCGTGTCCGGAACAGGAGAAGGAGAGCTACACAATGATTGTGGGTCACGGCAATGTAATACGCTATTTTGTTTGTCGTGCTCTGCAATTCCCAGCCGAGGCTTGGCTGCGTATTAGTATCAATCATGCATCCATCACCTGGCTTACGATCAGTCCATCCGGTAATGTCTCGATTAAATATCTCGGCGATACCGGCTTTATGCCTGCCCAGCATCTAACCAATCGCATACCGCGTGATGCCAAGAACGTTGTTTAGACTGAAGTCAATAAACTCAGATGATTTTAATCTAATCTATCATCGTCCCAGCAAAGTGAAAGCACATGAAATGTACGTAAAGATATTGTCCCCATACCCATTTCATCCTCTCTTCAACGTAGTATTTTGTAACTTATGAATAAATGTGGAAGCTATGCAAAGATGTTGAAAAAGGGCAGAGGGATAAGGCCAATTGGGCAGGTGATTCATAAGAAATAATACTTATATTTACTATCACTTTCTTATATACATATATACTATATATACAGTCAATTGGGCTTCCCCTTTTGTAGCACCTCCTGCAGCCGTTGCAGGCACTTGCGTATGCCCACATCTTCGCCAGAGCCACGCTTCTGTTCCACCTGATGCGCCTGGTCGCGGATAAATCCATAGAGCGGCAGTATTAACTGCGGCACCAGCTCTGCCAGCTTAATGAGCATCTGGAAATAGTAATAGGTGCAGTAGGCCAGGTGTTTCTCGGCAAGTGAGCGTATATCGGTAGCGCAGAGATCACGTGCCTCCTGCGAGCGCCAAAAGATGCCAAGTTTCGTTAGAAGTCGATACACGTTGAGCACCTGCAAGCGACTGGGCTCCAGCTCGCCCACAAACATCACATGCTCCAGCAGCGGTGTATGCAGGCCACGCAAAAGCGTCAATAACTGCGATTCACCACTTCCATCGTCAGTCAATCCTGCAAAGAGCTGTTGCATCACAGTCAGGATAAGACCGATATGTGTGTTCGGTTGCATGCGGTGCACAGCAAGAAAATGTCCAGCCAACTGTTGGAGCACATACAAGGCCAGTTCGCCATTTGCATCAGCCTGCAGGAGCGTTGCATAGGGACGTGCAACGAGTTTAACATTTGTGCTGAAGCCAAAACGGGGTGTCCAAAGCTGTAGCAGCTGTTCCAGCGTGCGTGTGAGATAGGTATCTGTGCGATAGGGTAATCTTCCGATACCCTGCAGCAGCACCGGGAAGATTTTGTGCACTGATTGCACCACACGCGGCTCGGGCGTTGATCCCGTCTGCAGTTGTGTGGTCAGCAGGAATCGACTCATCGCCAGGTGAAAGAAACATGTTGGCTTGGAGCGCACATACGCCAGGCTGGCACAATTATAGATGACAATGGCCAGAAAGTTAAAGAAGCGTGTACCCAGTTCGGGTCGATCTCCCGCCGCGGGCAACCACTGCTCGAAGTGGGCAACATAAGCGTGCAGCCGATGGCTTAGCTGCATGCGAACATGCAACGCCTCCTGCTGTTGAGCACGCTTGCCCAAGGCGCCAAAGAAGACGCACAGCGGTTCACGATTCTCCAAGGCGCCAGCATCCAAGCCCAATGAACGAAACTCCTCCAGTTGGCAGACGTGAGGCGTGAGAGCCAAAACCGCTTCATGTTGTGGTGTCAGCAGGACAAGAGATTTTATCCATACTTGCATGATGAGCGATGCAGGCACGGACACAGTGTGCGGCCTGCCCAACTGTGTGTGGGACTGCTCCTCCAGTACATGCAGCATCAGCTGTGCACTAGCTGCCGTATTTGCCGGCTCGGCACCCTGTAACAGCAGTTCCAGCAACCTCTTCTCCTTATCCAATGCCACAAAGTCTGCCGCTAGTTTGGGTAGCCAACTGCTGTAGCCGTTGACGAATTGCACACGCAGATGGGGCAACACATGCTGCTGCAGTGCCTCACACATGGCCAAATGTGCTGTGCCTCCTGCCGAATCTCTCAGTTTCTGGGCAAGTGCATGGAAAGCCTGCCAGACACGATCCTGTGACGCCTGCGCACTGTGTTCCACATAATGCTTTAACCACGGTCCCAGCAGCAATGACTCACCGCATGAAAAATCATCGGCAAGCTCGAAAATTGGTTGCAATATTCCCGCAAAGCAGCTGGCTACATCAGTATCGTTGTGCACGGCGGCCAATTGGGACAGGAACTTGATCACATAGTCGCCGAAGGGTTGACGGCGCTGCGCGTGCAACAGCAGCACTGCCATGTGCCCCTTGGCAGCCAGCAGACGACGAGCCGGTGGTAGTTTGTCCAATTGCAGGCAGAGCAACATCTCACGCACCTTGGGTGCCAGCTCGCCAAACTCACTATAGCTGAGCAGCAGGCAGAGGAACAGTTCAATGACATGATGGATGCCCGATTCGTTAAGCGCCAGCAGTTTGGGAGCACTAAACTTGCTGAAGATGCGTCCCAACAGTTTCTGTGCCTGATTGCCAGCACGGTGGCCAAGTGTGGACAGCTGTTGTAGTGTCTTACCCAGTAGCAGGGCGAAGAGTGTGAAGCTGGTCAGATTTAGATCCTCCAGTTGCGGGCGGCTCAGCAGAATTGTATAGCGCTCCAAATAGGCGCTGCCACTGGCACAGATCATTGGCAGCTGTTCCAATTGTAATTGAAAGTTGCAATGCAGCGAACGATGCAGACACTCCCAGAGCTGGCAGATTACATCGGTGTCTGGCTGAGAGTCCCATTGCAGCTGCAGCGGCGCCAGCAGACAAATGTAGACGCGACGCTGTTGCTCTGTGGGTTGGCAGGCAAGGAACTGCTTCAGCAAACTACCGGTTTGTAGATGCTCCGCTGCGAGCAGACCTCTAACTGGCAGTAGATGCTGTCCATCGCGTCCGTAGGCCGAAAGACGTGCCAAGCTCAGGCGTAACCAGGCATAAAACTCGCAATGGCTCGCAGTTCCGTCAACTGAAAGGTAGGAATGAGGTAAAACATGGAAAGAACTCAGAGGGAGCCTGGTGGGGCTACTTACACTGCGCCTTGTGTCGCTGCATCGATCTGTGAAAGAGCGGCCAGAAGACCGAGTCAACGTCTTGTTGGTCCGCTTGCTGATGCATAAGCCACAGCCAGAGCTCCTTATTGCAGCGACACATAAATGCGGACGTGTGCAACAATTCGGCTGTGTTCTTGCTGCGATAATGATGCGCGGCACATAGAATCAGATCGTCTAGCGTGCGCTCAAGCTGTGTCTGATAGCTAAGCCGATCTTCCACTTCTGCCTGTAGCGTTTGGTATTTGCGCTGCACACACAAATCCAACAGTCGCCACTCGAGTGCACCGTGATATAAATGATAAGCAGGTGCAGGACACTCGTTGCCCTTACTGTTCTCCGCGAAGTATAACACTCGCCAGGCATCCGCGTCAAGGCAACAATTGAGAAGCTCACGCAGCTGCAGCACAGCCGGAGCTACTAGTTGCCATGCCATTTCCTCGGTTCCAGCTAGCTCATCATGCAGCAGCAAGTAATAAAAATGGGTGACCTGCTGTCGTACCTGGTACCACAATCCCGTGGTGGTCTTGGACTGTAGCTGCTGTTGACCTGTCACGGCACCGCATAGCTTCTGTATATTCTTGCTAGGAGAACAAACAAAAAATGAGCTTACAGCTTGCTAAGATAACATACTCTAAACATGCTTACCACGCCTCACCATGCAAATAGCGCATGACAGCAGATCCCTTCAGCTGGCCGAGCTCGAAATCAAAACACAATTTATCCAGGCGATTGCGTGGCAACAATACTGGCTGCGCATAACCATTGCGCATGAATCCATCGCTTGGAAAATCGGTTTGTGTCTTGATTGTATCCCTGCCACTGCAATTGAACTCGGGCAGCACATTGATTTCCTCCTCATCCTCAGCTAAATTCACATCTGTTGCTCCGGCTTCGGCGCAGTCTGAAATATTCTGTAGTGTCGTCTCCTGTAGCGGTGGCTGTTGCGTTACTTGCATATATGCACTTAATATATCCTCATCGTCGTCGGACTGGAATAAATCATAGTCCATTTTGGGTGCAGCGGGTGCAAGTGCACCACTAAAACAAACTTATTTGCTGACACACGTTGAACAGCATTGTTTCCGCGCCAAAACTGCTGACTCCACATATCCAGCGCACGATAACGATATAGTGTAATCGATATGCCACCACATACAATCTGCATAAACTGCTGACTAGCAATTGTTCTTTATGTTGAACTGCCGTCGGTAAAATGCCTGACTTTTTTTTATTACATGCTAGAAATATATTTACAGACTTAATGTCGACTCAAACATGACTTTCAAAAACAAAATAAATTCGTTGGTGATGGACAAATGAAACCGATAGCATAGCAACACACACATTCGATAGTTCGTGTTGTTGATAATCGGACATTGTTTGGACATTTGGACCTTTGTCTCGATTTGGCTTATCTTAGAAGACTTCAATCCTAAATCCGTTCGACTGGTTACAAAAGTTTTGAGCAGTTACGTAGCAAGATGTCGTTACGTCCACTTGTGGAAGGTGACTGCGGTGCCGTTAATCCGTTGATGCAACTTGCTGGCCAACTTAATCAACATGACGCGCACAAGGATGAAGGCTTCGTACCGGCTCAGTTTGAGCGCAACTTACGTCCAGACGAGCAGCTAGTCAATGATTTTCTTGGACAAATCGCTGCGCCTCCGCAATCATTTCAAATGAATTCATTGCTGCAGGAAATGCGTGACATAAATATCCATGGAGCACCACAGCACAATGCCGTGGCAGGTCAATGGAGTCGTGACTTTGTGCGACACCAACAGCAGCAACAGTTACCCAACAAAATGATAAATATGCAGTCGCAACCACAGGACCTTCAGTATGTGCAGGAATTCTTTGACGAACCACTGATCAACAGTCAAAACTTTATGCATCCTGCAGCTCCAATGATGCGTTCTCCATACATGGCCATAACGGCACCACCACCACCAACAGCTGCTGCTCAAGAGTGCGATGCGTTTTTCGATGAGGGCATGGAAACGATAGTGACCGATGATTTGCCGCGTAGTACCGAGTTTAGACCTAACAAGGAACAGAGCGATCAGACTGCATCCAATTTTAATGAGAAGTTTTGGCAACGTTTGCAGGATGAATGGCAGAAGCTGGCCGAGGAGAATGAGCATCCATGGCTCTCCGAATATAATGAGAACCTAGACGCGTATAAGGAGTACGAGTTTGCCGAACAGAATCCCATGACAGAGCTGGACAATGCCTTCGAAAAGGGCAAGGAGTATCTTAACAAAGGTGACATACCCAGCGCAGTCCTGTGCTTTGAAGTGGCCGCCAAGAAAGAACCAGAACGTGCAGAAATCTGGCAGCTTCTTGGTGCCTCGCAGGCCGAAAACGAAATGGACCCACAGGCAATTGCGGCCTTGAAGCGCGCCAATGAACTACAACCTGAGAATCGCAACGTCCTGATGTCCCTGGCGGTGTGCTATACAAACGAGGGCTTGCAGAGCAATGCAGTGAAGATGCTCTCTAATTGGATAGAGGTTCATCCACAGTACAAGCATCTGCTGACGCCTTATCCACAATTACAGACCGAAAACCCTTCGTTGGCCTCATCGCTGATTGGTGGCAACAAGCTGCGTGATCTGCAACAGGTCTACCTGGAGGCGGTGCGTATGCAGCCAGCCCAGGTTGATGCCGATCTTCAGGAGGCACTCGGTGTGCTCTACAATCTGTCTGGCGAATTTGACAAGGCGGTTGATTGCTATCGTTTTGCTGTTCAGATCGATCCACAAAATGCAAAGCTATGGAATCGCCTTGGCGCTAGCT